>OY728145.1:1721119246-1722483941 GCA_963277665.1 Viscum album
TTAGAGTTTTAAAATTTCTACCGAAATATACCCAAATTTAGTAAGGTGCCCTGATTATTTTATTAATGTGGTTAAAGTTACTATGACTGTTTCTTATTAATCACATATATAGAATGAAAAATATTATTCTTATAGAGTACTAATAGTGTCACAAATATAATTTTACATGATAAATAATATTTTAATTCATCCATGTTAGGTGGGTATAGAACATGAAACATATCATTTTGTTTAGGCAGTAGTCAGTACGTAAGCGTAGAGGGAACCTTCATTTTTCATGGAATTGGAAGGGGAACTTGAATTGGAATAGTTATCATTTTAGAATTATAATAATTTTTTAAAATAATATTGTTTAATTAAATAACTTTTTTAACATTCCATTTAATTTGGTGATGAAAAATTGAACATGTCATTCATAGAGGTAGTAATACTCACACAAACATAAATATGTTCAAATTTTCCATAATGAATTTGTAAGAAATTAAACAATTTATATTACACTAGTATGATAATACATGAGAACATTAAAAATTATGGTTTTATCATACATAAATTATATATGGGTATTGAGGGGTGTAGAATAGAAAAACAACTAGAAAAGTTGGTTTGGGATTGTTACCTCTCCCTTTAAAGTGTTCCCCCAGTAAAATCCTTAAGGATCCTTAGATAGCATTTTGTTGAGACTAAGTTTTAAAGGTCATGGTGATAGTGTTTATGGGACACTATTTCTGGAGTTTTGGATCATCCAAATCATTATAATGTGTAGAGAAAAAAAGGAGGATTTGGAATACTTTTATAAGTAATGTGAGCGGCATTTTTGTAGAATATCTCTAACTATCAATAATTTCATTATATTATTAAAGGAAAAAGGATTGAAAAATTCCCAATAATGGTTTTTTAAATATATAAGTTCAATACTCCATCATCCATCCAATATAATACATTTTATTCATATATTTTAATCCTTTTTTTCTATGTTCAACCAATTTTACCCTAATTTACCCTTATTACTATTACTCAACTTTCACCCTCAGTATATAATTTTAAAAGGGAAAAATTAAAATTAAAATTATGTTACTAATTTTAAAATGATTATTTATAATATTTAAATAATTTTATAAAGTATAATATCTTTTATTTAGATAAATTAATTTTAGTATCATTCCACATGACACGTAAAAATTATTTCTAAGAAAAAATTTATTTTATGCTTACTATTCATGCTTGGGATAAGATTATAAAATTATTTTTTTTTCAAGATAAAAATGGTTTATTATAATTTTTTTTATATTTCAGGAAAAAAAGAATAAAATTTCACAAAAATAATAATATTTATTATAAATTAAGAACAAAATAGATTTTTTATTAGAATAAAATATTACATATGTCCATAAAGGCCAAGAAAATGATTTCTTAGTCCATCCCAATATTTTATAATGAACAATTTTTTTTATAAATATATATTCAATTTTTATAAATTTCAAATTCAAGATTATCTTATGAGAATGTCATAAAAAATAAAAATTTGGTAAAAAAAATTATTTTTCACTATTCACTCTAAAAATCAAATATTTTAGAAAAATATGAAAACATTTTCATAATTTAATTTGGAAATTCGAAATCCAATAATTTATGTAAAATTATTTTATTAAAATTATATAAGTGATAAAAAATATATTTATATATAATTTCTAAAGCATAATAAAATAATTTCTATTTGAAAATGCATTCTAAAGCATAAAATATATCTATTTTTTTACTATACCACAAGTAAGATTGTTATCCCAAATGTTATATTATAATATTTTTTTAATAATTATTAATATGTGGATATTTTTTCTTATCATTTATATTACCTTGTATGACCCATGCATATATTCATTAGGAAAATTTATATATATAATTTATGGTTTGTTACATTATACCCCCTTAAGAAAATACTGCCTAAAAATTTCATTCCACACGAAAGGGTGAAAACATTTGGGTACTTATATTTGATTACCTCTTCATGTTCTATTTTCACCTATTTATACTTATGATTTGTTTAAATTACCCTAAATTGGTGATTTATCTTGTTGCATAGTATATTGTCTCTATGGTCCAAGATCTTCCCCAGTTTCTCCTTGTATGAGAGATCATCCTACAACTGTACCACATTTTTATTTATTTTACATGAGATATTGTATTTAATTTTTAAATAGGGATACATGTAACACATCATGTAATTTAGATATGTATGATGGATGTGCTGGATGATATTCTTCTTCTTCAGTGTGATAGAGAATATCAAAGGGGAAAATGTATTTAGGGATTTTCTTCCCATTATTCCATAACCTCATGAATATCTTCCATAGATATATGTGGAGGAAAAAATTTTCTCTGACCTTAAACTCTAAGTATCGTATATGGTTATCATCATAACTCTTATTTTGACTTTGAGTCCTTATAATGTGTTTCTAAATAGGCTTAACCATTTTTACTATTTATTTGACAATCTCAAGTCCTAGAAAATATCATTCACCAACTTTATCACAAACCATAGGTATTCTATATCCATTCCCATATTGGTCTTTATATGAGTCTATTTTCATGCTTAATTGGAAAAAAAATTTAATGAGAACTCAACTAATAGAATATATTAGTCTTAGCCTCTCTTAAAGACTATATAGAAATCTCTCAATATTTTCTCAAATGTCTAGATTCTTTTGTTCGTATTGTTCATAAAGTTGAGGGTGTTATGACATATTAAAGTAAAACTTTTTGTTCAGAGTTTTATGAATTAACTTATATAACTTTGATGTGAACCTTATATCTCAATCATATACAATCGATAATAGTGTTCTGTAAAGCCTTTACACTTTTCTTATGTATATATTTACAAGGTGATTGAGTGAGAACTCCTATAAAATGGTAAAAATTGAGATGTATTTGTAATAATGTTTACCAAAAACCATATATAATATATCCCTTTCAATGTCTTTGGAATATCCATAATAAAATCTATAGTGATATTTTCCCATTTTTATATAGGTATGGGAAATGGTTGCATTATCCCTTTGGATTTTTACCAATAATCCTTCACCTCCTCACAAACTAATCACTTTGATTTATATTCTGAAATATCCTTCTTAATATTTCCCCAAAAAATTATTCTTGTATATCTCTATACTTATTCATGTTTCATAGGTGGATGGAGATTGTTAATCTATGAGCATCACTCCGTAGCTAATTCTTTATATGCGGATTTGATAGTACTCAAAATGGTTTCCTAAAACTCATAACAACTTCACCATCAATATTGAACTATGATAATTTTTATTTTATTATATCATTCACATTATACTATATCTTTACACCACTCCTTTAATATTTATTAGTTTTATCTAAAAGGGGTAGTTGAGAATTCAATTGAGAAAGGTAGGATTTTGTTCCCTTATTTTTGACTATCACGTCCATCCTTTTCATGTCAAATAATATTGGATTATTCTTAATCCTCGTCATAGATAAGGTTGTTTGATATTTTCTACTCAGTTCATCTTCCACTTTATTCAATTTCCCAAGATGGTAGTTGTAACACCCAAATATTTTATGACATATATATTTTTCAAATAAATTTAATAAATTTGATTATTTTTGATACACAAAACATTGATTAAAAAAATGATATACTAATAGTGAATTATTGTTTTTGAAATTTATATATTATATATTTAAAAAAAGTTTTAACATTTATCTAATATTGTTTTTCTTAGGAATGGGGTAAGAATAAATTCAGTCTTCTTCTTAAAAATGTATTTTTTTTTAAAATGGGTTTCATCAGGTTTTGTGCACTTATTTTAAAAAGAATTTATTCCACTTATAAAAATTGAGTATTGAAAAATGGATCACATATTTGGAATTAGAAAATTACAATTTGGGAAATAGGATCCTTTTTTAGTCATTATGAATAGTAACCTTTGTAAGTTTTTGTCACCTTGATATGGGTGAAACAAATAAAATATGGTTAAAACATTGGGATATGGATTTAAAATTTCTCTAAAACTTTTCTTTATCCTTTTTTATGAGTGAAATTCATCCAATTCTCTGAATATATATGTTATATCTTCACTTAGATCCATTTTTCTTTTATTGTAGCATTTATATAATTGAAGATAAAAATAAATAAAAAATATCTAACATCTCTAATATTTTTACATAAGGATTAGTAAAGGATAAATTTGGATATAAATAGTTATTTTAAAAATGAATTAATTTTTTTAATCATGGTAATTTTTTTTAATTTTTTGTGATTGAATAATTACCTTAAATTCTTACACAACTCTGACATAGTATTTTTCCCTTTAATAGAAAAATAAAATAAATGATTTTAAAAATAATAAAAATAATAAAATTTGGATGAATTATAATTTTAAAAGAATTTGGAAGATAATTAAAATATTTTAAGTTTGTGAAAAAGGTTTATATTTAAATTCCTTTTCTTTCAAGTTATTTTTCAAGTCTAATTAAATGTATAGTTCCAAAAATAACAGTAATTATATTTTATATTTAATGCTATTTTATTAAATGATTGAAAATTATTAAAATTATTATATTATTCCCAATGAATTTTATATGGTCTAAAATATAAACTATGGTACATTTATGAGTCAATTTTCATTTTATAATAACATTCTTGACCCCTAATGTGTAAAAAACTTTGATTTTATGGTAATTATTAAAAGTGCTAATAGGGGTTAAAACATAGATATAAGGCTGAAAACATCACCTAAATATTTTAAAATTATATTATATTATATTATATATAATAATAATAATAAAATATTCTAATTATATAAATTGTTATACATTTATCTGTGAATATTAGTTTTTATTAATTCAATAGTTTAAGTAATTCCAAGTGTACCTCTCCCCTCACTTATAAAAGGTAACCTCCTCTACTTCATTATTCATAATGTTTAAGAAATTTAACTCATTAAATACCTAACATTATACCTTAATAGCTTCATTTTAAATTTCATAGAGTTTAATTTATTATCCACACAACATTCTTTCATGGGTTAAGGTGTAAGAAAAATAAGGTTTCTCAACAAAGCAGTATAACTCTTAACCAAGCATTTTTTGTTTTATTTCTTATTCTAAATCCTATAAATCCATGATATCCATTATATAATATTTAATTCATTATCCTAAATATATTTAATTTTTACTATTAAGATCGAACAACCATTATCAACCTTGTTACCATATATTGGAAAATGATATCTTTACTCATTCGTATGCGTGAACTACCACCTCTATGAAGATATGTGATTTGTTTTTCATTTTTTATTTTTATGTATAGAAAAAGGATATATTTAATGAATATATAATATATATTATAAATTTTTTTTCTATAAATTTAAATTATTATTCAAAATTCATTTATTTCATTCGTTGAAAAGTGAAAACAATGTTCATGCGTATATAGGTCTTACCATCTCCATAAACAGTGTATTTCATTTTTCTATCTCTATAATATGTGGATGACTATATATATATATACACACATATATATATATATAATGAATATTTAGGGAGATAATATCATTAATAAAATGTTTAAATACACGATCAAAGTACAAGTACCAGAACTAACGAACATTAATTCTCATGAAAAATGAAATTGTCAACACCTATAAATGGAGATTTTAGAAATGTATTAATTATAAATGGGTATTTAAATGTTATAAGTGGATAATATATGATATTATAAGTATGTAAATTAATTTTTTAAATAATGATAATAAATTTTAAATTTATTATACAATAGTTTGGAGCGCTTTTGAATTAAGTCAAATTTGAGGTAAGGGATTTGTATTAAAATCACATTTTTTATCAGGATTGTTTGTGATTTTGTTTATAATGATGAAATTTTATTAATTATTTTTCAATAATCTCTTGAAGTTTCTCATCCTTTGGGTATTTCTTTAGAATACATGTTTTGCATTCATTCTCCTTACTTTATGTACTCAAGACACCAAAAGAATATTTTTAAGGAAAAATATACTTTATTTCTCTTTTTAGTCGAAAATCGTTTTTCTTATATATCCATGTTTTCTAAAGAAGTTTTCAAGAATTTTCTTATTCTACCATTATTATTTAAATCCATTTTATCCTTGATTTCATTTTTATAAAATGGTTTCAAATAAATCTTCTTATCATTTTCTAAATGGTGGACTTTTGACTTTTTTTTCCAAAAAATGTGAATTGAATATTGGTTTTGATAGATATGGATTGAAATAAATTTCATCCCATCATGAATGATGAAATATTTGAATATTTATTTACATGTTTAGTGTCAAATAAAATCTTTTTCTTAATATTTTGGATTTTTGTTGATTTTAAATAAGTGAATTCAAAATTAAATGGTTATTTTTCTCAGTAAATATTCCAAATATATTTTACAGGTATTCTCATCTAACATGAAATAATTTTATATTTCATATGGTTTAATAGGGATATGATCTAATGATACCATCCAATTTCATTCTTTGTATGGGTTATTTTGATGATTATTTGTGGATGATTTTATGAAAAATGTTTTTTCCATCACTTAATTTTTTTTTGATGAAACCTGTATGAAATTTGTTTCTTTTCCATAGGTTATATAATGATTATATGGTAAAATACCTATGAAAACCATTTCCTTTCCATGAGTTATGCTTTTATTAACTATTTATGATATTATCAACCACATATAAGTGGATTTCATTATGTGATTAGTGAGCATAAAATTATGTATCCCTTCAATGAATTTGGTAAAGATAGATATCTCAAGTGATAATAAGAACTATAATGGGGAGTGATTCCCATTTAGTAAGGGAATTTTTCCAGTATGATATTACTGGGAGTGAACATTGAATAAGGAGACAATGATTTGGAAAGTGAACCCAATCTACCATGATATTTTTACAGTGAGCATTGATTATTAAGGAAATGATTTTTTTATGCTTATGTGTATGACACAAAGTAATTTCTTATGTTTATGTTATTCTCTCTTGAATCATTTTCTTTGATTAATTTATTATTAATGTATTATGAAATTCTATACTTTATTCAATGACTTAATTTTATGATCTATGATATATTGGGTACGTATTTCAAATTTTATGCTCATATTTTCATACCATTACGCTGATGTTAGGTTCAAGTTATCATTGATATCTCCCTTTTTTACCCTTAATGAGAATAGGAGATCACCATTTCCTATGTTCATTTTTCCTCGGCTATAAAGAAATATTTTAAGTATGATATGTCTAAGAAGGGTGACAGTTATGAATAAATTAGTGGTAGATTATCTAGATCCTTTATGAATAAGTTTATTTAAGTGTAAAATTTTCCAAATAAACTAGACCTATATGATTTTGGCATGGATCATAATTTTTTTCATTGAATATTCATCTAATATAAGGTGATATTTTTCTATAAAATGTATGGGTATCTATAGTATTGGATTGAGCAGTGATACTGCTTTATTATATCTAACCATATTTATTGGATCATATTTATCTCCTTCTATGTGAACATATATTTCAGGATCTTATGGTTTTTTTATATAGCAGACTTATCTTTATAGAGACAACTCCTCTATATCTTCAACAGAAATATTACTAGAACTAACTCAAGTTTAGGTACAAAATTATTTTTCTCATGAAACATTATTTATATTGAGTAATAGGCTATTGATTTATTATTCTTCATCTGTAAACAACCTAAAAACATTTTTTAAGCATCACTATAAGTCAAAAATACTTCCCCACTTGTGGGTTGTGTGAGTATAAGTGAAATAGTTTTCCACATATTCAGCTCCATGAATCTCTCTTCACTTTTATCTATTGAGAAATACTTTACTCCCTTCTAATTTTTTTATAAGGAATTAAAATATATATAATATTCTCAAAAGTTCTCAATAATTCCAAAAAAATCCATAAAAACTATGTATTGATTCAATAGATGTTGTTCTATGCCTTTTTAACCACTTTTGTCTTTAATGGGTTAATTGATATCACTTTACTTGTGATAATTTTCCAATATAATGATAATGTATCCATCTAAATATCATATTTATTAAATTTTTCAAACAACTTCTTTGCCAATTTATTGAACACAATATTAATATGGTCTTTATATTCCACCATGATTTCGGTGTATATAAGAATATATTTTTTTAATTAATACCAATAATTTACCGAGACAATATCTAAAGCCATTAAGTACATGAATAATATTAGAGAATTCATGAGACCAAATGGAATTACCATGAACTCATAGTTCTCATACCTCATATGAATATTGGTATTAGGAATATCCTTCCTCTTTACCTTTAACCATTGATATCCAGATTAGAGGTCCACTTAAGGGATGTATTGTTCTCCATATAAATGATAAAAAAGTCCTAAATCCATGGAAGTGGATAATTATTATTTATCACGATCATTCTGAGTTCATGAAAATCTATACATAGACAGATCAAACCATCCTTATTACTGAAAAATATAAATACGGAATCCCATGTTTAAGAACTATGGTCAATGAAGCCCTTGTCAAGATTCTATTGTATTTTTTTCTTCTTTTCTTTCAGTTCAATGAGGGCCATTCTATAAGGAGTTTTGGATATTGATAAATATCTCGGTATAAGTTCAATTGAGAAATAAAACAATCAACTAGGATGAAAACAAAGAATATATTTGGGGAATAAATTTATATATTCCCTTACAAAGGGCATTTATTCAAGAGTAGTGCTCTAATTTGTTTCGATTTTTTGTGCTAGATATGCTTTCTTACCACGAGACAATATCTTTAATGGTGATGAAAATTCTAAATATATCCATCATTATCCTTAAACTTCTATAAAATTAGAGGTTTATTTAGGATATATAAAGTGATTTCTTTATCCCAACAATTTATGTGGGGTTTATATATAGATATACAGTCTATTTATAGTATAACATTGAATTATACTATAGGGATTATGAAAATTTTTGCTGGAAGATTCATCATATAGAGACTTACTAGGGGAATTTATTTACTTGAGATGTAACGATTTCAGGATTTTATATATTTAACAATAATTAAACCTATATGATATTGTGGTTGTGTTTGAATAGTTTTACTAAAAATAATATACATGAAATAATGTATAGAACTATAATCATATAAGACATTTGAAGTTACGTAACAGATAATGAGCGTACCTTTCACTATTTTATTCTAGTTATAATCATTTAATATATAAAAAATAAACTTAGCGATGAGAATAGTCAAACTAATAATTATATAAAAGGTAAAATGTTAACTTCTATGGAATAAATCATAAATGGTTGGTATATACTAACTTATGAGTCTCTAGGTTTTTATCTAGGTTATCCTTGGTAATTTTCCTATTAGTTTTTCTAACCTAAAAATATATTCAATTCATTATAATGGTTTATAAATATATTAATAATTTACCAAATCATACCCCCTATAGTTTCAAACCAATTGTGAAACTAGGACTATTTTTCTTGCACCAGGTGATGATTGAGTTAATACCCAATATGCCCTTTTGGTGTTATTACCCTTAAGTAAATATGTGTCAGAGCCTAATCCACTTGTAGTATCTGTATATGTTTTTTATTTTTAGTAATACTAGAGACTTAAAACATTACCAAAACATTATTATGTTATCATATACTTTGGATTACCTATTATACTTTTCCCTAGAGTTTTCACCAATAATATCTCATAATAATCTCCAAAAAAACTATAATATACTTTGATTCCAATTATAGATAATAGAGCCCTAAAAACAATTTATTTAATAATTTTTCATCTAGATTTCTAATAATTACAAATCAAGTATCTATTGGTCTTTTATTTTTTCAATATTAGATACATAAATATATCATCTTAAATGTAAAAAAATATCTTTATTTAAACTCAACATAATCCTCCAAACTCAAAAATATCTTCTAAAACTGCATAGGATATCTTGAGTAAAATACCTATGTATAAGGGTGAGATAGATTTCATAGTAAAGTTATAAAATGGAAATATATCAAAATTAGATTTTCAAGTGGCATAATATAATATCATAAAGAGAATGATCAAAAGAAAATAAAAATGATTAAATAAAAATAAATCATAATATCATAGAATCATGAAATATATATAAAATAGTACATGAAATAATAAACCTAAGTCAAGGGTAACTCCCATGTTCATAATAATATAGTGGGAAAAGTGTCATGGTGGATTGGTTTCACTACCCATTCCCATAAACATGTGGTAAAAGTCCCATAGTGGATTGGGTTAACTCCTTAATCCCATACATAAAATTTCATGAGATATGAAGCTTTTCCCAATGCATAGGAGGGATATATAATTATTATCCCACCCATAGAATAATGAAAATAATATATATGAATTCCTTATGAGGAAAAGAAACCATACATAAACCTTCAACGTGATCAAACCAGTGAAAAGTGGGTTTTTGTAACACCCTGAGATCTTAATATATGAAAATATTTTAATAAGTTAATGTGTTTGATAAATTGTTTTTCACATAAGACCCAACAAGAAAAACACATCATATTATGAAAAAATTATTAATAAACCCATAATAAACACTATAATGGTAAACCATTAATACTTATTACCTTTATTAGATAAATAATTAATATGAGTTAATATAAAAAAGGTTATTTTCAAAAAAATATATTTTATTTATATTATGTATTTTATTTTCAAAATATTAATTTAAATTTTTTGAATTTAAGTTTGATAAGTTAAAATTAATTTTTTAATTCCTCCCAAAAAAATTATCATAGAATGAATTTTTTATTTATAAAACAATTATTGATTTTTAGGTGTATAATAAAAAAATATTTTTTTTAATAAATTTGCTTTAGTATGACAAAAAAGTTTTTGAAACAATTTAAATATAAAAAATATATATTTATAAGTTAAAATTAATCATTTAAAAATACTATGTCAATTTATAAAACCAATGAATATCATATTATAAAATCAGGTAATATTTTATGGAAACTACCTTTTCCTATTTATTTAATTAAATTTACACATAGGGAAATTAGGTTTTAGGTTTATTTTTATGTAACATATAAGTAATTTAAAAAATTATAACACTATTAATAACATTATAAATAATAACATTGATAATTTTGTTCTATACATAATATTTATTCTTAAAGTAAACATATATTAAAAATCTAGTTTTACACGTTAGAACCTCTAACATTATGATTAATTTTCTGAAAAATAGAATGTTAATTTGATAAAATGATTACTATACTTGAGAAAAAAATGTTCATATAATCTAATATGGTAAATTTCATTTTTTGTGTAAAAAATTTAGATTGTTAGGATTAATGCTAATCACCACGATAATGGTGAAACACTAATTTTAAAATCATTTTTTATTAATATCAAGGAATTTATATCAAACTAATTAAATTTAATTAACTTAATTAATTAATATATTATTTTTTATGAACACATAAATACTTATATTGACACTCATTTATTTTTTAATTAATACAAAATAAAATTAAGAATGCATAATGGCCATGATTTCATTTTTCCCACTAAAATAGTTATTCTACAAATTATCTACTTTAATTTTAAATTTAATTTTATAATATATGGATATTTAAATTTATTTAAAAATCGGTAAAATTTTATTCCATTATACCAATTTTTTCTATATTGGGTATGTTATATTTATAACAAAACATAAAATCACTTAGTTAAAAACTAGTTACCTAGTTTAAAAGTAAAATAGTAGAATTTAGAATATTTATGGTAAAATCCATGTAACATGTTTAAAAAATGTGGGGAAATAATTTTTAGAGAATATATCAGACTAAAGAAACAAGAAACTCTATTATGTTAAAAAATTGTATACATTGAACTTGGAATTTTGTCATGGAATTATTAAAATATAAAGGGTGTTTCCAAAAGTTCCATTTTCATCTCTTATAAAAGGCGGTACCCTAAAAACATTGAATAATACACAAAACATTCAAATTTCGTTTAAAAGATGATAAAATATCATATCATATAAGTCCCTCACACTCTGTTAATCCCCTGGTCACACTAAATTACCATAATCCTTTCAATTCCAAGGTTCTTTCCTAGGAAAGATCAAGTCTCCAACAAAAGAATTATCTCCTTCTTAAGTTTTTCTCCTTAAAGACTCTCTTATAAATATATTATATCCATAATTATTTAATTAAATATGTATAATAAATATTCTGATATGTTATTATATTAATGTAATATACATTTTATATTCCTCTCTATCTGCTTTGGAAAACAAAAGCATTGTTAGTGTGTTGTGCAGGCTATCACATACAAAAAGTAATGCCTTTTTTTCAACACCATCAGTAATGGATGAAAGAAGTATGTAATGGATGTCTAAATTTTATGTGTAAAATAAAAAATTATTCTGAAATGTCAAAATATCTTTTACCCACTTTTTCTCTCATGCATTGAAAAATGGAAACATTAATTGTGCAAACATCCAAACTGTCACCTCTATGGGAAATGAGTTCCATTTGTCATCATCACCCATCATGGATGGATTTAAAAAATATATTAAATATATATAAATTATTTACATAACACTAATAATATTTTATATATTATGAAAATATTTTATTATACTTTTCATCATGGTCAACATACATAAGTAGTTACAAAAAATAAACGGACCAAATAACCTCAAGTTACCGACATAAGAATGAAAACTATATAATAAATAAATATCATATGAAAATAAATAGTGAATATTAAATTACATAAATAAAAACTATGTTCCTTATATGGTATCTAATAAAATTAAATTTATTATTCTAAAAATTAATAATGTTCAAAGAATGGATTAGGAACAAGGTAAGTGTTTTTCCTTATCAAATTCCACTCTTTGATACTTTTTTTGTATTATGAACCTAATTTCTGTTATATTGTGTATATATAAGGAATAAGTGATATTTTATATAATTAAATTAATTTATTCATGTTATTTTAATTTTAATTACAATCTATATGTCTCAAGTGGTTTTGATTAAAATGTTACTTAATTTGTAATATTTTTCCTGGTCTTAATTATGATTCTTTGGACATGTTGGAAGAAAAGAACCATGGTTACCTTTCATGTTGTATTCAATTCCCATGGATATTTTTTACCATAATATTTTTATTTCATGGGATTTGATATATTAATCATTTTATCTTATGTAAGTGGTTAGTGATACAATTTCTTCCCCATTAGTAAAGATCTTTAGTAACAAAAACTATCTTCTTTGAGTGATAATATTTTATCTAGAAAATTGTTCTTTTATGTTTGGGTTTTAACAACCTAATATTTTATTATATGGTACTTTATAATCCTATTTTTTAAAATTATTTTTTTACATAGATAACATTTTATTACTCTTTTTACAATGTAGTCTTTCAATAAATGAAATTTCAAGTTCTAAAAATACCCCTTTCATATTCAATTGTTTTGGATCCACATTTACCATATAAAATTTATTTCATTTTAAAGGATCCATTTTTAAGTATTGTTTTAAAATTTTATGTTTTCAATGTGTTTTCACTTCACCTTTTTATTGATATTTTGTAAGTGACCCGTAACTTTTTATTTTATGTCAAAGCTAAAAAAAATTTCTAGAAGGAATTTAAGTTTTAACTTTTATTATTATTTAAATTTTTATTTTTTTATGTAATAGGGTTTAAGTTTAATGATTTTTCCTCTAATATATATATGTTATCATTTGGAATAAATGTACTCGTGATACCAGAAAATATGATTCATGATCCCTTCTTGGGTAGTATGTTTCAATAATTCTTTTGAGAGGATGTTTTTATCAATGCCAATATCCTTCTAGGTTTTTTATGTTACGCTGGAGATATTTTATTTCAAAAACATCAAATTTATTCCCTTGCATAACCTATGCTCATGATTATTCTAGTATTTAATTAATTTTATACTCATTGTTCTATACGGTGTGAACACCATATTTTAAATAATTTATATTATTTATTGTTCACCTTGAAGAAATATTATTCCATTAATATTAGGAAAAGTATTGTAATTCCTTATATTTTTATTCCAATATAGAAAATTATTAGAAATTTTAATATGTATCATTTGACTATAAAACATGTTTATCTAGATGGGTTTTGATCATGTTTTCCCTTTCATCAAAGTAGGAAAACATTCTGGCAATATTAATGATTATTGACTTCCCATAGAGGCTGATAATGTGTTAATATTTTATATTATTTATTATTGGGATAGAAATATTTTATTCAGTGAGAGGTTACATAAGAAATTGTATGAATGTTCTGGATGATTCTTATGGTGACTGTATTAAACTTAATCAGGTAATAGGTGGGTATCAGAATTATATAGAGCATCGATGCATCAACATGTCTCATGAGACAAAACATGTTTAGTTATTTGGTGCATGCTTTACCAATTCTGCAATTTATCTTGACTTTGGACTCAATTCAAAGTAAAATTTATTTGAACAAGGAATAGATATTAGGTTTTTGTTGTTTGAAATTATTCATCCCTTCAGTCTGTGATAAGTATTATTGATATCCATATTTTCATTTATTATCATGGATATAAAAGGCTCCCACTTTCAAGTTTATTTTAAATTCATGGTGTTTACTTATTCCTTATTCCATGCTTATGCCATGATTTATTTATTTATATGTTTCCCTTAACGAGAATTTCTACTCACACCTTCCCATGTTTACATTTATCTTGGTTATGAAGAAAATTAGTATATTTGAAATGTTTTTAAGGATAACATGTGTTAAATAATTCATGGGATACATTGGTGAATTTTATCGAATTAATGAGTTCCACATATAATGGGAATATTTTAAATTTTATACAAATAACATAGTATTTATTAGTTTATATTTTTTTATTAATTATCTAAATCCATCAACCTGAAAATATCCTTTTTATATAAGAGTTCGCTTATTCATTTTTGGATTTGTAATTATTGATTGTTATATCCAGGATTTACTGCTGGTATAAAGGAAAGTATGTAAATTATGTGTCAATGAGCCCTTAATACGAGATTTTGGGTTTGTGGAGTCATAATTGGTATCAAGGAAAGTGTTTAGATAACTTTAGATATTAAGATGTTTATTTAGAATAATTTAAGGACTTATAGGTTAAGGAGGATCAAAATTTAAAAGGCATAAATAACCATTTAGAATGGTATATGATTAATTTTAATGAAATAATGAACATTTTTTGGGGGTTATGATAAGAAAACATCATTGAAAACCCTATAAATAATTCTGAGTATTGTAATAAATTCCTAATACTATAATAAAGTAAAATTTATGTTGTTTTACGAGAAAAAAATATCTATCCGGATACTTTAAAGTGGATACAACTATGGTATAGATGTACCTAAGGGTAATCACATCAAAAAGGGATTGTTTAGAATTTATGAAATCATCACTCTGATTTATGATGAGTGTGTCCAATATTTCTCACCTGGAGAGACAATCCTAGGGGATAATCTTTGTTTAATCACAATCTATTTATGAACTATTATAGATGATTTATTAATGATGATAGATAATTGGGTTAAAGAACCAAAAAGGAAAATAACTATGGATAAAAAAGGATTGAATTGGGGAGTAAAAGTTTGATCTAAAATTATTATATATCGAAAAAGGATTCTTAAGGGAATACATATTCAGATAAGTGTTTTTATATGCATATTTTAGATATTATCATAAGCATCATGGTTTTTGTTTTGAGTTGAAACCAGATGAAAGAAAAGAAGATGAGAGAGGTATATATATCCAAAAACCACTATATATTATAAACAAAAAAATGTAGGATACTAAAATGTTTTAGAATCCTATTATATTACTACTATGGTTGAAAATGCTAGTTTTCTAGTATTACTTAAGATACTAAGGACAAAAACTTAACAAAATTTTATTCAAGATACATTTAACTATCCTAATTTTTGAGTGATATTTATCGATGATATTCTATTATATTTCAAGTGTTTTTAAGGAGTACGTGAAACATATAAGGATCATTATCCAGTATTTTTACATCAATGGTATAATCATATATTCAATGGTATTAATAACCATGAGAGATGATTTTATGGAATGTCAATATTTTTGGAGATAACTATTGAAAAAACATTTTTGAAAGATGGATACGTTTTAGGTTTAGTATATTATTGATTCAAGACAATAATGTGTTAGGTGATTTTAAAAATTTAAGTTTTATAGTATAAAAATCTTTGTGAATAATGACTATTAATTTTTAATTTTTATTTAATTTTTAGGATTATGATATATAGTGACTAGTGTGTGAACATTAGAAATTTTTGTTAATACCATTTGAGGGTTAATGATGGAGTTAATTTTTTAGGAATTTATAATATCGTTATGTTTTAATGTCTTGGATAATCACATAGGTTTTGGGGAAGGTATGTTATTTATAATATATAAATATTATGTTATATTTTTGTAAGAATGATTAATGTTTTTTGATGAATGATTATTTTATTTTTGAGAGAATTACTTTCAATGATTGGTGGGTCTAGAATATCTAAAAAACATTCATGGTAATTTGGTATCTCTATTTGGATTATTAGGTTAACAATTATTAGAGAACACAAATCAAAGTAACCTATTTTTATCCAAGAATGATATATGTTAAATTGTGGGTGATATATCCTGATTCGACTCCCATATAAGTTGAATTGTAAATACTATGGTCTAACACGGTAGTGTTATAATGTGAGATAACTAGAAGAAAAAAATTCTTGTGATTATTTATGATAATTATATTATAATGATCATCACTCATGTTTAATATTTTGGTTTTAGTAATGAATGAACCCTTAAGGAACCAAGTGAACAATGGATGACATGGAAAATGAAGAAACAATCTAAAATAAAATCCAAAAGGGATATAGGATATAATATAAAATCATGCAATTACTCCAAACTAGCTGTCATGAATTTTCAATTAACAACTTGAACATATTTGAAACCCCAAACTCACGAAAGAAGAGAAGGATGGAATATCCTAGAAATTATGGTGATCAAAATGATGAATTAAAGATGATTCAATATCTTTTAAGTAATAAATGTGTGAATAAGCACCCATGGAAATGTCTTTAATAAACTAGAAGATGTTTTATGTGTGTAAAATGAGGAAATATAGAAACTAAGAGCTTGGTTAATGTGATGTACAAAAAAATGCATTTTTTAGTCAAACCTAAGATATTAAGGTAGAAAACTCATTCAAAAATATGTCTTTAGTTATTTCTATCTTTTATATATCCTTGAATAATTTTATTAGCAAGTGTTAATTAAAATTACAAGGATGAAATTTATTTAATCTGGAAGAATGTAACACCGAAAAATCTTAATAAATGCTTACTTTTAAATTAGTTAATTTTTTCAATAATTTTTATTTCACACAACACCCAACAAAAACAAACCACAAAATATTAGTAAGAAATTATTAATAAATCTATAATAAATAGTATGATGGTAAACCATCAATTATTATTACCTTTAAGAGGTTAATAATTAATGAGTTAATATTGAAAAGTTCAATTTCAATATAATATTTTTATTTATATTATGAATTTTATTATCGAAATTTTAATGTATCATTTTTAAAATATAAATTTGATGAAGTAAAATTCATTTTTTAATTCTACACAAAAAAATCATCTTAGAATTCATTTTTTATTTTTTTATAAAACAATCACTTTTTTGGTGAATAGTAAAAAATACCAATTTTTCTAATTCCATCACATTTATATGACAATTAATTTTTTAAAACATTTTAAATTTAAAAACAATATATGGATAAACTAAAACAAATCATTTAAAAATATTGTGTCAATTTATAAAACACATGAATACCATTTTAGAGAATCAAGTAATATTTTATGGAAGCTAATTTTAATATGTTTCTTCAATTAAATTTACAAATGGGGAAATTAGGTTTTGGATTGATTTTAATGTTACATAAATACTATTAAAAAAGTTATAATCTTTTTAATATCATTATGATCAATAAAATTTTTAATTTTTTTATACATAAACATTACCCTTAGAAATATACTTGTACTAAAAATAGTTTTTTATATGTTACATTCATTAATGTTAAGATTAAGTTCCTTATAAATATAATGTAAATTAGATAAAATTATTCCTATATTTGATATTATAATTTTAATATTATTTATTATGGCAAATTTTCTTTTTAGGGTATAAAATTTATATTGCTAGGATTAATGCTTATTACCACAATAATGGTGAAACATTTATTTTAAAATTATAATTCTATTAATATCATAGAATTTATATAAAATCAATTAAATTTAAATAATTTAAATAAATAATCTAATATTTTTATAAAAACTTAAATAAATATATTAACACTCATTTATTTGGTAATCAATACTAATCAATATTAAGAATCCATAGTGGTCAAAATGTTATTTTTCATACTAAAACTGTTTTCTACAAATTATCTATTTTAATTTAAAAGTCAATTTTATGTTATTTATAAATTGAATTGGATGAAATATCACTAAATCTTGGTTCTAAAACACCCAAATTTTGTTATATGGATTATTTTATATTTTTAATAAAATTCGAAATCACATAGTTAAAAACTAGTTACTATGTTCAAACATAAGAGTAAAATGGAAAATATTAATGGTAAAAACCTTATAATAGGTGTAACAAATTTTGTGAAATCCTTTTTTTAGTTTATATAGACCTAAATACGCCCCACAAACCATTATTTTAAAAAATTGGATCCATTTAATTTGGAATAGTCTTATAGAATTATTAAAATATAAAGGGTATTTCCAAATGTTCCCTTTTCCACTATTATAAAATGGGATCACTTACAACCACTCAAATCTACAACGACCATTAAACATTTACTTGTAACTATACCCAACTATACTCTAATAGAGTAACCTCTTACCCGATTAATTTTCTGGTCACACTAATTTATCCCTATACATTCAATTCCATGGATTTTTCTAAGGAAAGATCAAGTCTCTAACATAAGTATTATCTCCTTCAAAAGTTTTTGTCTTCGATATTACCCTTATAGATATATTATATTATTAACAATATATTGGAATTAATATCATAATTATATTAATATTTCCATCTTCTATAAAAAAGTCTTTCTTAGTGTTTTGTGTGGACTACTGCTTCCAAAAGGCGATATATTTCATTTTTTTAACACTACCATTCACAAATTATCAGATAGAAAGAATGGAAGAATAAATATTATTTTAATAATACAACTGTGATTATGAAATTTTAATTTATCATTTACCTTTTTTCCCTCTCATTTGTTGAGAAATAGAAACATTAATCATGCATAAATAGAAACTATCACCTCCATGATGATTGAGTTTCATTTGTCATCCCACCAATCATGGTTGTATTTAAAAATATATTTAATATATAAAATATATGTACATAGTAATTTTAGTATTTGGTATATAATGAAACGATTTTATAAAGATTCCTACCATGGTCAACATATATAAGGAATTATTAAATTATTACCAAATAACCTCAAAAAACCAGCGTTGGAAGGAAAACTATATATTAAATAAATAGAATATGATAATAAATGATCTATATAAAATTTAAAAATAATAAAAAGGTTTATAATAAGGTATATAATAAACCAGAAATTATTATTCATAAATTTAGGCTCATTCAAAGAACGAATGTAAAACTAGGTAAGGATTGTTTTGTCTCAAATTCCTCTATTTGAGACTTATTTGACATTACACACATAATTCTCTTTATACTATATATATATAGTACGTATGTGATATTTTATTTAATTAAAATCATTGATTCATGTTATTTTATATTAATTTAAAATATCTACCATTCATTGGGTTTTGAATAATGTGTTACTCAAGCCGTAATATTTTTCTTGTTATCAATCATGATTCTTCGAGACACGATACATGTTAAGAACTGTGTTTTTTTGTATAGTGTATTAAATAAAAATAGTCACATTTTATCAAAATATTTATTTTATTTCATCAAATTTTCTATCTAAATAGTGTTCCCTTATTCAAGTGACTAGTGATACAGTTGTTTCCCCAGTAGTAAGGATATTTGGTGACTCAAATCCCCTTCTTTGAGTTATAATGTTTTATATTGAAAATTTTTCTTCCATCCATGGGTTCTGCCACAAAAATATTTTATTTTATGGTATTTCATAATTCTATTACAGAAAATTATGTTTTAATTCAAATAAGGTTTATTATTATTTTTTAATATGTGATATTTCAATAAAGGTAATTTAAACTATTAATAACGACCCTTTCATAATCAAATGTTTTGAATCCAAATTTCTGATATAAAAAACCATTTCATTTTCAATTCTCAATTATTGAAGATTATTAAAAAATTAATTTATAATTAGTTTTACTTCACCATTTCAAAAATAATTTTGTAATTGAACCATAACTTGCACTTTTACATCAATGTTAAAAATGTTTTCTAAAAGCCCTTTTAAGTTTTCACTTACATTTCACTTTACATTTTCAAATTTTTTTTCCTTGATAGGTTTTAGGTTTCACCATTATCCTATAATATATATATGTTAACATTTGAGGTAAATGAACTAATGATACAAAAAAATATGACTCATGATCCATTCATCGATGGTATCATTCATTAATTATTTAGCGGGAATGTTTTTCATCTATGTCAACATACTTCTATGTATTCTTTATTACACTAGGAATATTTTATATTGAAACCATAAAACTTCATCCCCTAGATGGATCATAATTGTTATTACTCTAGTATTTTCTTATCTATATATTAATTACTCTATACAGTGTGAACATCACATTTTATATAATTAATATTGTATGTTGTTCACCAAGAAGTAATGTTATTCCACTAACATGGAGAAAATGAATGACCTTTTATATATTGGTATTTGTATATGGATGATTATTGTAAAGTTGAAAATTTATTGTTTGATAATCCACCATATTTCTATGAATTATATATGATCGTGTTATCACTTTTTAGACATGGGGAATAATATTGGAATTGTTGATGTTTATTTACATCCAACACAGTTTGATCATGTATTGATATTCCATATTCTTTATTATATGAATAACTGAGTTTTATATAGTAAGAGGTTTCTTATGGGATGGTATGAAATGCATTAATGAATATTATTTTCACAATCTAAGATGGAGTTCCATCCAATCCGACACTCGACCCTATCTGTGGCATGAACCAAAATGGAATTCCCAATCCCCACGGGCTGACAACTAGTGCCCGGGTATCAAAAATAGGATTTGGGAATGATTTCACCCAAGTAAATAAACATGAACATCACAAACTAATATGTAAACCAAAACTAGAAAATGCTAATAAAATATGGTATAACAAATTCATATTCTTGTTTACATTATTTAACAAAAATTGAAAAAAGGTAAAACAAAAAGGGTAGACAAAACACTATCCTAAAAGCACTAAGCAACAAGAGAATTACCATACTCGAGCCACCACCACAACACCTGTAAGGGAAAAACCACTAGCATCCCGAACCACCATCATTGAACATCTTGAATTTTCCTATATCAAACAAAACCAAGTTCACTTATACCCATAAGTGTAAGCATGGTGTGATCCAAATCCCAATAGTATTCCACCCAATTAAATATTCCAATCAATAAACATTATAAGATAAATAAACTTTAAAGTTTCATAAAATATATTCTAAAGAAAATTTTAGGGAAAACAATTTTAAATTGCACCATGATTTCTTTTGAAATTATGAAAAATATAACATATGTCGATGGTATGTGATACATCTGTTGACACTCCTTTCCGTCACATAGTATAATTAATTGAAAAGGGGAAATACCTTGAACCCAAATTGATTCATCCTTAAAAGGAACATCAAAAATTGACAAAGGCATGAACAAAGGTTCAAATGCACTTGCATCGTGCAGGTTCCAACAGGGTTGCGCAAGTGTACTTGCGTGCTGCCCATTGGTCACGCAGGTGACTTGCGCGCCCTATATGAAATTCACCCAGGATCTTCACTAGCCTATAAATACCCCCGGTGGGCCCCCCATTTCACGAGTAAAAAATTCCAGAAACTCAGATTTGAGCTCTCGGTGCCCTAGTCTCTTCTCGAAGCTTCCGAACATTTCTAAGGTAATTTCTTACCTAGAACGGAAGATCTAATGTGGGTGGGGAAGGCTTAAGTGTTGAAACTCATCCACACTTGCACGCCAAAGTGGCCACCAATTAATGGAAATGGCCACACTTGCGCGCTTCCTTACCCCTTCAACAGAACTTGCGCGCCTCTCTTCTGGAAGCCTCTAGGGATAGTACTAAGGGCTTGAGCCAAGTCTCACCCAAGTATTACCTAAAGGATTGAGCATCGTGCAAGTACCCCTATGTCACGCAAGTATACTTGTGCAACCAAGACTTGCGCACCCAAACAGGACTTGCGCGCCACCCTCTTTTTGGGTTCCCCTCCTGCCTATTTCGCCTCTCCTATGTCTATCCACCTATCCTCTTCAATATTAAGCCTTCAAAACTCTATCCAAAGCCATTTATGTCATGTTTCCTTCATTGGCTTCATTATTCGAAAGGAATTCTGTGGAACATATCTTAAAACCTAGTGATTTACACATCATTATGTGACTAAGGTTAGAGATTTCATTCATTCAACCTCATCCTTTAAGATGAGAGAATCCTTAACATGGGCCTCCTTTTCAGGAATAATCCCCAATCTAAATTCTCATTAATTTTGGGCATCCACCTCATGAGTAATCCCCAAGTCCCCTAAACAGGGCATCTATTTTAGGAGTAAGCCCCTGTCATAATTTTCCAAATATGGGTTTCCTTTTCAGGAGTAAGCCCTAGTCTCAAAGTTCCCAAAATCTGGGAATCCTCCTCAGGAGTAATCCTCAGTCTCAAATATGGGCATGCTTCTTAGGAGTAAGCCCCATTCATAATTTCATTAACTTGGGATTCCTTTTCAGGAGTAAGCCCTAGTTCTCAAAACCTTTTTAACATGGGCTTCTTCCTCAGGAATAATCCCCAGTCATAATTTCTCTTAATCAGTCTTAATTTACTTTTTGATTTGGGCTTCCTTATCAGGAGTAAAACCCAATCACAAGTCCCCTCCTAATTTGGGAATCCTCCTAAGGAATAAGCCCCAAGTTAGAGTATCCAAATCTCTATAAAGCACATATAACTTTATGAAACTTATTCCCGGGTTTCTTCCCTGAAGTAAATCCTAATATTTATCTATTTGGGAAGTCATACATACATAAGCCCCACTCATTTCTTATAATTGCATATTTCATGGCACAATTTTCTGGTTTCACCAATACCTCTTGTTTCTCATACTGAGTATGACTCGCGTGAGCTTAGAGTGTAAAAGTGATTATGAAATCTTTTCATTGAGCCATCAATCATGCATAAACCTCATATTTCTTTACTCGAACTACATGGGTTCTGATTCCTTTTTTTTTCAAAACAAAGGATACATAGGTATCCCATCTACAGGTACGATCCCAACTATGAAATAATTCATGTCCTTCTGAATGACAATAAACTTCAAGTGCCCTGCTGAGTGGCTTTAAAACCAGTATGATTATCATAATAACTAAGAGAATTTTATATAATATATTAAAGGATACCATTGACTAAGAATCTATAAACAAATATAGATGATTCTCTATCAATGAATAACATCTAATACATATAAAAGATTCTCTAAATATTATACATATTAATCATTGATTTTCAGATATAAAGAAAAGCTCATTTTCATACTTGGTAATGTAATAAGGATTCACGAACATAACTTAAATCTATAAAGAGAGTCCCGGAGAAGACAATAATTCCCCTAAAAAAGTGTTATGAGTCCGACCTCCTATCCTCTCAACCAATGCAAATTATTAAGTCTCATCAGTTCACAACTAATGAGCACCTACCTTTGGAAAGTAGGTCCAAATGGATATGGAATCATTGGATAATTCTGGTTCTACGAACAAACCCGTTAGAAACCACTTGAAATTTTTGAATCTTAAATCAATGAGATCATACCTAATTCTAGAGGAAACAAAAAATGGTGAACCCGATGTGAATCCTTAACCAAGTTAAAATGCTATTTTACTTATTTGTTAGGGCCCTATTTAAACTCAATGAGAGGGAAAACAAGACAGTCAATAACATATGTGCTCATCCGAAAGATGTAGCAGCCGAATTTATCTTGATTATGTTTGTTATATCAAACTGGCACTCTTTTCCAAGAACTTATGCATTACAAGATTGGATTTTCTTAAGTTCACTACTATGAATAATTCTTCTTTGAAAACCTCTACTGTGAATGCATCAGCTGCTACTCCTATTGGATCGTCGTCCACTCTGGGGACGACATCACCTACTCAGTATCTTTAACGCTGGGTATAAAATGATATGGTTAAGGAGTACCATCAAAACGGTACTATTCCGACTCTGGAGGCCGCTATACAATCCCTTCAATTCAATAATTCATCTTGGTCGTCTGGATAGAGACGACCAGTTATCAAGAAATAGGCAGTGCTAACCACCATCTCTAACCGTTTCAGGTCATTATACCCAGAATGCAACAACCATTACCTCCCATATTCTGAGGAGTTGAATGAGAAGGCCACCCAAGGCCTTAATTCAAGGAAACATGAGTCCTTCCTGAGGTATCCCACCAACAATCACCGCCAGACTCGTGCGACAGTGGGCCCTCAACATGATGAGGGTGTCATCTCCAGGAATTCGGCTCAGGTTCCTCGAACTCGAACAGGCAGGACGAACCAACAGAAGCGAAATCTTGTCAACAGTGAGAAGGTTCTCATCTCTGCCGTTTCTGGAGAAGTCCCCCAACCTAACTTGGTGGCAAGCAAAGAGCGGGCACACACACCCATCCGTTTCAATTTCGCTGTCCAACAGACTCGTCTGGAAGCAGCACGCCAATCCCGCTAGGCAATTCCAGCGGAGTACTATAGAAACGAACATACACCTGTTTATAAATCATCAGCTAGTCAGTAGGCTCATCTAACTACATGTGATGGAGCCCGCCAACCCAATGTGTTGACAACTAGTAAACAAGAACATACACCTGCTTACACTCATCAGTCCTGCCAGCAGCCTTGTCTGTCAGTATTGAAGGAAGCTCGTCAACCACGTTCGGTGGAGTGCAATCAGCAGGCACATACACCTGATAGTATTGATCAATCCTACCAACAGTCTCATTTGGTGGCATTCGGAGAAGTCAGTCGGAAATCTTTGGCGACAAACAGGAGGCAGACTCAACTCTCTGCCCCCACACATGAGTACTGTCAGAATTCACTAATAGGAAAAGGAGGACAAGAGCAGGCACATACACCTACTCCAAGCACGGAATGGACATATATCCCTGTTCTAGCCGCTGAGGTCACTAAGCACATTTTGTCAATGGTGAAAGAGAAAAAGAAAATCTCTGCTCATATTCTGGATGCTTTCCAGGATGTTATAACAGCTTCAACAACATCACAAGAGAAGAAATGAAAATCTATCCCTACCAGTGGTGTGAAACATCAACAGTTCACTTTAGAACATACACACACATAAGTTCCAGTCCAAGAGGGTTGTGGGGCATACTCCCCCATATCATACGTACGGCCAAGTCAGACATATACACTTAATTTGAGTGATGATAATAAGCCTAACCTGATCATTTCTCCTGAGTAAGCAAATACACCTTCCCATAATGACCACTTTCATTAACAAGTGGTTCCTAAAGTGAGTAAGAAGGTTTATAAGAAGAAGACTTGCCCAACACAGTCAAGAAATCAAGGTCCAATCTGTAATAAGGCCTTACTCGATGCTGGAGTTCTTGATGCACTCAGACAACTAGCTGTTGCAACTCAAGATTCTACTCTCTCAGTTCCCAATAGTTGGTACATTAATTCTGAATGTCTGCACCAGACCCTTCCTCATGAAGTCTTGCTTCGTGACAATTCAGTAGATCTCGAAGTTTCATCTTTAGATGAGAGCCACAAAAACCCTCTGTGTGGTCTGAAGACCAATGAGAAAAATGTTTCATCTTTTTCTGTAACTCACCATAGTGGTCCTCCCCATGATGAAGAATTTAGCTGCAAAAGTCCCCTCTACAGTAGTTATTCACATTTCATAGAAATTTCTCTAATAGACAATGTAGTGATAAGAAAGCCCTCTTATCTTGAGGCAATTGAAAATGTGAAGCCAGTCATGTCTGATGCTTTACCATTATCAATTGAAACACTTTCTCAATCATAAGATAGCCTATGGTGTATGTCATTC
This sequence comes from Viscum album, assembly GCA_963277665.1. Lineage (NCBI taxonomy): Eukaryota > Viridiplantae > Streptophyta > Magnoliopsida > Santalales > Viscaceae > Viscum > Viscum album. Next base: position 1,721,145,716 of record OY728145.1, read on the forward strand.
TCCAAACCAACCCTGGGTCGTTCATCTTCTAGTTTAATCAGTGAATTCTTTACCAATATTGTTGAATCCGATGAAGAAGCAAGGAAACAACAGCTCTAGTCTAATCAGGTAGAAGAATATTCATTGAATGATAAAGAGGAATTACTTAATATGAGAAAAAAATTGGCGAAAGGTGATGTGCCAGTTATGTTTTGTCCTTTGACTGATTCTCAGTATGATATTACAGAAATGTTAATGGAAGATGGAATTCATGATATTCGTCTCAACATATGGAATACTCTTTGTTAGTTGAAAAATAAAATATTATCTTACGATGAATATGAAAATCATTTCAAGATAATAGAAGGGTTACAACGTGAAATTTATTTTTCATCTCTCTCAGTTTCTTGATATCCGAAGGCAGAAAAACAACAGAGAGCCCTTCAGCGTTCATGCCTTGGTGCACTAAGAAGATTTCTCTAGTAAATTTCCAATACCCCAACTGGTATTTATATCATGGGATGGGGTGTTCATGGAGTGATACATTTCACTGTACTCTCCAGTCAGCAAAGCCCACCGAAAATGGTTTCATACAATGTTATTACCCATGGCCGGCCACAGTTAATGGGTTTTGTTTGTAATCAAAAGATATCCGAAGAACATGCCTCAAATAGTTCTTCTAAAAATCAAGCATACAGAGAACAAGTTGTTGAATTACTCCTACATCAAGAAAATGAGAATATTGAACAGGCCTCTCGTTTGGAGTAAGCACCTCATCAAGTGACAGAAGTGTCTGAAATCATCCAACGGTCTTTTGAACTAGGTGATAATAGTGGGTGCAGGTTAATGCATCCAGCTAATTTCCAGAATAGTGTCCGTAAGATCAGGAGAGATTTAAAGAAAGTCTCATATATAGCATGTCAAGAACCACCCCAGCTTTCCAGACTGAGGAATATTTTAACCCAACCCTCAAAACCAACAAATAGGATTCAAGGAGTTGAGTAGGAACAACCCCAGCCCAACAGACTGGGGACTTTTTTAAATCCTCAATCTCTCCCTTAGAGAAAGTCAGTCTTCTCTCGATTAGGGAAGAAGCCTCAAGAGGGACGAAGAGCCAAACTATCAGGAGATTCCCTCCAAATTATTATTCATCAAGAAGTTCCTGAAAGATCTAATCGACAAAATCCAATGACTCTTTAGGGACATGGAAAAAGGCATTATTACAGAAATGCCGATAGAAGAGATGCAATGCATTATGCATCAAATAATGTCATTAATTTCGTTTTTGTTGATCCACCAGATGAGGTTCACTCATAGGGATCAGATGAAGTGGTTTTTGCTCAAGAAGTTGTACGCACAGACACAATTGAAGAAGGTGTGCGTACATGAAATCAAAGGATATCCTAGAATTTGGCTAATCCTTCAAGTAACCCACTTCCCCATCTCCTAAAGGGATCCAAGAAGGGGAAATAAAAGAATCATGTTACATACCCTTCCTCTAGAGAAGGCCAATTGTTCTCACTAGGGAAAATATTTTCATAATAAGAGGAGGAAATGATGGAATTAAAAAGGTTGAATGCAGAACTACTTTAGGGTAGTCTTCCTCTTAAGAGTGCTAGAGTCAGTCAGCCGAAGGAATTTTTTGCGGTTACTGAGATAGATCAAGAATATCCTCCTCTACCAGTACAACCTCATAGGTCTAATCCTATGGGTCAAGTGAAACAACAATTGGCAGTGTTACCATCAGTTGCAGCACCAGCCACCACATCTGTACCAGCACTAGTCATTGCACCGGCTCAGGTCCAAGCTCAACCGGATGTTTCTCAAAAGTTAATAACTACTATTGAGTCATTAACAGATCGGTTGGAAGCTATGGAGGGAAATCATTCTCAAATTCAACAAGAAAAGAGATCTTACCCTGAGTGGGTTGATGTAATTCCTCCCCCATCAAATTTTTCAAGTACCACATTCCCAATATTTAATGGTTCGGGAGACCCATAGAAACACTTAACATATTTTTTTTTCTCATTGCGATCCTATGATCAGAACCCCTCATCGAAAATAAGTAGTTAAGACCAGGTGTTTCGTAGAGTCATTACATGGGCTAGCCTTTGTCTGGTACACAAGCTTGCAATCCCGGTCAATTACGAGATGGGAGGATCTCTACAAAAGATTCTTTCTTCAATTCAGTTCAACATTGCCAAAGACAAAAAATTTTGATCTTATAAACTGTAAGAAAAGGGTGAATGAAAGAGTTTTGGATTTCATTGCTCGCTGGAAGGGATTAACATATTCCTTGAGCTTAGCACTACCTCAAGAGGAATTGTTGCCAATATGTGTAGCATATTTGCGTGACGAATTACGCACACCGTTGATCCCTGTGAAATACACATGAGGGTTTCGAGATCTTACTTCAATTGCTCAAAATATTGAATAATCTCTTATGAAGACTAAGGATAAAGTTCGTGTAATTCTATCAGCTCCAAGAAGGAGAATGGGTACAGTAGAGACTGCTACAGTTATGCTTAAACATGCACTTGTACCTTCTTCTACTTCAAAACATTTATCTTCTCGAAGGGGTCCACCTCTTGAGAGCCAACAACAGATGTCGTTTCATCAAGATGACCCAAGAGATCAATGATGAAAACAATTTGAGGATTTGAGGAGAAAAGTTTACTCTTTCCGAAATGAACAAGTTCTTGGTTATTTTCTTTCAGCTCTGGAAAATAAATTGGTTAAATTTCCAAGACCCAAGAGGCCGAACAAGGAAAAAGATGAAGATTGTCCCAATTATTTCCCATTTCATCAAATGTTGGGTCATCCCATTCAGGAGTGTTTTGTCTTCAAGGACCTCCTGCAAAAAATGGTTGACTTGGGGCAAGTCAAACTGAAAGGTTCTTCAGCTCAAGGAGCATGTGTTACTGCTACAGATCCAGAAGAAGAAGGTGAGTGGAAAGATGTCAAGAACAAAAATTCGCAAAAATATGATGATTGGATGGTCAGAAAAACGATCAACCGATCTCATGCCATTTTTTGAACACAATTAAAGAAACCAATTGTGTCTTCTACTATGAATACCACAACAAAACCCTCTTCATCAGAGGGAAAATCCTCAAATGGGCGGCATAATTCCATGAAAGAGGAACAATCAGAAGAAGATGAAATCATGTTAAATCCTAAGTTGTCTTTAACTCTGGTAGATTTTATGCCATCTATTTCAAAGCCTAAATGGGCACCACCCCACCAAATGGCACAACCTAAACAGGCTAATCAGGTAGAGTCTTCATCGGATGAAGAGTTGATTTTCGGTTCTGTTAATATGATTGAATTAAAAGATCCATATGCCAGTCACAATTTTGATTTTGATGAGCCTGAGTTCCCTATAGAAAACAGAGGAATCAGAGGAAGTTCTAGAGGCTCAGGGTATAGGGGAAGACATGGATCTTTCAGAGGCCACTATTCCAATTCCACCCCTGCTAGAACTGTATATGCAGCAGAAACTCGTGGTAGAGCCCTTCAATGATCTCAACAAGAACAAGTGAGTTCTTCCACAAAAGGCAGATTCAGTCCTGGCACAATTATTTTGGAAGATCAGTTGAAGGTTCCATATTCTTTCCCTCAACAAGTAAATAGACCTAGTTAGTCTAATCTTCCAAATACATGAGTATTACCAACTCCTATCCCGGTACAAGATTCATCTACTTCTAAAGCATCAACTTCTAAGGCACCTGCGAAACAATGTGTTCCTATTGGGAAACATAGACCTTTGGATCAAAAGTATGATGTATTGAAACAGTTGGCCCCAATAATAGAAAGGTTATCAATTTTGGATGCTTTGAATTTATCAAAGGATCTTCAGAAGGCACTCATCGAGGCTTTATCGAGTCCTCAGAAGATTGAAACTAAGATTTCCACAGCTGAAGTCTACCATGTAGAGAATAATCCTGCAGAATGCCATGCAGTGATATCTTTCACAAATGAAGATGAAGATGATGTCATGGATGGACATATTAGACCTTTGTACTTATCTGGAAAGTTCAATGGTGTAGATGTCCGAATAGTTTTCATTGATAATGGTTCAGGAGTCAACCTCATCCTCATTCATACTCTTCATTGATTGGGCCTCACAGAATCTGATTTATCTCCTTCTACTTTGATGTTATAAGGATATGATAAAAATGAACAAGAACTACTGGGCGAGATTACACTCAGAACTCAGTTTGGAGATCTTGTATCCAATTCAGATTTCATGGTCGTTGATCAAGACTCAGCATTCAACATCTTGCTTTGTAGACCATGGCTACATCAACAAGCGGCTATCCCTTCATCATATCATCAATGTCTCAAATATTATTTTGATGGTAAAATTGGGATATTGTATGGTGATAAGTCCCCGTTCAAGACATGTGAATCTCAATACATTGAGGTGTAATTCTATCACATGAAGGTAAAGGAGAAATTCATAACAAGGGATATTACCAAATTTAATGCTCCATATGGTTTGGAAAAGATTCCAGTAAACCCATTTACACATGTGAGTATAGATTATGTGTTTCCTATCAGTCAAATTGACAGGATAGACCCAAATCAAAATATACTTATTTAAACATCCATAATTTCAATTACAGAAACCAAGCCAAACATCAAGGGAGAAATTGGTGATTCACCAAGCAATGATGAAAGCTAAAATGCGGATGTCTTCATTTCATCTGATGAAATCCAGCAAGTCTATACTTCACCAACTAGGGAAAACCCTTCATCATCAATCGGGTCGGAAAAGGAAGTTTCTTCTTCAAGATGTTCAAATTTTAACATCTCTTCTGATCATGGATATTCTGCTTCTTCATCTACTATGCAAGTAGAAACAGAAGAAATAAAACATGGTGAAGAAGAAGAGTAAGATCTTAGGTATGATCCTCCAACATTTGAAGAGGGTATCTCTACCACCGTGGATAAACTCATAGAAATAAATCTGGGTATAAAAGAAGATCCACACCCCACTTAAATTAGTGCGGCCATGAATCTTGAAGAGGAAGAGATGTATATTTCCTTTTTAAAGAAAAATTGAGATATATTTTCTTAGAACTATACAGAGATTCTTGGGCTTTATCCTAATGTTTCCACTCATCATTTGGTTTTTCCAGAAGAACATCGAGGATTCAAACAAGCCTCTAGAAGAACACACCTAACCTATGCTTCAAAAATTGAAGCTGAAGTGGATAAGATTATCAAAGCTAACTTTATCAGAGAAGTTCAATATCCCAAATGGGTGGCTAATATTGTCCCAGTGAAAAAGAAGAGTGAGAAAATTAGAGTTTTCATTGATTTCAGAGATCTTAATCATTATTTTCCTAAGGATGATTTTCCAGTACCAATTACAAAACTCTTGATTGATGCAACATATGGCTATGAAGCACTTTCCTTCATGGATAGATATTCTGGATATAATCAAATCCAAATGGCTCAAGAAGATGCAGAATATATAGCCTTCAGAGCCCCTCAGGTTGTGTTTTTCTATCGGGTAATGCCCTTTGGCCTGAAGAATGTAGGTGCAACATATCAGCGTGCCATGCATCATATCTTCACACCCTTTCTAGGGAAGTTTGTCGAATGTTATGTGGGCGATTTGGTGGTTAAATACAAGCAACGTTCTAATCACTTGGAGGATTTAGAAGTCATATTCCACAAACTTTGGCAACATAATTTGAAGATGAATCCCTTAAAATGTGCTTTTGGGGTAACCTCAGAAAAATTTCTTGGCTTCGTCGTACGCTATCGTGGTATTGAAGTTGATCCTGAGAAGACAAAGTCAATCCTTGGTATGTTACCTCCTCAAAATTTAAAGGAATTAAGAGGAATTCAAGGACACTTGGCTTATATTCAGCGTTTCATCTCCAATTTGGCAGGAAAAAGTTTACCCTTCACCAAATTGATGAAGAAGGGAGTCACTTAGCAGTGGACTGAAGAATGTCAAGAACCATTCAATATTCTCAACAAGTATCTCTTAAGTCCACCGGTGTTAATTCCACATATTGAAGGAAGACCACTTATCCTTTATGTGATAGATCTAGAGTGATCATTGGGTTCCTTTCTTGCTCAGAAGAATGATGCTGGGAATGAAAATAGCATCTACTATCTCAATCGGACTATGCTTGAAGCAGAAACCCGATATTCAAGTATTGAGAAGTGCTGACTAGCATTAATCTTTGTAGTTCATAAGTTGAGACACTACCTAAAACATCACGAGGTCCAATTGGTATCTCTCAATAACCGGCTCAAATTCATCCTTAGCCGTCTAATTCTTACAGGACGTCTAGAAAGGTGGGCAGTTATTTTGCAGCAATTTGATATTCAATATGTGTCTCAAAAGGCAATAAAGGGCCAAGCTCTAGCTTATTTCCTTGCTGAACACCCTTCAGTGGAAGATACATCTCCATATATTGAACTTCCTAATGAGGAAGTCTTATTTATTCAATATAATCTTCAAACATGGGAAATGTACTTTGATGGTGCTTCCAGAAGTCCAATAGGAAGGAAAATGGAAAATCCTAAAATCAACAAAGTTGGGTTAGGGATTGTGCTCATTTCTCCAGAAAAGGAAGTATTACCCTTTTCCTTTTCATTGTTGGGAGGTGGTACAAATAATGAAGCAGATTACCAAGCTCTCATCATGGGATTGGAGTTGGTGATTCAAGCACAAGTGAATCACTTAAAGGTGAAAGGTGATTCAAACCTGGTAATCAAACAAGTCAATGGGGATTATGCAATCAGAAAAGAAGAACTAAACCCTTTGTATGATTACGTTAGAGAGTTAATGGTGGAATTTCCAACGGAACTGACATTTTCTTATGTCCCAAGATCACAAAATGCCCAAGTTGATTCACTGGCTAATATAGCCACAGCTCTGGCAGATCCAAATTGGGACGAGACAACCATCATAATTTCCCACTGTCATACAATTTAACCTCATGTTCAAGTCATAACAGAGGAAATAAATGAAATTAGTCCCATCTCTGAACCATATGGTCATACTGCAAGATGAATGACACCTATCAGGGAATACCTTCAAAATGGAACACTTCCCCCTGATAGAGCCAGGAAAGAACAAGTTCGGAGACGTGTGGTCAAGTTCACTCTTTATGATATCCCAGATCACTTAGAGAAAGTTCTATATAAAAGGGGTTTTGATGGAGTTCTCTTCAGATGCATTGATGGTGAAGAGAGAATGTCTCTCATGAAAGAAGTGCATGTCGGAGTCTGTGTTTCCCACTAGTCTGGACACATACTATCTGATCAAATTCAAAGGCTTGGATACTTTTGGCCTTCAATGATATAAGATTGTGTTGATTTCACAAAGAAGTGTCACTATTGCCAAGTACATTCCCACTTCATTCATCAACCCCTAGAGTTGCTTCATACAGCTAAATACTTGTGGTGATTTTCCACATGGGGAATGGATGTAGTAGGACCTCATCCTTCAGCTACATCCAAGTAGTTGAAGTATATTCTTACTGCTACTGACTTCTTTTCCAAATGGGAAGAGGAAATACCCCTCAATGAAGTCAGTTCTAAATGCATTGTTAGCTTCATCAAGTCTAACATCATTACCAGATTTGGTGTCCCTCATACGATATTGATGAACAATGGCACCATCTTCTGTTCATCCGAGGTGAGGAAGTTGTATCAAGAATACAACATCAAATCCAATCATTCCTCTCGGTATCATGTAGCATCCAATGGCCAGATAGAAGCTTTCAATAAGACTCTTTCAAAAATACTATAAAAGACGGTGGATAAAGATATGAAATCATGGCCTAATAAACTCTTTCCTGCTTTATGGGCTTATCGGACCACGACCTGCACTACAACGCGGTCAACTCTATATTCATTGGTATATGGAACGGAAGCAGTATTTCCCATTGAGGTTCAATTACACTCACTTAGAGTAGACATTTGTGATCAATCATCTACATATGAACAATCTAAAAATTGATTGGATGAATTGGAACGATTAGATGAGAAAAGCTTGTGCACCCTACACCACTTGGAAGTCTATCAGAATCGAATCGCATGAGTTTTCAACAAAAAATTTCGTCTTCATTCATTCTTTCAGGGAGAATTGGTATTAGTTCTCAGAACTCTAATGATACCAGTAAAAAACCTCCCAAGCATGAGCCAAAATGGGAAGGACCTTATTTAATACATAAGGTCTACTTCAATAGAGCTTATTCTTTAATCTCAATGGATGGAGAACTCATCAATAATCGTACCAATGCCAGATTTCTGAATAAGTATTTTGTATAACCACAAAATACACCAATAGTTCATGCATATGACCTTAAACTATTGGAATTTCATATCATCCATCAAGATGTTAAATTGCACCATCCCCTGTCCATGCATATGACCTTAAACTCTTCGCACTTACATCCAACACGATGTTAAACTGTGACGTCTTAACTAAATGATGCTAAACTGTACAAAAGTCCCTTATATCCAGCAAGATGTTAAACTGCATAACCAATGATCCATGCATACGACCTTAAACTATTGGCATCCCTTTCGTCCAAAATGACGTTAAACTATGAAAAAAAATCCCTAATACGCCCAACATGACGTTAAACTGTGTCTCTATATTTTTACTTACTGCATGACATTAAACTGCACAGTCCCCCTTTCGTCCAACATGATGTTAAACTGTATTATCCCTATCGTCTTATCTACAAGACGCTAAACTGTAAAACACCTTTATTATCCAACATGACAATAAATCGTGTCCCTATATTTGTCCTACATGACGTTAAACTGTATTTTGTCCCTGATCCATGACAATAAACTGTACAACACCAATAGTCCTCACTGCAAGACTTTAAACTGCGTAATCCCTTCATATGTTCAACATGACATTAACCTGTGCATCGTTAGGGTTGTTTCTACCTCTTGTTTCTCACACCGAGTATGACTCACATGAGCTTAGAGAAAACTTCAACCATAACATCATCTCTGGGCCGCTAACCATGTGTATGTCCCAACACCATTTTTTAGGTCGATGTACCCAAGAACAACTTGATCACTAATTCATTCTTTAATTAAACTACGTGGACTTTGATCCTTGCCTTCTATGATGGGTACGTAGGCAACCTCATATTGTTCAAGCCCGAAACGAATCTCTTCACATTGGTTCACCTTTGTCCTTGCTACATGACGTCAAACTATACAACACTTTTTGTCCTATATGACAATAAACTACAACATTCTTTGATACCCTCACCTGAGAGGGAATCATTATTTACATTGATTTCTAGTCATGTTATATTCTAAAGACTACGTGCATACATGGTAATGCCTGACCCTTTTATCTTGGGTCAAACCATCATTGCACTAAAGTCCCCTTTCAACCTTCACTTGTACAAACCAGTCTGTACAGAAGGTATTTCACGAACTACATGCGGATTGATTCCCATCCATATGGGATACGTAGGAATGATCGAGTGTCCCTTGAATCCAGCCCCAAATATTTGGGCCTAGCCCCAAGTTTCATTTTCAGTCCCCTGGCTGAAAAGTCCCTATGAAAACATACACTGTGTATTCATTATTATGGTTCGATCTCAATGACCCTAAAATAAGATCTCCCATAATTTCATCCCACACTATGTTAAACTATATTTCAAGTACTACGTATGGCTTGATTCCCATCCTTATGGGATACGTAGTGAAGTCCAACATTTTAATTCAGGACCTTGCCACAAGATGATTGTGGTTAGCATGGATCTGTGTATCTCTACATACATTGGAAAATACCCATTTTTATGTTTCATAATCCTAATCTTGAATACATCCAGATCTCCATAATACTTTTCTTTACTTCTTATCACAAAAGTCCAATTTCTGAGAATTCTTTTGTCAGACCATGCAGCACGTGCCCTTAGGCGACCTTGAATAAACAGTCAACATAACAGACTTGTCATCCAAAAGATGCTATTATTTGACTATGAAACCAATTCCCTTAGGTGGCCCTGCATAATTCAACCCCCTAACGGGGTTTTGAAATAGTGGTAACTTCATTCTTGGGAATAAAATCTCTTTTGTACTTAGTTGTCTTAATGACAATATGTAGGGATCCACACAAAAAAGGGTATCCTTAACATATCTGTCCCATAGTCTTTATCATGATCTGAAAATATTCAAGTCTATAGTTTATATTTCCCTTCCCTATGTTTGAGGTAGACCTTCAGAGGAGTGACATTCATCCAGTTCTTAGACAATCTTGTTTGGAAATATCTTCTCAATATTCAAGTACCTCTCACCATACAACAAACTCTATGCTTTGGAAAATTTGAATCCCCATAAACTTCTATTGGATTTTTGAGCAGTAGAAAAGTAAATTTCTGAGAGTTCTTTTGCCTGACTATGCAGCACGTGCCCTTAGGCGGCCCTCCATAAATAGTATACATAACAGACTTTTCAGCCAAAAGATGCTATTATTTGACTATGAAATCAATGCCCTTATGTGGCCTAGCACAATTCAACCCCCTAATGGGTTTGTTAAGTATTAGTAACTTCATTCTTGGAAACTAATTTTTCTAATGCCTTTTATCCCTTTTTCAGGTCATCCCTCAGATTCCAAATTTCTTAAGTCATAGTTTACAGATTTTCCCTCATACTTGAGTGTGGTAATATGTTTTCAGATAAATTGTCAAGGAATTGAGTAAATTTTAATCCATATGGTCAAATCTATTTTGACCTTAAACATTATCCTTTTTATGTCCAACATGCCTGACTTTAAACTACTCAAAAAAGACAAAGTAACTCTGAAACAAAGTCAAGTTCCAGCTCACTAATCATACATTTTGCAGGATTTAGGTAATATTGAGAAATTAAAAGATTCAAAGTTTGTACGGTTATCTATAATAATCCTAGAAAAAGTCAAACAATTCTTACTAGGCCCATTGGCTTAGGTAAAAATTTAAAGCAGGTAGCAGGAAAATGCATGAAAAGATGATTGAAAATGAATGTGTTTTTCCATTTGATGCACAAGAATTAGAAGGAAATCCACAAACTAGATTATCTTCTCTTTTCTAGGAATTACAAAAGGCTGTCGACATAAGTCTTCACTTGATGTACAACATCCCGAGCTTCATCAACAGCCACTTGAAGCTCATGCACTCGACCAACTTCAATCTTTTCTGCCTGATGGAGTGATCTCTTGGCATCCGTGATGGCTTTCATCCCATTTTCTTGAGCTCCCTCCAATGAATTATTGAGTTGGTCAAGTTCCTCAGAAACGACATCTAACTTTTGCTGACGGTGCATCTGCTGGACGACTTTATATTTGATCTTATGCTTAAGCTACTCTATCTTGGTAGTATAGTCAGCCTCATCTCGAGATACCGCAACCTAAATTCACTAATATTAGCTAACAGCTTCACCCTGGTCAGATCGTCACAACACTTTTTCTCCTCCTCCCTCTTTAAGATGACTTGTTTTACCGCGGCATGGATCTTTTGATATTTAAAACCGCCAAGTCCCAGCATAACAAATAGGGATGAAAGTCGCGAGATCTTTGATGAAAACTCTTCAAGAGGCACTTCATATATGATTTTCTATATATTTTTCCATGCCTTTCATCGTGAAAATTGGAGTGACTTTTGTACTTTTGGATCTGACTCAACATCACTGTCACAGGGGGGAATATAATCTGGGATTAATGCACTTTGGGAAGTGCCCTGTTCTACTCCTTCCCCCCTGAAATGTGCTTCTTCATATTCAATTCCCATTGGGATAGAGGCTGAGGCTTCACCTCCAGATCTAGCCACTGAAATTGATTGCCCTACATAAAAAATTGAAATATTTGGTTAGTTTCAAAGGATATCAAAAGGTAATTGGATGTCTTTCAAATTAAGTACAGTCACAAATATTGTTATCCCTTACCCAACGGTAGATCAGTAACTTTAGAATGCTCATCCACATCTTTCCTAGCTTCAACAGGATTTTCAGGGTGAGTTTGAGGAAGCTCTACGGGGTTCAGCTCTACTTGCACTAATGTCTCCGCATTAGTAGGGTTTTATGTACCCCCTTTAGGCATTGGTAGTTTAGCAGCTTGCTCAAATAGAGCTGCATATTTGAACCGATCATGATTAGACATGTAATAAGAAGTTATTTTCAATAGGTCAAAGGATAACACTCATGTCCATAATCTTCTAAATTACATGGTAAGTTAACATGATCTAAAAAACATTCAAAAGATTCGCCAAGTCCCATCATTTCATCCAATGTAATATCAGAATCCCAGTTAATCTCACCAGTGGGAGAATTTGGTATTTCTTCCTGGTGACCTTCATCCTACGGTCTCTAACCCTGAATAGCATCTTTAGATAAAATAGCGGCGTCAGTTGCAATGGCCGCCAAAAGCTCGAGTGCAGGGGTTGAACCTCAAGTATTAAAAAATGGAATTCAGTTGATGTTTCATTAAACATTTTATGAAGCATTGTTAACTTACCATAAGAAGGTTCTTCTCTCCTTGCAACAGAAGCAGGAGGGATACTGGGAACAGATGTTGGCTCTTCTCTAGGAGTAGCCAAGTTAGCCGGAACTTGTGATTGTTCACCATCACCCTCCATTGTTCTTAGAGGAAGGTCAGTCCTCTCCCTCAAAGGAGAAATTGAAGAAGCCCCTACAATCCCAAAAAATTATGAGTAAACTTTTCATTAGTTAAGACTCATGATAATCTGAAGGACTTACCACTACTAATGAAGCATTTAGTTGTGGACTTCCTCCTTCGATGCCTTTGTATATTTGGATTTTTGGGAGTGTCGGCAGTCTCCTTTACATGCACTTGAATTGGAGAATGGAAATACATGTATAACTCATCATCCATGTCTTTCTGGCTTGAAGATACCTCGCTCGACTTGCAAGGAGATTCAGCAGCAGCCCCGATGGAAGTACCACTAGGGATATACTATGGTGAAGGAACCTCGGTAGTTACTTTCTTTTTCAAGCTATAATATAAAAAAAATAATTTCCTTGAGTAACAAAGCCTTAACTGGAATCAATTTACAAAGAAAATAAGGAAAGAGACTTACATCTTCAGGATCCACATAGTCATGCCACTCCTCATCTTTGGAACCACTAGTCCCCTCAGTGGCGCAATGATTTATCATTTCCTTCACCTGCTTGGTGACATGAATGGAATCATCGGTGGAATATATGAGAATTTGCAGCTCTCTAATGTAAGCCCGCACTTCATCAGGGTTATCCTTCTAACAGATATCTATAGAAGCCAGAAGTTTCCCTATTCTAGGGATGTGTAGCCCCTTTCACAAATCCAGCCAGGCAGTTTCAGCATCGTAGTATAAACTGCACTATGTCTGGACAGCCTCTGGTCGTAGATATTCAGTATGCATACCAGAAGGGTTCGAGGAAGGTCCTACAATCTTGGACATCATTTTCTTCCCAGCTCTTACAACTACTGATAGAGAATACGAAAATAATTCTTGTTTCTCTATAAAGTAATGGTGATTAAATTTCCACAATGAAGTAACTTACCAGGAGTTGATGGAGTAGGTCTTTTGATTCTGACTGGAGGATTATATCAGGCAGGAGGATGCTTTTCCATTTGTTGTGCCTCATCATCCCCATCTTGAGACTCTAACAAATCAACTTCAGGTGGTGTAGAAGAATCACCTTCCTGATGAAGGGTTTCTTTATCTACTATTCTCTTCCTTTTTCCCACCTGATAAACCGGGTGATTCAACACCCCTCCCGAGTATGATGTTATCCAGTTATTGGCATACCAGGTAGTCATGTTGTTTTCCGCCTTTTCAACTTGTAGATCAAATACTGCCCCGGTCTTCTCCCTAGATGTCAGTAACCATTGTTGTCAGGCAACCATCAGATGTTTCTCTAACCTGACATGCACTGGGGGAGATACAACAGTTTGCTGCAAACACTTAAATTGACATGCAAATCTATATGGAGCATATGCCTCACATATAATCTCTCCATCAATCCTGGTGACCATCACACCATCTCTACAGGACAACATGTATGCCCTTAATTCCAGGCTGGCTATTCCATCATCAACAAACCACCCGGTTGGAAGATTTCTGTATGGAAAGAAATTGAATTCCTTATGCATGATCAACCTCAACTTCTTGTCAAAGGAATTGATAGCTAGTGGAGCAATTCCAGAGAATGCCTGCACTGATGGCCTGAAATAACTTCTAGGAATCTATACTCTGTTCTGTACATTATATGTCCCGATGTGAGTAATGATCCATCCCCATAAAACTTGGAATGGTCCCACTATTCTCAAAGGAGACTTACTCATGAAAACATGGAGTAAGCTCCTATGAATCTTTGCTAAAATGGGGGTAGCCAACCCAACCATTTTCCACTCAGCCAACTTGGTAGCAATAACGAAGGTCCATGCCCTGATGGCTCCCTTAGAGTCCTTGACTGGCAAAAGATAAACACTGAACCACAAGGCCAAGAAGCCCGTCAAACGAGTCTTCTTTGGGATTCATTGATTTACTTCATATCCCCATTTCTCAAATTCTCCTACTTCCAAGGTCGGCCAGAATGTTCCTAGAGCACCCCTCTTCGCTATTTTGGGGCAGGTGGTGGGACATGTGGGCCCCTTCTCCTTGGGCCCCTTCCCCTTGGATCCCTTTTCCTTGGATCCCTTATCCTTTGGCTCCTTCTCCTGTTTCTTAGTAAGAAACATACTCATCCACTCCTCTTGATGAATGTCCTTTCTAGAACGAGTTAAGGAGGTCTTTGAACTCTTGATCTTATGAAAGATTTTCAATAATTCCCAAGCCAATGCTGGGGTCTTCTCCGAATCATTCCAAGTCACCTTGGGAGGAATGAATTCATCATACATATCACCCAAAATTGGAGCCCCTGAGATCTTTTGGACATCCCACATATTAATACCTACTTCTCCATGAGTCATATGGACTGAATTGGTTTCTGGGATCCAATGGCTGAGTATATCTAGCCCGAAATCATCATTCCTGTAAACATATGTTTTCCCAACCCAGATGGCTTCATATATCGTAGCTACTTTCAGATCCTTGAAAAACTCTGCATAGGTTTGTCGTACCAAGTATTCCCACATCCAAGTTGGCTTCACACCTCCTCCAGGATGGATGTCCCTTCTCTTCTTCCATCCTTTGGATGGATCCATCTGAGAATTTGAGAAGATTGAGGGATAACAATGTGGTTGCAGCTCAGGCTTGTGGGGTTTCAGATCTGCGGTACATGGGCCGTGATGCATTATGTAGGCCTTCTCCAATGTTCCAGTGTTTAAAAATAATCCTCCACCTGAGATATTTGATGAAGCAAAATTGGTGAAATTCTGAAACCAAGAAATTGGGAGATAGTTCTTTTCCTATGGAATGGTGACTTCTCGCAGATGACCATAGCTATACAAAGGCAAATAGAAGCTTTGTGGGAAATCAAGATGATACTTCTTCAGGTACATGGCCAAATCTGGGAGAGTGTTTTTGCAGACGGTATAATAATCATGTCCAATGATAATCATCATATCATCAATTCTCTTTCTAGCCAGTTCATCAGTCGTTTCGATTCTCTTGGGAGCCATTGAATCTGCACAAAAGTTGAATAAATTAACTCTTAAATGGGTATATTTTTTATAAAATTTGTGAAGAAATTCGAGAAAATGGAAAAGGAATTAAGGCACGCAAGTCTAATTTTGGCATGCAAGTATGGATGTGTCGCACAAGTATGGATGTTCCGCACAGGTTTTTGGTGTGCAAGTATCACCGCAAAAGTCCAAATACCTTGACAACAACACGACAGAGAAGAAATAGCGGAAAACAGATCAACTTGCGTGGCGAAGGGAACTTGCGTGGCGAGAGCTCAAAATTCTGAAATTCGGTGCATTGCGTGAGAAGTGGATGCATATATATAGGCTAGGCCTCAACCCTACACCCCTAAAAACTAGCGCACGCAACCAGCTGCGCTGAGGCTGACGCGACTTGCACTTGTGTACCACCCTCTGCGTGCTCAACACTTGGATGCCAAAGTTTCCTTGATTTTCTTCTTTCCTCAGATTTAAATCCTCATTTCTTTCAGATCCAACTCTGAGGGGGGACTTTTATTGATGCTTCTTTCCATCACATTGTCTAACGAATTGAAAAGGGGAAATACCTTGAACCCAAATTGATTCATCCTTTGAAGAAACATCAAAAATTGACAAAGGAATGAACAAAGGTTCAAATGCACTTGCGTCGCGCAGGTTCCAACAAGGTCATGAAAGTGTACTTGCACGCTACCCATTGGTCGCGTAGGTGACTTGCATGACCTATATGAAATTCTCCCAAGGTCTTCACTAGCCTATAAATACACCCAGTGGGGCCCCCATTTCAGGATGAAAATTTCCAGAAACTCAGATTTGAGCTCCCGGTGCCCTAGTCTCTTCTCAAAGATTCTGTTCATTTCTAAGGCAATTTCATACCTATAATAGAAGATCTAAGGAGGGTGGGGAAGGCTTAAGTGTTGAAACTCATCAATACTTGCGCGCCAAAGTTGCCACCACTTAAGGGAAATGGCCACACTTGCGCGCCGCCTTACCACTTCAACGGAACTTGTTAACCTCTCTTCTGGATGCCTCTCGGGATAGTACTAAGGGCTTGAGACAAGTCTCGCCCAAGTATTACCTCAAGGACTGAGCATCGCACAAGTACCCCTATGTCATGCAAGTATACATGCATGACCAGGACTTGCGCATCCATGAAATACTTCCACACCACCCTCTTTTTGGGTTCCCCTCCTGCCTATTTCACCTCTTCTATGTCTATCCACCTATCCTCTTCAAGATTAAGCCTTCAGAACTCTCTCTAAAGCCATTTATGGCATTTTCCCTTTGTTGGATTCCTTATTCGAAAGGAATTCTGTGGAACATCTCTTAAAACCTAGTGATTTACACTTCTTTATGTTACTACGGTTAGAGATTCCATTCATTCAACCCCTTCCTTTAAGATGAGAGAATACTTAACTTGGGCCTCCTTTTCAGGAATAATCCCTAGTCCAAATTCTCATTAAATTTGGGAATCCTCATCAGGAGTAAGCCCCAAGTCCCCTAAAATAGGCATCCTCCTTACGAGTAAGCCCCAGTCATAATTTTACAAATATGGGTTTCCTTTTCAGGAGTAAGCCCTAGTCTCAAAGTTCCCAAAATCTGGACATCCTCCTCAAGAGTAAGCCCCATTCTCAAATATGGGAATCCTCCTTAAGAGTAATCCACAGTCATAATTCCCTTAACCGGGGCTTCCTTTTCAGGAGTAAGCTCTAGTTCTCAAAACCTTTTTAACATGGGCCTCTTCCTCAGGAATAAGCCCCAGTTATAATTTCTCTTAATTAGTTTTAATTTACTTTTTTATTTGGGATTCCTTCTCATGAGTAAAACCCAATCACAAGTCCCCTCCTAATTTGGGAATCCTCCTCAGGAATAAGCCCCAAGTTAGAGTATCCAAATCTCCATAAAGCACATATACCTTTATGGACCTTGTTCTCGGGTTTCTTCCCTAAATTAAATCCT
Source organism: Viscum album (assembly GCA_963277665.1). Taxonomy (NCBI): domain Eukaryota; kingdom Viridiplantae; phylum Streptophyta; class Magnoliopsida; order Santalales; family Viscaceae; genus Viscum; species Viscum album. The sequence goes on from OY728145.1 coordinate 1,721,163,261, forward strand.
AATATTTATCTATTTGGGCAGTCATACATACATAAGCCCCACTCATTTCTTATAATTGCATCTTTCATGGAACAATTTTCTAGTTTCACCAATACCTCTTGTTTCTCACACCGAGTACGACTCACATGATCTTAGAGTGTCAAAGTGACTATGACATCTTTTATTTGATCCATAAATCATGCATAAACCTCATACTTCTTTACTCAAACTATGTGGGTTTTGATTCCATTTTTAAAAAAAAAAGGATACGTAGGTAGCCCATATGCGAGTACGATCCCAACTATAAAATAATTCATGTCCTTCTGAATGACAATAATCTTCAAGTTCCCCGGTGAGTGGATTTTAAACCAGTATGGTTATCAAAATAACCAAGAGACTTTTATATAATGTATTAAAGGATGCCATTGACTAGCAATATCTAAACAAATATAGATGATTCTCTATTGATGAAGAAAATCTAATACATATAAAAGATTCACTAAATCTTATACATATTAATCTTTGATTGTGAGATCTTAATAAAAGCTCATTTTAATACTTGGTAATGTAATAAGGATTCACGAACATAACTTAAATCTATAAAGAGAGTCCCGGAGTAGACAATAATTCCCCTAAAAAAAGTGTGATGAGTCTGACCTCCCATCCTCTTGACCAATGAAAATTCTTAAGTCTCATCAGTTCAAAACTAATGAGCACCTACCTTTGGAAAGTTGGTCAAAATGGATATGGAATCATTGGATGTTTCCGGTTCTATGAACAAACTTGTTAGAACCCACTTGGAATGTTTGAATCTTAAATCAATGTGATCAACCCCAATTCCAGAGGAAACAACATCACCACAATGAACTAGTCATGGGAGAACCCTATATTTACTAGCTAGAAATGGGACACAAGGTACATCATATCTCAAAGAAATGCTGAATAGAAACAATGACTAACAACGTTCTCATGAACGAGCCACTAGGAGTGGACACCCCAATGGCCTAGTGGTCTCCAATCATCGCAGTGTTTAGTTAGAAGTGTTGTAGTCAATCATGCTAGTTGAATTTGGGATAAAACAATTCTAAGTGAACTATATTACTAGTCATAGTCCACCCACATAGTTTCCTATGTTTCCATTTTTTCTCAAGTATGTTTCACATGTCACATGACACATCACTTTTACTTCATTCATGCCAAAAAAGAAAACACACACATTATGACACCACTTTCACACCCAATTACTTATTTAAAAATCAAACAATCACCATAATATATTAAAAAAATTATTTTCACCAATTAAAAAAATTTAATAAACCACTTTCACAATTTATAAAACACCCTCAAGTAGCACAATAATGATTTAAAGAATATATAAACCCATTTTCATATAGAAACCCCATTTTCAAACCACATTAATATAAATTTTTTTCAAAAACCCATTTTCACCCACAATATAGATCATAGAGCACCTAAAAATACATACTAAATCATAATAAAATTTTCAAATAATGTTCAATCACAAAATCACTTACCTTGTGTATAGAAATCCCCAAAATCTAGTGTGAAACTCCAATAAAACCTCAACAGCACCACATGGAACAAAGATCAAACCTATAATATTTATATTGATCCCCAAAGATCAATATTAAACCCTAAAATCTTAGCCCTACCCACTGGATATAAGAATACACAAAGAAATTGTGTGGAAAACCTAGATTGGAGGAGGAAAACAAAGGAAAAGAATATTTACTTGAAGATTCATGGAGGAATAGCACCAAATATTCTAATAAATCAAAGATTCGGAGGAGAAAGAGGGTTGAGGGTAGGTTTCTATGGATTTAAATCCCAAGTGGGATGAAATCAAGTGGGTTTAGGGATTAAAATTGTGGAGAGAGAAAACCTAGAACCTGATTTTTATTGACCTAGATAGGATGCATAGTTAGTCCACATGGTTTGAAAAACCATGAATGAAGCATGATGACCTCACTATCCAAAAAAGAACTTACCACATGGCTACTTCATGGTCTGGATAACCATTCACCGACTATGTTGTAGTTTCTACCTCAAAATAGCTATCGAATGCATGAGTACCTGGGTCGAAGCACATGACGGTGCACTTACCATGTGGTAGATTCTGCGTCACCCAGCTACCTACCTCATGATTACTTAGGAAGGGCTCATGGTTACCACTAACTGTGTGCAAACCATGCTCCATGGTATTACCACATAAAATTTTATATTTTTTCTCCAAGACTCAATGGAAATCCAAAGGAAAAAAGGTATACTAAAAATAAATAAATAAATACCTCAAAATAAAATCATAGAGTTTATAATTATCCCCACCATGAAAACCTTCCAACCCTAGAAATTCAACTTGAAGCTTGACTAGATAATAAAAATGGATACTCTTTCTCATCCCCTGACCTCTTTTCCCTAGTATCGTGCTCATCATTACCATGTTTCAAAGAACATGGACCGAAGGAATGTACTTCCCCTGAAGAAATTTCTCTTAAGAATCCACTACCTGCATTGGTCATTCAAACACGGACAAGTTAGGATCTATTTCCAATTCCTCCAAATTCAAAACATGATACAGGTCTGGATTATACTTCATTAATTGGGACACCTGAAATATGTCATTAATTGGCAAAAACTATAAAGAAAATTCTAACATATATGCCTCCTTATCAATCAGATCAGTGATCATGAGAGGCCCAATATACCTCAACATTATCATTCCTTTCATTCCCAAATGATGGTTACCCTAGCAATATGATACTTTCAGGAACACCTTGACACCCATAGAAAATTCAAGATCAAGGAACCTCTAATAGACATAAGATTTTTGGTGACTATGAGATATCAACAATTTTTGCCATATAAACATGAATTTATCCGACATCTCTTTCACAAGGCTTGGTCCCAACAGTGAGGTCTCACCTACCTCAACTCCACACAAAGGAGACCCACACAATCAACCATAAAGAGACTCAAAATTACCCATATGAATATAGGATTAGTAATTATTATAATATGAAAACTCAAACAATAACAATTCGTTATCCCAAGATCCTCTAAAATCAATGACACGTGCATGAAAGATGTATTCTAGAATCTGGTTTTCCCATACCTTCTAACCATCCGTTTGAGGATGGTATATTTTACTCATCTATATTTGAGACCCCAATTACTTTTTAATGCCTTCCCAAAATTGAGATGTAAATTGAGGGCATCTATTTGAAAAAAGTGATAGAAACACACCATGAAGACATACCACCTCCTGAACATACATTCATCTCAACTCATCTACTTTTTCTAAATCTTTGATCGGAATAAAATGGCCTGATTTGGTCAAACAGTTGATTACCACCCAAATGGAATTCCTTCCCTGAGGTGTACAAGGAATCCCAATAATGGAATCTATGGTGAACTAATCCCAATTCTAGGATGGAAGAGGTAGTGGTTGAAACAATCTAGAGATAATTGGATGCTATTTTTTTACTAGATGACACATGTAACACCTCAACACAAAGTCAGGTATATACCACCACAAACCTGGACACCAAAACTTTTGAAACACATCATAATACTTATTGGTAGCACCAGGATGAATATACCACTAAAACTTGCGGACATCCCACATTACCAACTTCTAAAGAGATAACGACACCACAAAGAGACCCATGAAACACAAGATTACCTCAGGAGATAATGACCAACCACAAGGTGTCTCCCCACAAGAAAGAAACTGCATAGGCTATTGGAAAAACTCATTTCCAAGATGCTCCTACTGAATCAACTCCAAATGAGATGGAGTCAGCTAAAAACATTCCAAGAAATCACCATCACTATGCCTCATAGTCTCCAGATGAAGCTAGAAAAAATACCCATCAACATACCCTCATTATTGGACTCTTCGAAAGCATAAGCCAACAATTTTTGTCTCAAATCATCGACCATAACATTACCTTTACTTGGGTTATATACTATGTCTAAGTCAAGCCCCTGAAGGTACTCAACCCAATAGAGATTCCTCAAGTTTATATCTTTTTTGGGGAAAATATAGGCTAGGATCTTATGATCATAATAAATCGATAATTTCTCCCCAAATAGATAATGTCACCACATCTTTAAAGTATGAATCACCACTACTAAATCCAAGTCATGGTTTGGGTAATTAATTTAATGTGGTTGGAGTATGTGAGATCCATACGCCACCACATGATCATCTTGAATAAGCAAAAATTTGAGGCACATAACTGAAGAATTGGAATAAACCACATAACCCTCTCCTGATTCTGGAAAGATCAACACATGTGTAGTTGTCACCCACCACTTCATCTCCTTAAAGGATGCCTGACACTCTAGGTTCCATTAATAGTTCACTACTTTCTAAGAGAGCACTTTTAGGGAAGAAGAAATCCAAGTGAAGACCAAAATGAACGGCCTATAACACCCTTCCCAGACTAGGAAGCTTCCGATCTCAAACACATTCCTCAGTTTCTCCCATGAAATAACTACACTAATCTTATTAGGTTCCACAAGAGCCATTTTTTTTGAAATCACATGGCCTAGAAACTTTAATTCCCTGATTCAGAAAGTGTACTTTGATAACATGGTATAGGGAAGATGATCCGGAAGAGTGCCCAAATCATCTCCCAAATAATACTCATGCTCCACCTTAGTTATAGAATAAACTTGGATGTCCTCCATGAATACCACAAGAAATGATTCAAGATACTGGTGGAACACCCTATTCATAAACACCATGAAAACCCCTAGATAATTTTCCAATATGAAAGCCATGACCAAGTAATTGAAGTGGTTGTACCTAATTCGGAAAGACATATTGAGGATATTATCCTATTTCACCCTTACTTGGTGGTAACTAGAATGAAAGTATATCTTGGAGGACCATTTTTACCCTTTAAGATAATCGAACAAGTCATAAATTTGGGGGAAATGATAGTTTTTCTTTATAGTTACCTTATTTACCTTCCAGTAATCAATACAAAACCGAAGAGATCCATCAACCTTCTTTGTAAACAAGACTGGGGAATCCCAAGAAGAGATGCTTTAGTGAATGCATCCTTTCTATTCCAAATTGTCCAGTTGTATCTTTAATTCCCTTAACTTGGTGTGTGCCATACGATATGAGGGAAGAGATATAGGCCATTCCCCCGATGCCAAATAAATCGAGATCTACACATACCTCTCCAGGGTTGAACCAAAAAAGTCATCTAGAAATACCCATGGGAACACATCCACAATAATCTATAATCCACCCATAAGAGCACCACCACCATCCTCCAACATGAGTGATGATAAATGAAAAACTAGATTACCCATCATCAAGAGTGGGGGTCTAGCATGACCTGATCGAGGATCTCACTCTCCATTAAAAACATGGGTAATCGCATCAGGTGCCATAAAACTTACTCACCACCTATAAGAATTGATATGTGGTTGGAAGTGCACCATCCAAACCAAGCAAAGGATTACATTAAAAAGGTCCACATCCAATACCATGAAATCTCATTCAATATCAAACGTTAACAAAAAGAGTGCACAATATGGGAATCTAAGACCCTGTTCCTACTTCCTACCCAACAATGTTACCAGTTCCATCACATTAGACATGAGCACAGTTGGTAAGTTCACCAGATTCACAAAATCGTTTGATATATACAAGACATAAGCACCATTATCAATCAAAATAGTATCCATAGAAGATGCAATCAGAAATGTACCTCGAACCATCGATGGTCATGAATATGGTATCTATAGTTCTTGGTCCATAACAAAAATATTTCTGGTCTTTAATAGGGTCTGAATGTGACCACTAACCTATGGTTCTACCCTAAATTAACTCTGACCAGAAGAGGATATAGTCCTACCACCACAACCATCAAAACTAGATCCCACCTTCCAAGATGCCTTTTATTGAGTTGAAATTACCTTAAGAGATATAGACCCCTCTCCACTCTTATATGGGAACCTCACCTTGAAACAATGCCACAAGTGTCCCATATCTTTACATCGATGACATGTCTTTTGAGTGAAAGGAAATACAGGTCATATGTGTTCCGTCTTTCCACCCTGGTGGCACAAAATAAACCATACAACAGAAGACACATATAAAGACTTCTTAGAATGATGGACTGAACTATCACCCCCCTTTTCCCCTGCTTATTATTATTCATATTCTTCTCATATGAGCTTCTATTTCCCATCGCTGACATAGCCCTAGAGGAACCTGAACTTCCCCTACAGTCAAAATCCACCATGAATTATTGATAAACTACTCCAACATAGGCCTTTAATATTTAATATAAATACCTGAGAAAAATATCTATTTGAAATCCCCTTTCGAACCTATAAGTCTCCATCTTATCATTGAAAGCTATTTCGGGTGCATACCGAACTAGCTCGGCAAAGTTGTTGGCATACTTCACTACTCATTTGTCCCCCTGAACAAGATCCACAAACTCTTCAGATTTAGGATAGACCAAGACCTCAGGGAAATACTGATCATTGAAGATGTCCTTGAAGTATTTATAGCTCATCTACTCGTGCTTCCCCATTTGGACCACTGAGTTCCACCACTTCTGACCAGGACATTCTAGTTGAAATGTGGTGCATTTCACCCTGACTTCCTCAAGAGTGTCTTGGAATTAAAACATGTGCTCTATATTCTCAAGCCACTCCTTCACTTCTTAAGGATCCATCCTTCCTCAGAAAGAAGGAGGTTTGTTCTTAAGGATCTCTAATGCTTTATTCTTCATATGACAATGTTCAACTTCCCTGACTGAAGCAAGGCCATGACCCACTCCCTTTCCCAAAGCCTGAACTACCCAGATCACAACCTCAATTATTCTCTAATAAATTGGTGAGGGAGAACTATATTCGGACTCTTCCCTCGATAGCACGCGAAGCCTTCGAGAATGATTTTTATACAAGAAGAAATAATCATAAGGAAAAACATTAATACCATTATTCATAATTTATTTAGAAATAACCACAAAAACTAACATTTCAAAAATCCAAATAGATCAAACACATCAAAATAACATATCAACCAAACCACTTCTGCTTCACTAGGTGTCATCATACAGTATATAACCTTGACATCTCACGTGGAGAAGAAGTCAAACAGAAATCCGAACATCCCATGGCGACTCAATATTTTTCATGAGGTATGCTAGACAGGAACCATACTCCTAACCAAAACTTCGAGCCCAAATATTCCTAGCTCCAGTATATCCAGAATCATCCCAAATAACATAACCCAAAAGAGATTTACATGCACTGATACCATTTTGTCATGAAAAATGCCAGAGTACCATACAATCTGATACCCAACCCAGTCTACATTATGTCCTAAAGTGAGTTCTCAGTCCTCATGGGCTATCAACTAGTGAAAATTTATCAAAAATATGGATTGGGAATGATTTCAACTGAGTATATAAACATAAAAAACCCACAATAATAAGTAAACCAAAACTATAAAACCCCAACCAAACATGGTATAAAAAATTCAGATTCATGTTTACATAATTTAACCCAAAATAAAAGTAGGTACAATAAAAAGGATAAAAAACACTATCCCAAAATAACTACACAAAAATATGATCATCGTCCCAAATCCACCTCTACAACACCTGTAAGGGAAAAACCACTAGAATCCCAAACCACCCTCACCAAACACCTACCCTTTTCTTGTATCAAATCTAACCAAGTCTGTTTAAAGCCATAGGTGTAAGAAGGGTGTGATCTGAATCTCAGTAGGATTACACCCAATAAAAAGTTCCAAGAAATATACATTATAAGATAAATGAACATGAATGTTTTATAAAATAAATACTAGATACAATTTTACGGAATTTTTTTTTGAAGAAAATCATGCTTGATTTTGAAATAATCAAAAACTATATTGTATGATGAAAGCATGTGTGATATCACTATAGATAACTAGTCATGGGAGAACCTTCTAGGAACTAGCTAGAAATGGGGAACTTGGTATATATTATCTCAGTGAAATATGGTATAGAAACCATGACTAACAACATTATCATGCACAAGACACTAGGAGTGGACACCCTAATGGCCTTGTGGTCTCCAATCATCATATTGTTTAGTTGGAATTGTCATCTCCAATCCTGCAAGTTGAATTTGGGATAAACCGATTCTGAGTTAACTAGCATACTAGTCCTAGTGTACTCAGCTAGTTACTTAGATTTGCCTTAGTGGTCAAGTATGTTCTACATGCCACATGACACATTACTTTTACACTATTTAATCCAAACAAGGAAAGACACACATTATACCATCACATGCACAACCAATTACTCTTTTAAAAATCAAACAAACACCAAAACCTTTTCAACCCACGATTCACATCGATTAGAAAATTTAATAACCCACATTCACAATTTGTAAAACACCCTTAAGTGGAAAAACTTGGCTTTACACAAGAAATACACCCCTTTCCATATAGAAAATGTATTTTTAAACTATATCCCTATCAAATCCTTTAAAAAACACATTCCTCACCAACCAAATAGTTCATAAAACCCATAAAAATACACAATATTTCATAATAAATTCGTTAAATAATCATTCAGCATAGAATCACCTACCTTGGGTGAAGAAATCCCAAAAATCTGGTGAAAAACTCCAAATGCACCTCAAAAACACCACAAGGAAGCAAGATTAAACCTATAATATCATGATAAAGCCCCAAATATAAACATTCAACCCTAAAATATTATCTCTACTGACTAGAGAAGATAATCCTCAATGAAAGATAAAGGAAACCCTTGATTGGAGGAAGAAAATAATTTAAAAGGAGACTTACTTGAATAATCTTGGAGGAACTGCATTAAATCTGCCAAGAAATAGAAGATCCAAATGTAGAAGATGGTAAAGCGGAGGAAACTAAGGAGGATAATCTTGAGTGGGATGAAAAAGGGATTTTAGGGATTAAAATCAATGATAGATAAAACCTAAAACCCAATTTTTAACGATGAGGTAATGTCACATGGTTAGTCTATATGGTTTGAAAAACCGTGCGACGACCATGATACCCTCACTGCCCCAAATGAAACCTAACATATGGATACTGCATAGTCTAGATTACTAAGCATCAGTCATGTGGTAGGTACTGCATCAAAATGGCCATCGACCACACGAGTACCTAGGTTGAGGCAGACAACTATGTGCTAGTCGTCTGGTAGCTTATGGCTCACTTAGGCACATACTGCACAGTTATATAGGCAGGGTATACAGTTACCACTGACCATGCTCCAACCATTCCCCATAGTATTCCAACAAAACATTTTCCATTATTTTCTCCAAGACTTAATGGAAATCAAAATGGAAAAGGTAGACTAAAAATAAATAGAAAATACCTCAAAATAAAGTCCTAGATGTGACAATGGTAGTGAATTCATTAGAGTTAATCAGGTTATGGGTGGGTTTAATAATTATATATTCCCTCAATACCTTGAAATGTTTCATGGAATAAAATATGTTTGGATATTTGGTTTATACCTTCCCGATTCTACAATATTTCTTGATTGCGGTGTCGAGGACATGTTAAGTGTCTTGTCACAAGGACTTGATAGACAGTTTTTGATGTCCAAAATTATGAATTACATAGTATGAGATTCATATTTTTTATATCCATTTATTCATTTATTACAATGGATATAGCACATATCCATTTTCAAGTGGATTATGGATTCATGTTGTTTACATATTCTAACCATAATATTTATGCATTATTTACACTATGATTTATTCCCCAATATTTTTATCTTAATATACATTTGAGATCTCCCCTTCTTATGTTTCCATTTCTCTAGGTTATTTAAAAAGTAGTACAAGTGAAATTTTTATAATTATTTCAAATATAAAATAGTTTTTGGGGGTATTTTGACATGTTTTTATGAATTTAGTAGTTTTTTCATATAATGGGAAAATTTCCCATTTGATTCAAAGAACATGAGATTTATCAGTTTATGTTTTGTCCTAATTATAAAAATCTTAAAACTTTAGTAAATTATTCATAGGTAAGAGGTTCATTAATCATTTTTTGTTTTTTAATTATGGATGGTTATATCCATTCATTAAATTTGGTATTAAAAAAACTATGTAATGTATGTGTTGTTGAGTACCAGGCATGGGAGTGTGGTTCATGGAATCACAATTTCATATTTATGATTCAAGTAATAAATAACATATAAATAAAAAAAACAATGGAATAATCGAAAACACATTGATAAATATAATTTGGAGAGAACCATTTTCATTATATCCTCAAGGATTCTAATGGAAAATACCAGCATCCCTCCACATCTGGTAGTTAATGAAAATCCATCTAAATTTAATCTTATGATAAAGAGGGTTCCTCCACATCAGAAGAGTAGGATACCTCTTCCGATGAAGATGGCGAAGAGGATAACATTGAGCTTAATAATTTCACTCATGTTATTAAGGAAGGATATAAGGAAGAATTCTACCCTTAGATTGATAAACAAGAAAGGTTTTCTTTTGGAAGATAACGTAACATGGAGATAACTATTTATTATTGTCTCAGTATGAGAGAACTTATGTTTGATAGAGTAGAATTTGAGATTGAATGAAATATTTATTTTTATTATGCTAAACTTTGGTGGGAATATATATTCTTTATGAATGGTGTTTGAGTCTGTTTTGTTTTCATTTTTATGTTGCCCCCATAATTTGAGTTCAAGATAACATCATTTTTCTGAAGAATGATTCTCAATTTAATGTTAGTGGGTTGTAATGATAAAGGGACTCCTCCATAGGGACTGATATTATATTGACCTATGGTGGTTTTCCATGGAAAACCATGACTTTTTAAATTCTTTTCTAGGTCAGAGAAGGAAAATACAACTTTTTTTGGATTTTGTAAAATCAATGAATCTTTCTTATCTACTAACAACAGTGCGTAACAGGAAGAAGGATTTTGGAAGTGGAAATTGTATATCATTGGATCCTATTTTCCCTTGTTCTCTATTAATGCCAGGATGACCTATAATACTATCTATACATGAAATTACAATCATGGGTCTTATAATGAAGTGTGAGTTCACCCCTATTTTTTTCACTATCCATGGAAGGTTTGATTTTATTGTTGGGACACTATAGAACATGAGATGTTTGGAGGACATAGAGATGAATATCATATTCAAAAGAAGTGTGAATGAGTTTTGTAGGATGAATGAGTTATTTAATTTTTGATGCTAAGAAACCTGATCACGTGACTTTCCACACCTATATGATGCAGATCAAGTGTCTTTTCATTCTATCAGTTTCTACATGATGTTCTTGATGAAGACCTAGGATTTGGGGGAAGTTTCATTTCCGAGTCTTAATTATTTATCATTGAACTCTCCCATGAACTTACAGGTACAAGTTTTTGTTATTCCTTTCTACTTTATTTTCTTTTCAATTATCTCATTCTGGTATAAGCTTATTGTACCTAGTGTAATCACCCGACTTTTACATTTTTTAATAAATTTTGGGGAGCATGATTTCTACCCATGCTATGATCCATTCTAGGTACAAATCATAAATATTCCTAAATTAATAAGGAATTGAATTTTTTGGACTTATATAATTAAAAAATGGATATTGGTCTTGAACATGGATTTTCAATGTAGATAATTCATGATAATTATCTATGAAAATAAATATAAAAAAATTAAAAACATAGGTGATTCTTTGGGAAACAACTAATGAAATTTTTTAAATAAGGTAAGATCTTACTATTTTCCATAAAATCATAATTGAACCAAGATGGTTCTTTATAAAATAATGAGGGTTTTTATAATCCCTTAATGTTTTAAAAACATTTGATGGGTTTGATTCTGTACATGAGGCATGAAATAAGAAATTTCCCTTATATTGGGTTTACTTAAAAGTTAGAATTTTGAAGGGAACTAAAAAAATATAACCATATCAATGAAAAGTATATTGAAATAGGTATATATTTAAGAAACATATATATAAATGTAAAATAAGTTCCTAATACATTTATTTCATAAAAGGGTTAAAAAAGAGAACGTGTGACCAAAAAATAATGAGGGTTTTACCGAAGATCCCATTCCTCATGTACGTATGCATTTTAACTTGAATTTAAATATATGAATAATTAAATTGTGTTCATTAAATATGTACCCAATAACCTTATCCATCTATTACAATGATTACTATGATATTTTTGGTTAATTGTTTTCTCAACAATTTGGGTTTATTGACTGCGGTCATAGGTGTTGTAAAATAAATTCATGATATCTTTAATTTTATAGGTTTATGTACTTTATTATTCCATTAGAACTATAATTATACAATGTAATAGGGAGGTTATTGATTATATACCAGGTAATATTTTTATTTGGTCCAATTATTTAGAATGGGTATTGAAATAGGGAGGAGGTTATCTATTTTTAAAGGTAAAGAGATAATAATTTTTATAAAATCCATTTAATTTTTAATAATTCATTCCATTATTTGTGGAAAAAGGCTATAAAAATGGATAGTAGTGGTGTGGCTAAATAGATTAGGTATATCATCCCGCCACCATCCAATATTTTTCATGTTTCACATGTTTTAAATATTTTCATCATGTTAAACCGCTTTTACTGTAATTTACCCTTATCGTGATAATTCCACTTTCACCCTCTGTAAAAATTTTAGCATAAAAAATTAACTTTTAAACTATTTAGAAATTTTAGTATTATTATTTAAAATCTGGAAATAATTTTGTAAAATACATTTTTATAGATTTGGATAAATTTATTTGTTTTATTTGCGTACATAACTTATAAAAAACATTTTATAGAAAATGTTCATTATAAGATTAATATTTATATGTTGGATAAGATTATCAATGTATTCAGTTTTAAAGAAAATAATTTATTTATTAATAAGAAAAAAATAATTTTTGGCTTCCAAGAAAATCCAAAATTGATGCTTAAAATAAAAATATTTAATATAAAGTAAAGGCCAAAATAGTTTTTTTATTAGAACTACATATTACTTATGTATAAAAATGCTGAGAACATGATTTTTAAGCCCAACATAACATTTTAAATTGCATTAATTTTATTAGTTAAAGATATATTAAACGTTAATAAATTCAAAATTCAAAATTATCTTATAAAAATATCATAAACTATTTCAATTCGGCGAAGACAATATTTTTCACTATTCACCATAAAAATAAACTATTTTAAATTATCCAAAAAACTAATTCGAAACTCATTTTCATGTGATAAATCTAAAAATTGATATAATTTTTTATATTAAACCTACATATTTGATAAAAATTAGTTAGAGATATATGTTATTAAATAAAAATAAAAATAATTTCATTTTAAAATCTATTTTAATGAATAAAATATATCTATATTATTACTATAACACAAGTTATATTGTAATTCGAAAGGGAATATTATAAACATATTATGTTCCTAATTAATTGTAAGGTGAAAATAGTTCCTATCATCTCCATTAACTTTTCTGAAAAATATATATTAATAATGGAAATATATATAAATATAATTTCATGGTCATTATAAAGAATGTTCTAGAAAATATGCTAATATTATAGAATGTGTTGAAAATAAAAGATAATGATAATGTAGTCTAGGTGAAGAGGTAGAATTTGAATCTTATATGGTTCACATGTTGAGAATAAAACTTTAATTTTATCTTGAAAAGAATACTAAAATATATAATAAAGTTAATACTTTCAATAATAAGTTTTATAGGATCAATAAAGTTGAAAATGAGTTTAATTTCAAAGAAAATGAGTACACTGAAGAAATAATGCTTCCCAATGTGAATGTGGTTGAGCAAAAAAGATTCATAAAAAATCATAAAAGGAGATGGAAAATCAAAAGGAATAACTAAAAAACGTAAAATCATGGTGTGTTATAGATTATTAGACCGTTAGAAAAATAAAGATTAATGATGACCAATTTTTGAAGTAAAGTAAGATTCATCTCAAAAACCGAAGAAAAGTAATGAGAAATATTAGGTAATTTTTTAAACTATTAAATATAAAAAATTAAAATCTTGATATCTTAATAGTAAAATGCTCATTAGAAATACTATAAAAACTTATGTTGATAAAATCCTCCATAAGAATATTATATTAACTATGGCGATGGATAATTTTCAAAAGAATAAAGTTTATTTAATAATAGTGGAAAACAATCCTCTTATTAATTCTAATAAAAAGAATACTTTTATGGAAGTGTCTAACATTTTAATGGTGGATCTAGTTTCATGGGATAATTTCAGTGTTGTGGGACTAATGGTCAAAGGCACATGTTTTTTGGCACAATATTTCTCTTCTTTGGGGTTTGATAAAACCATAATTTAAGGGAGCTACAAATAGGATTTATGAAAAGAAAATTGATAATGATAAAGAATATATGATGACTATCAAAAATAGTTTTCAACGAATCAAGGATATTTGTGACATATTTAATTATCATGGTCACCATTCCAAGGATTTTGGCTATGATACTTGGTCAATAAAAATAGATGGTTAAGGAGAGAAAGAATCAATTGGAAATGAAGGATGATAGGTCACTCATTATTAATCTGTCTATCAAAGATATTATGGGGGTGAAATCCATGGATCCTTGATCATATATTCTTATAATACATGAATGGGGATATAAATATATAAAAATATAAAAAGACATGATGGTAGTGTAATGAATTTTGGCAATGAAAGCTCTCTAATGATAAAATGTATCAGAACAGATGAGATTGAGGTTGAAAACTTGATATTGAAAAATGATTTATTTTTTATGGGATCAAACATAACCTTCTAAGTGCGAGTTTACTATGTGAGAATGGGAATAAGGTAATGTTAAAGAGAAATATTTTCACCATAAAAGAATAAAATATGGGGTGATTATTTCATTATGGGAGAGAACTATTTGAAATATTTTTCAGATTATAGATTCAATATATTCTTGTTACTTGAGTTTAAAATATGAATATTAATTATGGAATAAAAGTTTGAGTCATATATTTCACAAAAGAATAAGAAATATCTATAAATTTGATGTTGTGAGAGATTAAACCCCTCTAAAAAGATTAAGGTAACAAGTTTGTGAGACACCCCTTTAAGGTAAAATCACTCATGGAATGTTTAAATGAGTTGAGATCCAAACCACTAAACAAATTTAATCGATAAATTCATCTTTTTGTATACACATGAGAAGAATTTAAACTCACATTGATCTCAATTTCATCACATTAACTAATGATTACACAAGAAGAAGTAGTGTGATGTTTGAAAAATATATGTTTGAGGAAGTGGACATGTTTAAAAACATAAAAATAATAATTGAGAAAGAATTGGGTATGTGCATTAAGAAATCCATATAAAATAATGGGAGATAATTTAAAAGAAGATATTTTTAATCATATATTAAATAAATAGAATAAAGAATGAGTTCTGAACTCTAAATACTCCTAAAAAATGGAGTTTTTGTGAGGAAAAATATGAGTTTGGCGGAGATGGGAAAAATATTATTGAAAAAATATGGTCATGAAAAATCCAATTGGATATAATCTATGTGCAAAAAAATTAATATTCAAAATATATTTATACTAAGACGTGATTATAACATGATATCTAATTAGTTATAGTAAAAAAGTAATCCCATTATAGACTACATGAATTTTTTTGAAAGTCCATGTTTTATAAAAAAAAAATTAAATGTTGGGAATGTTTGATGAAAAAACTGAAGAGGGTAACGTTTTGTGATATCTATCAAATGTAAAAATCTTTAAATGTTGGAAAAAGTGTATAATTTTTTTTGAATATAGGTATGTGATAATTAATTAAAATAATACTATTTTGACTTCTCTAAATACAACATTATTTAACATTGAAGATAAAAAAAGCAACCAAAATTCAGAAGAAGATGGTGTTTTTTAGTAGAATCTAAGACACATAGTATTGAAATTGAGTTAAATTAGAGAAATTATTAATAGGAGGCTAATGATAATGAAAAATAGAAGTAAAAAAGGTTTAATATGCATTTGGAGACAATTAATATCATTAGATAAGGTTATGAACTTGTGCAATATTTAATAAAGATCAAAATGATGCTCCTACCACATATCCTATAAGAATAAGATTAATTTTTGAAAATATTACCTAACCAATCTCCAAAATTGATCCTAAATAAAAAATATTATCCTTTGAGCATGATAAGTGGATTTATGCAATGGATGAAGAGATACTACAGATTGAAAATAATTCCACATATGATCTTGTTTCAAGACACGATCAGAAATAATTTCATTAAAACCAAGTTAGTTTTCAAGAACATGATAAATGATTATGTAAAATTTATGAGGAAAAAATCTAGAATTGTTTTCAAAGGACACTCTAAAATAAATTTTATTGATTTTGAATTAACCATTTCTATGGTTCCATGTTTGGAATCTATTTGGATGTTTCTTGTTATGGAAACCACTAATATATATTAAATTTATCAAATGGATGTTAATTTTTCATTTTTGAATAGTGAGTTTGATGAATATTTGTATATAGAGAAACCTAATGGGTTTCTACTCCATAATGATGGCATAATAGTATATAAATTAAAGAATTCTTTATATTTATTAAAATAGGCCCATAGTTATAGTATTTCAGGTTGGAAAACTACTTCAATGAGTTATAATTAATTAAAGGATATGTGTATGTATAAATGTATATAAAAAAAATATATATACATACAATTATTATAGTTGTATATGTTTATGATATATTTTTTATTTTATCATGAGAAATATTGTGAAGAATTTTCCAATAAAATGAAACAACTATTTGAGATGTTAATTCAAGGTGAGATGAGATGTTTCTTAGGATTACAAGTCATGTAAGATAAAATTTGTATCCCTTTATCCCAAGAATAATATACTATATAACTATTGATAATTCTTGAGATAGAGGAATCAAAACCAATGTCTATGCCCAATCAAGTGGGACTAAAATTATCCAAAGATACAGAATGAGTGAGTGTAAATCCAATATATTTCAGATGTTTTAATATAAGCAGGGGTTTTCTCACAGCTTCTAGGAAAACTAGTTTTTTTGTCGTGAGTCTTTATAAAAGATATCAAGGTGACCCAAAGGAGTTATATTTTGTGGTTTCTAAATGAGTTTTAATATTTGTGAGATGCGACATTAGTTATTGGATTATTTATAAGAAGAGAAATAATATGAATCATTAAATGTTTATAGATGTTGATTTGGTATGTGTTTTTTGTGATAAGAGGCCCACATTAGTTGTAATTTTTCTCTTGAAATATATCTATATGAGTTAGCAGTACGAGAAACTGAACTTAGTCACACTAAGTACTATAGAGGATGAATATATTTTTTCTTCTAGTGCATCCACTCAAATGATTTGGATAAAAGAGAAACATTATGATTTTAGAGTGATAGTTAATAAACCTCTTATAATTCAATGTGATAATCCAAATTATATGTATATTTTTAAAAATACTATGCAACACTCAAAGCATAATCACCTTGAAATTATATACCATTTTAGTAAAGAGAAGGTGTAAACTAGAGAAATTAATCTAGAATATATCCATACTCAAGACCAATTAGAGAATATTTTCAAAAAGGTTTTCCCTAAGGAATTTTTTTCTATAATTAGGATTGACATGTGAATTTGTCCCATCCCACATCATTAAAAAATATTGATAGGGACCCCTATAGATCAATGGATTATGTTGAAAAATGGGATAAAATAGTCCATGATTATTTACTAGAAATGTACTTTTATCTTCTTACCTGTTCAAATTAAGTGTTTTTTATTCTTTTGAAAATGGGGAGTTTATTATAGAGGTAATTTCATGTATTTATGGGGATATTATCCCACCAATTGACCAAAATGTATCTTGTCACTAGGGGATGGAAGTCTCTAAAAAATGTAACATTATACAGTTGGGTGGTGAAATAATTTTCTTTGAAGAGGTATACTATGATTTCATGATTCTAATGAACTTTAAGGGAGTCAGAGTAGATCATAGTTTATTTGGAAGGGTAGAGATATGTTTAAAAAAATAGAATGGGTAGGTTTAAGTACCCTTTCTATTCATGATGA
The DNA here is from genome assembly GCA_963277665.1 of Viscum album. Classification (NCBI taxonomy): domain Eukaryota; kingdom Viridiplantae; phylum Streptophyta; class Magnoliopsida; order Santalales; family Viscaceae; genus Viscum; species Viscum album. The sequence continues at coordinate 1,721,181,428 of OY728145.1, forward strand.
AGTGGTTATTTTTTATTTGATTTCAAAATTCTTGAAGATATCATGTGAGGTATATGATAGTAAAAATTGAATGTCTCGTGATAAATAAGAAATTTAAATGTGGTGATTAATGTTCTATTAATCAAAGATATTAAAGACATGTGTTGGTGTATTTGGAGAATCCATCTAAAACATTAGTGAAGTAATGTTTAGTTGTTTGTGTGGGGATCAAATTTTTTTGACGATTTCCTATTAAAGTTAATGCACGTATGGATTTTCTAGTATGAGATATGTACGATTGTTTGGATTTGTTTGTATTATCAATATATTATGGTAAATCCATTGATCGTATGTATAAGTTTCTTCACATTTTTGATCCATTAGTTTTAATATTTTTTACATGTGGTCAATGTAAAAAGGTATGGTCAATTATTTTTTAATTACATCCAATTAAAAACTTAGATAAAAATATATAACTAAGTTTCATTATCAATCCACATGGTTTATGAGTTATACATGTGGTTGATCCAAGCTATAATCAATATAGGGTAAAATTTGAAGTAAATATAAATGAATTTATGCAGTCAATCCACACATTCAATCCAAATAATGAGTTCCCTTATATCATGGGTAATTGATTAACTAGGTGGTCAAAATTAGATGAAGTCATGTTCTTAATTTATTTAATGATTCTTATTGGTTAATATCTATGTTTTGAGAAATTATATATTTTAATGAAATTTATTATAGTGATGCTTTACTGGTCGATCATATCTTAATTATCATAGTCTTAATCAAATTCATGATTCAATCTGATAATTATAAGAGTTATAATGAGATTTAATGAGAAGGTTCATGGAATATTTTCCTGGGATTTAATTATAAATATTTGAAATCATATTTCATGGTCAGAGATATAATTCATCAAGGATTATCTTTGAAACCCAAAATCATTGGGGTTTACAAATTTCATTATAGAAATATATTTTTAAAATAAATGTGAATATAAATATTGATAGAAAAAGAAGAAAGTGATGTTCATAAATTGAGATATCAATGATACTATTCTATATTGAAAACTCACTTGTATTAAATAAAATTAAGATTGAGGAAGGTGAGAATGTATGTTGTATCTTCTGTTGATCATGTGGGAACTTTCTCCTAAAGTGGTAGGATTTGTATTCATGTTTACATGCTCTCACTCATAAATATATCACCTTGAAGAAGGTGAGAGGGTATATATTTTGTGTTGATGAAATCATATATATATATAGGTTTAGTTATCTCTTGATTCCTATCTAATCCTTAATACAAATTAATCCTAAAGACCTCTGAAGACTTTATTTTATACAAGAGTGAGGAGGAAATTTTCAAGGATGGAGGAACCTAGGTAAACAATTATATTAGTTAGATATTTATATGGAAGTTCAAGGATACCACCTATCCATAATTTGTACCAGTAATAAAATATATTATCAAGATTCAAGGATGAAAACTTCCCCTCTCTTTTAATCATTATTTTATTCGTGGTTATTTAGTTTTCAAAACCCAACCAAAGTTTGAAATTATTTGGCTATCTTATTGAGACTGAACCTTGTAAATTTCAAGTTTGATACTTGATAATAATTATTATTTTATATTAGTGATTGAGGACTCTTAATAGTGGATATATACTATAATAGTTAATAGGGGTTTAATTCCAAAATTAACGAATCAGTAAAAATAACAATTGATTCACCCCCTCTAAATGGCACACTAACTAATCCAGTCACTTCAGTTTATCTCAAGATTAAATTAATTAATTATTTAATTACTTATTTTTCGCTTATGTATTCATAAATTTAAATTGTTATACTATGAATTGTGATTTATGATTTATTTTAATGAGTAAAACCACTTCTAAACTTTCATACATTCATATAAGAAGTAACATGTTAGGTACGATAATTGATTTAGTTTTATTGTACCATTAACTTAGCATGTATTTGTTTATGAACATGAATTAATATATTAATTACAGTTTATACATATCAATTTTTATAATTATGATGGTACTTGAATATATCTTGATTAAAATATCCCTGGGTAGATAGAATTTGGATCAGATTTCTCACCTCCCTCGTGGCTTATGCCTTATCAGAAAAAGCAGAGTTTGTTCATCTCCTGATCTAGGATTAATCTTGTGAGGTTTTTTGATTTCATACGATTCTAAGATTTTATATGTAGGGTTTTATTTTCGTTATACATAGGATGAATTTGGATATGTATGAGTATAATCACCTTTCAATTTTGTTAAGAAACATAAGCTATGAGTTGTGTAAATAGTAATACATCCATATGGTATAAACATATTTATTTTATAGAAGGAAAATTATTCCAAAATTAATCACTAGAAGCATGAATACTTGTAAATGGAATAGCTGAAATAATATGGTGATATAAAATTCCCTCTAAAAAATAATATTTTTTTATTGTTTCCAAAGTGAATGATTTTCAAAACCATGATCATCTAATAAACAAGTTTAATGAAAAATTATAGTGCCCTTAGATTATATTATGAAAGGAATAGTGGATATGGTTAAACATAGGAGTTATTTAACAAAATTCCACTGTGATATATGGGTTACGATTAGTTGGTAAACCCTTAAAATGGATACCAAAAAGAATGACGTTGTGTTTATGCATATGATAGATAAGGGAAATATTTTTCCACTCAACCAACCAATAGTCTTATGTGATATTATTAGTATGAAGAACTACCTAAATTACCTAGTGGTGAGATAAATTCTATAGAAAAATTATTTCTTAGTAAAATATAGATCACAAACTACTAATGGTATGATGGTTTTGAATGGAGCTATCATTTTAATGGGGAAAATTTAATTAAAACCCTTATTATATAAATGTAAAACATGATACTCATATGATAAAAGATTATAATATAGATAAATGGAATCATCACCATCCAAATTTACCTCGCAATCGATATTTTAATAGGAGAAGCTAAATGGTAGAAACTACTTTAAAATGGTAAAGAGGTATTAAAATAGTTCTCAAATAAGAAGATAAATTGTTTATGTTAGTGAAATTAATTCCCAAGGAAATACATTTATGTAAGGAAAATAAAGAGATAATAAATATTTATTATAAAATTAATAGGGATTCTTTTTATGTGTATATATTTATGTTTATCTTTATAGAGCCTAAAATCCAGAAGCAACATGAAACCCTGGATTCTTATGGGATGATTGATAACATGAATACCTTTATTAGGAGAAATATATACATGAAATATATGAAGTGTCTAAGGATTATTTTCAGTGTAAGATGATATAAGGTACTTTAGTATCAACTCATGAACTCAATATGATTGGGTATGTTAATGACTTAGAAAGTTCAGGGTCACCTTTTAATCATGAAACAAATACTAATTTCATTATGTAATATTTATAGAAATGGTTCTAATTGTTCATTGTGAATTATAATATAAATGAACTCCATAAAAGTTTGCCTAAGTTACCCAATATTTTGAGGATATTTGTGCCAGACATGGGAGGTCCATTCTTGAGCACTATAGTTACATTGCAAGATAGTAATAGTTCGAACCAAAATATGGAAAGATATATTGGAATGTCCATGATTAAATCATCTGATAATCAAAAAAAGTAACTAAAAATGATGTGTGGATTCAAAAATAAAGTTGAATGTATCTGTTATGTTAAGCCTAACTAATAGAGAAGGAATTATACAGAGTACTTAAAGGGTTTTAAGAAACCCAATGGAGAGTCGATGATACGTATGATTTTATAAAAATCAATTAATTGATATTAGAAAATTTATATGATATGAACTGTATCTTTTAAAAGTGATTTAAATATATTATAGTTCAATATTGATAAAGAGTTGATGGTAAACTTTTGAAGTTTCCTTCCAAGTAATGGAGTAAGTATTTTCAATATTAAAGACTATCATGTAAGAATCAACTGAATGTTTGGATGAATTTTAATGAAGGATGTGTATTTTGGATCTCATTATTTTCTGTTGTGTAATTAGAGAATATCATAAAGGATAGTTATTGAATAGATATATGAGATGATTGTTTTATACCCATGCTTTATGGTTCATCAGATTCTATTACTTTTTTTTGAAATTAAGATAAGTATAAAAGGATTATTATCCCTACTAAAGTGTTTATCTATGTTTTATTTCAAAATATGAGGTATATGATTCCATCACCATCTGTGTTATATTTTAAGGAAAAAAATCTTATTTTTTAAAAAATAACCCAAAAACACATAAAACTATATATGATACTATGGTCAATAGTGTAGTTATTAATAGTATCATTATGAAGAAATTTGTTTTATCATTTAACAGAAAATAATATGTGTGTATTAGAATGATATTCTAAAGGAATATAATTTTTAAGTGGAAAATGGGTGAAAATTTTATATGTAGAGAATTTTAATGATAAAAAACAAAGATTATATGAGTAAGTATTTAAATTTAATATTACTCAATATCCTTATAAATTTTAGGGTATGATCGTAATGATAAACATATTGATTTATATTTTGTTACTATAAAGAGAAGATTATCACTTTATATTCTAAATAATATTAGGATTTATTAAGAAATAAACAATGAAAATAGTTATATTTGTTACCAAAAATATCTAAATAAATATTTTGATGGAAATGTTTCAAGAATTATGATGATGATGAGTTTATAAAGAGGTCAAGGTATAAAAAAATATACTAACATCATCCCATTTAATTTCATAATGTAATGAATTAAAAAACCCTAAAATTGGGCACTAGGTTAAGATTAAATAAGGCTGAAAATAGGTTTTGTGCATTGGATTAAAAACCCTAAAAGGTAAGATAAAATAAGTCCAATATTGTGGTCTACCATATGTGATATTATTTCATGGGAATGTATTTATGAAATTTTTAATGTTATTAAAGGAATATTTATGATATTAAATATATCATGTTAATGAAAAATCCATTCGCCATTTTTCACATTGGTTGTATGTATTACATGAATGAACCTCTAAGCGTATGTATTTGATTTATCCCCAACCAATAATTATAATTGAGTTTTATAGGATGTGAATAAATATAAAGGTTATCATGAGTAAGATTATTATATCAACATATATAATATGCTCATGAGACACCAAATAGGTTTTGTGTATTGGATGACCCCTAAAGTATATAAATCATGGAGCATCATACACTATGTATTTTGTATACTATAGGTGTATGATGTATATTTGGATTTAACCATACCTAAGGGCGGTGATATACCTTTAATGAGAACCTTAATACTCTGATACATTTATTATGAAGGCCTTGAGTGTTAGCTAATTAGGGGTGGTTGAGTATATTATTGATCATGTCGTCAATAGGATCTTAAATGAGATGGAAGTTTTCCTCTCAAGATATTTTTATGGAATCTATTCACTTAACTAAGATAAGACAAGGAAGTTAATGGATATATCTTTATAATAAATGTGATGTAATTATTTATTTATTTAGTGAAATGAGATTTGGTCATCCATAAGGGTGAATGAAATTTGATGCATTCAGTGACCTAGTCTGTCTATAATCAAATAGTAAATACTGTATGAATTTTTATTCGATATGTAAATTATCTATTTAACATTGTTAATAAATTACTTAAGAATAGTTATTATATGAAAATTTATACATTCATATGATACAATCAGTGGAAACTTGTATAGAGATACATGTGTTTGAAGAATATAAAGAAAAATATCTCTATTTATTGGGTATCATTGAATATTTTATAGGGGACTCCCCCTTTATACATTTATGGATTTTAGAATTCAATTTTTTTTTCAATTCTATAAAGGACTGTGGGGTACACTTTTTGATCATGTGAATGAGGATTAAGTTTATGAAACTTTGAGAGATACCCTGGATATTTTTTAGAGGATATCCAAAATAAATTCAAGATATATTTTCAAAAGTTTCAATTTATTATATAACATGTTATGAAAATTTATGATATCATTTTTAAAATAATTTTTATTAATATAAAAATGAGTTTTGGATATAGTTTCATGATTTGTTTCATATTATTTGAAATAATATGAAAGTGAACTAAGTCTATGATGACTTTATGGAAGGTTAAAGATATTTGAATATGTGCATTAAAAGGATAGAAATGATTTGGTGGTTTAGAAAATAGCATGGTCTAACATTATGTGCAGCATAGAATAGTATAAGACACTATACCATTGTTAATATACTAGAGGATTATCATGGTTTTTGGAAATAAAAGGTTCAAAATCGATCTACTGACCCAACAATCATTCTCCATTAAAATTATCTTGTGATGATTTTTATGAGGAGATTTATTACATAACATGACTATATTAATGATAAACATTTTTCATGAGGATTTAAGTTGAATGTTATGAAATTCGAAACAATTTATCATTTTGTAAAATCATCATTCAGTATAGGTAAAATATATTGAGTTCTTTGATTCATATATAATAATAATTGGAATTCAATTACATTGTATTGAGATACTGTATAAGACTCCTCAAAAACAAGATTATTCTTAGATCCCAATTCAATTATTACTTTAAAATCAATGTTCTAGAAATATGTGTCTTAATAAAGGTCCCACCCGAGTTTTGGGTGATTTCCATGATCCGTGGATAACTCTAGAGGAGGGAATATTTCAGCTTCTTCTCAATGATCTTGATAATATTTTTTTAAAACTTTAATAATCCAGATATACTAGTGAACGTTACACCATTATTTTTCTTCATTTTATTATTCATTTGAATTCTAATGATATACTTGAGGATTTATAGTGTTCTTAAGGTTTTCTTGCACAAGATTTAGGATATTACACATCCCTTTAAGACACATCACTAATTTATTATGTGATTCATGTGATAAGATTTAAAATATCCAAAAATCTCAATCTATTGTGACAATTCACACCCTCATAATGAATTTACCTTTTTTATAAGGTTTAGGCGAGGTGGAAAAAGAAAATAAAAACAAAATTATAAAAAAGGAAGCTAAAAAATATTAATTTATTTACTTAAAGAATAAAAATTGAAGAAAAAATAAATAGAAACATACATGATTTTTATAGAATGGAAGGAAACATGTGAGGAATACATTGAAGAAACATTGAAATGAAATGATAAGTATAAATATTAATAATAATTTTTTAGTGGAGAGTAAATTATTAGAAAAACGTATGAGGGGTATATTTTGTGTATACACTCTCTTTATTTGTTCATATTTATTACTTGTTTATATAATTAAGTTAGAGTAAATATAACTTTTATTTTTCTATAAATTCATCTTATTTATATTAAAAATATCAACCAACCAAAAAATAAAAATTTTCATAAGTAAAAATAATTTATCAAAATAATTTCTACAGAAAAAATAATAATGAAAAATTAAATAAGAAATGATGAAATTTTTTTATGTTGTGGAAATAAGAATAATTGAGAGAAAGAAACTCCAAATGTTATAATAATGAAAATACAACGCAATTTCTCACCTCATTAAAGCATACCCTATCTCTCACACTTATTCTTTTCCCGTCTTTAAGAAAATTAGGCTGAAAAATATAACCTGCATCCCTACTCCTTAATTTTAGTTTAAAAAATAATAATTGGGTGGAAGGGTTAACTATGTTTTTCATATCATAAAACTTTCTTAAGAGATTGATATGCTTTATCCATAGATTTAAGGGTAAATGGTCAAAATGATGGCCTAAGGGTGTATTTGATCAGATCATTGAACAATTTATATAAAATAAGAGCCTTTATCACTTGGGTGAAATTATGTCAACACAATTTCAATTAAAAATTTAGGCATGTTCTAGATGTATATCACTTAATGAAGACAGTTCAATCTTAAATAACATTATATTCAAGTGAGACCATTTTTTGCATGAAACCTTAATTCTCATTGGTAATAGAAATTATAGTAAAGTTTACATCATGAAGATAAAAATTTATATAGAAATTTTAAAGTCAACTTTCAAAAATTTTATGTTTATGAAATAGAAAATATAAAATCAATAAAATCAAATCATATATTCAAAAAAATAAAATTTTAAAAAGATAATTTTTTAAAAATTTAATTAAAATAAAAGTTATAAAATATAAAATCTAAAAAATATATTATAAAGTATATGATAAATATTAATAAAATAAATTTATGAATTTAAAGTCACATTAGATATAGTAAATCATTGATAAAAATATTAATTAATAATGGAATAATATATAAAAAAGAAATAAAATAATAAAAATAAAAAATTGAACTAAAATAAATATTTTATAACTATTGAAAAAATATATATTATTTAAAACAAACAAAAATTATGAAAAATAAAACATAACATAGAACTTTTTTAAATATATTTTAAATAATTTTAATTTTTTACAAAATGAATATTAATAGAAATAAAATTAGAAAACATCAATATTAAAAAAAACCCACTTTTATAATTTAACAGATATCCACTAATTTGTTTTTCATAAATCACTTGTTATATCCCAATAATTCTGAAAAAATGATTTACTATTTTTAATAAAATATCTGAATAATTATTTCAATCAATTTTTTTAAAACAAAAAAGAATGAAATTAATAACAAGTGAAAGTTGTAATAAAAATTATAACATAGCTCAATAATATGATATAATTAGAAGAAAGAAAATCAGTCAATGAGTTTTTTCTTTAAAAAATTAACTAATATTTAATTTTCAAATCTTTAAAATTAAAATTAAAATCTACTAAATAACAAAAAAATAACGAATAAATTATTTTCCTAAAAAATCCATAATCAATTTATATATATAATATTTTTTGATAATATTATTATTTAAAATTTTAAATATATAACAAATAAATTACCCTATTACATTAAATAATTTTAAAAAATCCAAATTTTAATGACACTAAAGAACATTCTTCAAATAAAACGATTTAGTTATTGTAGTAAAATAGTGTGTATTTTTATGGATATTACATGGTGTCTTAGGTTCAATTTTGTATAATGGTGCTAAAATTATGTGTGTTGAATTATATTTCATAGGATTTCATAAATAAATTGAACCTGAATTTCATAGATATAGTATTATTGATAACATTGAGTTCATTTCTCTCATAGAAGGTGTTTTATTTAATTTGACTACATTTTTATATATATAGGGGATTATTGAAATGTGATGTATAATATTGAGATGTTGAAGTATGACTAATCTAGAACACATCAGTTTTGATTCATCAAGAAGGAATTCAAATTCATCCTTTAAACAAGATCCAAGTGTTTGTTAATAACTCAAAATAAAAATTATATAATGATGAAAAAATTCCATTATTTCAAAAATTATACATGGATAGATATATTTAACACACATTTTCCAACTAAAATATATAATCCCTCCCTAATCCTAGAGTGTAATATTGAATCATTTTCTATATTCCATGAAATCAATTCAACAATCAATATTAAAGATTAAAATATGAGTAATTAATTGAACTAAACTGATTAAATACTATTTGAATAAAAATTTAAATGTTAAATATACTCTAAAAATGATAGGATTTAGTCAAATGTATAAAAAACATATAATAATTAAAATAATAAAACTTATAGTGAATGAAGATAAGATTAAAAAAAGAATATAAATCCACAAACTCATGATATTTTTTACATCACAACCACTATGCCACTGATTATATCGTAGGAAAAATTAAAAGAAAGAAATGATATTTGTAATATATAATACTTACGAATAAAATAAGGGAAGAATATTTATGAATTCCGACAATTAAAGAGGAAAATAGGAGAAGAAAATTACTACACTCAATTATAGCACAACCAACTCTATTCAGTTAGAAAAGAATATAACAGAAGAAATAATACTCAACCTTTGGATCATGCTTCTCAAGAACTCCAAAAAATAAATAAAAAATAAGAAATAAATTTTTATTTAAAATATATTATTTTAATGCTTTATTATTTTATTATTTTTATTAATTTTTTAAATGAAAATATAAGAAAATATTTTGTTTTTATTTAAAATAGAAAAATCATTTGTTATATTTATCATGATAACATATATAGAGTTTATTTTTTAATTTAATTATTTAAAATATTAGTAGAAAAAAATTGAAAATGAAATTATTTATTTTTTAAGTCAATAAAAATATGAAAATTTAATTATCTACATATCATATAAATAAACACCATTATTAAACTAATTATTTAAAAATTAAGAAATCTCAATATAAATATCTAAGTACAAAAAATTGATAATTGTGATCATAAGAAATAAAATATAAAAATTTCATTATTAAAATTAATAAAAAACTAATAAAAAATAAATATTTTTTTAAAATTAATATTCTTACAGATAAATTATTCATTAAATTTATAAATTAAATTTAAATATAAAATAAATAATATATATAATTTGATAATAAAATATAAAATTAATGAAAATAATCATGTATTTTCATTCATTATCTTTTATATTAAATCCATATTAAATTATAATTATTCTCCAAAATTGATATATACTAATATAAGTATACATAATCGAAATTCAATTAAATCTCAACATAGTATTTTTTATAAATTATTTAATTTTTATATTCATTTTCTTTTTTGTTTAATAAATTCATATAGAAGGAAAATCACTCATTTTAGCTGATTACTAGGTGTATTTATAGGTTCACTATGACTTTGTGTTGTCCCCTCAACTGAGACATAAACATACATACATATTTAACAGTGTAAATATAATTTTTTTAAAAATCATTAAATTATTATTAAATAATACATTGATGGTAAAATTTTAATAGTAAGTAAAAAACTATAAATATTTATAATATAAATCCATTACTAAATAAAATTCATAATATAAAGAATTTTTAACTTTGTGAATATAATTAAATCAACATACATTAAGGTAGAATTCCAAATTACCTTGATATTCAAACTACAAAAACACTAAATAACATGAACATGAAACTTGAAATTGAGATTAAAATTGTAAATGGATTAAAAAATTATATAAAACTAGAAATTAATTGAAAAAAAACTTTATTTTTAACTTATAATAAATCAAAACACATCATAATTTCTATTATACTCGAATAATTATACATATTCATCTTTAAAGGTGGTAAGGTAGTTTTTTCTCTATATCATTTCATTAATATGAACGCCTTTAATTTTATATCATATATTATTATTTTTTATATCATCTTATAAAATCACATTATACCATTTTACCCTATTGTATAATACATGTCATGTTCCTTATATTAATTGTTACTTCACATGTTATCATCATTATGAAAAGAAATTTTCGTGGACTGTATACTTTTAATTGGATTTTCAGCTTCCATTTATATTCAATTTACTAATTTATATATCACATTTACCTTATTATTTAGAGATCTACAAGGTTTTTTTGTTGACTCTATTTGATTGATTCCTTTTTCAGGTCTTATAAAATTGGTAAGGGGTTTCTGGATCCTTTAATCTTACAATACTCAATATTAATATTTATTTTAATATTTAACATATCTAGATTTTTGTCAAATAATATTACATATAATTTTATTACTAGAATAAAACATTTATTATCTTTATCTAATTATTCTATTTTATTTCTCCCTCAATGGGGAAGTGTATAAGTCATTTTAATCCTTTCCTTAAATAAACTGATAATGTTCACCATATTCTTTTAATGTTGTTTTGTTATAAAATATTCTTTATATTTTTTTAATTTTTTTTTACATAAAAGAAAGTTATTCTGAAATTATATCCCCCTAATACATTTAATAAATATTTTATTCAAAATAGAAGTTATGTTGGGATTGATAGGGTATAATATCCCACTATGAGATATAATGATGCGACTAACTAGTTAGGTTTTACCATTAAGTTAAGAATTTAATAAATAAGACTTTATGATATCAATATGATGTGAAAGAAATTATAATGATTATTCTATTATATTTATTCTCGAATATGTGTATTAATTTAAACCTATAAAATTTCATTATATTTTATTATATTTTATTATAACCTTGATATAAATATGACTTAATTTAAAATACCATTTTTTGATAAATACTTAAAAAAGTTTAATTACATGATTAAATAATTATAATATAATAATAAAATAAATATTTATTTTATATCGATCATTTTGATGAATATATGTTAAAAAAGTTAATTATAAATCTTGAAAAAGTCTAGGTATTTGAAAATTTTATATTGATGTTGGTTGTTGATTAAAAGAAAATATAAAATTATTAGTTAAATTAATTTACTCTTAATGTTTGTCTACTTTATAAATTGATGTTTTCATTTGTACGTATATTATTATAATTATTAATAATATTATTTCAAATGATATTATGTTTATTTATTTTAGTATGTACTTTTATATATGCATATAAGAGTATAAGTGATAGGATGGATATTGAGTGTGATAATTTGGTGAATGGTGAGAGAAATGGTTTAACAAAATCAATATAGAATAAAACTAATCCACCAAAGAACTCAATATCTTTCATTCATGTAGTTGTAAATAGATGAATTCTTGATTTTGATTATATCCCTTCCCTTAGAAGGTCCTTTGATGATAAATATCCCCCGAGATTTTGTGAATGGCCATTGAGTTTTTTACATAGGAGGAGGTTTATTCTCCACATACTAATTAAAGACTTTCATTTTTTTGTAAGATTCTATAATTGTCACTCTAAATTTTTGTCTATCAATAACTCTCTTGATGTAATCAATTTTAGAGGGGTTTTAATTGGTATGATGAATGATAATAATTTTCCATTCAATTTGGAATTAGAAGAATCATCTTATCAATTTATATTTTTGGTCATTGATATTTCTGCGATTTTTGGATTAGAGTTATGAAATTTACTATTGATTTTATAACTCTATTTGAGTATAATGTTATTAAAATTTGGGTTTCGTTTCCCAGGATCTCATTTCTCATATTTGATGAATATGTGATATTGGGAATTATAATAGTTTTACAAAAACTAATCAAGTTATATTTGACTATAAGGAAAGAATATTGACCCTAACTTACTTTTATTTGTTTAGAATTGGATATTTTATCCCATTTATCCAACATTATTTGGATTATTAACTGTGTGAAATGTTATTTTCAATAGATGAATTATGAAAATTTTAATTTTTTATTTATCTCATTGTAATTATATGAGCCATGATTCTAGGAATTTCTTTTTGACGGATCATTTGATAACGAAAGATTATTTTTCTAAGAATAATGTTTGGTGGAGTAAATCGGTCTCTTTAAAAAATCACGTCTTATTGAATTATCTTTCTATGGGTATTAATGTTGTTGATCAATGAGGGAATAACATTGAATAGTTCAAATAGATGATATAAAGAAACTTGAAAGAATGGGTGGGAAATTATTCAAAAACAATCAAGTTAAAGTTTTCCTATAGTTTCATCGATGAAAATGGGAATTTTGACACTATGGATAATATTTTTAGGCTCATTTGGTGGTCACTAATTCAAGGGATATTTTTTTCTTCAGAAATATTCCCTTTACCTTTCTATTTTTATCAGAGAGGCATCACCTAGTGCTAAAAATTATTCTTCCTAGACATCCATTGATAATCATTTAGAGGGTCCAAACATGAAATCTGGTTGTAATTTAGGGGATACTTTGCTTTTTGAGAATGATGATTCTATTTAATTTGATGATATATAAGCTGTTTTTGTGTGCTAAATGGAATATTTTAAGGCATATGGTGATGGGTTATTGCTTTCACCATATTAATAGGACTCACAAAAAATGGTTCACGTAAAAAAATACAAATATAGAAGATGATATTTCTTTATTTCCCACTTAAATCAAAGTTTATTCTTTCTATGGTCCAAAAACACAATAGAGTAAAACATATTATTTTTAATTCTTAGGGATTCACTATATATCAATCAAAGAAATGAATACCTAAAGAAATAACATGGGGATGAATCACATATTGATCACTAGGTATATAATAAATATTTTAATAAAAATGATTTAGATAAGAGGGAATCCATTCAATATCTATTAGAGGCCCTACATGAACTATGCTTTATAGTGCTGACTAACCCAGAGAGGGAAGTCAAGGGACCTATTGTTTTTAGGGTAGCATGGAATAAAAGGGAACATATAAAAACATGAAAATATTTTAATTGAAGCACTATAATAATCATGTATATTTTCTCATAAAGAAAAATATTTTCCGCAAAAAAGGTATAATTTTCAAATAGATAATCCGTGATTAATGTATTTGGGAATGGGGGAAAATACATTAATTTTTTTAGGTCTCCATTTTATCAAACCTAAACATGAACACTGAATATATTTTTTGAGAAAAGTATTTGGATTAGAAAACTAAAAAACTTTATTTTGAATAGAAGATCAATGATTATTGTATTCTTTTTTAGCTTATTTTATCCTTTGTTTTCTTGGAAATATATTATTTTTGTTTTCCTTTTCCACATGTGAGGGTGTTATTTTATTTTCTTATTCATTAAAAATATATACGGGAAAATAATAACAACTGAGAGTATTTTATTATTTTTATTATTAGTATGAGTTTTTATAATATTTATGTGTATATGTGTATATATGTATCTATTAATATATATATATATAATTAATTTTGTGTAATAATTAATAAGAAAATAAGTAAGATCATGATATTCATCACTCAACATATGAGACAAGGGGAAGCGGTTGGGCCTCTAGGCCCAGTACGTTAAAAATGAACACACTTATCATATTTAAGGTTTATAAATTCTAGATATAGTGAATCCATATGGATCCCCCTTCCATGATCCCCTCTTATCTCTACCCATCTATATCACTCTGTCTTTATGACTTCTTATTTCCTCTTTAAATTTAAATGAATCTAATGTTTGTTTTTATATTTAAATGTGATACTGATTTTTTTATTGTGATATAAAGGGAAATGATAATTTAGTTTTTTTTCCTACTATTTTGAGTTGTATTTGTGTGAACATATATATTTCACTATTTTTGGATTGCCATGTAAAATTAGTGAATTTGAGTCATTTTATTGATCAGTATTTAGTGTTAATGTTCGAATTAACTTTGATATTGGTTACCATGATCATATTAATATGATTTTTTTAATAAATTTTGTAGTTAGTGTGTTTGTGAAATGAGAACTGTGAATGAGTAAAAAATAGATAATAAAACACACCAAAAATTAAAATTAGAATAATAATTAAGTTTAAAAAGAATCTATAATACTTTTCATGGAAATAAGTATTTCACTAATATTTTATTATTTTTCAATAATCAATAAATAAAATATGATGATATATTGTCATTTGGGTATATATTTTAAATTTAATATTTGGACCTCTAATAAATAAATTAAATTAGTATAAACTTAGAAGAATAACCAAAAACTTATGAATTAAAAAAATGTTGTGATTAATTAGTTTATGTTATTGATTATGAATTTTATTTATTTAGTGGCTCCTTTAATATATCTAGTTGATATATAAAATCATGATTTATACCAAGTTAAATAATTTTAGTGTTATATATATAAATGAATGGTTAGGTATATTGTGGTCTGGAAATTACTATTTTTATAATTTATTAATTATTTATATTTAACATAATTAAAAAAATTTAACTGGTCAGTATTTATGGATTGATATATTAAAAAATAATTTTATTTTTCAAATATATATTTCTTAATATTTAATATTTCAATAATAATAATATATATGATTAAGAAAACAATATATTATGATTTTATATCTTTAAATATTGAAAGATATTATTGTTTATTTTTTTTAATTTAATTTGATGGTTTAATCTATAAAAGAAAAGTTTTAAAAAATTGTTTTAGGGAATTTAATAGTCCATATTTTGATAAATAATTAAATAAGTGTTCATAGAATAATTAAATAATTTTTTACCTAGTATTGATTACATTGATGAATTTCGGTTTGAATGTAAATTTTAGGATTTTGCTTAATTTATATAAAAATATTTCTTTTGATTATGCTGTTGATGTTTCTAAAAATAATTTCAGTTGTGTAGATTATTAAAAAGAAGATAAATATATATACATTTTATTTCGATGTATAAATTATTGTTGGAAGTTAAAAAAATAATTATGGAAAACTAATAAATTAATATTTCTAATGTATATTTAATTTTTATAGTTATTAATTTATAATTTTTTTATTCTAATATGATAATATGTGAACATGTTTGTGTGTTTGTATATATATATATATATATTATATTCTAAAAATTAATTTCAGTTTTATATTATTAATGTGTCGATTTTTAATAGTTTGATTGGTATTATTACTGTTAAAATGGTTTAATTAAATATTATCATTAAGTAGGTCAAATTTCTATGTGTGTACAACTATTTAAATAATATTTTACTCAGTATTATTATTTGTTGAATTTAAAGGGTTGTATTTCTATATATGTGTGTAAATTTAAAGTGTTCAATAAATATTTTTATAATTAATATTAAAAAAAATATTATTACAGTTTGTTATCATAGTTATTTTAATATATTTTTTTATAAATTGTCTAGGAGATTTTGGTGATTTAAGTGTTAAAAATGTAAATAAATTTTATTTTATTTTTGAAATTCACTTACCATAGAAGTTTTAAAAATGATGAAATAAATAAAATATTTTTTTATGGTTCATGATCTATAAAGAAAATCTATAGGGAATTGATCACCACCCTCACCCTAACCTATCAGTGGCAGTGTGACCATAACATTAAAAATAATATTTCTAGACACATATTTTGTATGATAATCGTAATAATTATTCTTTATTTTTCATGTATATTTAAAAATATTTTTAGATTAGTGATTAATTGTAAAATGATATTTGTTGATTAAGATAATTTAATTGATTTTCTTTAGGAAAGGGATGCAATAATAAATTATCTCATTTTTTTGAAAGAGTCGTTGATTATTTAATAATATATTTTCTTGTATTTTCATGGGATAATTAATAAAATCAACGAGGAAACTATATTTTGTATTCCAAATATTGTAATCAGATGTGGTATTCCAAATATATTTTTTGAATATGACATTATAATTAGATTAATCAGATATGGTGGTTTAGATGTAATATTTGGTGGTAGATAAAAATATGTGTTATTCTGAGGGATGATTTATAGAAAGGAATTGATTGAAAATTGAAGCGTTTATGTGATTTATAGGCTTCATTTTATAGGATTAGGATATGGAAAACATTGATCATATGTGATAAAATTTCTTGATCCTTGTATAGAAGTAACAATGAATAAAATGAATATTCACTATTAAATTGGATTGAATTTTATGTTAAATGGATATTTAACCAAAATTATTGAACTAAAAATAAATAATAATATAAAAATAATAAAATTAAGAAAAATAATATGAAAATAATATGATAATAAGATAAAACATAGAAAACCCTCAAAATATTTATGTGGTTAAAAACCAAGGTTAAGGAATAAAATGTTTTCACTATGGGTATTTATGGGTAATAACTCTCTGTTAAATATTACATGGATAAAACCATTCAAAAAAATATATCTTTTAAATTATATAACATGTCATAAATATAGAGAGCGTAAACATTTTGATTATATGGTTAACACCGTTCTATGGTGTAGGTGAAGAATTATTTTTGGGATATAAATTATTTGTGTCCACCTCATATTTTAAGTTGGTATATTAGTGTGTCATGGGGAAAATAATCACACCCCACCATCAAATCCATTTTTCCCTTAGCAATGAAACATTGTGGTTAAATCCATGTTTTCCATATCATTTTCAATATAGCTCCCAGTTATATATTTTATTGAAATCTAATCATATATCCACACATTATTTTTATTTTTTCAAATTAGATTTCTTATGTTCTTGTATAATCATATGATGATATGTACCACCTAGATATATCTGAGTTAATCTCTTTTTTCAAGAAATATTAAAATTTTATTTAAAATAAATTTTATTCTTAAGCACACTTTCTATTTACACCACCTCTCAAAAAAATCGATGTTGTACTCTAATGTGTTTTGTTTGGGAATGAAAATATGGATCCTTATAATATACATGGAACTCATAAATTTTAAAAAAGGAAATTGGTAATTATTTTGCTTTATATTCACCAATAACCTTCTCATATAAATCTTCTATATACAATATTTTGTAGCTACCAAGTATTTTATCTTAGTTGTGGATAAGGATTCAAGTGATTGGAATTTTGAAACCCATCTTGAAGCACCTCGAGAAAGACTAAACACTTTATTAATATTAGATTTCATTTTTTTAGAATCACTTAAAAAAATTCAATTAACATAACCTATAATAGAAACATTTAATCATCTATAACATATATAAATATTCCAGTTCTCTATGATGTATATCTAAATCTTCTTTATTTAGCTTATTTATTGGTTTTTGTTATCCCTCAATACATATTTTTATAAGAATCATATATGAAACCTCACCTTGGGTGATATGTTCGTTAGTTGGTATTAAAATAGTTTTTGTATTTCTTTTTTATGTATGTTCATAGGAATGTTATATTTTAACAACTCAGTATTTTAAAATAATACTATGTTCGATATCACCTACGATACACTACACCGATCCAAAAGAACAAAAAAAATTTCTTATTTAATTTTTACAGTTATAACCTAGTTGGGAAATTGAATTGTATGAATAAGATTATCTATATTATGAAAAAATATATAAATTTTATACTTAGTATAAATTTATTTATTAATTATTAAGAAATAAGAACTCAATTTTTAGAGAGTAAGTTTATCCTTCAAAAATACATTTCCTTCAAAAATGATTTTTATTTATTTTTATGAGATAATATTATAATTAATATGTTGAAATATTATAAATTTATTTGATAAAATGATATAATATTTGTATTCAAAATGTTAAAATTATCTTAGAGTAAATTCTTTGGATTTTTCTTCAAATATTTATTTTTGAATTAAAAGTGAAAAATACTTATTTTTATTAAAAATTGTATTTTTTAGTCATTTAACTCATTAAATTTTGTTTTAAAATAATGAAAAATTAATATTAATTATATCATATTATAAATAATCTAATTTAATTCATTGGAATCAATTTTATCACTAAATTTGGTATTAAAACTTTTTATGCTTAAAAGTAATTTTTCATAAAAACTATTTTTTTGTTTTGTTTTTCTTTTTTATTTTAAATTAATTTGTAATACTTCAAGAAATTGCATCTTTAAAAATTGATTCCATATTTTGAATTATGTTTTTCAAATTTGGTAAAAAGGTCACTTTTATTTTAGGTAATTATGAATAAAAACGTGGTAAAAGTTATCACACTAGTAAAGGGAAAACCAAGTAGTTACGGTTAAATATAACATGATAAAGACTACCAAATGACCACAAAAACCATTCTTTATCCTATTTTACGAGTTTATTTTGGATATGTACATGAAATTATCATATATATGAGAACTTGGTGACATATTTTGTTTATTTGGACCTTTATATTAATTTAAGGAAAGAATAAATACAAATTTTCATTTTCTTGATTTTTTTTAACTTTAATTTTTTATTACATTAATAAAAAGAGTAAAAGTTAAGTTCTATATGTTTATTTAAAATATAAACTAATTTATTTACCATGATAATTTATTTATAATTTTCTAGTTATTAATTTACTTTCTAAATTATTATGCAACACCGATTTAATATTTATTCAATTAATAGAAAAAATAAAATAAATTATTTTAAAAACTAAAAAAGTAATATTTTTTCATGTTATTTAGAATGACCAAAAAATTATATATATATATATGAAATAATATATATGTGTTAAAATTAAGTATTTAAATTATATATGTTTCTTGATGTTTTTAATGTCAAATTAAATAAATAATGCCAAAAATGACATTATTGTTATTTTATGAAATATAATATTTTATTAAATTATTTTAAATAATAAAAAAATTTCAACAGGATAAGGGGAATAATATATGATCTAAAATTATATCCATTTCCCATTTATATACCAATTTTTACCTTATATGTTAAATTATAACCCTTTAAGTTTGAAAAATTCATTACCATAGTAAAGGTTAAAATTGGTTGAATAAGAGTTTAAATAAAAATATAAGGTTTAAAATACAAATTATACCAATAAAAATTATAGATTTTTAGGATATTTAAACCATATTCTCTCTTAGATTCTAAATTATGGCCACATTGTTCCACTTTCACATGAAATCTAATTTATGATATTTAAATCGTTTTATTAATTCCATGTGTGTCTTTTCACTTACTATATAAAGGCACCAACTCTCCTCTTTTCAATACAGCACGTAGATCCTATTATAACTAAAAAAACCTTAAAAAAAACTCTAAAAATCTTTATCCAAGTTTTGGAGGTTCATTTCTTCTTAAGGGACCAACCATGGTCTTCCTAAGAGACCAACCCTAAGTACCTTAAGAGATGTTCTAAAGAGCTCTTACGAAGAAGAGATAATCATCTTTTTCAACTATTTAAAATTAATTTTTTATTAAAATACTATAAATATTTTTTAAAAATCCTAAATAAGAACTCTAATATCATAAATATACTAATATGTATTTTTTATAATTCTAAAATCATTTTCTAGCTCCTTTCTATCCTATGAAAAGTGGAAACAACACTCATGTGTACATATGACTTACCATCTCCACATAGAGGTGAAATTCCATTATTATCTCCCATTTAACTGGATGGTTATAAAGTTGAATCTTTTAAATACATATTATATTTACGAATTAAATATTATTCTTCAATTATAATATCATATACACCTCCTTACATTCCAATAAAACGAAAAACTATAACGTCGTCCTTGCGTACTTGTGGACTACCACCTCCATAAATTGATGCAATATATTTTTCATTTACATTTAACATGGATGGAAATAATAATTTACTTAATGAATATAAATTATATTTATAGTATTATTAAAATTATGGATATTTTTTAATAGTGATCAAAGTACAAGGTCCAAAACTACCGAACAAAAACATACAAGAAGCAGTTATCACTGAGAATAGTGACATTAAAAAAGAATTGTTACTAAATAGGTTTTTAAAGGTTATAAGTAAATAATATATGGTATTATTTATATGATTATGTTTTTATGAAATAAATTTAATGAATATATATTTATTATACTGTAGGTTTGAATACATACGAAGGAACTCAGACCGGGGGTAATGGCTCTTCGTGCCAAAATGTCTTCTTTGGGAAAAACATTATATTAAACACATATCTTATTTTATGATGGGTATATATCCCCCATTTTATATTTTATATAATGAATCTATTTATATTAATATAATTTAAATATTTATTTTAAGTTATTTCCTTCATGGGGGTTATGATTCAAAAAATATCAAATTTGTATGGGATTTATGTTATAATCTCTTTATTTATCAGGATTGTTTATGATCAAGTTTATAATATTGAATTTTTATAAAATATCTATGAATAAAATCATGAATTTTATTCTTCACTAAATATTTTAAAAGAATGAATTTTTTCTATTATTTTCTTCTCTTTAACTACTCGTGTGATTGAAAGAATTTTTTTAATGGAAAACTGACTTTGTTTTTTAACTCGATCATAATTTTTTTTTCATTAATATAAATATTCTTCTGAAAATGATTTAAATAATATTTTTATTATTCTCTAGGTATTAATTTAACACATTTTTTCCAATGTTTTACCTTTACAAAATGGTTTTAAATGAATCTTCTTGTCATTTTGTAAATGAGGTAGTTTTTGAATTTTATTTCAAAAGTACGAAAGTAAGGTTTTTTAACTTATGAAACTTGAACGGAATTTATCAATATCAGAAGCACTCAAATATTTTAATCATAATTTAAAATTTTCCATGATAAGTTTTAAATAATATGTTTTTCCTAATATTTTGGAAATATATATTTTCAAAAAGTGACTTTTAAAGTTAAATGTGTATTTTCCTCCAGATTTTTTAATGCTCTTTTTTATTTTATTTATATTAACCAATAAAAACAAAACATTATTTTAAATATGATACATTATGTATGTTTTGTAATGACTCCATAATTATCGTTTTTTTTTGGATGGTCTATGATCAGTTTGAATGAGGAACATATTTACATTCCATATTATAGTTCTTCCAATGCAAACATTTATTTATTTTTAAGGCATGTTGATTAAGTTGTGTTATTTAATCATATTATTAATTAATTTGAATTATTAACTTACATGTGGGGCCTATAATTACATAAAACTTCTGTGAATATATAAGTGTCATGAGAAAAACAAGATTAGGTATTTGGATGAGGCCTTACCCATTTATGTAAGATGTTTTGGAATGAGGGCTTTATTGTAGGTTTTTGATGTCCACAATTATGAATTACATCATTATGAAATTAGTTGATTATGTCCATGTGATTATTTTAATATATGTGATATCCATAGATAAGTATCAAGATCATGTTACTATTTATATGGAATTATTTGATTTTCATTTACTCCTACCATATTATTCTTCATGATCAAGTTATTGATTAAATGAGATTGGTTTTCAATTATTTACCTTGACATATTGATTATGCCTTATTTATTCAAGATATATTCTATTTTATATATCCCTTACTGAGAATTTTAGCTCACAGTTATTTTTTTTCTTTCCCTAGGATACAAATAAGTTTTTTACAATTGATATTAAAGGATAAGATAAAGTAAATTTTGATATTCTTAAAGAAAATTCATTGTTGCATGTTTATGTTATGAAATGTAATGTATGATTCAATTATGTATCTAGTTTTCTATGACTTATAAAGAACTTGGAATTTTAGTATGTGATCACTTATATCTAGTTCCAATGTAATAAATTAACAACGAGCTAAAGGGTACTAGGGTTGGAGTATTTACAATTGGTATTATAGTAACATTATTAAAAACCTTAGGAACTAGATTTAAGAAAACATATATAAGTGATTATAACCATATGAATGAATTTGATGATATGTCTAAGTACTGGATAACATTATAATTTTTTTTCTAAGTTAGAGATTATATGGATTTCCTAGCTACACAACATTATCTAGATTGTTTAAGTAGACATGGTTTTGGAAGAGATTCATATTTGGATAATTACCCAAAAAGAGTTATGAAAATATATTTTGGCCATCATTCTACATAACAATTAGTGTTCCCTTTCTACACACTTGGTTTGACACTATTGGGATATATTCTTGGGTTAATTCACATTTTTATTAAAAAACTTTTTAATGTATTTTAATATATTGTAATCATGAATAACCTTTGTTAAACCTAAGGTTTCTTAGATTGAAAAGAATGAGTCATCATTAAGACAACATATAACTGATTTTCCTGATTATATGGTTTCCTGCTATGATAATGGTTTCTCCTAATATATTTTTTGGTTTCAATCAATGGATGAAATCATAAGGAACCTTGTTAAAATTTAATGTGATAGAAATTATTGTGATTATGATAAAACAAATAGGAATATGACTAAAGTAAAACATATTGTGATTATCTCTAACTAGTTATCATGAAATATGATAAACGAACTACAACTTAACCAACTCTTGTACTCACCAAAGAAGATAAGGATAAATTTTACAAAGGGATTAGTTGGTGGAGACCATGGAGGAATAAAGAACCAATTTTATTCATCTAAAAAATGTGGAAAATTTTATCCTTGAGAATTTATAAAAGGAATGGGAATTTTTTTGATGTGTGAAAAAATAAGGGCATAGATCAAAGAATTGTCAAGTAATGGTACTGATGACCTAAAATAGGGATTTAATGGTAGGGTGATATTTTAAAAAAATAGAATGATTGATGAAAAGATAACCCTTAATATGTTCCTGATGTTGAGATAATATTTTATAGTTGAGATAATGAGATGATCAATATTGATATTGAAAATAGGATTATATTGGTGGCCTTGGAATTAATTAATGCTTTGAGGATATCTTTACTGAAGTTTACTACATTTTTTTATTTATAGAAAATATTCTATAACATGAAATCTTATTTAAGTAATGTGGGGGAGTTAATTTTTTGAAGCATGAAGGTTTTATGTAATATTTTTTTTATTTAGGTTATTACTATTTTTTAAGAGAATAGATGATCAACGTATTTTATTCATCCAGAAAATGTTTTTAAATCATTCAATGGAATTAAATTATAAATTTGTATGAAACTCAAAAAAAACTAACTACAAAGGCATAGTAAAGTGGAATTATGGGTTCGATCCCATAGATATAAGGGAATGCAGTGATGAAAATTGTTGACTAAAGGGTTGGTATCCCCAATTTTATTTTGATTTATTTAGACAAATTATGAAACTTTAATAAATAAACATTATGAATAAAGAAACAAGGGACCAATCTTAATTTTCTGGTTTAGGCTAAGGATAATCCCAAATGTAGCTTTGGGTAGACCTATATATTCTGCTGTGAAGTGGTGAATTGTTCACCAATCGGTTATAGACAAACTAATTGGGTATACCTAAGATACAAATATCCCTTGGTTTGGGTATACATAACCACCTATATGAACTATTATTTTCTTATATGGAAGAAAGAAAAACATGATAATGTTCATATCCATCTTAACTCCAACTAGGTCAGGTTCATTCACCTACACCTCCCAAGGTCTGGGATGTACAATAGAATGTGATAAAATGTTGTTTTTTACCTAATTATTATCCGTAGGGTTACCATGGTTCAATTTATAGGTTCATTTATCTCAAAAAAACCTTTAATCTGGACCCCTAACCCTAAGAATATTATCCCCACATGAAGAAATTAATTAAAGAAAGAAAAACATATGACATGAATGACATAATTATTAAACGATTAAATGTAAAGCATTCCATAATTTATCTTGTATGAAAGTAATTAATATCCAACATGAATGAGGAAATACAAAAGAATATAGTAAGGGATAATTTAAAGATAAATATATTGAATAATAGAAAGTTATTATAATAAAACTAAATATCATTCACTACTTACAATAAAAGAGAGAACAAAAAATAAGAAATAAAACCTATCTATGAAGAACAGAAGGTGGGAACACAACAAAAACCTCCCATTGGACACACATCTTGTTCAGAATAGAAGGAATAATATATTGTATATAACAAGTATTTTCAATCCCTAATGTCATAAATGGGATTCCACAGGTCAAATTTGTGACTTAATGGTCATTCGAGTCGTCAAAGATAAAAATCCCATCAAAGATATGATAGAAATAATTGTTTGTTATGTTGTTTCTAACACTTAAACATTTTTAAATATCACATGACATGTAATATTTATGCCTAACATTATTCATGGATTACATTATGATGTAAAGATATTTTTTTGGAAATTTTAACATGTGTCACAGCGTGACACATAGGTGTTATGGTGTGACACATGCAGTCTTCACTTAGATATTGTTTTCTTCCTGTCACAACCTATAAATGTGTCACACCTTGTACATTTACATGTAGTGTATAATGTACATGGAATGTATATTAAAATTATTTTTATGTAACCTCCATTTGTTCTGATTCTTTAGTTTTATGCCTCCATAACCTATCTTATTATATCTGTCGGTTAAAAACCATTCCACCCATCCATTGTGGAATGTAAGCATGAATCCATTGATTAATTGATCTCAGGATTGAAAATATGTTGTTCTTTTGTGTCCAAGCACCTTGAATGATACACGTAGACCTAGAGCATGCACTAGTAGAATAAATCTAGACATTTATTCTATTAAATAATATGTAAATATAAAAAAGATAAAAGGAAAAGGAAAAAGAGAAGAAAGGGTGAGGGGTGAGGTAATGCAAGGTTTGATCTAATGGTCACTCTGCCTAGGAAATATTAATCCCTAATAATAGTGTCAAAATTTGATGTTTATGCTTGTTTCATTGAATTCATGTGGGTGTTGATCATATTACAAATTTATAGTATCAAACTATACTCACTACTAGGTTTTAGTAAAGAGGGAGTGCATGGTTTAACCCAAAAGGATCACTAGTAAAGAAGAAACCCTTAAAAAAATTATTGAAAGGATTCCTCACATTCTCTCTTCAATATTTGTTTTTCATAAAACATAGTAGTTTGGATTTAAAACACATGACTAAGAGGGGATCAAGGTCAATTTAAGGGTTATCGTAAAAAAATAATCCTAAATATATCTTGGAATAGTCCATTGGAATAGGCTGTGAAGTGGTGCAAGATTCTCCAATTGGTTTTGGTCAATCCAATTAGATCTAACTACACTACCACTACCCCTTGTTCTAGGTATTACTAACAACCAAGATGCATTTCTCTTAGCTTTAGTGTAGAAATCATCACATGATAATTTTAATTGCATGATCAACTCTAACCAAGTTAGGTTAGTTGAATTGATTCTCCCATGTCAAGGATATGAAATATAATCGAATGAATAATTATTTTTAACCTAATTACAATCCAGAGGGTTTCCAAGGTCAACTCATGGATTCATTAAGCACAGAAACACCCATAATATTGAACCGTAAACCTATGAATATTATCTATGCATGATGGTATTGATCATAAGAAATGGAATATAAAACATTCTAATTATAATAACAAAATGATTCAGAAATAGAAAATTCATAATTAAAAAACCAAAAATAATGATTAAAAAAATAAAAATCAATGTAGATCCAATCAAACACATACTTGGAAAAAATAAAAAGTGAATTATTGATAAGCCTTGATGAATAATGGAAAACTATATCTAAATAGATTTTCAAAATGAAAGTGAAATTTTCGTGGATGAAGAAAAGATGAAGAATAGTTAACAACTCAAAAGAATTTGAAAAAATGATGAAAATAATGAATTTCAACTGAGTTGGAAAGAAGAATAGATAAAATATAATAGAGAAGAAAGAAAGGAAACATAATTATCCAACTCTCTATTTGATGCGGTTATATAAAAATACAAATAGTGTCAACAAGTAAATGATGTGTAAAGCCTTCACGTTGTGTACCTGATTTAAGTGGATTTGTCCCGACATCTGCAAACATCATGTAATCAGGCTGCATATAATGTATTTGAGATCCATAATTTCTTATGGAATTTTGGATTGTATAATTGACATAGTGGGATACCGAACATTGTAGGTTGTGTAAACTCTTCAATCTCAACATTTTATTCACATTCAATGGGATCCTAAATTTGAAATTCGCATGATTTGAAATGTATGTACATGTCATGTATGAGATTCACATCATGTAATGTCTTAATGGGTTGGCCGGTGGCTCGACAAGCATAATGTGAATTAGGAATACACATCAAATTTGGTATACATTGTATGTAAATCCTATTTTTTCAAAGATCAACATTTATTCATTTGTCTCCAAAGTTATTAATTCATATGGTAACAAACAAAAACCTAGGGAATTATTAAAAGTATTATGAATAAAACTTAGAAATGTATATCCAAAATGTAAATATCAATTAATTTTATCAAATTACCCCTAGAAAAATTGGTTATCTTCAAGGAAAAGGTCTCTAAATAGTCGTTCCAAAAGAAGAAATTTTTAAAACAAGAAACATGCATTACAACCACGATTATAAAAATAAGTGTAAGAAAAAAATGTCAATTCTCTATAGGCTTGAATGTAACCGGATTTATGATCATAACCTAAATACATGTTCTTAACCGTATGATTGAATTGGTTCTATCATATCTAATTCATAAATAAAAATACAAAATAAATCACAAGGTCTTCAACAATATGGTTCAAATGAATATGAGGTTAATGGAAGGTTGGTAGAAAGTAAAAATCAATCTCAAATGGAGGGTAAGATCTAAAATAAAATGCATGAAAATAACAAATGGTGTAACTAAGTAACTTCTCCTTGAAAAAATGAGTCTGTCCTCTATACCTAAAGTGGGTCCATAAGTATATCAAGTAGGTATAGAAAATATACAATGTTCCTTTATTTTTATTTTTATTTATTTTAGAAAAAATATGACTAGGTCGGGTCTCACATCCATCTCCTAACCACTTATGATCCATCATAAAATTCATCGGTCTAGTAATGTGGATTTTTGACCTTTCTGATAAACAACCCAATATATTTTTATTTTTAATTTTATATTTCTTTTTTTTCAAAAGAACCAGATTGGTGAAAAAAAATTCCAAAACAACCATGGACGACAACATATCAGTCTGGTGAAAGTGCCACGATACTTCACCTTAATAATAATATCCCATGGCCATCAGTAGTGAAAATTACCCCAAAATTATTTAAAGGATAATCCTGAAGCATACCATGAATAGGGTAGTAGGAGATAATATGATTGAAACACATCTATCATAACAAGGTTATTAATGGATACTACAGGATAAATAAGAAAGATATACAATTGGGTATTAGAAAAAAGTGGCTCAATAATGTTTCTTCAATCATTTTAAAAACATATTTGTTTAATCACTACATTAATAATATCTCAATGAAGGTTCAAAAAGTTTTTCACGTCTGAAGTATCTCTTATAAAATATTCTCAAAAAATAATATGACATTATAAGTCTAAAATCATAATGAGAATGATAGTATAAAATAACTATCAACCACCCAGGTTATGAAATCTAGTAATAATTCAAACAAAATCAATTTAAATAATCTAGAATTATAATTAAATTACCCAGTGCAACAATTATGATGAAAAGTATTAACAAGAATTAAAAAGGGTCTCAATAACTTCCAACCTAAATTTGTCTTTAATTTTGGTGGATGTAATGATATTTCAAGTTTAAACCATTCTTTTAATGAAAAATTATTCCTAGATAAGTGAAAACATACAATAATCAAATTCTACAATAGTAAAGCTAAAGAAATACTCCCCACCACACTGAAAATGATACATTTTCTACACTATTCTAGAAAGAATCATGGATGAGATATCAATGGAAGCATAGAAAAAAAATGAAATGACAATTTGAAATTGAATTAGGGAATTTAGAGATCCCTATAATGAATTTCATGCCTTGGGGAAACTTGTTTGATGTTGAATTAAATTTTGGATAATTAAAAAAATTATGACAAAAAGTTCCTACACTAGATAAATCTTTAGTACACATCATTAAAAAAATATTGAATTTAAAAATTGGTAGGTTCACATAGTTGACAGTAAGGAAATATTAAATCAAATAATTTTAAGAAGGTGAGTGCAATGCAGTTGGATATGGGCTATGAAGAAAATTAATATTAATGGAAAAAAATAAGTCCTAAGCACATTACTAAAATGAAAGAAACAAATATATGGGTTGAGTCTCATAAATTTCTAAAAAAGTCTTTGTTATCCATATGGATGTAAAAATGAATCAGTCAATGTCATCCATATTCATAGAATTTTTTGGCCTCTTATTGGATCTTGTGGTTGTGTAATCAAGATGACAAGGATGATTTTAGGGATTAACAACCTTAGGATTTTACTGACCATTAATCTCATGTGGTATGAAGAGAATCTGAGAATGTCATGGATGTGAACCCTACTAATCACAAATCTCAATTGAGATCTCCTATTGTTGGTGATCAACGTTAGATAAATTTTAAGACATAATGTAGGAGGGAATTTGTGGGTGTGATAGAAATTTCAATAACTAGATAATAGGAAGACAAACTATACATGGATAAATTAATTAAATTGTGAAATGAAAATAAAATAGTAAGTAGTAATGCCAAAAAACCGGATCTCATCCATATAGAAGCAATTATACATTATTAAAAATGAAAGTCAAGTAGTAAAAAACAGGAAACCATATAGAGTAAAAAATGAGAGGGAACTGAGACAAAACTAAATAGTAAAATCCATTTCATCTATATCTTCATTAGAAGTCCCATCTCAAAGAGTGGGTGCCTCTAACTGGACCACTTTATTTATGTCATTGATGATTGAAGGGTCTGGAGGATCGACCGACGAGGTGGGTTCCATGATTATAGGAGGTATCTTGGTTGAGGATGGAGTTGGTGAGAAGATAATACATACTGAGGCGGTGTGAATGGTAGCTGTATTGATGAATGGAACCATGGATGGATATAGAATGGTGGGGACATTTCCCATTTTGGCTTTCTCTAAAAATTAAACTTATAGGAAGACATGGACTATAATTCGGGATATAGGTTTTTCGAGGTGGGATTTGGTTTGGGAATGAATGAGGAAGAGGGTAATATATGTGGTGTGGGTGTGGTGAAGTTAGATGGGTCGATAAATGGGATTTAGAATCGATGAAAAAGGTAATTCTAGTTCTTCACAATGTTTTAATGAAATGGGAAAATATTTGGGCGGAATGGGTTAATGGGGTGAAAATGTAGCTATGGTAGTGATGACTGGAAAAAGTGGGGTTAGGGGGAGTTGTGGTAAATGGGGTGGATGCAGTGGTGGATGTGCTGGTAGTGGAATCTATTGTGGTAGTGGGGACATGGGTAGGGGAAGGTGGATCCACAACATGCTGTGATGGTGCTTGAATGTGGCCAATTGGAGTATTGTATTACAGAGAGGTGGAGGGGGTGAATCATTGATACTCGTTTTCTTATTTATTTATTTTCATTCGAAACAACATTTGCCTCATGTTAAAGATTTCATTTCTCTATTGAGAAACAAATCAACACACATCCAAAGGAACACATATATTTACATGGTTCAATATTCAATAAGAATATCTACGTCCTTTGTATAGTTTGGAAATGATCCAATACCATACAATCCACTAGAAATAAATCCTTTGATTATAATGAGTAGGATGTACCCTTTCACTCGTGTATAGGTATAAAATAATACAACTAGTACTTGTGCATCCACTTTGGAAAGTAGGTTAATACAATTGTTTTATAACATCTCATGATACCTATGCCTCTTTTCAATTCACCAAATTTATTCAGTTGTATTAAAATTCACCAATTAATTACCCAAGAAAAATATATGAACTTCCTGGACTTTGATATAAAACCTTAGTCTGATTAGTCTGAGTCCATTTCTCCCTGTACAATTCCTCTGAGTATGATTCACACTGAACAAAATCTTCTCAGTCTAAATTTCTTTCAATATAATGAAATAGTGTATAACTTTTCCCACTTCAATTCCAAAATAAAATTTTCAGTAAAAATAGAATATGGATGAATTGGCACCACCAAAAAACAATTGTTAAGTCGGATAGAATATGAATGAATCAACACCACCTGAAAAAATTATCAAGGTGAATAGATTTGATCTATTATTATCTATATAAATTTAGAGCTTATCTCTCTTCTACAGTGAACAATTAAAGCATTAGAAAGTACAAAGTAATTTTTTCTTTTATAGGTGACCCAAAACATGTTTAGTTGGTAATCCCAAAAAATTCTCCCACTCACCTAAATTCACCCAAAATGTCATTTTTCCTAAAATCTAGGAATTCTTTTTTACTTCTTCACCTCTTCTCAATTATTCTAAATAATTCTACCATCTTCACCTATTCTTCTTTAGAATCCCATTTCAATTGATGAGAATAATTTCAATTTCTAGGAATACATGTCTCCAATCAATTGAGTTCAATTCCTCATGCAGATTGTGTATACAATTCTCAGAATCGATTTGAATCAAGATACTGTATATGAAAGTTCAACTTCCCCTCAAAAAATCATTAAACAAATATCATTTTCTTTTATTTTATCTTGAACCACTTGGGAAACAACAATTCATTCAAAAACCAATGCTTGAATCATGACTACCTTCTTGACTTTTATTTCATTGAGGATCATCTTTAGCATTGTATGACTTCTATTGGAAAGTATCATAACTTTCCATTCATTCTAGTAAACTGTTTATTCAGAAAAATTTTATTAAATTCAAATACAAACTTCTTCGTCCCTACATATCATGACATATCTTGTTCCAATTTAGATTTCTCATCAAGCGGACATTAAACAATTCAACTCTTAACCCACTTGATGAAGTCATTTGAAAACTAACCAGAGTATGATCCTTTATGGATACGATCATTCCTAGTTACGACCATTCTTAAAAAAAATAATTAGCACCATATCTTACTCTTCAATCGACATCCCCTTTTCAATCGAAACTCATAAACTATAATGATATTGTAACCACACAACTACAGTGAAATTGTAACCTGCTGCTATAGTGAAATCATAACTAGCTGCTGTAGTGAAATCGTAATCAGCTGCTATTGTGAAATAGTAAGAACCTTCTCTAGTGAAATCGTAACCACCAGCTATAGTGAAATAGTAAACAGCTACTATAGTGAAATTGTAATCACCTTCTCTAGTGAAATTGTAACCACATGCTATAGTGAAATTATAACAGGTTGCTATAGTGAAATCGTAACCAATTACTGTAGTGGAATTGTAACTATCTGTTGCATTGAAATCGTAAGTACCTGCTCCAGTGAAATTGTAACCACCTGATACAGTGAAATCGTAACCAGATGCTATAGTGAAATCGTAACTAGCTGCTACAGTGAAATCATTACGAGATGCTACATTCCAAACAAAACCACTTCTTTTACTTCCACATGTAATCCAATTATTTTTAAAAACAATCAATACTATCACTTCTAATTCTTATTGGCATGAAGTCTTTAATCAATACTTCCTCTTTAATCTGGATATTTTTGTTTTAAAAAACAATTTGTACCACTTCTTTCTCTCAGCCATCTAGATATGATAAATATGAATACTATTCTTTTTCGATTGGAAACATCTCTTTCACTCCCCATTTCTTCTATCAAGATTTCATCATAAGGTCTCAATACACCTATTTATTTATATGAAATAAAAATCAGAAAAACATCATCACAATTACATCAAAAAGTTTCATAAATTTCTATTCACTCAAGTTTCTTTCTTCCCTTCTCATCCTAAGAAAAAACATTTTGAATAAATGAGTCCAATTGTCAGAAAAAATTGGTTGGATTCTTTTCAAAACAAAACCCAAAATGATTGTTTCCACAAAACAAGGTGAAGTGATTTCTTTTCTTCAAAACGTACCTTGATAAAAAAAACATGAATACAAAACACCTTCATCATCATATTGGTCTTAACAATCTCATCATTTCATATCAATATGTTTTGAATGAGAATGTGGAACATGATTATTGGGGAGATTTATTGTACTTTAACTATAACACCCAATAGCAAGGGTAACTTCACTTCAACTAGTAAATATTCCAATTGTGTTTTCATCCACATAAGTTGAGTAGTGGCTTGAGTTATAGGAACATACTCAGCTTCATCCGTACTAAGAGTTACTGAATTTTATTTCATTGAATGCCAACTAACACAGTTCTTTTCCAAAATGAATACACCACCATATTTATATCTTATATCATCAACATTTCATTCCCAATATGCTTATAAAAATCCAAATAATTCAATAAAATTTGAGCTATCATATTTGATTCCAAAGTTTTTTGTGCCTTTGATGTGTCTGAGAATTATTTTTCCAGCAAGTAAATTTGATTCTTTTGGATCAATTTGAAATCTTTCACATAAGGTAACAACATACAAAATGTCAGGTCTTGAGGTAGTCAAATACAATAGACTTTCA
Organism: Viscum album; assembly: GCA_963277665.1. NCBI lineage: Eukaryota > Viridiplantae > Streptophyta > Magnoliopsida > Santalales > Viscaceae > Viscum > Viscum album. Next base: position 1,721,215,178 of record OY728145.1, read on the forward strand.
ATTAGATTCTGGCATTCTTTTTGATCAACTTATTTTCCTTCTCCATCTTTACTCAGCTTTGTTCCAACTAAAATGGGTATGGGAAAAGGTTTTGAATTTTCCATTCCAATCATCTTGAGAAGTTCTTTTTAATACTTTTCTCAGGGGTGGAAATGTATTTTTCATTTTCTAGATTTGTAACTCAAGATAGTATTTCATTTATCCCAGCATGGAAATTTCAAATCCATTATTCATTTTTTCATCAAATCTTTCACTACTCCCTTCATCATTTTTAGCAAATATAATACCATCACCATAAATAATTACAATTAGGTAATACTCTTGAATTTATATGAGGTAAATATTTTTATCCACTCTTTGTTAAAATTAATATTTCTTAAGTGTGTATCCAATTTAAAATATCATGCCCTTAGAGCTTATTTTAGGCCATATAATGGATTTTTAAATCTGCACACATAACCTTCATCCTATCTAATAAAAAATACACATGGATATTCAATATAAACCTCTTCTTTAATATCACCATTTAGGAATATATATTTAACATCGATTTGAAATATAATGTAGCCTTGTTGTGAGACATTAGTAAGAAAGATTCTTATTGTTTTAATTATTGACACCAAATAAAAGGATTCATAAAAAACAATACCCTCAAACTTTGAATAGAATTTTCAAACTAGTCTTTCTTTGTTTCTTATAACTTCACCTTTTTTATTCAGATTGTCCTGGATAACCCATTTTGTGCCAATGATGTTTTTTTCAGGCTTGGGTATGAGTTTCTGTGTATTGTTGTTTTTAATCTGATCCAATTCATCATTAATGGATCTAAACCATTCCAAATTCTTAAAAACTTCTTCACATCATTCGTTTCCAATTTTGAATACAATGAAGTATGTGTAATTCAATTGTTTATTCTTCTTGTTTGAACCTTTAGATGTTGATCGGCAATTATATGCTATACGTCCACATGTTTCATCATCCTTGGATAAGATTTTCGATTTTCTTCCTCATTACTAGAAATATCTGAGTCTGATTCGTCACCTTTATTAGGTTTGTAATCGTTTATATCCTTATCATAATTTTCTTCTTAAACTTGCTCAACTTCTTTGTTTGGTTGGACATGTTTATCGTTTCCTGAGCATTAAATAACTTTTACATCAACTGTAACAACAATTATTAATGTTTATTTGATGAAGAATCAATATCCTCATCCATCTAGAGCATGGAAAAAAATATTTCATCTTCACCTCTATGCTTGAACTTCCCATAGTTTCCACCTTTCTTCTTTATAATACATGGGCGCCCGAAACCCTCAACAGTTTTAAAATTTGAGATTTTCCATAAAACAATTAATATATAGTCATACCAGATTGAGGACTATAGAAACAAAATTTATGAATGTAAACAACAGTACTCATGGATTTCCTCTAAAAGTGATGAGGAAGGCCATGTTTAAGTAATATAGATCTTTCCATCTCTACCAGGCTTCTATTATTTCTTTCAGCAACTCCATTTTGTTGGGGGGGGGGGGTGTATGGATATCTATACACATGGATAATTCCATTCTTCTCAATATAGTCTTAAAAATATTTATATCTGTATTCACCACTATTATCAGTTCTCAACCTCTTCAAATAATACTCACATTATTTCTTATCTTTTCATATGAAAATTTTAAACATTTTCAAAGAATCTGATTTGTGTTTCTTGTACATAACACAAGTAATGCGAGTAAAATCATCTGTGAAATTAATAATGTTCTTATCCACATGTGTTTATTGTTTTCTCATAGGCCCAAATATATCGAAATGGATCGGTTACAAGGATTTTTTTGAACAAATATCAATATTATTATGCACAAAATTTGTAATCTTTCATTTCTGGAAAATAGTGCTATATAAATCTCTTCTCCTTGGAAAAAAAGAAATGTATCGAACACTGTATCCTTTAAATAACTTTGATCATGTTTCTCTGACACATATATACAAGCATTTTTATTCCATAACTAATTCTTTTTCACCATTCTCATGTAACAAGATTTTTGTGAATCACTATCCTGAAACAAATTTCATTTAATATGTTGGCCTCTTGTAAAAATCATTCCAAATTCTTCACTCTTTACAAAAAATCCATCTTTCTTGAAGATAACCTTATTACCCCCATCAAAAAAGTATGAAACACTTAAAATATTGTGTTTCATCCCATAAACATACAATGTTTTCTTAGATTTCATCTTTTCTTTTCCAATGATGGATGACCCAACACCTATTATTTTCAATGATTCATTATTTCCAAATGTCACTGTGGCTTTTCTAATATTGTGTTTTAATGCAGTTTCAACAATAAGATCCATTTTTACTTTTTTTCATTCTTCACCACTAGTTGCCGAGAATTGAAAATCCTTTGTTGAGCCAAAAACAAAACAAGAAATCATTTTCAAGGTGTTCAAGTTGATCAAATCTCTCAAAAATATTTTCCATGGTTTGGAGCCGATTTTCAATAATTAATTTAACTTTTTATATTTTTTCATGACAACATTATCATTCTTACTTCATTTAGGAGATTCACAACCCCACCAATCTCTACCTTTCACAACCCGTGGGATAATATTATTATAGTTAGATGGACCAACAAATACTTGTTATGCATCTCAATCCCCCACAATACCAGCAATACCCATAGAAAAAGTTTTTTCCTCTGAAACCTCTATACTGATTAGAATTGTGAAAACATTTCTCGACCATCTTATTTTCACTTTAAATTTTATTATTCTTGTTCTTTTAATCCTTGATAAGATTAGAAGTATTTGAAAAAATTTCAGATCTAGATAAATACTTTTCGGACTCAGGATGTTTTATAAGGTCTTAATTATCCACTGTTACCACATACATAAATTTCCTAGCATTATTATTTTAAGACACTGTTTCATTCTTCTTCTCACACTTTGAAGATATATTTTGTTAAACTTTCTTAAGTTTCACATTACGAGAATATTCACTAACTTTAGTGATAAAGTTTAAGAAAAATAGAATTTTATTTTCATATTTAGAGAGTTTTTCTTGGAAAAGTTCCAACTCTTATTATTTTTTCCTTCAAATTCACTTCCAAATACACATTAATATTCTTTTCATCTTCAAAATACTACTTCAAATCATCAATATATTTAACATGATTTTATTTCTAACCAGAAAAACTTTCTTGGGTGTTTTATCATTCATCTTCAAACTTTTTTTTCTTTTTAAATCCTCTAGTCTTTCTCAGATATTCTTTAAACTCTTATTTCAAATGCATTTTAAGTTGAGTTTCTTCTTCTTCTTCAGAACTACTGATTCCAAATTAATCATCATTCAATGTTGCAATGAAAGTATTTTCATTACCATACTCAACTAATTGTTTAGATTAAACATTACTCTCTTTATTCTTCATCATTGGAAAAGAAACTTTTTTTTTGTTTTGAATAATTTCTTTTCCTTTCCCTTGTATCTCTTTTTCATCCACAATCTTCTTTATTTTATTTCTTCACCATCACTATCCTCTTCATTCTTCCCTTGAGGGAAATTAACTGCAAAGTGACCAGCACCACCACATTCAATTAATTTCACGAGAAGTTTCCCTTTGTATTTCCTTGTAAATCTTTTCATATTCTTTGAAAACAAGGATAAAATATCATTAAGATTTTTTCATACCTCGGTTTATGAGTTTAGATCACCATCTTCTTCTTTGATAAGAATATTATTTTAATTTTCCTTCTTCATAGCCTTGAAAGATATTTCTTTGTAAACTTTTTTCTTTCACTTCATAGCTTTATCTCTTCTCATATCATAAGTGATAAGAGTGATATTCAAGTCCTAAAGAGATAATGTCTCAGAGTCTCTATCTTCTATGGTGAAATCTTTTACATTGAATTTTTCTGGCAGTATTATCAAAATATTTTCAACAACTATAGAGTCATCCATCTTATCCCTAATGAGTATGATAATTCTTACAATATAATTTACCCTAGTAAAGAAATCTTCAATAGATTCATGTTCACCAATCAACAAGTACTCATACATTAACCTCCATATTTGATGTTTTTCCTTCTTGAATTTTTTATTTCCTTTGTATATGTTTTCTAGTTTGTCCCATATACCATTGGATATAGCAACACCTTTCACTCTCAAGAATTAACTTTTATAAATTGACTATAATATAGTATTATTGTCCATTCCATCATTCTCAAGATAATTCTTGTCAACAGGTGTAAGTGGAGAACTATCATCAATGGGAGGAAACCCAATGGTGCAGCTTCAAGGAAATCATAACTGATAGAAATAAGAAATAATATTGTTATATCTTTCCAGATATGATAGTTCTTTCCATCAAAGACTAGAATAAATTTAATTTTCACACAGTTCACATTTTCCATCAGTAAAGAATAGCGAAGGGAACCTCCCTCTGATACCGATTGAAAGTTCCCAGTTAGAGTATTATATCACTAGGAGGGGCATGGGTGAATCAGTGATAATATTTTTCTTTTATGTTTCTTTTATATTTAGACGATCTTCGCCTTCTGTTAAGGATTTCAATTACATGTTGAGAAACAAATCAATACACATCCAAAGGAAAAAAAGATTTATAAGGTTCACTACTCATTAATAATAGCTACATCCTTGGTATGTTTTGGAAATAATCTAATACCATAAATTCTACAAGAAATCAGTCCTTGGATTACAATGAGTAGGATGTACCTTTTCACCCATGTAGCACTATGAAACAATAAAATTAGTGAATGTGCATCCTACAATCATAAAAAGTTAATACAATTGTTTTGTAACATATCATGTTACATGTTACTCTTTTCAATTCACCAAATGTATTAAATTGTAATAAAATCCATCAATTAATTACTGAGAAGAAAGGTAAGATATTTTTAAACTTTGATATAAAACCTTTGTTTGAATATGCCGAGTCTGTTTCTCCTAGTATGATTCGTCCAAGTATAATTCACACTCAACCAAATCTTTTAAGTCTAATTTTCTTTCATTAGAATGAAATAAAGTAGAATCAGCACCATTTAAATTCCTGAATACAATTGTCCTTATAAATAGAACATGAATGAATCGACACCACCCAAAAATAGTTTCCAAGCTAAATTGAATTGATCTATTATTATATCTAGAAACCCATTGCTTCTCTATCTTCTGTAGTGAACAATTCAAGAATTAGAAAGTAAAAATTACTTCCTCCTTTTATAGGTGACCCAAAACATGTTTTGGTAGGAATCCCAAAACATTTTCCCACTCACCTAAATTCACACAATATGAAATTTCCCCTAAAATATCAGAATGAATTTTTACTTCTTCGCCTCTTATTGATTCTTATCGAAATCTCTACTATCTTCACCTCTTCATCTACAGACCCCTATTTCAATTACTGAGAATGATTTCAATTGTCAAGAATACATGGGTCTGATCAACAAAGTATGATTCCTCATGCTGAATGATGAATACAATTCTCCGAACTGTTTGACTAAAAATCATGTATATGAATGTTTAGATCCCCCTCAACAAATCATTCAGAAATATTCTTCTCTTTCATTTTCTCTTTAACCACTTAATAAAAAATACATCTTTCAAAAACCAGTGCTTGAAACATGAATACCTTCATGAATTTTATTTCATTGAGGATTAGCTTTATAATTGTCTAACTTCTATTGGAAAGTATTGTAACTTTCCATTCATTCTAGTAAACTATTTTCCTTACACAACTCTGTATCAAATTCAAATAAAAACTTCTTATTTCCCTCATATCCGGATAGATCTTGACTTAATTGATATTTCTCATGAAGAGAAAAAAAATTCAACTCTTAACCCACTTGATGAAGCCATTTGAAAACAAAAAATGTACGATCCCTTTTGGATATGATCATTCCCAGATATGATCACGGTCGAAAACAATAATTAGCACTATATCTTACTCTTCATTCGACATCACATTTTCAATCGGCACCCCTCTGCTATAGTGAAATCGTAGCCGCACTCATATTATGAAATCATAACCCGATGCTACAGTGAAATCGTAACCAGCTGCTGGAGTGAAATCATAACCAGTTGTTGCAATGAAATCGTAACCACATGATACAGTGAAATCTTAACCCACTGCTACACTAAAATAAAAACCACCTACTATAGTGAAATCTTAACCTGCTGCTATAGTGTAATTGTAACTACTTGCTCCAGTGAAATTGTAACCAACTTCTATAGTGAAATCATAATTGGAAGCTGTAATGTAATCGTAACTGGATGTTATAGTGAAATCATAACCAGATGCTACAGTGAAAACAACACCACTTCTTTTACTTCCACCCAGAATCTAATTGTTTTGAAAAACAAATGATTCTTTCACTCTCCCTTCTGATTCGTACAACTTCTTCAATTAGCTCAACTTCTTTAATCTGAATATAATTGTTTCGAAAAAAATTTGGTACCACTTTTTTCTCTTTTCCATCTGGAAATGATAAATCCGAATATGATTCTTTTCCGATTGGTAACATCTCTTTTACTCCAACATTCATTAATCAAGCTTTCATAAAAAGTTCTCAATACAACTCATGATTTATAGGAAATACAAATCAGAAAATTATCATCACAATTACAACAAAAAGTATCATAACATTCCATTTACTCAAGTTTCTTTCTTTCCTTCTAATCCCGAGAACAAACATTCTGAATACATTAGTCCAATTTTTAGAAAACATGGGTCCGATTATTTTTAAAACAAAACATAAAACAATTTTTTCCACAAGATAAGGTAAATTTATTTCCTTTATTTTAAAAATAAATCGAAAAAAATTAAAGCACTTGAATGAAAACACCTTTATTATCAACTTGGTCCTAATAGTGCCTCCTCAACAACCCCAACATATGCTACCGCCCATTGGTAGATGATTACACTCTTCATCAATAACCCAATCTTGTGTTGAAAAAGCACTTTGATACTCTCCAACGGTCCAAGAATTGTGATTGGTTGGTCGACATAGAAGGTACTGAAATTCCTAACCATATGTGTAATGAAAGACCTTCCCATTAATGTACCTCGAGTCCTCAAATCTTATGTGATGCTAAACTCTCCAATATGACTCTCCTAGTGATGAATGTTCCACACAAGAATGAGGAAATAATGATGACGTCGATCTAGCTCACACCCCCATGAGTATTCTCATCAACTAACCAGGCATGAGCCAATGCCTAGTGAAGAATTCGAAAGTGGGAATCATTGAGCATGGTGCTCTTAATTGTGTGAGGATAATAAGGGATCCACAATTATATGGTTATCCTCACCCAAATATGTGAAGAATCATTATTGTTAGGATTCAATTGTCTACTCAGGAAGATTACGGATGTGATTAAGTTTATAGAGTGTATTCCTATTCTGACAAAAAAAATCTCTAAGGGTTAGATACCAAGGCCTGCCTCAAATTCTGGATCAGACATAGTCAATGACCAGCTGAAATATGGATAGGAACTTAAGAAATATCTCCCTCAATGTATCCTCACACAAATAGGTTATGGGAAATAGGTGTAGTTGGTTGATGAGGTAAATGACCTCCTCATGAATCTAGATCTACAGAAGTAGATTGAATTATTGTGTCTTGTTGGTCCTCAAAGGTATTTCCAAGAGGTTGACCAACCTGACCTAGTTCTCTGGTGAAAAGAAGTGAATAGAATGGTGGATGTATGAGTGTTTAGTTCCCTGTGACTTAATAGATGTCAAATTTGAATCATCATAGGTGGAGGTAGATGAGTAGGTAGAAGGATCTACAGGTGGAGGGGGAAGAGCTGCACGATTCTTGTGTGGAAAGAAATGTTAACACGCTTGGGTGTACATTTAGAAGGAGTGGTTTGATGGTTTTAGTGTGGGCTATGTCGTAATGTAAGTGGATATTATAAATAGAATGAGCGGTTGACTCCAGACTGAGAGGAGGAGGGTGGAGGAGGGATTAGTGGTCGACAACAAGGGTGGAGAGGTTTGGCCAGGGAGGGGGGTCACATTCATGGAGGAGGAGAAGTGGTGTGTGTGTATGGGGGGGTCATGAACTTAGGGTTCATGTCATTTTAATTCCAACCAAATAATTACACACTGTGTATTGGATACACAATTTAAAATGATCTATTTTTTGTGGGTGTGTTACATTTACACAACGTGTAACGAGTAAACATCATGTATTTGTATTTTTCTTGATTTTTTGGGATGGGTCCTTTTGAAAATCCTTCATCTACACTAAGAACTTACTAAAAACTAAAACAACCTACTATATACTATTGATCATACCCTGTGTTACCTCCCTATCAGCATTTTATTTATTGTATATACGTAGACATGTTTCGATGTAGAAAAATTCAACTATGAGAAGAAATCCTATATAGAACAATTCTTGAAAATATAGGTGATGAAAGGTGGGATGGACTTATTCATCAAATATGCAGTTCAAGTTTCATTATTGTGAGCACTATATTCCTTTTCCATAGGAGGTAGTTTCTTATTTATGTTCTTACTACTTACATGATCATATTTATTATCAGTAAGAGAGATGTCTTGACTATTTAACAAATCATATCTTTTCCTTGTAGCCTGAACTAAATAATAAAATATGTTCTTTACCAACTATAAAAATCAATAAACATTGGTTATAATCAATTAGTGCCTTCTTAGTGGTGAGATATATTATTCTTACAATGAGGTGAATATATCCTTATTTTTCTATCTCCAGGACAAGGAAATCAGTAGGGAAAATGAATTTTCTAACATTTACTAATAAATACTTGAGAAATAATTGGGGATTATTGATAGAGAAGTCAAGAAGTTGGATTTACACTTTATTTTTTAATTCATTATGACCTAGCTTTCAAAATACTCTCATCATCATAATATTTTTGATCGCGCCTAGATCACATAACAGTCTCCAAAAATTTCAGTCCCCAATAGTGTATGGAGTAAAAAAGCTACCAAGGTCTCTCATCTTAGGGGGGGGGGGATTCAATTGAACGATAACATATCATTCTTCATTTAATGAAATGATACCTAATTATTTCATCTTATTATTTTGTAAATAATCATTTGAGCAATTGCTACAGTGAAAGGGATATTAATACGTAATTCTTTTAAAATAACTTGAAACTTCTTATGTTTCCCTTAAATATTACATTTCCTCATTATTTTTGGTAATGAAAGGGGTTGTTTTTATACTAGCGGCCCTAAATAAACTTATTAATTTTCAAAATGATCTTTTTTTTGGTAGCTTTCTTAGTTTGTTATACTTATAAAGCTTTCCCTCAACCAACAATATCAAATTCATTAAAATATGTTTTGATAACTAATAATGGATTCTGAAATTCAATCATATTTACACTTTTGGAAATTATATATTTATCCTCCTCCCTTAGATGAACTTTATTATTATTAATAAATGTACCTTGTTGTTTATCAGATAATGTTTTAGAGATCTTCCCCATTTGATGCGATAGGTTTTGTGGTAAATCCATCTATTTTTTCATTTCTGTTTCTTGTGTTTTCAGCCTTTGAAATGTTTTCTACAAGAAGTTAGTGATAATATTTTAAAGATAATATTAGAGTGGTTGTGATCTTTATCGTGGTCTTATAATATTTTTTTTATACTTCTACTACTGAGTTGGTGGAAACTGCTGGGATCTAGGAAAATGTTGTTGAAATTATCACTGTGGTTGAGGACTAGGTACTTGATATAGTTACCCAGTTGTTCCCTAACTCCTTTTTGGTATTTGAACACCCTTATGGTGAAACTATCCTTGGTTTTATTGCTGTTGTGGAAACTTTACCATTCTCCATTAGTAGTATTACTGTAGTTGGTATGGTTGAGGCTATTTGAATTATTATATTTATTGATTGTAATTGATGTAATTACAATATATGAAGTGGGGTTCCACTATGTATTCCCTATAGTCTTCGTATGGGTTCATTCCTCTTCATATATCACAATGTTGAATATCCATCACAATAGTGTGGGGTTGATGTTGGAAGTTGGAAAGATTCCAGCTTCTTTGTTAAGGCCTCAACATGGGTTTCCATGCAGGTAGTCTCCTCCACCTAATGGTTTCTGTGATGGGATGTTTCTCTATTTATTTAACATAGATTGTAATTGCGGGAAAATTTTTGTCAAATGGATTTTCTGATTTCACGTCTCTTAAGAATGAGCCTACCATCAGTAGTATCATCCACTATAGTTCTTCTAGTAGGTTGTATTATATGATAAAATGTTTGAATATGAAGCCACACTTCAAGTTTTTGATGAGGGAAATATTTATTTAGTTACTTAAATCTATCTCATACCTCCAAATGTGATTCTACATCCACTTGAGAAATGTTTTGAATTTCATTCTTGAGTTTCCAAGTCTGTATTGGAGGGAAGTAATTGTCTATGAATTTTTTTCAAGATCTCCCAAAGTCATGATCAATTAGGGAGCATAAATTTTGAGGCAATCCTTATATTAATCATGCAAGAGGAATGATAAGGCATGAAGTTTTATTTCTTCAGATGACATGAACTAGTTGAGAAAGGTTTCAAAAACAGTTAATTTGTTTCAAATGTGTTCATGGTTTCTTTAAATTGAAGCCAACTAAATTTTCCCATGTTCTTTATCATGTGGATTAGTCCAGGATTGATTTCTAAAGTGTAAGCCTGAATAGAAAGGAACACAATGCTGGGTGAAACACCACTTCTAGATGATAAGTCATAGTCTAGAATGGTGCCCTCTTGCAGAACTAGATGCTCACCCCGATTTTCTGGCAGTGCATATTGGGGGTTCTAATGATTTGGAAGGTAAATATATTTCTACTCATCCACTGTGAAACGTCAGAACAAAAAATTTGATTTGTCATTATGTAGATCTAAAATAATTGGTTCTTGTGAATCTAAGATCCTTGAGCGATTTAGGTGGATCTGAAGTAGTAACTAGATAAAAATATCGAGGCACATGTTCTAGTCTATATGTATGAAATGGTAAAAAAAGATAAATGGGAATGGAAAAATAGAAGAATAGGGGAGGGGTGAAGTAATCCAAATATGAAGGTTATTGTGACTAAGAAATAGTAATCCCCTAAAATGACACCAAAACATTATTCACCCATACAAATCCTTGAAATCATATAGACATTAATCAAATTAGAAATTTATATTCCCAAAACACACTTATAACTAGGTCATAGTAAAGAGGTAGTGCAATGTCAAAACCGTTGGGTCCACTGGTAAGAAAGAAACCATTCAAACAAAACCAGTTGAAAGGATTACTCACATTAATTCTTCCAGATTTGGTGTTCCAAGAACAAGATAGTTTGAATTTAAAATAGATGAATGAGAAGGGATCGTGGTCAATTTTAGGGTTTTTGACAAAATATAATCCAAGGCATATCTTGGAATTGTCCTACGACTTAATATGTAATGAATTTAAAGATTCAATAACTATTTTTGGTTAAATAAATTAGGTCTACCTATGCTTAAGCTATTGATTTTTTCAGGTATGTCTAACAACCTAGATTCATTACACATAGTATTAGTGCAAAAATTATCAAAGGCTAATGGAAATATCCTGCTCAAATCCAACTAGGTTAGGTTTTTTTAATTACACCTCCCATGGTAAAGGATGTGTAGGAGAATGTGATGAACAATAATTTTTAACCTAATTACTAGTTGTAGGATCAGAAATAGCCCAACCCTTAACCTATAACCCTAATAAGATTATCCACACATTAAAATACTGATAAAAATAAAAGGAATATAAAAATTTCTATGAATAATCATGAAATGAATCAGAAATAGGAAATCCATGATTAAAAAAAATATTAAAAATTAAACAATGAAAATAAATTTAAATTTATTACAAAACTTACTCAGAATGAAGAAATAAAAAAGGAAAATAAGTCTTTGATGAAGAATAGAAAACAATATCAAAAGAGATTGTGGAAAAAAATTGGAAGTGAAAATGATGAAGAACGGATCGAGAATGGTTAAGAACTCAAAATGATTTTACAAAAATAATGAAAGGAATAAATTAAAAATAAGTTAAAAGGAAGGATAGATGAAATAAAATAAATAATAATGAAGGAAAATATAGGTATCCAACTCACTGTGTGCTGTAATGATAAAAAACATAAATAGGATCGGTACGTACATGACATATAAGGCCTTCGTATCATGTACTAGATTTAAGTAGTTTTTTTATAACATCTGAACATCATTTAGTTAGCATGAATATTATGTATTTTAGATCTGAAACTTCCTCTAGAATATTTACTCATATATTTGATTGGGTGGAATTTCAAACATTTCATGTTTTTTAAACTATTGACACCATATATTTGATTAACTTTCAGTGGGATTCTGATTATAATATTTTCATGATATGTAATTTATGTACACATCATGTATTAGATTCATGTAATGTAAAGACATCACAGATTGGTTTGTGGGTCTATATGCATTTTTTGAATGAGAACTACATGTTGTGTTTGTTATACCTGATGTGTAAATCCTATTATTGCAACTTTTTAGAATTTCTTCTTTTGAGTCCAAAATTCCTAGTTCCTATGAAAACAAATAAAAATCCAGTGAATAATCAAAAATAGTATGAACAACCCATATAAAAATGTCTCTAAAATGTAAATATAAATTTATTTTATCTATATTTACTTATTAGGTAGGTGAAATCAAGATATACTTAAGTTTTTTTAGGAAACAAATGTAATGTTTATTTTTAAATTTAGTGTCCTTACTTCTATTTTTTTGGAATTTAAATTTGGTAAGATATATTTTTCAAAAGTCTTATGGAAAAAAATTTATGGAGTGGATTAAGTTGAACAATGCGTGTTACTATTTTGGTTTTAGAGGAAAATGTATTATATTGGAAAAATTATTCTAACTATTTTGGTTTTCGTAAATATTTTGAGATAGTTGAAAAGTTTTTTCATTATATTATGGATCTTTTGATCCATTAAAAGTAAATTTTAGTGCTTCAGGTATAAAAAAATTATTTTGGATATTAATTTCTCAATGTATGTGATGAAGTTGAAATTTATTAAAGATCAACCAAATAATGAAATTGTATTTATTAAATTAAAAGGTATAATTTAATTATATTTTACGGTTTTCTCTATCATGATAAACATTATCCCTAAAAATTAAGAAGAGGGTCTTGAAATAATAATGTTATACCTTTTCCTTAAATTTTTATGAATTAATAGCCTTTTTACGCATCATAGATTTATAGTTTTATGGTTTTTAAATTCCTCTTGAACATGTTCTCTATCACCCTATATTATTCCATGGCTTCTAGTTTTCTTATTCGTGTCCATATTTTTACTTACCAATAATTTTCTCTTATTTAGAGGTCTGGTTATGTGTTATTCTTAATGACATTTATATTTCCATTTCTCTCATTTTAAGAGGATATTTTATTAACCATTTTAATGATATAAATTTTCAAAAAAGTATTGTTCAAATGTAAATACCTTAATTTTTTATCACTACTTTAAATAAATAGGATGAATTTTATTTAAGTTTGGATAATGTAACACCCCAATATTTTAGCAGAACACCATGTTCAATATTGTAAACGACACATAACATCGAGCCAAAATGAGCCACATAATATAATTAAATAAATGTTATAGTAATAACCAAATCGTTGAATTAGAAAGAATGTATAAGATTAAACATATTATAAAAAATATATTAATGTTCTAATAAATAAAATTTTATTTATTAATACTTTATAAATAAGTAATCAATTTTTTGAAATGATATTTTATACTTTAATAATATGTTTTCTTAAAAATGAGTTTTATTGATTTATGTGTGTAAATATTATAATTAATTTTTTGAAATGTTTAAAATTATATTTGTTAAAAACGATATCAAATTTTTAATCGGAATTTCACTATTATTTTAGAGTGATGTTTTGGGATTTTGAAAAGATTGATTTTCTAGTGAATACTAACAATAATGATTTTTATTGAAATTTGTATTTTTTTCAACCATTTAAAAATATATATTTTGTTTTAAAATGGTTTCAAAATAATATTTGTTCAATTATATTTTTAATAATTCAATTTATCTTATTGGAATCAATTTAATGGTTGAATTCGGAATAAAAATATTTATATATGTTGAAAATGAATTTTTATACATAACTATTTTTCATTGAGTCATGCATTTTTATTTTAAATTAATTTATGACACTTATAAAAAAGAAATATTGAAAAACAGATCCCATATTTGAAATGGATTTGTCCAAATAGGGTAAATAAGTCTCTTTTATTTTTAGTCATTTTGAAAAATAATCTTGGTAAAATTTATCACATCGAGAAAAGTTAAATATGTTAATTAAGCTTAAATATAATATGATAAGTACTAAAATATAACCCTAAAACATTATATTATTCTATTAAATGAGTGTATTTAATTAATTTCCATCCATTTATAGAATATATGGACACTTGGTCCATATTTAATTGATTATGAACATTATATTTATTTAAGAAAAGAATAAATACAAAATGTCAGTCTCTTGATTTTAATAAATTTGATTTTTTTATTACATGTATAAAAGTAGAAAAAGTTATATTATAAGTTATTATTTGAAATATAATGTTTTTATATATTTATTTTATTTTAAATATTTAGTGATTAAACATTAACCTTAAATGATTACACAACTACGATTTATTATTTATTCAATTAATAGAAAAATAAAATAAATTATTTTAATAACTATAAAAGTAATATTTTTAGAGTGATTTATAGTGAACGATGAATGTTTTAGATATATATTACTTATTAGAGATTTTTTAAAGTTATATATTATAATAAAATACTTTTCTTGATACATTTAGGGTCAAATTAAATGAATTGTGTCAAAAATGACATTATTGATACATTATAAAAAAATAAAATTTGATTGAATTATTTAGAATAATAAAAGTCATGAAAGAGTAAAAGAGATTTTATATATGGTATAAAATCTAATCCCTTGTATATGTAGTGGAAAAATGTTATCTTATAAGTAAAATTATTAAAATTTAAGAGTGAAAAGTTGTTACCATGATTAAGGTGAAAAATACGTTAACTAAGGGACTAGAACAAAATGCAAGGTTTTAAATATCATATAAACTTGTCAAAAGTTTATTTATAAATTAAATTTAAATAATATAATATCTTATAATAGAAATTACTTCCACATTATTCTACTTTCACTTGAAAATTAATTTATTATATTTAAAACTTTTTTTAAATTTCTTATGTGTCCTCGCACTCACTTTAAAAGACACCACATATCCTCTCTTATATACCCCACCAAGATCCTCTTATATAAAATAATTAAATTCAAATAATTCTTCTTACCATTTTTATCCATATTTTTAAGGTTCTTATATTTCTAAAAGACCAATTCTAGGTCACTTCATTGATGATTTAAATGAGCTCTTTCGAGGAAGAGGTAATCGTCTTAACCTTCTCTTTCAAATTTATTTTTTATTAAAATTACTATAAATATAATGTTACCACACTAAAATAAAAAATCCAGTATCATAAATATATCTTAATATTAATATGATGTCATTACAACAATTTTCCATCTATTTTCTATCCTACAAAAATTGAAAAGACCGCTCACGCGTATGTTCAGCTTACCATCACCATGTAGTGGATTAATTCATTTTTCATCACCACATTTCTTTGATGGTTATAAATATAAAAATAATGAATATATCATATTTATGACCTAATTATTATTATTTAATTTTAATATAATATATATCTTCTAAATTTCTAATATACTGGAAAATGATAACATCGCTCGTGCGTACGTGTGGACTACCACCTCCACGAAATAATGCAACCTGTTTTTCATTTACATATTATGTAGAAGGAAATAATGATAAATTTAGTGAATATATATGATATTTATATCTTTATTAATGGTATTGATATTATGGAACTGTGATCTACGTATAAGGACCAGTACTACTGAACAAAAACATACATGAAAATGAAACTGCCATCACTAAGAACAATTGTTTTAATAAATAATTATTAATTAATGGGTGATAAAAGGATATAATTATCTCATATATGATA
Organism: Viscum album; assembly: GCA_963277665.1. Classification (NCBI taxonomy): domain Eukaryota; kingdom Viridiplantae; phylum Streptophyta; class Magnoliopsida; order Santalales; family Viscaceae; genus Viscum; species Viscum album. The sequence goes on from OY728145.1 coordinate 1,721,231,325, forward strand.
TGATATACATTAATATGGTTTTTCAATAAATGTATAATAAATATATATTTAAAATACATGATGTTTGAACATATACAAATGAAATTGGGCATGTGGTAAGGGTTCTTCATCTCAAATTGTCTCCTTTAGGGCATGTGTTATGTTAAACACAAAAATTATTTTAGGAAGTGTATCTACTGAATATTTGATATTTTATATCATAAATGTTTTTATATTCATGTAATTTAATAATTCATTCAATTTTTTTTCTTCAATGGCTGTTTTTATTCAAAATATACCATAGTGGCAAGGGATATTTGTTTCAATTTCATTATTTATCAAGATTGTTTATGATCAAGTATCTAATGAATAATTTTTATCCTATATCTAAATAATCTAATTATTTTTTAACCTCTTGTTATTTATATATAATACAATTATTCTTTTCATATTCCTATTTGTAATTACTCAAGAGGCTATGAATGTTTTTTATATAAAACAACTTTCTTCTTTTCTTAGTCGGAATTGTTTTTATTCCATATACATATTATCCTTAAAATGTTTTAAATAATAATTTTAATAATATCAAATGGTTTATTAATGTAATTTTTACGCATAATTTAATTTTAATAAATGGCTTAAAAGGAATCATCTTGTCATTTTTTTTAAAGAGTACTTTTTTACTTTTCTTAGAAAAGTCAGAAATGAATTTTTTTAACATACATGAAATGAATGGAATTTAATTCCATCAAGTTTACTCAATTTTAAGTTTCTTTTACCAGTTTACATGGTTCATTTAAAATAAAATTATTTTCCTTATATTCTATAAATATTTTTTTTAAAAGTGATTTTCAATGTGAAAATCATATTTTCCTCAATAATATTTTTAATGATCATTTTGTGTTATTTATATTAATAAAATACATCTTCCATTTAATTTGATTATTCTAAAATAGAGATACGTTATAATGATACCATTCTTATCCTTTCTCGGGATGGTTTATGATCAGTTTGAATGGTGAAAGTATTGACATTCCATAATCTAGTACTTCCCATACAAAGAATTATTGATTTTTAATGAATGTTGATTAAGTTGTTTTATTTATTCATATGATTAATGCATTGTACTTATCAAGTGATGAATGGGGACTAAAATTACTTATCTCCTCAATGAATCAGTAGGTATTATGAGACAAATTATATTTGGTATTTGGCCTAGCCCACGTCCATTTATATAATATGTCTTGACATGAGGCCTTGATGATATGTTTTAGATATACTCTATTATGTATTACATAATTATGAAATCAATTATTGATGTCCATTTTATTTTTTGAATTTCTATGATATCCATGTAAAAGTTTAAATTTCATGTAATAATTTATATATAATTATATTATAACCCATTATTTCTTTCATATTATTTTCAGAATAATTTTTTTGATTAAATGGTATAAGTTTTTAGTTATTTATGTTTACATATTGATTATACCTTATTAATTCAAGATATACTCCATTGTACACAACCCTTACGAAACACTTGATCAAACCCTTATTTTGGTTCATTCCTTCGGGATACCAGGAAGTGTACTATGATTGATATGTATGGATATTCTAGAGGGAATTATGATGTTCTCATAGAAAATACAAGGTCGTATTTTTATGTGTTTTTAAATGTAATGTAAGAATAAAGTGTGTATATAGTTTAATACTAAAAATAAAATTATCAGTACTAGGTTATATACTTTCTTTTATCTAGTGCCAATGTAATAATGTAATCATCGACTCTAGGATACTGGGTCTGGGGTATTTATATGCATGTCCTTGGGATGGTGGAGTGTAACAACCCAACCCACTGTGGCCCACCTAGTTGTTCGAAGACTAGTCTACCACAACCCCAAGATAACCTCCATAGTGTAGGATATGGAGACATGCATTGAGAAGGAAAAGGTAAAATGGGAGGACTTTTCCAAAATTACCCATATATATACACTCATCCATCTCAAAACAAAAGTGCAGATGAATAATAATAAAATACAGTAACATTTAGAGTAAAAATCATGAATGTAATAAACACTGAAATAAAAATGATTGAAAAGATGAAATATGAAATGTAAAGGGAATAATACATGGACACCCTAAAAATATTCCCCTAACTAAAAGAAAAAAGAATTTAAAATAGCTGAGAGAGCTTGGCTCTTAATATCTAAGCCTGACCACCATACATAGTCTATACACCATATTATCTCTATGATCCCCTAAAATCATCACTGTTATGTCCATGATCTACATAAGTGATGACACATGAAGTGAAATACAATATAGGGGTGAGTATACAAATACCTTGTTAGAGGGCTTGAAAACTAATGAGGGGGTAATGGAATACATAATTGAAGTAGAGAGATCAACCTAAATAAATAGGGAAACAGAACCCCATAACATAGATATATGCTCATATAAAAAATCCAAACAAGGGAGAAATAAGATCTCTATCTCATAGCCTATCCCAAATAAGGAGTAAGAAGGTAGCGTTAAAGGTCCATTATTGATGCTGACCATCTCACATGTCAATTTGATGAAGTAATGAGGTGGGCTAGTAGCTCGACCCTACTCCACATCCCAATGGAACACAATCTAAAAAATATAGAGTTCCCAAGACCTAATACAACAAAGGTATGCCACTCAATTGATAGAGGACCAATTCCCATGTTGGAGAGTACCATATATACCTAGAATAAAGAGTATGGGAGACCCACTCCACGGAGTAATTGGGTATTAGCATCACCATTGAAAGAGAACCAATGTAGAGGGGCTCACACCTTTCCACTGCACACACCACAATAAAGGGAGCCACAAATCCAATCCATTTATCTCATGTAGCCTCATTAGAAAATTGTTTAGAGACCTACACCTTGTAACTTTACTTAACATTTGATGGAGCTACAACTCCTGCAGATGAACCATGCACCGCCAAAGCTCAAAAAGATGAAGGGAGTTCCACTTTGTTAGATAGAGGGACCTCACCCACTATAATAGGTGATAGTAAAATCTCTATCTGTATAAAGAGTATATGGGACCCATACCCTAGTGTGACAGGGGAGTTCCATCCCTTCAAATAGAGGACATGTGCCATGGTACAGTAGGGGATTACCACCTATGACTATAAGAAGTGTATGAGAGACCCTCTCCCTGGTGTGACAGTGGAGTACCACCTCTTCCGGTAAGAAGATTATGGAGTACTGATGCCCTGGTGCGATAGGGGAGTACCATCTTTATGGTTAGAGAACCAATTACCTGGAGTGATAGGGGAGTACTACCTTTTCCAATAAGAAGAGTATAGAGGACCCATTCCCTAGCCTGATAGGGGAGTACCATCTCTTTGGATAAATGACCATTACCCTGGTGGGACATGGGAGTGCCATCTCAATATGAAAAATTATTATGCAGGACTAGTACCGTAGTGAAATATGGGAGTATTGTGTCCTTCTAAACATAGAGTATGTAAGACCCAGACCCTGGTGTGATAGGGGAGTACAATATCTATCAAAACCCTATGATGATCATGCATGATAACTTCCATCATCAAGAATCAGCTAATGAAGCATCCCACTATGAACATGTTTCATTTTATTTAATTTGGCACAAAAAAAGCTACCATCACGTTCTTTGAGAAAAAATACATAGGATAAGCTACTCATAAAGTAAAATCTAAGTCTAAATGAAGATTATACAGAACATAAAGGTTTCTCAATAAGGGAGGGTACACAGAGTGTATGGGGTCCACATAGAATGGTTTCAAACTTTAGTTCCTATTTGTGTTTTTCTCCAGACACGGATTAGTGGCCATTTAACCATAAATTGTTAGTAAAGGTCCCACAATACATATCATTTCCACTCGGGGCCACCCCATGAGCTCCTGAATGTGGCCATGTCTATCATGATGTGTTGTGTATCCAACCATACTCTTGTATCAAAACGTGCATGTGTACTCCCACAGTACAGAGTTTTTCCTCCCACATGGGGTATTAGCCATGTATCATCACTTATGCCATGTTTTCCTTCTTGTATATTTTTGTACATGGTGTGTCCGTCTACATGAGGCCCTATGTATATGTAGTTGGAACACAAATTTCCCACCCTAGGAAGGTGAAATGTCATTTAGGACCTTATGCATATCATTTTATATTTAACTTCAGTTAAAACCCTAGTCACATTTGAAATCTGAAGAACACGCCTTGTGTTATTCCATACTACACAACAAGTACTCATGATTTCTATAGAAAATTCAGATTTTCCACACATATTATAGATCTGGCCTTTCCACCAGGTTCCATTCCAATTCACTACCCAAAACTAGAGGAGAAACCCTTCATTTATCAATTATATCCCTCTATTGGTCAGAAATCACAATTCAATGATCCCCTCAAATCATGTAATGTTGTTCTTCGTCTGCTGATCAATTCCACTTGATCCCATCACCTCTCCAAATTCGGGATCCACAGAGTATCAGCGTCATGCGACATTATTCCTCAATCCAACCAAAAATCATTGATCTTTATGTTTTTTGTTCCAAATCAATGAGTTCGGGGGTTCGATCACGCTTGAACCCACACTAGAAAAGTTGAATCGTTACCCCATAGAATAATGGGGAGGAACATGATTTAAAGAGATGAGAAAAATGAAAAAAAGAAATTAAAAAAGTAGTTGCAAAATATTTCTTGGAAAAAAGTATTAAACAGGGATATTACTAGATATATGAATAAAAAAATTATAAATTGATTTAAAAATTTACATTTATCAATGAACTAAAGTAATGGGAGTGTAATCACTAAAAATAGAAATGAGGATCCAACCCATGGTTTAACAATATAATAAAGATGGATTAAACAACCATTTATGATTTCTACAATCATTATGTATTGATACTTGGTAAAGAAAATGTTTTCTAGTGATGAGGATGATCTGTTATGACTGGTTCCTATTAATCCACCTCTATCTATTCACTATTCATCGTTTGATTTTGATCAGCTAATGAATAATCTTATCCCACACCACATAGATATATAAAGGTCTATATAGTGAAAAATTGGAAAATAGTTATATGACGTTATTTATTGAGGATTTAATTAGTCCATTCAATAAAATAAATAAAAAATTCATTTATTTATTTTAATTAAATTCACCCGCCAACTGCTACCAAAACCAGAATTTTATCGATGACTAACCTTTGGCCATGCCAAGGGAAATCCTAATACTCTTGATTCAATTGTGGTCTTATATTTTTAATAATATAATCTTTCTAGGATATATTCCAAATTTATGAAAAATGACCTGTGTACAATATAATTATATTTAATATTTTTATAAATTTAATTCTGGGCTCATCGAGCATTGGAATCTCATGCCGTCTCAGGGTTTGGCCCAAGAAATATTTCTTAATATAATTAATAGTCTTACAAAGAAAAAATATAGCCTCATTATTCTATTATTCATATATTTTCTTCATTGAAAATGAAAAACTAAAAAATAGGGTGGGATGCGAAGCCCATATTTATACCACCCTCTTCCAAGATATCTACTGCAAGATCTCATTCCGCCACTACACACAAATCAATGGCACAGTCCTTCCATGTAGGATCCTCTCCCACTGATCCTCAATCACCATTGGGTACTCTGTGAAGGTGTATCCATCCTATATGTTCAACTCTCCCCATTCAATAACATTTTTAGGACCATGGACATATCTCCTCATCTGGGACACTTGAAAGTCATCATGCACCTTCTCCAACTATAGGGTTAAGGCAAGGTAGTAAGAAAACTCACTAACAATCTGTATGATCTCTAACAACCCATTAAAAAATGAGGGTATATTTCCTCCCTAGACCAATATCTATAATCCTAATCATGGGGAGGATCATTGGAAAACATGGTCTCCCTAATCAAGCTACAAGATCCTAATATATCGATCAATATAATATTTTTGTTAGATCTAGGCTATCCCCATCCAATAATGGATCACATGATACTTATCTATCATCACCCAAACCATCTATATCCCAACAAGATATGCCTCCCTGATCTCACTCCAACATAATGGTGACCTATAGGTTCTCCCATATATGGCCTCAAAAGGTTCCATTCTGATTGTAGAGTGATAACTATTATTATAAGAAAACTCTACCATGGTAAGTGATCCACCCATCTCCAGAAAAAGTTTAACTTGAAAGACCTTTATATATCCACCAAAATTTGGATAGGGAGATCAATATTCCCATCCATATAGGGGTGAAAAGATGTACTCATACTCAACTAGGTTCAGAATGTCTCGTACAAGGTAATCCACAACCATGATGTGAACCCCACATCATGGTCAAAGGCAATTATGGAGGGAAACCTATGAATGTAGATGATATGTTGCTCAATAAACTTCCCGAATCTCTACATAAAACTATAATCCCTTGTGTCAAGGAAGTACAATGTCTTCGTCAGTAGGTCAACTATCACCTAGATGAAATTATGGCCTCTCACTGTCCACAGAAGCCTTGTGAAAAAGTTTATAGTTATTAATTTATATTTCACCTTCAGAATCTCTATATGCTATAATAAACATGCTGAAACTTTGTGCTCAACCTTCGAATACTAACATGTGATACTCGAATAGATGAACTTAGCTATGCTCTACCTCATTCCAGACCACCACAACTACAAGTAAATGTATCTATAAATCTTACTTAAACCAGGATGTACTTACAATGTAGAAGTGTGAAACTTTATCATCACCTCCTCTCATAATGTGACCAGAACCACCATTCGTACCTAAAAAATAATAACATGACACCCTCATTTGAGAATCCATCTGGTGAATATCCTAAGGATATATAGTCATATATATTATCATAGTCGATATCTTATAACCGATACCCACTCACAATATTGATAAGTGGAGGAGTCAGTACCATCAATTACAGATAAGATACACCCCTCCCCTCCAAAAGGGCAAACTAAAAAGAATCCAACTACTTAGATGCATCCTCCACCAGATGAGAATATGAGTTTATGTCAAGGTAATCTATCACAAAATTTCCTTTCCTAGGTGTATAGTATATCTAAAAGTCATTGTCATGTAGGAAGTTTAACTAGATCCTACGAGTTAGGTTTAGATATCTCTACTTGAATACATATTTCAGAGTATTATTATTTGAGTAAATCGAAAATTGTTGTCTCAGAAGTTAGTTCCTTGACATCCCTAGGGTGAAGGATACCACTTCCAAATCCATGTCACGAGTTGCGTAGTTGTGCTTAGGGGGTATCAACTGTCAAGACCCATATGAGATCACTACCTATATCTACATTGACATGGATATAATCCTAGATCTTAAGGCTTCACAATACACTCTTTACTCCAATCTCTCATTCGGTAGTCTCCAAAAATGAGCACTAGTTTTGCTTAACCTCAAGTCCTTAAAGGCTCTTTGACACTACTCAAAATTGGTAAATGAATACCATTTATAGACCAGGGTGGTGAAAGGGGTTTTAATCCTGGATAATTATGATAAAAACATAATTAATCTTCAACTCACTATATTATAGTTTCCCAAGATATTAAGACTCTCAGTGCATGTCTAGTATCTATCCTCAAATGCCTCGTGTTCTCCAAATCATATGCCAAGAAAACAGGGGTTTCAATGAAAAAGACTTCTAAGAACTGATCCAATAAGGGTTTAATGAACCTGTTCACAAGTCTCTCAACACTATTAGGGTATCTAATGCACTGAATGGTATCACCATCAACTCATTGTTACCAAAATAGATTTAGAAATCCACTTTTGGTATAATCTCATCTTAAACCAGGAGTTGTTGGTAACCCATCCCAAGGTCAAAATCTAAGAACCATTTCACCCCAATTCACTAGTCAAATTAGCCATCTATTCTCCAGGATATAGGATCGAAATAATGATGTAGATGCTCAATATACAAGAGGGGGGGTGAATTGTATACATTAAAAATTTCCTTTAACAAAGGAAAGAGCTAAGTTTAAAAAAGTTAAACTAAGAAAATTCACAACACCTCTAACACCAATTGAAAAATCAGAATAAGGAATGAAGTTATAAACTTCATGTTCTATGTACTTTCTTAAACCTAGAAAGAGATCCCGAAAGTAGGTTCCGTTAATATGGATCCGGAAATTGAAACTTAAATAAAAATTACAATATGAGATTCTACCTTATAGCGTATAGAATCTAAATGAAACAGAGTACAAGTAAGGAAGTATCAGAAATTTATACTTTCCTTACAATAATATATGAAGTAGAAACAATGAGGTAGTAAAACTACAAGTAACAAGATATAAGTCTTTTAACCCAAAGAGAAGGGTATCCAACAACCTTGTATAAAAATCCCTTTATTTATACGTTCAAGAAAGTCTTTCTTACCCACACCAGGGTAAGACCTCAATACGAATATCAGATTCTCTGCCTTGCTATCCCTGCAAGCCCTCAACTTCATGGTAGTTGGAACCTCTATCTTTCTCAGAAAGGAATCCCTCGAACTTCAAGGTAGTCGGCAGCTCTGTCTTCCTATCCCCGGAAGTCCTCGAATGTAATCACCAACATTCAGAGTCACACGAAGCAAAAACTGAACGAACGGTTCAGTATGAACAAGGCATGAAAAGATTTCTCTCTCTAGAAATCACCTTAGCAGCGTGTGGTATCTAGATAGATCAACTTATACGTCATTTGTTGTAGTTTTTGAGCTCTTTCAAATGAGCTCCTATTTATAGGGAAGGTCAGCCTCATTTCCAACGGTCATATTTTCCTTAAAAATCGGAGGGACCTATACACGTGTAACTTAACCAACAGTTAGTTTATAACAGAATAGATGACATCGTTTTATAACAAAACAAGTGTAATAGAATGTACGACATCGTATTAAGTCTAAACAAAAATATCGGAGTGAAGGTTCAGATTGTAAACAAAAAGTCAAAGAGTAGACAAATTATAAAATTGTAAACAAAATGAAAGTTCAGAGTCTATCAAAAATAATATTTGGAGTCTAATTAAATTCGGAGTGTATAATGAAAAGATAATCATATTTTGTTTAATAGGTGAATTAAGAATGAGAATTCGGAATGAGAATTCGTAATCAGAATTCGTAATGAGAATTCGTAATCAAGATTCGTCATTAGATTTCGATGTTGAACTTCATGAGAGTTCGTATCCAGAATTCGGAGTAGAACTTTATCAGATTTCGTATCCAGAATTCAGAGTGGAGCTTCATTTCAGTTCTTATCCAGAAATCGGAGCCTAAAACAGAATGCTTCATATCAATGTTTTTAAACGATTCCGAGAATATAGAAATGAATCCGATTATTATACTTAAGAAATATATTGATATAGATAATTAAAATGTGATAAGGATAATTTTTCTTACAAAAGCGATCTTCCTTATAAAAGCAACTTTCCTTATAAAAGTGATTTTCCTTATAAATGAAATTTTCCTTATAAAAGTGATTTTCCTTATAAAAGTGATTTTCCTTATAAAATCAATTTTCCTTAAATATAAGGTGTTTGTGATTTTCAAAATAAGAAGGAATGGAAAAGTCATAAGGAAAACTTTATTGACTCAACAATCTCACCCTTTTGGGAAAGCACAAACATCCTTACGAAAAAGAACGTCTATGAAGAAAGAAAACATAAAGGCTTAACTCCCTTTGCTTATGGATGATATGAATACGACTAACTCCCCCTTAGGCTTTAAAACTCTAAGGATCGCAATCTACATTTCCAGAATGACATTTCATTAAGAATAAGAATGACTTATTTAATGAAAAACTCCCCCTTAGATAAACTCTATTAGAGTTCTTTTTATTTCTCACCCTTTGTTAAGGTTCTTTTTCCTTTTCCCCCTTTTGTTAGGGTTATTTTCCTTCTCCCCCATTTGTTAGTGTTATTTTCCTTCTCCCCCTTTGTGATCTTCAAAAAGAATTGGAGGGAATGGAAAATATAACAAAGTACCTAAAAAATAGTTACAACAAAAGAGACGAGCAAGCACAATTTTCATTAAGTTTGAAAGTTCAAAAACAAGGAAGTTAAGATACAACAAAAGATCAGATTTGTCTATTTTGGATCTTTTTCCTTCACCATGAGACCCTTAAGAATAGTCATTCTCTTCTTCAAGTCTTTATGGTCTTCCTCAGCTTGCTTCTCTAACACAACTATCCTTTCACTTTGAGCATCAATATTTTCTTTTTGGCCTTTAAGATTTTCTTCCTGAGCCTTCAAGATTTGTTCTTGCTTTAACAACGTCTCTTCAAACTCAATCCGATGATCCCTTTAATACCTCCAGTTTTGAGCAACAGAATTCAGCTTCCCATTCAGATCTCTATCTTCTTGAATCTGGGAATTCTTCTCAGCTGTCAACTTTTCTTCAAAGGACGAAGTAAGTTCATTCAGCTTCCTGTCTTCTGTCTCAAAAGCATCCTTAACATTATCTTGGAATTCATCAAAGACCCTCATATCTTCTACAATTTACCTTGACCAACTATTCATTCTTTTACAAGATCTTTTGTGGGGTTCATAGCCGACAAAAAAAGTTTTTAACTGAGCCTCCATCTCAACACATTTGTTCATAACCATGGATAAAGAGTCTGTTTTCTGATTCAAAGAATTTTTAAGCATATGGCATCTTGAATCAATACTTGAGAAGGTCGGAATGGAACCTACCAACTTCTTTAGTGACTGAACAACAAAGTCATGCCCCAACAAAGATGACTCCGAATCAGAGACTCTGCTTGGAGAAATTTCTTCTTCAATTTTCTCATCCTTCTTCTTAGAATAATCCCCAATTTCCCTTCTCTTTACAACCACTGAGCTTGGGGTATCGACAACAAGTTGCTTTCCCTTGTCCTTTTTCGGAATGGAGTCCTATTCCGGAGTTCTCATTTCACTGTCAGACACTTGAACAACATTGTCTTCATCATCAATAACTTTTTGAGCACCATCCTCTACATTCTCCATTTGAGCAATATCATGTAGAATTTGTTCTTCCTCTACATGATAAGCTACTTCTTGTTCACGTTTCTCGTCATCCTTCCATGGAGTGACTAACTTAGATGATTCAGCTTCTGAAGTTTGGAGCGACAAATGTTATGAAGGTGTCCCCTTATAATCGTCTACTTGCTTCAAAACATCTCCGGTCTCACCACTTCCTTCAGTAACTGCTTCTTCCTCTTCCACTTGCTCAATTTGATCAACTTCCTCAACAGGCTTATCGACTGCCTCTTTCGGAGTGACACAGTTTCTTCCTGGAGTCTCAGGTAGAGATTCCAAAGAAAAAGATCTTGGAACATGAATGTTTCCGGAGACCATCTCATTAAATTTCAACAAAGTCTGAACTACCTCAGCTTCAGACATCTTCTTCTTAAGCTTCTTTTATTTCATTTGTTTCTCTATCTCATCCGCTGTTTTTTCATTCAAGGCCTTAGCCTCCGCAGGGTCCAAGACAAACTGAGGATCCCTTTTCACTCTTTTCTCTTTTATTTCCCTCCACATAGCAACTACCTCATCAGGGTAAGCTTTCCTCTTCGTCGGTTTTGGAGGTGCAAAATGAACTTCCTTAGCTTTGGGATTCTCTGTTTCAACTTCAACTTCCTTCAAATTTCTCTTCTTCATTGGCTTAGAAGATTTAGGTTTAGAAACTTTCGGAACCGCTTCTTCTTGAACTGGTAAATCAAAGAACTCACGAGTCTTCTTGTCGAAGGAAACATTCATTCTTTTGAGGGTACCATCACTCACCAACATAATCTTTCAAACTCTTGGCTTAGACTTTCCAGACTCCTTAAAAGACTCAAGGCATCGAACTATTAACTTCGAGATGATTGTTGGATAGATTATGATCTGAGCTCTCAAATTCCCTTTTTTAACATTCTCAATGGTGATAAGAATGTGTTTCATCAGATTAAACTTTCTTATATTTATTAGAAAATCTTGAATATAGATCTCTCTCTTCATCAAGCTGTCTTTTTCACCCTTTCTCGGTACGATAAAACCTTGTACCCATAATTCTAGAATCCAAAAATTCGTTGACAGAGTAGCAATCTTTGAAGCGTTGTCATCTTCCAGTCCGAGAGTTTCCAATGCCTTTTCCTTGTTGAAGCTTCCTTTTGAATCTGGTAAAACCTGAGAGATGAACTTGGCTTCTCCTTCATAGGTCAGCCCTACCAAGCTAGCTTCCTTGACATAAGAAAGTTTATAAGTCTTTCCATAAGACTTGAACGAAAATTTCTCCCTACCATCTTCCTTAACGATGGAAACTGTCTCATAGAACTCTACAAGCAACTCCGAATAAACTTTATCTTGATTTACGGGCTTAGATACAACAACATCTTCCCATTTTTAAGCTTTTTATTCTTGGATATAAGAAAATAATATTTGTTGAAGAAATGAGGATGAACCAACATTTCTCTATATACTACCCACTTGGAAATCTTCTTAGTGGAAGACATGTCTTGAGAAGCTGCTTCCATAGACATTCGGATCTGAATACTTCTGAAAGGTTCGGAACGGAAATTGCTGAAGATTGGAATGGCCTTAAAACAGAGAGGCAGAGCTTCGGGACGCTGGAACTTGAAAAACCGATGTGGGACGACCATTTGGGGTCCCCTTTATGTAGGCAACGATATAACAGTTCATCTTCCTCGGTTGATCGAGTGGTTGTAAGAACTGAGATCAGATCTGACGGTTGAAAACCAATTCTCAAGAAAACTTGAATCCGATCTTTTTAAGTTTTTATTAAAACAAGGATTTAAGAAAACTTATAAACCAAAAAAAATATAAGAAAGTATCAGCAAGTAAAGTATGATTACAAAAACATGAGTAAGGGAATCATACCTTTCAGATTATCTTAGGAGGATTATTTGTAATGGGTAACATTCTTCTTGAAGATAAAGAAAAAAAACATTATTACGAAAAGACATAGTTCAAAAAACTCACTATGAAAAAAAAACTCAGTACGGAAAACCCAGTACGAAAATAGTAATAAAAACAAAAAAAATCATTATAAGAAATTCCGCATTTCATTACAAAAGATTGAATACGAAAAACTTATTTATGAAATTCCCAGTACAAAAATCTCGTTATGGAAACACCAGTATGAAATTTTCCATTCTGGAAGTTTTTAATACAAAAATTTCAATTCCAGATGTTTTCAATACAAAAATATCCATTCTGGAAAATTTTAGTTCTGGGAATTACCATTTCAGAAATGTTAGTTCCGAAAAGTTTGAAAAACTATTTTAGAAAAAAAAAATTAGTTACTCTAACAATCAAATGTACTCCTCCTATGAAAAGGAGTTTATTTCTATAAGGAGACTTTTTCAACAGAATGTTAATTAAGAACGACTACCTTACGGTTATCATTCCTAACTTCTTTTTAATGTATTCAAATCTATCAGAAGGAAAATATTTTGTGAAAATATCAGCAATTTGATCTTGCGTACCCATAAACTGAAGAACGATATCTCCTTTTAGTGTGTGATCCCTAAGAAAGTGATGCCTAATATCTATGTGTTTTACACATGAGTGATGTGAATGGTTCTTACCTAAGGCAATGGAACTTGTGTTATCACACAAAATTTGATTTTTAGTAAAACTCAAGCCATAGATTGTGTGTGTGTGTTGCATCCACAACACTTGAGCACAACAACTTCCAGCTGCTACATATTCATCTTCAGCAGTGGAAAGTGCTACAAAATGTTGCTTCTTGCAGGACCAAGAAACTAATGAATCTCCTAAGTAATGAAAAGTTCCGGATGTACTCTTTCTATCCATTCTACATCCAGCAGAGTCAGCATTAGAAAATCTTTTTAGAACAAAATATTTTCCAGAAGTATAAAATAATCATAGATCCATGGTTCCCTTAAGGTAGCGAAAAATTCTTTTTACTACCTTTAAATGAGATTCCTTAGGATTGGATTGATATCTTGCACATAAGAATACTGAGAACATTATGTCTGGTTGACTAGCTGTTAAGTGAAGTAAACTTCCTATCATACCTCTAAAAGATGCTTGATCTACTGGTTTCCCAGATTCATCAAGATCTAAAGTGTTTGAGGTACCAATGGGAGTAATTACACTCTTAGTGTTGTCATAACCATACTTTTTGAGAAGATATTTAATATACTTATGTTGAGATATGTAGATTCCTTCTGGTTTTTGAGAAATTTGAAAACCAAGGAAAAATGTTAACTCACCCATCATACTCATTTCAAACTGAGATTTCATTAGATTTGCAAAAGAGTCAGTTAAGGATTGCTGAGTTGAACCAAATATAATGTCATCAACATAAATTTGAACAATGAAAACATTTTTCTTATCTTTCATTATAAAAAGGGTTGGATCTGCATTTCTCTTAACATAGTTATTTTGAAGCAAAAATCCAGTGAATCTATCATACCATGATCGTGGGGCTTGTTTAAGACCATACAGAGCATTGTTAAGTCTAAAAACATGATCATGATGTGTTGTATCTTCAATGCCAGGAGGTTGTTCAACAAAAACATCCTCTTGGACATAACCGTTAAGAAAAGCACATTTCACATCCATAAGAAAAATTTTAGAATTAAAGAATGCTGCAAAGGCAAGTAGAATACGGATAGATTCAAGTCTAGCTACTAAAGCATAGGTTTCTTCATAGTCTATTCCCTCTTGCTGATCATAGACTTTAGCAACAAGTCTAGCTTTATTTCTTACTATGACTCCATTTTCATCACATTTATTTCGGAAGACCCACTTTACTCCAATAATAGAAGTTTCCTTAGGTCTTTCAACCAAAGTCCAGACATTATTCCTTTCAAATTCATTTAGTTCATCTTGCATGGCTTTTATCCAATCATCATCACCTAAAGCTTCATCGGTGCTTTTTGTTTCTAATTGGGAAAGAAATGATAGATGTTATACCTCATTTCATAAGGAACTTCTAGTCCTTACTGGTTGATTTACATCACCAATGATACTATCACTGGGATGATTCTTAAGAAACACCTGATTTGTGTTTTGAAAAACCTGTTCATCAACATAGAGTAGAAAATATTCTAGGGTAAATGTTTTGAAAGTATCTTTTTGAACATTTTCTTTATCAAAAGGATCTTATATCAATGGTTGATAATCATTTTTTGAAAACACATCCAAGGATGTAGGATGGGATGGTTTAAAAACAAATGGATCAGACTCATCAAATTTTACATGTACTGTTTCTTCAACAGTACAACTATTTTTATTAAAGACTCTATAAGCCCTAGAAGTTGTGGAATAACCTAACAAAATTCCTTCATCAGATTTTGGTGTGAATTTATGTAAGTTATCTTTAGTATTCAAAATAAATACCTTGCAACCAAAAACCTTGAAGTAGGATAGTCTTGGTTTTCTACCATTCCATAACTCATAAAGAGTTTTATTAAGAAAAGTTCTAATCAAAACTCGATTTATAGTATAGCAAGCAGTACTTACAGCTTCAGACCAGAAATGTCTAGTTATAGAATATTTACTCAACATGGTTCTAGTTATCTCTTGAAGAATTCTATTTCTTCTTTCAACTACACCATTTGGCTGAGGAGTTCTAGGTGATGAAAAATTGTGAGTAATACCTTTTCTACTACAAAAAGTTTCAAAATCAGAATTTTAAAATTCTCCTCCATGATCACTATGAATAGTTTTCAATGGAAGGTTTTTCTCATTTTTAACTTGAGCTTTAAAACTTTTGAAATAAGAAAAAGCTTCAGACTTCTTTTCTAGAAAATAAACCCAAGTAAATCTTGTGTAATCATCAACTAGAACAAACACATAGTATTTGCCTCCAATACTTCCAGTTTTTGTTAGACCAAAAAGATCCATGTTTACTAAATGTAATGCATCAGTTGGTGAGACTTCACCGATTGATTTAAAACTAGATTTATGTTTCCTTCCATATTGACAAGGATCACAAACTTTAGAAGAATCAAATCTAAGCTCTGGAATATCCTTAACTAGTTTCTTCTTAGAGAGTTTACATAATTTTCTAAGGTTACAGTGACCTAGTATTCTATGCCATAACCAAGAATGATCTTCCATTGCGCTTAGTCAAGGTAAATCTTGGCTCTTGAGGTCTTCTAAATTTAAGGTGTAAACATTCTCATGCCTATTGGCTGAGAGAATAAATTCTTCCTTGTAATTGTGAACTAAGCACTTATCATTCCTAAAAATCACAAGGTAACCTTCATCACATAACTAACTTATGATAATGAGGTTGTGCTTAAGACCCTTAACAAAAAGAACATTTGAAATCAATGTTTTACCTAGAAGAACAATATTACCAATACCAACAATCTCTCCCTTAGCATTATCTATGAAAGTTACCTTTCCTCCTTTCGTTTTGATAATCTTTTAAAAATAGATTTTGTTACCAGTCATGTGCCGGGAACATCCACTATCCATTTACCTTGTGTTGTTGCTGGTACTCTCTTTATTTTCCTGAAATCAAGAAGAGAATTAAACTTTCGGAACCCAAACTTGTTTTGATCCGAAATTTCCAGATAACAAAATTTTGGGAACCCACATCTTCTTAGAGAAATAAGCTTTGTGAAATCCTAGAGATTGGGTTTTGTTTAAGGAACAATTTTTTTCCCAGTGACCACCACATTGACACTTGGTACAAAATGGGGAACTTTGAGGAACAAAATAATTGTTACTAAAAATTGGTTTTTCATGGGTATAAACAAATCCAGATTTATTTATTAAAGGTTGTATTTGGGAATAAATTTTATCAAAATTTTCCTTACCATGGGTAAAGTTTGATAAACACTTCTTTAATGAAAAAATTTCGGACTTGAGTTTTATAACCAAGTTTTTATCCTCAAAATCATTAGTTTTAGAACTAGAGCTATGCTTGAAAATATTTTTCATAGAAATTACTTTTTCTAACTCTTTAGAAAGTTTTTTCTTCTCAGAATTTACTTCCTCAAGATTTTTTTAAATACTTTCAAAATCATCATTTTTCCTATCAAGATCTTTAGAAAGATCTGACATTTCTTTCGTAATAATATAATTCCTAGAGTTTTCCTTATCAAGTTTTTTATTGAGTTTGGAATTCTCAATTTCAAGAAGTTGAGCAAACCTAGAAACTTCTTCATAAGTAGGTAAAGTATTTTCTTCATCAGAAGAGGATTATTCATCAGAGGAGTTATAATACTCTTTATCATTGGAATTTAAGGATACACTGGTCAATGATTCAGCATTTCGTACCTTAGCCATAAAACAATGATTGTTAATAGGTAATCTGGCTATAAGACCAAGATTCTTCTGTCCTGAAGATTCATAATCAGAAGATTCATCTGAATATTCACCACCACTGGCACTCCAGGTGTCATTAGCTTTCAAAACATTCTTAGATTTGGCTTTATAATACTTCTTTCTATTCCTGTCTGAATTCCATTCTTTCCTTTATTTCTTTTTAAGCAAAGGGAAATCTGTTCCAATATGTCCAGCTCTCTTGCATTCTTAACATGTGGCTTCTCCATTTTTTTATCTTTCCTTTCCTTTTTATTATACTTATGTTGGAAATTTCTCTAACCGGATATCTTGTTCATCCTTCGAGCAAGATTTTCTAACTCGTTTTTAGAGACTTCACTCTCACTAGATTCGGATTGGAAAATGACTTTCTTAGACTTGGATCTGGTTACTGTCTCTGGAGTCTTAGATTTCATTTGATTTGATGTTGTTGTAAAAGCAATAGTACCATTTCCATTTTTTGTTTTTGATATTGTCCGCATCTCTCTTCATTCTTGTTTCATGTTGAAGAAGAGTTCCAAATAGCTCATCAAGAGAAATTTGAGTGAACTTCCTGTTCTCATCTATATTAGTTCTCTTGGATTCCCACTCATTGGGCATGATATCGATTATCTTATCCACAAGTGCTTCATCATCTAACCCTTTCTCTCCTATAGACTATAAGCTATTGACTATAGTCATAAATATCTATTGAACTTTACATATTGGTTCACCATAAGGAAAATTGAAGCCATGGTATTCAGCTCTAAGCATAGCTCTCCTAGTCTCAATCACTTTAGAAGTTCCAAAGTGTGTAACCTCTAACTTCTTCCAGATACAATTAGCTGCTTCACAAGAAGAAATTTGGCTATATATATTTCTAGTCATTGAACAAAGTAGAGTATTGCATACCTTATAATGGAGTTTATACTCTTTCTTTTCCTGGTTGGTGAAAGTTCTAACTTCCTTATCATGAATTTTATAATCTCCAGTAAGCATAACAAAGTTAACCACTACAATATTGATAACAAAAGTCTTCATTCGATCTCTACAGTACTCATAGTCACTACCATAAAAAATTGGTGGTCTTGTAGAATTTATATTATCAATGGAACCAACATTGACTCTTTGCATACTTAGAATAACCCTCGGCACACAAACCTGTTAGTAGAAACAATTTCGTAATCACAAAGTTTGGAATGACAAAGTTCGGAATGAAAAATTTCAGAATGACAAAGTTCGGAATGAACAAGTACTTTCTAAACAAGTATGTAGAATAAAGAAAAATGATCAAGAAAAACTTATACCTGAGTAAAATTATTTTAGAGACCTCCTCTGATACCAATTGTAGGATAGAAATAATGATGTAGATTCTCAATATACAAGAGGGGGGGGTGAATTGTATACTTTAAAAATTTCCTTTAACAAAGGAAAGATATAAGATTAACAAAGATAAACTAAGAAAATTCACAAAACCTCTAACACCAATCGAAAAATCAGAATAAGGAATGATGTTATAAACTTAATGTTCTATGTACTTGCTTAAACCTGGAAAGAGATTCCGAAAGTAGGTTCCAGAAATATGGATCCGGAAATTGAAACTTAACTAAAAATTACAATATGAGATTCTACCTTATAGGGTATAGAATCTAAATGAAACAAAGTACAAGTAAGGAAGTATAAGAAAGTTATACTTTCCTTATAATACTATATGAAGCAGAAACAAACATGTAGTAAAACTACATGTAACAAGATATAATTCTTTTAACCCAAAGAGAAGGGTATCCAACAACCTTGGATAAAGGTCCCTTGATTTATACTTTCAAAAAAGTCTGTCTTACCAACACTAGGGTAAGCCCTCGATACGAATATCGGAATCTCTGTCTTGAAATCCCTGCAAGCCCCCAACTTCAAGGTAGTTGGAACCTTTGTCTTCCTCAGCAAGGATTCCCTCAAACTTCAAGGTAGTCGGCACCTCTTTCTTCTTATCCCCAGAAGTCCTCGAATGTAATCACCAACATTCGAAGTCGCACGAAGAAAAAACTGAACGAGCGGTTCAGTACGCACAAGTCATGAAAAGTTTTCTCTATCTAAAAATCACCTTAGCAGCGTGTGGTCTCTAGATCGATCAACTTCTATGTCATTTTTTGTAGTTTTTGAGCTCTTTCAAATGAACTCTTATTTATAGGCAAGGTCGTCCTCCTTTCCAACGGTCATATTTTCCTTAAAAATCGGAGGGAACTATACACGTGTAACTTAACCAATGGTTATTTTATAACAGAATAGAAGACATCGTTTTATAACAAAACAAGTGTAACAGAATGTACGACATCGTCTTAAGTCTAAATAAAAAGTTCGGAGTGAAGGTTCGAAGTGTAAACAAAAAGTCAAAGAGTAGAAAAATTATAAAAGTGTAAGAAAAATGAAAGTTCAGAGTCTTTCAAAAATATTATTTGAAGTCTAATTAAATTCGCAGTGTATAAAACAAAGATAATCATATTATATTTAATAAGTGAATTTGGAATGAGAATTTGGAATGAGAATTTGTAATCAGAATTCGTAATGAGAATTCATAATCAGGATTCGTCATTATATTTCGATGTTGAACTTCATGAGAGTTTGTATCCAGAATTAGGAGTAGAACTTTATTAGAGTTCATATCCAGAATTTGGAGTGGAGCTTCATTTCAGTTCTTATCCAGAATTCAGAGCCTAAAACAGAATGCTTCATATCAAAGTTTTTAAACGATTCCGAGAATATAGAAATGAATCTGATTCTTATACTTAAGAAATATTTGGATATTGATAATGAAAATATGATAAGGATAATTTTTCTTACAAAAGTGATCTTCCTTATAAAATCAAATTTCCTTATAAAAGTGATTTTCCTTATAAAATCAATTTTCCTTATAAAAGCGATTTTTCATTATAAAAGTGATTTTCTTTATAAAAGAGATTTTCCTTAAAGCTAAGGTGTTTGTGATTTTCAAAACAAGAAGTAATGGAAAAGTCATAAGGAAAACCTTATTGACTCAACAAAGGAGGGATAATCCTACCTGATAGTGACCTAGTTTGGGTGATTTCAATCCACACCTCTCCTCGAGCATTAATCCTCCTTACAAGAAAAAATACAGGGATTCCCAAGTGTACAAAATGGGGCTTACGAATGCCTATCTCTATAGACCCTCGAACCAAACAACTAGTTATCACAGCCCTACAGGGTCATATAATGTGTTGGAACAAACATTGACCCAACCCTAGTGTAATTATAAATAGAGGTCTATCTCACGGTGAGAAGGTAAACCTGACACATCATCTAGAAACAAATCATTATACCTATCCATTGTTGTAGAAATAAGGTATCTCATAATATCCACTACACTAATGGTAATATGAGTTAACTGATAAAATAGTTGTAACCAATTATAAATTTAGGAGGAAAAATACATCCCAAAAATTAAAATCACTACCATACTAACTGACTGAAATTATCTGAGCATGGATGGTAGTTTACTAGTCTATATTGATGAAAACATAATGGGGTCTCACAACCTCTATGGAATGTTTTTGTGTGAGGATCTCTCTATATCTATCTATCTCATTGTAGAGTAAGTTAACACCATAATCATAAACATATGTTCACTAATCCTCTATTCTAGAGCCTCCAACACAAGGATCAATTAAAAATTCCCCCACTTGTATCACTAGGTCCAAAACAGTGGCTATGTCTAGAGAAATGTGGCCTAAGATTCTATGATAATGATGTAAAATTGAGTAGTAGAGACATATGTCATACCTCAAACCGCACTTGAGTGTCTGGGCCCAAATCCAATTATACCATATTCCCATTCTTTCCCATTCCCTCTTGATCTTTCTAACTAGGTCCTACTCCAATACCTCAACCCGCCAATCTCCCATGAATAAAAAAGTCAAAGGAACTCATCTACCACACCATGAAACTATTCATTTTAGGTGACACTATCATGCCTTCACAACGTTATATCATTCCACAAGAATGTGGGATACAAATTCCAGCATATTCCTAGAGAGATATCACTATAAAGACCAATATTTTTAGGGTTCGTATCTAAGGGGATATCCAAACCATAAAATTGGGCCTAAAACCTAAGAAGGGAGTCTGGATCAAAAAATTTGGGAGATCTCAATAGAAGGATCCAATAATGAAAACTTATCACATTGTATCATCTAATAGTACAACAAAAACCAACTTATGCTCTAAGGAGAGAATTTGTTTCTATTAAAACCATATGGTTGGTCAATATCTACACAAGTATGAAAAATTGGATCACCAACTCCAGCCAATCCCCCACTTCTCGGGGATCTGGATATCTATGGAACTTCAACAACCTCTAGTGCTTGAACTCAAGGAGTGCGATAAGCCTATTCACATTCTTTGTCTACTCTACTAGTATAATCTAATACTCAACAAGCAGGGTTTTTTCTTCCTACTCACCTAGAGAAAATATCTCATGATATGACCCATGAAATGATGCCTCATCACCCATAAAATGCTTGTCATGATCTAAAATAGGTAACATAGTTGGATATCTTCACGGGGGAATCTTGAAACTGATCAAGATGTAATATGTTTATATTAGAATATATATATTCAGGGAGATTATTAAAAAAGTATAGTCAAAGTACTCAATCCTATGTGACGAATGTAACAATTTTCAATGAAACCAGAGTCTCGGTATGCCGAGTCAAAAATCTGGTAGTCAGAGTCCTAGTTTATAGATACATCTTTTGCCGCACCAACACTAGGTTCCCTGACCTGAAATATACACATGAGATACTTTTAAACTATTTCCCCATTTTTTCAACAAACCCTTATATGGGAAAAACTCTGAATACTATCTTTTTGTAAAAACACCTCTGATACCACTTTGTAATGACCTGACCCATTGTGGCCCCACCTAGCTAATGGAAAACCAGGACAACACAACTCTAAGACCACCTGCATAGGCTTAGGACTGGTAAATATTATTGAGAATGAGTAACTAAATTTATAGGACTTTTCATTATGTATCTACATTCACACACTGATCCATCTCCATATAAAAGTGTAGAGGAATAATAAAAAATATAGTATCATTAATAGTAAAAACCATGCATGAAATAACTACTAGGGAATAAAAAATCATGTGATAGTGTAATGAAAAATGTAATGGAAAAAATACATGCCCACTTAAAAAATATTTCCCAACCTGACAACTACTAGAATAAAAAATTATTGTGATAGAATGAATTCTATTCTCTAAGCCCAACCATCATAAACAATCAATGCACTCGAGTATCCCTATTCTCCTATGAAATCACCACTGATCTTTCTGTCATTAGCACAAGTCATGCCACATGAATAAAAACCTATATATGGGTGTGTGTAAACATACCTAGTAGGACTCCCTAAAAAATAAAGAGGGAGTAATATAATAAAGATATAATTAGTCAGCTCAACCCACCTTAAGAGGGAAACACAACCCAAAAACATTGATATATTCTCATATATGAAATTGATATGAGAGAGAAAGGGGATCTCCATATCACATCTCATCCTAGATGATGAGTAATCCTATAGCTCTAAAAGTCTATCATCAATTCCCAATATCTCAAGTGTCTGTAAGAAGAAGTAATGAGGAGGGCCGGCACCTCGCCACTGCTCCATAGCCCTAGAGATCAACATCTATAAAATATTGAGGACCCAAGCCCTAGTAAAACTAAGGGATTACACTATTTAGATAGTAGACCCATGACAATCTATGGGAGTACTATCTCTATATACATGAACAGAATAAGGGGGACCAACACACTTATGTGACAAGAGAGTACCATCCCCATAGATAGAGAACCCATTCTTATGATAGTGAGTACTGTCTATTCCTGGAATAATGAGTATGGGGGACATATTTTCTAGTGAAATAGTTAATTAACATCCCCATAGATATAATAACCATGTAGAGGGGATCAAAACCACCATTTTTTTCATTACAGCTAAAGGATCCCCAAATATGATCAATGTATCCCACATAACCTCACCAAAAAAGAGTGGAGTGGACCACACCCTGCATCTATGATCCAAATTAGAGAGAGTCAAAACTCCCATGGAGGACCCACACACTTCTAGAGCTCAAAATGATAGGGGAGTACCACTCTAATAGATATAGGATTTATACCCTTTAGAGTATGGGGGAGTAATATCTCTATATGTATAAAGAGTTTGGGGGACCTTTGCTCTTATGCGATACGAGAGTACTGCCTTGTCCTATAAGAAGAGTATGGGGGACCAGTGCCCTAGAGTGAAAGGTGATGTAAAATCTCCTTGGATAGTGGAACCATGCTTTGGTGTGATAGGGGAGAATTTTCGCTTTCTGTAGTAAGAGTATGGAGGAAGTACACCCTTTTATGAAAGGGTAGTACTATCACCATGGACAAAGGAACTACACCCTAGTGTGAGAGGGGAGTTCCACCTTTTCTTATAAGAAGAGTTTGGAGGACCTAATACCTGGTGTGACATAGGAGTACTGTATCCATGGATAAAGGACCTGTACCCTGTTGTGAATGGGGTGTACCATGTTTATAAAACAAAGAGTATATAGAACCCAAAACATTGTGTGATAGGGGAATACCATCTTAATCTGAACAAAGAGTTTGGAGAACCCACACCTAGGCTCGATAGCGGAGTACTATCTTCATCTAAACAATATGATTATTTGAACCAATCACTTCTATCGTCAATTGATTCCTAATGAAGTATCCCTTTTAAAATATCACATAATATATCATTTGGAAAAAAATGCTACCATCACATTCTGTGTGAAAAAATACTTAGGATATGATACTTTGGGAAAAAAATATGAGTCCAAACGAAGAAGATACAAGAGATATAAGATTCTCAAATAGGGAATGTACATGGACTCTATGGGGTCCATAAAATGTGTGGTCCCATGCCACCACTTGGAAGTGTTTTTCTTTGGACAAGTATTAGTGTCCATGTACCCATAAATGCAATTTATGAGGCCCACACAATGTGTCTCTTCCACCTGGGTCCTCCTACCTGTGTGCTCCTGGCCATGACCGTTTATGCCAAGACATGTGATGTATCTGGATGTGACCATATAATCCTAGAGTACATGGTCTTTCCTCCCACATGGGGTAACTGGATGTGCATCTCAACTCATTTTAGGCATTCATTCCAATGTACTCGAGTACACGGTGTGTTTTTCAACATGGGGCCCTAGGCACGTGTAGCTGGAAAACAACATGGCCACCTGGAGAGGGATACAAGATACATAGACCCACATACATGACATGTGATATTTAATTTTGGATGAAAACCTAGCTACTTCAAAAATTTGAAGAACACAAAGTCAATTCCTTTGTACTACACGCCGTGTAGTCACACTTTCCACACCAAATTCAAATGTCCTCACGTATTCCAGATTTGAAATTTATTCCATGATCTATGCATTTTTACCATCCAAAATTTTTGGTTATGGTTTCTGAAAAATTATTTGAGACCTATGTTGGCCGAAAATCATAATATGGAAATCCTTTCATAGCCCGCAACTCCGCGCGTCACCCACTGGCCGTCGCCGCTTGATCTCGTCACCTATCTAGATCCTGGATCCATGGTGTATCACACACACCTCGTTTTATTCCATGATTTATCTTAAAATAATCAATCCAAATGTCATTTTTGTAATAAAATGAAATTTTGGGTTCGATCCTACTTGAACTCAACCCGACAAAGTGAAACTGCACCCTTGTAGGATAATAATGAAAAACACGATGAATGGAGAGGGGAAAATAAAAAGAGTAAATTAAAACCATTATTGGCAAAGTGTTCTTTAAAAAATATCATAAAAAGGTATATAAATTGGATATATCAAGGAATGGAGAAATTATAAATTGATTTAAAAATTTAAATTTCTCAACAGGCTCAAGAGAAGGGTGCACAATCCCAAACAAAAGATAAGCATATCAAATTCATGTTTTAAAAATTTAATAAAGAGGTTGGAAAACAAAATTCATGAGTCTTACCTAAATTATGGATCTATATTTGGTAAAGAACATGTTTCCCAGTGAAGAAAATGATCAACTATTTCCATTTTCTTTTAATTCACCTTAATCAGATTTCCATTCATTATCTGATGTTGATTCATTAATGAAGAATTCTTCTATTCCTCTCAAATATATAAATTTTTATACTACTAACCCCTATAAAATCATCAAAATAGGGTATTTACAGTGTTTTAATAAGGTATTTTAATAAAAAAATAATTCATTTATTTGTTTTAGTTAAACACACCCACCCCTGGATGCCTAAAATGGACACCCAATACTGACCAACCATAGGTTGTACATAGGGTAAACCCCTTGCTCTAGATTCAACCATGGTCACAAATTTTCAATTTAAAATACTTTTAGGATATATTCCATTATTTGTTTTGAAAAAATTCATGTGAGTGATACAAATATATTTAATATTTTTATAAAATTAAATCTAGGCTAATTTGGCCTTAAAATCTCATGGTGTCTCAGCTCCTAGATCCAAATTTCTTCTTAATATATTTAAAAGTATTAAAAATAAAATATTGAGTCTCTAAATGGAGATATTTGGTGAAGGATTTAACCTTTTTTTATAAGTATATATTAAACTTATTGATGAGTTTTTTGGCCTCCATGGTCTTTGTCAGAGTTCTCCCTTAATTAGTCCTTAGTGGTTGAGGTAGTAGATAACCACATGATGTTTTGACTAATAGTTAGTGATGAATATTTGGGAATTAGTCATCATATTGTGATTATCATTAATATTTATCTTGGATTAGGGGTAGTATATCAGTTTATTACACATTCATATTGATATGATTAGAGAGTAAACTCTTCCCATGTGTTGTATGTTTGTGGTAGTGTGAGATACAGTGTCTGGGCATGTCGCCTTTAGGGTAGGGTTGAGTTAGTAAAGAACATCATATTCAGAGGTGAAATTTCATTGACCATAGTGATCAAGATATGGTCCAGATAGTAATCCATTTTGATTTCTATAGCTAGGTCCATGATCAATTAGGTATCTTTTTATTTTTATTTTTGAGAGGATACACACTTCGAATTATTTTCCTAGTTGGGAAATGGGACTTACTGTTGGTGTACTATTCTTATTGGTTATCAAAAAATAAATCAATGAATGAAAATACTCTAAATGGGATAGTAGTAGAAACATAATACTTTATTTTTGGTTATATATTATTGAGATAATTCACTCCCTGCTAAGGTTTCACCTATTGTAAGACCTAGTCGATGGTATACACTTTGTTTAATGATGATGACATATGATTTAAGAGATCATAAGGATTCCAAGTTTTATTCTATCTTATTGTGGGATCCAAGACATATGATGACATGTGATATATGGGATAGAGCCAAGGATTATATATGGGTAGTTTTTTAGATAGTTTTAGTAAGGACTAGTTAGACGATATAAGATAGGACTTTGGAACTTAGTTATTATTTCATGTGGATGTTCCCCATTCATATGTTTCCAAATTTTCATTGGATTAAAATTTAGAGTCCATTTGAGGCTTTGTTCCCTCTTTGGATTCCATTCTTCATTTTTGTTATTATTAATAATTTTAAATTAATGGTTGGACTTTACATGATTTCAGTTATTATATTTATTGATAGAATCATTATTTACCATGATATTTTGGGGTTTCATTACTTTTGAGTTGTGGTATGACTGATGAGTGTATTGTCCCTAGAATGGTTCTCCCTCACAAAACCAAGATAGATCATTGTGATAAACCAAAAATTCTTCCCCGTATGCCAGAGTCTTCCATATTGATGTAAGGGGAGAATAAATATAATGTGGATTCTATACCCTCTAGTAAATAATGAAAAGTAGAATAGAACCACAATAAAATAATAAAAATAATCAAATCCAGTAGATAAATATTAAGAATCCAAAATAATACAATATATTTAAAATACGTAATTTCATAATGAATGTTTTACTAAATCCATTCAAGTATCCAAATAAACTAATGAATAAAAATAATAAATTCCCAAAATGGTCTCTAATCCCATACCAAGTCACAAATCTATTATCCTGTCCCAATTAAAAAATAAAAAAATCGAGCATAGATCCCAATTCCCTTGTCAAGACTTGCATCTATGAGGTATTATTTGGTACCAAATGATAACTTGAATAGGGTGTGAGTAAGACTCAGTATGTCACCACCAATAGTGTCTAAAAAAGTCAAGTATGAGTAACATTATACGTAATAGTACAAAGAAAATAATTAATTATCAATTAATGAAGAGAACATTAAATATCCCCATTAACCTTTAATCTCTTGGTTAAATCTTGAGGCCAACCATACCTTCTTTATCATGATATGAGATGTATCTATCCATACTCACAAAGGGGTCCAATACTAGTGTCCATTCACAACAGACCCAGGGAAAATCCCCATTCTTGGGGATAATTTTATACTATATTTATAACATAAGAAAGGTGAATTCCCATTATAGGGGATAATTATGTATTCAACTTATAGTGGACCCATGGTGAATTTCTAGGTCAGGGAAAATTACATATTTCATAAACCAAGTAAAAGAAAGATCTATTTCATACAAATAGACTAAAACATTCCAAACATGTTATCTATATTCCATTTTGTTTAATCCTTGTCAAATAAAAATTATCATTCCAATTATAGTTACATTCCAATATTCCATTGTTCGAAGAAACTATTATAGGTCAATTATTCCCAATTTCTAATTCACATGTTAATTATTCCCAATCACCAATTCACATGTCTATCCTATTATAGACTTCCAATTTCAACCCCTTGGGCGAAAAGGTTCACATGTTTTGATCCCAATATCTAATAAAAATTCCAAAATTCTATCTTAATAACACTAGATTCATATATTATGCATTTCCATCCAAGATTCAAAGATAGGCACACCTCACGGGTGGTTGAAAGTCCATGTTCTCAAACACAGAAGGACCTGATGGGGTCTGTAGAAGTATAGTTAAATCAATTCATGGAATATAACATATTACCAATTAATAATGGTCACACACACATCATCGATGTGAGATCTCAATTCTTACATAGAATAAAAACAAGAATCAGACCGTAGGAAAATGATTTAGACAACCTACCTCAAAATTAGTGAAGAAGAATCAAAGAATCAATCACACATATCAGTTTTCAAAACAAAAAATCCCTAAATAAATTGATATATCCATCACATATGGGATGAGAGAATATGTATCTAGAAGAAAATGAGATGAATTGATCAATTATGGAAAATAACATACTGAATCTATGTTTTTAGATTGAAAAATAGATTAAAGGATAAATTGAAGATGTTGGTTAAGTTTATGAATCTATAGATAACCCTGCACAATCATTAATGTTAAATTATGGTTTATTGATAGGGATTATTTCTGTAAAAATGACCGGAGGAAGAAATTAAGGGGCTATCTTCACTTAAAAAACATGATATACCCCACCAATGAGCCACTATGACCATACTAGATAAAGGGAGTGCTCCTATAGCTTTACTGGTCTACTATACCATCCACAATCCAGTTAGTGGCACTACAAGAGATCCTCTTAAGTCTACGATTAACCTTATTAAATTCTACCCCTTTAAGCCTCCTAAGAACCTATGAGGAACCTTTTAGGCCAGGAATGATTATTGACTATTGAATATAGGAATTTGATAAAAATTAAAAGAGTGAAGTATCTAGATAAAGGATAGAGTATTACAACCTTCCCACTATATAACAACTTATCCCTATGAGATACACCCATGCATCACTGGGATCAATCGGTGAATAACTCAGGAAACCGTGATCAAATTTTTTACTCTCTCTCCCATTTCTTCTTTTAAAAAAATCAAATTTTCCACTTCAATCACAGTAAGGGAAAACTATTTCCTTAAATAATATTCTCTATATAGTCTATAAAATGGATCATATAATCCTTAAATGATATATCAACATCCATATATAAGTCATTAACATCTATCATGTTTGATGGATCTTGATGACATCCATGAATCTGTGATATGTGATATACATAATACATGGAACTAAATAAACATTACAGAACCAATCAATACACTACTAGACTAATTCTCTCCACAATCTTAAATAACCCAAAAAAACAAAAAAAAAAACTAGTTTCCCCTACTCCTAGATAAAAAATTTCCCCAACCTAGGTGAAACCTGAATTTAAACCTGGTGACCAATCTCAAATTCTAATAGTCCTCTTAAATACATAGTATAAGATTTATTCTTTCTATATATAGTATCAAACCACTTCTTTATCAACTAAACAAACTCGAATTCCCCCAACATGATATTAGGGTCAACAAGCGCTGAATTTCCCACCTATAACTAGAACAAATATGAATGAAAAAACCTTCCATATAAATTCTCAATAGGATCTATTTGGATAGATTATTGGAATCTATTATTATTGGAGAACTCCATAAGAGATAAATTATACTCCCAAGAATCACTTAATTATTGAAAACAAGCTCAAAACATTTCCCTTGGAATCTGATTTGTCAATTCAGACTCGCTGCTTGTCTGAGGATGATAGGCAATGCAATGAAAAAACTACGAATGAAACAAATTATGGTGACCCTACCAAAAAATGATGTAAAATAGAGATATTATTAAAAAATAATACTTTATGGGACACCATGAAACCCAAATAATTCCGACACATAGAGGTTACCCAAGCCATCAATGATAATGGTATCCCTGATAGAAAAAAATGAGATACATTAGTTAGAGTATCCATAGTCACACACAATGAATCATCTTACATGGTGTCTTAGGTAATTCTATTGTGAAATACATGGGAATATCATCCAAATTCCATTACATAATAGGAAAAGGATGCAAACACTCAACAGTTCACTGATGCTCGACCTTCACCTACTGATAGGTGTAAAATCACACCTTAAATACAACTATCTATTTCTTCATCCATGACAAAAAATACTCTTTATATAGGTCATGATACATATTTTTTAAATCTAGGATGTACCATTCATTTAAAGTCATTTAATTCCTTCATCAAATCCTCATCCATGAAAGAAGGATCCCAAATGTAACTATGAACATGAAGAATCACATTACCATCAGTGAACCAGCATGATGGTGGATCCCCACCATATATGTTGCGCCTTATGGATAAAATCTCCAGATCGGATAACTACATCTTCTTGAAGTAATTATGAAGTGAGGAAATAAAAAAGGTCAATGTTGGTTTTTTTCTCCCCAGATACCCATGAACATCCATTTTCATATCCTTGAAAAGGACCATCTGCTGCTAATCAACACCATATTTTCATACTGCCCGGTTCTACATATTTCTAATCAAGGTGTAAGAGTTGAAATTTCTCTTTCTAGAAGTATATTATAATTCAAAGTAAATTGATTGAAATTACTCGACCAAACTATTATGTCAAAGGTTTTGGTCCCACTAGGAAATGATGTACTTCAATATCATATTATCTATATAGATAATGTAAATCTATGCCAAGAGATAATTTCACCAACATATCAGATTTTATACCACCATAGATAACTCCAGGTCATGGGTATAGTAATTCGACTTTTGTAATCTTTGTTGCATGAGTCCATAAGAAACCACTTGATGCTTCTATATTATAACTGTGTCGATCCTAACTTCTGATGAGTCACAACACATGGTATACTCCTTACCCAAGCTAGGTAAGACCAATATTAGTGTAGAGGTTTTCCTAATCTTCATTTATTCCAAGAAATATTAAAAATTATTTGACCTAAAAAACTCACCTCGTTCTTGGTCAAACTTGAAAGTATCATTTCTATAAATGATAAGTCCTAGATAAATCACTATTAATATCTTTACAAACCTAGATTGCTATAAATATCAAATTCATTATCTAGTATCTCCATGGACACCATTTTTACCACTTTCTTAATGTCCATTGATACTCCAACCATTGAGATAAAATGTCCAAAATAAATCACTTGGTTAATTCAAAAAAGATGTTTTGAAATCATCGTGTATAGATGATGATTTATCAGTGTAATCAACTTGATTTAAATAAGTTGGGCATGATTTTTTATAGACTTATAGTACACCAATATTTCTTCAAGAAATACAACTAACAACTAATCTATATATGGATGGAAGATATAATCTATCAAGGTCATGAATACCAATGACAAATTCTACAGACCAAATGACATCACAAAATACTTATATAATCCACACTTTCTCCTAAAAGAAGTCAAGGATATATCAGGACTCACCATCAACAGATGGTTCATTAACATTAGGTCAATCATATAAAATATTTAGTAACCTCTTAGCTGGTCATAGTGACCATCGATTCACATATGGGGTGAAAGATTCTTGAATTTCATTTGGATAAGCCTCATGTAATCCACACATAAAAAGGCTGCATCGTCTTTATTGGAGAATGACATCGGGAAACCCAATGGTTATGTACTAATCTGTATCAATCACTTCTCATCTATATCCTCCAACTTCACTTTCACCCCCTGAAGCTCTCCTAGTGCCATTCTTTAGGGTGGTATGGAAAACGTTTCATCTCCTTTCACTAAATAAATGTTGAATTTGATCTATCTATTAGGTATTAAGATAGAGAACTCTTCAGGAATGATATCTTGAAAATGGTCAACCATAGGAGGAAATGTATGCTATTGTGTCTCACTATCATATAGAATAATGATTTATACCTCAGAAATAAGAAAGTATAACTTTCACTAAATTATTCCCACATCATGAAGGTCTGATTCACCTTGATATATGTAGTTTTTATCTTATGATGATATAAAGGTCACTATCCTTAGATAACAATCGATGTGATCCAGCAACATTAAAAGACAATTCATACATATAATAAAATCAAATGGAACCATTTCCTTCACAAATAAATCCCATAGAAACCAATAACTACAAATTTCAAGAGGACACACCTTACTATGTCACATTACCTATGACCATAACACTAATGGTGTGTCAATAGTCATAACCATATCCAAACATTCCACAGTCAAACCCAAGATGGTAGATAATTTAGCTGATATTAAGGAATTCGTTTCTATAATATAAAAAAACACAATAAAGCATATATTATATAACAATAATACCTCTAACCATGGAAATACCTATATTGAGACAGGTAGGAGTAAAATGCATGTCATGAAAATGAATCACCTCACTTCCTAGATCTCCAGCATAACTCTACTACAATGATTCTTCCTGGTGATACTATCACTCATTCATCGAGGTACCACACCCCTACATTGTTTTGTATAACAGGTTGAACTACCTATATAATTCTATTTTAGGTTATATTATTCCTTCCATGAATGTGGTATCTTCCATGATCTACCACCACTATCACGTTGCAGATTTCCCATATAAAAACTCTAAAGGTGGTCCATGTTACCAGAAGTTTGACACTTCAGTAGAGGAATAGGACACTAAAACATTTTATGTTTAGCCTTTTGATAGTAATATTACCACACATGGATACTATATTGACATAGTGGTCCACTCCCCTATGTTTTCTTCCCACCACTAACTTGGTGTACGTTCACAAAGCGGTGCTTCCTGCTTCTCGAAGAATTACTTCACGATCATCATATATGAATGAATTTCCTATTAATTGGGCCCCCTTTTAGGTTCCCTTCATGGATGAGGTTATAATTTCCCACTTTATATAACTTTTTCAAGTGTAATATGTTCAAATATAACTTTATTTCATAGATAATACCATTCTATAAGTTCCTTACTCTGGCTGTCTCATCTCCTTACAATGATGAAAAAAACATTATCGGTTGGTAAAATGACTAGTGTAGTCCATAAAATATTAATACCATGTGTTAGGTGCATAAAATATGAGCCCTTTCATCAAATAGAATACTTGGGTAGAAGTGAATCAAGATATTCTACTAAAATTATTTCATGGGATTCTCTTCCTGTTATCGAGCTTGCATTATGATGTACCCCTAATGTTTGGCTAGTCCCTATACTCGAATGGCCCTAAGGCCTTATTTTTTATTGATTTTTGATAACCCCCTTTCAAGGGATGAGGGGAACCCTTACAAAGCCCATTGGCTTAGATATTACATGACCTGTAGGTCATAGAGGAAATATACAGACTATAAATACATGGATCTGCTCCTCCCCAGCTTCTGCATCGTGATATCAATTCTCCACCTTCGCATGGATGTTCGGCTAGTATTATCATGCAGGCACAGATTAGTCCCAATGTAAACACCATACCCTCCCTTTCTTTTACATCTATTTGCTTCTTCTCTGATGAATACACCTGATCTGAATCTTTATCTGGTGTCTTTTCCTTTTTGTGTCTCTGGGTGACTAAATATAATCTAGTAAAACTATCTATAGAACTCTTCTTCCTAAGGTCCTCCATCCCTAGTGAACATGGATGGCTGCTACAATTGGAAATCCCCCATCAGATTAGAAATAAAAGATACCCCATGATTAGTCTCCCAATACAAGGATTGTATGACCCACTAGAAACTATCACGTTGATGACCATCCATTAGATTCCTAAGATACTCTTGATTCTTTTGGAACCTCAATGTAAGGTGTGTTGTCATTAAAACTATACTAAAATTCAACTAAAATATGGTACAAAGGCATTTATCTATAAGATTAACACACTACTTAGATTATGGGGCACATTGAATATTCAAACTGAAAATGTAAAAGAAAGATAAATAGGTAACCAGAGAAACAAGGTCACTTCAAATATTGGATTATAAATTGAATTAACAAAGTATAATAGATTAATTTTGTTCCTTTATATCATACATGTCATAAAATTTATCCACAATTTATATAGGAATGTATATATGTATTAAATACATCCCTGAAAAGAGAAATGATTAATAACTTGATTTACTATGTTCCTACTATGATGTATGATTAAACACCTCAGGTTATACTATATAATGAGTAAAATATAAAAATTCACTAACATAACACAAAAAGTGCATCACCTAATGTGAAATAACATCACAAATATAACAAGAGAACCTAAAAAACAATATTATCTTTGGAAACATTGGTTTTCCCCCTTACAAGGGTTACTTACTCCCATGAATGATCCCATTATAAAACCATGAAACATCTTATTTGTATGTATACCTTACCCCAAATAGTAAATAAAAATAAAAATATCTTCTTTGATTCCACTTTGTAATATCCTCGACTAGGTTCTACCTCACATGATTGAGACAGGTCACTATAATACCTAAATCACACCTCCCTTTATTCTATAGGATATCAAATAGAAGAAAGGGTCTAATAATTATATTCCAGATACTATAAAATATTGTAAAAAATGAAAAAAAAATGAATCATGTTAAAAAAATCAATACAATAAAATCCATCAGATAAAAATGTTAAGGAAAAAATGATCCAATATAGTCAATATATGAAATTACATTCTAAATTATATACTAAATCCATACTAGAAACCAATTGAATGAAATAATGGAAATAAATAATCCCAAAATTGTTCTGAAATCCCAATCATGGTTCCAACTCTAACCTACAATCCCAACTATAAAATCAATAAATCAAGCATAGATCCCCTTTCCCTTGTCAAGATCTACATCCATGAATTCTTCCTGGGTTTCAAATGGTGTCCCAGACAAGGTGAAAGAAAAAATCATTAGGCAATAACCAACCATGTATTAAATAGTCTTGTTTGAGTAACAGTGTTTGTAATAGTTTGATAAATAAGTCATTAATTATAAGTTAAAATGAAGAACATCTAAATTAACCTATGACCCTTGACCTCCATATTGACTCTTAGGTTCATCCATGCCTAAATTGTCATTATATCAATTATCTCTATCCATAACCATGGATCAGTAAAATACTAGTATCTATTCACAACAAACCCATGGAGAATTCACATCAAGGGATAATTATATATTCTATTTCTAATAGACCGAAGGTTAATTCCCATTATAGAAAATAATTATATATTAAATTTAAAATATTCCCATTGTTAATTCCATCCCAAGGATAATTATATATTCCATGTACCATGTACCAGTAAGATCCAATGCATACAATAATACTGAAACATGCTAAATATGTTTTCTGTATGCAATTTTGGTGAATTCGTGCCAAATACCAATAAAAATTCCAATTAAAACTACATTAAAATATTTTATTATTCTAAGTTCAAATTACATGTAAATTATACCAAATTACCAATTCACATGTTAATTTTTCCCAGTTACCAATTCACATATCAATCAGAGTCTACATTTCCCATTTTAGAACCTATGGTGATCATTTTCACAAGTGTTGATCCAAATACTAACCCAAAATTTCACAATTCCATCTCAAGAACACTAGATTAATATATTATAGATTTATAACCTGGATGTAATAATTGGCACACCTCATGGATGGCTAAAACGTTAGGGGATCAAAAAATAATGAATCAGATGGGATTTCAAGAAGGTCTAAGTAAGGGATTTAGGGCACACAAGTGATTATAAATTAAGAGAGGTCACAAATAGTACATGGAAATATGAAAAAAAGTTATATATTGTGACCCTATACTTTAAAACATATTATTATATGATTTTAATTATAATTTTCCATGAAATACAAACCAATGGAAGAAAATTAGAGTATATTTTGAAGACTAAGTACATTATTAGAAAACATGAAACTAAAATATAAAATATTTTTGTTAATATTCATAACAGGCCTCTTAATACCTTTGATCTTCTCAATTGACTTAGGATAATCTCATGAAAACATAGAAAAAAGGGAAGACCTTAAATGCCTAGTAAGGGATTAAACATGGGAATGGAGCATGACACATGAGTTTGAAAGGCATAAAATGATAACATAAAATACTTTGAAATAAATAAAATTGTAGTGGAATATCATACATAACATGGAACCATATGATCATGGAAATATAGGAATGTGGAAACAGTATATAACATGACATAAACACGAGTCAAAGCCAACTGCCCAAACTATTTTATATGGTGGAAAGAGTCCTATAATGGATTAGGTCTACTCCCTAATCCCATACATGATGTATCAAGATACTATAAATTACCCAATGGAATGGAGTTTAATCTGGGCATAGCCATCATAATATGTTCATGAATAAGTGTTCTACATGAAGAATTAAACATAAGGGTTACCCAGAGAATGAAATTGGTTTCATAATCATGTAATAAGACATATCCAAAGGGATTATCACAATGGTATACCTGAAAGAAATAATATAAATTATTCATGGAAATTATTAGGGGAATATTAATTATGGACCACAAATAATTATGTTCAACAAAGATGAAAATTTCAAAAATAATGTTTAAGAAACTTTAGAAATGAGCCAAATTAGTGTGGTTTAACAGAAATGATTAAAGAGTTTTTAAAGAGGAAAAGTCAAAATTGTTTGTATAAAACTTGAAATGAACTAAAATAGTTTTATTTATATAATTATATGTTTTAGAATTTTTTTGGAATAAAATATTTTATAAAGTGTAGTTGAAAATGGGAAAGAAACAAAGAAGATCAATTTTACCAGGCTTGCTTTTCGAGACAAATTGAGAAGGTAACCCTTAAAAAAAGTAATTATATTTAAAATAAATCTTAATTGAGAAAAGTAAATATGTTTGGTATATAAATATATAATATAATATAATTATATAAGGAAAATGAAGGAATACATTGTCGAAAATAGAGAGAGAAAGTGTAATCGAAAGGTAATTTGGAGGTTCAGAGAGATCCCTTAACTTATGTATGAATGATTTCTTCAGTTGTACTTAATATCATGGATAATAAAATTAGAGTTATTGATTAATTAATTTAAAAAATAATATATATTTATTTTATATATAATAATTTTATTGAGTTTAATTATTACAATTATAATGAGTTATAATGTTTAATCTCATCATTCCTGGAGCGTTCGTTCAGTGATTGTATGGATGAATCAATTGTGTAAAATTATAGAAGTTATTGTAAAATGGGAATAATTATATAAAAGTGAGTTTATATAGTATAAATTAAGTTCCATAAATTTAAATGGCCCTCTATATCATTTTATTTTCTGGTATGAGGATGATTAATTTGGTAAATAGTTAATGATAATTGTTCAGTTTATTTTTTCAGTGTTTACGATCACTACGAAATAGTTTCATTATATTTAATATTATTTCTATATATTAGTTATAGAAAATGTAAATTCTATAATATACATAATAAAATATTTTTTAACTAGAATAATAGTTTTATAACCGGCTTTTAAGGTGGTAATGGAAAACTAAAACTAATCATCCACGAAGGCGGTGGACTAACATATTACAGACAATGTTTTTATTTCTAAAATAAATGGATGCTAGAAGGGATTTGATGATGAATATTAAATAAAAATAATATTATTATAGTGTGTATATTATACTAGAGTTATTATTTCACTTTGGTTAGTGGGTTAGGATAAGGTAGAAGAAATAAAGAATTTAAAAGGGAAAGAATAATGATTTTACCTCCTAAATTTCATCTCCTTAATAACCTACCTAAGGTACTTGTAATTGAACTTTTGTGGATACCAGTAGATATTAGGCATGATGAAGATAATTTGGAATAGAATTGGGTAGAATATTAATATGATAAAATGATTAAAAGGTGTGAATAGAAGGGGTGATCTTAATAGGGGAGTAGAGGTGTGTTTTCGATTATTATGTTCATTAGTATATTATTTTGGCTCAAGAATATAAATAGTGTTTATTACTATGATTAAATAAAGTAATTAGAAAATAATGGTTCTAAAAATGAGTTTTTAAATCATGATTACATCCTCAATGACTAAATAATTCATGTATTTATCTTATAATGTTAAATACTATTAATTACCGTAACTCACTATTAATAAAAAATCATATATTTTAAAAAAAATACAAAAAATGATGTTAAACATTTTTTTATGTTTATATTTCAAAAATATAATCCATTTTATGAAAATAATTTTCTAAATATGAGAAATTTATATTAAAATAAAATCATCATTTATTAAAAAATACTGATATTAATAACATAATCGATTTTAAGATCCTTTGAAAAATTAATTAAGGTCTCATAAAATTATATTATAATTATAATAAAATAAAATATTAATTTATGAATCTACTTTTTGTTAATATATTTTATTTTAAATTATTATATAAATTATAAAAATGAAAATAAACATTTACATTTCCAAAAAATAGAAACACTAAATTTATCATTTTTGAAACATTTAGTTACTTATACCAGAATAAAAATTTATCAAACTTTAATTTATAAGATACCTAGATTTTATTTATGCTATAATAAGTGAGGTCAAAATTATAAAAACTATATTAATATTCTTAACTATCAGATTACTATTCCAATGGTCTAACTGTTGTTCCAACAGTATAAGTTCCTTAATTTATATAAATACCACATATTTTATTCATTATCATTAAATTATATTTTCTCTCAACGTTATATATAATTTTATATTCAAAATAAATGCTATATTATTACCATTATGTTTTTTCTATAGCTTTGTTCTTGAGTGTTGTCATTCTAGTGGATCGAGTAGATTCAAATTGTCTTATTCTTGTTATCTTATTTTATATTTATAATCCAACTATCATATTTGGAATTATTATTGGTCTAATTTATGACAAATATATCATTATTAATTTTTGATAATAACTTTTTTGTTGTGTTCTCAATGTGATATTTGTGTTTTATGACATAATTATAAGAAGATAAATTCCATTTATAAAATTATGGGTCATTAGATTTTCTAACCTTATTAAATATTCCTCACAAAATTTAGTTTTATGTAGTATGGTGAGAAAAGGGGATGGTACTTCTCCTTTGTTTATTTCATTGGTTCCCATTTTTCCTCTCCAAACATTTGTCTTCCCCATAGTACATTGACTATGTATGATCCTAAGTTTTCCTATGAGGTATATATCCATTTAATTTCAGTTTAAATCATTTATTATGACCTATTGTGAGTACCCAATGAGATCATGGAAGTTTTAGGGGTGTCTAGGGCCTGTTTTGAGCCCGGAACACAACTCTTGGAGGAATATAGTTGGTCTATACAGTTAGGAGTAACTATGAGACCCAAGATGCTCGGATGAATGAAACCCTGTAGGACCCAGGTAGTGGAAAAGAGGAGGCTGCATAGTTTTTCAACCCATTTAGATAGTTTATCATTTACATTAGATGGCCTCTATAAATTTTTAATGTGGGATGAGACATGGTTTTCACACGGTTAGACAAACCATGTAAACTAATCATGTGGGGTTCCCATTGTAGTATTTATGGGCATACAATTTGCACATGGTTTGGTAAATCGTGTGGATAAATAGTGAGAACTAGTGTTTCAAGTAAAAATAAGCATTTTTAAATTAAAACTATATTAAAACTAAACCTTTTATATTTTTTCTTCTGTTAGATAGAAGACACATGTGAGAGCTCCTTAGAAAGACAAATCCTAGGTATTGCTATAGTTTCTTCATCGTTGATTGGAATCTAGATCCATTCGTCTCATTGGACCCATACATGTGAGTACTCTAGATTTATATTCTATTATTCATTTAAATTGGTATTTATGGAGTAATTTAGGTGAAATATAAAATTCTATATTATTGGTTATTCATATATTCTTATTTTTTCTTCCGATCTAGATCTAATCAGAAGATGATACTACATGATCACTCTTCTACAGACCTATGATATGTGGTTTATACCTTTAGTTGGGTTTTGGTTCTTTATATTCCTAATTTCCATTATGTTGGATGCCATAATTTCTAGATACACCCTGATAATTAATTTAATAATTGATTTGAATGAATTGAAATATGTTAGGGATTACCTTTAGTTACTTTGAGTTTGGTTTGTGGTTTTTCCCAAACTAAGGCCACCCATGGGGTGTTCCCTTTCCATTACATTACTGATCCACCCAAGGTGTGTGTATTATCTTTCCTAGTTAGTGGAAGACCAATTATAATTTTATTGATTTTTTTTTTATTTTGGAGATGATTTTCCTCCTTTTCAATGTTACATATGATGTGAATTGTTAAACATTAAAATGTGAATTTTTACATTAGTGGGTAAACATAGGTAATGTAATTTAATGGGAATTTTTATATGATTTTTAAGAACTCATGTAATTTTATGAGATGAAATAAAAATGAATTGAATAATTATTGTTATTATTGGATTCCATGGGTGTGCTACACCATGGGTCATGATAGAGATAAAGAATGCCTTGGACCTGTATGATCCTTGTTTTCTAATTCATTAGGATTCCTTAGGACTTTCTACCCCTTAGATATAGTTAGTTTCCTCTGAGAGTGTACATGAACTGTTGACATGCTTCTTGGGCACCAACTCAAGCCTAATCGAGTTTCCATCGTGATACTCCTAGGACTCGATGTAGATGCCTTAGTTCACTATACCTTGGATCTAGCCTTGTGGGGTCTGAAACTTCTAATTATAGTGCTCGACCAGGGTAATTGTGTATGGTTGATTACATGGTGTGTGTATGGATGATATGAGATATTTTATATACAACATGGTCATGTTGTTTCTTTATATTCCTATTACAACTACCTTGTATAGGGTCTTGAATCCTTGTTTTGTTGGAAGTGGTGTTGGGCTATACAACATCACTTGTTTTTCAGTATATATACCATTTATTCTTTAAATTTGTTACTACTTAACCATGATATATATTGTACACTACATAGCCTATATTTCACAACTTATACTTGTTCTAGACACCATTGGTGGGGGCCTACTAGGGTGTTATCTCACACCCTCTATCATCCCACTATTGAGTACCTAGATATATGATATGGATGAAAGTATGGATTGAGGAAAATGAACATAGCTTGATTCCAGAGTTTTTTCAATTATAAATAGTAGGGGAGCACAATACCAAGCTGAGTCTCATGATTCTTGTTGGGATAACTATTTTGGTATTTTTGGTATTTTGATATATATATTGTCTTGCCAACTATAAACCTATTTTGGATTATTTTTAGAGACATGAAAAGTATTATAATAATTTTTATATGATTTAATTTCAATATTTTGAGTATTATTATCAGTTTCTTGAGTTTTTATCTATTTTTATATTGATTTTTCTACTACGGGTTACTAGTCTAGTGTATAGTGTCTATTATTACTACTTATACGTTGTTGTTTTTGATTTTTATATTTTATTGAAATGGTATTCCATTGTGTTACACTATTTTAATTAAATAATATATTACATAAAGACACAGCCTATTCCCTTAGTGCTATTCGAATTCCTATGAAATTTAGGGATATACATTTGAGTCCATGTAACCCATCAGCTTGGGGCACCAGATAGTGGCATCTGGGTTAGGACTTTACAATGTTGTATCAAATAGGAAACATTTCGGGAATACTATTTTTTGAAAATATAAAAGGGATTATGTAGGAATCATAATTTCCTAATGATATGTTCTTGGGAGTATCTGACACACATATAAGAAAAAACCAAATTTCCACAAATTGAAATTGTTGTTTTTTGGATTTTTCCAATTACAATTTATTTGATTACACCATTTGGTGATGTACATGAATCATTATGTTATCATTAATATGATTTATATTTTTTAACATTTACCAATGAGATGCGGGTATGGATCTCATGAGTCAATTAAAAAACCAGATGGAATTCAAATGCCAAGCATTATGCCATTCCATATAGGGTACATTTCTTGACTTCATGACTTTGTGATATGTGCCGTGTGTAATATACATACTGTTGTGATAGATATTTTTCCAAGGGAACTGGAAAACATGTTTGGTTCATAAAGTGACTACCATAACTCAAGATTTTTTTTCCTAATTAGTCTATAACAGACACCCTAATCTTCCAATTGTATCATGTTGAGTCATGGACCATGAGTCGCATGGATTGGAACATGTTATGGTTTGGATTAGGTGGATTCCATATTTCAGTTCATGAGGCATATGAAACCTTATGTATTAGAATTGGGGAACCATTTATATCAACCATTTAAAATAAAATTTGATATGAATGTGATTTCAAATGGGAATTGAATTGTGATATAGAGAAATCGAGTTGGACTCAACTTTTGAGTGGGGAAGAGGAAGTGTGTCTGGGAAATTTTGTGACTGTTTATTTTTACCAGTCCTAGATTTAAGAGTATTATGTGTGCTGTGACCTTTTTATATTATGGTTTTTAAATGTCCTATGGTTTTGATATTTGAAATTTTGTTATCAATATTTTCAGAGGCATGTGTTTGGCATTGTAGAGATATTCTACAAC
This sequence comes from Viscum album, assembly GCA_963277665.1. NCBI lineage: Eukaryota > Viridiplantae > Streptophyta > Magnoliopsida > Santalales > Viscaceae > Viscum > Viscum album. Next base: position 1,721,274,065 of record OY728145.1, read on the forward strand.
TATGAATTCTAGTTGTATGCTAGGAGGGTGGTGACGATCATGCTCTGGAGGTTTTGGGACATGCGATACTAGTGAATACTCCAATAATTCATTCTGAAGAAATAATATCTTTACCAAACATAGGTATTAAGGCATAGTTTCAGGAGGTTTATTTATAGTTTATGCAGACTTTTTTGAGAGTACTGTGTCCTGCCTTCCCTATGGTTAAACAAATGTGTTTGTTCCAAAAGAAGAATACTCCCTCATTTTTGTGGGATGGTGGCCCAAAGGTTACTGATCTCTATCTTGAGACTAAATTTTCAACAGGTGATCATTTATAGACACCTCTTTATAGGAGAGTGAGTCTCATGACATATATGCTACGTAGATCATAAAATCACTGGGGGGGTGTAGTGAACTAGGCTAACTAGATAATAGATTTGGTTTGGGATGGTTTACAAACCAGGTTCTACAACTAATTATCCACTATGACTATGATAGAAGAGCGGGTTAGCTAGTTCATGCATTTTTATCTGGTTTCTATAAAATTTATGGATTATTCGACGTGCTTTACAGATCTATAGTGATTTGCGTCGATATACCATGCTCATGGGCTATTAAGGTATAGATTCTTCAATGAAGGTCTCTAAAATATTAAAGGATCTTAGGTAAGTGTTTTAGGGTGGTGATTATTAGTAAGATTGTAAATAAGTATCCAATTTATATAACAAAACCTAAGAGAATACGGAGGTTTAGAGTATGGAAGTTCAGCCTCTAAACCCAGTAGTTTAATTTCAAGTGGAAGGAGGAGATGTTTTGTACCTTCCCACAAGATGAGTACTAGCCAAGTTGTGAGTATTGGTAGCTCACTTTTCTATCATAAGTGTGTCATATGGGGACTTATTTGGAATCAGTGTGTTTGTAACCTAGTAGAGTGCTAATCGTATGGAAGTATGGGTAACATGAAATGTTTTTCAGGGCCTTCCCTCTATCATTTACTGGAAGGGTGACATCTCTAACTATGGTTTTGAGAGTAGGTTTCACAACACCATGTTAGGTTCAGAGCTAGATCATTACCAATAATTTTGTTCTAGGTGGTGGTGGTTGTGGATGAGGTATCCAAACACTAGTTTCACCAAGATAGTAGAGTGTCCTTGCTCTAGGTAGTGAGGTTGTGTCACAGGTCCATGATTCTCATTAGATTGTTTTGTACATCCAACACTTGAACAGAAGAATTCATTATCTATAGATATATGTATGATATTAGTATCATCTACACTAGAATCTTCTCTTTTTGATTCATGTTCATTTTATAGTTTTATATCCATACCAATGGTGGAGATCCTTAGGCTTGTGGTTCAATTTTCTGAGGGCATGATGAAATGCGATAATCTATTTCAGACTAGAATAGAGGGTGCACAATATTATAGGGAGTTCCCCCTTAAGATAAGTGGGTTTCACTTCATATGGAATATCATTTTCCTCAAGATGATCGCGTTTAAAATCATACTTAGTATCTACCAACTAGTTTCTTATCAAGCCTACATATATTTCTATCGTTGGAGGGTGAAATTGGAATCACTTGATGGCGGATGATATATTTATAAGGGTGAATGTGAGGTCTAGTTTTTCCAATGTGGACCATAACATCATGGGCTGGGTGGAATGACATCCTAGATTTATTGTTTATATTTGGATGAATAGGGGGTGCGTTAAGAATATTTCCCTCTAATGGTTGATATTTTGAATGATATTTTCATGGATTAATATTTTTTTACCTCATGAGAGATAGGTTGGGTTATCCATTAAGATAGTTCCATGAGCTACACTGGTGTCCATTCCTCCTTACTGGATGGTTAGGAAAGAGTTACAGGAGCTTAGGAGGCAGCTATAGGACATAGAGGAAATGGGGTTTATATGTCCTAATAGTTCTTCAGGGGTTCACCAATATTTTTTTCAAATAAGGTGGGTGTTACGAATAGACGGTGTGTGTATTATTATAAAGTGAACTTGTTAACGGTTAAGAACCGATATACCTTTCCATTGATAGAAAACCTTTTTGATCAACTATGGGGTTCAATGGTGTTATTGAAGGATTATTTGAGATCTGAATATCCTCAATTGCTTGTTTTACCAACAAATATACCACCTAAAAAATTTATTCAAGTTATGTTCTATAAGAGTATATAGTTAGGCCATTCGATCTCATGAATGTTCTAGGAGTTTTAACAGTGTTGATGAACTGTGTTTTACATACTTATCTAGATTCAGTTATGGTGGTTTTTAGGGATGATATATTGGTGTGTTTTCACAACCTACACGACCATGAAAAACATCTTGAGATCATTTTGTATACATTATGATAGAATAAGTTATAAGATAATCTCAGAAAGTTACACTTCTGGATGGATAATATTCACTTTTAGGGTCTTATTATCTCAATGGAAGAAGTATTAGTTGAACCAAAGATGGTGAGAGCTGTAGTTTCCTTGGAGAGTTCCAATAATTTCATTGATATATAGAGTTTCCTAGTGATATATAGATATTAAAAGATATTCATGCATGAATTATCATGTCTGGAAGCCCGTTGACGAGCATGACTAAGAATGTTTTAATGTTTTTTTGGTCAGATACCAAGGAGATAACCTTTATAGAGATGAAATTGACACTGACTTAAGCACATGTCCTAATTCTGTTAGAATTGGGAAGAAGCTACGCTATGTATATTTACACATCTTGTATTGGTCTTGGAGAAATTCTGATGCATGAGGATAATGTTTTGGTGTACAGGTCTCAAAATTTTATGCCACATGAGAGAAATTACCCAACACTTGATCTCGAGTTTACTATAGTTCATGATTTGTGCTATTGGAGACACAACTTACTAGGAGAGTGTTTTATGGTGTACGTGGACCACAAAATTCTCAAACAAATTTTTACACAATGTGACATAAATCTTAATTTTCCATGGTGGGTGGAATACCTAAATTATTTTGACTTTAAGCTTGCCTATACACATAGAAGGGAAATGTATTATCTGATGCACTAAGATGGATGATTCAGATATTTGAATTTCGTTAGAATAATAGAGAGTGGTAGATTATCACCTTATTCTATGAGATGCACATGGAGGTGAAGGACTGGTAGTGGAATAATTTTCCTTCATCCTTAGCTGTGACCTCTACCCTTATTGGTAGAGTGAGGATGAAGAAAATAACAAATTCTAAAGGCCTAGTCATGTGAGAGAGTATGGTAGGTGAGGACCCACCTTCTGGTTGGTCTATTGGAAAGGATGAAATTATACATATCCAGGGTCATTTATGGGTACCAGTGGACATATGTGAGGAGATGATGAGGGAGTTTCTTTCCTCGGATTGGGTTGTTCATATTGATTTTATAATGATGTATCATGACTTAACCTTAATTACTGGTGGCCAAGGATGAAGTGAGAGGTAGATGGTTTTGTACAAGTTGTTCCACCTATCAGCTGGTGAATAAAGAACATCGACGATTAACCAGTCTTTTTCAACAGTTACCAATTATCGAGTGGAAATGGGATGAAGTTGTGATGTTTTTCATGACCATGTTTTTGAGGTCACCATGAATTAATGATTCTGTATGGGTTCTTGGTGAGAGTCTTAGGAACGTTTTTCACTTTCGACCTATTAAGGATACCTTTTTTGTAGATGATTTTGGGAGTATTTATAATTGTGATATATTAAAATTCACGAGGTTCCTCATTATATCATTTTAGACAGCGATGATAGGTTAATGTCTTGTTTTTGGAAGAGCGTTCATATGGTGGTGCGTACACAGGTGCTTCTAAGCACAACAAACCACCCTCAGACTAATGACAAGTCAAAGCATATTTTTCAGATCATGGAGCACATTCTATGAGCATGTATTTTGGATTTTGAGGGATCTTGGGAGAGGAATATTCCATTAGTTTAGTTCACCTACAATAATTGTTATCAGGTGACTATATAGATTGAACTTTATGATGCTTTGTACCATAGGGAATTCTGATCAACCCTATGCTCATTATAGGTAGGTGAGGAAGATTTATTGGGACCATTTCGTGTGCATGAGACTTATGAGAAGGTCTAGTTGAGAAGAAAGTGGATGGATACAACATAGCCTTGACAGACATCTAATGCTGATCATCATCAAAAACCTCAAGAGTTCTAGGTCAGGTATATGAATTTTTTATGTGTCTCACAAAGGCTGTGACATAGTCAGATCAAGATATAGGGTAATATTTCACCATAATATGTCGATCTATTTTAGATTCTAGATAAATTTTGGCTAGTTTCTAATCAGTTGGATGTCTTCTATGTATCTTAGTTGTGCCATTGTCATTAAAACTTGTCTCGTGCTTTACAACCCAATGAGGATGAGCTACATGTCGATTCATAATTTTAGGAGCATCCTATTTGTATTGTTTACATGAAAATGATGATTCTGTGAGGACAGTTTGTTCCTCTAGTTCGGGTGCTATGGCAGCACGATCATTTATAAGATGAGACCCTGGAGTTGGAGGCCGATATACATGATAAATGGATAGATTTGTTCTCATCTGATTCTGGACCACCCTTGAGAGGGAAATTCATGGATGAATTGGTTTAAGGGGGGAATATTATTAGATATCAGGTTTTCCTATAAAGTACATATATCTTTAATTTTCATTTAATTTCTTGTTTATAGTCTAATGTGGGTACCCCATGGGATCATTGGAGTTATGGGGGGGGGGTCTAGGGCTTGTTCGGATCCTAGAACGAAACTATTGGACAAAAATAGATGTCCACAGGGTTAATAGAAACCCTGATCCTAATCCAAATATTCTGAGAAAAATCATACGAGACCCATGTAAAGGGAAAGAGGACCTCGTATAGTTTTTCAAGCAGTGTGAATGGAGGGGAATTCTCATTAAAGACCCTATATATTTATTGATAGGGTGATTATACATTTTTTCACATATTTAGAGAAATTTTGAACAGTAACCATGTGAGGTTCCCCTTGAAGTAGTGAAGGTCCCCTGGTAGGAAAATGGATTGGCCCACTGTGCGACCAAAATGTGAAACCTAGTGTTGCAAGAAAAAATGACCATTTCCAATTACATTTTTTTAAACCTTAAAAATTTCTCTTTTCTCTTTCTATAGATAGAACATATGTGAGATAGATACTTCTGAATTAAAATAATATTCTTTTATAATATTTTTCCTTCCTATCATAGAATCGAGACCCATATGCCTAATTGGATTTGCACCAGTGAGCACTCTATTACTTTTGTGTGTTTTTTTAACTTGGTATAGAATAATTTTTTAGGTGAATGCTAATATTTCCTACTTATAATTTCATAATATATTCTATGTTTTCATTCTAATATGGATCTAATTGGAAGCTGATAATGGATGAGAACTCTTTTATAGACCTACAGTAGTTGGTTTATACCATTCCCTTGGGATTTGGGGGTTTATATGAATAATTGAAATTGTACCAAACACTCGACTATCTAAAGGAACCCTTATAATTAATTGAATAATATATTTTGATGAATTGGAAATTTTTAGGAATACACTTTAGTTACTCTAAGTTTAGTTAGTAGTTATTACCCCAACCTAGGCCACTCAAGATGCATGACCTTGAATCTCCATTGTTGAACTACCAAAGTGGTGTGTGTATGAGATTTCTTAGTTAGAGTAAGCCTAGTTATAATTGAATTGAATTGGTTATTTAGGAGATGTTTTGGATCATTTTCCAGCTTATACATGATGTGAATTGTTAAATATTAAAATTTGAATTACTATATGAGTGGGTAGACACATGGAATGTAATTGAATGAGAATTGTTATATGAGTTGTAAGAATTCAAGGAATGTGAAGGGATGAAATAATAACTGAATTGAATGATGAATGTTTAAATAGGATTTCATGGGTTTTATACACTATGTGTCATGATAGAGGTAGATAATTCATTTAAATTTTATGATCCTTGGATTCTAATTCAGTGTGATGCCTTGGGCTTGCTGCCACTTCAATCTGGTTTGTAAGGGAATATTGTGGACATGATCTCTTGACCAGATCCTTGGACCCCAATTATAGCCTTAAAAAGTTTTCATCAATATTATCCTTGGAATTAACAAGGATTACTTGTTCACTATACCTTAGATATGAACCCGTTGGGTCTAAAACTTATGATTTTATAGATCATTCATGGTAATTGTGATATGCTTGACTATACGGTGTGGATGATATGAGATATTGTAAATAAGTCAAAGTCATTCCGTTTATTTCTATTTCCTTTATAGCTGCCTTGCATTGGAACTTTACCCCTTGTTTGGAATGAATCCTTGTTAGGATATATAATATCACTATTTTTTAGTCTATATTCCATGTGAACATTACATTTATTACTGCTTACCTTTGATATAAATTTTACACTACATAGCTTGTACCACACATCCTAGACTTGTTATAGACACAGTTGGTGGTGGTATACTGGGCTGTTATCTCACACACTATCTTGGGCTTCCGTTGGGTACCTAAATAGATTATTCAAATACAGGTAGTGATCAATGAAATCTCCCATAGTTTGATGTTTGAATTGGTTATATTCTTTAGAACAGGGGTGCATAGGACTAAGATAAGGATCATGATGCTAGATGGGATAACTATTTTGGTCTTTTTGGTACTTTGATACATGTATTGTATCACCTAATTTATACCTATTTTGTATTCTTTGTAGAGACATAACATTTTTCATCGTCATTTTGTATATGATTCTATTTCAGTCTTTTCATTATTATTGTGAATTTCTTGTGTTTTTTATCCCTCACTATACTGCTTCTTCTATAATGGTTTACTTTTCTAGTGTATAATGTCTATTTATGCTGCTTATACATTATTGTTACTACTTCCTCTATTTTAGTGATATGGTATTCAAAAAATTTACACTCTAGTAATGATGGAATAATATACCCATTGACACAACCTTGTCCCTCTTTTCTTGTTGGAAGCCTCTAGTGTTTGGGGACATGCACTTGTGGTCATGTGAACCACTGGCTCGATGAACCAAAAAGTTGAATCCATGTCTGGAGATGACATAATAAGATAGTGTAATTGCTGTATAGAACCTTATCTCTATGGTCCAGAATTCTTCAATGGATGATCCATATATGATAGGTAATTTTTTAGATCTACCACATCTATGTTTAGTATATGCGAGAGATCTGGTATGTACTTCCTCAAGAGGGATACATGGAATACATCATGTACTTGAGACATGGATAGTTAAAGTTATATTTGATAGACCATGACTTCTACATGATCCATAATCTTGAAGGGGTTGATGTACCTAGGAATTAGCTTTAATTTCTTCCCAAATATCATGAACCTATTTCCAGGATATATATCATGTAATTCCATGTCTCAACCCTCAAACTCTAAGTCCCATAGATGATTATATGCATATATCTTCAGTAAAATTTGGGAATCCCATATATGTTGTTGGATGACCTTCAACTTTTCTTCCATTTCCTTGACCATTTTAGGCCATAACAATTTTTTGACCAATTTCATCTTAGAATGAAGATGTTCTACTTATTTCCCAACAAAGGGATTTATATGGAGCCATTTGGCTTCTTGAGTGGAAACTATTGTTGTAATAAAACTCGACCAATGGAAGTTTTTGATCCCATTATCCTTTGAATTACATTTAGTATTCTCTCAACATGTGTTCAAGTGTCTAAAATGTCTTCTTAGATTGGCCATCATTTTGGGGGTGATAATTGGTACTGATGTTCAACTCAATATTTAGAGCATGTTGGAGTAATTTCCATTACATGGAAGTAAATATCATATCACGATTAGATATAACCAATAATTGTACTCCATATATCTTCACAACTTCTATGATATATATTCATGAAATTTGGTCAAGTGAGAAATACTTTCTAATTGAAATAAAGTATAGCATTATTTCCTATTGATGTATTTGGAATTGTAGTGAAAAATTCCATAGTGATGTTTTACCATTTCCATATAGGTATGGGAAATGGTTGCATCAACCCATTAGACTTATTCCTTTTCGACTTCACTTCTCGACATATCAGAAAATTCAATGTATATTAAGTGATCACATTCTTCATATTTTCCAACGAATGGTGTTCTCAGAGATCTCGATATATATTTTTTCTCCCTAGGTGAATGTAGAAGCTCAATCTTGGTGAATCATTAAAAATTTATTTATTTATCTCTCCATTTTATGTTACACATGGTAGCGAACTAAATATTATGACTCCATCATCAATTTTGAATTATGAGGATTTCCCATTTTTAATAGCTTCGACATTCTTATGAATTTTCATATAATCTCATTGAGAATCATTTATATTTTCTAAAAGGGATAGTTGATCAATCATTTAATAGAGGAAAGATGATATGCATTCTTTTATGATTCCAATGTCCATCCCTTTAAAGTATAAGAGTATTTGATGATTCTCAATTCTCATTATTGATAATGTTACACAATCGTTTCTACTTAGAGAATCTTCAAATTTATTTTCTTTTCATGGATGATAGGGGATTGAGCAGTCATAATACGTAATGATATCTAACCATATTTTCTAGCTCATATTAAGTTCCATTTGTGTGAATATATATTTTAGGATCTTATAATCAGTATATATCTCAAACTTCTCCCCATATAAATAATTATGGCAGATTTTTAATGCGAAGATCACAACCCCCAACTTAAAATCATGCGTGGGATAATTTTTCTCATGAAATTTCAGATGCCTTTAAGAAAAAATTATTAATTTGTAATTTTTCATAAGTACACAACCTAATCACTTCTTTGAAGAATCCCTATATACCACAAAGAGTTTCCAACTTATTGGTAGTGTGAGTACTGGTGCAATGATAAGCCTTTTTTTGAACTCGTTAAATAAGTTTCCACATTAAATGGTCCAGAAAATCTTTACTTCCTTCTGAGTTAGAATGGTTGATGGTTTCAGAAATCATGATATGTTTCTAAAAAATTATTGGTATTACCTATCTATACCACGGAAACTATAGATCTCTGTTACAAGTGAAGGTCTGGGCCACTCCTCAATTGTATTACTCTATTAAAAACTTAAATTTAATGTACTTTTAAAATAGCTTACCCCTTCTAAATGTCTTGAGAACAATATTCAATTATTCCTCATGGTCTTATTTTCCATTAAAGTATATTATAATATCATCTATAAAGACTACCACGTATTTTTTAGGATAATCTCTAAAGTATCTATTCGTTAATTACATGAATATTTCTAGAGAATTTGAGAGTCTGAATAGAATCACTCTGATCTCATAGTTTCTATACCACATTCAAATGGTATTATTTGGAATATATTCCTTCCTCACCTTTAATTGGTGATATCCCAATGAAGATTCAAATTTGGGAAATACTTGGCCCCATGTAGCTGATCGAAAAAGGAATTTATCCACAATATGGGATAATTTTTCTTTATTGGGATTTTTTGAGATCATGATAATAAATTAAGAGGAGGATTAATCCATGTTTCTTATTAACGAAGAGGACTAGTTTACCCCCACAGTGTATCACTATGGAATATAAAGCCCTTGTCCAGATTCTCTTGTAACTTTTCTTCAATTATTCTGACTCAATGGTGGAGATTCTGTAAGGATTATTTAATATGGGAAGAGATCAAGGTATAATATCATTTTAGAACATAACCTCGTAGTCAGAAGGAAGACCACACAATTCCTCACGGAACACATCAGTTCATTCCCTCGTAATGGGAATTTTTTCAAGCATGATTCTCTCATTTTCTCCATCATTTGAGCTAGATATTCTTGATCATAAGAAAATAATATCCACAACTGATAATATATTTTTAAAGGATAATTATCCTCAGTACACTTATATAGCTGGTGGATGCCTTAGGATATTAATAGTGATATCACTTTCCTGAAAATTGTTATTAGATTTGTATAGATATAAGAAATAAATTCCCAATATAGTATCAAACTATACCAAATGGAGTAATATGATATTTGTTTGGGATGTTTAGTCCAAAAACATTTACTGGGGAGGAGTTATATACTCTAGATGTAATAATTTCCCTATTTTATGTTCTCAAAGAAAAATCAACCATTATATTTTGAGGTGGTGTTTTAATATTTTTACTAAACATGAAAGATATGATAGAATACATTGAAAAATAATCAAATTGTATTTTTACTATTCTTGAATAAATAAATAGTGTACCTGTAACCACATCATAGTAACATCTAACTCAACATTATTGATAAAATATTCCCTTGCTTTCTGCCTTGGTTGTTATTGTTGTTGGTTGTCTCTAACAACCAGTGGCTTAGAGAATTGGATCACATAAATCCAATGTTCCTTGAAGTTTAAAAATTGCACTATTGGATGAGTGTTGATTTGAAACATTCATTTTTATTCCGTATTTGTGTGATTATTCATGTCCCTTAAGAAAAAATTAGCCTAATTCCCTTCCTTCCAAATTTAAAGAATCTTTTAGTTTCCATTACATAGTTCTCGAGATACTTCATTACACACTTTTTGCATGTTACATTTTCAGTTTTCTTACCTTCATAGTATTTATCTATTTATCCTCCAATATAAAACTCTATTTTCCTCTTTTAATTTCCAATCCCATGAAACCACTATGAATTACCAATCTCCATATCAACCTTTAGGGAACCTCATAAAATCTTATAGTAACTATCAATGCCTCTAATCACTTTGTATTTTCATAGACATGGATTTAATCCACTAATGAAGCAATCCACCTTACTTTTAGTTCTCATAAACATCCAGAGGTGTGTTGTGCAAGACTTATAATGTTTTCCTTGTATTACCAAATATATTCGTCTTTGTTTGGCTTCAGTACAAGGAAATCCCTTTCTATATTAAGATTGTGACATTGTGGAAAATATTTATTGAAAAATACTTAAATCCTTTCAAATCCATGGGATAAAATTCTAATTTATAATTTTGGTTTTTGATTAGTGTACACCACTAATAAGCTTACCTATCAAAATGATAGAATTTACGTATGAATTTTTATCCTTTTGAGCATTCGAGAACATAAAACATATTCTCAATGATGTAAATCCGTTTATAAAAAATTAGGTTATTAGAAGATACACGAAAGATATAAGGCCTTTTTCAAATAAAGTATTTCAATGAAAAATTCTCTTTATTAGGAAAAGGATGGAGTTTGACACAATTCAAATTACTATTTATAACTTGATCCAGTTAATCTAGTACCATCATATTGTTTAGATCTCTCATTTCTATCATATTTTTCATTTCATTAAAGAAATAATCACATTTCCTATAACATTGATTGTTATCACGGATTCTCTAATTTCCAAAAATTAAACAAATAAAGAGATAAAACAAATTTGGTTATTTAGTAGTTATTTAATGAGCATATAAAAAGGAAACCATCATCTTAGAGGGAATAAATTATAAATGAAAAGTATATCATAACTTATGATTCCCTACGTTTTTTCATTGATTTATCATCGTTATAGAATTTTCTATAGGCTTCTTAAAGAAGTTTTCAATTATTAATCCTAAAATATAACTACACTGTGATCTGATGCCAACTCTAGTGACCCTAGCCTTTAACACATATAATTAATTGATTTTAATCTTAACTATCTATGAAATAAAAAAAGGATTGAAATTTATAGTGTCCTTGGAAGAATATGTACATAATTAGAAATTATAAGACTAAAATAAAACTTATTTTTTTAATAATTTTCATAATGAGATCCTATCTTTTTGTGAGATTCAATATCTGTATCGGATAACCTGTGGAATAAATATACAATAGGGATGAGCTAAAAATTCCTATAGGGGATTAAACATGGGAATGATGCAAAAAACATGAGTTTGAAAGGCATAAAATGATAAGATAAAAGGTATGGAACATAAATAAGTATGATGAAGAATATCATACATAACATGGAATCCTATGATCAAGGAAATATTAGAATGTGGGAGAAAAATATAAACTGACATAAACAATATTCAAAGCTAACTAACAAGTCTATGTCACATGGTAGAAAACGTCCCATAGTAGAGTTTGTTTACTCCCTAATCTCATACAAGAAATCTCATGAGACTAAACATTACCTAATGAATTATAGTACTATCTCGGTGAACCCTTAATAACATGTTTATGCATGTGAGTATCACACGAAGAATTAATGATAAGAAATAAACATAAGGCTTAACCACCGAAATAGATGGGTTTCGTAATCATGTTATAAGGCATAACCAAAGAGAGTATCATAATGGTATACTTGAAAGAATTAATTAAAATCATTATTATAAATTAATAAGGGAAAAAAATTTATATCCTGAATAATGATGTTCAAATTAATTGGGAATATGAAAAATAATGTTTACGAATCTTTATAAATGAGCCACCTTAGTGTTGTTAAATGGAAAAGATTAAAGTGTATTTAAAGAGGAAAAAGTCATAATTTTTTATATATAATAAACAATTAAGTAATTTTTTTCACAATAAGTAGATATTTTTGAAATATAATCGTCGCATAAAACAGTTTATAGGGTGTAATTGAAAATGGATAAGAAATAGAGAAGTTTCCTTTAATCGGGCATGCTTATCGAGAGTAATCGTGACAATAAAAATTTAAAATATGTAATTCTCCATCAAAGAAAGTTGAATTCAGATACAAAAATATATTTAATACATATATAATAATATTGGATAAATATTTCAGAATAATAAATAAATACATTGGAAAAAATAGAAATAGGAAGGGTAACCCAAAGGAAATATGGAGGTTTATAGAGATCCCTTACCTTATGTAAGAATGTGTTCTTCACTTGAAATTAATTTTCCAGATAATCAATTTAGATTTATAAATTACATAATTAGAACTTATAATATTTGAATTTTATTTAATATAATTTTACTAGTTTATTTATGACAATTATGATGAGTTATAAATTTAAATTTCATCGTTTTTAGAGTGTTCATTTCGTGGTTTTATGGTCAGTTCACTTGTTTAATATTATGATAATTCTTGTAAAATGGAAATAATTATAAATAAGATAAATTATATATTATTAATGAACAAAAATAATTTTAAATTGTCACATATATGATTTTATGTTCTTGTATGAGGATGATTTATTTGATAAAACCTTAATGATAATTGTTCAATTTATTCTGGAAGTTTATTTCAATCATCACAAAATAGTTTTGTTTGATTTAATATCATGTCTATATATTAGATCCAAAACATAATTTTTTTACAATATATCTATATATATATATATATTAATATCTAATTTAACCATAATAATGGTTTTTTGACCAGCCTTGATGATAGTAGTTGAAAAGGAGAACTCGTTGTCCATGAAGGCGGTGAACCAACATATTACCGAAGATGTTTACATTTTTAGAATAAAAAAAGGAGAGAAGGGATTTGATGATGGATATAAAAATAAAATAAAAATAATTATAGTATATATATGATACTGGGGTGATCATGTCACTTTATATATGGGAAATGATAAGGTATAAGGAAGAAATAATTTAAAAGACAAAGAAATAAGATTTTACCTCTTGAAAACTGTCTCATTAAGAACCTCCTTAAGGAACATGAAATTGGTCTTCTGTTGAGCCTAGAAGCTCTAAAACATGGATAATAGTTTTATTAATTGAATTGGGAAGAATATTGTTAATATTCAAGGATTATATGGTGTGATAATAAGGGGTGGTATTTATAGAGGAGGAGATTGGTTTTTGGATTATTATATACATTAGTTTCTTATTTTGGCTAAAGAATATCAATAGTGTTGATTACTATGACTAAATATGGTAATTAGTGAAGTATGGTTAGAGATAATGTGTGATTACATCATTATTACATCATCCATGACTCAAAAATTAATGTATTTGGCTTATAATGTCAAATACAAGAAAATACAAAATTTCATATTCACAAAATTTGTACTATTTATGAAAATTAATTTTTTTACCCTATCCCTTTTTAGAAGATTATATTTAAAAAATGGAATCTATTTTATGAAAATAATTTTATAAAATGGGAAATTTATTTTTATTAAGAAAAATATCATTTATTAAAAAAATAAAGATTTTAATTTTACTATCGATTTTACGATATTTTGAAAATTTAATTAAGGTCTCATAAAATTATATTATAATTATAATAAAAAATATTAATTTTAGAATATATTTTATGAAAATATATTTTCATTTAAATAATTTTAGTTGTTATAATAATATAAACAAAACATTTATGGTTTACAAAATGCTAGCACTTAATGTATCATTTTAAAACATTTTGTTACTCATTCAACGTTATAAATATATCATATTTTAATCTTTAGATACTAATATTTCATTTATAAATTCATTGGTGTGGTTACTATTCTAATTACAAGATTACTATTTCTAAGAGTCAAATTTCTATTGTAGTGGTCAGGTTACTATTCTAATTGTAAAAGTTCCTTAATTTATATAAATTCCACTGATTTCATTCATTATATATTCACTTCCATATTTTATAAGGGTTATATATAATTTCATATTCAAAATGAATATTACATTATTAACATTATGTTATATTTCTACATCTTTTTTCATGAGTGTATTCTTTTTAATGTATCAAGAAGATATAAAATTACCCATTATTATTATCTTATTTTCTATTTATTATTATTCTATAATATTAGGTATTATTATTTATTTATTTTATGACTAATGTATGAGTATTCATTTATGAGAATATTTTTTTATTAGTTTATCAATGTGATAAATGTGTTTTATGACCTAATTATAAGAAGAGAAATTCAATTTATAAAATTATGGGCTATCAAATTAGATAGAATGATAACCAAACTAAAACAATTGGAAGTTGATTTATACCACCTAACTCAAAATCATGAAATAATAATCCAATAAACAAGTTATCATATAAATTATAAAAACCAATAATTCATAAAGAAAATGATATATCTCTAATAATTGGGATATAAGAAGAAGAATCTATATGAAATTGATAAGAATTAATTAATTGTTGGAAAAAATTATATAATCTAGATGTCTGGATCAAAGAACATATCCAAGGATCAAAGAAAGATTTTGAAGAAGTTTGGGAATCCATATAGAACCCTTATTGTCTTTTAATCCTGAAATTAAGATTGAATGAGAGAGATTAATGATTTTAAAAAATTCTAGAGAAGGAAATTATGTTGAATCCCCACTTAAAAATCCTAGAAGACCCCACTGGATTTTTGGTGCAGAAGTACCAGCTAGCCAAGACATTCAGGGTGCTTTTCTAGGATACTTACCCATACTACAAATAACCAATTAAACTTTCATATATCCTATGGAACATTCCATGGATTTACATTACCAATTTTACCCCTCCGATCATCTTAATCACCTCCAAGGAACCTCTTTTAATAGGAAATTTTCTTGGTTACAAACTTTTAAGAGGTTCATCAAAATTAAATGAGATAAGTACATAAATAAAGGATGCCATTTTACAATGGGTAAGGTGGGACCCAGATAAGTATGATTTTATGGATTTTTAGAGATTCCACTTTAATGGTTACATATATTGATATTATTGTATTATTGGGTTATACATAAATGGGTTATGAGGGTATAGATGTAACCATTTATAGAAAAACGAGACAAGTCCTGAGTTGGGCAACTTTAGGTTGAATATTTAGTGTGGCTTCATCTTCTTTACAAGATGTCACAAAAGTATGAATTGTATATACATTCATGGGTTTTGTTTATGTGTGTGTGAGTTTATCTTATCATCAATTTCACACTTTATAGGTTTTTATAGACATCTAATTGATCTATAGTACTTAGTGTGTTGAGGAAAATGACGAAATCCTACTAGGTTGTTGGACTCACCCCTACCTTAATAAATTACTTGGGTTTTTATATATGTTGGTATACCTTCATGTTTCCTCTAAGGAAAAAAATAATCATGGATATTCACACATATATTAGAATGATCATTGTTCTAGATGCCAATGATTCAATAATATTTGTCTTTGGAAATGGACTTGGGGCCATTTTTATTTATTTATTATTGTTGGATTACGTATTTTCCAGGTTGCAACATATTGATAATTTTTTTAGATGATCCATTTAATTTATTTTTATTCTACTAATTATGTTTTATGTTTAATTAATATCATTAACACAATTTATAATTGTATTATAGAATATTAGACTCTATATTGGCTCCCTATTTATCTATTTACAAGATGTGATCATGTATGTTACATAGATAGGTAATGCATAATTTTTTTTATTGGCCTAAAAATCACTCCTATGATTAATTTTTAGTCTAATACTATCCTAATGATTATTTTAGGCCCCCTATAATTGACAAAGGCCTTTTACATAAAAGGAGTCTCACCTAAGGCTAATAACACTACCCAACTCAAGTAGTGTTTAGGTGATCCTAGTTGGTAGAAAAAGTGTCATCAAAGTCTATTTTTTGTTATAATTATTCTAATAGAGGTGATTATAGGATATGGAAACTCTAGTGGTAAATCATGAGTATAAATAGTTATCATGGATATAGTTGATACCCAAATTTCCTTAATGTGACTAGTGAAATGTATTAGATAATTTAGGTTACCAGGGGAAATGGTCTAAGGATTTCAATATGGAATATATGAGACTTAGGATGAGTCACATAGATATTTTGGATCCAGTTATAGTACTCATGAATCATGATTGTGACATTATTAGGTCATGAAACACACACACACACACACTTACCGTTGCTGTTATTTGATATATTTCCAAGTATATATCCAATATTAATTGAAAAAACCTAAAAAATATAAAATTCATTCTTGAATAGAAATATATTTGTCTAAACACTATATAATAATGTATTTAATGTTTTATATATTTAGAAAATTATTTTTGAAAATCATGTCAAAGTGGGTTTTAAAAAAAAGATTGTTTTTTGAGGAAAAGGCTGGAAGGGCTAGAGATTTCAATGTTTGATATTCATATGAAAACCTTTGGATGTTAAGGGGTATTTTTGTAAACTTGAATAAGTTTTTGTCCTGAATAATGAAAATTTTAATGTTTTTAAAATTAATAACTAGTTGTATATAACCTCATTTTTTTTGTTTTTTTTTTGTTTTGGTTGAAATTGATAGGTGTGTTTTGAATTTCTTGTTTGACTTGTATGCTGTAATATTTATAGAGATATGTTGTTTAGGCTTATTGAATGGATGTTTAGTAAAAAGTTTAGGAAAGGAATTGTAAAAATTTAGGTTTTTTATCCATTAAACCACATAGGATTTAGGTTTACTAGGGTATTCCTATGGTATAATGTTCAATACGTCCATAAAGGGTATGGTATGATCATCAGTGTTTTGGGATTGAAAGGAATATTCTTATAATGTATTAGTGTGTGGGTGTTAAATATTACTGAGGTGCATGACTGATTGGAATTGAGATACAATATAATTGATTAATAAGATATATTAAAGTGACATACATGTGGTTATAATGTCTATATAATAATTTTTTAGAGACTTGTTGTTTATATAGTGAGGCTCTCCATGAATAACATGCTTTGGTGTTGAAGTATCATAGTTGAGTCATGATTGGTGTTGGTAGGTAGAATATTTTGTGATTGTGATTAATTGATAAACATTATTGGTCATGATTTATTGATGAGTGATCAATGATGCTGCTCCAAGATGTGCTATTTTATGATGGGGAGTTTATAGTGTCCCATGAATTTTAATGTCGTCCAATCTGAAGAGAGTAATGACTATGCTAGAATTAATCACTAGGATATTTTTAAATTTCAAATTTGGATTAGTGAATGAAATTTTTGGACATGTATGAATGTTTCAATGGAAATTTTGGTGGTGATAAAATGGACAGGAGATAATTTAAGGGATTTTATTAGATATTGGTAGTTAAATCAGAGAGGGTGATGGATAGTAGTATCCAATGAGAAACTAATGGAGTGACAAGTTGGTAAACCCTATTGGTCTATACGTTGAACGGTTGGTGTCCTTACACCAAGCACTAAGTGCATAAATGGGTCACCAGTGTTTGTTCACTAGGTAATCAATATGGATATACCAAATTTTTTATTGGGTGAAGGAATATCATTTGAAAATCACCCGCTTTGATTTTTAGAGGGGTTATACTTGCAAGTTTAACTTTTTTTAGTAATACCTTCTCTCAACATATTTTGATTACTGTTTTGTCCATGTTGATTTGGGGTCCCTTGGTTTACTGATTTGATGTAATTATTAATTCTTCTTCAACTTTTTCCCATGATGTTCCCTTGGATTAACATAAGATCATTGAGAGGGTTGGGTGGAGGTGAATTTGCACTCACCTTTTCATTTATAGGAATGATTCTTAAGTTCATTATTAAAACTTTTCCAAACCAAAAAAACCTGTTAGGGATATGGTCTACTCAAATATAAATCTCATCATCACCTTTCTTACACTACAATTATAAATATATCTCACACACAATAATTACAAGGTTTGGTACAAAGAAAAACTTCTTTCCATGTTGGTTATCCCCCAACATGGATTATTTTATTATCTTTATAGGATTACAATGACAAATACATCAATTAGTTCTAAACCACAATCATAGTTCATCCATATAATCATGGTTCTATCCCCCTTCAATCAACTATTTTCCACATTTTTTTATAGCATTGTCTATCCAAAATGTTTCTTCTTTTTTCATAGCATGTCATATATCCGTGACAATAATCCCTTTCAGTTACAAGTTATGAAACCTAATTAAAATATTTCTCTATCTTCTTTTTTGATCTAGTTTAGAATGATATTATCTTCTTCGAAAAGAAATTTGGATCACCAATGCCTGTGTATGAACTTCAAGATCTTAAAAAACTATATTAAGAGTATGTTTTTTGCTAAAACTTACACCTAATATTTATAAGACCAATATGTACACAATATGATATTTTCTAGAACTCCATATAGAAACTCTCTTAACAATTGTTTATCTAGTAAATTTTTTTTTGTTTTTTTTTTCTATATAATGGTTCTATTTTTTTCCTGTGTCCAATGATCCTCATTGGGCTTCATTCTGGTGAGCTATGTTTAGAATATTAATATAATGACTCCATCTTATGCCTCTCATTCTGGTAAAGTGAGTATGGTCTGGTATAATTCCTACTTCATTGAATAATTAGGAACTTACTGGGTTTATCTCCCATAATTTTCCTTTTCTTGATGATTCTCAATACATTGTATATTCTACTTAATTTTATAATACTCATTATAAGGAGACTCATCTTATACAAGGTCGGAACCCTAGTTATAAACTCAAGAAAAAACATCTTTTTAACTTTGGATCATACACATGTAAATATTGTTATTATATTCCGTAATTTACCCCCATTATATAGGTGTACTTCCCTAATTTTTGGAAGAAACTAAAATAAATTTTCTAAATAACTAAAACTAGTATATCAAATCATTCGCTTAATTGCATTTCACATTATGTATCTCGACACTTTTGAAAAATTATGGAATATTATTTAATTTTCTTGAAAGATCTACTTTTGTCAAACTACCTTAAAATAGATACTAAAGAACTTATGAAAACAATCTTAACCCTAGTAAGATATCAAATATTGAAGATCAGATCAACATCTTCGTGTAAATGGATTTACATAGTTTATGTAAAGCTCTTTAAAAATTCTCTCTTTATTGTGTGTGTATCTATTTCCTTTAACAAAATTTTTCTGTCTGATTGTATACGATTAATATTCTCTAACCGATGGACTCATAAACAATTATCATCGAATCTATATTCATTTAATAACCCTTTGATTGGAAACCATAGTCTTAAATACTAAATATATGTTTATTTGATGAATTATCATATCTTATCTTTGTATATCTTTATGTGAAACCGTTTTTTGATGATACTCAATCAAATCATTCCACCTTAGTAACTCATGATGGTACATATTCATAGGATTTTATATCTGAATACATCATGTGTCCCAATTAGATGTTTGTCTATCTGATAGGAATATGTTTTCTTAAAACCACTTTTAAATGGTTAATGGGAACCCACATTGTTCAAATTTCACATTCAAAATTCATATCCAAAATCCATTACTCGCTAAATATTTGATGAGTTGAGAAAAATGAAATTATTGATGTCAATGCTTCAGTCTATTCACCTGGCCTCCCATCACCACTATTTTTCAAGCCCTTCATTGTCCACCTGTTCATGTCAACAATCAACCAACACTACCACCGATGAGATGATGACCCACAGGAACAATCTTATCCTCTTTGAAATGACCAACACTGATCACTAGGTTAAATAACGAACTGATGATACCTTGGAACATAAAAAATTCTTCCTTCAAGAATATAACCACAACAGAACCAGTAATAAAATGCAATGTACATAAATATGAAACACCAAAATTATTTTTTTGAATTGAAAAATTGAAACCAAATGTTGTCTTTTCCATTGAGGGTGGAAAAAAAGTCACCAAACCAAACCACCATGAAAACATTATAGCCAAATCCACCAAAAGTGAATCCACCAACTAATCTAGAATAACCTGAGGCCAAATTCCAGTTGACATTGAACAATACTTACATGAACATAAGGACACTAGAAAACATATAAGACAAAAAACAACACTAGAAAAAGAACGTTGAAACCCGGTGGAAGAGTTGAAAAAAATCATGTTGAGGCTCATTAAATACATGTGAAATCCCAACCAAAACATCCAAAAACACCAATGAAAACCACTAAATTAGACCAAAATGGAGTCCTATGTAATAGATCCAATTCAATTGAATAAGTAGAGTTGATCAAGTCCTCAAGAGTGAGCAAAAATTATAGAGTGGAAATTAAATTACCTAAAAACAATAATGAAATCCACATACAAAAAACTTTTCATTGATCAAAACTACAATCACCTCCCAAACCACCATGAATTACACCGAGTAGGAACAAAAGATTGGCCAGGGATAAAAAATCTATTAGGAGGGAAGTCATAGTTAATGATCGATTTACCGAAATAAGGAGTAAAAAATCCCATAGGGGAATGGGAAATAACAATGAAACACAAAAATAGATGAGAAATAGTGATGAGAATGAAATTATGGTGTTCATAGAAGTAGGGGATCTCACTATTGAAGCAACGCACTTAAAACCCAAGAAGTGGGTGCTTCCAAGAGTGAGAGAATGGGTGGGGAAGTGGGGTTCCATCAGTATAGACTTTATTTTATATGAATATGATTTATTTATAAAAAATTAGTAACTTATAATCTTGGATAGTCTTCACATTTCTCTATTTGATGACACCAGGAAATATTCATCTATTGTATCTTTAGAGTTTCTATCTTACAGAAGTCGACAGTTACAACTTCATTGAAATGTCCACCTGGTTCTATATCTAGATTCCCTTCATCTAATAATAAATTATCCCCATTTATACTTATTTTAACAAACTAAACATTATGTGATAGTAGAATCCAATAAATCACAATCTTGTAATAGTATGCAAGTTATATATAATATCTTTATGCACCTACACCATTGAAATATATATAATATCTATATAACCACATCTTTCTAGTATCCATAATCTATATATAGCCAAAAATTCATATATAATTCTCCATTTCTTTCATTATATAAATTTTTATGTTCATAATATCACATTACACAACCTACATACAAATAGTATGTCTGATAAATTACATCTGATAAACTTGATCTTTACCATTGTAACGTAGATTGATTAACTCCATATGTTCAATTTATATATCTACTTAAAAACAATTTTTCCATTTATTTATGCATGGTGGCTCGAAATCTCTTTCTAAAATAACTTCTCAAACATTTTAAAAACTCATACAAACTTATCTTGGATCATAATTTTCGTTATGATGTTATAACTTGACGAACAACTTAGCATCATATAAATTTGTAAATAATATTTTCGAACAAAGTTAAGTGAACTTTCTTACACTTATTAAGAAATGTTGTAAGACTTAATCAGGAAAGTTTGTTAAATTCTATAAGAAAGGTATCATACACAATTAGAGCAACATGATATTACAATTTTCTATTCAAACACAAATTTACACATTGAAAAAAATATAACTAAACACACTTTTGGCATAAAAATTTCCCCCTTTCTATTTATTGCAAATAACCACAAAAAACTTAAAACATATTCACAGTCAATATGAGTTCTTAATACATTCTACTCATATGATGATTTCATCTTCTTCTCCCCCACTTCACTTATCCACCAGGTTGATAATCAAATTTAAATAGGATATCCAAAATTATATCTCTTCATCTCAAAATATTAATAATTTTATAAAGAAAAAAATCATCACATGAGTTTATTAACAAAGTTCCTTTAAGTAACCCTATGTCAATTTGGATGAACCAACTGTAGAAAATAATATTTTATGATTAGGTTAATCAATTTTTTTCTATAAAATTTATTTCATAAAATAATTTCCTAATTCTTATTCTAATATATTGATACAAACGGAAATATAAGAAAGATTGTTGAGGGAAAACCTACACCCATCTTAACAAATATATCAAAATACTTCAAGTATAATAAAAACCCTTTCCCAAATATATCATATTTCTTGACATATATATATTATTTATAAAAAATAGTGTGATATTAATATATAAAATTCAGATTTAATCCACCTCAAGGGTAGAAATTTATTAGTCATCATGTTGGTAATAATGTTCTTTGATGGATTTTTCAGTCTTATTGTAAAACTAATATGGTTCTAAGAAAACTTCTTTACATATTCTCATTAAATTCCCTAAAACATATTATAAATAAAAATCTATGTTGTGAAGAAGGAGGGACCTCAGTGTTTCCTATAAGTATCATTAAAATTGATAATATTATATCTTTCACAATTTCATAATATTATTCTTTGATTTTGCATTAGATGTTCTTTTTTTGATGTGATCAGCCTCCATATATATTTTTAATTAATTTATTCTCATCTAAAGATTTTTTATATAAATGTTTTATCTTCTCTATGGATTTTATAAATTATTTGTTACCATGAGTTTGTAAAATTTTCATCATGATTTCTTATTGGGATGGTAAGATAGTCATAATTTTTTTGGACATGCCCATATTTCTCACACCGGTTGAACATTTTTTTTATTTTAAAACAAATATATATTAAAAATTATTTATCAACATTATACTCATTTATTTTAATGTTTTTTGATTTATTTTTTATTCATTAGAATTTTGTGGTTCCTCTATATTTTTAGCCATGGATTCTTGATCTACAAACAAATGTAAGAACTGTTACTTTTCTGGATATGCTTTATTCCCCTACATTACTTTCATTGGATTCACATTTATTTCATTTGAAACTTTATCATTATTCATATTTTGAACATTATTTTCTTACTCATCATGATTTGTTGGAAGGTCTATTCTTATTTTCTCATTATAACTCACATCTGTTTCATACTCATTTCATGGTAAAGACATGTCTTACCAATATGAGTACTCTATATGCCCAAAATATTCACAATATTATTAGTGACCTATGAATCCCGATCCTTCAGGATGATAACTGTACTATAATTTTTGTTATTGTTTTTTTTTTCTTTTTACAAACCATGAGGTACTTGGTATAAAGACACACTTTTTTAATGAATTACACTATTTATTTATGGAATATTATTTATAAAAAAATACTATCTTTTGAACCTACATTTATAATAAATGAAAATGTAAATTGGGATTCTTTAGCAAACAAAATAACATACTTCTATGAACCTTTCTTCTCTTCAGCTTGATAAGATTCACCGTTAACCTCAACTGCTTTGGTGTAGTCTTCTCTCATTTTTCTTAACTCAACTTGGGTTTCAAGAAAAATTGATTATGATTTTTAATTATATAATTCATTAAAAGTAAAAATTTATTTAATAACATTCACAATCTATTAAAGGATTTCTATCTTCAAACTATTTTACAAACTTTCCTTTATAAGTCTTATTTCTACCATCTCGATATTCTCTTATCTTATGAATTATCATCATAAATTTACCATTTTATCTCAATATTAAAAAACTTATTTTTCTAATCTCTAATAAAATTGAGGTTCATCATATTCTTTTTGATTAAATATCCATTTTTCAAAATTTATTTCCTTAACTTATCTATTCATCTATGTTCTTTGTTTCTTGAGTTGTGAATTTTTCTCAAGTGGTTCTTCTATATTTTATTTTAGAATCAACTCAATTTCATTTATCTCTTCACCATAATAATCCTGGTCTAATGAATCATATCATTTTATAATTTATTAAAAAACATTAAATGATAATCATATTCATTACTGAATGAATAATAATCTTAATTTGTTATTCTCAACAAAATTTTCTCCTTATTATAAGAAAACTTTTTCTTTTTTTTCTTCCACTTCCATATGTGAAACATCTTATATTCTTCTCATAACTCAGAATATTATTAGTCATTATATGGAAATTGTGTGTAAAACATCCATTTTTGTTAAAATTATAACATTTAAGAGAATTTTTACTCTACTTCCTTCAAATTTTAACTATTTTTATCTCTTAGAACGAAGGAAAATAGTTCTGTCTAATTACACTATTTCTTCCCTAACCTCTGAATCACTTGATTCTTCTTCAGGTTATTTATCTCTAAGCATCATTTTTAACAAATCTTAAATATCCATTTAGTAGCTATTATTCATCTCAAAAAATATATTTTTCTACATTCCATGTGATACAATAATAATATGAACTTCATCAAGAGGTAAATCTTCTTGATCTTCTCAGGTTGACAGTTTGGAATAAAATATATTTGGAAATTTATTCATTAGTTTCTTAAAAATAGTAGACTATTAATCCTTTTCTACCAAAACATATGATATTGCTAAAAATCTCACTATCCCTTGTAAAATATCATCAATAAATTATTCATCATCCATATTAATATCTTTAAACATGATCCTAAAACTTTTTAGCTTATATTCCTTAACATTCTCATTTCCTTCAAAACTGCTTCTCAACTTATCCAAAAAAATTTAACTATTGGAAATTCCATAATCTTTGTATAAAAATTTTATACGAGAGTCATAAATATGGAATTGTGATCTTTGTGATAAAATTCCAAATTTATCTTATCAAAAACTACTGTAGTAACTTTATTAATTAAGGGAAATCAAAATTTTGTGAGATATCTAACATTTAGTATAAGAGATATAATGTATGGTATCATTCTACTATTAAAATTATGATAGTTTCTTGTATTGAAAATTGGAAGAGACTTGTTTTTTATGGAATTGAAATTCTTTATCCTCAATAGTTGGGTCTCTCAGGGGTAAAAAAGGCTCTGATACAAATTTATGTCACCTTGAATCAATATAGGTTCATTAGGGGGTTGAATTAGTGACCAATTATAATTTTATAGGAAATTTAGTTAAATTAATTAAGAAAATTGTTCCTTGCCTCTGGAACTTTTTAGAGTTATGATCCAGTAAAATATATATCTCATTTGAACTTTCATATGAAACAAAAATAAAGAGAGACCAACACATGATAATTAAATGGCTCCGTAGAAACAACCATTTCTTTGACTTGTAGTTATCCCTATCAACAATGATTATTTTACTATCATCATAGGATTAGAAATTTACATTAAACAACAAGTTATACACAGTAGTAATCATTTCTATAGATAACAAAAGTTCCTCCCCCAACAATCAACTCTCCATGAATAGTTGGTTATACACACAACTGATCTTACTGTACCCTATTCCTTTATAACTAGTTATAAACCCTAGTCAAAAATATTTTTCACCAGTTTTTTATATCCATAAACTATAATATTTTTATTTCTTCTTTTCTAATCCATTATTTAATGATTTCCTCTTTCTCTATAAGCTTGTTGGATCACCTTCACTTTTGTAAAACTTCAATATCCTCATAAAAACTCTTATTATTTTGTTATCCCTGAAACATTCTTTGAAAAATAATTAGATGTACTCAATATAAACTTTTATAAAACTTACTATGTTATGTTTTTATTTTATCTATTGAATCCTTTCGGGTTTTCTCCATTTGATGCTACTCACTGGGATTTTTTCTTGTGAGTTATATTCAACATCTTCATCTGATGAAACTCTCTGATTATTCTTTATCTAGTAATGAAAGTTTATTCGAGTTTACATAATACTTCTTTGATTGAGTAGGAACTCAAATAGTACCTCTACCATCACTTCCTATACATCTAATTATTATTGTTCTATTTTATGGTGTCATTCGTCTGAGGAAACTTTGTAATGTAGAAATATTCTTTAACTAGGTAGTAAACTTGTTTAAAAAATCATAGAATAATATCTGTAGTACCTTATCTCCTCTAAAAATTAATAGTTTCATTATAGTCTATACTTTTGTATAACCTTTATATAGTTTTAATTTTATGAATTTATATGGTAACTCAACTGAATTTTCCTTCTCACTAAAACACAACATCTCAAGGATTCCAATCAATTATATTTGATGGGTTTTTTCTCAACTTTTTTGGAATATTCTATAATACACTAAAATTTTCTAAAAAGATCCGATTTTTATTAACTTACTCAACATAAATGTTAATGAACTTGTGTATTTTTTTGAACTAAGATAGATTACAAATGTTGATGATCATCTCAATTTGTTTAATTAATTTACGTGGTTTATATAAATCTCATTAATATTTTAATATATAGTTTGTGTCTATCCATTTCCTTCATTAGAATTTATTTATGAAATGTTTTACCAATAGTATTATATGTATGATGGAATCATAAACATTAATCATATGATGCATCTTTATTTGGGTTATCTTTTTTAATTAACCTCCATATTATGTACTGAGTATAGGTTTTTTTAATTGCATCTCATATCTCTATCTAGTGTATCATCATATGAAACCTCGTTCTGATAATATTTTATCCAATAATTATTCCTTTTCAACTCAAGATAGTTCATCATCATAATACCATCTATATAATTACATCATGTGTCTTAGTCTGATGTTCTTCTGTCTGATAAAAATAAACATTATTTAAAACATTTTAGTGACTTCTTTACTGGTAGTGTCTTCAAATTTATCTATTCGGTGACATTGGGAAATATAAATCTCTTGCATCTTTAGATTGTATATCTGAATTAATTCATCCTTTTAAACTTTATTGAAATCCACTCATATTGATTTGATAATATTCCATTACTATGATAACAACTTTTCCCCATTTAATATTTTTCTTTACAAACAATGCACTATGTGATGTTAGTATTTGAAGAATTTATATCCTATAAGCTTATTCTGGTTCCTTTTGATATATTTTCAAAACTGAAACTTGTAAATATATCAAATATCTATCTAATTTCATCTATCTAGTAACCTCAATCTCTGTAAGGAAATAGCTTCATAAATCATTATCCATTTGGTTCATCCAGTAATAATTTTATTTCTATCAAATCACATTATTCAAATTTCTTACAAATATATTGCCTAATAACTTGTGATTGATAAACATGATTTTGATATTCGCAACATCAATTACTTAAATCCATAGGTTCACTTTATATAACTCCTTAAAAATAGTTTTACCATTAATATGTGATAAGTGGGTCAAAATTCATTCATAAAATTACTTCTCTCAATATATAAAAATTAATACAAACTGTTCTGGAATCATGTGTTTCTTCATAATGTTAAATCTTTAAAAATGGAATATCATCTTCTACCATTATAAGTAAAGTTTCCAAAAATATTTAAGTGAACTTTCTTACACTTCATAAGGAATGTTTCTACAATTTATTCAGGAAATATCTTAACATATATTAGGTATTTTTTTCTCTATAATTCAATTAATATCTTCTTGTACCTTTATATCCAAACACATATTGAAAAGAAATACAACCAAACACTCATTAGCACAATAATATCCCATTTTTTATTGTATTCAATACCCACATAAATATTACAAAAAATTTAAGTAAATACGTGTGGTGAATAATTTCTTCCCATATGATATTTTTATCTTTTTATCATTATAGTTCATTTCTATCCATTATTGACAATCAAATTCAAAGAGACCAACTCAACTTTTCTTTCTTTTCCTCAGAATAATAAAAATTTTATAAAGGGAAAATCAGTATCACATGGATATGTTATCAAATATAATTTAACTAAACAAATTTAATTATTTGTGGATTAACCCAATGTAGAAAAAAAGAGTTAATAATTATGTTAATCAATGTTATCGATAACATTTTTTTTATATAATACTTTTCTAATACTTCTTCCGATATCTTTATATTAAGGGAAATCTAAGAAAGTTAGTTTGGATAAATCCTACACCCATTTTAATAAACATATCAAAAAAGTTCAAGTGTAAAAACAAAAATTCTTCTAATACATTAGCTTCCATTTCATCACTAATTTCAATATAAGTAAAGTTTGATATCTATACCTTAGCTTCATAATTTAACCCTTTCAAGGCTATCAATTCAAACCTCATAATGTTTGTAAAAATGTTTCATGATTGATTTATCGATCATGATATAAAACATATATAATACTCAAAAATATTCATTACTTATTATTATTATTCAATTACCTAAATGTTAGTACAAACAGAACTGTTTTTTTGTGAATAAGGAGGAACTATAGTGTTCTTTAGAAGCATCATTTAGACATATGATTTTCTCTATGTCTTAACTTCTTCATCTTCTTAATGTATTTTTCATTAGTTGTTACTTATTTCTTGTAGTTAGCATCCTTAGTTTTTGTAATTTATTTGTTATCATATATAGAGTTTTCAAATAAAGATGTCATTTTATATTCATATTTCATAACATCTTTTTCATATTGAGTTTGTAAAATTTTCTTCATGATTTATTTCTTGGATGGAAACATAATTATACAATTTTTGGTACCATAACCATATTACTCGCACCTCATTCACCTGTTTTGAATTTTCAAAACTGAATGTTTTGGAAAACTTTTAGTAGAAATTAGCTTATCCCAGAGGGACAAACATATGTTGTGTTTGTTTATTAATATTTTTCTCATTTTTTGAATATTTTTACTTTCCTTTTTCTTCATCATAATTATATGCTGATCTATATTTCTTGATATGGATTCTTTATCTAGACAAATAAATATACAATATTTATTTTCTTTATAAACTTCTTTATCCTGCTCAACTTTCTTAATCTTCACATTTATCTCTCTTGAATAATTATCATTCTTCTTTTTGGAAAATCATTTCCATCATAATTATACTTTCTTAGAAATTATGTTCTTGTATTCTCATTATATCTTATCCTTCATTCATACATACATCCTAATAAAAATATCTTATAACAAAATGAGTGTGATATGTTTCTGAATCCTCTATAACACTTGCATTGACCTCTAAATATTGATCTTTTAGGATGATAGTAGTTATTCTCTAAAATTTCTTTATTTTTTTTATTTTAAGAGACTATGTGTGGCAAATTTTAGGGAGACACTTTCTTAATTAATTATACTCATTCTTGGTGGAAGATGATTTATGATAAGTCACTAATTTTGATCCTACATTATTAGTAGAAGAATATGTACCTTGGTATCGTATGTGAATTGAAAGAAATTGATTCTATGGACATTTCTTTTCACTAGCATGAGACAGTCCATATTTTTCCTCAACTCCTTTAGTGAAGTCTTATTTCATATTTATTGTCCAACATTGTGTTAGAAGAAAAATTGATTTTATTTTTTACAACTCTTATTCTTTCTCCAAAAAAATCTCTTTAGGTACATTCTCCAACTTCTTTATTTTAGTTATCTTCAACCTATTATACTTAATATCTACAAAAGTTATAGTTTCTAATATACCAAGATTCTCTTTGATGGATAAAGTCTCTTCATAAATTTTCATATTTTTTCACAATATGACCAACTTCCATTTTATAATATCTAATCATATTCAGTTTTGTCTCCTCCATTTTTATTCACTCAATATTTTTAAAATTTATATCCCTAACTTCGTTATCCAACTTCTTTATTTGTTTCTTTCATTGATAATTTTTCTCAGGTATTTAATCCAAATTTTCATTTAGAATAACCTTAATTTATGTTATCAATTGATCATCATTGTCACATTATGCTGTGGATTTTTTTATTTCAAACTCAAGAAAAAAATTTCATGGTGATCATATCTATTACTGGATAAAGAATCACAATTCTTTCTTATACTCAAAAATATTTTCATCATGTTGTAAGGATTTTTTTTATTTCTCTTCCACATCCTTTTCTGAGACTTCTTATCTTCTACTTTTGACTCTGAATCTTTAAAATTCTTCTTAGGATAATTTTTTTAAAATGGAATTTGTCATTATAATTAAAACATTAATGATTAATTTTAACTTTCCCTTTCCAATTTACCATGTATATATTCAAATGTAAATAAATTATTGTGTTGAAGTGCTCTACTTATTCATATACCTTTAAATCAATTTATTCTTCTTTAGTTTATTTATCTATGATAATATCTTTTAATAAAGCTTAAAAATCCATTTCCTTTTTTACTTACTCTTAAAAATTTTTCTTTTCCTCATCTCATATTATTGAATATTATTTTTTATATTCCTTGAGAGATAAATCCTTTCAATATTATGTAGAAGACACTTTCACAACAAATCTACCTATAATGTTTCTCATAAATTTGTTAACAATAATAGAATGATCCATCTTATTACAAAAAACACTAACACTACTAAAAATATCAATAAA
The DNA here is from genome assembly GCA_963277665.1 of Viscum album. NCBI lineage: Eukaryota > Viridiplantae > Streptophyta > Magnoliopsida > Santalales > Viscaceae > Viscum > Viscum album. The sequence goes on from OY728145.1 coordinate 1,721,304,980, forward strand.
TATTATAATGTATTCATAAATATTTTATTTATAATCCATATTAAATCATCAAACACAATATTACATATTTTTATCTTAGCTTCCCGAACATTTTCATTTCTTTCATAGTTTCTTTTCAACTTATCCCACTTTTCTTTGGACATTGGAAATCCCATAATCTATGTATAAATTTTCTTAATGAGAGTCATCAATATAAAAGATTATGATTTTTTTTATCAACATCTAAATTTCTCATATAAAAAACTCTCATATAAATTTATTTTAAGGGATAAAATATCTCTATTTCAACATCTCTAACTTCAAGTCCAAGAGATAAAAGATAAGGTAACAACCTATTATAAAACTGTGATAATTTCTACCATCAAAAATAGGAACACCCCTACTTTTCATTGAATTAAAATTCTCCATCCTTAGTAGTTGGATATTTTAGGGGAACCTAGGTTATGATACAAATTGAAGTTCCCTTGAATCAATGTAAGATAATGAGATGGGGGAGGGGTGAATCAATGATCACTTTTTTTATAGGAATGTTTGTTTACTTCATCAAGGAAACTTTTTTAACCTATAAATCTTGTTAGAGATATAATACATTGAAATATAAATCTCATCCTTACCTTTCACATGAAAAAACAATAATGAGGGTTAATCACATGATATTTTCAATTTTAATTTCAAATACCTAATCCTTTCTATGTAGGATATCCCCTCTAATATAAATTATTTTAAAATATTAATAGGATAATAATGGAACAAGAATTAACTAATTCTGAACCCTAATAATCATTCCTCCAGTGAATCCTAGTCCCACCCCATATTAATATTCTCTCATTGAATAATTTTTTGCTACCCTAACTATCCTATATATATCCTATTTATTCATAGGTGGATATACATCGTAACCAAAAATCCATTTCAGCAACAAAAAATACCCACCCCTGTGAAAGTAATTTTCTTTCATATATTTTTATTAGCTATGGAAAGATATTTTGTTCCTCTATTAGAATGTTGAGTCACAATTTCTTATATACAAACATAAAGATCTTCAATAACGCTATAAGGAGTCTGTTGTCCTTGAAAATTATTACAGTTTTTTATAATGTCTGGATATACTAATGATTAACTTTTCCATAACTTTATCTAGAAAAATACTTAATAAATGTTCATTTTATTGACTATATAAATTTATCATTCTCTCTAATGACTCATTCCAATTTGTATATATCTGATTCTATTCACTATTCCTAGGTTTGATGAGGTATGTTTTTTATATCTATTTCATGTATGCTTTTAATGATTCTTGATTTGGTAAGTCATGTTCAGTATGGTGAAATTCTTTTATCAACTGAGTATAAACACAATCAATTACTCTCCCTTTGATTACTATTCATTAAATGATTCTTAGTTCATTGTAAAGTTTTCTCTAAATGATGAAACTCATTACAATATAAGTATTAATTTACTTGGTACGAACTATGGTTGGAAAATTATGATAAAATTTCTTAATTAATTTGTTTTTTATATACATGAAAAATATTTGTATGCTCTAAACTTTTTCACCCCGTTTATATAGTTGTATATCAAATAGTTTCTATGGGAACTCAAATGTATTTTCTCATTGTCTAAAACATAGTATCTAATTATTCCACTAAATTTTATTTTTATTGGTTTCTTTTCAACTCATATGGAAAGTTCTCAAATACACTTTATGTTTCTTTAACGATCCCCTTTCTCCAAACTTCCCAAAATTAGATGTTAAGGAACTTGTGAAAACAACCTAAACCTCAAAAAGATATAAAAATTTAAGATAATCTAAGTATCATAAAGTTAAATACTTTACTTATTTTTTGTAAAGATCCTCAGAACTTCCCTATCTAGCGTCTGTCTATCTATTTCATTTATTAAAATTCTATGTCTTCAAATATACATTCACCATTATATATTTAATGGACTACAAAATTGTCATTATACAATTCATTTTCATTTGGATTCCCTTTTTTATGAATCTTCTATAAGATGTACTCAATATATTTTTGTCTGATGAAATAGAATATCTCCATCTAGTAGATATTCATATATAACCTTTGTATGATGTTAGTCCTTCTAATCATTCGGCCATAGAAGTTTAAGATAGAACGTCTTCATAAGAAGATCTATCTCATTATATCATGCATATAGGTATTATGTCGATCCTTCTAATACCAATATTTTTTTTCAAACTTTTTATTCACTAATATTCTTAGAGTGTTTTCAAATTTTTGAAAATGATGACTTTGGGAAATATTCATCCATTGTCTTTGTAGAGTGTCCGATTGAGGGACTTCAACCCTTGTAACTTTATTGATATTAATATCAAGTACTATACTCATATTCTATTCATCTGATAATAACATCTCCCCATTTATACTTATTTAAAAACAATATTCACTCTGTTATGTCATTATCCAAAAAATGTTCTTCAAATAATATTATGCATGATCCATTAAATATATTTATAAAACATTATCATTAGATATCTAATTAATCACTATCTGATCACATCTATCTAGAATATTTAATATATGTAAGGATACAAATCCATCGATCATTCTATATTTGGTTCATCTGATAATGTTGTTATTTCCGTCAAATCAAAATGTGAAACATTCTTACAAATGGTTAAACTGATAACATGGTTCCATAAAACATTATCTTTACTTTTTTTAAATTGGCTTTCTTAACTCTATCCATTCACTTTATACAACTCCTTTTAGTTTGTTTGTTTATATGTATCTGATGGAAACAAATATCTACATAATCTCAATTCTCAAAACTTGTGAAAAATCATACTAACTTTTATTGGGTAATGATTTTATTCACGATGTTATAGCTTTATAAACAGCTTATAATTTTTTTAACTATGTAAGGAAAGTTTCCTAATAAGGTTATGTAACCTTTCTTATACTTCTTAAGTAAAATTTCCACACTATATAAGGAAATTTTTTTAACATATATAAGGAAGGTTTTACTCTATAATTACAATAAGTTATTGTAATATATTTATCTTAAAACTTATAATGACATATTGACATCAAATAAAAAAAATTGTTTTTGGCTCAATCTGTCTTTTTCTCAAAATTCCATTGATTTTGGCATGGTCTGGTTAGGTGTTAGATATCTATTCCACTGAATCTTGGTGGAATAACATTGACAACGTGGTTATTTCATGTGCATGGTGTGTAAATGGATTTCATTGCTAGTAATATTTAAATTAAACATATTTGGAGTTAATTTATTTTTCCAAATGGTTATTTTAGTATTTTAATGGATTTAGATGAATTTACCATGTTTGAGCATTATATTTGTGTTACTTTACATGGTTTAATTCTAAGGGTTTATCTAGAGTGTATCACGCATAATTCATTGTGGGTTAGACACTATAGAATCAATTTATGAGTGTTTTAGAGAGTATACCATTGTTAGTTTTTTATATAAATGAATTGGCTATTGTTTTGTTGGTGTTTATAGATTTTATAGGTGGTCTTGCTATTTTTAGTAGTCAGTACAGGATATGAAATGACCTAGGGATCATCAAGTGAGGTTTGTAGCCTTTAAAAATTTCATTTATGATTATTTAAATTATTTTCTGTTTGCATGATATTATTATTATTACTATTATTGGCATATTGGTGTGATATTTTTTAATGTAATATTTTAAATGGGATAAGTTCATCTTGTTTGAATAATAAACAATGAAAATTGAAATACTATTTATTTGTGGTGATATGGTTGAACTTGTAGCACTTGACCTTTTATAAGTGATTTTACATTCTTAAATGACTTTTAAAATGTATACTTATTTTTTGTTTTTGAGAGTTTTATTTTTGATTTTTCTCAATATAAATGTTCATTAAACTTTTTTAATGAATTTAGAAGTAGCGTTTTTAAATGGAAACAGAAAAGGTTGTCTTTTATTTAAAAAAGGGGTTTTAAACTAAAATAGTTTTTTCTATAAGGGGGTTTTATTATCTTTTTGTCTAAGGAAATAAGGTAATTAATAGGGAATTTAATGTTTTTATAAATGATTTGAGAAGTTTCCATTAATATTTATTTCAAAGTAAATCCATGAGGGATTAATTTGATACATGTTTTGGTGTGTTTGACATCATAAGGGAAATGCCTTTTTTCAAATATAGTTTTCTTATGTGACTTATTATATTTCTGGTTTCCCTATTTTTATAATTTTCTTCATTATAATTTATGAAATTTTTACAAGAACTTCACATGGGAGAGTGGTCAATTAATTGGGATTGGTATTTATGTTGGGTTTACTTTTGAAGTATATCTATAAGAACCTTGGATAACCTTGAGATATTAGTGAGTGTTAGATAGGGAGTTCACATATTTACTACCATCAGTGATTGACCTTCCGGTTTAGTTTTTTAGCCTTTATTAGTCATATTAGAGTTTCCATTTGATTGAGAATGAGATAGTATGTTGATGTATCAAATAGTGATTTGGGTTGAATTCATGGGATGCAGTACCCGTATTATGATAATCAAAGGTACAGATATTGGGATGGGGTTATAAGATGATTTGATTTCTCTATCTTATTTTTTTGTATAGAGGAGCATGTCCTCCTCTTGAGTGGTATTAGTTGATATTAGTATGAGACTAAGCATATCGATATGTAACCTTTTAGGAAGGGTTGAGTTAGTGATGAAACTCTAGTTTAGAGGTGCTAGTTCATAACCTAATTGATTATGATACAACCTATATAGTGTATAAATGTCTAATCTATATGGAGAGTCATGATTAAGTTATTATCTTTAGGAGTTTTTTAATATTGTTTAGTTATTTGATGGAATTTACTAGTTAGGATTTGTAACTTTCTCTAGGTATAATTTTCCCTATTGGGTGCTCGAACATAGATTGATGATGGATGAGACACTAAGTAGGATGATGGAAGACTCTTGGGAGGTGATTATCAGCTATAAGTGATAGTTTTTCCCACCATCATTCTATGGATTCACTAGAGGTAAGACCGTGAACATTAAATAAATTTTTTTTAATAATGAAGTATAATATAAGGGATCAATGTGTAACATAGTTATATTCCATTGTATAGTTAATTCCAAGTCTTATGATGAATTCTAATATACAAGACACAGATGGAGGTGCTCTATGGGTAGCTAAACTGATATATCATTCGAGGAGTGATGAGATAAAATAGTTTAGTGTGTTAATTTTGGGTTATTATTTCATGCATTTGAGCCATATTCATTACTTTACACTTTATTTTATCACGGTAATATAATTTTGAGGATATTTGTTTCTTTTGTCTCTTTTTTTACATACTTCTATAATTTAATTATTGTTTGATATTTTCCTTTAATGGGTGGTACATATTTGATTTCAAATGTTTAATTTCTTGATATGATAATTATTTGTAATGACATAAACTTTTATAAATTAAATTCTATTTTTGAATGAATACATTTCATATTAAGTGACATTGTTATAGAGAACACATGCATTAGTTTTGACATTTTGGACCATTATAAAATTTATCATATAGGATTTAAAAGACTGTTCATAATCATAAAAATTTTAAATTGACCATTATGATTAGTATATATTATAGGTTATGATAAATTATAGTTGACCTAGATAGAATAAGCGATGAACTAGACTAGTAGGATCATATCCTATGAATCCAATTTATTGGATCTTTAATGGTATATAGAGTCATTGGGATTTTCAATTGACCAAACCCATGCCGAGATTAAACAATTGAAGCTTGAGTGAAACCATTTATGGAAGATGTTCAAGCTAATCAAGATAAGGAAAAAACCATTTTCACCGAACCACCCGAAGAAAGTACCAGCATCCCAAACATTACACATAAGGCATAAACTAGTGTAATAAGCCATTTTATATCTAAAAAATAGTTATATGAATTTTTATATTTTCCATTTAATTAAATAAATTTTACATTTATCCCTTTTTACGATTACATTATAAATTATTATATAATTATATTTTGATATGAAAAATCCAAAATTGAATTTTGGAAATATAAAGTTTCAATTAAATAACCCTCTTTGATAAATTCATGATTTTTAGAAATAATTTTTTTTCATAAAATATTATTATTAAATAATATTTATTTAGATACATATATGATAATATAATTTATAATAGTTGAGTTTAATTTTTATAAAGGTCAGAATAAGATTAGTATTATAACAATAAATATTTTCCAGTAAATGATGATTTTTATTAAAACGGGTATATTCTAATATTTAGATATTTTTTTATAAAATATATATTATTTTTGAAATAATTATTTCTATATTATCTAACGGTTATTTTTTTACCAATTTATATTGTGGGAAAATTTTTGGGAAACAATTTAATATAGTTTAAATATGCAGTATGTATTATGACATTATAAAATAAAAAATTTGATTTAATAAATACTATAAAAGGAATAAAAGACTGAAAATTGGTTTATCCAATAAAATAATGTGTTTTTAGAGTTATTCGATTTATTTTACAAATTATTAAATAATCATCCAAAAACTATATTATATTTTAAAGTTTTAAAATAAATTCCTTATTAACAAGACTCAATTCCACACCGATAATGGAATTATTTTTGATATTTTTAGTTATTAAATTTATAGAATATTAAAAACCATTCATTTTTGGTAGAAACCATGGTCAAAATTTATGGTATGTATTTTTGTTTTGAATATTTTATTATATATAGTCTATTTTTTTTAGAAATTAGTAAATAATTATCCTTTCTTTTTCTATAAACACCCACACAACTACCCACTCCTCTTGACTAAAAAACCATTTATATTGAATTGAAACTCCCTATCTCTCTCTAAATCCTTTCGAGTATGTTTTAAAGTTATCAAGAAGATTATCCTAATCTTTTAGAAATTTTCTCTCATGGTAATGGATTCTCTTCCTCCTATAATTTATTCATGTACTTTCTTTGTATCATGACACTTTTGTGTCTAATTTTTCAACTTGGTATTTAATTTTACACATCTCTTTACTATAATATGATTATTAAGTAATGAGGGTCTGTGTTTCACTCTCATTAAAACCTTCCACTAACTATTATTTTCCCTCGTTATTCTGTCAAAATTATCTTTTGATTTTTCTATGCCAAATAGTTGTGTGGTTTACAACCATCCCCATTTCCACTCAGTGGTAGTCATGTAGATGTAGATATCCTTCATTTATTGGGGACATCCATGTATTTAACCAACACTCCTTGATTATGGGAACACAATTTATGATAAATATTATTATGTTTTATGATCTATGTGGTGTATAATTGCATGCACATGATTTGAATGTGACAAGTGGTCATAGATTTACAGAGCCCTCCAATGCATTGGGTAATATTTTTTTTCTCTCGAGATACCATTTATTTCAAATTAAAGGTTTTTCCTAGGAACACTATGTTAGGATTTAATTATTGTAATCCTTGACTTATGATTTTGATTTTCTTTGTTTCTACATTCCTATGTTTCCATGATGTTATCATCTTATGTCATTATTTGATGGTCATGATCATGATTATCACCATTTTAATTCATGTTTATATTCCTATTAACTCAAATTTATTGTTTTTATCATGTTATTATCTTATTATTCCTTTATTGTGATTTATTACTCACCCCTTTATTATACTCGTCCTCAAGTTATCCTATGAATTATTATAAGATCAATGTATCTTAATGGCATATTATGGAATATTTGTATCCCAGTTTTAATTTAATGTATGATGTATATAATATCTCAAATACAATAGGCCTTTTGATCTTGTAATATCTTATCATTTGTATATTTATTTAATAAATAATTGAATAGGGTATATAAAAGATATGTAATTTCATAGTTTTAATTATCGGATGTCCTAGTTTTTTTGGAAATTAGGAATTGAAAACCTTAGTGAAAGCATTAGGAATAAGAATAAACATAGAGATATATACCAAAATTTTGGTAACATCTAGAGTAAGTGGTTTCCAAGGAAAAAAATCTATTTCTAGATAATAAAAGTTGATGAGGATTTGGAATAGTTTTACCTAGGGGTACTAAACCTAAAAAGGGTGTATTGGGTATTTACTAGATCATCAGCTGGTGTATCACAAAGAGGACATGCTGTAAAACTTTTTTGAAACTCTTAGGGGATATTCTTTAGTTAATTCATAATATCTATATGATCCTTATAAATAGAACAAAAAATCAAATAAAAATATATGTTATGAAACACACCATAAATATATATATATATTGAAACTGTGAAATTCACAGGTTTTAGAATATATTTCATTTATGATTTATAACATGAATTTTCCTATTTTTCCTTTTATATTCTTAATATTTTTAAAACTATCATCTCTAATTATATTTTTTCAGTAAGTAAAGTATAGTAAATAATATAAAATAGTGAATTATAGGATTATCATCCATTTATGAACATAAAATTTTCTATGTGGCTATGGTTCTAGGAATTCATTCACATCATACACGAATAATATAACAAATCAAACACCTCATTAAAATATGGAATTCAAATTATCATGGAAAATGGAAAATGGAGAAATTATATCATCCCAAGTATATAACTTAATCTAATCATTATTTTCGGGTTTTAATTCCCAAAATAATTATGATTACCCCTTCAATGAAATTATATGATATTAATGGTATCGAATGGATTTTCTTGTTTATATCCATCATAAATTTATGTTAGAAGGAAATAACCCTCCATATCTCAAATTTCCCTATGATTTTATAATATTTAAAAGAGGAGGATGTCTATCCTTTCGAATCACCCCCTCAAGAATGGGTATTATTCCCTTATGAGCACGTGTATCTATCCCAAATGATTGAGACTATGGAAATGATTATAATATATGAAATTACCATTTAAAAGAATATGTTGATGTGTTTCCCAAATAATTTCATGGTCAAACATTGAATTATAGGTCAAAATTGTACCTAAAACTTTGATGATATTCAATACTCTATAGAGAATATCCTCTGTTGAATATTAATAGATATAGAAGAAACTATAGGAGGATATGGATACGTGGTTTATATGACCATCTAGTTCAATGTGGGGATGCACTGATCCTTTAATTCAAGAAGAATGATGAGTCAACGCTTTTCTGCAATGATTAACTTGAGCTCAAAAATATCACAATAAATAACCTGTATCCTTTAACAAAGATTTATGAATTATTCAATCAGTTAGCTAGATCCCATTATTTCTCTAAGGAGGATCTTCATTTGTAAAATTATCAATTTAGGGTGAAGGAGTATATTCCCAAGACTACATGTCGTATAAGGTACATAGACTATGAGAATATTGTTACGCCATTTGGAATCACTGACACTCAATCCATCTTTTTAGACAAATTGTATAGAGTCTTTAGATATTATCTGGACAAATTTGTGGAAATCGTTAAAGTTCTTTAGGATCATTATAACCATTGAGAAGAGGTGGGTGTGAATAAGTAGTAATGTTTATAGATTCAATTCTCTTTAATTTAAACATTTTATCATGTTAGAGTTATTATCCACATCAAACATTATATAAAAAATATCACAATAATTAAAATATAAGAAAGTAATAAAAGGAACATAAGATTTACATGGTTTACCCATATTGTGGGTGAATACATCCTTTCCATGGAGAATCCCATCAGTCTGTGGAATTTACTATAATATAAAAGTTAATACAATTAGTAAAATTCCTTTAGAATCATACTATCTCCTTAAAAGAATGATTATACTGAATCCAATCTGTTAAAATGTTTTTCATATAATACTGATGCAACAAAAGTATATTTGTTTTAAAAAAACTCCCAAAAGTTAATCTAGAAATGATCTATCAAAATTATCCAGCCTATAAAATTTTTCATGGTTTGGCAGACATTTTCTAGTATTCTCTATGGAGTTTTCCTCATAGAAACAATTTATGTATTTATAAACTATTTTTTTAGATGATAGAAATCTTTTCTCCTCACCACACTAGTCCGAAACTCTATTTTCTATACTCTATATGATTCTCCATCTAATGAAACTTCCGATTAAACATATATATAGTTACTTTGAATCGAAACTCTATCATGCATATCATATCTAAAACTATAGCCAATTACCATGATAGGTTCTACTATTATTTAACTATTTTTTTGAAACTAGAAAAGTTAAAAACTTCATTGTTTCATCTTTTTCAAATGGACGAACCTTGCTAGTATGGTTTTACAGGCACCCCGTTTTTATAGGTTCACTCAAATTAGAAAAGGTAGGAACCCATTTTTTTCCCACTCATAGAGAACTTAAATATAAAAACTCCCACTTAGATGAAATTCATTGGGCACCTCTCAATAAATCTAGATACTTTTTGAATATTTTTGAAGCTTTTGGAAAACTTTTCCACAAAAAAATTCCTTGATATTATTTAACTTTAATGTTTAGAATCTTATTTAATCATACTTATCCCAGCTAGATATGTAAATTTTGATAGATCAGAATAATATCATAATTCTAATGGGTTTTTCAAACTTATGTAAGGAAACTCAAAAAATCTGTTTGTTGGATATTTGTCCAATTAATTTGTTAAAAACTCCTATTTCTAGTGAAATAAATCCACTTTTATATTATTATTTTTTTTCAACTAACTCTATACAATCAACCGGATTCATCTTATAACTCATAAATTAATTTTATAACAAAAAGTATTCAAGTACAACATTTTAAATCATCAATATAATGACATTTTTATTGTTTTTGTTTTCTATACATCAGATGGATGTTCATGAGATGGATATTCATCCGATGGACTCGATCTGATGGCCCTCCTTTAGAATTTTATTCCATTAATTTATAGACTTGGCTATCATAATTACTATAACAAAAACATTTCCACTCTAGTAGGCATATAAAATATCTTTTTTCTTATGTTCAAAAAACTCCATCTCCCCCACTTTAGAAAACTTGAGTCTTTGATGATGTTTAACATCATTAAAACTTCTAAAGACTTCTATAATAGTAGACAATATCTATCTAGTTAAAAATTCCATGTTCTTTCTTATATTTTTATTTCACTTTGTATGTTCTCTATGATTACATCTTCTCCACCTTGGTAATCCTCTCATATTGTACATTAGCACAAAAAGTCAATAAAACCTACTTCTAAAAAGTAACATTTTGGTAGAATATACTATGTTTCTTTAGGTATCTCCATATATTATCTTCAGCCTCTAAAATTTACATACTATTACACATTTGAAATTCTACCCTCAAATAGTCATTGAACAACATCTCAAAATTTTTACAGAGCATATTTTTCATATCCCGATAATTCTCCATCCATAATTTTTTAGGATGTTCTTATTTATATTTTTTGGTGGTTTATCTCATGTTGTCAATATTTGATAATCTCATTACACTTATATCACTTTAACAAATTCTTTAATTGATCATCTTCCATCAGATGATCTATATATGGTGCCCATGATCTACCCCTTTGAACAAAATACTAGATCATGAACTTGATGATATTAAGAACTTCTCAAATGTTATTGCATCATTTGGATCAGTAATATAGTTTCCAAAATAACTTTAGGATGATTTATAACCTCTTTCACTACATCGTTAATAATGTTTCTATAATATTATAAGAAAAACATTCATAACAACTTTCAGAAACTCTTTCTCTCATAGTTAAAAAATATTCTTAAAAAATATATTTTAAAAAATTTGAAAATTTCTTACAAAAAAAATGCAAAGGAACTTTAGTATCTAACTTTAGATTTGTTTTAAATAATTGTCAAAGATTTTTAAACTCAATTTGTTTACAAATCATTTTAATAAAAAAAAAATTTCTCAACTTTAATCAAACCGAAAAATTTCTCATAAGGAATTTCATGACCCCACACTACAAGATAATGAAATATTTTTTGGAAGTAATTCCATCCCTCAGTGATGGTAAATTTTTTTCCATGCTTATATACCCCCATCAATTTTGTGTTCAAAAAAATTTTATGTTAAGAACATCTTCAGATTCATACTAGAAAAAATTGTAAATTTTCCTAAAAGTTTATATGTATTCTACCCATTTTTTGGAATTATTAAATTAATAGTGTGATTATTTCCTTAATATACGTTAGGAAGTCATTATTTGATAATGAACATATAGTTTCAGCCTCAATTATAAAAATATTTCCCTAGAATAAATTTGGTGAAAAAATTAATAATCGGATACCTTTTTGAAATTTATTCATCTATAACATCACCACTAAAAACTGTCTCTTTTATAAATTTATACATTGTATAAGTTTTATTTGATCTAAATTATTGTACAATATTTTTAGAAAGATCAATGGATATTTGATAGTAAAAAATAATAATAAATTGTTTAATAACATCCACACACAAATATTCCAACTGAACCTCCATCCAAATCATTTACATCCTAGAATGAGAAGTGGGAACAAATTATACTTCTGTTGTGCATAAATTATTCATACTTTTTATCTTTCTATTCCATCTCACACAAAAGTATCCAAATAATAACATTATTTAATATGTTGAGTTTCTATCATTACAATCTCTAATCCAATCAGCAGTAGTGTGTCCTAGAAATTTTATATCACAAATTGTATATTAAAAAACCTACAAGTATATATTTCTCTAAAATACATGGGATTTATTTTGGCTACCAACATTTGTGATTACTTTGTATCACATTTATATCTTATAAACATGGTAACAATATAAACAATGTTTAGACTTGAAGTTGTAAGATAAAGAAAGTCTCCTATCAAATTCCAAGAAATATTTTGATTCACACTTTTTATAGCATCATAGTTAATCATCTTTAAGACAACAAAAATTAGAGTTTAATATTATTTAGAATACTCTATTCCAAGATTATATAGCAACTCTTTTGTATAATTTTCTTTTGATAGAAAGATATATCTTTCCTTTTATTGAAAATTTATGCCCAGAAGGAATGTCTATTATCCAAGCATTGAAATTTCAATATTTTTATTCATATGTTCAAAATAATGTTGAGTATTTTTATCCTTGTCACCTCAAATAATTATAAAATCTAATTATAAAATAAAAATAATGGTACCTTTTACCATTTAACAAACATATATATTTCTATCAACTTATAATCTTTTAATTTTAAATGTATTAAGAAAACTATCATGTTTTGAGTACCAAGTACCAGGTTCCTATTTCAATGCATAAAAATCCTTCTTCAAATTACACACCATAGTTACATATTTGTCAAGTAATATCCCACTTGGTTTCTAAATGTTAAATAATTATCCGATTTCTTCATTTAAGAAAAATAACATGAAATCCATCTGATAAACTTTATAATAATTATGTGAAACAACTTTGAAGTACACTCCTATTGTTTCAAATATTGTAACAGGGGAATAAGCACCTTAAAAATGAATACCTTCCACCTATGAGTAACCTATGTAAACTTGTTGATCATTGTTTTAATAAATTTCTACATATTCGTTGAGATTTTTCCAATTAACCCCCTTTCCCATATAATATTCTTTCCCATCGGTCATGGAACAAGATCCCGAGTTTTATTTTTCTTAATTTTATCTAACTCTTAATTCATGTAATCAACATATTCTTTATATTCAATTTCCTATAAACTTAGTTTGGTTCTACCTATTAGATTAGTGATGTACAATTATTTAATGTCAACTTTCTTCTGGTCTAAACTGAATCATTGTGATTTCAAATGATGTTTTTAGATATAACATATTTATATAAATAACGTATTTGAGATATTTTATTCCTATATAAATTTCATTATAAATGAAACATATTACTGCTTGTAACAAAAACAGTTCCACTTGAAAAAACATACCAACCATTTGTTTGAAAACTCTGCCTGCTTCGGTCTAAAAAACTCCATCTCCCTCTAATTGATAAAATTTAGTCATTGATATTATCTATCATCATTCAAAATGATAAATTATTATGTAATATAATAATTTCTCCATCTAGTTACAAATTCTATGCTTTTTCCAGTGTTGACTTTGAAATTTACATTTTCACTCAGATTACAACTTCATTAAATTTATACTCCTCTCACATTGTACATAAGGCTCTAATCTCATAAAAACTTACTAATTTTAAATATTCTTACAGTAAAATAAACTATTTTCTATCAGGTATATTAATTGTATTTCATTATTTTATAAACATTAGTTATATTCACCCTTTAAGAATAATAATATTTTTTAGCCATTTAAATAAAGCTCAAAATTTGTTCAAACCGTCTGTCTGGTATCCAGATCATTGTCCTTACAAAAAAATTTATCTGGTGATCTATGTATGGAGATTTGTGTCAAATAGTTTTTTTATGGTCTATGTATAGTGCATTAATTGAACTTATATCCCTTTCGTAACTTATTTATTCGATCATCTTCTGTCGGTTTATCTTTTTCTTACGGAAATAATTTATCACTTTGAAAAAATATTATATCATAAAATCCAAAAAACTAGGAACTTTTTAAATGACGTATATTTATTTTAAAAACTAATAATATTTTTAAAAAAAGTTAATGAAACATTTTTTCCTCTTTTAAAAAGTCATTTGGAAATTTTCATAACCCTTATAAGAAAAAATTTGATAAAAAATATCCATAATAATTTCTCACCTATATAACCAAAATATTCTTACCAATTTTATTTTAATAAATACAAAACATGTTACAAAAAAATCCCATAAAATATTTAGTCTATATAAATGATATTCATATCTAATCTAATATAAAAGGGGTGAATTTGGATTATTTTAATAATGTTATAAAAAACATATGAAAGATAAATTTATATGTGAAGTACTATAAATGCATGTTTTTGATGGAGAAATTAACATTCTTGGGGAATGTTATCACCAGAAAAGGAATATCTATGGATCCTTCGAAGATAGAGGTAACTGAATAATTTCTTGTAAAAACATATATAATAACGATATTTTGTTTCCTTATATTATTTGTTTTATATAATGAACTTGTGAGAAAATTATCATGATATTAAATCCCACTTACCTAACTAAATTGGAAGGGAGTAAAAATTCTACGGTTTGATGAATGTGAGGAGATATTTAAAGAGTTAATGAAGTTTCTAATCATATCAACTTTTATCATATTAATCACTTTGAGTTGGTATTTATGATTCACCACAATGAATCAAAAAATGTATTTGGTTTTATACTCATGGAAATTGTAAGTTATAGCCTGTGCCTCCCCCAATTATAAATTTATAAGAATAACTACACAAATGTTGATCTATAATTGGATACAGTGATCTCCATATTGAATATTTGGAGGTATTATCCCTACATTGAGAAATGTGATATATATACAAATCATATAATCCTGAAGTATATATTTACAGAAATAGAGATCAATATGTTCCAATTAAGTTGGTTAGAGCTGATAAAATATCATGACTATTCAATCCATAACCCTCATGGGAAGGAGAAAAAAGTAGAATATGCTCGGAGTATAAAGGATCTTGCATCTATATCCATGATGAGGATTGAAAGTGATAAAATCTTCTTCAATATACAAAGGACATACATAGAAATTACAGAAGGATTATCATTATACATTTATCATATAAGTTTTCAACCATAAATTCTTCAGAGGACTAAGGATGCCCAAAAAGACAATGAGGTGCTATAGGTAAAGGAAGAAAATATTACGTAGTTCTTATTATATAAATATGGATTTTTAATGTTTTGAAGCAATATATTTTTCACACAAAAATCTAAAATAAAATGGAAATTCTGGATTATGTTCATTTCTCATTATTCTCTATTAATCTTAGAAGTCAAATGATATATTAATATCTAAAGGAAAAAATTTGGTGGGATAACATGAAAAGGGAGATCGTGGAATTTTCACCTCATTGGTTCTTATGGAAAAATATTATATGTTTAATGATATAATTATAAGGGTATCATGAAACTTTTTCACATACTAGTATATAAATTGGAAAAAATAACCATTAATTTCATATAAGAATCCCTTGGATATCAAATGTTATTAATTCCTTCTGGGTAGTAGTGGACCACCTTATAATGTTAGTAAAACTCATTACTATCAAGGAAGATTTATCAGTTTATCAAATCTTCAATATATATATATATATGAGTAGTGGTATGACTATATCAAGTGTGACCCTCCATTGTATCTAATCAAGATTTGAGGTTCACCTCGTGGTTCTGGAGAAGCCTTTAGTAAGAGTTGGATACAAAGTTGTGTATTATTATTACTTATCACCCTCACGTGGATGGTTTTTCTGATATAACTATTGAAACTATCGAGGATATAATGAGATAATATTGAATTTATTTCCAAGGGTATTGGGATCAATATATTCCCCTATTGAATTTATCATGTAACAATATTTTCCATTTTTGAATTTAAATGAAAAATTTTGTATCTCTATATAGGAATAGGTTTTAGAATCCAACATTCTAGGATAAAGTTAGACATATAAATCTTATAGGACCTAATATTATCTAATAAATTATATATAAGGTTCAAACCATTCAATATCATATGAAATCTCCAAAAATTTGATAAAAAAACTATGCAAGAAATTATCAATGATACCTAAAGTTTCTATTTGGAGATTAAGTGTTCCTTAATATTTCACCATGGAAGAGATCCCTATGGTTTGGGAAGAAGGGAAAGTAACTGCTATAATACTTTGACCCCTTATAAATTCATGATCACATTTGATATGTTAGTTATCGACTAGCACTCCCACGTAACTTATGTTATGTACAATATATATTCCATTTATCCATCTTCATGAAGTATATACCATACCCCTCACATTTACTATATCTAGACCACTCATCATGTCAAATTACTATGCAGGAATAATAGGTTTGAGGTGGAAACATGGAAAATATAAGAGGTGATGAAACAAAAGAAACATCATCTGTTATAGTGTACAAAATTTAATTTTGAGGGTGAAATTTCTAAATAGGGGAAGAATGTAATGAACCAAACTTATATAAATAAAATTCACTTTTTAAAGAATAAATTTATTATTAAGTAATCGAGTTATAGAAAACACAAACACTTGTGTGGTCATATTGGACAATTAAAAAATATAGACTATTAGATTCAAAATATAATTATGAATCATAACTTTTGATAATAAACATTGTATAGTGACCATTATGATTATTATATATTAATGGTTATGGTAAAGTATAATTGAAATTAAAAAATGAAGTGAAGACCTTGACCTATTGGATAATACCTTATGAATCCAATGTATTATAGATTCTGAGTGATAATGAATTGATGGTATTTTCCATTAATCGGTCCCAACCCAAGATTCAATTAATAAAGCTCGAGAAAAACCATTTATGGAACAAGTTCAAGATTATCGAGATCACGACCCAAACTATGTTCTATAACTATCCCAAGGAATCACCACCATCATACACCATACCCTTAATGTGTATGCTGATGTAATAAGAATTTATTTATCTATATCCTTGTAATATTTCATTATATATTTTCTTTTTAATTAAAAAAATATCCATTTTTATTATTAATTTATATATGATTATATAATGATATTTTGAAATGAAAAAATAATTTTTTATGTAAAATATATAGTTTCAAATAAAACACACTATTAGATAAATTCAAGTATTTCTAAATAGATATTATTTTCCAACAATATTCCTATTAATATATATATATATATATATTCATATTATTTAATGTAGTATAATGAAATTTATATATAGGGTCTAAATATATTAGTATCATAAAAACAAGTATTTTCTAGTAAATATAGATTTTTATTTAAAATTTTAAATTCTAATATTTTATGAATTTTTTTTTGTAAATTAAATAGTTTTTTCTAAATTAGAATATAAAAATTTTCCAATGTTGTTTTTTTCATAATGTTTTGAGACGGTATAATTTTTGGGTAAAAATTATATACGGAATAAATATATAGTTTATATTCAGACATTACAAAAGTCCAAAATTGATGTAATAAATTCTATAAAATGCATACCTGAACAAATATCGGGTTCCTATTTAAAATAATTTTTTTATTAATTTTATAAAACATTAAATAATCCACCAAAACCTATATTATATTTCACTAATAGTTTTATTTAAATATGTATGGTTATTTTCCTTATAAAATATTCAATACTACTCCTCTTTGATATAAACCACCATAAAAAATATTGGGGTTTTTTTAATTTTTGAATATTTTATTATATAGCATCCAAAACCTATGTTTAGAAAATATCAACAAATTCCCCGATCGTTTTCTATAAATATCCAACAAAAATCCCCCTCATTTACACAAGAAACTTGTTAAGAAAGAATTTAATCTCTATATCTCTCTCTAAATCCATTTGAAATTGTTTCCAAGACCGTAAGAATCATCTTTTTATTTTTTAGAAGAATCCTATCAAAGCAAGGGATTCTCTTCCACCTCTAATTTATTAAATTACTTTCTTTTTGTTTTGACATATTATTTAAAAGTTTTATTATTGTAATATGTTTTTAAACAACACTTTACTAAACTATTATTCGCAATTAACGAGTGGCCTCCTTTACCCTTCATTAAACCCTTCCATGAACCTTTATGTAGACATGTTATGTTTCCGAGATTATCAAAAGAATTTCCAAGCCGAAAATTTGCGTTTTGTATACCCATCCCCATTTCTATTCAAGGGTATTCACATATATTCAATAGAGAAGACCACAATTTAACTCTTAAAAGGAATATTGGAGGTGAATATTCATTTTATTACCCATATGATTATGTAATGATTAATGAAACCTGATATTCCTTAGTGAACATTATCTCCATCAATATGGTAGATAATAAATAGCGAGATAAGTCCACTAAAGGGAACAATTTGGAAAAACAATACCCTTGAGAGGTTGGTGGAATTGATGTAAATGATGAGGCCACATGTACCTAAATTTATAGGAGGAACTATAAATCATAACCATCAAACTATGTCTTCCTACCCCCTTTGTGTCACACCACCATAGATAAAGGGGAAGTTGTGGCCACATAATTCTCACCACCAAGAAAGGCCGAAGTCCCATCCATATAAGAGAAGTTGGTGTAGTATGAGGTTAAGAAATTAAATCTTAGACAAATTAACATATAATTACTCATGGGAAATATTTCCACTGGGTATTTCATCCAGGTAGAAGTGAACCCCACCAATTTGGAGGTGGTTTGTTTTCCAACATGATTAGAGCATAAACAATAAGATTACATTGGATTCAGACAACTAGTAAACTTGAACATCATAATTGGGGAAGACTAAGATTTCCATCTATTTAATATAATCTTAACCCATATCAAGATAATCATTCAGTCCTAGAATGAACAATAAATCATCAACAAATGAATATTGGGTGACAGTGACAAACTTCACCTTCTACCATGCTAAGGTGGTGGGTTAGGTATAAGTACACCTGGAAATCTATAATACCTTCGAGTCTCTAACTCCCTAAATTAAAGCTATGGTGTGGAGGAAACTCTAGTAAAAACCAAAATAAATCTATATCCTTAACGGGTTGACACCAATCTAAGTATACCCAATTTGATAATCCCATATTATATATATTGAATGGAATAAGGGATGCTAAGTAGTATCCTTCCCATTTCATGTCCTAATGTGGCCCATGATGGGCCCATGAGACTATTAAGTGGTATATAGACCAAGATTCATTATGTATAATTTAATATGGAAAGCCTTCATATGGTGTTATATGTTTATAGAAAGCTCCATCATAGGTCGTCAGTCTATTCACCATTAATACCTCTATCAATTTATCTCCACAGTATGGAATATGGTGATTGTCTACCTGATGAACTACATACAATGTGAAAATGAGGGAGTCTCTTACTTTTTCATTCTATATAGAATGGTCTAATGTATTCAATAAGTATTAATCTTCCACCAGAGTAGGTGTTGAAGTCCTTATAGAGAACCCATATGAAGAGATTTAGGCATTATTGATCCTAATGATGTATCTTGGTGGATTCCAGGAGTTCACAAAAATAGCATAGAACTTGGATGATTCTATTCGAAGAACCAAGGTGAAATCTTGGTTCACAACAAAACTGCCCTCATTTGAAGGTAATGAGAGATTAAATCCACCTATGGTTCAATAAATAGAAGAATAAAATCCATTTATTCCTAAATAAACAAGATCTTTGTTACATTATCATATCCAAGTAGAATAATCTAATTAATCTACCTGATCCCAAGATACCTAATGAATTCAACCAAAAGGGATCATCCGAACTACATCTGTTATCATTAGAGGTTATATCACAGTATGAAAATTTTCTTATTGTTTAAGGAAATCCTCTAGCGTGTACTTGATTTTATATATTTAATATGAGGAAAATACATATCATAAGTGGAATTCGTTTTTAATACTCAACTAGAGGAAAAAAGGGATTGGATAATTTTTTGGACTAGGTCCAAACTAGAGTTTGATGACTCGATGAACTGAAAAATAATTTATCGGTCTCATACCTTTCTCAATGAACTAACCCTCCAACCATTCATATGTTTATAGGGATGTCGTAACACTTATCCTCTAGAGGAAGGAATAATAATTCTAAGTATAATTGGGAATGAGAAGTAGAATTTCATTCAACCACTAAACTGGACATCACTATAGTAGAATTCGTTCTTTCATTATCTAGTAAACATGGACCAGTATACCTAGTTGATTCCTTATCAGATGAAGTTATTTTCTTATTCTATGTTAACGTATTTTACATAGATATATCTTTATTTGATGATTAATATACATATGAACCCAATTTCCCTATACCTAACCAAGGATCTGGAGGAAAATTCCACATAAGATGAGGGAATAGGGTTAGAAACAACCATGAATGATGTTAATATCCTAGATTAATTGAAAATGAATTCATATACATAATCGAGTCCAATGATTAAGAATTTATATGAGGCCAAAAATAACATGGAGACACTCCTATGTGTTCCAAGAGTCATCTAAACCCAATTGTTTGAGAAAACCAGCTGGTGTGTGTACAATTGTCCAATCAGCCTAAATGACCACTACATTAGATACAATAATGATTTTAACTTCTTTTCGAGTTCTATATTTGTCTACCTTAGGTGATTCGTCCCCTAAGGTGTATTTTACAGAGTATCCCCAAGTTGGTAAGCACAAACATTTGGTGATAAAATATCACATTTAAAAATAGTTAACACTCGTTCCAGAAAAGATATCACTCCTGGATACAATATATCATTAAAAAGATCCCTAATATGTACTTGTAGACGAACTTTAGAGTCCTTAGGATTTTAATATATATGTCATTTCATCCAAGTTTTATCAATAATAAAATGTTTCAAAATAATGTCATGCCACTATCTCATTCACAAATATATACTAAGAAGAAGCTATTTAGGGAAATATTACACCCCTGTATTTTTATGGTATGCTTTATAATGTCAACATTTGATGGGATTTAGTTGAGAAAATTTCTAGGATAATCATTATCCCAATCCATACTCACCAAAAATTTGGATATAGTGGGGATTATTTGTCTCCCACAGAGCTAGCCATTCAAGGGTATAACAAGAGTTAGTAGATTTCTCTCAGAAATATCAATCTCATTTCCCAATTAATTAACCCAATATCAAATGTCGAGCTTATGGTTATCCATTAGAGAAAACATATAATTTCTTACTCAGGTGGATTTTTTTCCTAACTATTTGGTAGTTCCATCAATATTCTATCATTTCATGATGTACCCCATCAATGAGATGTTCTAAATGTCATGTATTCATAGTTACCCATTTGAATCCCTACACAATGAGGTGAGTTTTTATAAGATACAAGGAAATAGGAAAATAAAAGATAACTACATACAAGTAAAATCTCCCAATAGTGTTGGAACCTCCCATGAAAACCACTAGTTCTTTTTCAATAAACAATACAATACCTATAATCCTGATTGTGGTGGGGCCCCTAACTTCAATGAATCACTGAAATTTAAACAATTCAGCAGCAAAAGACTATCTAAAATGAAGTAGATTAACACCAACCATGTTTTTATATTCTATCTTGATCTCTATATCACCCCATATCTCCTCGGATTTGTGTTAGAGAGGATGTCTCAATAGTTCCATTGGATTTCATTTGTATCGATATAGAAGTTGAAATTCATTAGAAGAAGAATATATTCTATGAATTCTGTGTATCCTTACATTCACCGTGTAGGTGTCTAGGTCTGTAATTATTCAAATTTCAACAATGGGGGATGGTAGTTCCTCCTAAAGACCACTTAGATGATAATTCATGTATTATAGATTCATCAGTTATAGAATCTCATCATAAGTAGAAGAGGACTCTTAACTATTCCCTGAGGGTTGCTATATTATTTTCATATTTATAGAATGACCTGGATACTTCTATTCAAGCATTGTCGGTGTTGAAAGAGGCTAGAATGTGGTCTCTTACTATTTTACTATATTTGTCTCTAGCTATTATAGCCCAAGGTGAAGAAAAAGGAAATAATCTCAATGGTGATGGTTGTCATCATCCAACCCATGACATTAAAAATTATTGTAATATGAATTTCTCTGATTCAAGATTTATCACATCATTGTAGTCTTCTCCAGATCTAAATTTAGGGGATTCATAAATGCATGGGTATTCTTCTTTGAGGGAACCATCAATATTGATTCACCTAAAAAAATTATTTCTCATCATTGAATGGAAATTCAGAAGAGGATTTTGATCATGAAGGGTGGTATCCAGTCATTCAAATATTGTGGAGAAAAAATGTTGGGTTGAGGAACTACATGGATCCTGATCAAAGTGAAAAAGATAAAGACTCCAAAATAACTTCAAAATTTGATCAGGTTCACCATGTTGTAATGGTTATTTGGTGTGGTTTAAAGAATATGAATAATTGTATTATTGTTTTTCAGAATTTTCTAGTCAACAAAGGGAAAAAATCTATATCCCACAAAGAATACTCAAATTCACCTAATCCCAAGGTCACCTAGTCATCAGTAAAACTAAATAATATCAAGGAAGAGTAAAGGTAGGCTATAATTAAACCTATAGGAGGATTTTTTAGGATATTGTCAATACAGGATATAAAATTTCAACATTATTGATAGAGGTTGAGTAGGATAATTTGGTGGTTTAGGAAGGTTCAATTCTAGAGGTATAAGAGCACCTCCCATTTATGATGTTGAGGTAGCTCATGATTAGGATGAGGAAAATCAAGTTGGAAGGTTATAATATTATAACTAGATATTGGAAGTAGAGGTATTTTATGGTGTGTGGAAGGATTTAAGGAAGGAGGATGTCAACTCGAAGCTTCTCCTATATTATAAAGAAGATTGTTTAGAGGAATATTACAATATTAATGTCATAATGGAATATATTGATAGAATATTTGAGAGATTGATTTTATTTGATCTTAATGATGAGAAAACTGATTGGATCAACAAAAAAGGTTATATATTGGTACATGGAGTCAATTGAGGGAAAATAATTATGGATGAATATATTCAGACTTGGGACAAGATGGCCTACCACTATAAGGATCTCGTCAAAGTTGATATGGAAAACATTGTAACATATATCACCTGTATCATACATAGGGTGATTGATTTAAAAAATTTAATGCTTTTATCGAACAGATTGGTAATTTATTATGTGGTTTGGAACTTGGTACAACACAATATCTTTTGGGTTCTCACTTTCCCTCATTATTTTCTGAAATAAATTTTTAAAATTTTCAAGTTAGAAAAACCTGCACCCCATATTTATTAGTGACATTGTGGTATTGAAAGATAAATTATTGTATATCTCATTATTTAAGAAGAGTTTTTATTTTCTCTCCTCAAAAAAAATCTAGGTTGTATTTTGATGATGCAACCCATGACCTGGGCCAACATGATGACCATCAACATTTGAGACACATGGATATAAAAATTCACCCTTTAGATGCATCCAAGGTAGAATCTAAAGTCTATAAATTCCTCAAATCCCGCTTCGTTGAGAGTTTAAATACAAAAAATGGATTAAAAAATTATCAATGTTATTAAAAAGAATATGTATATCAGTGTCTGAATCAACATCATGGACATCAACTGATATTTTATAAAGAACTATTTTATATTTCCAATTATATAACACTTGATAAATATGACTAATAGATTATAAGAGCTTTAAATTTTGAATGGGTACTCATGGAAAAACCATATCAATATGTCCCATAAAGTTGATAAATAAATTGATTTAAAGGAATAAAATGGAATATTGTTCTAGTAGGTTTTTTCCTTTGGTTTGAAGAATGTCGGTTCTACTTACCAACATTGTATGCATCATGTATTCAAGACCTTAGGATTAATTGTAGAATATCATATCGATGTATTAATGGTTTAGTCTCGACAATGATTTCATCATCTCTCTAACCATCAAATAGTCTTTGAAAAATTTTAATATCATAACATGAAGATAAATCCACCAAAATGATCTTCAAGGTAACATCCGAAAAATTCCTCAACTTTGTGGTATGCTACCATGGGATATAAGTCAATTGATAGAAGACTAGTGCAATAATTAATTTCACCTCCTCTAAAACCTAAATAGTTGAGAGGGACTCAGAAACACATCACTAAAATTTCAAATTTCATAACAAACTCAGTAGGGAAACAATTCTATGTCATGAGGTTAATGAATTGTGTAGTCACCTATCGCTAGTATGAATATTTCCAGGAAGTAATAAAGAATCTGTATCAATATTTTCTTCCTTAACTAGTATTGATGTCACCAGTAAAATAGAATCTACTCATCCCATATGTGGATGATATATATAAATCATTCAGATCCCTTCTCATACCTAATGATAATATGGGGAATGAAAATAGTCACCATTTTTTGTGCAAAAAAAGTCTAGTTATTTAGACATGAAATTATGAAATCAAGAAGTCATATCATTCACTCATTTTGCGGTGAAAAACTTGATGTACTACTTACAACACCATAGAGTCTAAATGGCGTTTCATATCAACCTACTCAAGAATATTCTCTACCACCCTATGTTGACTTGGCATCTTTCCCTATGGGCGGTCCTTGTAAAATTTTATGACGTTCAATTCATATCGCAGTAGGAGATTAAAGGTAAATATCTAACCTATTTCATTATATATAATCATTCCATAGAAATCACTCTAACAAGCATTGAACTCTTGAATGAAGAGGTTTTCCATTACCATGAAACTGAATAATCATGGTAGATTAATTTTGATAGGGTATCTTAAATTATTATTGTGAAATGAATGGAAATCCTATAATTAAATTAGGTTGGTCTGGGGATTTTATTTGTCTACCGTTCGAAGTCAATTATTCCATTTTACTTCCCCATATCCAAGGGCTACACTAGCAATGAGAAGGAATAAAAATCCATTATTGTTCGGTTGAGGTTATCCTTTCAGAAGCATATTTACTATATGAATGTTAAGGGATACTTAGAATAAGTGATTAATTTGACCAATATTGAATATTCTATCAAGAAGGAAGAGTTAAACCCTGTCATCAGCTATGCGAGTGGACTGAAGGTATAAATATGTTTTGAAACAACATTTAATTATTTCCCTTGTCACAGAATGATTGTACTGATGCGTTCATTAATGTAGCCACATCCATGGATGACATTGACTAGGAAGAGACAGTATTCTGCATTACACATCAAAGGGTAGTCATCATAGTAATTATTTGTGACATGTATAAGATCAATCATATTAGCACTACCCAAGATGTAAGTATCTAACTTACATTGTTGGATAATGGATTCTCATAACAAAATAAATAAAAAATGATACCCTTCCATTGGATTGAGCTAAAAAAGAATATATCAAACATCTGGTAGTGAACTATACCCTTAATGATGGGATGAATTTACCAAATATCCTCTATAAATGTGGATTTGATGGACTACTCCTCAAATTTATCACAGAATGTGAAACTTTAAACATCATAAAAGAATTCATTCTTGGATCTTATGATTCTGATTAGTCAAGAAGTATATTATCCCACCAAATTTAAAGTCTCATTTATTTCTAGCCAAATATGATGCAAGATTGTGTAGAATTAAATATGATGTTCCATTCATGTCAACTATAGACAAACTTCATCCACCATCCCATGGATTTTTTTTTCATTCTACCAAATAATCCTATTTGTTTCCATATGATTAATGGATTCCATGTGACTATAACCTATAACTATAATTAATAAATTCAAATAAATTCTTACTACTACTAGATTCTTCTCACAATATGCTGATTTAAAACCCCTTAAGTAATTGGTATAATGAACATCATCAACTTCATGAAATCCAATTCTGTCACTGGATTATGTGTCCCAAACATTATATTAATGGAGTATGGCCCCAAAATCTGCCTTCTGAATAGAAAATACTGTATCATTAGCACAAAATCAAGTCTAACCATTCTACTTTCTATCACATAGAGAGAAATGGGTAGGTATAGAATTTTAAAAAGGGTTTATCAAATATACTCAAGAAAATCATGAAGAAATATAAGAAATATTAGATAGATAAACTCCCAGATTTCTTAGGGGCCTATAGTACCACAACCTACACTACGACAAAATAAACCCTATATTCACTTATTTATGGAACATTGGAAATTATTCAAATATAATTCATGTTTACATTACTATAAATCACTATATATGACCTATTATTATAATATGAATAGTCACCTAAGTGAATTTATGAGTTAGAAAAATCTAATGAGAAAACGTTTTATACATTTCAAAAGATAGAAGTCCATTATAATTAGATCAAAAAATCTTTAAAAGATATGGTTTGACTCTAATAATTCTTAGAGTGAGAGTTAGTATTGGTTCTTTGAACCCCAATGATACTAGGGGAAAAACCTCTAAAGAAAGAACTAAAGTGTAAAATACATTATATCATACAAATGGTATACTCTATTTCTTAATAATCCTTTTCTACAATGGAAGAGGAACACATCACAACACCCCATTGATTAATGGTTTCTTGAAAAATATTTTACATAATTCCTACATGATCATCCAAGTCATGGATGAATTAATATAAATACATAACACCCTCTTCCTGACCATAAACTGTTAAAAAGAATGATCAATTTCCTGATAGTATGATGTTAAACATCACATGAAACATCTTGAATATAAGAAATTATACTTCATAATCATCACACCCACCACATGATATTAAAGTGTGACATGGAATCCTGACCTATATGACTCTAAACTACCCAGAGCGGGCTGTTCGTTATGGCCTCCTTCCCTTAAAATGAGAGATATATCCATGTAGAATTCTTTAGCACCCTAACATCTTATTCACTTCAGTAATAGTACCCCCTCATGTGTATGAGTCAGATTTTCATAGGATATTTTGACAAAAATTATCTCATTTATGGACCTATGCTCAGAAAAAATTCCCCACCCCCTATATAAGAGTCAGATCTATATAGGGGACCTTTAATTTTGTGTACTTTGTGTGGATTGATTCATGTTATAATAGGGTCTGTAGTACTACCTAGATCCCCTAATCCTAGACCCAACCATAATTTCAAAAAACTAATGGCCCATTTTTTCTTTCCCATTCATAGGAGAATGATACATGAAAGGTATTTTTATCTCTTCATAAACTACATGCATCCTGATTCCTATTCGTATAGGATACACAGTGAAGCTAGGATAATTTATCTGAAGAGAAATCGTAATGTTAAAAAATACCCCCCCAAAAAATATTGATATATGAATGCAAATTTTTCTTTAAGATCTACATATATATTGATTCATGACCATTCAGAATATGAATCGACACTTGGGAATATTTTTCAAGGACCATCCACCAGATTATCACCATCCTAACCTTCCCTGATGTTTGGTCCCTATCAAAAGAATTCAATTCTTTATAGCCTCAAGAATATGAAGATATCCTCATAAGTAAAAACATACCCAAAAATGAGTTCCCTTCACCAACAGAATTGTTAGAGATCATGCACTGATACAATAGTGAAAATTTTTATTTTGAGTAATGA
Organism: Viscum album; assembly: GCA_963277665.1. NCBI lineage: Eukaryota > Viridiplantae > Streptophyta > Magnoliopsida > Santalales > Viscaceae > Viscum > Viscum album. The sequence continues at coordinate 1,721,333,196 of OY728145.1, forward strand.
CATTCCCCTTTCCTCTACATATGAGTAAATTCTATCAATAAGACCCTCATAAAGAGAACTATATATTACTTGATTCTAGTATATATATGATACATAGTGATTCCCATATTATCCATCATGGGCCTATAAAAAATCATTAAATCATTAATACCCCCGCATTTTATACCTTACACATTTCCACAAATATTTAAGGTAGTGTTACTAGATTTCTGCAATCATGTATGCCATTATCAAAAAGAAACAATAAAGCATGAAAATTCCCCCTTCCATCTTTAGGTGTGTTTTGGTGAATCATATTTTAATATTCTCTTATATATGATCCAGATCTATATGAGAAGAAGGGTATTTTCTTTAAAACACACATATGGCTTGATTCCTATCCATACAGGATATATAACAACACATAGATTTTTTATCCTTTGTAAAACCTCAAATATCTAAAAATACCCCCTCTTACCTTGGTGTTTGCACCCTAATAGAGATACTCAACTTTTCTTATTATTTTTCACTATGGTAAGGATCAATTTTTTATTTTTCTCTACAATTGAGCAAGATATGTGTGGCGCAGGCCCCACCAATGTTTTTGAATGTCTTGAAAAAATGAACCTTTTCTAATGTATAATTTTTATCTATATTTGGATCCATATAAGAACTATGCCTGGATTGATTTATATTATCATAAAATATATAGTGATGTTAAGATTCTCAACTCCAGACCAAGCCATAAATTCAAACTATAGTGCCCCATTTCATCTACACTTGAGCTAGATCTAGATAAAGGAATACTATTATAAGAGCTACCCATGTGTTGATTACTATCTGTATATGACATGTAGTTACAACCAAAGCTTCTATCTTCAGCATGACCTCAATGTAGAAAAATATCCCCCCTCTACATACGATCTATATTTACATAGAGGGTTTTCTGTGAAAAAATTATCTATGGTTTGATTCATGTACTTACCAGATATATAGGGACAACCAAATGGGTCCAGCCCTGTAACTCATTATAACCCGCATTTAATCATGGTTCTTGATAAAATTACATGTTATACACAACAAATCTTATCAGTGATTTGTATCAAAGGAAATTTACTTTTACCTCATGTGAAAATCAGGATTAAAAAAATATGAAACTGGAAAAGGGACCCCTTTAATGTATAATCTAGATCAATGTAAGATTCTTAATCATGGGTTTCTTCATTGGTAATACCATTCTATGGTAGTATGTAATTAATATTTATTTCCCTACATTTTCTTGTGCCCCAAAATAAAATACTATGGAATATTCTCTAACAACCTAATATTTCTCACACCAAGCATGATCTATGTGATATTACAAGTTTATGATGACCCATTTAGTGAAACTGGGAGTATCATGACTAAATAAGAGAGTTGGAAATGGTCTACCTGATATTTCCTTAAGATACATAGGAATAGTCATGTATTAAAAGACCCAATTTTCTTGGGTATGAGTCATATCTGTGAAAGGGGACCCAAATATGGATATTTATCCATAACATTATGAATATGAAAAATTCCCATCACATAAACGTCCAAAACATAAAACATTAAATTATGTGGAAAAAGGTCTTTATCATGTGATCCCAAACCGTAGGACACTTGACTCCCTGTTGCATAAATTTAAACTACATGAAATTTTCCTCTTCTTTTCATGATAATAAATTTAATATACCAACATCCATAAAACTACTAAATAAAGGACCGCAATAGATTAATCATAGTAAACAAAGGTTTTAGATACTTACATTATTGTAACACCCCAAGCTTTCATGGTACACTTCTCTTGGAATAATACAAAAGCGTGTGTTGTACGCTAATTCAAGTTATAACACACCACAACCAATCAAACTAGCCATTATGAATAGTGATACCCAATTTTTTAAATTATATAAATTTTACCTTTCAAAATGGACATCATTTTTTTATTTTTAATATCAAAATTATCTTAGGGTGAATTTTTTGTATTTTTCTGAAAACATTCAATTTTTGATGAATATTAAAAAACACTTAGTTATAGTTTAAAGCCGAATTTTTATTTAAATAATTATTTATTTTATTTAAATTTATTTTTGGTCAAAATAGATACATAATACCTATATATGTTCAATATAATTAATTGGAGTCATTTTATAATAATTTTAGATATATAAAAATTTTATTGAACTTTTTACCGTCTTTTACCCACCTCCTAGGAGCATTTGAAAATTTACATAAAAACAAAATTTTACCACTTTTGTGAGATGAATTTCAAAAATCAGAGAGAGACAGTTGATATCAGTACGTAAAATGTGGTTCAATTAGATGAAAGAATTTTTTTTTGTGAATATTAACATTTTACTTTTACTAACCACGGTTAAAAGTAAATAGGGTAATTAAGGGTTAAAATGATATTATTATTACACTAAAACATGTCCTAATTCTATTGGATAAGTATAATTAGACCAAAAACAACCTTTGGAATAAAATATGAACCTCTTTGGTCCACTTGGATTAGATTAGGACATTTATTATTATTTAATTCAAATAAGAGTTAAAAGAGTCAAAATCAATGTTTAATGACTAAAACATTTTTAATATAGGGTTACACATAAAAAAAATTAGACTATAAATATTTATTATAAGGATAAAAATATTTCCTATATAATGGTATTTTATTTACATTTTTTAGATATTAAATAATTTCATTTATTTATGTCACAATGATGATAAAGTAATTACCTAATTAATAAAAAATTAAAATAATTGATATAATAAATATCCAAATATATGTAATTTGAGACTTTTTATGAATTAAACTAAATTTATAGGTTAATATGACATATTAGGTTTGTTTAGATGAATTGTTTTTGAAGTAATAATGCTGTTATGAATTCAGAAAAAACAAAATACCAAATAGTGTCAAAATTGACATAAAAGAGTTTTTTAAACAAATATTATATTTTTAATCGAAATTCTATTCCTAAAAATATATTGATCAGAAAAAAGAATTATATAATGATTGTTGTATCATTAATGAACCACTTGGTTTTCTCTTGTAAGTATATAGTAAGTTTATTAACCATATAATATAAAAATACAAAGAGACATGGTAAATGTCTAACTATTTAACTAAGAGTTAAATATAAAAGATAAGGTTAATACAGTGCCCCAAACCAATCTAAAACCTATTGGTTGAGTTTTTTTATACCCATCCCACCTTATGATTTATATAATACATTTTGGATCCATTAGAAACCGAAAATTATTTTATTATAAAATAATATTTATATCTTTTCTTAAAGTTCCTCTCTCCCCTCTTATAAATGGGCACTCCACCTTATCTCTAATTCACACCTTCAAAGACATTTTTCTTGGCCAAACCCTACCCAAATACCCTATAAAATGTCCTCCCTTCATCCTAGAGGCCTTTATTTAGTCATAAAGCCAACTTAAGGAGCCATTTTGATCAAATCAAAAGGAAGAACCCAAAGAAGAGGTAAATATTTCATCACCTCTTTTAAGTTCCTTTCTTCTTCCACTTCCTCTTTCTTTGATGTTTTCCTTCTAAAATAATAACTTCAGTATCTTCTATATACTGAGATTTTATTATAAATATGGTAAAACCATATTCATTATTCTATCCATCCTTTTAATGACATGTCACCATACGTGTGTACGTACGGCTTACCGTCTCCACGTCGAGGTGTAATTGTTTTTCAATACATTATTATTTGGATGGGTATAATAATTTATATTTAATTGATTTAAATAATAAATATAACATGATAATGATTCTTTATATATGATATACCATCCAATTATATATATTTTTAATATCAAAAAAGGATATTATTGCCAGTGCGTACGTACAGATTACTGTCTCCACGAACGCGATGAGATTCATTCCCCATCGTATCCATTCAAGAATAATTTTATTAGATGATTAAAAATAATGTTTAAATACTTAATATCATTCTGAATATTAATAATATACATCCTATACATAACAAATATTATTTACATAATAAAACAAATAAAGGAAAATGATTCAGTTAACACCCGAAACGATGATAATACTTAGATATTATTGACAAAGTAATTTTAAAAGATCATATATGATATCATATTAATGGAAAATATTATTGTATTATTTAATAAAAATTATTTTACCATTATACATGAGTTTATCCTACCCTCGACCATGGAAATGTACAAGGTAAGGGTTAATTCTACAATCTCTTCATTATCCGTGGTTGTTTATACGTAATAATATACTGGGATATCTTTATCATCCACGTCCATGTTTTATAAAAATATATTCCAAAACATTCTTAATATTTTATAGAATATGTGTTAAAGTAATTTATACCATTGTTTTAATTTTATAAGATGTTTATAAAGGAATATTTTCGTCGTATTCCAATCAAGGTACTTTTTGACCTTTTCGACAAATTTAATGTAAGAATGTTTTTTTAACTTATACGACGGGTGAAAATATTTTCTGCCATTATAACATCGTCAAAACTTCCCTTACAAGCTGATAAGAATATTTCCAAATAAAATGTTTTCTTTTATAATTATATTAATTTTAAATGATTTCAAAATAGAAAGAGATATTTCTCTAAAAAATGATTTGATTTCATCTATGTCAACATCCATTGATGGATTTTAAGGTTATTTTAAGTTGATTTATTATAATACAAAACTTCCACATTGTATTGAAGATTTTGTGATATGTTTGACTATGGATGTGTTATTTTTATTCCATTTAGGGTTTATGGATAATGTATTGAAATTTCGTATTCTAGTTTCAATACGAATGTTTATGTTATGTTTAAAACTTTTCATATGAGTAATTAATTATACTTAGTAAGTTAAGGGTGGAGCCTGATATATCACCTCAATGCATCGGTTGGTCTCCTGAGACAAACTAGCGTCTTGGAACTAGGCCTTGAAAAAATCTTATTTGTAGTCTTCGCATAAGGCCTTGACTATGTGGTTATGAAAGTCTAGCATTATGCATTCCGTCATTATGAAAGTGGCTATTGATATTGCATGAGATCATTTATTTAGTAGAATATCCATGAAAGTAGGTAAATGACATTATTTTGATTTATATTTTCCATATTATGATGAAGTTTATATTGAAAAGGCTTTTGTTTTAGTTTTATACATTGTCTTGAATGTTTATTCTTATTTATGAAAGTTTCCAATATATTTTTATTCTTACTAAGCATCTGAGCTCACCCCTTTCTATGTTTTATTTTTCCCAGGTTTTGAAGAAGTATATTATGGCTGACCTATAAGGATAGTATATGGGATCTCAGTGTTTTATATGGAAACAATGTTTTTGTAGTTTTCTATTTATGATATAATGTAAACCTTATGAACGCATCCAGTACTTACAAGGCTACTAAACTAATCAGTCTTTCAAGATTCGATCTTTTGTGATCATGACAATTATATGTAATAATGCACTGACTCCAGGCTTCTTGGGCCGGCGCGTTACAGTTAGTATCATAGGAATTTTAGTACAACCCTTGGAATCTAGATTTAGATAAACTCTGATTAGAGCACATTACCCTAAGATGGAATTTGAGGATTAGTATAGTATAACTTCCTAGAATTTTGGTATTGTAGAGATTTTGTGAGTTTTCCAAGGAATACATCCCTGTCTGGATATGAGTAGGTGGAGGCGGCTCCAGAACAGATGTACCTTGGGGTAAAACCCTAAAATACCGCTTTGAGCTAGTCTCGAATGGGAACTGGTGCATGACAATGGACCTTGCTGTACTCTGGGTCACGACACTCCCAGGGGATATGCTTAGGATAATTATCATTTTTTACAAACTATTATAAAGTGTTTATGATTATATACTTCCTCAATGAAAACATTTTTTTATGATTATGGATTATATCCATAAATATTTCCATTTATATTAAGTGTTTTACAAGTTTGGAATTATGTATTTCGATTTATAAACTAATGTAGTTTATTCCATTATTTAAAAATGGAACCTAGTGGAAGGAATGGAATGTGTATCAATACACACACTCCATGTAGGAATCGCCTCCAACTCAAGATAATTATAGTGGAGTTGGTGATGCAACTGGTGCTGATGAGCTAATCACTATACTGGGACAACTCACTCAGGTTATGAATAATAACCTTACCCATATGGAGCACCCTGATCTGAAACATGGAGGATTAATGTTAGATCACTTCATGAGGAAACAACCACCAACATTCAATGTGGGTACAAATCCACTAGTTACTGAGCAGTGGATAAATTCCGTAGAGAAAATATTCCATGCCTTGGGGAGCAATGAAAGGGAAAAAGATGTCATGGAAGTTTACCCCCTCACTGGAGATGCAGATCAATGGTGGTCATTGATGCAAAACACAAACGAAGATGAGGAAGTATCAAATATGGAATGGAGGGAGTTTAAAGATCTTTTCATAGAAAAATAATTTCATTGTGACCATCGGGAAGATTTGGAAAGGCAATTTTTGAGTCTGAGTCAATAGAATGATGGGAATGTCTCAAAGTATGAAGCTAACTTTACAAGGTTAGCAAGGCATGTTGCAGATTATATAAGTAACCCAAGAAGTAAGATTTATCATTTTTTTGATTCTTTAAAACCATTTCTACATTGAGCATTAGTCTCACAATCCTTCTCGTTGTACGAAGAAACTGTCTCAGGTTCTATCAAGACAGAAAAAGAATTCTCTAAGTCTTATGAATTTGAAAATAATTAGGAGAAGAAGAGATCTTCTGGACACTCTGGAAATGGAAATAAGGGGAATATGGGAATAGTTTAATATCCATCCTTATAAAAATTTGGGAAGAAACACCTTGGTACTTACCTAATGGGAATGTGAGTCTGTTACAAGTGTGGTGAAAAAGCACACCAAGCTCATGATTGCAAGGCGAAGAAAGAGGTTATCAATATTGAATGCTATAATTGTAGAGAAAGGGGGAATTATAAGAATGAATGCCCTAAGCATCAGGGGAACATACCTCAGAAAAGGCAAAGAGATCAAGACCAAGATTATGCTATCACTACTACTGAGGATGAAGCTCTGAAAGACATAGCAGAAGGTAATTTAATGGTTTCCTCATGTTTAGAAAATGTCTAATTTTATTTTGGATCATCACATTGTTTCATATATTCTCAGCTCACTATGAAAATTAGATATTTTCAATTTGATTTAACAAGGTAGTTATCAGTCAAAACTCATAAGGGAAGTGTCATTGCAATAAAGTTTTGTGAATCAGTCCCTATTAGGGCATATAAATGTTCTTTATCTACTAATCTCATCGTCAAACCCATGATTGAATTTGATATAATCCTCTATATGGATTGGATTTTTGACCATGATGCAAAAATTTATTGTAAGAAGAAGGAGGTTACTATTATTGATGATGATGATAAAGAACACCTTATCTTTAGAGCATAATCATCACCACCTAATTCTTATCTTGATCCACCCCCATTAGAGTGAAAAAATTCAATTATTGGGGAGGAAGATAATGAAATAACTATGGGTGAGGAAATTAATGTTCAAATAGAGTATGTACCTACTGTAAAATAATATGTTGATGTGTTTCTGGAAGATTTACCTGGACATCCTCTAGAATGAGAAGTTGAGTTTTCTGTTGATTTAATTCTTGGATCAAGGCCCATATCGAAGACCCATTATAGAATGGCCACTGGGGAATTAGTGGAACTAAATAGACAACTAGAGGAATTGAGTAATAAGTTATTTATTCCCCCTAGTGTTTATCCATGGGGAGCCCCTATCCTTTTTCTTAAGAACAAAGATGGATCTATGAGGTTGTGCATTGACTACAGGGAGATCAATGCTATAACAATAAAGAACAAGTATCCCCTACCTAACATTGATGATTTATTTGACCAACTTCATGGTGCTCAATAATTTTAAAAGATTGACCTCTGATATGGATATCATCAGTTGTGTGTAAAGAAGGAAAAAATTCCAAAAACAGCATTTCAAACCTGGTATGGGTTTAACGAGTTTATAGTAACTCCTTTTAGATTGAAAAATGAACCCTATTTCTTCATGGATCTAATGAATATAGTTTTCAAGGAATATCTTTATGACTTTGTAGTGGTATTTATTGATGATATCTTGGTATACTCCAAAATATATGAAGATCATGAAAATAACTTGCGCATTATCTTGAAGGCTCTTAGAAGACATGAATTATATGGGATGTTTAGCAAGTGTGAATTCTGGCTTCTAATGATTTACTTTCTTGGCCATATTTTCTCCAAGGACGGAATCTCTATTGATCCTTCTAAGACCAAGGAAATCTCAGAATGGCCAGCACCGATGAGTGTAACTAAAGTATGTAGTTTTATTGGTTTAGCAGGTTATTATCGACGATTCGTCTAGTATTTTTCCTAGTTGGCTAACCCATTAAAAAATCTCACAAGAAAAGGGGTTAAATTTGTTTGGACAAAATATTGTGAAGAATGTTTTGAATAATTGAAGATAAGATTAGTTAATTCTTCTATCTTGACTCTATGATTGGGGAATGATGGGTTTGTTATTTATAGTGATGCATCGACGAAATGACTTGGTTATGTCCTTATGCAGAATGATAGAGTTATTGCCTATGCATCACGATAGCATTAAATTCATGAGAAAAACTATCCTACACATGATCTTGAGTCAGAAACTATAATATTTTCTTTGAAGATTTAGAGACACTATCTCTATGGTGAAAAAGTGAGATTTTTACGGATCACAAGAGTTTGAAGTATATTTTTTCACAGAAAGAACTCAATATGAGGCAAAGGAGATGGCTTAAACTACTCATGGATTATGATTTCACAATACACTACCACCTGGGGAAGGTAAATAAGGTGGAAAATTCATTGAGTAGAAATAATCATCGAGTTTTGAACAAGATGAGTGTTGAAAAGGATCTGATATACATGGATCTAGTAAAGATGGTTATGGGAATAACCATGGAAGGTGAAACATCAATACATTTTCAAATGGTTTCCAAATCATCTTTATTAGAAATGATAAAGAGTTCTCAGACCAGTGATGAAGTGTTTCTAAAGAAGATTAAAGCTGTGAATGATGGGATATTGAGTGATGTTGTGTATAAAGATGGAATTTTCAAATTTGGGAAGAGACTTTGTGTTCCCAAAATACCTGATTTAAAAAGAGAATTGTTGGATGATTCTCATAGCTCCAATTTCTCTATACACCATGGGAGCACAAAAATATATAGAGATTTGAAGGAACATTTTTGGTGGGGAAACATGAAGAGGGAGATTGCTGATTTTGTGTCAATATGTATGGTTTGTCAACAAGTGAAAGCTGGAAGGAAACATCTTGGAGGAGTCATGAAACCTCTTCTCATACCTGAGTGGAAATGGGATAATATTACAATGGACTTTGTCAAGGGACTACCAAAGAATCCTATAAGGAACAATACAATATGGGTCATTATTGGTCGTCTTACCATGTTAGCACATTTTCTTGCTATAAGAGAAGATTTACCACTTGAACGTTTAGAAAAACTATATATTAATGAAGTTGTAATACTTCATGGAGTACCACTATCGATTATTTCCGATCGTGATGCTCATTTTATATCAAAATTCTGGAAAAGTCTTCAAAAAGACCTGAATACTGAACATTGTTTGAGCACTGCCTACCACCCCCAAACTAATGGACAATCAGAATAGACTATTAAAAACATAGAAGACATGTTAAGATCATGGCCACATGACTTTCAAGGTATGTGAGATCAATATTTACCTATGGTAGAATTTTCCTATAATAATAGCTTCCATTCAGGTATTCAGATGGCACCATATGAAGCGTTATACGGAAAGAGATGTAGCACACCAACCAGTTGGGGTGATGTTGGAGAAAGAAAACTCATAGGACCAGAACATGTAGAGGAAACAATGGAAAAGGTGATGGTAATCCAAACCCACATCAAAGCATCACAATTTAGGCAGAAGAGCTATGCCGATAATTGAAGGAAGCATTTGGAATTTCAGGTAGGAGATCATGTTTTCTTGAAGGTATCTCCATGTTATGGTGTTATACGTTTTGGTAAGATGGGAAAATTATGACCCAGGTATATCGGACCTTTATAAATTCTAGAAAGAATTGGGTCTATAGATTAACGTTTGGAAATACTGCCAAATATCTCAAATGTTCACGATGTATTCCACCTATCACTGTTGAGAAAATACATGCCTGCCCCAACGCATGTAGTCACTTATGAGGAATTAGAACTGGAACATGATATATCTTATTGCGAAGAGCCTCTCAAGGTTCTTGATATAAGAGAATAAGTGTTGAGAAACAAGAAGACTCGTCTGGTAAAAGTTCTATTGAAAAATCATAAGATAGAAGAGGAAATGTGGGAACCAGAGGAAGTCATAATGAAGAACCACCCGAGTCTAGTTACGTAGTAACACTCTAGAAATAACGAGGAAGAAATTATTTGAATTTAGGGAGAATGTATCACCCCAATCTTCCATGGTACATTTTTATTTGAATAATACAATTCCGTGTGTCGTACGCAACTTCGAGTTCTAACACACCACAACCAATCAAACTAGACATTATGAGTAGTAATGCCCACTTTTTTAAATTATATAAATTTTATCTTTCAAAATGTACTTCATTTTTTGGATTCATAATATAGAAATTATCTTAGGGTAATTTTTTGGTACTTTTCTAAAAACATTCAATTTTTGATGAATAGTGAAAAACACTTTGTTATAGTTTAAAAACAAATTTTTATTTAAATAATTATTTTTTATTTAAATTTATTTTAGGTCAGAATAGATACATAATACCTAAATAAGTTGAATTTAATTCATTGGATTCATTTTATACTAATTTTAGATATATTAAAATTTTATTGAACTTTTTACCGTCTTTTACTCACCTCTTAGGAGCATTTGAAAATTTACATAAAACTTAATTTTACTGCTTCTGTGAGTCGAATTTCAAAAATCCAAAAAACATGGTTTATATCAGTAAGTAAAATGTGGTTCAATAAGATGATAATAATTTTTGGTGAATAGTAACTTTTTACTTTTATTTAACACGGTTAAAAGTAAATAGGGCAATTAAGGGTAAAAATGATATTATTATTATCCTAAAACAGGTCCTAATTCTATTTGATAAGAATAATTTGACCAAAAAAACCTTAGGAATTAAATATGAACCTCTTTGGTCCACATGGATTATATTAGGACATTTATAATTATTTAATTCAAAGAAGAGTTAAAAGAGTTAAAATCAAAGTTTAATAAATAATTTTTTTTTATATCGGGTTAAACATAAGATATATTCAACTATAAATATTTATTAGAAAGTTAAATAGGTTTCCTACATAAGGGTATTTTATTCATATTTTTTAGACATTAAATTATTTAATTTATTTATGACACAGTGATGATGCAATAATTACTTAATTAATGAAATATTAAAATTATAGAAATTATAAATAACCAAATAAATGTATTTTTAGTATTTTTATGAAATAAAATAATTTTCTAGGTTAATATGATATATTAGGGTTGGTTATATGAATTTTGTTGAAGTAATAATGTTGTTATGGATTTAGAAAAAACAAACTACCAAATAGTATCAAAATTGACATAAAATTGTTTTTAAAATAAATATTATATTATTAATCGATATTCTATTCCTAAAAATATAATGCTCAGACAAAAGACTTATATAATGATAGGTGTAACATTAATGAACCACTTGGGGTTTGCTTAAAATTATATAGTATGTTTATTAACAATATAATATAAAAATACAAAGAGACATGGTAAATGTCAAACAATTTAACTAAGAGATAAATCTAAAAGATAAGGTTAATATAGTGACCCAAACCTGTCGAAAACATATTGGTTCAGTCGGTTTCAAACCATCCCCACATTAGCGTTTAAATAATCCATTTTGGAGCCATTATAAACCTAAATTATTTTATTATAAAATAATATTTCTATATTTTTTTAAGGTGCCTCTCACCCCTCTTATAAAAGGGCACCCCTTCTCTCTAATTAACACCTTTAAAGCCATTTGGATCGGCCATAACCTCACAAAATACCATATAAATTGTCCTCCATTCATCCTATAAGCCTTCCTTTAGACAGAAATCCAACCTATGAAGCCATTTTTATCAAATCAAAAGGAAGAACCCGAAGAAGAGGTAAATATTTCATCACCTCTTTCAAGTTTCTTCTTCCACATTCTCTTTCTTTGTTGTTTCCATTATAAAATAATAAATCCAGTATCTTCTATATACTGTGAAGTTATTAGAAATATGGTACAACCATATTCATTATTCTATCCATCCTTGAATAACATGTCACCATACGTGTGTACGTAAAACTTACCGTCTCCACGTCGTGGTGTAATTGTTATTCAATACATTATTATTTGGATGGGTATAATAATGATGTGTAATTGATGTAAATAATAAATATAACATGATAATTATTATCTATATATGAAATACCATCCAATTATATATTCTTTTAATATCAAAAAGAATGATATTGTCGCTCGTGCGTACGTACAAATTACCGTCTCCATGAACGCGATGAGATTCATCCCCCATCGTATCCATTCAAGAATAATTTTCATTAGATGATTAAAAATAATGTTTAAAATCTTAATATCATTCTGAATATGATTAAGATACATCTTACCCATAACAAACATTACTTACATAACAAATCATATAAAGGAAAATGAATCAGTTAACACCAGAAACGATGAAAATACTAAGATATTATTAACAAAGCAATGTTAAAAGATCATATATGATATCATATTAATGTATATGATTCTTATATAATTTAATAACAATTATTTCACCATTATATAATAGGATAACCTACCCTTGAACAAGGAAAAGTACAAGGTAAGGGTTAATTCTACAATCTATTTATTATCTGAGGTTGTTTATACGTAATTATATACTAGGACCTCTTTATCATTCACATCCATGTTTCTTAAAAATATATTTCAAAACATTCTTACTATTTTATATAATTTTTGTTAAAGTCATTTATACCCCTTTCTGACTTTTATAATATTTTTATAAAGGAATCTTTACGTTTTTTTCCAAACAAGGTACTTTTTTACCTTTTCGATAAATTTATGGTAAGAATGTTTTTTAACTTATATGGTGGGTGCGGCTATTTTCCGCTGTTATAACATCATTCAAGATTCCCTTAAAAGCTTTTAATAATAATTCCATATTAAATATTTTCTTTTATAATTATATGAATTTTAAATTATTTCAAAATAGAAAGAGGTATTTCTCTAAAAATGGTTTTGATTTTATCTATATCAACATCCTTTGATGGATTTTAAGCTTATTTGATGTTGATATGTTATTATAAAAAAATTCCACATTGTATTGAATGTTTTGTGATATGTTTGAATGTGGATGTGTTATTTTTAAACCATTCATTGTTTATGTATAATGTATTGACATTTCATATGCCATTATTAATACGAATGTTTTTGTTATGTTTAAACCTTTTCATATGAGGAATTCATTGGACTTAGTAAGTGACGGGTGGAGCCCGCTATCTCTCCATGATGCGTTGGTAGGTCTCTTGAGACAAAATAGTGTCTTGGAATAAGGCATTGACAAAATATTATTTGTAGTCTTGGCATAAGGCCTTGAATTTGTGGTTATGAAAGTCTGGCATTATGCATTCCATCTTTATGAAAGAGGATATTGATATTGCATGTGATCATTAGAGTAGTAGAATATCTATGTGTGTAGGTAAATGGAATTATTTTGATTTATATTTTCCATATAATTATTAAGTTTATGTTGAAAAGGCTTTTGTTTTAGTTTTATACATTTTCTTAATTGTTTTTTCTTATTTATGAAAGTCTCCTCTATATTGTTATCCTTACTGAGCATCTAGGCTCACCCCTTTCTATGTTTTTTCCCAGGATGCAAAGAAGTATATTATGACTAACCTACAAGGATAGTCTATGGGATCTCAGTGTTGTCTATGGAAACAATGTTGTTATACTTTTCAATTTTATGATGTAATGTAAAATTTATGAATGTATCTAGTACTTCCAAGGCTACTATACTAATCGGTCTTTCAAGATTCGAACATTTGTGATCATGAAAATGATATGTAATAATACACTGACTCTGGGCCTCTGAGGTCAGTGCGTTATAATTATCATTTATGAACATCTCATTACACGAACCACAATTTATGTATTGAGTTTATTGGATTGATGAAAACCTTCTACTACCCCTATAAAGGCACATATTCATCTTAAAGGGACCCCTATTATTGACTATCCATGATTTAGATTTACATAGAGACCTCTATCGAATCAACCAGAGAAATATTTTACTTAAGAAAAGGGTCCTTTGATCCATTCAATCCCTAAAAACATGGCAGCATAGGTTGTTTGTCTAGTGTGATTAACAATTGTCGTCTATTACATTTATATACTAGAGTATTCCTCACGAATTGGTAAGCTTGGGAAAGTATTTATAGTATATTTTCGATGACCCAAAATTTTTATCTATGTAAATTCCATTCTTATAATAATGTCATATAGTATAAATCAAATTAATAGTAATATAGAATCTTTATAAATGAATAAATAATGAAATAAGAGGCATTTATAGAAGTTAAGAAACATATACAAATAAAATAGTAACTTGAGATTTAGAATAGTAATATGACCATTAAGAATCAAAAATTAGCCAAAAGAGTAGTAACCTCACCTATGAAATTATAAACAAAATTTATGAATCCTATAAATGAATTTATGATTTAATTATATCATAGTATAAGAAAATAAATGTTTTAAAAAATTATTAATTAAGTGTTGGTATTTTTGTAACTTATAAATATTTAATTACAATTTTATAATTAATATGATGATTTAAAAGAAAATTTATTTCCATAAAATATATTTTTAAATTAATATTTTGTTATCTTATGATTATAGAGTGATTTTATGAAATATTTTCTAATTTTTCAAAGTGTTAAAAAGCCAGTTAAAAGTTTAAAATTGGTTTTTTCCAAGTAAATAATGATTTTAATTAAAAATCAATTTTCTCATATTTAGAAAATTATATTAATAAAATAGTGTACATTTTTTAATTTTACAGATAAAAAAAATAGGGTGAACTTTTGGGATTTTCTATAATAGTGGAATTTTTGGTGAATAGTTAAATATGGTAATTTATGGTATATATACATTATAAGTTGAATAGACTATTCCTTGAGTCACCACTGATATAAGAACCATAATCTTGAACCTACCTTCATTATTTTTTTTATTTGGTGATAATTTGAAATGTATTAATATTCCGGAGCCAAAATTATATACTAATGAATTAAATAATGTGAATACACCCATCTCCTCTATAAATACCAACAGTCACCACATCTTCTCCTCACACCTCAAAACCAGTGGCCCTTTTATAAATTTAACTCAAATACACTCCCAATCCAATACCCCAAATATTGGAGCTCTTGGGCTCTTTAAAAGAGAAAAACTGTTTCCCAAAGGGGGTTCTCAATGAGGAGAAATTACAGTGGTGAATTCCTCATTCATTTTCTTTTATTTTCATTTCAAGTTCTTTTATTTTCATATTATCTCCTCCCCTAACCTCATACAAATCGCATAAAAACTAAATTAAATTACATATAATATAAATTAATTATTCTAATTGAATAATGCACCATCAAACCCTTTCTCCTTTTCCTTTTATTGTTTAATTGAAAATGTCATTCATGAGGTGTTAATTAATCGCATTTAAGGGCGACAAATTTTTCATTTTCCATTAACTCCTTCAAGGATGGTCATAAAACCATTTTTATGGTTAAAAACATACTATATATGTATTAAAACCTATTTAATTTTATTTCATTATTTTATACTCCTGATTTTAAATAATAAAACAAAACTTGTTCATTGTGAGGAAAAACCGCCCAAGATAACCCAAACAATTATAACTAACATTTTATCTAATGATTCGTCTTCATAACATATAACCAAATGATTTATAATATAATTTAACCTTATATATGTTCATTAATAAGTTATAACTTTAATTCTATATTTCTATTTCAATTTTACAATAACTTCTGTACTCTTATATAAGAGAACAGATCACGAAAACTAATAAAACGGGCACTCCTGAAAGATGAAACTGTACTCTCCAACTCATCAAAAAGGTTATAAATGCACTTAATAAAACAATAATAAAAAATAATATGTAAAAAAGGTTATTTATTTATTAATTATTGAATATATTTTTATTAATCATAACATTAAGATAAAGAGCATAACCTTTTCAGACATAATGTAAATGATTCTACATGAACACCCATTTTTTCCATTGAGTTGCTCTTTCTATCTCATTACTCAAATGTAATGGTTTTTTATTTTTTTATAATTATAAAAAATTATGTTTATATGTTCCAAAATTATATATCCCAATCATGTGAACATTTTTTCGTAGGGTAATACATGTTTTAATAAGGTTACATTCTCAAATCTACCATAAAAACAAACACAATTCAAGGGAATTTCCCGATTTATTACTCATTTTCAAGTGCACTACATAATCCGTTTTAACCCAATATTATTTTAATAAAATTATTAATTTTATCAGGAAATAATGTCTTGTTATTTTTCTGGTTTTATACGAATAATTATTCATTTTAGTTTTTAAATAATCTTTTATATTTTCCTTAAACCGCACAATAATGTTTTGTTTCTAAATATTATTAAACAATATTTTTACATGTATTCACTTCATTTTTACATAAGTTATCATTATTTATTCCTATTTTTCCTTTATTATTGTCAATATATATTCTAAATCCATTATTTCCTGGGTACATTTGTGATATACCCATTTGTAATGACTTATGTCATGATTATGAAACCCATTCTGTTCCATGGGCAACCCTTATGTTATTTTTGATTCCTTATGTTTGATTATTCATGTAGTTGAAATATTCATGGAAATGTTATGATTGGAGTTCATATATATAACTCAAATTAATTGTTGATGTTTAGTCTCCTGTGATGTCCTGTTGGGACCTGTAGTATACCTGATTTCATATGGGATATTGTCCAGCATATCTTGTTTGTTAGCCTTGACTCATATTTATATCTTGTTATATTTTGTTTCCACATACCTATGACACCATAATTATATCTTCACATGTTATAAATGTTATTATTACTTATTTTTATTCTTGTTCCATTCCTTTTAATCCATTATGTTATGACTTCTAACCCATGTTCAGTGATTTATTCCAATGCTTATTTCTGTACAAGGATTTTTAGCTCATCCATTTTGTTCATGTATTCCCTAGGTTATTGAATGTAGTTAAAATAGCTCATTGGAATATATGAGCTCATTATAGAGATTAAATAAAATATGTTTCATGATGTTTAATTATGTACCTAATCTTACAAAGAAAATTAACTTTATGATCTTTGGATTGTAATTTTATGGTCAATTATGTTTAAAATCATGTAATGATATGTGTGAAAACTTTAGGATCAATATAGTTCGTATTAGAAAAATTGTTTAGTTATTTTTGGGATTAGGACTAGAAAACTCTAGAAAAATCCATAGGGATAAGACTGAGTATAATAAAACATCCCTAAAGTTTGGTTTGTATATAGTAAGTGGTTTATCAACAAAACAAATCCCTGCCTAGATACTACAAGTGGACATGGTTACAGCGCAGATGTACCTAGGAGTAACAAATCATACAAGGTGTTCTAGGCCTGGCTCAGGGTTACTTGGAATTTGACAACATACGTTACTGTTCACCTGGATTTACAATCCTAGGGGATGTGATTTGGTAAATTCATAAGCTCATTATGAACTATTATTAAGGTGAAATGAATCCCCTAATAATATAGGTTAGGAAATACATCATAGATAACCTAGACTGAAACCTAGGAAATCATAAGTTTGGATATAATTTTCATTTAAAATTTTATTATTCAGGTTCAATGATTTATTTTTATATTATTATTATCTAAGTATTCAATCCCATTAATTTTAATTTTTTCTTAGTTAATGGATGGAATGATAATAACTTGTACTAAATATCAATGAGATAGGCAATGCGATGATTACCCAAATGATATGCCAAATATGATGGGAATGGTTTCTCAAAACATTGTGACCTTACTTTCTCAGCTAGCTCGAGCTGTGAATAATAACGTGAATCATGTAGAACTCCCTCATTCTCTAAAGAAAGTTAATGTTGTCATTGAATCCTTTATGTGGAAAATACCTCCAATGTTTAGTGAATCTTCTGATCCCATCCTCACAGAACAATGAATTAAATCCATTGATAATATATTCTCTATCCTCCAGTACTCAGAAGAAGAAATTTTTTTGATAACATTCGATAGTTTTGTTGGGGAATCTGATTAGTGGTGGACAATGATCAAGAACAGAAATTCAAAGGAGGATGTTGATTCCAAGGAATGGGAATATTTCAACAAAATATTTTTAAATAAAAATTTCCCTCAAACCATTCATCTCATCATGGGAAGGGAATTATTCAGTCTTAAGTAAAAGGAAGACAAGTCTATCAAGCATTATGAAGAAAAATTCAAAATTCATGAAAGATACGCCTCCATATTTGTTATGAACATTGAAATCAAGGTGGACCACATCTTTATTGAACTAAATCCAAGTAAATAATAATAATTGGAGATTCTTGATGTTGAAAGTTTTGAGGATATTGTTCATTATTCCCTCAAGGATGAAATAGAGATCAGATAATCTCAGTGGTTTCATGGGCTTCGTGAAAAAATATGGAAAATAGAATTTAATATTGGTGATAAAACAATGGTGGAAATAAGAACCTACTTCCCACATATCAAAAGTGTGGGAATAATCATCCTAGAAACTTCTTAATTGAACTAAGAGATGATTCAAATGTGGAAGATAAGGGAATATGGAAAATAACCACCATAGGGATAGGAAGAACCCCAATAGTAAATTAGAATAAAGGGAGGTTTATATGAACACTAAGTCTATTGTGTAGTGTTTCAACTATAAGAAACGTGAGAATTATGAAAACCATTTCCCTTAGCCAAGGGTTTTTAGGGGAAATCAACAACAAAAATTTCTAAGGAAGAAAGTAAGTGAATATTTTATCAATACTACTAATGTGGATCCCTATAATGATGTATAGGTACACTGATTACATATTAAAGAATCTAGAATTTACTATTTCATTATGGTTTTATGCATTATTTTATATAATTCATGTTTAGTAGAACTATTCAAAAACCACCACAATATTTATAGGTTTAGTTATCTGTGAGAACAAAATATGGGAATATTATTAAATCCAATGTTTATAACTCATCACCAAAAATTTTTTGTGGATAGAACCTCCAAGAAAATATTGCCGTACTCCCTTTGGTAGAGTTTGATGCTATTTTGGGCATGAATTTCCTATGTTTATACAAATCCAACATCAATTGTTAGGAAAGGTAGATCACACTTCACTTCTTGAAGGATACTGAAATCCTGTACAAGTGTAAAGAGGGAGATTAATCACCTTTAGAATCATCATCTCAAGTGTGGATATTTTCACCTTATGATAAATCATATCTAGCTCAAATGGTTGAGACAATGGAGATAATCATGCTCAAAGACATGATCATTGTGACAGATTACATAAATGTATTCCCTGAAGAGTTGTATAGTCTACCTTCTGAGCGAGAGGTTGAGTTATCAATTGAACATATTCTTGTATCTCTTCCCATATTAAAGACCCAATATTGAATAGAAACCATCAGTGTAGAAGAACAAAATATGTAGTTAAAGGAGAATCTAAACAAGCCTTTTATACTCATGAGTACTTCACTATGGGGTTCACCAGTCCTCTTCATCAAGAAGAAGGATGGATCAAATCACCTCTGCATTGGTTATCTTGAGCTCAAAAAAAATCTCTATAAAGATCATGTATCCCCTTTTAGAGATAATTGTTTTTTGATAAGCTATCCATGGACAATTATTTTTATAAACTGGACCTTGGCCGGGTATCACCAATTAAAGGCGAGTAAGGAAGATATTCACAAGAATACCTTTAGAATAAGGTATGGAAACTATGAGTTCATAGTTACTCCCTCATACCCACTAATTCTCTAATAATATTTTTGGAATTAATGAAAATTGTATTTAAATATTACCACGTCAAATTTGTGGTATTGTTTATTGATGATATTCTGATATACTCTAAGGGTAAGGAGAAACATGAAAAACATTTGAATATCATAATGAATACTTTGAGAAGGGATAAACTATATGAAAAGTACAATAATTGTGAGTTTTGGATAAAGGAAATATCATTCTTGGGCCATGTAATCACCGGTAATGGGATATATGTAGACCCTTCCAAGAAAAAGGTAATCAAAGAGGGTCCCATGCCAACATATGTAATGGAAATCCATAGATTCCATGGTCTAGATATGTATTAAAAAAAATTGTAAAGAACTTATCATGATTTTACAAACCACAAACTAGGATGACTCAGAAAGGAGTAAATTCTTTCTTTATCAGTGAATATGAAGATTTATTTAAAGAGGTGAAGAATAGGATTATCACTACCCTAGTACTCAAACTTTTAAAAAGTGGGGAACTCTTTGTGGTTTAAAACAATTCTTGAAAGACGGTATTAAGATTTATGCTGATTTAAAATGATAAAGCAATATCCTACTCCTAAAGGAAGTTAAAAATTCATAAACAAAATTATCTCATGCATGATATGGAGTTAGAAGCTATGATCTTTGTATTGAAAATTTGGTAGAATTATCTCTATTTGGGAAGTGTGAGATATATTATAAGGCCCCAGACATAAACCTTACTTAATCTTGAGTTATCACAAGATTACACATTGAGGATCTTTTCAGGTTTAGAGTTTTAGAGAATTAGAACATAACTATTACATCTCAAAAGATTACAAAGTTGTCACTTCTACTAAGTTTCCATAAATAAATAAAAAAATCTTAAAAGAAACATGTCTAGTTCCATGTTTTATATAGCATGACATTCCCTTGATCCCATTCTTGACCTTATTCCACATTAAGTCTTGTGAAAAACATTTCAAAAAAACTTGGGGTGAGCATAAAAAGCTCAGTAAGGGATACCGAAAGAATGAAAACTGTTAGTTATTCAAACATCAAATAAACCATATATACTCTATCAAAGTAATATCTTCACCTTCATGAAGTAGTAAAAACTCTTCACTGAATAAAGTATCATTACTTAACTTTTTGTAACCAAAGGATTACCATAAATTCCACAAAAATAACACATAACATATATAAAGGTAACTTGGGACATAAACATACTTAAGTGGAATAACCATACGGTCGACTTCCACACATATCACTTAATGGAATAGCCATACGGCCAATTTCCATACATACTTAATGGAATAGCCATACGGCCGACTTCCATACCCAATGCATTGGAGGTTATAACGTAACCACCCGTCCTGGTATTCACGGCACCACCTGTCATATTGTTTATAATGTAACCACCCGTTAAAATGTCCAAGTACCAATATAAAATCATAAAACATAAAACCAATATAAAGGAATGATAAAATTTCCACATTTCAATCACAATATATCAAAAATATATTGACATAATAGAATCCTTTTTCAAAACCATTTTCAATACCAAAATACATAAAAGAGTATATGGTATTTATTTTATTCTAAAAACATTACGGCTTGTTGAGAAAGCCAAAGACCAAATAATACTCGCGGCGGCGGAAAAGGTCGTTGTCACCGCGTACGTTAAAAAAACATTCCTTTTTGTCGTTTAGTAAAACGCTTCGTAGAAAAAGATTCCTTTTGTATAAAAGTAAAATTAAAAGGGGTTTATACACCTTATAAAAGAAAGTTGTGTATAAAACGAAATATGCCTCAATGAAAGGAGATTGAGACGAAGTCCCTTACCTCGGGTCCGACTTGACTCGATCGTTCTTTAACATCCTGAATAATAAACTTGAGTTAATTTATACTTGATTAAGAACCTTTTTAAAGTTCATTATTCCTTTTATATCACTTATTTCCATGTTATAAACATTATGTAACCATTTAAGTTAATAATGTTTGTTTTTTCAATATTTGGTTCTTAAGTCGAAAGTGGACTTCTTACAATTACATGTTGTTCGTGTGGTCAAAGGTTATTTATATCCAGAATGAAATTCCAGATTTGGATATAATATGTATCATATATATCCAGAATATACATGTATTTATATTATTACATAATCATTTATAGGTAAGAAATGAAATGCACCGTTCATGGAGACGGTAAGCCGTACGTACGCATGAACACTACTTTCATTTCTTTGTCATATTAATGGAATTAAAACTAAATGAGAGGTATGTATATTTTAATTCCATAATTATATTCATCATTTAGATATATCATTAATTATATATATCCATTATATACAAGTACTTTTAATAGTACATTACATTTGGGGATAAGAAATGAAATGCACCGTTCATGGAGACCGTAAGCCGTACGTACGCATGAACACTACTTTCATTTCTATCTCATACTTTAATGGAATGAAATAATAATGATATAGAGGTATATTATAATTCCAGTATAACATCATATATAATAACTTTAAATCCATCCTTTACACGTCCCACATATGGCATTAACGAATCACATCACTTTGAGGGGGCGGTAGTCCGCACTTCCTTAAATAAAGATATCGTGTTTACCCATAATGGACACCATAAAGGTATGCCCAAAATGAAAAATACAGAATCTTAAAGAAACAATAAACATATTATATATATCATATATAAAAATAGTGACATCATAATGGCCACCTTTGAAGGTGTTAAATGAGTATTGAACAATCATCGTTTCGGGAGGCAGAATTTCACCATCCACGGAAACCGTATGTTCTTTAACCATTTGATGTAGTTGTGTGGGAGTGTATCTCGAATAAATATTATAACAACATCTTAGTATATTGAAGATACTGGTTTAGTTACAAAAGAAGAAAATAAAAAGAGTTTAGAGGGTTGGAGAAGCAAAATAAAACAAATGAACAAAAGAGAATGAATTACCTTTAAAAGTGTAACTACTTTTGATTTGAGCCTAAAGGATTCATTTCAAAGGATTCTGCCCAAAGGGAATCCTCTAGGATGAGTAGACGGATGTGGAGAGAGTAATTGGGCAGGGGTTGGCCGAGCCAAAGGCTTGAGGAGTGTGTGTAAGGTGGTAGAGGTGGGGGCCTTTTATAAGAGGTGAGGAGAGGCACTTTTGGAAAGTAAAGAAATATTACTTTATTTGAAAATGTGTTTCGGTTTTAAAAGGTCCCACATTGAAATAATTCGTGGATAAGGTGATAAGGTTTCTAAATACACACATCCAATAAGTTTTGGACATGTGTAGTTCATATATTTTACATTATCTTTCCATTTTATTTAAATCGTCAAATAATGATGTCATCGCTGCATCATTATTATGTCATAAATAATTTAACTTATTTAATGTCTAAAAATTATAAAAAAACTACTATTAGGTAGAAAATCTTTTTAGATTTACAATGACTATATATAATCAAAAATATGACTTGTATATCCCCATTTAAAAATTGTTTTAGTAAAACATATCATGTTTGTGTCAATTTAATTTTAACATCAAATAAAAATATATTATTTTCATTTTCCAACTAAAGTGGATCCATGGGGTCCCCAAGTTGGCCCATGGCTTGTCGTGGTCAGCCATGACACAACCAATGAGGGTAGGACATTTTTCAAGGTCATCTTATTTTATTAAAACATTATTTTTACCTTATACTACACTAATTACCACTAATCGTGATTAAAAACATAATAAGTTACTATTCACCAAAAAATTATTTTAATCTCATTGAACCACATTTTACTTCTTAATGACAACCATGTATGTCGGATATTTTGAAAATCAAAACACAATGATGGAAAAATTTCCTTTAAACGGAAAATCAGTCTTTATAAGTACCACTTAGTGGTTTCACTATTCATCAAAAATTGAAGTTTTTCAGAAAATTACCAAAAATTCACCCTAAGCTATATTTGATATTACGAATTCAAAAATGATGTCTATTTTGAAAAATTCAAAACATATAAGTCACATTAATTGATTTAATAATTAATTCCTGCTATCAGAGCAAATAGCGTGTTTTTATGAGACAATAAGTATCAAAAGATTGACACTAGTTTAAGTCCGATTTCAAAGTGAAATTAATTCCAACGACCACTATTGGATTTAATGGTAAAAATATTTTCTAATTTCACTTTAAAACCAATTCAAAAGATAATCTAATCATATAAATAAATTAGATTAAAAAGAGGTTTAGAATTAAAATACAACATTTTACACTATTCATTAAAAAATGAACTTTATCGGAAAGGTACCAAAAATTTACACAAAGTAAATTTTGATATCCCGATTCTAAAGAAGAGTTATATTTGGTCCAATAGAATTTATAAGATCGATAAAAAATATATTTAATGACGGTTCTCCGTCAAAAGGTGATAAGTGGACCTTTCGTGAAAATTAGGGTATAAATGCCTAAAATTGAACTCTTTCCGTATTTTATGCCTTTATCTTTTATTGGGTAAATGAAAAAACATTTAAAAACATATATAATCATATTTTAGTTATTTCTATCCATTCCCGCCAGTACAATGGCTACATGTTAACTAACATTTAAAATAATATTATTTTATTACTTGTGTGCAACGTAAGTTTTCAAAGAAACTCATCGTTGCGTACCGAGTATGCTATCGAACGTAGAAACCCCTTTTAATTAAAATTAATATTTAATTCGTAAATATTAATAAATATGAAAATTATTTATTCTTTATTTACCTGGTATGTTACATCCTTCCCCCCTTTTTGGAAATTGCTTCCTCGCAATTTTATTCACTTATCAAAATAAGTGGGGGTATTTATCCCTCATAGCATTTTCAGATTCCCACGTTGACTCTTCAATCACATGGTTTTTCCACAAAACTTTTACCTGATGAATCACCTTATTCCGTAACACTTTCTCCATGTGGTCAAGAATCTGGACTGGTTGTTCCTCATAAGATAGATTCTCTTCCAGCTGAACTACCTCTGGACTCAAAACATGAGATGGATCTGGAATATACTTTCTCAACATCGAAACATGAAAAACATTGTGTACCTGAGATAAACTTGGAGGTAAAGCCACCCGGTACGCAACTGATCCAACTCTCTCCAGAATTTCATATGGTCCAATGAACCTTGGACTCAACTTTCCTTTATTACCAAATCTCATCACACTTTTCCAAGGAGAAACCTTGAGAAAAACATGATCACCTACCTCGAAAGATAGATCCTTCCTCCGGTTATCCGCATAACTCTTCTGCCTGCTCTGAGCTGTTCTCATGTGCTTCTGAATCAGCTGAACTTTTTCTGCCAACTCTTCTACCAATTCGGGTCCCATCAGCTTCCTTTCACCCACTTCATCCCAAAATGCTGGAGTTCAACACCGCTTCCCATATAATGCCTGAAATGGTGCCATCTGTATACTGGAATGAAAACTGTTATTATAAGAAAACTCAACCAAAGAAAGATGTTGGTCCCAACTTCCCTGATAATCCATCGAACAAGCTCGTAGCATATCCTCCAAGGTCTGAATTGTTCGTTCTGACTTCCCATCTGATTGAGGATGAAATGTTGTACTAAAATTTAATTCAGTACCCAACGACTTCTGAAGGCCTTTCCAAAAGTTAGAAGTAAACCTGGGATCACGATCCGATACAATGGAGAGAAGAACTCCATGTAACCTGACTATCTCTTTAAGATACAAACAGGAAAGTTGATCAAGAGAGAAAGTATCTCATATAGCAAGGAAATGAGAAGATTTGGTCAAGCGATCAATAATATCCGAGATTGCATTATTACCTCGAGATGTCCTCGGTAATCCCACAACAAAGTCCATGGATATGTTTTCCTATTTCCACTCTGGCACTGGTAAAGGCTGAAGCATCCCTTTCTGTAACTGCCGCTCTGCTTTTACCTGTTGACATGTCAAACACTTCACAGTAAAATCAGAAATATCTCTTTTCATTCCATCCCACCAGTAATACTCCCGCAGATCTTTGTACATCTTAGTACTGCCAGGATGAACTGAAAACGGGGAGCTATGAGCCTCACATAACAACTCATTCTTCAACTGTGAATCACAAGGCACACATAACCTCTTCCCAAACCTCAAAACACAAACACAAACTTATCCAAGAACTCATGGAAAATTTTATTCATAAGGTCCTTGAATACAGCAAGTGAATTGGTTAACCCAAAAGGCATAACTACAAATTCATAATGGCCATATCTAGTATGGAACGCAGTCTTTGGAACGTCTGCTTCTTTTACTTTCAACTGATGGTACCCCGACCTCAAGTCAATCTTCGAAAAATACTGAGCTCCCTGGAACTGATACCACTTCATTCGATGGCCCATCATCTGCTGAAGTTGTTGCAAAGGATTTCACCACCCCTTTCTTCTTGTAGTCTGGCTGCATTCCCCCAGTTGAGTTCTTCGTTGGACACTCATTTGCATAATGACCCATTTCATTACACTTAAAACATCTTACCATTGGCTTTTCATTTCCTTCTTGATCATCTTCCTTACAGTTACGAGCAATATGACCAGACTTTCCACACCGAAAGCACTTACCAGACTTGGATAAACATTCTCCAGGATGAATTTTCCCACACTTCTCACAGGATGGATATTTTGTTTTCTTACCTCCTTGCTTCTTTGATGAATTATTCCCCTTTGCCTGCCAACTAGACCTCTTATTCTGTTGTTTGTCATAGAACACCTGATCATCGGCAAACTCCATTTCCACCTTCTCCGCACATCGAACAAGTTTTTCATAACTTTTAAACTCACGAGAAGCTAATGCCCTTCGATATTTTGGCTTTAATCCTGATTAAAAACGATTTATTTTACTATCAAGATCTCGTATGAAGTTTGGAGCATACCCTGCCAATCGAGTGAAATTTTCTTCATAAGCAGCCACTGAGTCATCCTCCTGCCTCAATTCTAGGAACTGTTTTTCCATCCTAAGACGAAGCACCTTAGGAAAACATTTCTTAAGAAACATACCTTTGAATTTGTCCCAGTGAAGATCCTCAATCTCATCACTATCCCTTATATTTTTCACCATCGACCACCACTGATCAGCTTCACCTTCAAAACGGTAAACAGCAAGATTAACCTTTTGATGTTCTGAACACCCCATGACATCAAAAATATTCTCTAGTGCTTTAATCCATCCTTCAGCTTGCACAGGGTCAGATGATCCTATGAATGATGGGGATATTGCCTCATGAAATGTTCCACCACTGACATGTTCCTCTGCGGTTGATCTGGCTGATCTCGTGCATGGATACCACCACCATTTATAGCCTGAGTCAACTGTTCCATCACTGCAACAAACTGTTCAGTTCCAATTCCGACCATCTCAGGTTGCTGATTTGGAAGGTTATCTTCCTCCTGATGTCGTCCCAACATAGCTGCTTTGTTTCCTCTGCGCAAAACCATTCTAAACACCGAAATATCTTAGGCGAAGCAACATGGTAATCCGTAAATGCTATATCACTTAAATCATATTATAATTTAGCACTTTTCTAACTCCTAATGTTGTCTAAACCGACCTCTAATACCAACTATAAGGCCCCGGCCTTAAACCTTACTTAATCTTGAGTTATCACAAGATTACACGTTGAGGATCTTTTCAGGTTTAGAGTTTTAGAGAATTAGAACATAACTATTACATCTCAAAAGATTACAAAGTAGTCACTTCTACTAAGTTTCCATAAATAAATAAAAAAATTTTAAAAGAAACATGTCTAGTTCCATGTTTTATATAGCATGAAATTCCCTTGATCCCATCCTTGACCTTATTCCACATTAAGTCCTGTGTAAAAAATTTCAAAAAAACATGGGGTGAGCATAAAAAGCTCAGTAAGGGATACAGAAAGAATGAAAACTGTTAGTTTTTCAAACATCAAATAAACCATATATACTCTATCAAAGTAATACCTTCACCTTCATGATGTATTAAAAACTCTTCACTGAATAAAGTATCATTACTTACCTTTTTGTAACCAAAGGATTACCCTAAATTCCATAAAAATAACACATAACATATATAAAGGTAACATGGGACATAAACATACTTAAGTGGAATAACCATACGGTTGACTTCCACACATATCACTTAATGGAATAGCCATACGGCCAATTTCCCTACATACTTAATGGAATAGCCATACAGCCGACTTCCATACCCAATGCATTGGAGGTTATAACGTAACCACCCATCCTGGTATTCACGAAACCACCCTTCATATGGTTTATAACGTAACCACCCGTTAAAATGTCCAAGTACCAATATAAAATCATAAAACATAAAACCAATATAAAGGAATGATAAAATTTCCATTTTTCAATCACAATATATCATAAATATATTGACATAATAGAATCCTTTTTCAAAACCATTTTCAATACCAAAATAAATAAAATAGTATAGGGTATTTATTTTATTCTAAAAACATTACGGCTTGTTGAGAAAGCCAAAGACCAAATAATACTCGCGGCGGCGGAAAAGGTTGTTGTCACCGCGTACGCTAAAAAAACATTCCTTTTTGTCGATTAGTAAAACGCTTCGTAGAAAAAGATTCCTTTTGTATAAAAGTAAAAGTAAAAGGGGTTTATACACTGTATAAAAGAAAGTTGTGTATAAAACGAAATATGCCTCAATGAAAGGAGATTGAGACGAAGTCCCTTACCTCGGGTCTGACTTGACTCGATCGTTCTTTAACGTCCTGAATAATAAACTTGAGTTAATTTATACTCGATTAAGAACCTTTTTAAAGTTCATTATTACTTTTATATCACTTATTGCCATGTTATAAACATTATGTAACCATTTAAGTTAATAATGTTTGTTTTGTCAATATTTGGTTCTTAAGTCGAAAGTGGACTTCTTTCAATTACATGTTGTTTGTGTGGTCAAAGGTTCTTTATATCCAGAATGAAATTCCCGATTTGGATATAATATGTATCATATATATCCAGCATATACATGTATTTATATTATTACATAATCATTTATAGGTAAGAAATGAAATGCACCGTTCATGGAGACGGTAAGCCGTACGTACGCATGAACGCTACTTTCATTTCTTTGTCATATTAATGGAATTAAAACTAAATGAGAGGTATGCATATTTTAATTCCAGAATTATATTAATCATTTAGATATATCATTAATTATATATATCCATTATATACATGTAATTTTAATAGTACATTACATTTGGGGATAAGAAATGAAATGCACCGTTCATGGAGACGGTAAGCCGTACGTACACATGAATGCTACTTTCATTTCTATCTCATACTTAAATGGAAAGAAATAATAATTATATAGAGGTATATTGTAATTCCAGTATAACATCATATATAATAACTTTAAATCCATCCTTTACACATCCCACATATGGCATTAACGAATCACATCACTTTGAGGGGGCGGTAGTCCGCACTTCCTTAAATGAAGATATCGTGTTTACCCATAATGGAAACCATAAAGGTATGACCAAAATGAAAAAATACAGAAGCTTAAAGAAAAAATAAACATAATATATATATCATATATAAAAATAGTGACATCATAATGGCCACCTTTGAAGGTGTTAAATGAGTATTGAACAATCATCGTTTCGGGAGGCAGAATTTCACCATCCACGGAAACCGTATGTTCTTTAACCATTTGATGTAGTTGTGTGAGATTGTAGCTCGAATAAATCTTATAAAAACATCATAGTATATTGAAGATACTGGTGTTGTTACAAAAGATGTAAATTAAAAGAGTTTAGAGGGTTGGAGAAGCAAAATAAAACAAATGAACAAGAGAGAATGAATTACCTTTAAAAGTGTAACTACTTTTGATTTGAGCCTAAAGGCTTCCTTTGAAAGGATTATGCCCAAAGGGAATCCTATAGGATGAGAAGATGGATGTGGAGAGAGTAATTGGTCAGGGTTTGGCCGAGCCAAAGGCTTTAGGAGTGTGTGTAAGGTGGTAGAGGTGGGGGCCTTTTATAAGAGGAGAGGAGGGGCACTTTTGAAAAGTAAAGAAATATTACTTTATTTGAAAATTTGTTTCGGATTTAAAAGTCCCCACATTGAAATAATTCGTGGATAAGGTGATAAGGTTTTGAAATACACCCATCCAATAAGTTTTGGACATGTTTAGTTCATAGAGATTACATTATCTTTCCATTTTATTTAAATCGTCAAATAATGATGTCATCGCTGAATTATTATTATGTCATACATAATTTAATTTATTTAATGTCTAAAAATTATAACAAAAATACTATGATGTATGAAATATTTTTATCTTTCCAATTACTATTTATAATCAAAAATCGGACTTGTATGTCCCCATTTAAAAATTGTTTTAGTAAAACATTTCATGTTTGTGTCAATTTAATTTTAACATTAAATAAAAATATATTATTGTCATTTTCCAACTAAAGTGGCTCCATGGGGTCCCCAAGTTGGCCCATGGCTTGTCATGGTCGGACATGACACAACCAATTAGGGTAGGACATGTGTAAAGCTCATCTTATTTTATTAAAGCATTATTTTTACCTTAAACTACACTAATTACCACTAATCGCGATTAAAAACTTAATAAGTTACTATTCACCAAAAAATTATTTTAATCTCATTGAACCACATTTTACTTCTTAATGACAACCATGTATGTAGGATTTTTGAAAATCAAAACACAATGATGGCAAAATTTCATTTAAACTGAAAATCAGTCTTTATAAGTACCACTTAGTGGTTTCACTATTCATCAAAATTGAAGTTTTTCAGAAAATTACCAAAAATTCACCCTAAGAAATATTTGATATTAAGAATTCAAAAATGAAGTATATTTTACAAAATTCAAAACATATAAGTCACATTAATTAATTTAATAATTAATTCCCGCTGTCAGAGCAAATAACGTGTTTTTATGAAACAATAAGTATCAAACGATTGACACTAGTTTAAGTCCGATTTCAAAGTGAAATTAATTCCAACGACCACTACTAAATTTGATGGTAAAAATATTTTCTAATTTCACTTTAAAACCAATTCAAAAGATAATCTAATCATATAAATAAATTAGATTAAAAAGAGGTTTTGAATTAAAATACAACATTTTACACTATTCATTAAAAAATGTACTTTATCGGAAAGGTACCAAAAATTTACACAAAGTAAATTTTGATGTCCCGATTTTAAAGAAGAGTTATATTTGGTCCAATAGAATTTATAAGATCGATCAAAACTATATTTAATGACGGTTCTCCGTCAAAAGGTGATAAGTGGACCTTTCGTGAAAATTAGGGTATAAATGCCTAAAATTGAACTCTTTCCGTATTTTAAGCCTTTATCTTTTATTGGGTAAATGTAAAAACATTTAAAAACATATATAATCATAATTTAGTTATTTCTATCCATTCTCGCCAGTACAACGGCTACTTGTTAACTAACATTTAAAATAATATTATTTTAATACTTGTGTGCAACGTAGGTTTTCAAAGAAACTCATCGTTGCGTACCGAGTACGCTATCGAACGTAGAAACCCCTTTTAATTAAAATTAATATTTAATTCGTAAATATTAATAAATATGAAAATTCTTTATTCATTATTTACCTGGGATGTTACATATATAATGATCACAAGAGTTTCAAATATATATTGGCATAGAAGGGTCTTAATATAAACGAGTGAAAATAGATAGATATCATCATGGATTATGAATTCTCAATCCACTACCATCATAGTATGGAAAATATGGTAATAGATTCTCTATGTAGAAAGGATACTACATATTTATAAATTATTAGAATTGAGAAGGTTCCAATCTTATTATACCTAAAAAGTATGGACATGGGAATCATTAAGGAAGGAACATCATCAATTCTTTATCAAATTATTTATCAACACTCTATTGTGGAGAAAATAAAAGTTTCTCAATGAAATGATGTGGAAATCTAGAAGATGGTGAAATATATAAGATAGGGGAAATAAAAAGAGTTTAAAATTTATGTGGAATGAGTTGTAAGATTTGGCACACGACTATGTGTAACTTCCAATACAGAGAAAAGAATTATTCTTAGAATGATGCACATAGCTCAACCGTCTTTATTTACCTAGAGAGAAAAAAGATATATCAAGATAACCAAGAGAATTTTTGGTGGGAGATTATGAAAAACAATATCGCTGAGTAGACATCAAATTTATAGTTATGTTAGTAAGTGAAGGATGAAAGGAAAAATTCTAAGGGGATGATGAAACCACTAACCATACCAACATGGAAGTGGGAGAACATTTCCATGGACTTTTTCACTAGACTTCCAAATACATCTATATGAAATAATGTAATATGGGTGGTTATGGATCATCTAACAAGGATAACTCACAGTATCACAATTTGAGAGGATTCCTCACTAGATCAAATTTCATGAATATATATCAGATAATTTTAAAGGCTGCATGGTGTACCACTATTTATTTTTTCTGATTGACATTCTATATTTACCTTGATGTTCTGGAAAAGTATCCAACATTATCTAAGAACTGAGTTGAAATTCATTAAGTGATATCATCCTCAAACCGATGACCAATTTGACAGGACTATTCAAATGCTAGAGGACATGTTAAGAGAATGTTATATAGAAATCAATGGAATATGGGAAAAACATTTTACTTTGGTCGAGTTCTTTTACAAAAATTATTTCCACATGAGCATCCAAATGAATCTATATGATGGCCTTTATTAGAAATGATATAGAACATCATCATGTTGGGATGATGTCGGTGAACATAAGCTACTAGGACCTGAAATGGTTGAAGAAATGGTTGATACTATGAAAACCATTCATAAAAACATAAAATAAACCCAATATCAACAAAAGAGTTATATCGAAAATCATCGATGAGACCGTGAGTTTATGGTTGGAGACTTGGTATTCCTCCGCATATCTCTATGTAATAGGTTCATAATATTTGGGAAGAAAAGAAAGTTATGCCCAAGGTATACTAGACCCTTTGATAACTTTGATCGTGTTAGTGCCATAACCTACTAACAAACACTTCCACCTACCATGTCTCAAGTACAAGATGTATTATATATATCCCTCTTAATGAATTAAAAATCAGATCATTCACATGTTCTAAAATCATAGGTTGTACAATTTGAAAATAATCTTTTATATAAGGATCAACCCTTAAGTTTCTTGGATCGTGGAGATAAAGTTATACAAAACAAGACTACTCACATCGTCAATGTACTATGGCAGATCCATAAGTATGAAGATGAAACATTGGAACATGAGGAAGCGGCGAAGGAGAAATACCTACACCTATTTTCAATAGATAATGGAAAACAAAATTTTGAGGGTAAAATTTCATTAGGGGGGAAAAATGTAAAAACCTAAAAGTTTTAACAGTAGAAATTCACTTCTTAAAATCATGTCTTATAGTATAAATCACATTAAGAACACAATAAAAAATTTACAAATGAAGAAACAATGAAATAAGAGGTACTTTTAGAAGCTTGTAAATATATACCAAAGGAATAGTAACTTGAACTTCAAAATAGTAATATGACACTTAAGAATAGTAAACTAGCCAATAGAATAGTAACATCACCGATGAAATTATTAAAAATATTTAGTAATCCTATAAGTGATTGTTTGATATAATTATATCATAGTATAAGTAGATAAAAGTATTACAAAATATTAATTTAGTGTAGGTATTTTTGTAAGTTATAAATATTTAATTACAAATTTTAATTAATATAATGATTTTAATGAAAATTATTTTCCATCAAATTTGTTCATAAATTAATATTTTTTATCCAATGATTATAATAAAAATTTATGAGACCTTATTTAATTTTTTAAAGTTTTATGAAATCGGTTATAATTTTAAAATTGGTATTTTCCAAATAAATGATGTGTCTAATTAAAAATTAATTTTATCTTATTTTGAAAATTATTTTCATAAAATGTAGATAATTAATGAATTCTGAAAATCCAAAAAATTTTAGGGTGATTTTTGTGTGATTCTTTGAAAATAAATTCATTTTTTGTGAATAGTAAAATACGGTAATTTATGGTATATATACATTATAAGTTTAATAAACTATTGGTTTAGACATTGCTAATATAAGAACAATAATATTGAACTTACCTTCATTATGTTTCTATATTTGGTGATAATTCTATAATAATTCATAGTCTCGATAAAAAATAATAGACTAATCAATTAAATAATGAGAAAACACCCCACTCATCCCCTACAAATACCTCCCCTCATTACCTTTTCCACTCGCACCTCACAAGCCTTGAGCCTTGTCTGAATTCTACTTCAATATATATAAAAACATATAAACCCCTTCCAAGATCAATTTGTCTCTTTAAAATACCAAATTATTTCAAAAAAGAGCTTCTCTAGGAGGAGAAATTCAAGAGGTAAATTCCTCATTCCATTTCTTTTATTTTCTTTTTAAGTTCTTTTCTTTTTTTATTCTCTCCTCCCATCCCCTCATTAAAATGGATAAAAAAATATAGTACCATAAATATAATTTAATTATATTATGATAGTGTAATAATCCATCATCGAACCCCTTCGCCTCACCCATTTATCCTATAAATGAAAACATTGTTCATTAGGTGTTAATTTATCTCCTTTAAGGATGAAAAATTTTCATTTTCCTTTAACGCCACCAATGATATCTATAAAACAATTTTTATGGTTAAAGAAAATTATTATATATGTATTATGTCTTATCTAATGTTCTATAATCATTATATACACATGATTTTAAATAATAAAACAAAACAAGCTCATTGTGAGCAAACACCGCCCCAAATAATCCAAATGATTATCACAAACATTTTGTCTAATGATGTATCCTCATATCATATAAATAATTGATTTATAAGATCATTTAAAATGATATATGTTCATTAAATAGTTATAACTTCAAATATAAATTTATATTTCCATTTTACCTAAACATCCATACTCTTATAAAATAGAACCGATCTTGAAAACCAAGAAAACATGCACTCCAAAATGATTAAATTGAACACTATAACTCATAAAAAAGGCCATAATTAAAATTAATAAAATTATAATAAATAAAATAAATGTTTAAAAAGATTTTTAATCATTAATTAAGTAAAATAATTTGATTATTTAGGAAATTATGATCAAGTAAAGAACTGTTTCAAACATAAGTTAAGGGATTTGACCCGAACCCCCAATTTTTCCCTTCAGGTTACTATTTATATCTCTTTAATACAATGTAATTATTCTTTATTTTTGTGTACTTATTATAAATTCTATGTATTTTTTCCAAACTCATATATCCAGATCATATCATCCTTCTTTTAAGGGGTAATATATGTTTTAATAAATTTTCCTTATCAATTCTTCCCGAAAAGCAAACTCTATTCAAGTGAACATCCCGACTTATTACCCATTTTAAAGTGAACTCCACAATATTTTTAAATAAACTATTATTTTACTAAAAGAAATCATTTTATCATGAAAATATATATTGTTTCATTTATTCTTTTATAAAAACAATTATTGCTTTTATATTTTAAAGAATATTTAATATTTTCATTAAACCACACTAGAATTTTTTATTTATAAATTTTATTAAATGATATTTTTACATGTATTAACATTAGTTTTAGATATATTATCAAGATATATACCTATATTAACTTTATTATTGTCCATGTATGTTCTAAATCCATTCTTTCAATGAAACATCTGTGACACTCCCATTTGTAATGCCTTATAACATGATTCTGAAACTCATTCCTTTCCATGGGTAACCTTTATATTGCTTTTGATTACTTATATATGATTATTCATGTAAAACACATATTAATTAAAATTTTATGATGGGTGAACCCTGCTAGTGTTCCATTGCATTTATTAATGTTTAGTCTCACGAGACGTCATGTTGGGACAAGGCGTGAACTTGAATCTTTATGCATCGTTTCCCAACATGTCTTGGCAGTTATCCTTAAATCATGTTTACGACATGTTGTATGTTGTTGAAAAATGTATATGATTCCATTTATGTATGTTCTCGTGTTATAAATTCTATTATTTTTTATTTTTATTCAAGTTCCATGACATTTATGCCATCATGTTATACCTTCTAACCCATGTGATGTGTTCTATTCATATGCTTATTTTATTACTGAGATTTATACATCATCCCTTTTTATTATGTATTCTCCATGTTATCGTATCCAATTATAGGATCTCAATGTAAATTAGGATCTCATTTGGGAGATTAAATAAAATATTTTTTATGATGTTTAATTTGATACCTAATATTCTAAATATACAAGACTTTTCAATCCTTGTTTTTTAATTTGATGGTGATTTGTGCATAAAATACTATAATGATATGTGTAAAGGGTTTGGGTCACCATAATCTTTATCTCATATCAAAATGGGTACTATATTATTCTCAGCCTTAGGAGTCCTAGTTCTATTTTTTTGTGTCACACATCTTTCTCATATTTGGTCCATACATCATGACATTAAATAGGATGCACTGTGTTATAAACTATATGAAATTAAAATATAGACCATGATGGTCCAAATCACAAGAACCAAAATTTCAAGTGAATGATACATACATATTTTCTTTCCAAAAACCTATAAAGTGAATTCTGAGTAAAATTCAAGTCTTTGCCCACTAAGATTTACACATTAAGATCTTAGGAGAATGTTAGAGAATAAATCGAAAAGGAAAATATTATAGGGTATATCTTAGGACTATAGAAAATGTTGACCCATGATCACTCGACCTTTTAGGTGTAGATAAAAGTTATATAAATGATTTATCACATCTATTTTAATTGATGACATTTTTAGTACATAAATAAAATTTTTTAGGGTTCTATAACCCTAATGGATGGCCTTTTTTCTAATAATATAATTCATTGATATCGTTTTTGAAAATATGAAAATATTTTATTTCCACTACCGAGAAGAATATATTGATTAAAGGAACTATTTATTTCACTATTAATTCCTTCCCCATGCTCCAACATATGATCCTCCGATCTTTCAATCAGATGCTTATTCACCTTGAAAAAGGTTCTTTGATCCCTATTTTCCCTAGTTACTTTACAACAAAACTCAACACCCTAATACGATTCATGATCATCCTAGGAATGTCTACTCTCTCTCATGAGTCTTTGTTTAAACTACTCAATTTATTATCTATAAATCCAATAATCTAACTATATAAGTGGATTCAATGTCTTCTAAGATACATTACAACATACCATAACTATTCTCAAAACAACTATATTGTACCTCATTTTTTGTCCAAGCTTCATGACCATAAACCAAATTTCCCCTTTTTTGATGTATTTTATACTAGTAATTAGACCACTATTCATGATATATTTTACTTGGATGTTTCTATATAAACTATCTCTAGGGTACCATAACCTTTATTAGATAACTTTTTTTCCCATGACCAACTTCATTTCTCAAGTGATTGGACCTTTGATAATATTCCCTAGTCCTTGGAAAAGAGAATACTCAATAATATGGGTCTCTGTCTTATATTATTCATGTATTCCCCTTGATCCTATATATGATCTCCTAACCTACCAATCATAGGGGTTTTCACCTTTTAAAAGGTCCTCCAATCCCTATGAGCCCATGAAACATTGTTGCAGAACTCATTGCCTCAATGTTATTTTTGTTAATCACGGATACATCTAAGATATATCATCAAAATTAACTCAAAATCCTTAAGTAATGATTTATAAAATCAATAATAAATCTATTTAGGTTGATTTGAAATCCTCAATGTCATGTCACCAAATACTTTACCCATTATTAACGAAATGATGTAGGGTGATACAACCCTTTGTGAATACATATCATTGGAATAGGGATGTAGGGTGATAGAATTACTCTTGAATAATCATATTTGAAGAAAGGATATAGGGTGAAAGAACCCATATGAAATACTCATTCTTGAAGAAAATATGTAGGGTTCCAGAACCCTTCTTGAGCAGTTATCCTCTATGACACACTTCATGTCTTTAGTTTGCAAATACTCCATAGAATCTTATATTACCCGTGGAAGGAAGCGTACACATATTTAAGAAACTCTTAGATTCACTTTATAGGTCAACCTACGGATTTGGCATATGAACCTCTATCCTATCTATAAAAGGAATCCCCTTGTAAAAATTTATTCTAATCCTCATGAGCCCTGAAGACATTTTAGTGGAACTCATCACCCATGTTTGATTTTTGATCATCCTCAACAGGTCCGTCCTATATCATATCCTAATTCAGGCCATATGAGAAATTATTCACCTTTTTGATGTTTAAATTATTCAATATGTAGTATTGGTTCTTAGCATATAGTCTACACTTTATGGTTTTAGACTAAAAAAACACAGTCCATGCTATATACAATTAAAACTGAAAAAATATATGGTCCAAAATATATTACAATAAATTTTAGCAATGATGGGTAAAATATGTTCTATCTAAAAAAATTATCAACACATTAGTTTGTCTTGAAGAAACGCAAAATTCTTAAAGAAAGATACATAGTATTAATCATATAGAAACCAATAAATGGTGATATGGGAAAAAATTGAGTGTTTCTTCTAAGGAACACACCTTGTATGATCTTAGAAGAATTAATAATTAAAGATAAAAAATTCATATGGATTGTTAGGTTAAAATCATGAAAAGTGTTTCCTTGGAAAACCTAAAGTCCTTGATCACAAAAAATTACTTATATTAAGCTTAGTAAAATCTAAGGCTAAAAAACTAAAGAGACATAAATATTTTTGGGTCCCTTAATATGGTTGTATAAACAGTTAATGTTTTATCGATAGAAATATATCCTATAAAAAAGTTAGGGAAATCTCATTTAATGAAATAATCACCCAAGTGACCCCATTTGAACCAATAAATTAATCTACCATTTTGAATAGACTAGATCTTGTTCCTCAGTATTAAACTTTATGGAAATATGCATATGAAATCCATGCAAAGGAGGAATTCATTATGGATCAAGTGCTTGAGATTGGATTTAGGCCTATTTAATATTTTAGAGAAGTTTAATGTTTCATGGAGATTTATAGGATATGGATTCATCAATATATTATGAATATAGTAAAAAAAAGTATGATTGAAAATTCAATTAGTTTAAAATGAATTCATTTATTGTTGATAAATGGGAGGGAGAAATATCCAAAATATGGAGTCACTCCCATGATTTCCTAAATAATGGGGTGGCACTAAAAGTATAAGAACACAATAACATATGTTCGCTTGACTCGTCTACATCTTGTCACAGTGCCTCCACCCCAGAAGCAACATAATGTATATATTTCTCCACCATATCGACTAGATTTTGATGTTATATCACCATTTTCTCCATAGAAATGGGCATGTATTTTTGGTGGGATAAATCTTATTGAATCCTGTTGATCTCATCCCTCCTACTATTAATCAAATTTGAGTGAATATGTATTTCAATTTCATATTGGGAGGATTCATTTAAGGCCTCATTATGAAAATGGATGGCCAAATCTAAGACCTACACCTTCAACATGATAAATTCAATATCCTTATTCAGATCCATAGTGGAAACCTCCTCCTTCAGTATAGTATGCAACGCTCAATAGTTGAGTCAACCATACTTGATGGTTATGATAATATATTTTAGGTGGCCCAACCAGTGATTTGGTTCTTCAAGGGGGCCCTTCATGACATGAATACATATATCTCCCCATAGTTTCAACCTCAAATACTGATGAAATATTGTTTGTTTAGAACCTTAACCTAGGGATTTTTAAGGAATATGGATGTATTATATGACTAGGTGACTAATTGATGGAATCATACACAAATACCAAGGATGTGTTTTTTGAAGATAAGGATTTTATCTTGATTATTCATCTGGGGAGAGATATTCAAAAATAAAAATCAAGGACCTCCAATATTTGAGTTGGATCTACTGTGATAAATGACATAAAACTATTAGTCAATAGATATATGATGTTATCAAAAAATGATGATTAATTATTGAGAACGTACTGTCGTTAGCCATGGGAGAAACCACTTATCTGACCTCAAACTTAACTTGAGGAAAGTTAATTATTTCTTCCTTTTTTACACAACATCAGGGTATAGATTACAACATTTCTATCATGATATTCTACTCATTTCCTAGATGGTTTACAAGAATAAATAGTTGTTATAAAATAAGTTACATACACGACAATGTATTCATTTTTTGTATAAATTATTACCCATATCCAGTGATATCCCTATCAAAGAATGATTAATAGAAAAAGTATTATTGTTTTATGATCCTAAAATAGAACAATAACCCATGCTGAGTCAATGGTAATGAGCTCTAGTGCATCAATAATAGAAACTAATTCTAACCTTTCTTTTACCCCAGTTCCTTCCTCCTTTAAATAGACACCATTTAATATATGAGGTGATACGAGAGGGAATGAAGGTTTTTTATTAGTTATATATGTTTTTATACCTAAATAAATTTGATGTTAACTTTCACTATTGAACAGTACATTAGAAGCCACAAGAGGAATTCAAAGAAAGAGAAATGTTTAAAAGGTACAACAAATTTTTCTTGAATCCGGGTGAGGTTTACTAGATGACAACCTTGCTTCATTATTCTTAATAGTATTCTATGGGTGAATTATTTTAGAGGGTACCAACACTTGCAGTTCTAGAGGTAGAATCAAGATTGTCATATATGGGGTTATTTTTTGATAAAAAAACTACCTCTTCTATGAGAAATAGTGTAATAAGAGAGTCTTACTCGTTAGAGTCCTTGTCATACTATGAACTATCCTTAGCCACCATACCAAAGAAAGAGTACACCAAAGATGTTTATAGTGAACAAATATCTCCATATTTCTATAATATCCAATGGAATATAGATAATAACAGTTCCAATAATTAATCAAATAATATGCTGGTAATGATGAAATTTTTTGTACCTATTAATTATATCCACATTATCCTCCCCCATATACCGCTACAACTAAGGTTTTTGGAATTATCATTCACCATTATAGGGTCTTGTAATGGACTAGACACTTGATAGAATGAATCACTATGTCACTGTCTGGGAGGAGGGATTCAAATTTCACAGGTTATTGTTCATTGGAGATGCCTTCGGAAGTGTCCACACTCTTGAATACCTCTATCACTATATCTTCCTGATGTTAAATACTACAGGTTTCTACTATTTATTTCTTCCCCCTCCAGTAATCACACTATTGGAATGTGATTGAAAATGCTTCCATATTCAGAGAAGATACCCCACTGGCTAGAACTCCCCCCATGTCCATCCCACCCATTGTTGCTGCATCATCTGAAATCTTTATAAATGATGGAGTTGTCTCCAAACACCTAAATTTATTCTGGGGAATATTTAGAGCCATGAGTGTTATATAAAATGAATTATTACTAGGATAATGACTTTTTAGGCCACAAAGTACCCTACGACATCAGCCTCATCCATTGTCTATAGATCTATGGATTTCGTCATTGATGCATCTAATTAACAATTTAGACATGAATACAACCACATATAGAAATATTTTTTTGAGACACCAAATTCTATTATAGTCAAAGATAATTTCACATAAATCAGAGTCTCCTCCTAGGTAAACATAAAAAATAATTGGAGTGCCATAATTGAATTCCCTTCTAAATAGACATTGAGAGGGGAATGGAATTTCATCTTAATGTACAAAAATTGCTAAATGAATTGACAGTGTGTATACCACTCAAAAAATATCTTACATTTAATCCAATTAGATAAGGTTCCCTCAAATTTAGATATCAAACAATCCAACGATTTTGGATCCCCCTTTCCATATTCAGTGATTGCATAGGTCGGTTCCCCATCTCGCATATAAATGAATGGGTCATGCCATCTATGTTTACTATTTATCTCATAATATTTTAGTGTATTAGGCCTCAACAAGTTAATGTTATAAAGAAATGTCTTGAACTGGTTTCACAAGATATTATGAGTGTTTGGAAACTTTTAACCACCCATGTGGTTCCCAATTTAACCCCATGATACTAAAAATGTTTTTAATTGTATTAATGATTTCTTTCTCCTATAGATGTGGTGAACTCAGTGATATAACATGAAAAATATGGTAATAACCAAGCTGACATACCTACCCACATCCATTTATAACATCAACAAGAAGGTATAAATCCTCACTCCACTATTCTCTTGGAATGGGAATAAGTATGTGCTCAGGTATATAACAAGGAAAACTACCAGATGAACCAGGTGATGGATCCAAGAGGTGACCGACCATCCCTAGTCATTGAACTAATCCTCTTTAAATCTTATCCAATAGTCAAACAATTACCCATGAGATTGTCAATATGGTAAGGGCTTGGGATTTGTGTTTAAAGTTTCAGGAAATGTGTTGTTTAAAAGAAAATCAACCTAATTCTTAAAAAGGATATCTTCCCCTAGATATGGGTCTTTCTTAAGGGCCTTATTGGAAGGGTTGATGAGCACATTCGTGGTGGGATAATTCTATTATATTTCTGAAACTATGATAAAGGGGGAGAAAATAATCATATATATATCTCATAGAATTATCATACCATAAAACCTATTGACATCCCAATGAACGATGTCGAGGTCAACATGCATTAGATGAGAATGTTTATGTATGGAATCTTCCAAATTACTAGATATGCAAAT
Organism: Viscum album; assembly: GCA_963277665.1. Taxonomy (NCBI): domain Eukaryota; kingdom Viridiplantae; phylum Streptophyta; class Magnoliopsida; order Santalales; family Viscaceae; genus Viscum; species Viscum album. The sequence goes on from OY728145.1 coordinate 1,721,376,233, forward strand.
AAAACCTATTTACTAAAAGAAAGGGTCTGATAAAAATAAATTCATGCAATGAAATATTCTTAAATTATACAAAAAATATATATTAATACAATAATAATATAAGGGCTAGTTCCAATCAATTCAAAAACATCCACCTGATTAGAGATCGCATCTAAATAACAACCCAAACTTCTAATTTGATGCAAAATTATTTATTATTGACTAATAGATGTAGATGTCATCCCTAGACTCTTGGATGACCCCTACATATTTTTTTGAAGATTCTTCAAAACATATTCATTAGAATGATAATACTCATAGGTAAAATGAACCATATATATACATAATATTTTTCATATACATATTGTGTCTCTTGAGGATTTAGAAAAGAGACATGATCCTTACCTGAGGTGGAAAGATTGAAGTATTTTTTTGATGTTTGAACTATATAGGGAAAACAAATTAGACACCATGTAATAGAATATATTTTTCCTATCAAAAAAGCCTGATTCTCTTAAGTGGATTCCATGAATATGCACTTATCAACTTCCATGCTATCGAACATGGCTGCACGATCGGTGAAAACCTCCTCGATGTCTCTTCATGAAGTAGACTACATTAAAAGAAATGGAGAACTGATATTAATTAAAAAAATTGGAAGAGTTTTATATTAAAAGGGTCTTTAATTGAAAATGGTGAATGAATATTTAAGAATATCATGTGAATTACCTGACTTATTTTGAGACATGTAATAACATAACCATAACAGGTCACATGATCACACAACCCTAGAATCATTACATGGTCATGTAAGAAAGTTAAGGATACAAAACACATGACTCAAGTAAATTACCTTGACTAGTTATGTTATTATTTTATGTGATTCTATTACATGATAAGGTGCTATACAATGAGATGACATGTTGGGATCACACAACATGAGCACTTGATGCAATTACACAAATGTTCTACGATGAAGCACTTATGTGAAGGTAAAAAAATTGATAGTTTTGAATTTAAAATGGAGTGAAGAATAAATCCCATTTTATTAGATTTATAGGGTTATTTATATAATATCAAGATTCTATTGGAAGTACATAATAAAAATGAAATATGATTAGACTCAGGTGGGAAATAACTTCCTTAGAACCTAGTCCTCCCTTATTATTTTAACCATTATTCTTGAGAGTGTAATTTATTATTTCATTCTAGAATAATGTTAGTAATATGAAGTGGGAAAAATTCCCAAAATTCAAGTACCATTTTGGTATAGGGTTATTTCAAATAAATAAAACATTCTTCATGGATCACATGACTGCTTGGAAGTAATGTTATCGTATTAAGCGATCGCATATCCTTCAAAGAGACACACCATCATTTAATTTAAAAAATTTGTAGTTTAAAAAATTTAAAAAAACTATATTTATGTTACATTCATTAATAAAATAAATTTTAAAGACTTCCCATGAGAAAATTAAATTCCTGAAACATCATTGTCCATGTTGGTTCTGTAAAACCACTCTATTGAGTGATGTTTTTTAAAAGTGTTACACAAGGGAAATTTTTTAAAATATATGTGTTTTATATAATAAAATATATTATAAATAAAAAACTGATTTTGGGTAATTTTTTTCTTATTAATTTCATTATTGAAATGGTAAGTGGATAATTTTAATTATTAAACTATCCTCGAAAAAACAACATTCTGACATAACAATGACTTATGGAGACATGTTTGTTTAGAGGTAATAAGTGGTCACTAATAATTATTAAATAAAATAGTTTCTAATAAACTATATATTTAATCATTCAATAAAAATATGTAATGGTTTCATATGGATTAAATATAATGAATCATAATTTAGAAATGTGAAAGAGTCATGGAAAAACTTCCCTCGATCTTTGAAAAGACACTATTTGATTGATCTTAATTCATTTGAAGAAGTCATATATGATCACCTCAGGTGATTAAAGACATGGTATTATATGTATATAGATTTATTTTCATAGTGTTTTTAGTGAAAATGAAACTTATATGTTACTTTGAATGGGTCTGTTTAAGTTTCCCTTTTTAAGAAAAAATCAATGGCATTTTCCTAAATACTTAGTATTAATTATGAAAAATATAATTTAAAAATTTCAAGTGGTTAAAAAATGGATAATATTTTCCAGTATGTAAAAATTAAAATAAAAATGAATCATTATAGGTTTTGTATGTTTTTAATTCATTTTATAATATATAATTTATAATTGAATATTCATAAATTAATTTTATAAAAAATTCACATAATTAAACATTAAAGGAACCAATATAACAGTGGATAATGAATTTGAATTTTTTTTATAGATTTATTAAATTTAATTTTTATCAGTAAAAATCATTAAAGGATCTAAATTATTGGAAAAATTACTTTTAATATTTTCAATAAAAATCACTTTGATTTTTCACCCACTAGAACAAGAACTTCATCAACAATGCATATGCGTTATAGGTAATTATATCATAAACAAAAATTAAAAACAAAATAAACACATTAATAAAATTAAATTATATAAAATATTATCAACTATATTAATACAAATAGTATATATATTCATATCCTATTCCTAGTAATATAATATGTTTGAGAGAGTGACACTTTTGGGAACATAATATTATTAATGTAAAAGGTAATTCATATTTATAGTATGTGGATAATAATTTCAACATTAGTGAAAATGTAACCAATTGATGTCTATAATAATCTAATACACTCATTTTAAGATGATAGTTTTGGATATTTTTAATCTTTGACCCCTGATTTAACAATTTTCTCTTATTTTAACCTTTATTGTGATGATAAATTTATACCATGGTTACTATTCGTTATGTCAAAAAACTAAATTTACTTTATAACATAATTTGAATATTTTGATTCAAAATATGGAATCCATTTAAAAATATGTAATTTTTATATATGGTAAATTTTATTTTTGAAAGAAGTTTTTGAAGCAAAATGAAAAACTGTTTTTAGAAAAATACTATTTTCAATCATAAAAATGATTTTATACCAAAATCATGTATAATGTTTATTAATATTGAATTAATTGGATTATATTTAATAAAATGGGTATAATTTTATACAATGAAATTCCCTGTGGACACTAATAGTTCAGTTTCTTTGGAAATAACGGATACAATATTATTTGCTGGAGAATGATAAAAAAACATATCCCATAAAGATCTTCCCAATTAGTACTCCTAAATAAAAATTTTATTGATAACCTAGGGAAATAAAACCTAAAAAATCATAAGATAAAATGTCTATAAAGGTTAAAAAAGGATATACATAAGCATAACTTGAATATATGCATATGAGAATATGATCGTAACATTTGAAGATCATAATCTACATATCAATGATCTTACTCTTTAGTCATTTTATAAAGACTAATAGTTTGTAAGACATGAATATTAAGGTAATAAAAGAAAATGATTAATGAGATCACAAAAATAACATAAAACATAGAATTTTGGAATATATTTCAACTTATAACCCTATGAACATGAATAAATATGAACATGTTCACCTATTAAGTTATGGACATGAAATCAGGACCTTGCATAAACTTTCGATCATGAAACTTGGTCCATGAATAACATTTTGAATGTGAGATTAGGTTCATGCATAACTTTATGGACCTGAAATTAGGTACATGCATCGTATTTTGGGCATGAAAGAAGGTCCATGCATAACATCTTATTATTCAAGGTTCACTCCCAATACCATCTTAGTAGTCATGGATCACTTTCAAGGATATCAGAGTGGAATGGGTTCACTCCTACAACCATATAGTAGTGTAAGTTCACTATAAGACCATATTAGTAGACAATGTACCATAATGAACTCAATTCACTTACCATTATATCAATTTCAATCTCATGAGATATATATCATTACCAAATGAATTGGAGGGAGATATAGCCCCCACCCATCACATAATTAAATCACACATATGTGTTCTATAAGATCGTAAACATTTATCATATCATTACCCATGAAATTAAATGGGTATGATAAACATTTCATCATATCATAAACTATGTAAAATAGATATTTTTCTAGATCATTTCATCATATAATTACCCATGTAAGGAAAGAGGTTTCATAAGAATTTTATTATGGTATAAACTATGGAAGAGAAACACGTTTTATAAAAAACTCATCTTCTTAACCGTAAACCATTAAAATAATAATAATAACGACGCCCTTGTATAATATCTCCAATAAACATATACTATAATAATGGATATAATCTATTATTGAGAAGGATTTTGAACGGTCACATAGAGCATTTCTTGAAGAAAAAAATATTTATTTGAAAATAATTCATTGATATAAATACAAAATTTTAAAATCATTTTCTTAAAAATAACTTTTAAAACTTATGACCTATGTTTTAAAAATAATTCAAAACCATTATTTAGGAATATGTCCTTTATTATTTGAGAAACAAAATTTAGGTCATAAAACATTTTGAAAAACTTTTTCTTGGGGAAATTACACTGAAAACTTATAAAACATTCACTAAAACCCATTTTATACACTTTAAAAAACATAAAAAATTTAAAAAAACATTTAAAATCACCTCAAAATATAATTTGAAAACATTTTCGATAATATTTTTATAAAACCGTGTTTTGGAAGAAATCATATTTTTGAATGAAGAGAGAAAGAAAAATTAATTTTGTCAATAGCATTTTCTTAATTTTCCTAAGTAATGAATAGTGTAAATATGGAACAATTACATAAATATATCATGAACAACCAAATTATAAGAAACTACATGAAATCACTTGAGATATTTATCATAATATTCCATCAATTGAAGATGAATCATAAATAATCCTAATAAACAATGAGATTGAAAAAAATAAACTCTTATAACTTTTGAAACATTGAATCATAAACCCCATGAAGGAATAAATAAATGTAAATCATAAATTATCATTAGGATGAAAATTTTCATTGTATTACATGTAAAAGGAGTTTTATATACACATTTTCTAAAATATGGTTTCATAACATAACGTATATCTCAATGAATAAAAAATGAGACCAAACCCCCTTACTGTTTTGTAAACATTTTAACTTTAAACCCCTGAAAAAAAAAATACCAAAATAGAAATGTAAATCCCAATAATTATCAATATAATAATTATATAAAAAGTATATGGAATCTATACAAAACTCATACATGGAATAGGTTGTGAAAATAGACTGTGTCTAACTGAAAATTAATGTGAGATAGAGATCCCTTACAACATGAGTAACTTCTGAATCATCAACCATGTGAAAGAATAACATATTTTGAAACATTTTATATCATAAAATAAATGAAATTAATTATATAAAATTTCATATATAATTATATAAACCACCCAAAATAAATTAGTGGTGAATATGGCATGACTGTTGCAGAAATAAAAGCGAGAATAGACATCCACTTACCATAAGTATTAACTTCCTTCATTTATTTTAAAACTGTCGGTATAATAAAAAAAAGTTTATTATAAATATATATCATATCCAAATTAATATATATCTTACTATATATTATTTTATTGTGAATTTATATTACCCATTAATTAACAATCCCATGTTAATATTACGGTTCAGATAGTAACCACTTTGTTTTTCATATAAGTTTTGACTTTTTATTTTTGTTCCACTTACTTTATTCATGATATAATAATTTAAAGAATTCAAAACATGATTTAAATATTATATATATTAATTATATATATTTTTATAGTAACCTAAAAAAACTAGTGATAGGAAATAGAATACACCATTCAAGGAGATGGTAGGTCGTATATACCCATGAATGTTATTTCCACTTTCTTATCCTATTGATAGAATGAAATTAAATGAAATATATATATAATTAATGTATCAATATTATGTCATATATATATAATATTATTATTGAAATCATAATTAATACTTTCCATCTAAAGTTTTAATGAATCTCATCACATCGGGAGGTGACAATCGGCCGTAAACACTATCGATGTTATCGTATTCTCCGTAAATAGAAAGCAAGAAGATATGTGTTATATAATAATTAAATGAAAATAAATAAAATACACACATGTACAGACACACACATATATTTTTTAAACTATAAATACAAAATTATTTCCAACAATTAAAGGTGTTAATGGAAGAATGGATTACATCAGTTTCAAGGTGGTAGTCTATCGTACAAGGGAATGATGATTGTGTATCCCATTTGATGAAAGCATGTGATGTTTTAAGTCATGAAGTTAATATGAAAAAATATTATTATGTTTAAGATACATATATTATTATATAAAAATTATATAAAAATAATTTATTGTGCTTGAGAAATAAAGGAAACAAATTCATTCATTCATCTAGATTACCTCTTCTTCGGGAATCTCTTTTGGTTTTCACCTTAGGAAATCCTTAGTTTACTTTATTCAGAAAGAATTAATTATTTTATTAGGATATGGTTGTTTTGAGTATATTTTTAGGTGGTTTTGTGATAAAAATATCTTGATAGGTGTGGCAAATGGGGGGTAGTGAATTCCCTTTTATAATGTTGTAGTGGAATTATTTTATATACCAAAAGTTAAACACTCTTTAGTGCTCTACCTTACATATTTTTCATATTACAATGAACTATTATAGGTAAAATAGGGTATATATTATATATTTGTCCATAAAATGAGTCTTATATAATATTCTGGGTCATTTCACCCCTTGATTTTAATGTTTAGTCAGTTAGAAAACTCATATTTCTCTTAATCATTGATATGAATTCTAAATGTTTTCACTCATCATCATGGTAAAAAATTAATTTTTAAATATAAAAAAATATTATTATTATTATTAACAATATGGAATAAATTTTTAATAATTATTTTTATATAATTGGAGAAAATTAATTGAAAATTAATCCCCCAGACGAGACGAGACAATGAGATTTTAATGTGAAACTATTGAAATGTTTGAAATATTTTTATATCCAATTTCCATGGGATTTTTTTTCCAATTACATACATTGTTTCAAAATATATAAAATATATAAAATTATATTTTAAAAAAATTCAAAATATAATTTAAATATATAAATTATTTAGATGAAATATCAGTTTTAAATTAAAATATAGTGTTTTCACTATTCATAAAAAATGACATATTTTAGAAAAATACCAAAACCTTATACATAATATTATTATGATGTTTCTATTTAAAAAATTATGTTTATTTTTTAAAATATGTTTATTTTTTAAAATATATTTTATAAAGTTTTAAAATTATAGTATTAAAATATGTTCCCCATTAAAAGGTGATAAACCAACCTCTTATAAAAATACATATTTTTATGATTAAAATAAGATTTATACTTATCTATTGTATTAAAAATACATAATATGAATTTAGAATATTATATTGATAATGTAATATATTTTTTAATTAAAATAATTAATTAAAATTGGTTTATTTAATTTATAGTGATAAAAAATGTTTGTGCATAGAAAAAAATTGTTTTCCAAAAATGGAATTTCACTATTTTCAAATAGTTATTACTCTTATTTACAATTAATTAGTAATAAATTAATTAATTTTTATATATATGTGTAATCCATAGATTCATAATGTAGTTAATATTATTCATAAATACAATTCCAATGAGTAGGTGATTACAATAATATTATTTTGACATTAATATTAATAGTATATTTTAATTTAGTGAAGCTCAATATTGTGTGTAACACAAGATATCGAAGGAACTTGTAATGGTGTGTAACAAAAGAAAAAATTAGTGTTTCAGGTACCAAAATATAAACTCAATGTTTTGGAGCATAATATTAAATTGGTGTGGTGTATAAAGAAAGAATAAATTATTGTAGTGTGGAATAAAACCATCATGGAATGTTAATTTATTAAGAAAAATAATTCATAAAAACTATGTTTGTTACATTTTACCCCCTTAAAATTATTTTCTTCAAAAATATTAATCTATGTCATAAAATATTTATTACTATAAATTTCCTTTCCTAGAAACCCACATTATAATAATTATTTCTAAAAATTCATTTGAGAATGGATAGTTGGAAACATAATGGTTACCCAAAATAACTCATAACTTGGTTTCCACAGAGGAGACCGTAGTTTCAAGTGAAAACATAGACATTAATGATAAAAATAACACTGAAATACTTATTTAGTGTGATAGAGAACATTTATAGGATAAATTTAAGGATCACAATGTTTGTCCAACCCCATTATGGTCTGGTGCGCCGAATTTCTCGTGGGGGGGGGGGGTATTGTGATGTGTGGGTCGAGTTACTTTAATTTCCTAAGAGGATAACATGCGTTTCTTCTCATCCTTTATCGATTATATTTATCTTGGAAGTTGTTGTGTCTTTGGTTCCCTTTCATCTATTATTTTTCATGGCGGTGCTTCGTCGGTTGGGGTCGATGGCCTAGATAAGGATGAGTTTCTCTATTTTATCCCAAGTCCATTTTAATCTATACTCTGGATTCTAGTTCCTTTATTGCTCTCTTTTTTAGTCTACTACAGTGGTTTCTTGGGATCTTTGAGATGTGTAGTTCAATCGGTCTATTTTGTATCAAATACTGAAGTAGGATGGACCATGGATCATAGTTGGTGGTGCTTAGATCTTAGAACTTTCTCTATTTTTAATCTGTAAATTTGGTGATATTTGGTTGGATTTTTGAATATCATCTTTGGTTCCTCTTTTTTATATGAATTTGAATTTGGGTTCGATGGTTTGAACTAAACCTCAATGTGGTTTTTAAAAAATATAAAAAATGGATTGCTGATATCATCATATATTATGATAATAGGACAACATTTTATTTCAATCCCATTTTGATAATGTTGAATTTTTTTTAAAAGAAGATATACTTGATTTCATTCCATCTCATCTGCACAATCTCACCCTTTCGTTAGGGATTGAACAAATTCCACTTCAACACTAACTATAAGAAATGAAGGTGAGTTTTTGTTTCTGGGAGAACTAATAGATGATCTAATCCATAAATAAAATGATAAGTTATTCTATCTATCTTTAGTTAACATCACAATAATATGGTTTGAACATGTTATCCAATATGAATAAATATTTATGTTGTGAGATAATACATTAAAATCTTAAACCTCATCAGATTTTTTACATAAACTATTCCATATATGGTTAACCTTGTAACCCTTTTGATATATTCTAATCCAAAATTTTAGAAACAATGTCACTAAATATCTCAAAATTATATTAACATTAATCCCCAATATATCATGATGTTCCTCTTTATAGGCACATACCAAAAATATAAACACCTTTATCATGTATTCTATTGAAACATGGTAATAAACTGAATTACCATAAAACTATATTGAAAAGATTCATTATTATTCATTCCTTATATAGAACATAGATTATTGGATATATTCTTAAAATCCATTTTTTTTAAACTTCATCAATTATAATAAAAACCTATTTATTAGAAAATCCTTTATCAGTTGTGAGGTCCTAAATAATATCCAATTTACATTGTCCAAGAAAAAAAAATTTCTCAACATAAATAACACATTAATGTTTACCTTACCTTGATTAAAATATAACCATTCTATTAAATAAATTTTCTAGGTTATCAACATCATTCAATATATCATCTTAAAACCATAATGAATAACATATACATCTTAATTTATATAAAACAATTTTTGAATTACAATACATATACACTTTAACAAAGACCCTTCTTTCTCAAACCTTTAACAATTATTCACCATCTTAGTCCTTAATAAAAACATCATAAAATTTGAAATACGAATAATTAGTTAAAATTACTCAAACTCACTATAACCATGATTATAAATAATACTATTAGGAAAAAAATACTTTTAATATGTCATTCATGGTCTCTTCATCATTAGATAAAAACCATTACTATTAATACCATTCTGATTACCTTCATGAGATTTAACAATAAAAAATTTATTTTCATAATGCCTATACATTACACACATTAAACATTCCATTATTGATAATAGCTTAGGGAGACCGATATTCCCATAAATTTGATTAGCTAAAAGTCTTGTGTTTACTCAATAATTAATTACTTATTGAACTTATTAACCATAGATAATATATCCTCTTATTTATTTGAGACATTATTTTGAGTTATTATTGAAATATTTTTGACATATAAGAAAGTGAATCTTCATTCATCTATGGTTACCATTACCTGATCTCTCCTAAAAATATTTACTTCTATTCTTTGTTGAGTCTGAGAGTTGGTTATTGTATACACTGAAAATCATGTTCAATGAAAAAAATTAAATATAATCAAAATTTCTATTACTCTATTCATCATCCCTTTCATATTATCATAAAAAATCACATTTAACGCTATCCTAGTTTTTTATGCTTCCCACTAATGACTAAAACCATAAATCATAGTGTGATAAACAGTTGTCATGGAAGAAAAAAGTAATCATTACAAATCACTTATAATACATCTAAATTAGGACACCTACTTCTTTAATCTACGAATCCATAGGGTTATCATATTTTATTCCTAGTCATCATATTTTTAAAGACTTCATAATGGTTAATAAAAGTTTTTCAATTTCAAAATCCTATCCCTAGTGATTGTTAAACCTGGTCTGAAGTAAGGCTTGTAGTCATGTACCAGTTCCAAATTGAGACTAGGTCAATACAGTTTTTTCGGGGTTGTTACCGATTTGAAAACTATGCTAGAGCCAAATCCATTTGTAGTTTCTAGACAGGGATGAACCAAGGCTTCTTCTATAAGGGTATTACATCATTTTATATAAAAATTCCTTACATTATAAAAATAAATGTTTGAGGTCCATAATTGTTTAATGTCTCTGGAAACCTAGGACACAATATTATAACTTTGAGAAATATATTAAAAGTTACCCACAAATATCTTCCCATTTTGTACTCCTAGAAAACCATTATTTAAAACATGGGTAAAGGAAGCATAATGAAGTGTGAGATCAAATGAAAAATAAGGGTAAATAAAGGAGACATGTAAGTATAACACGAACATAACTATATGAAAGCATGAGGAATTTTTTTTGATCATACCCTGCATATCGAGGATAATAATCATGAGTCAAGACATAGAGAGTGGAAGTTATTAAGAGTTGAATCATAAGAAAATCAATGAAAATCAATTGTGAGAGAATGAAATTGTAATAAGACATAAAATTGTGGCATACATAACAATTTATAACCTTGTGAATATGTATAAATATAGAAAGGTCACCCATCAACTTAAGAACATGAAATCATGACCTTAGATAAACATATGGACATGCAACCTAGTCCATGCATAACATTATGAAAATGAAATTAGGTTCTCATATAACTTCATAGACATGTAAGAAGGTCTACACATCACATATTGGAAATAAATCCAGGGATATTAATAACATATTAGTAGTGGTTGATTACTTCTAATACCATTTATTAGTCAAGTTTCACTACCAAGGTTATCTTAGTTGAATGATTTCCCTCCCCCAACCATCTTAGTAGTCAAGGCTCACTCAAAAGGAAATCTTACATGACAATGACAATTACTAAACCAGGTTTACTTCCTATTCCATCCATGTATATATTATAGGATTTAAATCCTTTCCAAATGAATTGTAGGGAGATATAGGTCCCACCCATCACATAATGTTATCATACATATGAGTTCCATAAGACCATAAAAATTCATCATATCAAAACTGATGGAATTAAATCATTATCATAAACATTTCATCATATCATGAATAATGGAATAATTTTATGTTTTATAATCATTTCATCATAGAATAAATCATGGAAGGATTTTGGTTTTGTAAGCGTTTAGTTATGGTATAGTCTATGGAAGAGAAATAGTTTTCTTAAACAAACTTTTATATTAATTATATAACATTAAAAGAAATGATTAGAATAATTTCCTTGAATAATATCCCTAATAAATCATAAAATATATCAAAAGATGTAATTTAATTTGGAGAAGGTTTTTGAAAGATCACTTGGAACATTTCTTAAAAAAATAACTATTCTTTGAAAAACAATTAAAGGAACAAATATTTTAAAAATAAATTTTATTTGAAAACCACTTTAAAACATATAAATTAAAATTTAAAAATAATTTATAACATTTCATGAGTATTATATGCTTTCATCTTTAAAAAAAATTTAACCATACAATATTTTAAAAACCTTTTTCTTTTTGAAATAACCTAAAAAGTTTAATGGAAGCTCTAGAAAACAATTTTAAAAAAATTTAAAACATTAAAAAAAATTAAATTCATTTTCCATGAAAATTTTCTTGAAGTTTAATTAAAAAAATTCTTGAAAACATATTTATAAAATTTAGTTTTATAAGAAAAATATATATCTAATTGAAGAATGATATAAAGTCATATTTTATTAAAAATATTTTCATAATTATCTTAATTACCAAAGAGTGGGGATATAGTACTATTAATGAAGTTATCACGAATAACCAGATTATAATAAATTTCATGAGATATCTTGAGATGTCAATCAAAATATTTCATTAATGTAAGCATAATCATAAATTTTGTCGACAAAATATGAGATTGTTGCAATAAACTATTACCACTTCGGTAACTTTGAATCATAAAAAACATGAAGGAATAACATAATATGTAACTTATAATATAATGAGGATGAAAACGTTACTTATATTACATTTCATAGGGTCTATATATAGATAAATAGATATAATATAGGTGCATAACATAACATGTCTTTCAAAGAATGAAACATGAGACACAAATCCCTTTACCACATTGGTAACATTTTATCTGTAAATCCCCTGATAGATAGATCAAAAAATGGATATGTAAATAAAAATAATTGTAATATTAATAATAATAAAATAAATAAATTGGATTTATACACACTATATAGATTAAATATTGGGAGAACATGACTTGTGTCTCACGAAAAAATGAACGTGAGATGGAGATCCCTTACAACATGAGTAACTTTTGAATTACGACACATTTAAAAGAATACCATTAATTGAAACATTAATATCATGATGATATTACATGTCATATAGTATTACATACACCCTTTAAAATAATAGACCGGTTAATATGACATAAGTCTGGGAAAAATAAAATCGAGACTAGAAATCCCCTTACCATAAGTCTTGACTTCATATGTAAATGTTCAAACATCATGTATAATAAATTTATGTTCATAATATATATATCATTGAAATAATAATATATATACTATCATATAAAATTTTATTTTGACTTTATATTACAGTTTCATTAACAATCTCATGTTAATGTTTTGTTTCGGGTAATAACTGCTTTGTTTTTGGTATAAGTTTTAACTTGTTATTTTTGTTCCAATTTCTTTGATCATGATTTCATAATTTATAGACTTTAAAACATGATATAAATATCATTTTTATTAATTTTTTATGTATTTATATTGACCAATAATATTTAGTGGTAGGAAATAAAATATGTCGTTCATGGAGAGAGTAGGTCGTACATAAACATGAACGTAGTTTCCATTTTCTTATCATATTTAATGAAATAAAGTAAATGAGATATATATATATATATATATATATTATAATTATATTAGAAATATTAAATCATATATATCACATATTTTCATTAAAATAAACCTTAATACATTTCATATAAATCATGAGTGAATCACATCGCTTCATGCGGGTGTAATTTTCTGTACAAATGATCGACATTATCGTTTTCTCCCAAAATGAAAATCATGAAGGTATGTTTTGTATAATAATTAAAAAACTAATATATACATAATAAACATAATATATATCATACATAAACATTAAATAGATCATTATTTTAAGTCTTTAATGGTGGTAATGAAAGGAAGAAAGACATTAGTTTGCGAGGCGGTAGTCTATCATACACACGAATACTGATTGCGTATCCCATTTGATGGAAGTGTGTAAAGTGTCAGGTCATACCATTAACATAAAACAAAATCAAAGTACATTTAATATAATTTATTTATTATATAATATTTATATAAAAATAATTCAATGGATGTGACGAGAAATAAAAAAACATTCATTGTTTATTATATAATATTTATATAAAACTAATTCAATGGATTGAGAGGTGTGAATAATAAGGGAGAGTGAATTGCCTTTTGTAAGGGATAAAAAGTGGCATTCTTGTAAATAACAAAAGGAAAACACTATTGGGAGGTATCCATTACAAAATGTTCCAAAAATAATGATAAATTTTAGAAAAAGGAGCATATATGATCTATATATGTCCAGATAATTCATTTTATACATGTTTATATATTATTTTCCCCATTTGTTTAATGTTTTGTCCCATAGTAAACTCATTTTTCTCTTAATCATCATGATTACTTTTAACTCTTTTCATTAATCATTATGTTCAAAACTTATGTTGGAAATTTTATAAATTAATTTTTTTAATTTCAAAAATGTAATATATTTTTAAAAATTAAATTCACATAACTAGATGACATTAATTTAAAATTATTCTCTTATATGGGACGAGACAATGGGGTTTAAAGTGAAAATGTTCAAATGTTTGAAACATATATATATCAAATTTCAACATGAAATTGATTAAAATAACCTAAATTGGATTAATATATGTAAATTTTTCTTATTATAATTTCAAACCAATTTAAAATATAATTTAACTATATAAATTATTTATTTGAAAAGTCTGATTTCAATTTAAATTCAGTATTTTTAACTATTCATCAAAAAAATCAAATATTTCAATAAAATACCAAAAATTAACCCTAAGATAATTAAGAATCTAATATTTCAAAAATGAAACTTATTTGTTCAAATATTATTTATAACAATTTAAAATTTTGGGTTTTAAAATAAGTGCACCAAGAAAAGGCGGTAAAAGAACAACTTAGTAAAATACAACTTTTTATGCGTAAATATGGATTTATAATTATATATTTTTTTAGAAAAAAAATAAGATGAATTATGAACAATTTATTTAGTATATAAAATATATATTTTAATAAAAGTTTTCATAAAAAGTGGTTTATTTAATTTATTGAGAAAAAAAGTGTTTGTTCATGGAAAAATATTTTTTTTTCAAGAAGGCAGTTCATTAATTTTAAATAGTTATTTCTCTCATTTAAAATTAGTTGGTAAGAAATTAATTAAATTTATATACATGTTTAAATAATATTTTCAAAATTTAGTTTTTCTTATTCATAAATACAATTCCAATGGGTATGTGATAAATATAATGTTATTTTAATAATAATATTAATAGTATATTGTAGTTCAGTAAACCTCTGTATTTCATGTAACACATGCTATAAAAAATTTATTATTATGTGTGACATAATTCAAAGATAATGTTTAGTTAATAATATAAAAATTTATTGTTGTGTTTATCACAAGTCTAAATTGGTTTTTCATATTAATAAATTTTAATTTATTATTGTCTTCAATACAGTTCATTATATAATTTTAACTTGTTAGAAAAAATAATTCATAATAACTTAGGGTTTCACATTCCACCCCATTGGAAATAAATTTTACCCTAAACATTAGTCTGCTTCATTGATTCTTTAATACACGAAACTTTCTTTTATATAATCCCAAATCAAAAAAATGAATTCTAGATCTTACTTTTATCAAGTAATGTTGGAAATATAATGGTTACCCAAAATAACTCATTACATGGTTTAAACATAGGATAACATGGGTGGGAAGTGAAAACCTAGATATGAAAGAGAAATATAACACCCAAATACTGATGAAGAGTGAGAGGGAAAAATTTATGAGAAATTTAATGATTAAAAATCCATAAACCAAAGGGGTTTAAAAGGCCATTTATACTGTTATTAAAAATGATGAAGGAAAACAATTTATTTCGATACCACTTTATTAAAGTTGAGGAACTTTCATAAGAATATATACTAACTTAATTTCCTTCCATTCTATGAGAACAATATCACCATTTGGTTGTAATTTTATCAATTTCCACTTCACCACTTACTCCATGAAATGAAGGATAATTTTCATTCTTAAAGAACTAGTATATCATGAGATCAATAAATAGTATGACAAGTTATTCCATCTATATTTAGTTAAGATCACAGAAAAATGTTTAGAAATGGATACCCAATATGCATAAATCCTTATATGGATAGATGATACTTAAATCTATAAAACCTCATATGATGTTTAAGTTAAACAATTCCATAAATGGTAAACCTAGTTACCATTCTAAAAGATGAAAATAAAAAAAATTAGAAAATATGTCACTAAATTTCTCAAAATTAACTCAACATTGATCCACCATATATCATAAATTATATCATGGTTGTCACATAAAAATCATAAGAATACCTTCATCATGTATTATATTGAAAAATGTTAACAACTAAAATTATTATAAAACGATATTGAAAACATACACACTTATTTATTACTTATATAGAACATAAATTATGGGATATATTCTATAGTACAAAAAATAATTTATACTTAATAATTGATAACATGAACAAAACTACTATAAATATCCATTATCAGTCACAGGGTAATTAATAATCTGAAATTTACTTTATCTATAATTATAACAACTTTCTCAACATTAGGATCAAGATATGGGTTACCTTCCCTTTATGAAAATATCAATTTACCATTAAATTACTTTTCTAAGACATAATCACCCATCAATATATTTTTTTGAATAATTTCTAGAAAACAAATTATTCATGATTTATAAAACATAATTGTTGAATTTGAATACTTGCACAATCCACTTCTTTCTCAAAAAATTAACTAGGATTTATCATCTTATTCTTTAATAACATTTCAAAAAATTTGAAATAATAATCATTCTTTAGCATTCATAAAATTAAATATAATCATGCTTATAAAAAATACTATTATAATAACACATACCTTTAATATGTAATTCATGGTCTGTTCATCATCATTATCTAAATCATTACTCTGAGTAGCTCACTGATTTCCTTTATGATATTTCCCCATAAGACACTGAATTTCATAATTACCATATATTCCACACTTAAAAAATTAAACTATTGACTATATATTAGAATGTACACTATTATCATCCTTTTAATTAACTAAACTCTTCATTTTTCTTAGATAAATAGCGAGTGGCATTCACTACACATAAGACATATTGTAATTCCATTGAGGCATTACATTGTGTGATTATTCCCACATTTTTGACTTACTGAATATTGTATCTTCATTCATCTAGGGTTGCCATCACCCAATATATTGGATAACTCTTTCCGTTTCTTCTTTAGTGAGTTTGAGAGTTGGTTAAGGTACACATTTTTATTCACGTTCTATTAATTCTGATTAAGTATAATAAAAATCCTTTACTTCAGTAGTCATCCCATTTGGGTGCTCATCAATAAATTGTTCATCACATTTAACAATATCCTTGCTTAGTATTCTTCCCATAATTTACTAAAACAATAATGCATAGTGTGAGAAATAATTATCATAGAAGAATACCACATAATCAGTAAAATCACTTATTAGAAGTCTAAATATTGACACTTAATTTTTTAATCTATGATACCTTAGTTTTATATTAGGTTATTCATAGTCTTATTCTATTTTAATACTATAAGATATTTAGTAAAGAGTTCTTTGATTTAAAATGAATATCCACTAGGAGTGTTAAGGTAGTTGTGAAGGAAGGCCTATTTTCATGCACCAGTTCTTGGTTGAGTCTATTTTAATATAGTGTTTTCATGGTTGTTTTCGCTGCATACATTTATTCCAAAAAACATCATTTTTATTATCCAGATAGAGATGTAATTTCTTGTAAACGAATCTCTTAATGCATTAACAAAATTCTAGGACATATTCATAAACTCTAAATCTCCATTATAATTCTCCTTAGATACATCCCAAAAAATATAGTTAGAAATATCCCTAGAAATCTCAAAAATGTTTTCTCATCTGAGTTTCCAAAGGTTGACTAAACCTATAATTTGACACTAACTATAGAGATCCAAGATTATTTTACATGAATATTAAATAATTTTTATGAATATTCATTACATTATAAAAACACATGAATATGGATAATAATAGTTTAGTTTCATTGGAAACATGGAATACAATATTTTAACTTGGAGAAAGTTCATCAATGTTTCCCCTAAATATCATTCAATTTAATACTCCTACTAAAAAATATATTCATAATATGGGGAAAGAAAACCTAATAAAGGGTGAGGATAAATGATCAATAAGGGTAAATAGAGGAGATACATAACCATAACATGAATATAATCGTATGAGGACTTGAATATAAAATTTAAAGGTCATACCCTTTATATCAAAGATTATAATCATGAGTCATGGAATAAATATAGGTGGTTCAGAAGAAATGAATCATAAGTAAATAAAAGAAGATGATTCCTGAGGGAATAAACTTATCATAAGAAAAAAAATTGTGGCATATACATCAAATTATAACCTTGTGAACATGTATAAATAGAAACAGTTTCACCCATTACGTTAAGGACCTAAAATCACCCCCTCATATAAAATTATGGAGATTAAAGAGAGTCCATTAATAACATTATGAACATGAAATTTGGTTCATGTGTATGTCTACGGACATGTAGGAAGTTATATGGATCATATTTTTTACATTAAATTAGGATCATTCATAACATCTTAGTAGTAAATGTTCATTCCCATGACCACAATAAAAGTCAAGGATCACTACCAACACTATCGTAGTGAAATGAGTCCACTACCCAAACCATCTTAGTAAAAAAGGATCACTCCCAATGCCATATTAGTAGAAAATGTCCCTTAATGAACCAAGTTTACTTCCAATTTCTTCCATGTCTATATCATGAGATATAAATATCTACCCAATGCATTAGAGGGAGATGTACTTACCACCCTCCATATAATGAAATTCCACATATGTTTTCCATAAGACCATAAACATTCATCATATAATAAATAATGAAATGAAATGAGTATAATAATAATTTAATAATATTATGACCTTATAGAAAATGGGCAGATTTTGTACTCATTTTTTTATTCAATAACAAGTGAAAGGAATTAGATTTCTTAAATATTCTATCACAATATAACCCATGGAAGAGAAACAGGTTTCTTAAGAAACATTTAATTTTAAACATAAACCATTAAATGGATGAATAATAATTTTTTCCTTAGATCATATACCATATAAATTTTAAATTGTATCAAAGTATTCCATCTTACATAGAGAAGTATTTTTAAAGATCAGTTGGTGCATTTTATAGGGTAAATAACCATTATTTTAAAATTATTATTTAAATAAATAAATTTTTTTTCAAAAAACATTTCGTTTAAAACCACTTTTAAAACTTATGGATAAGTTTTAAAAATTCTTTTAAAAAAATTTATTGAAGAATATATCCTTTCATCTTTGAATTTTTCTTAATCAAAACACTTTTTGGAAACCTTTTTCTTTTGGAAATAAACATGAAAAATTATTAATGAATCTTTGAAAACCATTTTAAACACATTTTAGAACATAATTTTTTTAAAACACCTTTAATGGAAAATTAAATTATAAAATAATTTAAAAAATTCTTTAAAAAAATTAGAGTAAATTTTTTTTGGAATAAATCATATTTCCAACCAAAGAGAAAAATAAAGACATATTTTCCTAATTTTTTTATTAATTATCTTATGTATGAAATAGTGGAAATATGGACCATTGAATGAATATATCCATAATAAATAGAGAAGAACAAAGTTATTTAGATCTCTTGATATATTTATCATAATTTTATTAATGTAATCATAATCATAAACAATGCCGATAAATGATGAGATTGTAGCAACAAAATCTAACCACTTTGGTAACATTGAATCATAAATCCAATTATGGAATAATAAAAAATGAAACATTAAATAAAATTATGATGAATAAATTCTTGATAATACTTTTCAATGTGGCTCTATATACACATATTGAAATAATATAGGTGCATAACATAACATACATCACAAAGAAGACAAATTGAGAGAAAAATCCCTTTACCACTTTGGTAATGTTTTAACCGTAATCCCCATGAAAGAGAAATAGTAAAAGGGATATGTAAATAAAAACAATTATTATTATACGAATCATAAAATACATCAATGATATTTATACACAACACATAGAATAAATAGGTGGTTAATATGGATTGTGTCTTAGAGAAAACTAAAGTGAGAGAGAGATCTCTTACCACATGAGTAACTTTTGAATCATGATCCATGGGAAATAATAACATCATTTGAAACTTTTAATATAATGAAATAAATTAAATTCATGATATAACTAGTTATTGGAGAGTATAATCACCACAAAAATATGTGTAGGGAATATTGCATAAGTCACATAGATATAAATGTGAGACTAGAAATCTGATAACCTTAGGTCTTGAATTTCTTCACACACATTAAAAAATCAATTATAATCACTATAATTTTATTAAACATATATATAAGATTTATAATCATATATATCCTATTATATATTAATTTATTATGACATTATAATAACTATTCATTAATAATCCCATGTCAAAGTTAGGTTTTGGGTAATAACCACAATGTTTTTCATATAAGTTTTGACTTGTTATTTACTTTCACCTAAATTTAATCACAATTTAATAATTTAAATTAGGTAAAACATGATATAAATATCATATTTATTCACTACAGATGTATTTGCAGTCACCCATAAAATTTAGTGAGTGGAATCGAAATACACCGTTCATAGAGGCAATATACCCTATGTATGCATTAATGATATTTCCATTTTCTTATCGTGTTGAAATAAAGAGAATTAATGAAAGATATTAATATATAATCATTACAGTTAAACTCACAAATAATATATTTCACAAATTTTTATAAACCCTATCTTTAATACATTACATGTAAATCGTGAACAAATCCAATTGCTTCGCAAGGCGATAGTTCCCCACACACACGAATGACGTAATCATATTCTAGAAAAATAAAAATTATGAAGGTATGTGTTATATAATAATTATATATGAATTAATACATAATAAAAATAATATATATCATATATAAAATATAAATACCTTATTATTCCCAAACTTGAAAGGTGGTAATAGAAGAACAAATGACATCGGCTCGCAAGGCGTTAGTTTGCAGTATACGTGAAGAATGATTGCGTATCCCATTTTATGGAAGTGTGTGAATTTTTAAATTTTAACCTTCAAATAACCGTATATATGTATTTATAATATATGTAGGTTATTATTTAGTTGTGATATAAAATAATTGAACAGCCTTTTGGAAGAAGTAAAACAAAACATTCCTTGAGGAATGTTACCCATTCTTCGGGTATCTCTTTTTAGTTTTCACCAAAGGATGTCCTTGGTTAGATTTATTACCAGAAAATATTTCTATAATGAGAATATAGAAATTATGATTTTTTGGGTTGTTTTTTGCTGATAAAAAGTCTTTATAGCGGTAAATAATGGGGGATACTGAATACACTTTTATAATGGTGGAGGAGTGATGATATTTTAAATTCCAAAAGGTAAACACTTGGGAGATTTAAATTAAATCATATGCCTCCAATAAATAATTTTGTTTAATAAAATATGTTATATGGTAGATTTATGGCCATAAATTGGGTTTTTTAGAAGTTTAAAGTTCATTTTCTCTCTTAAGTATAAATTTTAGTCCCTTTGTAAACTTATTTTTCTATTAATCACCGTGAATAATTTTAATTGTTTCACAAATAATTATGGTAAAAAATTAATTGTGAATTATTATAAATTTAAAAATATTATTATAAAAAAAAGTGAATCAATTTTTCCTAATTAAATTCTTATATCTAGGTCAAATTAATTTAAAATTAATCCTGTAGACGAGACACGACTACTAGTTTTCAAAGTGAAAATATTCAAAAGTTTGAATTTGTTTTATATCCAATTTAAATGTGAAATTGAACCTAGTGACCTAAATTGGATTAATATATGTAAAATTTATCTAATTACACTTTTAAAGCAATTTAAAATTTAATATAAATATATAAAATGTTTTGTTGAAAGGTCAGTTTTCAATTGAAATTTAGTCTTTTCCATTATTCATCAAAAAATAAAATATTTCAGAAAAATACCAAAACTTAAACATAACTTTTTTGGGATTAATATATAAAAAATAAATTATTTGATAATATAAAATTTTTAAAAGGATAATTTCATAAAATTATGTGTTATAAAAGGTGGTAAAACAACCTCATAGAAAAAATACATCTTTTATATATAGATTTGGATTTAATCATATATCTTGTATAGAAAATGCATAATATGAATTTTAAATAGTTTATTTAATATATATATATATATTATTAAAATAATTCATAAAAATTTGTATTTTTAATTGATTAAGATAATTTTGTTGTCCATAGAAACACTTTTTTAGAAATGGAATTTCTTTATTTTCAAATATTTCTTATTGTAATTTTTAACTAATTGTATACCAAATAATTCATTTTATATACATGTGTAAAACATATTTTCATAATGTATTTAATATTACTCATAACTTCCATTCCAATGGATTGGTGGTAACTATAATATAATTTTAATAATAAAATCAATAGTATATTATAGTTTGGTAAAACTTTGCCTTTCTTGTAATTAATTCAATCAAAGGAACATGGTATTGTGTGTGACACAAAACAGACTATGTTTTTCATGTATCGAACTATAAAATAATTTTTGTGTGTATCAAAATATTAACTTCATGTTTCCTTTACTGAAATCTTAAATTTTTATAGTATGTAATTCAATCCATCATAGAATTTTAATTTATTCAAAAATAATAAATAATAAAAACTTGGGTTATTGCAATCATCATCAGTTTATGATTTTAAGGTTGAAAATAAGTCAAATGTATTAAAAACCAGTTTAAATTTTTTTTTATTGATTACACATGATTAAAAATATTTTTGGAGGACATTTATTTGAATAAAGACTAATTTTTTAGTATATTAAAGGGTTATTTAGAGAATGATGAATTTAAATTATTTGGACATAAGATTAATGTTATGGGTAATATATATTATTTATATTATCATTTATGTTGTTGTAATTATGGGTCATCAAAATTTGTTAACATTTTAAAAATTATATTAACATTGTTTTATAAAAAGTACAACCCACATGTCGGGTGACAACCTGTCATGTCTGGTAGGGCCACGGGGTTAAACCCAAAAATGAAGAATGGAAAGGGTTTATTACCAAAATATATCCTATATGATGTCCTTGTTAATATTTAATTTTACATAACTAGAATATTTGAGTAAAGAATAT
This sequence comes from Viscum album, assembly GCA_963277665.1. Lineage (NCBI taxonomy): Eukaryota > Viridiplantae > Streptophyta > Magnoliopsida > Santalales > Viscaceae > Viscum > Viscum album. The sequence goes on from OY728145.1 coordinate 1,721,399,688, forward strand.
TAATGACGAACTTGTGGTGTTACTGTTGAGGTTTACATATTAATGTGTCATATTTGATAACTGGTCCAAACTATTTTGGTTTTAGAAAACATACAGAGACAAAAAAAATTATAACACCTTTATGGATATTGCAATCTGATAAATGTGAATTTTAGTGCATTAAGAATAGTAAATTAATTTTGGGATATTCATTTCTTGGTAAAAGATATGGATTAAAAATTGATTGGAATGCAACTGAAGGATGGAATTATTCTTTTGAAATAGATTTTTTAATAAAGTATGTATATTACTATTATTATTAGACAGTAAAACAATTAATCAACTTTTGGAAATTTATATAATGGATTCCATCCTATAAAATTTATATAATTTTAATCAAGATTCTTTTGACTCATCAAAATATATGGTTGTGTGGTTGTTGAATTTCTCTTTATCATTGACATTATTATGATCATTGATGTTCATTAATCACCATAATTTCTTAATATTTTATTCTATGTATATATATTCACAAGATAAAAATATTATCCTAATCATAAACCATGTTATATGTTATTCCATATGACCTTTGTACATCCTTTAATATCATATTAAAAGGATGTTCTATTAAACATTTTTATGATGTGGATTTTCAACAAAAGAATTTTGAAATATCAAACCATTGATTTCTGATAGAATAATCAAAATTAAAAGACTAAATTTATTTAATATGGGGAGAATTTAACACGAAAGAATTATTAAATTATGACATTTTATTTTATGAAATATAATTCTTTCATTTCCATGCTTTAATAAACAACATAAAATTTTTATTTAAATTTAATCTCTATGATAGCCTGTAGAACACACAACCCCATATCAAAATGGACCATAATATACTATAATATTAAAAACTAGATGTTAAATTATATGGAATTTATATTTCTAATTAACTTATAAAAATTATGGTTATCTATTAATTATAAATAATGTAATAATCTTTTAAAATGAATAGACATGTTTTCTGAAAAAATGTATTTTTCCTAAAAGATGGATTAGTCACTCTTTGAACATATAATTTTAAAATTGTTTTTCCAAAAATTTTAGAAAATTTATTTTTAACATATATATCATTTTTGGAATTAGAATATCAAAATTATCCTAGTGTGATTTTTTGGTATTTTTCTGAAATGATTCATTTTTCTATTTATATTGGAAAATAATGAATTTTTTTGAAATTACATTTTCATTTAAATAATTAAAAATAATAAATTTTATTTTAAATTGATTTTAAAATTAAAATAATTAAATTATAATACCATTTAACATTTTTAGGAATCTGGAATCAATTTCATGTTAAATCTTGACATTAAAACCTTCTATACTTATGAAAATTTCATCTTTCAAAACCAGTTTTATCATCATGTTTACGTGTATAATTTTTAATTGGATTTTTACACTTATATGAATTGAATTTAAAAAATTTTATTCAATGTTTTTAATAATAATAATTTATATTATCTAATAATTTCAACTTATTTTTTTTTGCATATTTTCAATATTAGAAGAAGAAAAATTATATATCGTATGTTAGGTAAAAACAGATTTATCAGGGGTTAAACTAAAAATATATGGGTTAAATTTACCTAAATACTTGTAAAAAGAGAATTATATTGACATATTTAGAAATAAAAAACCATATTTATCTAAAATGATCTATTTTTGTGCCTTTTGTAATGATAAAAACAAGGTTATAATTCAATCTTCTAAACAATTCTATGTGTGTTCTCTCCCCCACTTATAAAATGCCACCAACTCTGTTCCACTCTTAACACATGAAAAGCATTTACGTTTGGCCAATACCATCCAAAATTACTTCCTCAATCCTCTAAAAACACAATAGATCCCTATTTTTGTTAGAAAGAATATCTACGAAGGATTTTGGTACCAACCTAAATAAGTTGTCCGAAGAAGTAACTTTATAAAACAGGTATTTTTGTTTTTGTTTTTTCTTCCACCTCCTTCAAATATTTTAAAAAAAATGATCATATAATAATAAAAATAAATTAAATATACCTATATTTTTTTATATTATGTAAAAACATATATACATATCCTCTTCCATTAAATGTGAAATGAAACTGTCGATCGTTTGTACAACGTAATACCACCCCACGAACAAATGTAATTAGTTTTCCATAAACACCTTTGAAGGATGGATATAATGATGTATTTATAAAATTTATATGACAATTATTATATTATTATACTTATTTATTTTTAATATCACATATAAATTCTTATGTTCTATTCTTTTCCAAATATGATAATGTTGCTCATGTGTGCGACAGACTACCGCCTCTCAGACCGATGTGATTCTTTTTTTAGTTAAAATTTATATAAAAGGTACTAACGATAAATTTAGTGAATATATATGGTACATATGAAATTATATTTTTTCCTGAAATTTATTATATCACACATTTATTTTCCATTTACCCATTAAGGAAATGATAACATCTCTCGTGTGTACGTGTCACATATTGAATCCATGAAGCAACGTGATCCATTCTCATAGTTTAGATTTTAATAATGATTACAAATTTTTTTTATGTAAAAAAATTTATTTATAAGATTTATATAATTATGGATATTATATAACAATATAATATGAACAAGAACAAGAAAATTCCATAAAAATCATGAATTACCTATAAGGCAATTAATATGAAAAACAACGAAAATGATGAAATTTTATTAGCAAGAAAGTGATAGTATGTTATAATAAGGTAATTTATGATATTATAAATATGAATATTTTTATTTTATAAATTTATAAAATGTGTGAACCCATTATACATGATTTTAACTAACATTCAACCAAAACGAAGAGTGAGGTAAGGGACTTCAACCCAATTTCCCTTCATTAAGGCATATTATAATTCTATGCACCTAATTTATTTTATATGGTAAATATAATATCCCTATGACATGTAATATAATAATTCATTAATAATTAATGGTATATTAAGTTTATATTTTAATTATTTCATGCAATTATAATTTAACTAAATATTATCATGTGGTAAATAATTTTTTAGCTCTATTTCATTTTATTAGGTTACATTACTACATCGTTGTCCTTGATATTATATGATTATGTGTGTCTGTAATTTTGATATATTAATTTGTATATACAAATTTTTATATGAATTGACATTTTATACAAATATTTTATTCATTATTTAATTCACACTTCAACATTATGATCCCTGTAACAATTTATTTGTAAATATCATTTTAATCGAAATTATTTTTCCATGAATTTAAAATAATGGAAACTATTTTATAATTGTATAATAAAACCATTCACTTTTATTATCCTCTATTTATTCATGTTTTTTAATTAATAGTATCATTTATTTTCTCTTTGGTACAAAAAATGATAGAAAGAATTGTTTTAATAATATATGAATTCATTTCTATCTTTTATCGAAAATCCATTTTCTTCTATGACCTTGTTTTCAAAAAATGTTTTCAAAAAAGTATTTAAAATTATTAAAAATGATATATTAAACAAAATTTTACCCATGTTTTACTTTTTTAAATTTTTTTAAAGGAATCCAAAAGTCATTTTCGAAACGGTGGTCCTTTATCTTTAATTTAAATGAGAAATTAATCATTAGTTTAACATGTATGAAACGTACACAATTTCTTATCAACATGGCCACTCAATGTTCTATAAAATATTTAATAAATTTCAAAGGTTATTTTCAAATAAAACTGCTTTCAAAATATTTTAATAATTTTATTTTAAAATTAATATTTTTTCAAAATAAAAAAAATATTTTTATCAAGAATATTTTTAATGATTTTTAATGGTATTTATATTCATAAACAACAATAACCCTTTATTTTAATTATAATCTATTGGGGATATGTTGTATTGACAATATAATTACTACTTATATGGATTTTCTATGATCATTTTGGGTAAGGAATGTATTCAAATTCATTTTCTAGATTCATTTTTTTAATCATTAACTTTACATGGAAATATTTACCTTCTATTGATAATTTGACATTAATTTTACCCTAAATTTATATATTGTTTATCATCAATATGTTCATTTATTTAACTATATATAATTTCTACATATTGTGTTATATATTTAATGTTATATTTTATTCTGAGAAAATATTGATATGTCTGTTTTATTTACTCAATGAGAATAATTTTTTGATAAGGCACATTGTTCATGAATAAAATATATTATTCAACAAATGATGAATGTTTTGGACTTGGATTGATGGGTGGAGCCATGAATTTTATATCCACTTGATGCGTTGATAATATCATTACGGGAATTAGCAACCTATCATTAAATATGTATCTACATGAAGTTTTAAACTCTTTATGAAAGGTCTTGATGGTAGAGGTATCATTTTATTGAAAAAAATGATTTCCAATAATTAATCATTTCCTTCATTAATAATATATTTATAATTATTGATGAGATTTTGAAAATTATTTTTCTATGCATATATTTTATTGTAAATTTATTGATTTAATTGACTTTATTTTTACTTATATAAATTTCCATATTGATTATTGATTGTCTTATTATCCATGAGATTTTTATTATGATATTATCTAAGTAAGAATTTCATCCATTTCTTGTTGATTAAATGACACATGTTTTTAGATAGTTACCATTCGATATTATGTTTTATTTATCTAGTTATTATATTTTTATCATTGATTAAATTGGATGTTTTTTCATATATTTACCTTTCTAGTGTGATTATGGTCATAAAATTATTTAAATGTTATGTGTGTTCTGTTATTTCTATTTCCATAATTTGGATTATTAATTCATGATAGCATCGTTTTTAATTTACCCTTATTGATAATTTGAGATAAACCTAAATTTTTCCCTTTACTAGGAATCATTGAAGAGTAGTATGATTTATATTCAAGAATATACTAGAGGGAATAGTTTTATTCTTGAAAAAAATATCTTGTAATTTGTGTATTAAAATGTAATATGGGAATCATGTATGTATGTAGTTCACTAAGACTAATAAACTATTCATTCATTTAGGATTTTGTTCCTTGTATCTTATAAAAATTTAATATTGTAAGAAACTTGACTTGGGATGCTAAATTGACCATAGTCAAACTATTGAAGTCATTTTCGACTTTTGTAGAAAATATCATCAAAACATATGATGTCAAATAAAATGATTATGTAATTGTTATAACAAAGTAATAATTCATAAAAAAAGAATAATAAATATAAAAAAGGTTGTCAATAATGTAAAAAATTAACATAATTTTATTATTTAGTATGATAAAGTGGGTATGTGATGAGTCAGACTCAAGGTAAGATATTTTTTAAATTTTTTTTAAAAGATTCGCTATAAAATCTATTTGTTCTTCCATTAACAAATTTTTAAATTTATATATGTTTTTAGGTGGAAATCAAATATTTATAATAGAAATTTTATACTTTATTTTATAGGTTTCTAAATAGAATCATTTTATGTAATGTTTTTTATTTATTTTCAAAAGGAAAAAACAAATGTTTTATTTTAGTGTTTATAATGATAATGAAATTTTCTGAAATAGTAACCATTATTGGTTGTTCGGATTCCATTATAAGCTTTCATTTTTTATTTTAAAAAATATTTTACCATGTTCTTGGTATTTTTTATTGAGATTTGTTATTTTAAATGAGATTAATACTTCAATATTAGTAAATGTTTTCTTATCATTATGAATAACATTTTTAAATTAAATCATTATGTATTTTATTATAGTTATTGGGTATTGTCTATAAAAATGGGTGGTTCCATTATAAACTAATGTTAAGTGATGTTATTATATTTATCTGATTTCTTATTTTATTGGATTTAATTAACAAAATAGGTTTATCCTGAGAGAGTTTGGGAATATATTATTATGGTTACTCCATGTATATCGTTGATTGTTATTCAATGTTTTAGTAAGAGTTATATGAAAATGATTCTTCAAGTAGCCTACATTATTTATTAATATATATTTATGGGTAATTGTGGAAATATTATGATTTGAAATCAAAAAAGATAATATATGATACTTTTTATGGTTGAAAGGTATAACTTTGTGAAAAAGTTATTATGAGTTTCTCATGATTTCAAAGAAACCATTTAGTGTTTTATTTTTCCATTATTATTTTTTAAAAACCATTTTTTGAAATTACTTTCAAGGAGAAGATGATTTCATGGGTAATACATTTTTTTATTCTGAACGAAATTTTATTTTAAAATTAATTTTTTTTTGTATTCATGAACTAAAAGTTTATTTTTATATTTTTTATGTCTCTTTCTTATATATTTTCTCATCCCATATTTTAAAATTGTTTTGATAGGGTTTAAATATTATTAAGGGAAATTAAGAAGTTTTATTTAAAGTCATGAATATTTTTCATGAAAATAAAACAGGATTCCTTTCAAAAAAATTATTATTGAAAAAAGGGTACGGATTAATTTTTTTCACTTTATAATATATGGTTTTGTTATGTAAAAGTTATGACCTAACTAACTAAAAATTTAAACCTGAAAGATCTTTGTTAATTGAAGAAAGTGATATCTACTTTAAAGTCACCAAAATATATAATTTTTAAGGGTGGTTTCTTATAACATGTGATCAAACATATCATCAACATGGGGTGAAGGATAATTGTTCTCAATAGTGATCTTATTAGATACCCAATAATGAATGAAATTATTCATTATCCCATATATATTTGGGAAAAATATGAATGGTTCACCCCATGGACGTGCACTAGGGAATATAACTTCCTTAATAAGATTTTCCTTAATTTTTCTCATTAATTCTAGTAACTCAATTAGTTCCATTTTATATAGATTCCTAGAAATAGGTAAAGAAAAAGGTATGTGTTCTATTAAGAAATAAACCTAAAATTTGGGGGAAGATAATAAAATTCCTTAAGAAATATATAAATTTTATCCCAAAAAATACGTTTATCATTAATGTTGAGATTTTATTCAACCATATGATATAAATAACACTAATGAATTGATATTTGAATCCACGTTTTGTAAGTAATTTTCATTAGAGGATTATAATCATCCATTAATTAATAAACAATCATATGTTGATTTGGGATATTGGAGACGAATCTATTACCTTTGAAATTGATTTGGGATCAATACTAAGAGAGCTAATCCATGTCCCAAATCCCATAAAATTATACTATAATAAGGATAATAAAATTATCATGGGACATATTGTTTTTTAAAAAGTTAACATTTTATCCCCAACTCTGAAGTTAATGATATGTGTACCCCCACTTCAATGATTTAAAATCATAGACCCTTATTTATTTCCTTGTAAATAATAGTATCCCTTAGGATAGGGAAATCATTCATATAATTCCCCTATTCCCCACATTAAAAAAATTGAAAAATTAGTGGTTCATTCACATGAACACTATTTATATACATCATAATATCAATTTTTCATCAGAAATTAGTAGCTTTATGAAGTTATTTTCCATAAATAAAACATATTTTCATTCCATTAATGCAATTCCTTCGGTTATTATTCAGAAATTTAGTAAATATAATAAATTGAATATTATTATCTCTATTTTCGCAAAAATATTAACTCCCATGGATCACTATTTTTTCCTTAATAGGTGTCCTAAGAAACACACGACATATTTATTTATTAATCCTAAATCAAGATATATGGTTTCATATAACCATGATATTTTCACTTGAACTTCTATCCTAACTGGATTCACATTCATACAACCACCAATTTTTTTTTACAGCCATTTTTTTAATTGTCTATACTTATAACAACCTAAATTTTCTTCTACTAGTAAAATAAATCTTATTTATTAATAACTCTGTTATTATGTTTTAACAAAAAAATCATATAGGAATATACTACATTTCATTGCATATAATATTATAGAATTTATCCCTGCAACTAGAAATCCTACAGGGTTATAATTACTAAAGAATAGTTCTAATACTAAGTGAAACTCCATTGGCCTCAATTATCACATGAAAATCATTATTTATACAATTAATATTAAAATAGAGTGATTAGGAAAATGATATATGTTTTCCTAGGATTTATAAGAACATTTTAGTGTGATGAAGTGAATTGTGAAGTGTGATATTGGTGCGGTATATATATAGTATAATGTGACTATTGGGGAACTATTAAAATTATTGTCATTGAGGAATTATGAACATTATAGTCAATTTGTAATTATGACTATTATGGCCATTAGGGAATAATGACCATTATAACTATTGAGGAATTATGATCATTTGTCAATATGTCCATGAGAAAATTTTATCATTTGATATGTATCCCTGATAATATGGATTTTGGGACTTTTATAATATATAAGGATGAAATCATGGACACTACTAAATAAAACATACCTTAAGAGGTTCACTATTTAGAGAATGTGAGAGAAGTGGAGTTACTACCAGAACAATTTTGGTTTAAGAACCACAATAGACCACTGCCATCATACACCATACCCATTGGGATTGTGCTAATGTTCCAATGAGTTATATATATAGACCTTATGTTTTATATAAATAAAGATTATTTGGGAATGAAATAGTTATAGCTATACTAATTTTCACCATTCCTTTAATTTATTATATCATCTTTATATGAAATATACGATAAAATCAAACATTATACAAACATGATAAAGTAGATTTTTAATAAAAACAAATAAAAATGATATTTTTAACTGAATAAGTATTTTTATTTAAATGTTAAATTTAGAATTATAGGAAACCTATTTTGATAAAATTAATATAATTTTTATAATCATCAAAAAAATTATTTTATGGTGAATATATCGTAATTTTCCATAAATTCAACATTTTGCATAAAATGTATGAAATACAATTTTTACAATATATGCCATATCTTATGATATAATCATGATATTATCCCGAAATAAAATTTAATTATTCTTATTCCTGATCCAAAATTTACATAATTAATAATATAATACATTATTTTTTTACATTTATAAATAAATTATTAGAATTTTAACATTGATATTATCTTTTATAAAGAACTTTTTGGATGAGTTATACATGTATCATATTATAATTAAATATTATCATTTATATAAAATAAATAAAGTAAAATGGATCTCATATTCTGAATTATAAGGTCAAAATTATATAATTTTGTTAATTTAATTTTTATAGAAAAACAATTTACCGAAATAAAAAATAATTTCTACAATAAAAGTAAAATAATATAAAAGGTTATAAGGAAAAGGGAGTGGCATAATATCACTAAAAATAATAACATTAAATATATAGTTGAGGTATTTAATTATCATAAATATAATTTTCAATATTAATTACCAGATGTTTTTTTGAATTTAATTCCACCCGTAATTATAAAATAACCATTATTTTAACTAAAAAAATAAAACCTCTTCAAGTATAAATACCCATAAATTCACCCCTTACCCTCCACTACAATGTAATTGGGAATTAGTAATCTCTTATTCCACATCTCAAAGGTCTCTCTGAGGTCATTTTTAAATTATTTTGAGTATCTCTATAGTACTAAGACGTATCCTCTCAAGGTAAGTGTTCTATTATTCCTCATTGTCAATTCTTGTAATTCTTTTGTATAATCCTTTTGATTATAAATTTATTATTATTTCATGTATTTATAAACACCCAAATTATTGTACATAGTGTGTCTCGTTAATGAGGGGATTCCTTTCTACATCATTAATCCCATTAAATGATCCATTTTCTATACCTGTTATGCTGTTGAAAACATCCCTTAATATCCCAAATTATATTTTCATGTAATGAATACCCAACCATATTTTCATTCAAGGATATTCATTTATATATATTTCAGTTATTAATTGAGTAAATTCATTTATAAAACCAGTATTCCTTACTCATGGGTTAAAAATTATATGTACTTATATCTTTAATCAATGTGGAATGCAAAATGTTAGACATTTGAAGTGTGTTCTGTAATAGTGCTTCAATAAATTGTATAAATAATTAATCTATAAATACGAAAATTTCAAGATACCTTGGAATATTTTCTTTGTAATGTTTTGTAACACCTTGTTTAAAATCATTGGTAATATTTTTTATGGAACCTTAATGATTAGCTTCAGGGATATTTTTATGAATCCATCATGTTTATGTTGTTGCCAAATTTCTTTGTTAGGACTCAAGTTATTATGTTCATGTAATTATGATATGCATCACATTATCATATACAGTTTCTTATGTTACTCTTTACGTTTCACCTATTGTATTTTCTGAATTTTTTATCACTTATTATGTTTTATGATCACCCATGTAATTTGGTACATATTACTAGGAAATACTATGTACATCGATGATATTGGAAGGTATAATAAAGAATACTTTTAAGAGAATTGAATATCAGTTATTGTTTTATTTTGTTTACCATGCATGTCATGTATTATATAACTACATTCCAAAACAATAAACCTAAAAATGTCCTTCAATGTAATTTATGTTATATTTTTAAGGAAATAAATTGAAAACAATATATAAAAATACAGGTCACTATAGATGTTATCCAAATAATGGATTAGTTATTAATAAAAATCATTACAATAAAATATTTGAAATATTCTTAAAATATTGGGGAAGTATAAAGTGAGTGTATTCTAGGAAATGAACTCATTATCTAGATTCTAAAATTGGATGTTTCGCTAGCATAGTTGTACTTAGCTGTAAAAACCCAAAAAAGGCGTATTGTGGGCTAGGTGATTCATCACTCGGTGTATGACTAAGAGGTGTTGCTAAACACATGGTTTAACCCTCTTGGAGGAAATTCCAATTGTCATATTCTTTTTACAAACCATAATAAAAGTATATATAGGTGAATTAAATGTTTATTTTAGAATTAAAAAATGACAAGTGTTAATATAGGTGTTAATGTATATGATACTAAAAGATAAATATCTGGAATGCATTTGGATTATAATTTCCTTAAAAACGAACTTATAATTGGCTCAATTTTCTAATTTAAGTGTTCATTTTTCAAAAAATTTGGAAAATATATTGGATTTTGTGGAAAATGTGTTCAATGGGAAATGACATGACAAAAATCCTAAAATTATGGAAATTGAGGTATAAAATATTATGATGATGTTAAATCAGTTATCCCATATTATGAATAATAACATGAACCAAGAAGAGTATCAATCATTTACTAGGAGGGAGAAAATAGATTTTGATTCCATCATGATTCAACACCTTCCAATACTTAGTGGACCCTTTGCCTCATTTATGATATAACAATGAATCAATGTTGTTGAAATGATATTTTTTGTAATATTTAATTCTGAGAAATAGAGGTTCACCCATTCAATATATTGATTAGATAGAATTGATTTTATGTATTAGGAATACATCAAAAAAATAATTTCTCATCATGTATTTTCCCCACATCCTATGAATATAATGGAAATTAAATTCGTTAATCTAATATAAAAGGAAATTAAATCAATGGGATGTAATGAGATGAACCACACAAGGATTATGCATTAAACTTTACTATTTTTTATCCATTTACATGGGAATATAAATAAATTCATTGGATGTATGATAACTCTTCTATGAAATGATTTGAAAATCTCATACATTAGGAGATCAAAGAAAATAATATGGTATGAACCCAAGTAAGAGTGGGAATTTTTATATGCATAGTGCTATAATGGATATTAATGATAAAAAATAAATATTGAGAGAAAATTTTATGAGTAATAATAAACACAAAATGGAATGGATGAAACTAAAACTTCAATTTTGAGTCAATTACCGGAAAACAGACTCAGATAATTATATTCAAGGATACAAAAAGTGTTAGAAATGCAGAAAGGATGCACACATTGGTTGAATTATTTATGGATATTTAGAGCCTTGAAATCCCAATACTAATTAATAGGGTAATATGATGAAATTTTATCTTTAGGTGTAATTATTCAAGTGAGTATATATTGGGAACTTTGTGAAGGAGTTTCTAAATATGAAAATGGTGGTGTGACACCATAATAAACCCATAGGAGAATCCAATTGGTCAAGGTTGTGATTTTTCTAACAAGATTATTGATGTTGAGGATATAATGTAAATTATTATAGGTTCACTTATTATTCACTCTAATTTTTCTAGTACACAATTTCATTATATTTCAACAAATTCCACTATTTCATTTAGGTTTGAAAATAAAATCAAATCGACATAGGAGCTATTATAAGTAGTGTAGTTAGCAAAAAATCCTAGAGGATCTATTAAATTCATATGATTGAATATGTATTCCAATATCAACTTCTATAAAAATAATCTAAATGAAATAGGGCATCCATCCCAGTAGTGTAATTTGACACAATAGTAGGGACAAATTTTATATGAATGTATAATGCCACAATCAATTATAGAATCAATGAAATCTTAGTTTTCTATGGGGGAAATGAAATTGTTTTCTAAGGAGTGATATCCCATATTGATTTTTTTAATAACTAATCTACTATATTCTTATTTAGGTAAATTATTATGGTATATAGAGGAGTAATTATACTAAATATAGGTATAATTTGTTTCTATTTTTTAATAATAAATTTCCAAAATTCTTGGAGTATTATATAGAACCCCCCTAAGGAGAGATATAATTTTCCACTAATATAACAACTATATCTAAAAATATATAAAATACTCCTTATGAAATTCCATCCATGGAGCAATATGTAATGAAGAAGAAACTATAAGATTTTGTGGAGAAGTTTTTTTACATCTATGTGTATCCCCCTAAGGAGAGATTGTACTATTAATGAGGAATAAATATAGGTTGATGTAATTATAGATTACTTATAGAGAACTTAGTGGGATCAATGTAATGAAAAAAAACCCTCTACTAATAAATTATAACTTATGAAATAAACTCCATAGAGAACAATTATTTTCTAAGATTGATGTCTGGTCATTGTATCATCAACTAGTTGTACTGAAATAAAATATCTCAATGATATCATTTTGAAAAATTTATAGATATTATGAGTTTATTATTATGCCCTTTAGTTTTCATAATGTTCCCATGATATTTATAGATTTTATGAATAGATTATTTAGGAACAAACTTGATAAAATTTGAGTGGTATTTATTGATAACATTATGATATATTATAAAATTATTTAGGAATAACAGGAATACCTAAGGTTCATATTAATAATTATTAAGAAATACAAGATTTATTCTCAATAAAATAATTGTTTGTTCTAGTTGAAATAAGTGAATTAATGGGACACATTTTATATTTTTTTAGAATCTCTATAGATCTAGATAAGACTAAAGAAAAAGATGTGTAGCCTATTCTAAAAGCATTGACAATGATTCATAGTTTCTAGGGTATATCAAGGTACTATATTATGATTTAAAAACAATTCATGTAATTATAATCCATGAACTTATTTAACTTGAACGGTAGTTAAGTTTACCATTAAAAATTAGTGTGAGGAATGTTTTCATGAGCTAAAAAATAGGTTGATTAACACACCAAAATGTTCTTTATCCTCTAATAGGGAATGATGTATATTTTATTGTGATGAATACTTTAAATGACTTTTATGTATAGTTATGAAGAATTAAAAATTTATTTATTATGTTTCTTGAAAATTGAATCCTCAAAAGAATAATTATCCTACCCATGACTTGGATTTATATTTTTTTTCTCAGAAATGATTTAGAGGAACTATATGTATTGAGAAAAGTCTCATATATACACAGAACACTATTTATGAAGTATATAATCACCGAAATGGAACTGAACAATAGAAATATCTGATTCTTGAAGATTCCTAAGTAATAAGATTTATATATTAACAATCACCTTAGAAAAGATAATGATTTTTTTGAATGCTCTAATTCTGATGGTCGATAGGGTTCTTGAAAAGATAAGGATTAGAGGATATCCTTTGATAAAGGAATTTGTAAACATAGAAATATATTTCATAAGTTAGGGGACATCATCAATCCTATAACCAATGGGTTCCAAAAAATTATTTCTAGGTATAAAAAAAATCACAAAGTGATAATCCATTTATATATAGGGATATACAGGGGTTAATAAATTAACATTTTCTTGAGTTTTAGCTATATTATGAAAAATAATTAAAATTCAAAGTATATATATATATCAAATCTATTATATTACTCGATAAATAACTAATGTAAAAATCTTATAGCTCTCCATTCTTTATAAATATATGAAGCACCAAAATGTATATAGATATGCATAATAATTATTGAGGGGGTTAAATGAGAATGTATATTGGAGACTATCCTATAAGATGTTTCATATGTCTATAAGTGAATAAAGACTAGAAACATCTATATGGTGTGGTAAAACAACTTCAAATACCATTAAAAAAGTTATAAAAGATAATGAAAGACATTATTAATGTTTTAATTAATAATACAAAGGTAAATAACCCAATATGCAATTTTTTTTGATATATTAAACAAGTATTACTATTTTATTTCTATATGATAGTATTTATAACTTGATTGAATTTATCTTATATATATTCATGAAGTTGAGGAACATTATGAGACCCCTTTGATATATTTTTTCTACAATGATCATAGGTTTAAATATATGTTTAAGAGGATCCTACAAATGTGTATAAATCAGAGGAAAACATAATAAAATCCTATTATCCCAAAACAATTGGGAAATCTAAGAGAACTATTCATATATTAATGGAAATTTTAATGTATAACTGACATGATTTTCAATAGAGTTTGTATGAACATATTCCACTTATTGAATTCTCCTAATATAATAGTTTCCACTCAAGTATTCAAATGGTTCTATATAAACCATTATATGAGATGAGGTGTCAAATACTACTATGTTTTGGTAGAACATGGATAGTAAAAACTATTTGTACTAGACATTTTGAAAGAGACCATAGAGAATATACTATTTATCTTGAGGAATATCAAGGTTACTCAGAATCTAAAGCAATGTTATAGAAATAATTGATGTAAGGGACATAAAAT
Organism: Viscum album; assembly: GCA_963277665.1. Taxonomy (NCBI): domain Eukaryota; kingdom Viridiplantae; phylum Streptophyta; class Magnoliopsida; order Santalales; family Viscaceae; genus Viscum; species Viscum album. Next base: position 1,721,414,801 of record OY728145.1, read on the forward strand.
TTCATGTGAGAGATCATGTTTTCATAAACTTTTTCACCGTGGAAATGTGTGATGATATTTGAAAATTTGGGGAAACTGAATCTAATGTACATTGAACAATTATAAAATCAATAATATGTTTTATTAGTTACTTATCAGCTAGCCCCACCCCAAAATCATTTTAATATCCATAATATCATTCAAATGTCACTTTTATTGAATTATATTTTATATCAATCAAATATAATTGAAATAAGTGGTGTGGAATTGGAATTTGATCATTAATTAAAATAATAAATGATACATATTCTTAGTTAAATGGAACAAGAATTAATAATAAAAATAAACAATCTTGTAAAAATTTAATGGAGAAATAAAATGTTTGATGTAGAAACTCTGGATCATAAAAAATTGATAAAAGAACAATCCCTCCATTTATTTTGATATTAACAAAATTTTAAATGGAAATATTGGTGGGGGGATGAGATGACTTGAAATTTTAATCTATTAAAAAATGAACTCTTGATCTCAAAAACTATTTTATTATGTTTTACAGTAGAAACATACATAAATAATTTTAAATTTATTTACACATTATGTAAATTTATTGATCACTATATCTCAGAATAATATAAATATATAAACAATATAGAATAGTGTAAAAACTAATGGAAACTCTTTATACTTGAATTATTCCATGAATATCACTGTATCCATAATATAGTAACAAAGAAAGACAATTGTTGGGGAAAAGGTAGACATTATCGAGGGATTCATAAAAAAATTGTATGTGTTGTAGTGAATTGTGATGTATGATATTTACAGTGTATATACATAGGGAAATAAGAATGTCAGAGAATTATAACCCTTCTGTCCATTATAGTATTATAGATAATATTGTCATTAGGGAATTATTACTATTATGGTCTATGTGGAATTATTACTATTAGTTAATATGATTATTGGGAATCATTATCATTTTCTATGTAGCCCGTCTATTTTTACCATTAGGATGTATTTATGTAGGAAGAGGAAGAAACCATGGATTCTACCAATAGGTATATCCCTTATGAGGTTTAATTATCATATTTTAGGTATATTTGGCATCACTTTATGTTTACCATGAAAACAACCGCGTAAAAATTCTTCAAATAAGACTTCAAGAAGATCAATTTCTATATAATTTCAAGCTAGTAGAGATCGCCACCTAAGTAATGTTATCTGCAATACATAATAGACTACATTCTCCGCACACCATACCCATAAGACATATTCCAACATAATAAGTATTTTTTTATATAGACCTTCATTTGTTCTTAGGGAAACATTATTTTTTTATGGAATAATGATATCCAAACTAATTTTTACTAATACATTTTTTTTATTATATCATCATTATATGAATTATAATATTCACTTGAATGTCATATGAATATGATAAAATAGTTTTTTAATAGAAAGAGTCAAAAATTAGTATTTTTAAATAAATAATATTTTCATTTATAAGTTAAACTAATATAATTTAAAATATTATTTTGAAAAAATGTATTACATGTTTATAATCATAACATTGAAATTATATTAGTGAGAATTTTTAGTAAATTTCTAAAAAAATTTATTTTTGGGGTGAAAAGTAAAAACATCATTTTTACAAAATAATTTCACACTAATGAAATAATTATGACATGAACACAAGATAAAATATATTTATCCGTCATCTTTATCAGTAATTTGTTGAAGTAATAACACAACACATAATTCATTAAATTTATAAATAAATCCTGATTATTTTGAACCATGGTTTTATTTTTATAAAAAATAATTTTTATAAGTTATACGTGTGTCATATTTGAAGTTATTTTAATCACTTATAAATATTTAATAAATTATAATGTATTTAGTATTTGAAATTAGATGGTATTAATATGTTAATAAGGAAAATTTCATTTGTAGGCACAAAATTTTATTTGTAGTAAGACAAGAGTTACTGTTATAAAGGAAATATACCACAAAACGAAAAATTTAAAAAGAAAAGAATAAGATAACTAATAAACACAACACTAAATGTATTTGTGTGGTATTTTGGGACCTAAAAATAGATATTTTTCAACAAGAAGTTATTAAATTAATTCCACCCAAAAGTGGTTATACTTAATAAAAATTTAATAATTATTTTAACCCCCTCCCCAATTATAAATACCTAACCATTACTCTTTAAATATAAACTCCAAATACATTAATCAAAACACCTCTCTAATTAAATCTATCATAGTCTTATATAACTTGGTTTTATGGTTTTCAGGATTCTATATCCAGTTCTAGGAAAAATCCCTTCAATGCAAGGGTTATCTTCCCCTACATTTTTTATTCTTGAACATATTTTGTATAAGCCTTTTTATTCTCAATTTATTATGTTTTAATTTGATAATAAACACCTAAATTACTATACATATTATTTATTTTTAATTAGTGACATGTTTTATATTTTTCTAAACCATTCCACGATCCCTTTTCCATACATGTTAATATGATAAAATCATCCCTTAATTTTCCTTACTATATTTTCATGCTGTGAATACCCAATCATATTTTCATTAAATGTTATAAATTTAAGTGTATAATTAAATTAATTATTTGGAGAATACATATATTAAAACCATATTCTCTACTCATGGGTTCAAATTAATATGTATTTATGTTCCATGATTGATGAGGCATACATAATGTCTGGCATATGTATAGTGTTCCCTGATAGCTCTCCAATGAATTAGGTAAATAATTTATCTCTATACATGAAAGGTTCGTGATACCTTGGATGTATGATTTTGTATTATTTTATGATAACATTGTCAATATACATGGTAAAACAATTTATTAAACCTTAGTAAGGATCTTTGGTGATATGGTTATGAATGTATCATGTTTATATTATAACCACATTTACAAGGTATGCCTCTTGTTGTTATATTCATTTACTCAAGTTATGGCTCAAATTACTATACATATATTCTTATGTTATGGATCTTGTTACTATATTATTTTCTCTTAAATTATTTATCCCTTACTATTATTTTTTCTCAGACCATAAATTTGATAAATATCTCCACGAAAATATATGTAATGAGATTATCTAAGAAGTTTTAAAATATAATCCTTTCATGTAATTTGAAAATTATTTTAATTTTTCTTTTTTGTTCTATATATGTCTTTAAAGTTTTACCTAGTTTACAAGACACTAAACCCAAAATAGACCATTAATGTTATTTACATAATATTTTTATAAAATTATGATTAAAGTATTGTAAAAATTGGTGAGTCTATGTACACTTAGTCTCATCCACTAACTAAAACAAAAAATGTTGTTGTGAGTATCAAAAATCAAATAGAAAAATATTATGATTAAATAAATTTTATTGATGTATTAAATTATAAAATTATCATTCTACTTTTGACACAATAATATTACCTCATATCATATTGGATTATCATAGGTTTTAATAAATTCTATCTTCCCATTCATCGTAATGGTTTATAAGGAGAACCTGAATTCACCAATGAATATCCTGTGGGGGTATTAAAGCAAGTGTATAGTTATAAATCTTTTTCATACACCGGGTGAACATAAAATTAAAACCAAAAATTGTATTTTAAAGGTTATTATACTTGGGTGAATCTATTCCAGAGCCTACCCCCACATGTTTGTATTTGGGGAGATATTTCATTTCTAGGAAACCACACAATATATAATGTACCAAAAATTTTGGATCTTATATTATACATAGATTTATCACCAAGGTTTTCATAAAAGGATTATAATCCCAATAATAATAAATAAATAAACTCTTATATGATAACAAATGAGGTAACCCAGTCATTATATACATTAATATTTCGTCATTTTAAATTATTATTGAATCCATACCACAATAATAAATTCCCTTGGATCATAAATGATTAATGTATTTAGACACTAGATATAAAATCAATTTATTTATAAACAATATTCATCATCTCCTATAAAAATTATTCATATTCCACAACTTTATAAACATAAAATACTTAGAACCTTAATTTATATAATTGGGAAGGGAAACATAAGAAAGGGTGGGCTCAGATTCTCATTATGGGTAAACATCAGAGATAATAATCCGTCATGAGTGGAAGATGATATAAGGGTACGATTACATAATCATGAGTTTAAAATAAATAGAAACTATTTACATCTAGAAAAGAAATGATAAGTACTAAAAAATCATAGAATAGCCCAAAGCATGATTTATAATGGTTTAAAAGCATAAATCATCATATTTTATTCATAATATAGGTATGTGGAACCATAAGACTGTGAAATCATAACCTTATGAACATAGAAATTGGAAATCATGTCCACACAAAATTATTTTAGAATATCTTGTAAAAAACATACTCAAGAATCAATATTAGAATATAGTTTTTCACAGTCATGTCCTTGCATAATATATTAATAATATCTAGTAGTAATCATATTCCTACATTAGGATATGATCATAGCTATTAACGATCATGGCCACACTTATCATCATCATCTCATAAGATATTTATATAAAATAAAATAATTCATTATAGAGTAAAATAATTATTATATTTAAAATTACTTAGTGAAAACTATACATAATTAACATAAAAGCACATTAAAAATGAATAATTCAAAAAAACCAATAAAAAGAAAAGGTTTTAATAAATGTTTCATCATAATTTAATTAACTCATGAGTAAGAAATTATTATTTTTGAATTATCTTAAAAAAACTTCATCATAATCTATATAGAGATATAAGGTTAATTTTTTCATAACATTATATCCCCAAATAAGCATAACAATCATTAATGGATATTATAATTGTTGAAAAATAACATTAAAATATCATGAAAACTTTTATTTGAAAATAGATGAAATAACCTTCTATTTTGGTATCTCTAAAGATTAAACACATTGATAAAATAGATAAATGTATTTTATTTTAAAATAACTTGGGAAAATTGTATGTGAATATATGAATAATTTTTTTCCTAATTGTGGAAAAATACATGCATGTCATATATGTTAAAATAGATCATTATATTAACACTTTTTTCCAAAGTCCAAAGTGTGTCATAAGTATAAAATTTGAAAAAACTAATTAAAATATTTTTTAAATAAATCCAACGGTATTAAAAATAATAATTATCAAAAATTTATTTTTATATATAAAATTTTCGAAATAATATTTAATATAATGCATATAGATGATAAATATTCGTAGTCTAAGAAGAATAAATAAGTTCATCTTTTTCTTAAAACCATTTTCTCAATATTTTCCTATTATATAGTGATGAAAACTAAAAAAGTACTTGAATGTTCAACAAATAAATATGTAGGGAGAAAATATACATGTTTTAAATCATAATGGTCATATAATTTCTTGAGTGTAAGTTTAACATAGACGATCCCAAAAAGAAATGATATTGTGACATAAATACATAAGGCATTGAAAACTTTTCAATAAAAAAACCTTTGAGATATATACAATTGAATGAATATTTATATATTTTTAATATAAAGGCAATATAGATATAACATATAAATGTTCTTGTATATATAGAATATAAATTAAAATAGGCATATAACATAAAACATGTCTCAACGAAAAAATATTCAGATAAAGAGCCCTTACATTTTCAGTATTCTTCGAATCAAGTTATCATAAAAGACATAAAAACGTATTTATTTGTAAATCCAAAATATTTTCATGAAAAAAATCATAATACAAATTATTTTAAAACATATACACCACAAAAAAGAGACAAGTGGTGAATATAGCATATTTATCACCGAAATAAAAGTGATAAGAGAAACACCTACCTCAATTAACATATTTCTTCCTAAACATTCAAACCTAATTTATAAAAATTATATAGTTATTATATATATTTTATATATTTATATTCCTAAATATATCTATATATATCATTACATTATAATTTAAAAATACCCATTTATTGTAAATTATAAATTAAAATCATTATTCGGTGAAAAATGATCCTTTCATGCATGTTTTGCTTACATGATTCAATTCTTATTACCTTGTTCATTTTTATTTTATTACAGAATAATATAATTTTTATGAATATCATATTAATTATTTAAAAACTATTTTTACCCATTCATATAATTTAGTGATGGAAAATACATTTCATCACATCGTAGATATGTAGTGTGTATATATGTTTGAGTTATGTTTCAACTTCTAATTAGATGGAAAGAAATAACATTAAAATAAAAATAAATTTCAAAAAATAATAATAATATCACATATATCATATATATTCATTTTATTTAACCTTATTACCATCCATTTAAAGATTAATTGAGAAACAAATCGTGGATTTTTGTTGTGGTTATAGTTCATACGTACAAACAACTGATGTTATCATTTTAAAATTTATATAAGGGTAAAATGATTGTCACAATTTTATCTTAAAAAATAATAATAATTTCATAACATTCATATTTAAATTTTAAATATATTAATTTGATAATTCATAGGATGATGCTGAAATAATATTTCCATTGGCACATGGTGACGATAGTCTATACATATGCATGAGTGATGCTATAATATTTTGTTGGATTGAAAATAACATGAAAATATCTTTTTAATAAACATATTAAATCTTATATATATAGGAAATATACCGATTTTATTTTATCATCATGATTATATAATATTTTAATTTGTGAAAAAATAAATAAACATTGAAACACTCGGTTTGAAGATACACATATCCTTTAAGAAAACACCTTTGGATCCATTTATAAGGAATGTTGTGCCAGTATTTTAAGATGACCAAAAAAATTAGAAGGTTGAATAATAAGGTAAGAATATATGTTTTCATTTTTTGTTTAAGCTACATTCCTTTAAAATTTATTAATAATATAATAGAGTATTCATACTTTTATAAGCATGGTGGGTTGAAAACTTAAAACTATGAATAAAATTATAATATAATGAAGTCAAACTCAGTCAAAAATGGCTTAAAATATGATCAATTAGGAATATGTGATGATATAAAGTCAAAGTAAATTCAACCATTACGATTCATAAATGTGTTTACTCAGTTTCTATTTATTATAAAAAAATGAAATTAAAAAAATTACCAAACATAGAAATGAATATTTCAAAAATGGAAACCAATTTATCAAATTAAATTCTTATAAGTGGATGAAATTAATTTCAAAATAAACAAATTAGACATGAAGAAAATATTTTTGTAGAAATAATAATTATTCACATATAGAAGGATCCTACACTAATTATTTTCTATTTAATCATTATTAGATTAATGTATTTTATTTAAATTTGATATATAATATACTAATTTAATTGAAATCATTCATACATATAGATTATTTTAATTCATTAAAATATTAATAAAATTTTCAAGTAAAAATAGTTTTTTGAAAAATATCCATTTTTACCTTCAAATTATTTTTTCTTTATTTCAATAAAATTTATAACCAATGCATGAATTATTATTCACTAATTATAAATATTTTTGCTTAAAATAAAATTTAATTAGTGATTTTTAAAACTATTATATTGAAAAATATAATTCCCTAAAAAATAGACACATTAACATTAAATGAATTTATTCCTATCATTTAAAATTATATAGTCATTTTCCTTTTACATTTTCACTACACATGTGTTATGTAAACATATAATTCATATATTTATAAATTTGGTTCATCATATTTATATAAATCAATATAATACCGATGGCATATATAAATTTTCTATCATGGTTTATTTATGTTTGATTTTTTATATAAAGAACATTATTGAAGACAAGGAAATTAACAGTGAGAATTATAAATTCTAAAATAAAGTGGTGTTTAAAGAAATATCTAAATATTTATAATATATTATTTTTTATGAAAAATATTATATATGGTAAAAATATGTTATACATGTGTTTTTTTATGTCAAAAACCTTATATAATATTTAAATATTTTATGAATGAGGGGGGGGGGGAATGTTATGTATTGATTTTTCTATTGAGAAAAGACCGTGAGTATTATAAAATATGATATTAATAACATAAAATAATACAAATGAAATTTTTTCTCAGTGAAAGAAACAATATTTTTGTGGTGGAAATCATTCATGTGATGATTTATAAAGGAAAAAACCTAATGTATAAATTGAAATGTTACCTAAAAATGTTTTTTAATGGAAAATATTTATGCATTTTACATACATATATATTATGTATGTATCTTTTTGAAGTATAAAAATTAACATATTGAGTAACAATATTACATATATACTCACATGGAATGATGCGTTACATATTCTTAACTAGGGTCAAAAATTTTCAAATTATCAAAATGGTGGCATTATTCCATAACATTATAAAATGTTAAATAAATGTTAAAAACATATATTAAAGGTATAATTGCTTGTTTTTAACATATACACAAGGATTTGAACCAAAATAGTGATGTCACTCTTATCTCCATCTTAGAGTAATTTTACCTTATAATATTTATGGGATCAATTATCATATGATCTAGAATATTGTTTGAGGTAAATCAAGTTCTCTATTATTATTATTTATATATTCCACACATTCTTCCATGTTGTCTATTTTTATATGGTTGAATAATATTTTTAGTGATGATTACAATGAGAAATGGTGGAATCATGCTGATATTAGCTGCATTTTTCTTATATGAGATAAATGGGAACTTTTAAGGATGATTATTTGATATTTTTTCTAATTAAAATGGGTATATAACTGCCATTTATTATTTTGTAATTTACATAATTTTAACTGAAATTTATGGATTTAACGAAATGAGAAATTGTTGATTTTTTTGTTATAAAAGTATTTATGGATACTTTAGGTGTTGCACTCCCATATTTATGGATATTTAAATCATGAGAGTTTATAAGTGAGTAATTTCATAATTATACACTAAATATAATTTTTTAGTTAATATTAAAAGTTTTTTTAATTAAAATATTGTTGTTTTATAATTAATATGGAATTTATATAGATGGTATTAAGACCTTATGTTGGTTGATGATGGTTGAATGGTATTTGAGGAGAATATGAATAAGTGTTAAAGACAATTTTTAAAGGGGATAAACCATTGAATGAGGTTGTTAATATGTTAAATATCTCTATAAGTTTTTCTATATTTTTATGTATCATGTGATATTTATTCATGCCTCATTTATATGATTGAACTTTTATCTTAAAATAAAATACATATTAACTTAATTGAAATAAAAAAAGCTTAAATGGACATGATAGGCCTTTGGATATTAGTTAATTTCTTGTCCAGCAATGGCTGTGGTATTGTTCATAAATGAGTGAGAAGAAATGAAAAAAACTTATAGGGTATAAATGAAATTAGTAAAACAAAGTGTCCCAGAAATTGGTTTCTCTATAGACCTCCTTAAAAATAATAGTGTTAGACTAATAATGATTAGCGTGAGTATCGCATGATGGATCCCTAACATACCTTATAAATTTTGGTCTAGTTCATATATGTTTGGGTGATGCATCATTCTAAACTTTTACATTATTTTCTGGTTGGATATACCCTTAGTATGATTTATGTACAACATGGGAGAGAGGGGACTATACTAGGTTATCCAGGGAAGGGTAATGGAAATTATGTCATCACTATAGAGTAACATTGGTGTGTATTTTCTTGTTAGGTCAGTGGGGATGTGATCAGAACATGATGATGTCGAGGGATGTTATTCCCTTAATTTGATAGGTCTCATCCAAAAAATTTAGATTGATTTATAGGACCCCTGAAGGGTTTCATAACTCAAATGCGGCCTAGGGGACCTCTCTAAGTTCCACATACATATGATGAACTTATTGATGGTTTTTATAGATATATATCCTAGTGGAAGCCCCCCATGAATGTTGTAATCAAGGTAGATTGTGATTATTGGTTGTACATTACCCCATGTTTATTAAATGAGATATTAACAGGTGAAACATGGAAAAGGATGTTTATATGAGATATTATTAGATTGATACTGGCACCAGGTGTTTATATGATATATTAGTACATCGGGATCGTTTTGCCTCTAATTTCATATATGTTATTTTTAGGAATTACTGCCCCTATGTTTTATTTATCTAAGAATTTGGGGTGATCTTCTCATCCCAATTATTAACATTATCTACACTTTTGAGTCAGACTATATTTACCCTTGAGTATTATTTATCTGAAATTATATAGTGGGTTTATGTTCACCAAATTACATTCATCAAATATTTTAGGTTAGTCCAATTTTCTCCTTGATATTATATATAATATTCTAACTGGAATTGATAATCCCTTTGATAGTATTTCAATGATTTTAGGTGGGGTTGTTTTTCCCCCAATTGTATTTTTAATATTTTGTGTGGGGAAACTATATCATCATACTAAATATGACATATTATACGGTGGGGTAATATTAAAAAAAGGTTTAAAATATATGAGAAAATTTGGGTGGTCTTCCTATCCCCCTGTGTGATAAAATATACTAATATATATCTAGAAGTTTATGAGGTAGGACATGTATCCCATTGATTTTATGAAACATGATGAGTGAAATCTGACACTGGATTAAGTAGGCTGGGATGATCATTAGTGTAACTTTATAACTCATGGATCAATGATATTTTCTTTTTTATGTTTTATTTTCTATGAATATATTGTTCGAATCACTTGATTATACATTATAGTGTTAGTCATCTTGGAGATATTATTATTGGTTCAATAATATTTTTTATAAACATCATTATTTAGTAGACATGGAACATTTATACCCTAAATAGACCTCAAGGATCAAAACTTTGGCTAGGGGAAATGCATAAAATTTCATTATCAGGTTGAAGAAACTCAATAGGGATATGGAGATCGAGATGAGTTGATACTCAAGAATGGTTGTAAATAATCATAGTATATTATTATATTTTATATGTATTCAGACATATAGGATACCCTTTGTGAATCAAAACTAAATGTTTCATTTATTTTTTTATAGATTGATTTATTTTTTCATTCTCATATTAATAATTATATATGTTTCATGATATTTTTTATTTATATTTTTTAATTGTATAAAACTGAAGTGTCTTGACATGGTAACACCCTTAATCCTTGTCACCTTTTGAAAACCAATATCAAACGAGGAGGTTATCCTAAGGTAATGTACTACATTTAGTGTGGAAAAAGTTGTGTGGTCTTAGTTTAGTAATGTTACTAGAGGAACAAAGGAATTTATTAGAAATTAGTATGAAAAACAAAATTTATAAATTATTTAATGAATATTTTAAACCCCTAAAGTGTTGAATACCAAACCCTTTTTCGGATAAGCTGGATCAACCCAAAATAAAAGGTTAATAATCAGTTAAACTATAACCTAGAAATTTGTTTAATATTCTTCCAATAAAACTTCATCCATGGAATTTCACACTAGGAAATTAGGTTCAAACTCATTTCCAATACCAGATTTTCCTTAACATACACAATCCTAAGACCATCACCCCAATTTTGCCATATTTTATTTCTTCACCTATAAAATGAAAAGGATTCTAGATAAAAACACATTCTAATTAACAAAAATCAATGAAATAATATATTTTTTAATGAATCATTATATCTTCCACGTTGTGGTTTCATGTGAAATCATGTTTTTTCAATATACAATAAATCAAAATGATTTGGACAACCACATTATCTATCCTTATTTTTTATTATCTAATATCCCAAACACAAAATCATTGACCCACTAACCCATACTCATTTTAAACTAACATCCCTATTTGAAACTCAACCGACCAAAACATAGACCACATTTATGCATGTTTTCACAATGGTCATGTTTTGTAGGAATACTTATCAAATCCAAAATGATAATTATATTTTTATTGTCATAATTATCTCTTTTACCCAATGCCACAACAAAAAAATGTCAAATTTCATAAATCCATATCCTAAAAACTAAAAAAACACATCGATTAAACACAAAATCTAACCACAACCAATTGAACCCCACCCTGACATGTCCCCATTAACTGTTTAATAAAAACCTTTATACCCAGGTCTTAATGTTCACCAAAACATTTTTTTGGTTTTTTATCTCTAAAGATTTATTTTATATTATAATACAAAAAACATTCATGTTTAACCCTAAACCCTATTTAACTATCCCTATATCTCTCAAATCCATCACCTAAATCCATATATCCTTTTCTATTCGTCATCACCCTACCCCCTTTAAATCATACCTTCATTTAATTCACTAAAACTAAAACCATAACTTTTTTGAAAACTAGTATCAAAAAACATTAATATGTAATCCCATCCCAATTTAAACCTCCATAAACATATATATTTAGTTTCAAATCCATTCAAACATCATAAAATATTCATGAATCTGATTCTATGTAGAGTCATCTCTCTGTGGATATCATAAAGAGATGTAATGAAATTTTGGTAGACAACCACCCCCATCAATAAATCCAAATATTCTCAACCAATCAACCATGAACCCACTAGAAAACACATATAAAACATTTACGACCTTTAACCATAAAAACCATAACCTACAATCTCATATCCTCAAATTCATATTGGGAAACAAACTTTCTAATAAAATTTTTCATATACGTGGTATAAATTATCTATTTTTATTGCTTCATAACATTCCACCATCTAAAAAAGATTTTATATTACAAGGTTTGGTGATATAAGTGATCTTGATGTTCTTTTATCAAGAATAATTGATGGATTTAAAATATTATATCCATCATTATTTGGAAATATTGTTTTATAAAACCTAGTAAAAGACAAGAAATTGAACTTGGAAAAAATCATGGAAATATCAGAAGAAGATTAAAAGTAGGTTATGATTTAATTAAACAATAATTTTTCCAATGTTCATCTAAATTACTCATTTATACTGGATGATAAAAAATTCAATCTCTCTATAGAAAAATTTGATTACAAATATAGTATATATTTTCTCAAATTTACATCTTTAGAGAAGTATATGAGGTAGATCCACAAACTAAATAATAATTAATATTTTTATAAATAAAATAAATTAATTAAAAATCAACAAGAATGATAAGATGCTTATACATATGGAAGTACTATATTAGAGGTCCCATAATGGGAATTATCAACAGGTTCCTCACCACATCTTGGATACCTAAAAAGGAAAGCCATGTTTCTGTAAATAAGATTGATGTTAGAATCATATATATATTTTTATAGGGGTTCAATTCAATATATTATGGGTATCGATCCATCACATTCAAGGAATAAAACTGAAGAGGTTTTGTTAAATAAGGTGTGTTTATTTAACCATGAGATTTTCTAAATATATTATTTTCAGAGTACTTTATACCTCTAACCTCCTTCAATAAGTTACATATTATTAGTTTTTTTACTTTACCTATGATGGGGATTCTCACATAAGTGTGAAATATATACATGTTTAATGTATCTTATCTACCACTTCCTAGTCAATAAGACTACTCAAGAGCACCCACTTTTGGTAGTTTTAGGCTATCATATAGCACTGTTCCCTATCGATTACTATAGACACCATCAGTAAATTGTTTTGGGGACAATTTAGATAAAATAATGTCAAAATATACTTATATGAATTTTACATAAGAGTATTACACCATATATGTGGTATATAAATATGATAATAGTATTATAGAGATTCTATTATGGAATATTCTCTATAATTCACAATTCGATCATCAGAATCCCCATAGAAACTAAAAACTTATAATGTATTTGGTATATCTATTTTAGAGAGAGTTCAACAATATGGTTCCTAGTGATGAACCCCCACCCCACCTCACTTTCCCATAGGTATCAAAATCCCATCCCACAACCACCACACCAACACATACATCATTATATTTCATTGAAAAAGAGATATTAAAAATTAAATAAATAATATATAAGAATCATGTTGTGTTTGTATTCAATAGACTTATTCCATCATGTGAAAACACCTTTATAATATTCAAACACTCTGAACCAAACTAATGATAATCCATCTATTTTAGAGTAGTGTAATGAATCTAAATATGTTATAGTAGTAATGAGAAGATGAAGGTTTCAGTAGAAAAAGAAGAAGCAATATGAAAATAGCCAAAAATATGAATATTGAAATATTTATTGAAAAGGTAGAATTGAATTATATTTTAGGAGGATTCCAATGAAAAGGGATGTTTTTTTCTTATAATGTAATTTATTTGGGATTATTATTAAATATCTGGGCATATAGAGTATATATATTTTCACCCCACTCAATTTAAATGAGACTATAGTTTCTAAAACTCTAATCACTTTAGAGGTTATTCCTTAAACCTTAAACCTACTGCCATAGATCATGAGCATGTTAATACTAGAACATCCTCAAACTTGGAAACTATGCCTAGGATTGAGTGGCATGTTACCACATTTTATGGAGCATATATTATTTTCCCACCACCTTTAGTTTTGGTAGAATTTATAACTCATTTATCATAACATTTGGTGGAAAGTTCTTACTATCCATGTCATATTTAGTATTAAGATACAAATATATATTTTTATAAACATATATATAAGTATTTTGAGGAGTTCCATTCTAATATACTAAGCCGATATCCTTTATAAGTAGTGAAGGGGTAGGATTTTTTATAGGAAGGGTGACTATCATGATAATCATAATGATTATTAGTATATTTTTATACCTTCCACTTATATTTTGTTAATTTTTGATTATTGTATCTTCTATTCTTTATAAAAATAAAGGTATCATATTTTATATTTTCAAATAAAGGAATAAAATTATGTTTTTTTAATTCCCTAGAATACACTTTTAATATTTATTACTTTTCATTTTTAGAATAATTCTATGAATTTTATTTTTATAATAAACTATTTTGAGATAAAAACAATTTCTTACGAGCTTGAGAAACTCAATTATAAATAAGAATCCAAGTGGTATCAGGCTATGTACTTCATGTATGTACATCAAAACATTTTCCCATTATTTTAACATTTTTTATAAAAAATATAGTTAAAACACTCCCAAATTAAACCTAGATTGTGAAGAAACTATTTTATTTTAATTGATTTTTTCTAAATAATACATAATCAAATGTCTAGAATTTATTTCTTCATTAAAAAATTATTGTGAAGAATATCTTGACCTGTTAAAATTTTAGATCTGTTTGGAAAATATATTTAAGATACATAGGTGGAAATTTATAAAATTGAATACATATTCATTTATAGGATATATTCTAAATTAAATATATAAGTGATATTGTTTTGTAATTTTATTTAATATTTACAATATTAATTAGATAATTACATGCTATTAATGTTTTAAGAAAATTACAATATCAAACCTTTGAAATATTTTGTATAGTACCTTCATTTTTAATAGTATATTAAAATATAAATCACTACTAGAACTTGAATTTTTATCTTTTTTAAAAACTTGAAAAACTTAAACCTCAATATGATGATATATGATATTTTTCACCTCTATCCCTAAAAATTTCAGGACCCTACAAAACTAGGAACTTATCATGGGTGTGAATTAAATATGAGAGTTACGCTTGATGCATACTGTAAAACCCTAGATTTTAAAAGAGGAACATGATATTTGATAACATGTATAAAATGAAACACGAATCATAGAATATATTGTAACACCTAGAAACATTATGATATTTTTTAAGTAAATTAAATATATTTGATAACTTGGATTCACATGACATAAGTTTCAAAAAAATCAATAATCTATTAAAATATTATTATTTGAAATGTAATCACTACAACCTCGTTATTAAGTGGGAAGTATGAAAAGTATTGAATAACTTATAAAAAGAATATTGTGTACACATTTAAACAAATTCATTGGTTTTCTATTTATTAAAATAAAAATGAAAATCATTTGTAATAAAATGAAATGCTTTCAAAAAAATGTAGTTTTTTTAAAAATATGGTTTATTTGTGCTTAGAAAAAAAAAATTAAATATTGTTTTTACACATTTTATAAAATTTATTTTAAAAAAAATTAGTTTTTTAAATCATAAAATAAAAATTTTCATAGAGTGATGTTTTGGGATTTTTCCGAAAAATTTCCCTTTTTGATAAATAGTAAAAATACAAATTTTTATTGAAAATGGAATTTTTGTATAAATAATATTGAAATATAAATTATATTTTAAATTAGTATTAAAATAAATTTATATTTATTAAATTAAAATATAACTAATTCAGGTCATTAGAATCAATTTTATTTTAAATTTCGATATTAACAACTTCTATAATTATAAGAATTTTCTCTTTGGAACCCTTCTTTTTTATCAAAACTGCAGGTAAAATTTTAAATTTTATTACGCCAATTATTTTAATTGAATTTAGATTAATGAATTCTATATTTTAAATTAGAATAATTTATTTTATATAATAAGGTGAACATAATTTTTTACCATTATGAGTAGTGAAAAACAATAAAAATTAATTAACAAATTTTAGGTAAAACAGATTTACTAAGGGTTTAATTAAGACTATATTGCTTAAAATAACCTATAAACTTATTTAAAACATATTTTATGGCCACATTTCAAACTTATCCCTCTATAAAGATAATGACCCATTTTGGAGGTTTTGTTTATAATTAAAATGTGGTCATAATTGATTATTTTAAAAACATCCATGTGTTTACACTCCTGCACTTATAAAAGGGAAACCCTTCTCCTCCCCTATTAAAACATCCAAAGCTATTTGGTTCAGAAAATACCTTACCATATCACTTAATTACTCTTCTACCAATACCCTATATCCCTTTTTAATCAGAAATGCATTCAAGTAAGGTCTTTTGTTCTAGCCTAAAGAGGCCGTTCAAAAAAGAGGTAACACTCTTAAAGGATCATTTTTATTTTATTTATTCCTTCAACTCCTTAAAATATTATTATAAAAAGATTATATAAAAAATTCCATAGATTATATATAATTATATTTTATAAATTGATAGTAGTGATATATATATATATATATATATATATATATTTCTTCTCTTCCATCAAATGGGAAACTAAATCGTTGATCTTATGTATGACATACTACTGTCTCTCAAACTGAAGTAAATCTTTTTCCATAACCAACTTTCAGGGATTGATATAATAATGGAATAAAAAAATTTATATGTGATTTATTTATCAGTTATAGAGTAAATGGAATATAATATGGATAAATTGAATAAAAAAATTATATATATGTAATCATATTGATTCTAAATAATAATCTTATCAGTTAATTCCTTAAACTTTCACCCATTAATGAAATGGTAACATCAATCATGCGTACATATGGCCAACCATATCCATAAAGTGATATAATCCATCCTCTACTTTATAATATAAATAATTACTATAAAATTTAA
Source organism: Viscum album (assembly GCA_963277665.1). Lineage (NCBI taxonomy): Eukaryota > Viridiplantae > Streptophyta > Magnoliopsida > Santalales > Viscaceae > Viscum > Viscum album. The sequence continues at coordinate 1,721,432,292 of OY728145.1, forward strand.
TAAAATAAAAAAATAGTTTTTTTAAAATTAATATAATTATGTAGATGATGTATCTACATCCTATACACAATAACCAGAATAATCATAAAAAATATGCCCGAGAACAAAAGGCAATTAACACTAAAAAAAATGAAAAAAATGAAAAATTATTAATGAATAATAGACAAGATGCTATAAGAGGATAATATATGTTATTATATGAATAGGTTTCTGGTATAAAGTAATTAAATTCTTAAAACTATTATGCTAGAGGTTAAATCACATTCAACCAAAAGGAAACATAAGGTAAGAGACATCATCTCAATTTTACTTCATTGAGGCATATTGAAGTGTTATGAACCTAATTTATTTTATATAGAATATATAATAAAACATTGACATGTAATATCATGATTAATTATTAAATAATGAATTTTTAATGTTTGAATCTGATTTATTTCAACCAAGTGGATTTGATTCAATAACTACCATGTGGAAAACAATTTCATAATAAAATTTCTTTTCATTGGGTTATAACAATTATTATTTTTATTTGATATTCTATAATTATGTGTGTATTGAATTTTGACTTTATTTTTTTGTATATCAACCTATTTTATATGGATTTAAATTTCATACATATACATGATTCATTTTTTTATTCTCACTTCCATGTTATGATATTTTTAATAGTTTATTTCATAATTTGATTTTAATCTGGATTTCTTTATCTTGAATTCCATTAAAGTTAATCATTTGATCATTGTATAATAAACCCATTTAATATTCTTATCCACTAGTTATTCATGATATTTCAATTAAGAGTAACATTTACCCACTCATTGGTTATAAAAATGATAGATATTTTTTTATTAAATCTTACTTTATTTCTATCTTTGATCGGTCTAAAATAATTTTCATCATAATACATGTTTTATAAAAGTGTTATAATTTTTTATGATTTTAAAAATGAAATACTAAAGTTATTTTTACCTATTTTAAATTTCATAAAATAATTTTAATATAATCATCATGTTGTTTTCAAAATGATGATCATTTCTCCTTTACATAAAATGTTGAAGGAATATTTATTTTAAAATGTATTAAATGTATAGAATTTTCTCCCTTCAAGACCACTTTGTGTTTTAAATCCTCCTTTATATGTTTCAAAGGTTATTTTAAAATAATGTTTCTTAAAAAATCATTGATTTATTTATTTCGAGAAATATATTTTCAAAGTTAATAATATATTTTCTTCATGAAAGTTGTTAAAGTATTTTTAATGGTATTTTTATTTATTAATTATAACAACCATTTATTTTACATATAATACACTGGGGATATGATATATTGATTACATCCTTATTATTTCTGTGGATGGATAATTCTAATTTTTAACAATACAATTATTTAAATTCACGTAATTGATTATTTTTATAGTCATTAACTTTCCATTAAAATATTAACATTCCTATAATGATAGGAAATTAAATTTCCCTAAAATATATATATTATTTATCATATAAAATTTATTATTTTAAAACTTATATCATTTCAAAATATTGTTTTCCACAATGAAAGTAATTTTTTTTTCTAGGAAAATATATATAAAACTATATTCTTTACTCAATACAAATATTTGATTACAAGTCACATTTTTCCTGAATGAAGTCGATTATTTGATATATGAGTAATGATTTGGACACGCTGTGATGGTTAGGACTATAATTTTATAGCCCCTAAAGTTACCATTAGTCTTATGAAAAAAAATCTGTAATCAATCATTAAATGGGTTTCAAACTATAATTTTAATTTGTCTTGTTAAAGATATTGACACTTCTGGTATCATCATGTTGGAGATCTTGACATCCAATAATTAAGAATTTTATTCACTGAGAATTTTATAATTATTAATATCTAATAAATTTTAAAAATGATATTATCTATGGATAAATTTCATTATATATATATTTATTAAATGTAATTAGTGATGAAATATTGACCTTTCAAAATTGATTAGTCCTTATTTAATAACTATAGTCATGTTATTGATTAAATGGAATGTGTTTCAGTTATTTAACTCTCCATATTGATTATTATTGGTGATATGTTTTATTTTATAGTATATATGGTTTCATTTACTTATCATTTTATTATTTAAATTGAATTTTTGTTCATTTAATTACCATTCGATGTTTATTTTTTTATAGACACGTGATAGATTCCAAGGTACAAAACCCTTACTGAGCATTTTATCTGACCCTTATTTTTTTCTTTTCCCTCGAAAAAATTAAGTGTATGATCAATTATACATAAGTGAATGATAGATGGACTAATTATATAATAGAATAAATATTTTTAAATTTAAATTTTGAAATGTAAGAAACTGCTCAAGTGTATGTTTTATTTACCATGACAACTAAACTATTCCATCCATATGGATGTTTTTTCCTTTTAATTTATGAAAATATAATAAAGAAGACATAGAGTCTAGGAAATTGAGTTTAGGTTTTCTAAATTTGGTATTATATGATGTTTATCATAAACCATGTGAACAATATTTAGGAAAACTTATTTTTGGAAACATAACACTATGATATACATTTCTGATAAGTATATAATAACATACTAATTTTTCCTAAGGTAGATATTATGTGGGTTTTCATTGAAATACATCCATGTATGAATACTAAATGTGGATATGGTTCTAGAAAACATGATATTAGGGGTAATAACTTCAAAAAATAAATGTTGGACATGATTTATGTGTTACTCGGTAAACGATAATGAGCCTTAATAAACACCCGGGTTTACACCCTCAGGGGATATACTTTGGATAAATCAAAATTTCTTCACAACCAATTAAAAATGACTTGAATTAATGATGATAATTATTTACTTAGTTTAAACATTAGGTGTCTTAGATTGAAAATAAGGTCTCATTATTTAAGAATACAACAAATGATTATGTGGTTTTCCCACTATGATTATTGTTTATCGCAGTATGCTTTTGGTTTTAATCAATGCATGGAACCCAAATGAATATTGTAAAACTTTAATATGAAGTAAAATGTGGTGACTATGAGAAAATTAATAAGATGATTAATTAAGTTAAAGATAACATGATTTTACCTAATCATTTAGTTTAAAATATAATTGATAATCTATACATTAACTAACTCTCAGACTCACCAACGTAGAGAAAGATAATGTTCTCTAAGAGCTCGAGTATTGTAGAACATATAGGAAAAGAAGATTTATTTTAATACAATTTGAAATTTGGAAGGTGACCCCAAGGAATGTGTCTAAATAAGTCAGAAAAAGTTTTATATGTGGGAAAGATGGTCTTAATGTAATGAAATTATGGGGAAACAGTAATAGTACGATGGAAGGAAATAAATTTCATCATAGAGATAAATTTATAGTTCATTTAAATAAAGGAATCCTAGGAATTAGATGATTGAATTGCATTTTCTATAAATTTTTTCTTAAATAATTTTAATATCTACAATATCTTATGATGCACACAACATAGAGTTTAAATAGAACACAACACTCTATTAAAATATTATTATTTAAAATGTGTTAGTTATAAAATAGATATTTATTAGGTGTTTATGAATAAAAATAACTTAGTTATACAAATTATACGGTTCACACATGTATAGAAAAAATAATTGTATTTATATTTAGTATAAATAAAAATAAAATTCATTTCGAATAAAAATAAATGATTTCTTGAAAATTGTATTTTTCAAAAATTATTTTAAGTTGTGATTTAAGAACATAATTGAAAATTAATTTTTACATATTTTTGGTTATTTTTGAAAAACATAATTTAAATTTTAAAATCAACGTATCAAAATTATCTTACTGTGATTTTTGGGATTTTTATGATAAGTTATATTTTAATATGCATAGTAAGAAATACTTATTTTTATGGAAAAATTAATTTTCATTTTAATAATTAACAATGTTAAATTATATTTTAAATTGGTTTCAAATTAAAATATTATCAATTCTCTTACAATTTACCTAAAATGTGTTATTAGAAGAAATATCAAATTGAGTTTTTATATTAAAACCTTATATACTTATTTGAATTCTCTTATTGGAAACCTGTTTTTTCATCACACTTATGAGTATAACATTAAATTGGATTACTCCCATTATATGAATTGAATACGGAAAAATGGATTACATACTTTAAATATATATTAATTGTACTTTCAATAAGTTAAACATAATTTTCCACCATTATGAAATTTAAAAGAATTCAAAATTAATAATCATTGTTAAGAAAAAAATTGATTTTCTAAGAGTTAATCTAAAACGATAATGGTTAAAATAACCTATATTTTTTTTTCTAAAACCAATTTTATGGCCCTTTATTCCTTATAACAAATAATAGACAATAATGAACCATTTGGGGCTATTTAATGATAAAAATGTGGGTGAAATTGATTCCTTTAAAAAATTATATGTGTGTCCTCTCCCCTTCTTATACAAGGATACCCCTTATTCTCCCCACATCACACTCACAATCCATTTTCTAATACAAATCCTACCCAAATCGCATACATAATTCCATACCTACATAATATATCCCTTGGTTTTATTAAAAATCAATCAGGGGAAGAAATTCGGTGCTAAATTAAAGAGGTCGTTTAGAGAAGAGATAATTTTATTAAACAACCATTTTAATTTAATTTATTCTTCCACTTCCTTAAAATATTATGTAACACCCTAATATTCCACGATATGTTTCCCTTTGAATAATAAAATAGCCTCCGCTGTACGGAACTTCGAGTTCTAGCACGCCATGACCAATCAAACAAGCTGTTAGGAATAGTAATACCCAATTTTTGAAATTTTATAAATTTTATTTTTCAAAATGGACTTCATTTTTGGATTCAGGATATCAAAATTAATTTAGGTTGAATTTTTGGTATTTCTCTGAAAACTCTCAATTTTTGAGGAATATTGAAAAACATTGCGCTATTGTTTAAAACCAAATTTGTATTTAAATAATTATTTATTTTAGTTAAATTTATTTAAAGTAAAAATAGATATGTAATACCTATATTAGATCAACTCAATTCATTGGAGTAATTTTATAAAAAAATTAGATGTATAAAATTTTATTTAATTTTTTTAACTTCATTAACCCACCTTCTAGGAACGTTAGAAAATTTTCATAAAACATAATTTTACCACTTTTGTGAATTGAATTTAAAAAATCAAAGAGACACGGTTGATATCAGTAAGTAAATGTGGTTCAATGAGATGAAAATAGTTTTTGGCGAGTAGTAACTTTTGACTTTTATTTTCCATAGTTAAAAATAAATAGGGTAATTAAAGGTAAAAATTATATTATTATTATCCTAAAACATATACTAATTCTATTTGATAAGTGTACTTAGACAAAAATAAATATTAGGAATAAAATAAGTTCTTTTTGGTCCACATAGATTAGATTTGGACATTTATTATTATTTTATTAAAAGAACATTTAAAAGCGTTAAATTTAATTTTTTATAACTAAAACATTTTTAGTATAGGGTTACACATAAGATAATTTAGACTATAAATATTAATTATAAATCAAAAAATATTTCCTATATAACGGTATTTTATTTATAAATTTTATACATTAAATAATTAAATTTATTTTTTGACACAATATTGATTCAATAATTACCTTTTTATCGAAATATTAAAAAATTGATATTATAAATATCAAAATAAATATAAATTTAGACTTATAATGAATTCTACTAATTTTATAGGTTAATATAAAATATTAGGGTTGATTAAATAAATTCCATTCAAAGTGATAAATTTGTTATAACTTTCACAAAAACAAAATACCAAATAGTGTCAAACGTGACATAAATGAGTTTTTAAAAGAAATACTATATTATAAATTGATATATTATTCATAAAAATCTAATGATCATAAAAAGGACTTAAATAATAATATATATGTTAGTAATTAACCACTTTGAGATGTCTCTTCTTTTTATAGTAATATTATTAAAAAATTATTATAATAATACAGGGATACATGTTAAAAGTTAAACTATTTAACTTTGAGTTAAATCTAAAAGATAAGTTCAATATGGTGACCTAAACCTATATAAAACCTATTGGTTGAAATGTTTTCGAACCATCCCCACTATGTAATTGAAACAAATGATTTTATATCCATTATAAACTGAATATGATTGTATAATAAAATACTATTTCAAGATTTTCCTAAAGTGACCCTCACCTCTCTTATAAAATGGTACTTCCCCTTCTCTCAAAATCACACCTTCAAAGCCATTTGGCTCAGCCAATACCAGCTCAAATATCCTGCCAACTAACCAAAATTGTACCTAGAGGCCTTACAGTGATCATAAATCCAACCCATGGAGCCCTTTTTGATCAACTCAAAAGGAGACACCCAGAGAAGATGTAATAATTTCACCACCTCTTTAAAAGTTATTTTATTCTTCTAATTTATATTTATTTGTTGTTTCCATTCCAATATAATAACTACAGAACCGTATAAATACAGTTATGTTATTATAAATATTGTAAAACCATATTCATTTTTATATCCATCCTATGAATGACAAGTAACCATTCGTGCGTACGTTCGACTTATAGTCTCCACGTCATGGTGTAGTTTTTTATTCAAACACTTATTTATTTGGATGAGTATAATAATGACTATAACCGATATAATAATTTATATAATTTTTTAATGATTATTTATATATGATATATCATCCAATTACATATGATTTCCCCATCAATATAATGATATTTTCACTCGTGCGTATGTACGGATTTCCGTCTCCAAGAACATGATGAAATTTATTCCACATAATTACCATTCAAGAATAATTTTCATTTCATGATTAAAAATAATTTTTAAGAACTTAATATAATTATGGATTTGAATCAAATACATTTTGTTGATAAAAAACTTGGCTTATGTAACTAATCATATAAAGGAAAACGAATCAGTTAACACCCAAAACAATGATACTACTAAAATATTATTTATAAAAGAAATATTAGAAGATCATATATTATATCATTTTTATGTATGTGGTTCTTGTATAATTTAATAACAATGATTTTACTATTATAAAGGAGTTTAATGTACCCTAAGCCAAAGAAAATCACAAGGTAATGGTTAATTCTACAATATCTTCATTATCTGAGGTTGTTTATACGTGAGTATCTACTGGGACATATTTATCATCCACATCCGTGTTTCATAGAAAATTTTTTCAAAACATTTTTACAATTTTTTAAAATGTGGGTTAAAGTTTGTTATCCCTTTTTTGTCTTTTTATATAATTTTTATAAAAAAAGTATTTCCATATTTTTCCAGACAAGGTTTTTTACGACCTGTTCAGCAAAATTAAAGAAATAATGTTTTTTAACTTATATGGTGAGTGCCTCTATTTTCCACTATTATGACATGTTTGAGTCTTCCCTTACAATAATATAAGAATACTTTGCAAAATAAATGTTTTAATTTATAATTATGCGACTTTCAAATGATTTCAAAAACAGAGAAGGATATTTATCTCAAATAGGTTTGATTTCATCTATATCAACATACTTTAATGAATTTTACACTAGTTTGAAGTTGATTTATTATGATACAGTCTTCCATATTGTATTAAAGGATTTGTGATATGTTTGACTGTGGATCTGTTATTTCTATACCATTCATGTTTTATGATTTATGTATTAACATTTCGTATGCTAGATTTAATATGAATTTTTATGTTATGTTTCAAAATTTTCATATGAGGAATGAATTATATGTAGTATGTGATGGGTGGAGCTTGCTATAGCTCCTCAATGCATCAGTAGGTCTCATGAGACAAACCAGTGTCTTAGAACAAGGCCTTGACAAAATCTTATTATTTGTCTCGGCATGAGGCCTTGACTATGTGGTTATGATGTTTGACATTATGTATTCCATCATTATAGAATTGATATTGATGTTTCATGTGATTATTTCACTAGTGGAATATCCATGTGAATAAGTAAATGGAATTATTTGATTTATTTCTTCCATATTATACTGAAGTTTATTTTTAAAAGGATTGTATTTCAGTCTTATACATTTCCTTAAATGATTATGTTTATTTATGAATGTTTCCATAATATTTTTATCTTTACTGAGCATCTGAGGTCTCCCCTTTATTATGTTTTATTTTTCCCAAGATTTGAATAGGTATATTATGATTAAACTAAAAGAAAGGGATAAGGGATATAAGAGTGTTCAAAGGGGACATAATTTTTATTTATTATTTCATGATGTATTGTAAAACTTATGTATGTATCTAGTACTTCAAAGGTTACTAAACCGATCAGTCTTTCAAGATTTTATCCCTTGTGTTCATGATAATGTTTTAAAATAATACACCGACTCTGGGTAACTAAATTTGAGGTGTTACAGTTGGTATGGAAGGATACTTAGTACAAAACATAGAATATAGATTTAGAAAATCTTGGATTAGAGAACATTACCCTAAGATAGAAATTGAGGATTAGTATAAAATAACTTCCTAGAATTTTTGTAATGTAGAGATTTTGTGTTTTTTCCAAGAAATACATTACTGTCTGGATACAATCTGATAGAGGCATCTCTAGAAACAATTTACCTAGGAGTGAAAACTCAGACGAGGAGTTTGGGACTTAACCCAAGGTATCCTGGTACATAACAACGGGCCTTGCTTCACTCTTGGTTACGACACTCCCAGGAGATTTGCCTAAGATAATTCACATTTTCTTTACAAACCATTATGAAGGATTTATGGGTATATATCCTCAATGAAGAAATTTTTATGATTATGGATTATATCCATAAACTGTTCTATTTATGTTAGGTGTTTTACATGTTTGGAATTATGTATTGTGATTCATAAACTAATCTAGTCTATGCCGTTTTTAGGAAATGGCGCCTAGTGGAAGGAATGGAAATCGTATCAATGAACATAATTTATATAGGAATTTCCCTTCTACTCAAGATAATTATATTGGAGATGGTGGTACAACTGGTGCTGATCATTTTATCACCATTCTGGGATAAATCACTCAGGATATGAATAATAATCATACACGTATGGAGAACTCTGATACATAATGCAGAGGATCAATGTTAGACCGCTTCATGAAGCAAAAACCGCCAACATTTAATAGGACTAAAAATCCCTTTGTAGCAGAGCAATGAATAAGTTCCTTATAAAAAAATATTTCATGCTTTGGGGAGTAGCGAAAGGGAAAACGTTGTCATGGATGTTTATAGCCTCACGGGAGATGCAGATCCTTGGTGGTAATTAAGTCAAAACACAAATAAGGATGAAAAAGTATCAAATATGGAATGGTGGGAGTTTAAAGATATTTTCATAGAAAAATAATTTCCTCGTGACCATCGAGTGGATATGGAAAGACAATTTCTGAGTTTGAGGAAAAAAGAGGATGAGAATAACGCAAAGTATGAGGTTAACATTACACGGTTAGCAAGGCATTTGGAAGATTATATACATAACCCAAGGAGTAATATTGATCGATTATTTGATGAGTTAAAACCATTTATCCATCGAGCATTATTCTCACAATCCTCTCATCATAGGAAGATATTGGCTCTTGTTCTATCAAGATAGAAAAGGAATTCACTATGTATTATGACTTTAGAGCAATGAAAGAGAATAAAAGATCTGTGGAACACTCTTTAAATGGAAATAAGGGGAAGAATGGAAATATTGAATATTCATCCTACGATAAATGAGGGATGAAAAACACATGTTCTTTCTTTAAGGGAATGAGAGTCTGTTACAAGTGTGGTGAAAAGGCCACCAAGCTAATGATTTCAAGAGAAAGAAAGTGGTTGTTAATTTTTAATGCTACAATTGTAGAGAAAAGTGGAATTATGAATATTAATGTCCATAGTGGCAAAGAAACCTACCTTAGAAAATGTCAGGGGAGCAAGGGCAAGATTGTATGATCACTACTCCTAAGGTTGAAGCTTCGAAATACATAGTGGTAGGTAATTTAATGGTTTCCTCAAGTTTAGCCAATGATTTATATGATTCTGGATCATCGCATTGTTTCACATCTTCCCAGTTTTCTAAGAAAACAAGATATTTCCAATTTGATTTAATAAGTGAGTTATCAGTGAAAACTCTTAAGGGATGTATTATTGCAATAATGTTTTGTGAATCAGTCCCTATTAGGGCATATAAATTTTCTTTATCCATTGTTCTCATCATCATACCCATGATTGAATTTCATATAATCCTCGGTATAGATTGGCTTCAGGACCTTGATGTGAAAATATATTTTATGAAGAAAGAGGTTATATTTTTCGATGATGATAAAGAGTACCTTATCTTTAAAGCAGAAACATCACCACCTGATTCTTATCAAGATCCACCCCTAGTAGTTCTACTAATTTCTATTATTGTCAAGGAAGAGAATGAAATAACTATGGGTGAGGAAATGAATTTTCAAATATATTAGTTACCTATTGTACAATAATATGTTGATGTGCTTCTAGAGGATTTACTTGGACATCCACCAGAATGAGAAATTGAATTTTCCGTTGATTTAATTCCTCGTTCAAGGACCATATCAAATACCCATTATAAGATGGACAATATAGAATTAGTTTAACTAAAGAAAAAACAAGAGGAATTGAGTAATAACGTATTTATTCAACATAGTGTTTCTCCATGGGGTGCCACTATTATTTTCGTAAAGAATAATGATGTATCTATGAGGTTGTGCATTTACTACAGGGAGAAAAATGCTATAACAATAAAGAACAAGTATCCCCTACCTCAGATTGATGATATATTTGATCAAATTCATGGAGCTCAAATATTTTAAAAGATTGATCTTCGATCTAGATATCATCAGTTCTGTGTGAAGAAGGAAGAAATTTCAAAGACAATATTTTGAACCAGGTATGGGCATTACAAGTTTAAAATAACACATTTTGGACTATCTAATGCACCATCTATTTTCATAGATCTAATGAATAGAGTTTGAAGGAATATCTTGATGACTTTGTAGTGGTATTTATTGATGATGCCTTGGTATAATCCAAAATTTAAGAAGATCATTAAAAAAACATGTCCATTATTCTAAAGACTCTTAGAAGAAATAATTTGTATGGGATGTTTAGAAAGTGTGAATTCTAGCATCAGGAGATTTTCTTTCATGGCCATATTGTCTCTATGGATGGAATCTCTTGAGACCCTTCAAAGACCAAGGCAATACAAGAATGGCCAGCACTGACGAGTATAACTGAGGGACACATTTTTATTGGTTTAGAAGGGTATTAATTATGCTTCATTGCAAAATTTTCCTGATTGGATAAACCATAACCAATATCAAACATAACGGGATTAAATTTGTGTGGAAAAAATATTTTGACTAAATTTTTGAATAACTGAAGAGAATATTAGTCAATGCTCCTATATTGAATCTACCATCGGGGAATGATGAGTTTGTTATTTATATTGATGCTGCAAAGAAAGGACTTGGTTGTATCCTTTTGCAGAATGATAGAGTTATTGCTTATGCATCACTCTAGCTAATAATTCATGAACAAAACAATCTCACTCATGATCTTGAGTTAGCAGCTATATTCTTTACTTTGAATATTTGGAGACACTATCTATATGGTAAAAAATGTGAGATATATACCGATCAAAAGAGTTTGAAGTATATTTTCTCACAGAAAGAACTCAACATGTGGAAGAGGAGATGGCTCAAACTACTCAAGGATTATGATTTCACTATACACTTCGAGCCAGGAAGGAAAATAATGTGGAAATTCTTTGATCATAGAGGATCATAGAGTATTGAACAAGATGAGAGTTGAAAGGGATCCTATGTTCATCAATCTAGTAAAAATGGATATTGAAATAATCATGGAAGGTGAAACATTAATATGTTTTCAAATGGGTTCCAAACCATCTTTACAATAATGGATTAATAGTTCTCAAACTAATGATGATGAGTTTCAAAAGAAAATTAAAGCTATGAATGATGGGAGATTGATTGACATCGTATATAAAGATAGAATTTTGAAATTTGGTAAGATACATTGTGTTCCGGATATACCTGATCTAAGAAGGGAATTATTGGATGAAGCACAGAGCTCCAATTTCTCTATACACCCTGGTAGCACTAATATGTATAGTGATTTGAAGGAACACTTTTAGTGGGAAAACATAAAGAAGGAGATTGCTGATTATATGTCAAGATGTTTGTTTTTTCAATAGGTGAAGCCTTAAGACAACATCCTAGAGGAGTCATGCAACCTCTTCACATACCATAGTGAAAATGGGATGATATTATGATGGAAATTATCATTGGGCTGCCAAATTCTCCTAGAAGGAATGATGAAATATGGGTCATTGTTGATCGTCTTACCAAGTTGTCATATTTTCTTCCTATAAGACATGATTTACCACTTGAACGTTTAGCAAGACTGTATATTAATGAAGTTTTAAGACTTCATGGAGTACCCCTATCGATTGTTTCTGATTGTGATCCCATTTTTACATCTAGATTCTGGAAAAGACTTCAAAAGGCCTTGGATACTAAACTTCATTTGAGCCCTGCCTACCACCCTCAAACTGATGGAGAATCTGAATTGACTATTCAAACCTTAGAAGACATGTTGAGATCTTGATAACTCGACTTTCAATATATGTGATATCAGTATTTACCTATGGTAGAATATTCCTATAACAATTTCTTACATTCAAGTTTTTAGATGGTGCTATATGAAGCGTTATATGGAAAGACATGTCACAAACAAACTTATTGGAATGATGTTGGTGAAAGAAAACTCATAGACTTAGAACTTGTTAAGGAAACATTAGAAAATGTGAAGGTTATCCAAACCCACATCGAAGCAGCTGAAAGTAGGAAAAAAAGTTATGTCAATAACAGAAAGAAGAATTAAAAATTTCAAGTATGAGATCATGTTTTCTTGAAGGTATCTCCATGGAAGTGTGTTTTATAATTCAGTAAGAATGTTAAATTATGTCCCAGGTATATGGGACCATTTAGAATTCTAGAACGATTTGGAGTTATAGATTATCATTTGTAATACCGCCAAGTCTCTCCCAAGTTCAGGATGTGTTCCACGTATCTCTATTGAGAAAATACATGACTGGACCAACACATGTACACACCTATGAAGAAATAGTTCTATAACCCGATCTTTGTTATTGTGAAGAGCCTCTCATGATTTTTGATACAAGAGAACAAGTGCTGAGAAACCGGATGACTTGTCTGGTAAAAGTTCTATGGAGAAACCATAAGATGGAGGAGGAAACATTGGAACCTTAGGAACTCATGATGAAGAACCACCCAAATATTTTTATGTAGTAATATTCTAGAAATATCGAGGGTGGAATTATTTTTAGGGGGAATAATGTTACATATCAAGCTTCCACAGTACATTTCCCTTTAAATAATACAATAGCTTGCGCTGTACGCAACTTCGAGTTTTTGCACACCATGACCAATCAAACTAGCGATTATTAATAGTAATGCCCTATTTTTGAAATTTTATTAATTTTATTTTTCAAAATGGACTTCATTTTTTTAATTCGGAATATCGAAATTAGCTTAGGATGAATTTTTGGTATTTTTCTAAAAACATTAATTTTTTGATGAATAGTGAAAAACACCGCATTATTGTTTAAAACCAAATTTTTATTTAAATTTTTATTTATTTTATTTAAATTTAATTTATGTCAAAATAAATACATAATACATATATTAGTTCAATGAAATTAATTGGAGTTGTTTTATAATAAAATTAGATGTATAAAGTTTTATTGATTTTTTAACGTCTTTTACTCACCTTCTAGGTATGTTAGTAAATTTGTCTAAAATATAATTTTACCACTTTTGTGAATTGAATTTAAAAAATTTGAGAGGCATAATTGATATCAGTAAGAAAAATGTGGTTGAATAAGAAATTTTTTTGGGTGAATAGTAACTTTTGACTTTTATTTACCACGTTTAAAAGTCAATAGGGTAATTAAAGGTAAAAATGATGTTATTATTACCCTAACACATGTCCTAATTCTATTAGATAAGTTTATTTCGACCAAAATAAACCTTAGGAAAAAAATATGTTCCTTTCGGTCCACTTGGATTAGATTAGGACATTTATTATTATTTTATTTAAAGAAGAGTCAAAAGTGTTAAATTCAACGTTTCATAACAAAAACCTTTTCAATATAGAGATAAACATATAATAAATTAGACAATAAATATTCATTAGAAAGATAAAATGATTTCCTATATAATGGTATTTTATTTATAATTTTTAGACATTAAATAGTTAAATTTATTTATGACACCATGATGATGCAGTAATTACCTTATTATTGAATGATCAAAAAATTGATATTATAAATATCCAAATAAATGTAAGTTGAGACTTATTATGAAAAAAACTAAATTTATAGGTTAATATTGCATGTTACGGTTGATTAAATAATTTTTTTTTCTATGTGATTATGTTTTTTTGACTTTCATAAAAACAAAATACCAAATAGTGTCAAATTGGATGAAAAAGTGTTTTTGAAACCACTACTATATTATTAATTGATATAATATTCCTACAAATCTATGGTTCTTCCAAATGTCTTATATAATAATATATATATCAATAATGAACCAATTTTGGTTCTCTTGGATTTTTATAGTTATTTTATTAACCATTTACTATAATAATAAAAGAATACATGTTAAAAGTTAAACTATTTAACTAAGAGTTAAATATAAATGATAAGGTTAATATCATGTCATAAACATGTCTAAAACCAATTGGATTAAAGGTTTTCAAACAAAACCCTCATTATCCACGAAATTAATCCTTTTTGATCCATTATTAACTGAATATGATTTTATAATAAAATAATATTCCAAACTTTTCCAAAAGTGACCCTCACCTCTCTTATAAAAGGGTACTTCTCCTTATCTCAAAATCACTCCTCCATAGCCATTTTAATTGGCCAAAACCTACTCAAATATCTTCCCAACTACCCTCACGTCAACTTATAGGACTTAATTTGATCAGAAATCCAACCTACGCATCCCTTTTTATCAACTAAAAAGGAAACACCTGAAGAAGAGGTAATAATTTCACCACCTCTTTCAAAGTTATTTTCTTCTTCCACTTCCTCTTTCATTGTTGTTTACAAAACAAAATAATAACTCGAGTACATTATACATACTATAATGTTATTATAAATATGGTACAACCATATTCATTATTTTATCCATCCAATGAATGACAAGTCATTATACGTGTGTAAGTACGACTTACCGTCTCCACGTCATGGTGTAGTTTGTTATTCAAACACTTCATTATGTGGATGAGTATAATAGTTAACATAACTAATTTAAATAATAAATATAACATGTAAATGATTTTTTATATAATATATACCATCCAATTAAAAACTATTTCACCATCAATAGAATGCTATTGTCGTTTGTGTGTACGAATGGATTTCCATCTCCACGAATGAGATGAAATTCATTCCCCGTCATAACCATTGAAAAATAATTTTCATTTTATGATTAAAAATAATGTTTGAGAACTTAATATAATTCTATATATCAATCCAATACATCCTATCCATAATAAACATGGCTTATGTGACCAAGTATATAAGGGTAAATGATTCTGTTAACACCCGAAACTATGATACTACTAAAATATTATTAACAAATCAATTTTTGAATATCATATATGATATCATATTTATGTATACGGTTCTTGTATAATTTAATAAAAATGAGTCAAATTGGTAATATACCATTAAAATATTTTATACATGTAGTTTTATACTATCTTGTGAATTGTATTGATATTATATGTATCATCATTCCTGAGATCATGATTTCCAATAATTCAAAATTAATTAATTGATAATTCAGTTATTTTTATTATTGATGATATTTTCACTGTTATATTATCTATGGATTCATTTCATTCTCTTCTTATTGATTATATGGCTTGTGTTCAAATATTTTCATTTATATATTGATTATTCATTATCCAATAATGATTGTCATGTTTTTTATTAAATGGAATGTGTTTCTATTAATTACCTCTCAAAATAGATAATTATCTATGATAAGTTAACATTGATATTATCTATAGATGCATTTACTTCTCAGTTTATTGATCACATGGAATTATTTATCAGTTATTTACTTTTTCATGTTGATTATTCTAATTTATTCATTATATGTTTTTCTATATGAAACCCCTAAAAATCATTTTAGATGAAGCTTATTTTTTATCCTTTCCTAGGAATCCATGAAGCGTACTATGAATGATATTCAATTTTATTATAGAGTGAATAATGATATTCACAAACAAAAATATATTGTAATTTTTGTATTGAAATGTAATTCTAGACTCAAGTATGTATCTAGTTTACCAATACTATTAAACTATTTTTTCTTTTGGGATGTGATTCTTGTATCTTATACCAACATAATAAAGGATACACTGGATATGAGTAACTTGGTCTAGGGTCATTATAGATTGTTTTGGAGGATGTTTAGTTGAAATCATTGAAATTAGATCTATAAAATAATAGATTAGGTAATAGAACCCTATGATATAATTTTATGAAAATTAATTAAGAATACCCTAAATTTTAGGAAATGTAGATATTATATGGTTTCTTCAAGAAATAAAACAATGTATAGATAATTAAAGTGGATTTTTTTGAAATAGATATACTTAGGGGTAATAAATATTAAAAAGGAGTATTGGGGTTGAATCAAGTGTTACCTGGTACATGACAATTAGCCTTACTATTCACCTAGTTTTATAATCTCATGGAATACGATTTGGATAATTCAAATTTTAATTATAAACCAATATGAAGGATTTTAATATTTTATTATAATTAATGGCCTAGATTAAACCTACGGTGTCTTGGATTGAAAATAATTTTTAATGATTTAGATATCCAATAAATGATTATATAGTTTTCTAGCTATGATTATTGTTCCTTACACTTTGATTTATGGTTTTAGTCAATTGATGGAACATTATGGAATTGTTTTGAAATTTATTATGAAGGAAAAATTAGTAACTATATGAAACCAAAAGTGTTTATGGTTGAATTCAAATGAAACATGATTATTTCTAATCTATTATCCCAAAATATGAGAAAAATCCTACACCATAACCAACTCTCAGAATAAAAAAAGGATAGGAATATGGATTTAAATATGATATTGAGTAGTGGATATCATTGACGAATGAATGATTTATTTCCATAATATCATAAATTTAGAAATATACACCAAATAAAGTGACTTAAAGGAATATGAAAATGTTTTATGTATAGAAAAGAAGGTTATAAAGCAGTTAATTGATGAGGAAAAATGAAGTCTATGATGGAAGGAGATAAATTTCATCATATGGTTCCATTTATAATCGTTTTAATTATTACACTTTGGTAATGTTACAATAATTATTTTAATATGGTTTTAGGTAAAGGATAAACCACAAATTGGGTGACAATGCTTCACATCAGAAAAGGTTGTAGCGTATCAACCCATTAATGAATTTCGATAAGGGTTTAATTCCAACCCCTGGTCTACATAATATACTATTCAATAGTTCCTTATTTTACTTGAAAAATTTGATAAATAAATACTATTGATGAACTAGTGGTGTTAATGTTGAGGTATAAAGATTAATAAATTGTAAAAACAATACCACTCTTGGAAAATATTTTGAGATATATAGAAGGAATTATCACTATTGTATGGATATTATTATCTTTTAATATTTAATATTATTTTTTTAATCATAAGAGATAAAATTTTAAATTTTTAGTTCATTTATAAAGATATGAATTAGAAATTGATAGAAGGATATTTTTTTATTTTTTTCTTAATAAAAAGAAACATCTCAGGTATTTTTATTTCCATATATTCTTAGGCTATAAAATCTTTCCCCAATATTATGAAAATGATCTTGATTAAAAAAATTATCCTATTACATTAATATATGACGAATCAATTGGTATTTACATCCTCAATTTTTTATAATTTTGGGGACATTAACTATCCATTGTTCATTCATTTTCTTATGATCAATGATGTATCTCACTCACTATAATTATTTCAATTTTTATTATATGTATATATCTTCACATTACACAAATTTTATCCTACATAGAAACCTATTAGTGTTTTATTCTATACATCCTTTATATTTACATTTATCTCTTATAAAAAAAGTTTATTTAAACATTTTATGCTTTGGATTTTTCAACAGTCTTATTTCCAAATTTCAAACCCCTAATTATCAAGATCAAATATAAATTTCTAGGATGAAATTTATTGAAGGTGGAAAGAATTTAACACCACAGTATTTTAAAAGAGAACACCATGTTATATAATATGTATAAGACTCAACCACTATATTAGAATAGAACGTAAAACCATGGTAATTTATAATATTTTTCTTTTTAAATAAATTCAATATCTTTGATAGCTTGCGATGTACATAACATTGGGATTAGAAAAAACATAATACTCATTTAAAATATAATTATTAAAACATGGTAATTATAACCTAGAAATTATGTTGGCAGGTATTAATAGTAATAAATAAATAATGATATATATATGGTTTACACTAGTATAAAATAATTCATTTTTTATGTTCATTATAAAAGAAAACATTTTAAATAAAAAATTAATGTTTTCTAAAGAATGTCTTTTATTTTCTAAAAGGTTGTTTAGTCATTATTTTCATACATAATTAAAAATTAATTTGTACCAAATTTAGAAAATTTATTTGAAAATATTTAGATAATTTTTGAAATCGTTATATCAAAATTATCTTATTGTTGTTTTCTGGTATTTTTTTGTAAATTTTATTTTTCAATGAATAGTAGAAAAATATTTATTTTATGGAAAACGGCCTTCTCATTTAAATAACATAAAAGGTAAATATATTTTTAAAATCAGTTTTAATGTAAAATTAGAAAAATTAAATAAAAATGTTATTAATTTTTTTTATTTTAATCAATTTTAAATTGAATTTTTACATTAAAACTTTTTACACTTATGAGAATTTCTTCTTTAGAAACCCGCTTCATCATCAGGTTTTAGATTAGATTTTCCTATTGTATTAATTGAATAAGAAATAATGTATTATATTTTTATAATTAATTATTTTATATTTTATAGTAAGTTCATATTAATTTTTTACCCTTATGAATAGTAAAAGTAGTAAAAATTAATTATCATAGATAAGGTAAAAACAAGATTACCAAGGGTTAAATGAAAAAGATATAGGTTAAAATGACCTAAAATATTTTCTTAAACACATTATAGTGATATTTATAATCCTTAAAAACAATATGGGTCTAAAATTACCCATTTGTAGGCTTGTACTATGATGAAGACATGGCTATAATTAATCATTTTCTAAAATTCAATATAATCCTTATCCCATACTTTTAAATGGACACCCCTTCACATCAAAACATCACACTTAAAAATCTATTTGGTAATTTCAAAACTACCAAAAATCACATCCTTAATCCCATAAAAACATTATATATCCATTTTTTTTATCATAAAGAACTTCTAGGTAGTCTTTTTGTGCTAACCAAAAATGGTCATTCAAAATAGAGGTAACGTTCTTAAATGATGATTGTAATTTATTTATTCTTTCCACTTTCTAAAAATATTATTAAAATGTGAATATATAAATTCTTAAATATATTAAATATACCTAGATGACATTAATTTATGTTCACTACCTAAATTCATCTCCTCTTCCATTAAATTGAAAGTTAAACCATCAATCTTGTTTATAGCGGACTAACACCTTACAAACTAATGTCAATTATTTTTGATCAGCATCCATCAAATA
Organism: Viscum album; assembly: GCA_963277665.1. Taxonomy (NCBI): domain Eukaryota; kingdom Viridiplantae; phylum Streptophyta; class Magnoliopsida; order Santalales; family Viscaceae; genus Viscum; species Viscum album. The sequence goes on from OY728145.1 coordinate 1,721,452,252, forward strand.
TGGATATAATGATGTGTTTAACTCATTTATATAATTTTTATGATATTATTAAATTTATATAATTATAATATCACTGAAAAATTCTTACTTCCCTTACCATTTAAAGTAAGATAATGTTACTTGTGTGTATTGTGAACTACTACCTCATAGAGGAATACGACTCATTTTTCACTCAATAATTTCATGGAATGTAATATATATAGTTTTAATGAATAAATATGATATATATTACATGATATTTATTTTTTTGAAATTAATATATCACCTACTTCCTTACACTTTCACCCTTTATGAAGATGATAACGTCTCTCAAGCATATGTACGAACTACCTTTTTAATAAAGTAATGAGATCCATTCTCCATGTTCAAATTTCAATAATGATTATAAAAATATATATAATAATAAATTATATTTATAACATTAATATCGAATATGATGGATCTATATCCTATTCATATGAACTAGAAATTTCTTGACAAAACACACACCAGAAAACAAGAAAATTTACCCCTGAAACAATGAAAATAGTGAAATATTATAAAAAATATGGCGATAAGAGGTTATAAGAGGATCATATATGATATTATATGAGTATATATTTGGCAAAAATTAATGAATATATTAAAAACCTTATATATTAGATTAAATCATGTTCAACCAGAAAGAAGAGCAAGCAAAGGGACATAATCTCCATTTCCCTTCATTAAGGCATGTTGAAATGTTATGCCCATAATTTGTTTTATATAGTGTATATAATGACCCATTGAATAAATAATACAATTATTCCATAACAACTCTTGTTATTTAATGTTCTAATATTAATTATTTCATACAAGTTTATTTGACTGGACATCACCAAACGGTGAAGAATTTCATAACTCAATTTCTCTTACATAGCTTATATTAATTATTTTTTTCTTCGACATTATATGATCACGTGTGTATTGAATATTGAATATATTATGTTTTTTATGATATTTTTTACTTGTATTTACATTTCTACATATAATATATTAATATTTAAATTCTCACGTCAATGTTATCATATTTGTAAGGGGTTCTTTCACAATCTCATTTTATTCAGGATTATTTATGCTTAAACTTCCATCGATGGAAATTATTTGATAATTTTATAATAAAAATATTTATTATTGATATAATAAAGTTATCCAATAAGTTTTTAAGTAATATTTCCATTACCTCCCCATTTTTTTCTTATAATGATAAAAAAATATTTTTCTATAAAATCCTGCTTGATTTCTCTCTTCGGTCACAAATCTATTTTCATCAAAATTCAGGTTGAAAAAAATAAAAAATATTTTAAAAGATTTTATAATATAAATTTCACCCATTTTGACATTAAAAATTAATAAATTAATCTTTATATAGTTTACCTTATAAGACATTCTTGGTTGTTACTAAAAATGTGAAATGAATTTTAATTTTAACATGCACAACATGTATGGAATTTCTTGCCGGCATGACCAATAAATATTTTAAATAATCCTTTATAATTTTCAAAGGATATTCTTAAATATAATTATTTTATAAATATTTTGTGATATTTTTTTAAGAATATATTTTCAAAGTAAAAAATGATATTTTTCTCATAAATTATTTTTAAGGATCATTTTTGGTATTTTTATTCCTCATCAACAAAAATAATTTATTTTAATTATAAATAACTAGGGATATTTTCTATTTATATCATCCTTATTAATTATTTGAATACTTTATGATCATTTTGAAAAAGGAAATTATTGAAGTTCACCTCCTTGATTCATTTTTATTCATTAACTTTCCCTTTAAATATACACATTCCTATGATCATTTGACATGAAATTTCAAATAAAGAAACTTGTTATTATTAGGGATATGTTTATTAATTAAATATATCATATATACACATGATGTTATATATTGAAAGTTATTTTTTATCTATGTAATTAATTATTACTTTGTATTCTTTACTGATTATGAATATTTTATGATAAGGCACATTGTTCATGAATTAAACTGATTATTCTATATATGAGTAATGATTTGGAAATATATTGATGTGTAGATCCAGAAATTACATATACCCTAAATTAATCAGTAGTCTCATGGGAAGAATTCGTAAACTATCATTAAATGCGTTTCAACCTGTAGATTTAAATTTCATTTTGAAAGGTCATGATAGTAGATTGAGCATGATGCATGAGATTATGAAATCCAATAATTATGAATTTTAATAAGTTAGAATTGAATTATTATTATTATCAATGAAATTTTCACCATGATATTATATCTCAATGTATTTCATTATCATATTATTGATTAAATTTCATGTGTGTTCATATATTTACTCTTACATATTGATTATGCTTTATTTATTTGTGATATTCATGTTATTTATTAGATTAAATATGTCTCATTTATTTACCTTCATATATTGAAAATTATCTTTGAGATTTTCCCATTTATATTTTCTCTAGATGCATTTCCTCATCATTTTGTTGATTATATGTCCTGTATATCCAATTATTTATCATTCCATATTGATTATACTTATTTATATATGAAATATTATAATGTAATTAACTCTTAATGGGAATATGGGGTCACCATTATTTTTCCCTTGTAAGTGTAATATGTATTCTATGCAAGGATATTCAATGGTGAATAATGATATTATTGAAACAAATAGGTTTTAATTTGTGTATTGAAATGTAATAAAATAGTCATGTATATATCTAGTTTATCGAAACTACTAAACTATTCAGTCCACTAAGATTATTTTCCATTTATGGTATTCCAATGTAATAAATCAAATGCCAAATTCAAGATAATGGGATCGAGGTGATTACTGCAACCATCAATAGTCCTTAGGTTGGTGAATATCACCGATGGTATAAAACAATTTAATGGAAGGCATTACCCTAATAAATCCTATTTACATATTAAAAAAATTAAAAAATCAATAGAACAATATAAAATAATACCAATATACCAATATACACGAAATTTCACACACAATCCTTCAATGTTTAATAAAAAATAAAAAGGAAACTCTTGATGTATAAAATCAAAACATAGCTTCAAGTTGTGATATAGAAATGTCCAAATTAATTATATAATATATCCTCAAAACCAATAAGAAATATATATATATATATATATATATATATATATATATATATATAATGTCGTTAGGATACATTTATACTCTATATGATCCCCTTAATATCCACTCACAAAAATATTAATAAATTAAACAAACTCTACATTGAATAAATTGAGAAAACTGATATTCCCTTATAACAGATCATATATCACCCAAACATTGCAAGGCATGCTCTCCTAATGTCACAACCAAATAGAGTAGTTTAATAACAAAATATTATAGATATAATTTCTAACCAACAAAAACATAGTGTTTTTTCAGTCTCACACCATAATGAATTTTTTTGTTCTCTCTTACCTTCCATATAACAACATACCCATATCTTTATTATATACATAAAAACAACTTTATTACAACCACATACGACAAAAAATATAATAACATGTACCACAACCAGATATATATTTTTATTAACATTTTACATCATCATACCATTAGGGTTTCATGAAAACGAGGTAAATAGACATTATTCTATACTCTTACCATGTATGACCCCCACCATATATCAAATGTTTTATCTCATGAACATCACATAACATCAATGAAATCCAAATTATTCTCCTTTATACTCTTTTATAAACACTTCAATCCATCATAGTCGCTACTATAGTTAAAGGGAAATTTGGGAAGATTGAGTATCCAATGTTCCAATCCCTTAACAAAAAATATAATCAAGAATACACCTAAAACGAAAAACATTTATGAATTGATATGCTTAACTGGATTTGATGGGGTGATAATAGAATTAAAATTAAAAAACATCATTTAATATTTTCAAACACAATCCCAACCTAAGGGTTTCAAAAATTAGTGACACTATGGTCTATAAACATTACCGCATCATAAAAACAAGTCACTTGAAACTTTTTCCACCTCTATAACACAACTAATAAAAAAATAATATACACAACAAAATCAACACTTACCACTCTTACAAAAATTCTTATGTTTATTTATTTAAATTTTACTATCTATATTTAATTCATTTTTTCACTAATATTATATTTAATTTAAATAATTTATTAGAAATTGTAATCATTAATTATTTCTAGAATTCATTCATTTCAGTTATCAAAATTTCATTAAAAACCCACAACTTATGCAATTTCATTCCACACCCATTACTATTTTTTTTACCATTCACATTCCCCATTACCATATGGAAACTAGAATACATCCTCTCATAAAAAAATAACTACCTAAACCTCCATACATTTAGTTTCACACATAAATGTCCTTTCACCGCTTTCATATCACATATCACCCCATCCTCTATTTCCATATCCATAACTACACATACCATGTCAACCATGAAAAACCAATGATATAAACAACTACACAACTCATTCTAACATCCTAAACTGAAAAAAAACAAATCCTACGACCACTCCCATTAATGTAAAAAAATAAAAATATCTATTAACAAACATCATTGAATTATAAAAATAAAACACTTACATAATTGTATTTATACACTATTTATTCATATTTATTTATCATCTCTTGTATGTGTGATAGTTGAAAACTTCTAGATTTAAAAATTCTGATTAATGAAAATAATTAAATAATTTACCATTTATAAAACATGATTCCAAAAATTTAATCATTTAATAATTATATATATCATAGAAACCAACAAATCTCAGTAGCAATAAAAAATATCCATCATCCATATGTAATAACATAAAATTATATAAATAACATGGGACCACCCCTTCCCTTTCAATTAAATTTACCTTAATTCATTATATTAATTAGGTTAATTCTCAATATTCACTAGAAGAAAAAAAATCATGTTAAATAGACATGACAAAAAATATAATATGGGTTTATCAAATCCCCTACCTCAACAAAATCTTCACAACTGATGTTCATCAACTTGGAAATATGGATAATCAAAATGTGAAAACCTAAAGGGTGCGTAAAAAATATAGATATTATAAATAACCAATAAAAAATGTGACTCAAGGATAAAAAAATGACATAATACTATCACTATAGGATCTCCTTGAAGAAATACATTGGGAACCAAGAAGATAAGAAGTTAACTCACATTGGATCATAAATGGTGGATCCCTTAATGTCAGGGTAAAATTAAAAATGAAGGGAACTTATTAGAATCCATAAAATACAATTTTTTCACCTATGTATTATAAGAAAATGAATAAGGAATTAATTATATTTATTTAAAAATTTATAAAAAACTGGAGTTTTAACGCATCAATATTTGATGTGTAATTTTTGTGCCACGATGTGGCTAAATTGAACTTCCATAAAAAATCACTCCATTATTTCAATTATAAACCACTATTTAAAACATAGTAACCTACCTTTTTTTAAATATTATAAGAACTTTCACATGATAGAAATATAACCAAATCATGAACAAATCCAAAAAAAACATAATACTAAAATATGTCCTCTAGGTCTCACATAATGGCAGAGGTGGACATTTGTTGATAGTCACTAATTGAATAATTTAAAAACTCCACAGACTCCATTCACACCAATAAAAAATACCTTAATTAAATGAAGTATACATATGTCTGAGTTTCACACTATGCCACTAATCCTCTTCAAGACCTTCTTTATGTGATGATAATGATCACACCAGACCAAGTATCCAACCGAAAAATGGTGTGACATAAATCATGTTGATTAGGATTTTAAAGAGTGAGGATTAATAATATTATTTTTGAAAAAACCAACATCGTGAATTAGTACTTCATATCATGACACACCAAACTTGTAAACCACTTAATTCTCCAATAATCCCTTTTATACCGTGAATCTGAAGGACACACCATGACACACCTCCTCCAATTGAAATATCTACTGAAACACCATCTCGCTACCTCTATCATCTTCAAAAAATCTATAACACCCAAAAGACACAATATGACAGTATTTTAAGGCTTATATCGTTACGTTAGATACCTTTAAATTCATTTTCATCCCCAATAATCAACAAAAATTCACATAGAATTGAAATGATTGTTTAACCAAACAATCCCTACCACATTATGGGAGATACCACTCAAATAAAATGAGGCCTTCAAAAAATAATAGTATAGGGTATAAATTAAAATATATAAACCAAATCATAATCAATTAAATCACCAATATAAATATATAAAAATAAGTTTCAAAATAGGTCGGTGTATGGAGAATTCATGCACGACTCACATTCCTACATACACTCCTCAAAACCATTGCACCTCTCGAAAACAAAAATCGAGGGAATAAATCACCCATTAAGAATTTTATCCCAATGATCCTAAATTTAAATTTTTTACTCCATATATGTCACATCATCCTATGTTATTAAATATCCTCCATTAGTGAAAATGGAGTCATCTTGAATGTATCAGAAATTCCATGAAACATGGAAAATATCGTTGATCTGATTCAATAATAGAGAAGTGATAAACAATATGATATCCCAAAAATTTTCTTTGAATCCTAAAAATTATCAATAATAGATGGATATATATTACTCCCTTGATAAATCCCTAAATTCTCATGGAAAGTAGAAACTATAAATATAAATTTTCTACAACTCAATACTCTATAGGTTCCTTAATCTTACTAACATAATAATTTTTCATTCCGAAACCACATTCCAATGATTTTTAATTATATACACTTTCTTGGTCATAATTTATACCACATTTAGTCCAAGGAACACAAACTCTATATTGAAGATATAAAAAAATGGAGATCTACAAGTCCTCACATACAATACCTAAGATAGACCACTGTTGATTGAATAATGATAGATAATATTATAGTAAGAAACAATAAAAGGATGGTTCTTCACCCAATACCCATAAAAATAAATGAATGAAATAGAAAAAATATTATTCACACTTAAATCTTAGATAGATCTTATTTCATAATTTTTTAGGATACATTTCCTACTAATACAAGATGGGTATCTATAGGCATAATTAACTTTGAAAATAAGGCATAAAAATAAATAATATTAAATATAAATCCATCATCTATATATAAAACTCAAAATAGTTCCCCTCGATATCATAGATCATCAAAATATATCTAGGATATATTGGAGGGAATAACTATGTAAAAGGGTGATATATAATGGTCGCTAAGGTAATAAAAATGTAAATAAAGAAAAACATTAGGGTCATTGCGCATAAAATTAAATCACAAAGAGGATGATCATATGATTAGAGACATTTCATTATGTGAAAATATCATAATATCATTATCATGTAGAATAAAAATAAAAAATGACACCATAGATATATGTTAAGTGTCAATATAATGTACATCATAATAATGTGGGAAAAGAACAGTAGTGGATTAGATTCACTCCCTATTTCCTTATATAAAATATAATATGATATAAAGAATTATCCAATGCATGAGGAGCTATATAATTCTAATACAACCCATCACACAAATAAAAACAACATATATGTATGCCACAAGATAAAAATAATCCATTCAGAAATTATAATCACGATCAACCCCATGAGAAGTGATTGGGTTTATAAATCTAAATTAAGGCATAAGTGAAGTATAAATTATAAGTACTATGAAAATAAGGAATTTATTTTTTTATGTTTATATTTAAAAAATAAACATTGTTCCTAAAAATTGAGGTCCAATACTAAGAAATCCAAAGAATGACCATGGGGAAGAAAGATTAAAAATGGACAACTTGTGGTATATTTTTAGGGAAATACTAAATGATTTTTATAGAAATAGGTAATTTTTTATTTTCCAAAAAACAATAATTGAACCAAGAGGTCTATCTATATAATAGTTGTGGTTTATAAGCTATTAATGGTTTAAAAATAATTTATGGGGTGGTGCTTGACATGAGACTATAAATAGGAATGTTCCTTTAAATCAGGTTTACATTAATGTGGGTATTTTTAATTGAAATAAAAACATGTTTGGCCATATAAATTAAAAGAAAATTTAATTAGGAATATATAGTATGAATATATTCAAATATTTGTGAAATTCCAGAGAAAAATATTTCATAAGAGGGAGAAAAAATTTGTCATGAAGGAGGTACATAAGATTAGATACAATGTTTTAAAAACCCATAGTTGAAATCCCACAAAGTAAAAATAATAATAAACTATTATTATAAATATTGGAAAAGGTAAATATGAAGTTCACATTAGATAAAAATTTATTAGGTTTTAAATTAAATTGGAGAAAATTGGTGAGAATGGAAATTATGGACAAGGATGAAAAACTGTCATTTTAGAGGATGGTAATTATTCTTAAAGAATTCATAATTTTTAAAGTATTAAAACTGTAAAAAAATGTTGATTTTATTGAAAAGTGTTCTCCCTAGATACAAATACGGTTTACTATGTAAAATAAAATATAAAACGTGAGGAGAAAAATTATAATTCAATAATGTAAATTGAGTTCTAATATATCCTTATATTTAGACAAGACATCAATTTTATCCCAAAATAATGAATTTTATGAATTATAGTATAATTTCATAGTAAAAAATAATATATGATATTACAAATTAGGAGGTAGTATTTTCACCAAACAAATTATTATTGGTGAAAAATATCAAAGCATTCCTCAATGAAGGGAGATTGGGATGGAAACTCTTACCTCATGTTTGAATGTGCTCATCACCTGAACTTAAAATCATGAATAATAAAATTATGTTTATTATAAAATTTCCTAAGCAATGTATCCATATACATTTTTATTTAGTCTATTTATGTCATGGAGAAATCTAGGTCGACCTTGACCTTGTCACATGATTCAGCCCGTGAAAAAATCGAAGGGCAATGCTGATCCCCATGTGCAGGCAACTAGTGTAAGGAATCGAAATAAAATAGGTGAGAATGATATGTCCCATAAATAAAATAAAAATAAATAAAAATAAAGTGAATCATGATAATAAAAACTTTTAGTGGAATGAAAATAAAACTACACACACCTCAATGTGACCTTATGGGTCACCACCAACTTTAAAACAATGTCACACTATGAAGAACTAATTTGAGCAAGAGTCAACAAAAGAAGATAAAAACCAAGATATAACCAAATGTGTGAGTATTAAGACATATTAGGTATGCCAGAATAATTCTATTCCCAATGCAGAACCTTAAAAAAACATTGATTAATAGGTCTAAAATACAATATAAAAATATAGTGGTTTTCAGTCTTTTTATGAAAAAAACATTCATAATCCATTTCCTTCATGATTTAAAATAAAGATTAAGGGGAGAAGGAAAAAGTGTAACAAATAGAATGTATCAATTTTTCATGCAAGTGAAAAATGGGAAAATACAATTCTTTTAAAACAACTTATTTGAACCCTATTTAACAAAACCACAAATTCTCAGTTTATCAAGAAAACCCCAAAACCAAGGATAAGGATCTTGATTCCACACAACGAGGACAATAAAACCAACTGTACTAGTATTCTAGGAACACAGGAAAAACTATGAACTCATAGGCGAACTAGAGAATACTATACATGTTACTCATCCAGATGGAATTACCTACCTAATGAAATCATAATGCTCAAATCACTAGTCGTCTCCCTACCTAGCCTGAATGTAGGGCCCAATCCCATTGCAATAATATCAAAATAACCTCATACAATGGGCCACTATCTAGTAAAATAACATCAACTAGTGCAACAAATGTTCTCGTAATTCCCCTGTACTATTATAGGTTCTCATGAAATGTACACAATGGGTTGTTCGAACCAATCCAGACAGTAATCCACATAAACATGCCATTATACATATCAAAAAAATTAGAACCACCTCCAACAACTTGAAAGGGTAGTCCCTTGCCTTAATTTAATTATTACACAAGGGATGTCCCATATCGAGGCACTCCAATCACATTTTCAACCAAAAAGGAAAGTGATCTATCCTAAGAAGGTTTTTCCAAATGAAACCATTTAATTAAAATTCAAAATTGGCCTAATGTCATTTCCAGGCATCAAACCTTTTATAAATTGCTACACATAGGCCATTTTCTATACCAAAAGAACTCAAAAATTCATTTTGGACACACCACTTAGCATATTGAATATCACAGTATCATTTATAAAAATAAACCATGCCTTTAAGAATAACAAACTACTTAGAAAAGGCAACTGAAAAATTTAACAAAACCTTAGTGTAAAAAACCCATTCAAATACATATCACACATTCAAGGTAATTAAGTACAACACTTCATTTAATAAGGAAAAATCATTATAAACATGATGCATCACTATTATATAATTAAGGGAGGAAAAAAGTCAATAAATCAATATATTTTCAACTTTAAAGGACAGGTTAATGGGGTCCTACCTCATAGTATGACAAATCAAATGCCTTCAAACTCAAGCAACACCCTTCTTGCATGCACACACTTCCAAATATATATATATATATATATATATATCCTTAAATTGAGGAATTTTTTCCCTACACCCAGAGGGAAGATGCACAAAAAATATATTTATTTATATATATATATCCATACCTTGGAATATGCATGCATGATTTTGAAACCAATTGCAACTGCCTAAAAACACAAGGACTCATAAACACCTTAAATTACAAATTTAGATGAAGTGTTATGAAATAAGGGTTTTGAAACACACCATAAATAGATGGTGGTAGAGAAAATTAACCCAAACCAACTCACCCTCAGCGGGATATGCCAGAACATATACCAATGGGTCCCAAGAAACACTCTTCATGACCCTAAATCAAAAGAAAAATAGAAAAGGGGTTATCTCCAACCCTATACATTTGGCTGAAATAAGTAAGGCCACATATAGCATGAAAAAATGCTGGAAATTGTAAGTGGAGGTAGAAGGGATTATTACAATGTTGCTTCAAAGGAGAATCAAGATGAAAAATGGTGGATTCGATAAATCATAGATGGATATTGGAGGAGGGGATCACCAGCGAGGTGGTGCACCGGAGAAGAGTGCACATCAGGGGGTCGCACGAGTAGGAGGCACCATGTAGGAGAGGACCGCTGGAAGGTGTTGGAACCACATTGTGTATAATTTTTATTTGTTGTCAATAGTCTTCAATGAAGATCAAAATGAATGAGATCAAGAAGTACTCCAATTAAAGGGAGGAATGGAAGATCAAAATGAAGGAGATCATGAAGTACTCCGATGAAGTAGAGGAATGGTGATTTAGATGATTTTTGTGCTGATCGTAAGTTCAAAGAACATGTGTCAAAGGTGATACATTTTTTACAGCAATGAAGAATGCGAGGAGTAATCCATCCAAGGATGATTAAAGCAGGATGGTGTTTTTGGATGAAGACCATGCAATTCCTCCTTATTGCCTAAGAACCATGGGTTTTGAAGAAGACCATTAAATTACTCATGATTGCGTGAGAACCATGCTAGAGACTTCTTGACGGATTGATTCACATGGTTTGCATGAAGTTGATCATGACGTTTGATGAAGAATACAATGTGCCAATGATTGGAAATTTGAGATAGCCATGCACATCACATTGTCATAGAAGATGATGATGGTAAATATATGCCTTCAAAGAATACATATCACAATGGAGTAGTTTGTGATAAAATCAGAAGAGTTGTTGAACGATGCATATCACCAAGAAGAAGTGTTGTTGAGGTGATCGTGCTTGTTGACAAAGCAAACAGACGACATACAAATTTGTTGACAAAGGAGATTCTATGGTGGCATGTCGAGTTCGAAGATTGTGGATAATGATCCATGTTTTATTCATGGAACATCGACAAAGAAATGGATGATCTGGAGGCGGACTAAAAGAGCAGATACAAGGTGGCTCCGTTTTCCAGTGTTTGCCAAATTTTTGGGGTCCAAAATTTGGAGGTTGGAGAACATCGCGAAAAGTGGATTTCTAGGAAGATCATAATTTAATATTGCAAAGGCATGAGTTTCGCGATGATGGGATGCATGGACTGGATTTCGCGAAGACCAGAAGAATGGAGGCAGTGAGTCTTTGCGATTACGTCAAGCTTCGTGAACGGCAGAGGCTGGAGAGCTTCGCGGCGATGAAGGGCTTCACGAGGGAGCTTCGCGAGGGAGCTTCACAGCGAAGGCGCGAAGGTTTGTTGATGGTGATTCTTTGCGACTACATCAAGCTTCGCGAACGGTAAAGTGCTGTGGTGCTTCACGATTTGGACAGAAATCTGGCTGAATCTTTAGAGCTTCCCAATTTGAGATGATGTGGCGTTAACTTCACGCGGAAGGGTCGAGGGTTGGTGGAATCGCCTATAAATAGAGGCTGATCCCCTCAAGAGAAGTTAGAGAGAATTTCATAGAAAATCCTTTGCTCTCGGTTCGTAAAGGTCACTCGCGAAGGTAGTGTGCTTCACGAAAGAGGAGCTTCGTGGCGGCTATTCTAGCTCGGCGAAAGTCTTGCACCCCGTGTTGGCTCAGTGAGCTTCGCGAAGAGGCAGGAGCTCCGCGATAGCCCAGCATTGCGAAGGCTGGAGCATCGCGAGAGTGCTTCGCGATTGACCTTCGCGAAAAGGCAGGGGCTCTGCGAAGACTTGTTTGAGCTTTCCAAAACTGGGATCTTTGCGAAGTAGGGTACTTTGTGAAGGCCCTTTCCAAAGGTTGTTCACCCTGTGGACAAGGGAAAAAGGGGTATTCATCAATGGATGAAATTTGGACTTCAACAGAGCATCATTTATTGAGCAATCATACAAGTGATTGTGATTCAAGAAAACAAAGACAAGGGGATCTAGTGCATTCATTCATCACACTAAAGGAGAAGGATTGAAATAAAAAGAGCATCAACTCTGAACCCCGATGCAAGCAAAGTCTCATGTTGAACAGGATACAAAGAACTTCATGTCTATCTATTAAAGAGACCTTCACTTCTATAAACTGAGTGAGACTTCGCCAACGTCAGTGAGCCAGGGGGAGTCAACGGGAGTGACCCAAGGGACGCAGTGAGATATCCCTGAACTTTTGTGAAGGAAGTGAGCCTGGGACAGAGTGACTATACCCGAACTTTTTCAATCTACAGCTAGTGAAGCATAGTGGATTTTGGTACAACCGACAACCTATCAGCGTATGCTCCTTGGACGTAGCCCTTAGTGGTGAACCAAGTAAAAATTGTTGTGTCATCTCTCTGCATGTGAATGTTTCATTGCTGATCATATCCATCATACAGGTTTAAGTAGTTCATACCAACGTGGGAACAAGATCCACAACTTTAAGAAGAAAAAGTTGAAACCCTGATTCACCCCTCCCCTCTCAGGGTGTCCCGGGGTCCTACAGAAGGAGGTTGCACTGATGCGCTAGGGAGGCCGTCAGACGAGGGCTTGCCGAAGGAGAGGGTATGCCGGGGGTCTTGCTCCACAGAACAAGGAATGGGGGAGGGGAGATCGAAGGGTGAGTGAAAGGGGGAGAGAGAGGAAAGAAAAAATTAGGGTTTATTATTACTAAAATTTATTTTTATTACAACAAAAATATAAAGCAAAATAAATTATTAATAATAAAGATACCATAATAATAAAATAATGATTGTAAAAATATTTTTAATACTACTAATAACAATTTTAATAATAATAATGACAATAGAAAATTAAATAATAATATTATTATTATCCACAACCATAATAATTATATTATAATTGTCAAAACATTCTACTTTATTTATCTTATTTTCTGATCTCATTTTCTTTATTTTATTTTATTTATTCTCATACAGGGAAATTGCGTAGTCCATTCATGGTGCAAGAGACCATACGAGAACTATGTGATAGCTTCTATCCATTACAGATGTAGCCCCACCGGTACCTGGACGGACCACATATTCTGCGCTAATCGTTTGGTACCTGTCAACTAACCTGAAACTCACCAAATATTCCAAACATCAAATATTTAAATTGGGCCCCAAACCCGAGCTTTGACTAAAGATATCCCAAAATATCATATCCATTACATTGAGTTCCAATGAAAAGAAACTGATAATCCAACCTATGCCAGAACCATGGAAAAATTAAAACATGGGTGTGATAATTATCCCCACCAAAATGCGTTCCTCCCCCAGAAATCCATAACAAGGTCAAAACCCAAAATAGAAATCAATAGTCTTTTATAGTTCAATGATATTCCTAATGAATTATAAAAAAGAAGAGGAAAAACACTATCCATAATGAAAATTACTTGCAAACTAAACTGAGGGGACCCAATATGGGATCCTTGCTATGTGTCAACCATCCCCAAAATAGAAAACACCTCCAATTGATCGATTAAAGGAAATCATTCTCTCGCCATACAAAATTCAAATTCTTACACTGAAACACCTGATACATTGTCAAGAGGAACCCCCATCACTCATCTAAAACAAAAAACAAGAAAAAACCACATCCAATTAATAATTTCATGACCTTAATTCAAATAAAACATTACTTACACTTAAATCCCATTGATTACCCAGGAAAGGATCTCAGAGTTATATATATCTGAATGAGGTTACCTACCACCAAACAAACATTAGAAGAAAACCCAAATTATTGACATGAGAAGGCCCGAATGGACCCCCCATCATTAGAGACAACCTAACAAATGATGAGAGACCATAATACCAACATAGGGAGGCATGGATGGACTCCCCACCATTAAGAACAAACTAAAAGATGACAAGGAACATGAATCCCAATAGAGGGGGGGAGATCATAATCCTTTCCATAATGATTAAGCTAACCCTGTATTACTTCAAGAGAAACTCTCTGAGACCCATTGTGGGTCTCCCCACCATAAGAACTAACCTGCATAACAGTTTAGCAGTTACTCACATCTAAAAACTGAAATGGTTAACTTGGGAGCTTCTCATAAACAAAATATCCCACCTTAAGAAAATCTATTAATGAAACTGTAAACCAAAAAGAAGACACTACCGATGGATCGGAAGAAAAGCGAGGAATGATGGAAAGAGGGGGGGTGAATTGCCTTTTAAAAAATTGATTAACAAATTAAAAATCAAAGTAAAATGCAGCGGAAATAAAGAGGCAATCACACAAGAAATTGATAACGGAGTTCGGCCAAAACCCGGCCTACGTCTCCGCTCCCAACTCAACCGTTGAGAGATTCCTACCGCTTGCTTTTCAATGGTTCTAGCAAGAAACCCACTAGGCTTTGAGGTAGCACTAGGACCTATTACAGCTTGCTTTTATTGGTTTAGCAAGAACCCACTTGCTTTCAATGGAATAGAAAGAACCCACTAGCCTTTTTAACGGGTGAAGGCTAGCTCACCGAAACACAAGCCTTTTAAAAGGAAAGGCTTGAAGAAACCTCTTCACACCTTTGTGGTGGTGTGAAACCCAAAAGAAAGGGGGATGAGAAAAGGGTTGGGGTTTGTAGGCACAAACCCAATTTTAAAGCTCAAAATGAATATAAAATAAAAACCGTATTGGAGGAAGACTTGGGCGCCAATTGGATGATGGAGCTGATGTAGCGTGCTCTCCCAAGCTTCTTGAGGGTGCTCTTGAATGTGGAATTGGATGGAGCACTTGGGGTTCCCTTGGAGGAATGCACCGGAGGTACGCCAAATGATCAACAAGGTGTCCGTGGGCTTCCGTATCGTTCCGGTAGGTGTCCAGGGCTTCCTTGGCCTTTATTTATAGGCATGGAACCCTTGGGGAGGCTTCGGAGCCGTTGGAGAGGCTAAAAGAGCCGTTGGGAGCCAAGTGGGCCAGCCTGGTCAAACTACAACGGCTAGTTTGACTGGCTCCACCGGCTGGCCGGTACAGTCCCACCGGCTGGCCGGTGCTTGAGGAAATTGGGAGATTTTGAGACTTGGCTCCACCGGCTGATCGGTGGATGGGCCACCGGTTGGCCGGTGCCTTGGATGTTGAGAAGGAGGTTGGTCCAGGCCCCACCGGTCGACCGGTGGAGGAGCCACCGGCTCGCCGGTGGAAAGACAGTAGGTCTCACTATTTGTGCTGGGTGCCACAGGTCGATCGGTGACAGAGCCACCGGTCGACCGGTGGGGAGGCAGTAGCTTCCCTTTGAGTGCAGGTGCCACCGGCTGGCCGCTGGTGTTCCACCGGTTGGCCGGTGGACTGAATTTCAGTCCATTTCTTGTCCATTCTTGGGCCAATCCTTTGGCAATCTTTTACCTATCATCCACAACACTTAAACACAATGTTAAACACATATTAAAGTGATTGTGATCATGAAAATCAAAGAGTGTGGGGTACAACAATCTCCCCCTATTTTGATGATCACAATCACTTATCAAGCAATGTAAAAACTTAAATGAAAGGCATGCCTAAATGATAAATTGAAAATAAATACTAAGCATGAGAGAAAACATTCTCCCCCAATCAATCAAGAAATTTCTCCCCCTTTGTGATTATCAAAATAGAATGGGGCATAAAACTTGATTGAGGGAAGTATTTGAAAAACAAGATTTTAAATCAATTGAAAATGATATCAATTGTTGAAAATTTTGAAAATTTTGAAATGAAAATTGAATAACAGTTTGAATTGAAAGTTTTGAATCAAAAACCAATTGAATTTTGAAATTTGAAACCAAGTGAAATTTTTGAAATTTTTGAATCAAAAATGAATATTCGATACCAACTGTTGGAAATTTAGAAATGAAAATTTAATAGGAAAGTTTTGAATTGAGAAAATTGAAACCAAGTGTTGAAATTGAAAGTTTGAATTCACAAAAAGGCCTAACTCCCCCTAAATAAAAACAATGAATCACCGGGGAGAGGAATTTTGAAAAGAGATGATTTTAGGCCCGGAGAGACTCGCTAGAAGGGATTTTTCAATCCACACTTGCCTTGTAGCGGGTCTTCTCCTATAGAATTCATCCGAAAAGAAAATAGACTTTGGTTGGCCGTACCGGGCATTTTTGCAATCACACTCATAAATGAGGTGCCCGGGTTTTTTGCAATAATTACAAAATTTAAAATCGGAGCTCCCCCTTACAAAAATAGTGGGTGCATGGGAGGAGGAAGCTCGGTTGTTATACCCTAACCCTTGGGTGGTTCTAGATATACGTTGGGAACCAAGAAAATTGTTCAAATTTTGTTCCCCTTGGGTGAACTTAGCAAGGGTCTCCCTTAGGTCTTTGATGGTTGATTCCATGGAATCAACATTTGGAAAATTTTGGATTTTAAGGGTGAGTTCCTCCTTTTCTTTGAGAAGTAGGTCTTTTTCGGAGGAGAGTTTTTTAAAGGACTTTTTTAAAGCAACGAATTTTGAAGAAAGCTCATGAAAACCTTTTTCTAGTTGGTCTCTAGCGTGTGAGAGTTCTTCATAAGAAAGATGATTTAAAGAATTTGAATTTGAAGAACAAGAGGAGGAGTCGGAAGATGTTACCTCATGGAATGCCATTAGGCATTTTGTACCTTGGTCGCTCGAGGAGAAGGAGGAGAAGGAAGAGGTGGAGCTATCACTCCATGTTGCCTTTGAAGCCTTCTTCTTTTTCTTCTTGGCCCTTTTCTTGTGAAGTGGGCAAGCGGGTACGGATTTTGCATCGGGTTCTAGCTTTTGAATGGGTTCTTGCTTTTGAGCGGGTTCTTGCTTTGGAGCCTCGCTAGTACCTTCATAGGTTAGTTCTAACAATTTCCAAATAGCATAAGAGGTAGTGCAAGAAGAAATATGATCAAAAACATTACGATCTAACCAACAATGTAGAGCATTCATGGCTTTGCCATCAAGCTCGAAATTTGCAATGTCTACGGGGGTCCATTGAGATTCATCTTTACATGAGAGAGTATAACCATGCATGACAATTTTAAAAATAGGATATCCAATACTTTTACGAAATGTGGTCATGCGGGTTTTCCAAAAACAATAATCGGCTCCATCAAAGAATGGAGCACGATCCAAAGAATGTCCTTCGAGAGTTTGAGAAGAAGAAGCGGTAGAATCCATCAAAAAAAAAATAGGATCGTTAATTTGAAACCGGTTAGGGAATTATTCAAATACGCCCTCTGATACCAATTGATGGATCGGAAGAAAAGCGAGGAATGATGGCAAGAGGGGGGGTGAATTGCCTTTTAAAAAATTGATTAACAAATTAAAAATCAAAGTAAAATGCAGCGGAAATAAAGAGGCAATCACACAAGAAATTGATAACGGAGTTCGGCCAAAACCCGGCCTACGTCTCCGCTCCCAACTCAACCGTTGAGAGATTCCTACCGCTTGCTTTTCAATGGTTCTAGCAAGAAACCCACTAGGCTTTGAGGTAGCACTAGGACCTATTACAGCTTGCTTTTATTGGTTTAGCAAGAACCCACTTGCTTTCAATGGAATAGCAAGAACCCACTAGCCTTTTTAACGGGTGAAGGCTAGCTCACCGAAACACAAGCCTTTTAAAAGGAAAGGCTTGAAGAAACCTCTTCACACCTTTGTGGTGGTGTGAAACCCAAAAGAAAGGGGGATGAGAAAAGGGTTGGGGTTTGTAGGCACAAACCCAATTTTAAAGCTCAAAATGAATATAAAATAAAAACCGTATTGGAGGAAGACTTGGGCGCCAATTGGATGATGGAGCTGATGTAGCGTGCTCTCCCAAGCTTCTTGAGGGTGCTCTTGAATGTGGAATTGGATGGAGCACTTGGGGTTCCCTTGGAGGAATGCACCGGAGGTACGCCAAATGATCAACAAGGTGTCCGTGGGCTTCCGTATCGTTCCGGTAGGTGTCCAGGGCTTCCTTGGCCTTTATTTATAGGCATGGAACCCTTGGGGAGGCTTCGGAGCTGTTGGAGAGGCTAAAAGAGCCGTTGGGAGCCAAGTGGGCCAGCCTGGTCAAACTGCAACGGCTAGTTTGACTGGCTCCACCGGCTGGCCGGTACAGTCCCACCGGCTGGCCGGTGCTTGAGGAAATTGGGAGATTTCAAGACTTGGCTCCACCGGCTGACCGGTGGATGGGCCACCGGTTGGCCGGTGCCTTGGATGTTGAGAAGGAGGTTGGTCCAGGCCCCACCGGTCGACCGGTGGAGGAGCCACCGGCTGGCCGGTGGAAAGACAGTAGGTCTCACTATTTGTGCTGGGTGCCACAGGTCGACCGGTGACAGAGCCACCGGTCGACCGGTGGGGAGGCAGTAGCTTCCCTTTGAGTGCAGGTGCCACCGGCTGGCCGCTGGTGTTCCACCGGTTGGCCGGTGGACTGAATTTCAGTCCATTTCTTGTCCATTCTTGGGCCAATCCTTTGGCAATCTTTTGCCTATCATCCACAACACTTAAACACAATGTTAAACACATATTAAAGTGATTGTGATCATGAAAATCAAAGAGTGTGGGGTACAACAACTACGTGATTCACTACTACCACATCCATTAACATCTATAGATGAGATGACCAAAAACTGAAATTGAGATGGACTTACAAGGCTATTCATACATGGAAAACGACACAAAGATTTGAAACCAAAAGAGTAAAAACACTGTTGCTCAAGAAAATTAGATATCCAAAACTCCATATAACTAATGTGGAACTCTTTCACCCACAAAACCTGTAATGGAGAAACACATCCCCTATGTTTCTTTCCAATAAAAAAGACCATTAGGGATAACGAATCTATACAGACGGATTAGACTAATTCAACCTCCCACACTAAAGACGAACACAAGACAAGGACTATTTACACATTTAGGGGTTCCTAAATATGTGAAAACTTCACTTCGAGGTCTATATTTGGAGCTGTGATGTTTGAATCATCTTCTACCTCGCATTAAGGCATTAAAATCCCCAAAACATAACACAAAATTCAAAATTGTACCAATATGCTTAAATTAAAATTTAATATTCAAAAGGTTCATAAACATCCACTATTATAATCTAAATATATAGAAACACAAAAAATACAACTTGATACAGCTATTACTTCCAAGGAACATTAAGAGAGAAATCCCAAAACTAATCCCAAACATCACAATACTCATGTGAATGAGCTAGGGTGACCTTTGAAGAGTTGGATCTATATTCAATGTGTTTCTTTGAAACTCCTTGATAGAACCACTGCAAGTGACCCAACCATACACATGTGTGTCTAGTTATTGGAGAACTCATGAATGATGGTTTCATATAACCGAGATTTCCAAACTAATGAAAAAATGTGGAATTTCATGCTGAACATGTTGGTGATAGTTCTCAAGGCCACTTAATTCCCCTACCAACACCACTAACATCAGGCTGCATTCCATTTTTATTTCCATAATCCTCTTCAAAACATCAAAAAATAGTAGGAAGATTTTCTATCCCAAGTCCCCTTCCTAAATTAGCTTCAGAACGAAATACATTCCTCAACACATTAGAAAAAGTGGTTAGGTTAAGATCTGCTACTTCTGACTACAGCTCAGGATGGAGCCCAAACTCAAAATGTTTAGCCTTTAAGGGATCGTTTTCAACATACCCTGGGTCATATGGAATTAGGTCTAAGTCACGATGATATAATTCTAACACCAATACAATACCTTTTTGAAGACTGCACAAATCTATATTCCTCGTCACCTTCATCATCCAAAAAAAATTCTATTGGATGATCAAAGATTTGAAGAACTCATAGGTAAGGTCTCTCCAGGGCTTTCATCATGACACAAAAATCTACCATTTTCAAGTTCGACCTTCAATAATAATGGTAGAAATATTTACATTTAACGAATTAGGAAAATCAATAAAACTAAAGTCTCTCTCAATTATCCACAACCACTCATCCACCTCAATAAGATCTTCTTGACCATAAATGAGGGAAGAGTTGATCTTCTGGAATTCAAAGGCATATTATATAGGTCGATCAACATTGGTGATTGCTAATGATGCACCACCTAAAGATAAACTTTGGGGATCCATCGTATCTTTATAGGGCTGAACCTATGAATAAAGAAACAAGCAACTAAATCAAGACTAATCCAATAATAAGGATTATCAATTTCAAACCAAACAAAAAAACAACAATTCCAAAATAAAAGGGGCACACCGCACCCCTATAATATAAAAAAACATTACATTTTCTTTTAAAAAACATTTGAAAATGAAAAAATATTAAAATATTGTACACCCACCAATGTTATTCCATGGAGCCACACATGTATATCCTCATTTCATACCAAGAACCCATCCAATTTTTACATATGTCCACAGTTGGGGTCACTCACGGTACCACAAAAGGTTAATACAAAACATTAACACATCAAAAAAAATACATTCAACCCATTTCAAAGCATATCTAATTACAAAAAAAAATCCATTTCATCAATACCTATTTGATTAAAACTCATTCATTATTATTTAAAACATGTTTCAAAACCAATTTCAGAAAATAATTTATCATTTTTCGATCACACTATCGATAAATCACAAGTTTGTTTATAAAAAACCAACTACAATTCAAATAATTCTCATTTTAAACCAAAACTATTTCCAGAGAATCCACGCATAAGTATTGGAAAATGGACCTATACCCATGATTTTCTAAAAATCATGGGTATAGGTATATGATTAGAACCTATAAAAATAGTTTACCAAAACTATGGTTTTATGCTAAATTATTCCTACATATAGAAATAGTTTTTCAGAAACCTAGGGTAAAGGGATCAGTTCAATACCTATACCCTAGATTCTCAACAAATAGTGGTTATAGGTGTGGGTTAAAAACCTATACCCACAGTATGGAAAAACCATGGGTATATATTTAACGCGTGATTGCGGGAATAAGAAAATTGTGAAAATAAAATTTTTTTGGTGGGAACACCAATACCCACTAATTTTCTCCTATATCAATGGTTTATATAAATATATATATGTAAATATATATCTATATACTCATAATATATGTTATTGTTGTGTTTAGGCAGATGGTCTTTGAAGAACCGTTCCTAGGATCGAATCCTGTGACCAGTGATTCTTTAAAACCAATAACCACAATTTAAAAAAATGTGTGCATGGGGTCATGACATGGTAGAAAACATCAATTACCATGGTATTTAAACTGTGGGTATAGAGTTTTAAAATTATGTTTATATCTTAGAGCTATAAGGATGAGTTTTTTACCACAGTTCCCAAAACTGTTGGTATAAGTGCATTTTCCAGTAGTGCTTTCAAGGTTTCTTCCAA
This sequence comes from Viscum album, assembly GCA_963277665.1. Classification (NCBI taxonomy): domain Eukaryota; kingdom Viridiplantae; phylum Streptophyta; class Magnoliopsida; order Santalales; family Viscaceae; genus Viscum; species Viscum album. The sequence continues at coordinate 1,721,474,488 of OY728145.1, forward strand.
AATAGTTCTGAAAATCCATTTTCCACGTTCCGAACAAATTGACCACACTTTAAAATTTATATTTAACAAATCTAAATAAATCAAATTCAATTTTTTTTATAATTAGGGAGGACCCAAAATGGGTCACAAGGGAAAGTAGTATCGATGGGTGACTCAGACACATGGTTGGAGTCCATATACCATTCACGCCACCATCATGAAGAGCATTATATGGTATTTTCCCCAGCTCCACATAGACTTATAGGCCATGGGAGATCATGGATTCCACATTCCAAAATCCTTTTTTATTTCCCAAAATCGAACAATCCCCAAGAACCATAATACATCATCAGAAACAGACATCTCATGGCAACCAGAGCTTCAAAACGAGCTAGGGTTCATGACGTTCTTCCCATCCATACACTATGAGCCCCATAAATCATACTCCTTCTATCATGACATTCCCAAGTAATAATGGAAACTCTAAAAAACAAGTATCACTAAATATCTAACCTTCTACGATACCAGTTTATCATGATCCATCATTGGTTGACCCTGAACTGGTCACTCGAGTCGGGCTGTGACAAAGTCAAAGTGCATTCCAGATCCCCACAGGTCAGATGACCACCGACTTCAAACCAATGTCGCAATATGGTAAATGAATCTGAGCAAGAATCATCAATCGAAGGAAAAAACAAAGATAAAACTATTGGTCTGTGTATTAAAACATAATATCTATGATTGAATAATTCTATTCCCGATGCACACCCATAAAATAAAGAAACACTGATTAACAGGTTTGAAATTCAGTATAAAAATATAGGGCTTTTCATACTTTTTATTTTAAAACATACATTTATTATCCATTTCCCTCATGATTTAATATAAGGGTAATGTAAAGAAGGAAAAAGGGTAACAAATAGGAAGTGTTCATTTTTTGTGAAAGTGAAAAGGGGGAAATACATTTTTTTCAATATATCTTCTTTGAAACATTTTTAACAAAACCACACATTCTCAGTTTATAAAGAATACACCAAAACCAAGCACAATGATCATGATTACACACAACAAGGGAAGATGAACCAACCATACTAATATCATAGGAATAAAAAATAACTAAGGAACTCAGAGGAGAACCAGATAATTCTTTACATGTGACTCATATTAAGGCATTCCATACCTAATGACATAATAATGCCCAAACACCCGGTCATCACCATAACTCGCCTAGAGGAGGGGACCAATACCATAGCAATAATAACAATATAATCTCATGAAATGGCCCACTAACTAGTGATATAACCTAGAATAGTGAAACAAACGTTCTAAACATTCTTATTTACTATACTAGGTTCCCATGAAATGTTCAAAAAGGGGTGTTCTAAGAAATCCAAACAATAATTCACATAGACATACCATTATACATATCACAAAATCTAGAACCACCCCAATGACCTCAATAGGTATTTCCTTGACCTAATTTAATTATTACAGAATGTTTTTCCCATACTAGGGACACTCCCATCTCATGGTAAATCAACAAGGCAAGTGACCTACCCAAGAAGGGTTTTACAAATGAAACCATTTAATAAAAATTCCAAATATGCCTCATTCCATTTCCACGCATAAAAAATTTTAAAAAAAACCTTACACATGTCATTATCAACTCCAAAACAACATAGAAATTCATTTTAGAAACACCGCACAACAATTTTAATATTACAACATCATTTATAAAATACAAACATTCCATTAAAAACTAAAAACTAATTAGAAAATCTAACATGGAAATTTAAAAAACACTTAGTGTGAAATCCCCTTCAAATCCACATCACACATTCAGAGAAATTAATAAAACCACTTTATTTCATAAGGAAAAATCATTTTAATCATGAAACATCACTATGAAATAATTAAGGGAAGAAATAAAATGAAGAAATTAATGTAATCTAAAATTTAATGGATAGGGGAAAAGGTATCCTACCTCATAGGATGGTCAAGCCAGAGATTTCAAACACAAGCAGCAGCTCGCTCGCATTCACACAATTCCATGAGTGTGTGTGTGTGTGTCTATATATACATATATCCTTAAATAGATGCATTTGTTACCTGCTTCATTATAGAAGACACCGGTAGAATATATATATATATCCATACTAAGGAATATGTGTGCGTGCCTTCAAAACCGATCACAAATCCCTAAAAAAATCTTTTGGACTCATAAGCACTGCAAATCCCTAGCACAAAGGGAGTGAAACCAAACATAGGTTCATAAAATTACCCAAAATTGATGACAATAGAGAGAATTGACCAACACAAGTAGAAAATTGGGCTATTTCCATGGACAAATATCCACAGTTTTCAAAACTGTTGATTTATGCCATTTTTTCAAGGGTTATAGCTACTATTTTAGTAAAACCATGTCTATATCTCACACCTATAGCCAAGGTTTTCAAAACTGTGGCTATAGGTCTCTCACCCTTAGGTGGGAGAAAACTTTTCATGAGGAAAAATAAGCAAGAAGATATATTTCCATGATTTTTAAGCTACAACCACAGTTTTTGATAATATATATAACATAACATATGTTTATATACCTGAATCTCATCATGGAGTACTGTTTTGGTAGATGAAATCTATAGGTGAGGTATAGAGATCAAATCCACGTGATGAAATATTATTTTTGGGCTATAACCATAGTTTTCAACCATGGACATAGATCAATTGAGACAATTTTAAATAGTGGACATAGATCAACTGCCATAGTGGACCATCATGAGATATATTGACATGGTTTAAAAAACTATGCTAATAGGTCAGACCCTACTACCATGGTGATAGAGGCCATGGTTTAATAAAACTTTTGTTGTTGGTTATGGCCACACTTTAGGAAAATCATTATCGAATGCTATTGCCTGGGTCTTAGGCACTATTGCCAGAGTGTTCAACCAAGGAAATAGGCCAATTTTTTAGTTGTGTCAAACTACCTCACCTTAATCGAAGGTTGATGGAACACTACCCATGGGTCCCAAGATACCCTCCGTAGAAACCTAAATAAAATGATAACTAGAAATGGGGTCATCCCTAAACCTAGGCATTTGGCCTAAACGTGTAGGGCCATAGGGAGCCTGAGAAATCACTAGAAATCATAAGGTGATAGAGCAGAAAGACATAGTTGGTCAATTCAAAGGAGAATCACGATGAATAATTGTAGAGTCGACAAATCAGAGAGGGATCTCATAGGAGGGGGGAATCAGCATGGTGATGCGCTAGAAAGGAGTGCATAGTAGGGGGCCGCATGAACAGGATCACAGTAGAAGACTGTGAGAGGGAAGGTGCGTTGGCGCACAAGGCATGCTACCGAAGGAGGGTTCGCTGGTGTAGAGGGTGGACAAGGGGGGGGGGTGGATTCATAGAAGAGGAAAGGGGTGATAGATAACACAGGAGGGAGAGAATGTGGGAGAGAGAGAGGGATACAAAATCATGTATTATTATTATTATCATTATTATTATTTTTAAAATACAAATAATAAAATAAAAGATAATAATAATAATAAATATAAAATAATAATTACATAATGATAATAATAATATTCATAATACTATTAATAAAAATTTTAATACTAATAAGTGTAATGAAAAATATAAAAATAGTAATATTATTATCCACAACCATAATAATATTATAGTTATGGTCAAAACATTACCTTTGATTTATTTTAAATTTTTATCTCATTTTCTTTATTTTAGTTTATTTATTTTATAATGGTAAACCACGTGGTCTGTACACATCCCAAGTGACAATGAAAGAATCATACGATATCTTCTGTCCATCCAAGAAGTGGATACACGAGTACCTCAGATGACTGCATGATTTTAACTAGATGTGTGGTGTCCATTCACTGGCCTAAAACCCACCCATGAATCGAAAAATCAAAAATTTAAACGGGGCCCCAAACCTGATCATTGACCAAAGATAACCAAAAACATCAAACTCGTCACACATGGTTCCTAAGAAAAACTAATGATAACTCGACCTGAGCGGGAACCAAGTAAAAACTAAAACCTGGGTGTGAATTTTTTTATCATGTTTAACCAATCTATTACATCATTTCCCCTTATATTGGTTACTTAATTTTTTATAAATTTATTGGAAAAATTTTTTGTATGTTGAACTCGGTAAAATTGTTTAATAGTCACCATAATTTTAGATTATTATTTCAATTATTATTTTGTTATCTCATATTTTAATATAGGTAACTATTTTCCATGAGTGGATTGAAAATAAAAAATATACATTGATATTTCATTTTTAGATGTTAAATTTACTATAACCATTTATTATTAATACCCATCATAGAATAACTGATGTTTTCAATACATAATTATAATTGTTTAGAAATAAACTTTTTATACATTAAATATATGACACATTCTAATCATATTTCATGTTATGGAAAATGAAAGATAATGTTCCTCATGTGGATGTGATAGTTTGTACGTACACAAGAATGACCCACTAATTTTTGAAAAATATACGGAATGTAGAAAATAAAACATATTATAATTTCAGAGTAATTAATATTTTATATATATCATTTTATCTTAGCTAATAGCCTTTATGAACCATCCATGAAAGGTGGTGGTGAAAAAAACACACTATTTATAGAGGTGGTAGTCTACACACACAGACATGATGACATATTAATTTTTTTGATTGATTTTATTGTAGGGTATAAAATGGGTATTAGATAAGTGTATTAAAACTTCATCATATTGAAAATTATTATGTTATCATACATTAATTGATAGAATATTTTTGGTGTGATAAAAGTTATAAATAATTAAAAAGTTACAATTAAAAATATTACATCCCTGTTTGGAGGTTGTCCTTTGGACACCTCCTTAAAGAAACACAACATGAGTTTTAGAATGAAAAATGAGTATATTTCCTGGAGGGAGGGTCTATTAGATACTATAGATGGGTTTATCCTAATTTTATTTGAATGGGTGAAGAGGTAGAGGGGTGGTGGTTCTTTTACAATTGGAAAAGGCCATTTTTGGTACATATAAGAATTTAATATAAAGAGAAAACCTGGTTCACATGGAATGTGAATCTATAAAGGGAAATAATATTGTTTTAGAAGGGATAAGTTACATAAATCTCCCTAAAAACTTTTACCAAAAATTTTAAAACATGTATTAATTTATATACTCTTATTATATTAATTTTCCCATTTGTTTAGAGTGGTAATTCAATTTTACCAAAGTAATTTATATGTATTTATGAGAAAAAAATGATCCTAAACTGGTAAATAAAACCTACATATTTTGAATATAAAATCCAATTTATCAATATAACTTAGTTTGAGATTGTAAATTCATTTCCTCTTTAGTTCATGTAACACACAAAAACCCATATTTAGTAAAATATGTATTTTTATGAAAATGTTTTTTTGATTATGATAAAATTATCAATGTAATGTATTACTCAGAAATTAAATTTTGTATCATTTTGTATTGACAATTTAATTAACATTTAAAAATTTAAAAAATCTACTTTCACCATGTGAAATTTTCATCAATTGAAACAGACAAAAAAAGATATCCTTAAATCATTATTTAAATTTTTTAAAATATAAATCATGGGTTTTATTATTAAAAATATTATTTCAAACTTTTTAAAATAGACATTTTATTGATAAATGGAATTAAAAAAATATTCATGAATTTATTGTATAATAACTTTATATTTTTAGCAAAATCTATATTTTTACTATTCACCTAAAAACTGATTATTTTAAAAAATATCAAAACATCATACAAAGATGACTTTCGATATACTAAATTAGAAAATAATTCTTATTTTTGAAATATAAAAATATAAAATTGATATAATTTAAATTTAAATTCAAAATAAATTTTACAAATAAAACATCTTTTACTGAAAGAATGTGGTTTTTAAATATCATGTGTTTTTAACATTGTTTCATATAAATTTAACTTTTAAAAGATGTTATTATTTTAGTTCCTTTATAATTATATTTTAATATTTTTCAATTTAATCTATTAATATTAATTATTCAATACTTAGGAAAATGTTTCTTTGAAAAAATCCTAACTTTTACACTTAAAACGCTTAAACAATACAATTAAATGTATTTATTTATATTATAAATTTTAATTTTAAAAATGAACTGATTCAAAATAACTTATTAAATTTTATATATAAATCATATCATATTTTAATAATATTAATGTTAATATTTTTTCAGTGGTGATAAATATATTTATTTATCATTTTTAATGTCATATTTTTATTTTATTCTGAGTTATATTATTTTAATGTTTAATACTTAATAAAAAACTTTAGTATCTCTATTTTATTTTTTAACCAATGATTATATTTTCAATTACCATATTTTTAGTCCCCATATTTAAAAAAATCATATTTATAATGGCTATATTCATTTTATATGTATAGACTTACTAAATAATTTTTTCATTCCACTCTCACTTCACAAGGCATAGTTCTTATTATATTTTATTGATTTTACATTTTGATTTCTCATTTTATGTTTCTCTTCATTGTTATTAGTTTTTATTTTCTATTGGGGATCCACATAGTTGATGATGGTATATGGTATTTTATAGATATGAATATTTTATTCTTTTGTATATATTTTCTAATATTGATTAATGAACTTTTAATGGATGTTCATCATCCATAGTGTGAAGTACTATGTTTTAACTACATTTCTGCAAATTACCCACATATGAATTTTAACACGCCAAGAATTTACAAATATATATATTATATAATTAATGGATCACTAAGTCTCTATAAACACCACTTTGTTATAGTCTATCCATGTAAATATAAATTTTTCACTTCTGTGATGTGATTTTCCAAAATCTTACATACATAGTTACGATAAGTAATTTTTTTGGAGTCCGATATGAAAAACTTATTTTTTGGTCAATAGTAACCTACCCTTATGAATAGCAACATACCCTTATGAATAGTGATATACCCTATTGAATAGTCACCTTACCTATGCTAGTATATAAATAATATTCAAGTTGAAGTACAATATACCTATGTTTTTTAATAAGTAAATAAGTGTTTTAAAACTATTTTTTAGAATAAATTATGATTTTAATTAAATATTAAATTAATCATATTTATAAAATTATTTCTGATAAATGGAGTTCATTTTTGGATTCTACAAATCATAAAATGGTTGGATTGAATTATTTTGATTTTTTTGAAATACTTGAATTTTTAATGAATAGTGAAATACCATAATTTACAAAATAAGCTAAATAACCTAATAATAGAGTCATCAATGATTTTTTGATGATGTAAGCCCAATTAGTTTGGATGAAAATGATTAAATTACTAATATTGGTCATGGACGACTCACTATTCCTTGTCTTGGGCAGAAATAATAAATTAATGAATATAAAATTGAGAAATACCCTCTCCCCTCCACTATAAAAACCCCCATCACTCACACTTCTCTTTACTCATCTCAAGCCTTGTGACATCCCTAAATTCTATCCAAATATCCTCTTAATATCCTCTCCTAGGTCCTAAAATCCTTGGTCTCATAAAAATCCCAAACATCTCCCTTAAGGAGGCTCTCAAGAAAGTTTGGTTCAAGAGGTAAATTCCTCTTTTCCATTCTTTGCCCTTCAATTCAAGATCATTTATTTTTTTTTCTATTATTACCTCTCCTTTTACAAATGTTGGGATGATTTCAGTAACTTAGTTGTATTGTAATGATGTCATGAGAGTGCAATAAGTTTTCATCATCTCTTCCTTTTACCACCTTTTATACTAGTAGTAAGAACACCATCCGAGATGTGTCAATTTTCCACATTCAAGGACGATGAGCTTTCGATTTCTATTATCATTATCAATTCTGTTCATGAAACCCTTCTTGTTATGGTTGAACCAGATTACCATATATGTATTATAACCTATTTATTGTTCCGTATTCCCTTTTAACCAATGGTTTTAAGTTATAAAGAAAAATGTGTTCGTTGTTATCAAAACCCCCAAATTAACCAAAACCATTATCATTAAAGTTCTATATAATAATTCATCCTCATGCCATGTAACAAATCTATAAAAAGGATAATTAACATGTTTGGATGCTTTTAAATAATATGTAATTTCAATTCTGGAGATTTACATCCATTCCACATGATCTCCATTACTTAAGAACAAGTGAACCGTTTATGAATATCAAGAAAACAAACACTCTAGGCGATGGAATCCGATATTACAACTTATCAATAATTACAAAAATGAACTAAATATAATTATGATAAATTAAATAAATTACTAATAGGTTCTTAATTAAGTTATTAATTAGTATAATTTCATATTCTAGGATGTTAATTAAAAGAGGGTAACACATTCAAATTTAAGGCAATGGATATCTTAACTCAATTTCCTTTCGTTGAGTTAAACATCAATGTCATTGGTTTAATATTTTACTAGAATATATGTGAATGACCTATTATTGTTTTATTATATAAATCTAGTTTTATTTTGGTGGTTTATGTTCCTCACACATAATTATTTCATTGATTTTTCCTTAAACTAATTATATGTTCTTGGTAAGGGTTTCTTCCTGCCACTTCCTTCTTTGTGAGATATTCCGTATTTAAAACTATTACTTGTGTATGGTGTATGTATACTACCCAATTATATTTCATACAATGAATATATTTATTTTCATTAAATTAAATGTATCAGTTGATGACTATTAATTTTGGGTCATAGGGTTCAATTGATTACAATGTAGTATGTATTTTCTACTCGAACCACCATTTTCATTCGGGTTTCCCTTATTCCTTAATCACCTCAATGAAATTATTATTTATTCTTATGTAATACTCATAAATTCAACATAAATTTATAATATATGTGTACCAATCTAAATCTTTCTTTATTTTTTGGGAAGTTTCATGTTTTAAAATAATCTTTCAAAAAATCTTTTGAAATGCAAGCTTGATTCAAGGAATATCTAAAATTATTACATATTTTGAAGTTTACACTATAATATTTGTTTGGAAATTTTTATCTTTATAAATCATACATTTTAAAATGAAAATTATATTTTCATTCAATTCCAGTTTTATGAAATAAAACATTCCTCTGTGCTTTAAAATCAATTTAATGAATTCATTAAACATCCCTAAAATGTTTTAAATCTAAAGATTTTTTAAAAATCACTATTTACATGATTTCACTCTAGTAGGACATCATTTATGACTCAAATGTAATCTCAATGTCCTTAACTTTTTATGGTATATAAATCATTAGAACCGTATTTGTGGGAAATAGAAATGATTTACCAAAAAAAACTATTCTTTCCAAAGTAAAATGGATTTTTGTCCTCCCACTTTATCTTTTTGAGATATATGCCTTGTTCAACACTTATTTTTTTCTTGTCGTGTATGTAATTCCATTTTTTAAATTATATCTAGACTCTATTTATTCTCAGGATTTTCTATGGTATTATGATTTGAATGTTTCATGGTGGTATGGGACACTTTATAATGTTTAAGGATTATTTCCTCAAGATTTTTTCAATGGTCTCATTTAAAAGTATCTTTATTTTTGACAACATCCTTTGATGAATCTGTATCCCAAAATATAGACATATATTTATAAGGCATGTTTTATTTGTATTAAATATAATTCTAAATAATTCGTTAGACATGCAATGGTGGGTGGGGCCCACTATAGCCCCTCGATGCATCGATAGGTCTCATGAGTGAAATCTGTTTCCGACAAACCCTTTGAGTTTGTTTCCAAAAATAAGACGGGTTTATACCCATATAATTAAACCATTTCGATGGTATTGTGGTATCATATATCAGATACATGATGTAAAGTTAATAATAATTCTGTTTATTCTTTTTCTGTTATTACTATCCCAGAGGTTTTCACTATGAAGAAACCTGTGGATGTAGTTTCATTCTCAGTTTATTAAAGGCACATGTTCTTCATTTATAGTCCATGACATATTGACTATGCCTAATTGTTTATGAATTAGTTATTATTGATTCATGATTTATTTATTTGTAACCCTTACTGAGAGTTTGATCTCACCCCTTTCATTTGTTTACGTTCAACATGTGATAATGTGGAGACCATTTATTATGTTCTCATGGTTGTAGTCATTCAGTTATTGTTATGTGTTGTTTTTTGTTACCTTTTCCAATGTAATATGAGTTATATATATGAATATAGTTTCTTCAAGACTACTAAACTACTAGATTAATCGGGATTTGATTCCTTGTAATCATCCAATGTAATTAGTATTTCACTTTCTCCAGTCTAAAGGCATCAGGGCGTTATAGTTGGTATTAAAGGAAGTCTAGTAGAAAACATGGGAACTAGATTTAGAAAACATAGGTTAGAGAAAAAACCCTAAGATTATATTTTAGGATAAATAAGGAGTAACATATTATAATTTTGCTAAGGAATATATTATGTGTAACTTTCTAGAAAATGCATCTGTGTCAGGATACAAACAAGTAGAGGTGGCTATGGCACAAATGTACCTAGAACTAAAAACTCTGAAAAAGAGTTTTGAGCTAGACCCATGGTATTCTAGTACATGATAATGGACCTTTATTCACTCTTGGTTTGATACCTCCGGGGGCTATTATTAGGTAAATTTATATTTTATTTACCCACCAGTATGAAGGATTTATGCCCCTAATGTGACCAAAGAATATGGTTCTAGGATTTACAATGCTTAAATTTATGCTATGCAAAATAACATGATTAGAGTTATAGAGTGGTCATAAATTTTATGAGCTAATATATAATATGAATTTATTTATAAATGACTCCCAGAAGAAGGAATAAAAATATCACCAATGCACGTGATACTAAGCGTAAGAAGGATCATATCTCTAATGGAATTAAGCCATCTTTTCAAAGGAATATTGTCTCTTATATATCCTCATCATATGAGGAAATAATATCATGTGTTAACAAGGTATGTAAAAACTTCTTTGAGTCTTATGGATCTTAAGGGAAGAAAAAGAAGAAGAGGATGGTAGGAAAAACATGGATAAAGGGAACAAGATAAAGAAGTATTTTCCCACAAGTGATAATTGTGGAAGGACACACATTGTTATATGCTTGAGAGGAAAATGATTTTTCTTTGAGTGTGGAGAAAAAGGACACCATGCTCAAAATTTCAAGACAAGGAAAGGTTTTCCCTATATTCAATGCTTCAACTGTAAGAAGGTAGAACACAATGTGAATCAATGTCCCAAGCATTAAAGGAATATACCAAAAATGATGATTTTAAATAATGATCAAGTTATGATTCTACCGAAGATGATGTTGGATGATTAATATTCCTATTCAAGAATCATGTCATTTAGATATTGTTTCAGTAATGTACTGGTTGTAAGAATTATGATATATATAAAGATTTTATTGTAGTAATTATTCTTTAAGGATTGAAGGATTTATGATTAATTGTACAAAGGAAAAGTGATTCTCTAGAAAGATAAACTTTTAGAAAAAACGATTGAGGGAAACACCACCCTTAATGTATATCTCACGTTGAGATACTAATAAAGAAATGATTGATTCGAATTAGTACTAACTACCTTGGAATGTATTATTGACTTGTTGATAAGATTCCTATGCTATCATCGATGGAGTTTTTAGTACTTTTAGATTAAAGGAATACATTTTATAACATGTATCTTACATAAGGAATATAGAAGAATGCATGTTTCCAATATAGTTTTTACTGTAATTCAAGTTATTATCTTATTTCAAGATGATACATGATGATGTTATTCACATGTTTGGAATGTGATATTTAGAGCTTCTTTATGTTGATTAAGGGTTAATCATAAGTTCATCTTGTAAATTTATAGGACTTAATTATAATATGTTGAATCATTATATTATGGAATTTTTAAGCATTTATGAAATGGGTTAAGTTTATCATTATATGATCCTTTATATTTCATTGTGTTTATTTACCAAATGGAAAAACCCATGATATGTGATGAGTTATTGATAGTTCATGTACAATAAAATGATGAATTTGTAAGGTCAAATGTATATTTATACTCTCATAGAGAGGATTAATTCTTCGACTCAAGGAAAATAGACTTAAATAATTGTTTTCCTGATATCATAATCATTTATAATATCGATGAGTCTTCCCTCTATGTTTTTTATAGTTTTTTTTGTAATAAACATTCATCTGAACATGTCCTCTATCACGTTTCATCAAAACTTCATTGATATATTTTTCTTCCATTTCTAGTTTTTTTGTCTTCCAACTAATGTCTCCTAATTTGAAATCGTACTTTTTGGGGTGACGACCTCATCTCCATAACATTTTTTTGGATTATATTTTATTAACCTTATTTTGGATGTCGTTTTCTATAAGGGAATTTTCAAGTATCAACCCTTAACTTTTGAAGTTCAATTTCAAATTTTGAGAAAACTTTTTTATAAGGGGGATAATGTAACACATAAAGAATTTACAAATAGATTTATTATATAATTCATGGATCACTAAGTCTATACAAACACCACTTTGTTATAGTCTAGCCATGAAAACATAAGTTTGTCACTTCTGTGATGTGAATCTCCAAAATATGACATATATGGTTGTGATAAGTAAGTTATTTGGAGTCCGATAAGAAAAACATATTTTGTGTTGAATAGTAACCTCCCCTTATGAATAGTAACATACCCTTATGAATAGTGATATAACCAAATGTATAGTAACCTTACTTATTCTAGTATATAAATAATATTCAAGTCGGAGTACAATATACCTATGTTTTGGAATGAGTAAACAAATGTTTTAAAACTACTTATTAGAATAAATTGTGATTTTAATTAATTATTAAATTAATCATATTTATAAAATTATTTAAAAAAATGGACTTCTTTTTTTGATTCTTCACGTCAAAAAATGGTTCGGGTGAATTTTTGGGATTTTATTTAAATTCATGAATTTTTGATGAATAGTAAAATACCATAATTTACAAAATAATATAAATACACTAATTATAGAGTTATATATATGATGTGCTAATGATTTAAGCCCAATTGATTCGGATTCACTAGATAACATTACCATTCTTGGTCATAGAAGACTCACTATTTCTTATCTTGTGAAGAAATAATAAATTAATGAATATAAAATGAGAAATCCCCTCTCCCCTCCACTACAAAAACCTGCCATCACTCCCTCTATTCTTCACTCCTCTCAAGCCTTGTGACTTCTCCATATTATGTCCAAATAACCTCCCAACCTCTTTTCCCATGTCCATCAATCCTTGGTCTCATAAAAATACCAAAAACTCTCCCTTAAAGAGGCTCTCAAGGATGTTTGGTTCAAGAGGTAAATTCCTCTTTTCAACTCTTTTTCCTTCCTTTCTAGTTCATTTGTTTTTATTTTCCATTACTACATATAATTTTATAAATGTTTTAATGAATCCAGTGCCTTACATGTACGGGAATATTGTCATTATATTGGAATAATTTATCATCATCTCTTCGTTTTACCTTCGTTTATATTAGTAGCATGAACACCATCTGAGATGTGTCAATTTTCCACATTCAAGGACGATGGGCTTTCGATTTCAGTGATCATTCTCAATTCTGTTCATGATACCATTCTTTTTATAGTTGAACAGTTTTATTATATATCTAATATACACTATGTAAGGTTCAGTAATCCCTTTTTACATATGGTATTATGTTATAAAAAAATGAGTTCGTTGTAATCAAAAACCACAAATTAACCGAAACAGTTTTCATTAATGTTCTATGTAGTAATTCACCCTCATGCGATGTAACCAAGTTATATAAATGATCATTAACACTTCCAGATGTTCATAAATAATATATAATTTCAATTCTGGTGATTTACATCCATTCCACAAGAACTCCATTACTTAAGAACAAGTGAAACGTTTATGAAAATCAATAAAACCAACACTCTGGAGCGACGAAATTCGATATTACAACTCATCAATAAAGACATAAATGAAATAAAGAAATTATGATAATATAAATACATGTCTAATAGGTTCTGAAATAATTTTTTAATGATTATAATTTCATATTATAAGACCTCAATTACAAGAGGGTAACACATTCATATTTAAGGTAAGGGACATCTTAACTCAATTTCCATTCGTTGAGTTGAACATCCATGTCATTGGTTTTGTTTTTTGTCAGAATATGTGTGAATGACTTATGATTATTTTATTATATATATCAACTTTTATTGTGTGGGTTTATTTTCCTCACACATAATTATGTCATTTATTTTTCATCAATCTAATGATTCGTTCTTCGTAAGGGTTTCTTTATCCCACTTCCATATTTATGAGATATTCCTTATTAACTACTATTACTTATGTATGGTGTATGTATACTAACCATTGATGTTTCATACCATGAATCTATTTATTTTCATGACATTAAATATATCATTTGATAATGATTAATTTTTTAGAATATGGTTTAATTGATTACAATGTGGTAAGTATTTTCTACCTGAACCTCTTTTTTTTATTTAGGTAGCTGTTATTCTCTATTCACCTCAATGAAATTCTTATTTATTATTATTTGCTCTGCATAAATTCTGTTTGATTTTTCCATATATTTTTTCCAATCAGTATCCCTCTTCAGTTTGTGGGAAGTTACATGTTTTGAAATAATCTTTCAAAAATTATTTTGATATACAATCCTGATTCAAGGAACTTCTAAAATTCTTACCTATTTTGATATTCACTCTATAATTAATTTTAAGACATGTTTATCTTTTTAAATTATACATCTTAACAATAAAATTATATTTTGGTTCATTCCTGTGTTTATAAAAGAAAAAATTCCTTTGCGCTTTAAAATCTCTAATGAATTCCTTTAACTGCATTAAAATGTTTTAATTCTAAAGATTTTTTAAAATCACTTTTTACATGATTTCACTTCATTAGGATATAATTTATGACTAAAATGTAATCAAAATGTCCTTACCTTTTATTTTTTGGGATATAAATGCTTAAAATTCATATTTATGGAAAATAGAAATGATTTACCAAAATAACTCATCTTTCCAAAGTAAAATAGATTTTTTTCCTCACACATTAACTTTTTGAGATATGTGCCTTGTTCACCACTTATTTGTTTATTGTGGTGTATGTACTGAAATTTGGTATATCATATAGAGAGTCTCATTATTCTCATGATATTCTAAGGGATTATAATTTGAATATTTCAAGGTGGTATGGGCCACTTTGGAATGTTTAAGGATTTTTTCTTCAAGAATTTTTCAATGGTCTGATTTAAAAGTATCATTATTTTTTTAAACATCCTTTTGATGAATCTGTATCCTCAAATATATATGGATATTAATAAGGTATATTGTACCTATATTAATTTTATGTACAAAGAATTATTTTGACGTATTGTGGTGGGTTGGTCCCACTATATCCCTTCGAAGCATCGACAGGTCTCACGAGACAAATCAGTTGGCGACAAACCCTTCGAGTTTGATTCCAAAAATAAAACGATTTTATACCCATTGACTTAAACCATTTCAAAGTAATTTTGGTATCATGTTACAAATACATGACATCAATTTAATAAGCATTATTTTTATTCATTTCAAGTTATTACTATCCATGAGGTTTTCACTATGACAAAACCTATGGATGTAGTTTGCTTATCAGTTTATTAATGGAACATGTTCTTTATATATTCACCATTCCATATTAATGATGCCTAATTGTTTATGATTCAGTTATAACTGATTCATGATTTTTCTATTTGTAAACCTTATTAAGCATTTGAGCTCACCCCTTTCATTTTTTTACCTTCAATAGGTTATGAAGAGGAGACCATTTATTGAGTTCTCATAGATGTAGTCTTTTATTTTTTATTATGTATTATTTTTTGTTACCATTACCAATGTAATACAAGTTAATTTTATGTATCTAATTTCTCCAAGACTACTAAACTACTCGGTCCTTCAGGATGTGATTCCTTGTATTCATTCCAATGTAATTAGTAATTCACTAACTCTGGTCTAGAGGGGTCGAGGTGTTACATGAATGTATAATATGTATTTACTTAGGTTCATATATTTCCAGTTACATTTTCTATTAATTTTTTTATCCTATTAAAATAAGATATAAATTTCAATTAAAATTATATAAAATAATATTAATAATAATATTAATTCTAATTCTAATAATAATTTATCCTCAAACCTAAGAAGTTTCATTACCCCTCATTAAATATTTTTTTCCTCACTATTTTATTATTCACTTACAAATATAAATGGTGTAAGGGAATCTAAATAATATAGATATAGCAGGGTATATCATATAGTGAGATATAAAACATAAAACCTTATGAAAATTATATTTTTTCTCAAAATAGAATTATACCTAATATTCAATTTTCCTCTAACTATTTGGGAATATATTTTACCTTTATTTGGTATCAAGACCAATATTATATTATTTTTCTCTTAAGGGTGTTTATTTTTATACAATCATTAATAGAATGTCACATTTTAATATAATATAGGTTTTTGTTTCCTTATATAATTTTTTTCTATGTAGAGGGAAACAATCCATCACAAAAATTGTGTTTAGTATATCTAAAGGAAGGATTATAAGATTTAAAAAAATTCCTATAATATGATACCTTCAGAACAATAATCATTCCACTAAAACACTTCATTGATAAAAAATCCTCAGGGTGGTGACATAATACACTTAAAAAACTTATTTTATATATGATATTTCTTATATTGAAATTCCAAAAAGACATTAGAAACTTTGAATTAGAGGGTATATGTGTGTTAAATATTATAATACTATTTAAGAGTGGTGATTACATAGGCAATTTTTTTCCTCTTTGTTATAGAGGTTGGTGATGCTCATCATCATGGTTTTCCCTCAGATTTGGTAATTAACATAGATAATTCCCACGTTTTCTACACATAATACATCAAATTATTAATTATAGAATAGAACTTACTTTATCTATATTTATTTTTTTAACAAAAATTTTCATTTCACTATGTAATGTTAATTCAAAATGACCCCCCTAATCCACAGTTAAAGAATATTACAATCCATTTATGGTAATCCATTTGATTATTATTTATAAATTTTTGACATAAAGGAATTCCATTCTTTATACTGTCATTATATTCTTCATCAAATATTTTATGAGACTCCATTCATCTCTATTTTGGTGTACTTAGGATTTCATCTATGTTCACATTATTAATCATATTTGTTGATAGTGGGTTTTCAACAATAACCAAATTTCTTAGTCCATATCTCAATATAATATGATGATCATTATTTTAATAATCACATTAAACCTTACACCCCTAGGTAACTTAGTTCTTTCTAGTTCTATACATTAGTAAAACCAAATGTTTTTCCACTAGTAATGATCATTTAAAATCATAAGAGGATTATCATAATCAAAAATATAAAAGGGATTTAACCTTAAAACCTATTACCCTTTTACATCATCATATTAGAGCATAATTATATTATTTAAACCTATTTAAATCTTATTTTATCATAGTTTAGTTTTTGTTAGGTTATATTATAATTACCACCCAATCCCTCAAAATAACAACAAATTAAATCCTTTATATCAGTTCATAAATATAATATTAAAAACAAAATAATAATCCCAAATATTGTCCTATTTGTTTTATCGTTAGGAAAATTTTTCATATACTAGTCGACTATTAACAAAATAGCAAACAAACCCTCTTCGAGGTTACAAAACCTATATAAAATTATTACATAGCAGGAAACCACTTTGAAGGATCATGAGATTGATGTATTACTTGAAAAACTAAATAATATATACCTTACATAAATTTAATAAAATTATCTGGACATTAGACTTACAGCTAGAGTTTTCACTAATGTTATTTAATACTAATCGCTAAAATAAATAGACATTTATTTGATAAAACTATAGTTTCTCAGACCTAAAATACAATTTATCTCATAATTTTTCACATACGTTTCACAAAAATAAAAATACAAGGATCTAGTGGTCTAGTGTATTTGTTGATTAGACACAAAAATAAATCATATTACAATTAACTAAATATTATTTATTTCAAACACCACAAATTTCAACTAACCACCATGAATCTTTGTATGATATATATGATATCATTGGGAAAATACAAAAGAAAAATGGTGATATAAAAATACTATTAAGGGGATAAAATATGAAAATAAAGTATAACAAGATATTCAAGAGGAATAATGTGATATCATAAAGAGGATGATCATAATAAAGGATACATTACATATGGAAATTACATCATAGGATCATATAAATATGGATATTTCCTAAAAAATATATCATGAACATAATTCACGGGTCATTCCTAAGACTATCATCATAAAGTGAACTAAGTCTCATGGTGGATTAATTTCACTCCAAAATCCCTTACATAAAATATAATGAGATATAAATCATTAAAAAATGAACTAGAAGTATAAAAAATTATATTCTAACCATTAACATAAATTAAAATAATATATATGTGTGAAAATTAATTAAATGAATAATACATAAATTATAATCCTCATCAAAACCATGAGAAGAAAATAGGTTTTATAATTATAATGGAAGGAATAAAATATGGATTAATTATATTTCTTCCAAAGAGATGAAGGATTTATATAATTTGGTATTACCATATTTGAAGAATAAATACAGTTTTTGTCATGGAGTTCGCATATTGGGAATTTTAAATAATGTCATAGTGGAAGAATGATTAAAAACATACTACTTGGGTGAAGCTTTTATGAAATGGCTAAAGGAATTTTATAAAATGAAAGAACATGTTGTTTTATATAAAACCATAATTGAACATGTACAGTTCTATATAAAATAATTAGGATTTATAAAATTTATTAACGGTTTAAAAAAATTAAATGGGGGAGATGCTTGACATGAGACATGAAAATGGAGTCTTCTTTTAAATCATGTTTAAATAAATGTGGGCATTTTTAAGGGAACAGAAAAATATATAAAACCATTATTGAAAATTATACATGAATAGGTATATATTTAAGGGTAATATATTCAATTATATAATAAATTAATTAAAATAATAATCCATAAAATTTAGTAAAAAATGAATGTGAAACTAATAAGTCATAAAGGGGGTATGGAAGATCCCGTAATATGTTTAAAAAAACCCTTGTTGAAATACCACATCAAAAAATAATAAAACATTATTTTGAAAATAATTTAAGGTAAATGTTATCTTCATGTGATATAACACATTATGAATCTTCCAATTGAAAAATAGATGATTTATGAGATGAAAAATTATGGACAATGGGGGAAAATTAATAGCTAAAGGGGATGAAAATTATTCTTAGCACATATTTTTATTCAAGAATGAATAGAAATAAAATATAAAAAATATTTGAATCAAAATTTACTAACGAATATGTAAATATGGAATTCCATATGAAATTAAATGTGAATAAAAAAAGAAGAATTATAAATTCAAAATTAAACTTGAGTTATAAAAGACCCTTGTTTTTTAGGGAAGAAATTAACCATAGCCCACTAAAAGGATTAACAAGAATGGAAATTAATTTTACAGTTCTAAAAATAATTTAATATATTAAAAATTAAGGGTTGCAGTTATACCATTCAAATAGATATTGATGAATAATATTGAAGCATTCCTCAATGAAGGGTGATTAGCATTGAAACCCTTACCTCATGTCTGAATGAGATCTCTACTAACACTTAAACTAATGAATAAAAATTTAATCTTATTAAAAAATATCATAAGAACCCGGTCCATCTATATTTTTACAATAACTATTTATCAAGATTTTTTTCCAATTTATTACTTCATTTCTAATTATGTTAGTTACATGAAATTCTTATACCAATTTCTCAGAAATATTCATAAAATTTTGATCAATGTTAAAATGTTGTAAAATAGATTAATTATATCCATAATTTTACATTATTATTTCCTTTTTTATTCAAATATCCAAAAATATATATCGGTAAATAAGTTTTCTATGAATGGAATCAATTAAAAAAATGTACTTTGATATGTAATCTTTCGTTGTTAAATTTACCACAATTGTTTATTATGAATATCACTCGTTGAATTTATAATATAATCATTATAAAATGTTAATGATTTATTATATAATGTTTTTATAAATGAAATATATTTATCATTTTTTTGGTGTTAGTCTAAATGGAAAACAAAAAATAAATTTCGTCATGTGGAGGCGGTAGTCCTCACATACACACTAACGACACTAGTTTTTACAAAATAGAAGGAATGAAAAAAAATATAATATATTATAATTTTATAATAACAGAAATTTTGGAAATATCATTTTACCTAAGTAAATATTCTTTTTTTAACCATCCAATAATGGTGTAGGGGTAAAATATAACGTGTCATTCATTGGGGTAGTAGTCCTTACACAAACTTGATAAGGTTTTCATTTTTCTCACTGATTTTGGGAGAAGGAATGAGATAGATATCCCTTAATAATAATAAAAAATTATAATATAAAATATATATATTTTATGGTACCTTAAAATATTGAATAGTGTTTGGGTTTAATGAGTATAAAATAATTAAGATGGTACGGTGGAAAATATCACCTCTCGCTTTGGATGTTTTCTTTTTGTCAACCACGTAAGGAACCAAGGAGTGGTGTTTATGCTAGATTATAGCATATAGAACATGGTAATAGGGTCTATGATATAATTAGTAAGAGTATTAGAATATTATAATGGTATTTCCATTTCCAGTGTGGTGGATTTGTTTTTATTCCATTTGAAATTGAAGGGAGGGAAAAACATTTCACATTCAAATCATTAATATAAAAATGACACATGTTTCACAATGAATGTGAATCGAAATTCCAAAATAAGAGAGTTAAAAATTGGTTAATTTCTAAAAAACATCAGAAAAACATTTCCACACATTCTCTAAACATGTTATTAATTAAACTAAACACACATTTTTAATTATAGAATTTTTTGTTTTTATCAAGGTAAATTTTTTTTTCCACACAATTTTTTTAATTCCTATAAATTAAAATAGAAAAGTAAGATAAATTTCACCTAATATTTATTAATATGAAATATAACATATTAAATTAAATTTCACGGACTTTGAAAATTAATTTTAAAGTTCACACATGTTTCGCGAAAACTGCATTTTTAGAAAAAGTTTACTTTTAAGAATTTTTTTCTATTTAGGATAAAATTATCAATGTTTTTTATTATATTGAAATGAAAATTATTATTATTATTAAAATAATTTTTATTTAACATTAAAATAAATCAAAAACATAATTCTCCAATTTGAATAATTTAATAAATGAAATATAAAGAAAACATTTTTTAGTAAAACATTACTTAAATTTTCTAAAATATTAAGTGGTTGTTATATATATATATAAACATAGTTTTTAAAAATAAATAATTAAATATTGTTAAATTTTTTATAGAAAAAAATGGATTTTATAAACATTAAGTGAATTATTGTTTAATAAAAGTGATGGTTTTTAGAAAAATTATTATTTTTACCATTCATATAAAAATTGACTCTTTTAGAAGAATATCAAAAAATAATACTAATATAGTTTTTATATAATGATTTCAAAAATGATGTTTATATTAAAAAATTAAAATCAAATAAATCTTATATTTATAATTTTTTTGAAAAAATTAATTTAAAATTTATATTTATTTTACTGAAAAATTGCATTTTGTAATAATTAAGTGTTCTTAATATTATTTTCATATAAATAATTAATTGAAGTGATTTTAAAATATTATTTTACATATAATTATATTTTATGGTGTTTCAATTTAATCAATTTTAAAAAAAAAATTAAAAAATTTAAAAAATTGTTTTTTGAATGAAAAAGGAATATTAATTTTACAGTAAATAACTTTTAGAAAATTTCATTAAAAATAATTACTTATATTAGAAAATATGATTTTAGTAATACATTAATATTGAAATATTTATTTCATTTATATATATGTATATATATATCATATTTTAATGATAATTATAATATAAATATTTATTCATAATGCCTAAATATATTTTTATATTTATAATATTTTAATATGAAATTTTTATTCTATTGTGTGTTATATTTTTTTAAATTTACAACCTATAAATAAATTTCTTTAGTATACCTATATAATATATGAACAATGACCACATTTTCAATGACCAAATTTATAATAATCATATTTATAATGGACAGATTTAACTCATATATAGAACTTCTAAAAAATTCTTTCTTTCCATCCTCAACCTGAAAGGAATGGTTATTATTTAATAATTTAAATTTTTTATAATTATTTTCATTTTCATAGATATCTTCCCTATTATTGGTATAATTGGGATGTTAGTGATTCTTAAGGAAAAAGATGGTTCATGAGATTTCCCAGCCATTAAGAATTTATTCTTTTATATATGATTTTCCTATTGAATTATACACTTTTAATGTTTTTACTTCATACATAGTGTCAAGGAATTTTTTTCTAAATATTTTAATACTTACCCCAAGGTTAATCCTCTTTTATTTTATAAATAAAGAGAGTAAAAAAATTAGAAATGAATAAATTTTACTAAAACCCCTTTGAAATTGGAGAATTATATCATTAAGAAGATAATCAGAAAAAACATAACCATCAATAACAAATCATTAATTTTCCACACCATACAAAAGATAATTCTATTAACAGAAGACATGTGTGATAATAAAACACATATTTGATAGATACACAATTCCGTCAATCCATTTAGCAGTGAGTTTCCAAGATAAGTGGTGATGTCCATTTCATACTACTTGAAGCAGTAGGATATAGTCACATTCAAACCACATCTTGTGTCAGACTCCTTGGTTAGCCATTTCTACATCGTTTATTAGAGCTAGCTTATATTGTTATAAGGATTCTTCAATGCCACCATATCCATTAATACATCACAAAATTTTGTAACTGCATTCCCTAAAGGCTTACCCAAAATATATAGCCCCTATATTAACTTTGGATGCCTCATTCATATTACATCTGATCCAGTCCATGAATATGGATATTCATATAACATCAAGAAGGACGACTGTTCTTAGAAAACATGATGAAAACCCAAATTGTATTAGAAAAATTAGGTCATGAATTGAGTCTTCTCACCTTCCCAACTAAATAGAGTTCACATTTATGATCGTTGAAACAATTTTTTTGGTGTGAATCATGAATATCGAAAGCATCACTGTGATGATTGGAAGTATTACAGACCCTCCAAATCATGTGAACAACTTCATCGCAAGAAACATAAAAATGATAGAGGAGATTCATCGATAGTTTTTCATTAAATAATTCCATTATAAATACCATAATGGAGATAGTACAGTGAATGTGAACATAAAAAATATAGAAGATAATGTGTATTTTTTTGGTTTATATCTAGTAGGAAAAAATTTCTAGTAATGTTTTTCTCATTCTGAAATAATAGAGAAATGATAATTAAATTATGAAAATAAATAATACCATTGATGTTGATGATTATGATGATGATGAAGACTCATAAAATTTGGGAAATTTCATATATCATATAATTACTAAATAGCCTTTTATATATAGTTGTTTGATTAAGGATTGAAGGAACTGCTACGACATAGTTGAGAGTTAATATCACATTGAATAGATTCCCCAACCATTGAGAAAAAACAAGGATATTAACTTGATTTTATAGTCATTGGTACCCATGGAATCATTATTACCTCATTCACATATCCCTATTTGATATCATCCAAAAAACATGAGTCACTAGTCACAAGGAAATTATGTGACCACATAATTGAATCGCATCCCCCGAGGGGTCATGGTAAACATGTGAAAAAATCCAAAAAAAAATCCCCACACATCAAACTACAGCCATCCAATGGTTATAAAAACCCACAAAGGTTACAATGCTCTACTGTCAATTGATGAAAAACTAAACATCTTGACAAAAATTCCAACACAAATAGATTCACTCATGTCCATAAAGATGAACTTCTCAACCAATAATTCAACATTAATTTACCAGGATGAATTTTTATTTCCAATTAATGTAGTAATGGGTTTTTTGTCCATGAAATCATGAAAAGAACATAGTTTTAAATTTTCATTCAATCAGTAGGTGGTCATTAGGGTATCTGGTTGGCAACATTATTTAATGAATATTGGTCGAGAGGATGGTAGATCGGGATCCTTGCACCATTTTTTCGGGGATTATTTGATACTCTTATAATCTATTTTTTATTTAATATGTTTATTTGATCAATTCAAAATACAAATTTGTGATATTTTTTCCCTATTTCATTGATAATATTGAAACCACATGGATAAATGATATTTTTTTAGATGTTATCCATGTGGCTTATATTATTAGTTTATTCTTCAGTTTATCGTAGAAGTTGGAAACTATTGAGCTTATCATTATAGATGGAGGAAAAAGATCATTTGATTTTAGATAGAACCTCATAAGAGAATCTTACATATCGTGGTTAACAAAAAATAAACCTTGTATAGTTTGGGGTTCATAGTTTAAGGTCATGTTGAAGGACTCATTCTTGTATTTTAACATCATGTGTTATGGATGAACGATATATAGTTTAATGTAATTATTCTAGGACTATAAGGTGGTACCTAATTTTATGTATGATTTATCTCAGTCATGATAATTATGTGATCAACTAGAGGCCTCAAATCCCATGTGTTTCATAGTAGGTGTAAGAAATAATACGTGATAGTAGACAAATAATTTCACATTGGATCACACAAGACAAGATTAAAGAGGTATTATATATTATACTATGCATTATATTATAACATTCTTGTTTTAAGATAGATAAGAAAATATATTATAGGGGTTGACACCATTATGGAGGCTAACAGAAAGTTTATGTTCAACAAAATGGGTGGAAATAATAGTGTAAGTAGGTCTTGGGCATGAGCTATACTTAAATACCTGACCAAGTAGGTTATTCAAGTGGTTGTATGTGTCGAGGATTACTCCTCATAGAAGGATAATAGATGATTCATGTGATGTAAAAAGGAAATGATAGGATAATCAATGGGGATTATTCAAGATATTCCCTATTAGGGTCTTCTTTGTGGGGTAATATTGGTGAATTAATTTTTATGAAACCATGGGGTGGGTCTCAAAAAAAAATTATAATGAATCCAAGATAAGTATTTTAACTCAAGGGTATCTTGTGGGGATTATTAATGTATTATTCAACTTCTACTCTTTCAATTTTTTTGGTGACAAAACAAGAAAAGTTTCGATTAGATATTTCACCTAATATACCTTCTATATATAATAACAAAAGGAGTATCTCATCACATGTTATTTGTAGAATTAAGAGAATTATCTCAAGTCAATGAATTTATGGAACATAGAGTATTATCTCAAATAATGGTCTAATTATGAAACCATAAGGATTATTAAGGATCAAGAAATTCTCTAGCATTAGGGATGAGATCTTAAGTATCGAAACCCAAATATTATCTAACTATGGCCTATAAATTCAAAGTGTAACTCTAGAATTTTATTAGGGGTCAATAATGTGGGTGAAGGGATTATAAGGAATACCCATGACTACATCCCATCAAAAATCATGAAAATAGTGTGGGGGAACAAACCCTATATTACAGACTAAAGTGACGAGGACAAAACATAGTTTTACAGAGGCTTTTTGAGGGAGGGCCCCAGAAAGGATCCTCAAATATTAATGTATCTATATAATCATTTCATTATACATAATAATATAAAGTCATGTATCTCTTCAACATAACTCTTAAAAAAATTTATTTCAAAAAGCATGTTTGCATAGTGCTTTCATGTAGAATTTCAATTTAGAGTCTCTAGGCTGTATTTTATTTCAAAACCACTTTTTCATATAATTTATTTTGATGGTTGAATTAAATTTTAAAATAGTTTAATAGTTTAAATAGATTATATTTTTATGAATTAATCTGATTTAATTCATTAGAACCAATTTTATATTGAAATTTGATATAAAAAATTAGAAAACGTTTTATAATTTTTACATTAAAAACCTGCATTGTAGACTCTGCTATGGGATTAAATTTAAATTAATTTCTACCACTTATGTGTTTGTAATTTTGATAAATTGATTCCATATTTTTTTCTAGAATAATTTTTGTCTAATAAGTTCAAATTAATTTTTACCAAAAATATTAGTTAATGTAATAAATGTTAATAACAAATATTTAGGTTAAATTAATCTTAATAAGGAATCCATTTGATGCTACCCAAAAGGAGTAACCGATTAAGGGGTAACACCATCCCTCAAACTTCTTTATTTTATTTTCTTTCTCGACACCCTAAAATATTATTATTACATGATTGTATAACAACACCATTATACATAATATTATATGATTTTTTATGCTATGTATTTGGCCTACAACTACACACACTTCCTTCTAATGGGTAATGAATATATTGTTTATGTGTATGGTGGACTACCGTCTCACTAAATGATGAATGTTCATTTTTTTATTTTAATGCCTATCATGGTGGACATTATGAGGGAAAATATATTTATATATGTAATATATAATATTTATTATGTACTTAAGTGTATTTAATTCTTCTAAAACTCATATATTTATACTTTCCATTTTTTGTAAATACAATAATTTCATATGAGGAAGTGTAGACTACTACCCCCTCAAAGCAATGTGATTTGTTCATACACTAAATAGAATGTATTAAAAATGAATTTAGTTAATGTAAATTTTATATATGATATAATAAAGCTAATTTAAAAATGATATATATATATATATATATATGTCTTTAACTTTCTCTCATTCAATACAAAAATTAAACAGAAATAGCATTCACGCGTACTTATGGCTTACAGTCTTAATGAACGATGTATCACATTTAATACTTATATATTATATAGATTATTATAATTAAAATATACTGAATATAAATTATATTTACATCTTTTTTAAATAATGTAAATCATTATAAAATATATGGAAAAAATATATAAAAAATTAAGACACATGTGAAAAATAAAGCAGATATTACCTAAAATGATTCCTTAACATATAATTGTTAACAAAACAATAATATAAAGACATAATCAAACCATTTATGGTATGATAAGTAATAATATGGTTCTTTGATAAATTTAAAATAAATTTATATTTATTATACATGAATTTTTAATGAGTATGATGGGAGTAAAGGCACAAAGTAAGGGGATTTCATCTCAGTTTTTATTTATATGAGATACATGATATGTTCTCCACTCTTTAATTTTGGGTCATGTATTTACTAACTATGATTTTATTGAATTATTATTATACTTAAATTTATTTTTATTTACATATCCAATTTATGATCCTCTTTCATGGGGATTATGTTTTAAAAGTTACCAAATAGATAAAAATGTTTAGTCCCAATTTTCATTCTTTAAGACACATGTTCTGTATTGCACCTAAACACTTTTCCGAGGTGTATATAATTAAATTTTAAATATTATTTCATGAATATTCAATTTTTCATGATTTGTATGCTTCATGTAATATCATTATCTTACATGGAGATTATGATCCCAAGTTACTAATTCGTAATAGTTTATTGAAACAATATCATTGCTTTTTGAGATTGTTAATGATTATCGGTCTTTGATGAAATATTATGATACATATCTCTTGAATATTATTGAGTTTCCTTATCCTCTATTTGTTAATGATATTCTCATATATTAGTACCATTTTCCCACTCTCTGACGTTTAAGGTAATGTTATTATGTGAAATATGACCATCTATCTATTCGGTTGGAAATCTATTATATTCAACTACCATGTTTTCAATAAATGTATATATATATTTTTCAAAATATATTCAAAGACCATTTTTAAGGGAAAAAAAATATTTTTAAAACTCTTTATAGTTTCTAATACTTCTTTTATATTTTTTCAATGCTATTTTCAAAGAATATTTTTAAAAGGGTTTTCATTTTGAAAGGACTTTTGAATGAAGAAATTATTGTTTTCACAATAAATGTTTCTAAAAGATATTTAAAAATTATTTCCCATATTAAATTAACATATTTTTGTGTTTTTAATGGATTTCAGTGGAAATTATTCATTGTTTAAATTCATAATATTTCTCTGAATGGATTATGATTTTATGGCATGATGTTTATGAAACTCATTTCTCTTTCATGGGTTATATTCATTTGAAACCCACGTATTTTCATTGGTTATGTTTATGATTAAGTTATTATGAAACCTCTTTTTTTCACAGGTTATGATGTGATTACATGTTTATAATACCCATTTCTTTTCATGGGTTATGATATGATTATTTATATTCTTGCGGCTCATGTATATATGATTTCATTAGGAGATGGGTGGGAACTATATCTCCTTGAAATGTGTTGGGTAAATATTTATATCTCATGAGATAAAAATGGATGGAATATGAAATAGACTTTGTTCAATATTATAGGGATGTAAGGGAAATGAATGTGGTTCAATAATACAGTGATATAATGGGAAATAAACTCAGTTGAATATAACAATTATGGAATGGGGATTTTACTCAATTCAGTAATACAGGGATAGAATTGGGTGTGAACCCAATTTAGTGAAGGATTTTTTTCCACTAAGATGGTATTTTCAGTAATGCCTTGACTGTTAGAAAAATAATTATATATGCTTATTTGTATACCATAACTCCATGTCTTATTCGTATGTTACAATTTCATGAATTATGTTCATTATTTCCTTATAATTCATGTCTTATGAACTTTCAGACTTTATGAAATGATTCATGTATATGATCTTTTATATATAGAGTATGATCTTATATTTTAATGATCATATTCTCATACCCTTAATATCAATATTATGCTTATATATATCCATTTTTTACCCTTACTGAACATCTATGATCACAACTTTTTATGTTTTTTTCCAAGGTTATGAAGAAGTGTATTTTGTTTGACGTGTTTTAAGAAGGGTTCTAGTAAAGAAGAACCATGAGGGAGATTAGGTATCTCATTTATCTAAAATTTTTTATTTATTCCATATTTCCAAAGTCACTAGACTAATATGTTTCTAGGATTCTATTTGTATAATGTTTTAGTTATTCCAAAAAAGTGATGTAATGTTAATGTATGTCATGACTCGACCATTATAGTTGGCATCAGAGAAAACATTTAGTTGAAATTTGGAAAATATGATGATAAAAACTTATTGATATTCATTGGTATATATCTAAGGATATGTTTAGAGATGTCTTTAATGATAATTATATGGTTGAGTTATCATTTATGATAATGTTATGGAATTTTGGTAAGAAATAGAGTGACTGGTTTCCTAGAAATACATCCCTATCTTGATACTACATGAGGATGTGTCTCTGGTATAGATGTACAAATGATTAAAAACTCTTAAAAGTTGTTTGAGGCCTGACTCAGGATAATATGGTATAAGAAAACATTCCTTGATTCACACCTATTTAAATTCTTCCATGGTATACGCTTCAGAAATTCACAAACTCTTCAGAAACCATTATGAAGTATTTTAATAGAATATGTCTTGGAATAAACTAGGATGAAATTAGGTTGTCATATATTAAGGAAGGTATAATCATTTATAAATCCCATAAGTAATTATTTTCACGATTATGTGGTTTTCTACAATAATATGTAATGGTCACATATGCTTACCATTTTAGATAATGAATAGAAATAGAAGGAAATGAATTAACATTGAATGCAATGGGTAATTTTATTAAGGAGTTGTCAAGTTGGATGATCACTGGGGGAAACGATGTTTTGATCATTTTTAATCACTTTTCATAGAATAGGATTAATAACTTCTATATTAACCATATCTTAGACTCACCAAAGAAAATAAATAAGGATTTCATTGAGATTTCGGGTAATAGTGACCATGGGGGAAAGAAAATTTGGTTTTCATTATGCCGAAAATGTAGAATGAATAACCTATGTTGATGTCCTTGAGGAACAAGAAGATGTTCTCAATATGGAAAATAAGGACCCAAAGTATAATGAACCATACTTTACATACATTAATATTACTTAAAAGTTGAATGATATTCATTAAAACGTATAGAAAATCCACGACAGAACCGTATATGTATAGTTTCATTAAAAACTGAGAAAAATAAACAAATGGTTCATTATAAATCATCAATATCTCGAACTTATTTCATCATGAAAAGACCCCTCTTTGACATATCTCACTTAATACCCTTCCTCAATACCTGGAGAAATAAAACATATGAAAGGGTGAGCTCATATAATCTGTAAGGGTAAACAAGAGAGATATAAAAAATATCATAATCATAAGACAGAAGAACATAATATTTTAAAATCTAATACTTCTTATAAAATATTTTGATATCATTCCATGGGGTGAGTCATAAAATTTCATAAGAATCAATGAACATAATCCCAAAAGTTATAACAAAAGACATGATGTTTTGTGGAATTAACATAATAATTGAAATTCATTTCATATTCATCAAGGATAATTTCCAAGATCATCATAGAGGATAAAGTCCATTATTAAATTGATTTAATTCCTTGTTATAGCCTTGTATTACTGAACTGAGATCATTTCCCATTCAGCCATGTTTATCTCAGGAGATATAAATCTTTACCCAATTCATTTGAGAGAGATATTGGTCCCACCCATCTCATTATGAAATAATTCTTCCATGTTCTAGAAAAACATAAATCAGTCATCATAGCCTAACCCATGGAAAAAATTGGTTTCTTAAACATCATTCCATAGTAACATAATCCATGTAAAACAATTGGAGTTCATAAATATAATTCTATAAAAAAATAATCATATCATATAAATTTAAAGTATGTTATAATTAAAACATAATTTTATTAATGAATTCTATCTTAGATGGAAAATAATTTTTATAAAACACATGAAATTAATTCCAGAGAAAAATATCCTTTCATCTTCAAAAAAGAATGTTTTTCTCAAAGTTACAAACAATTTTTAAAGAAAATAATTTATCTGGAAATAAATTTTAAATTGTGTAGAAGAATATTCGTGGAAATAGGGAATTATGAAAATGTAAGAAATACATTCATGCCGTATAAGTTAAAAAAACATTCTCCTCGTACATTTTTCTAGAAAAGTACAAAAGTACCTCATATCAATTAACGGTAAAAGATTATTTTCATTTAATTTAATAAAAATTAACCAATGGGTAAAATTGTCTATAAAAAATTTCCAAAAAGTATAAATAATATTACATAATTAAGAAACATGAGTCTTGATGACAAATATTCCACAGTAAATACATACTTATAAAACATCTCGGATAATAATGGGATTGCAAAATTTTCAATTACCTTAGGCCTGATTTCCTTAATACATTTCCTAGTCTCTTTTATAATGATTTAAATTTTGTTATTGAATTATTTAATTCTCATATTAATTTTTTTTGATATAATATATGTTCATTTTACCATAGGTTGGTTAATATCATTTCATTACAACTTCTTATTCAGGTATTAACTACTTCATTTTCCTTTGCATGTTTTGTGGAATTAGTTTTGGTTTTCCTTCATAGTTTGTAGTTATATCATTACAAAATGATATTTACATTATATATATCGAATTAATTCATTAGAAAAATTTATATAGTCATTTTTTAATGAATATCATGTAGAATAAATCACATCTCATCGTGGAGATGGTAGGTTGTACGTACGCACGAGTGAAGATAACAATTCCTTCATTGTTTAATGGTGTTGAATTGAATGGCATATAATATTTTAGAATCAATATTATGTTATATTCATCATATATAGTTATTTTTTCCATCATTATACCCATCCATGTTAGGTGGTGGTGAAAACAAATTACACTATGGTGTGGAGATGGTAAGCCGTACATATGCACGTGTGGTGATTTATTTTTTTCGTCAGATGGATAGAAATTTTAATATTGTCATTATATAATCATAATGACATATCAAAATAAAATTTATACTCTATTTATTACTTTATAATGAAACAAATCTAGAATAGGATGTTGAAAAAGAAAGAAGTTAGAAAGAATTGGTATTGGAAATTACATATTCTTCAACGTGCTTCAACTAAATCTTCTCTTAGAGAACTAGAGTTGGTCTTCAAAAAAGATCAAAACCTCTATAATGTTACTAGGGAATTTGAAAATGTGAAATTAAATGGTATGTACAAGGTTGAAGGCTCAAAGTGAATGTCATGACCCGTCCCCTAGGGCACGTACCGGGACTAGAGTTGGTCTTCAAAAAAAGATCAAAACCTTACCTAAAGGGTATGTATAGTAAGCTTTCTGAATTTTACTGAAGTGTACCACATCCTACGGGTCACCCTAAAGCACTACCTATCTCTAGACCACCAAGGACTCCGTCAATGCTATCGATTATCTGCAAAAGACACAACACATGCGAGAAAAGCCCGTGCTTGGGTGAGTAAAAGAAGACTTAGTAGGGACCCGAAACAACAAAGGTAAACCCCATATAAAGACACAAGGTAGAATATCAAAGAGGTATATTATGGTTATCTTCTATGAAGTATAATCAATATAGTCAATCGAGTCATCTCACACTAGGATACATATAATAATAATTTTCAAGAATATCCAAATCCATAGAGATATATGGTATTTGCAGAAGACCTACTTCACATACTCACATGAGACTAAATTCGAATCTTCATAGGATACTATCTCCACACCTTTAGATGAGACCATATTCCCATCTTCACGGGAGAACAACTCTGCGTCTTTGTCAGAGACCAATTCCGCATCGTCATAGGAAATCAATTCTGCATTGTCGTAGGAGAAAAACTCCATGCCTTCATAGGTGACCAAATTCGCAGCTTTATAGGAGACCAAATTTGCCTTAATTGGAGAAAAACTCCATGTATTTGCTACAACTAGTCATAGGATAACGTCTGTAGCATGCTCAATCTAAGATATCATACACCTCGAGCCAATTGGACATATTCCAACCTCCATGAAAACTCTCGTAGATTATATCCATAGTACCACCTCATCGCAAGGGTCCCAACACTCGAAACGACTCTTCAAACAGACACACATTTTGAGAGTTATGTGAATTTAAGTAAAAATGGGAAAGTGGGGTTTGGGATCAGTCCAACCCAACTTTATAGGTCTGACTCGTCCAGACCGGTTGACCCTATCCAATGTGGCCTGCCTGGCTATACCCAGTCAAGCAGTCTGATTTTTCCACCCAGGATGTAGTAGGCACTGCATTCTTACCTTGTTAACCTAGGACTGTTACAACATTCAATTAATGGAAACCCTAAAATTTAATGTGGAACAACCATGACGTTTGACATTCAATGCGGGGTGGGCACTACTGTGCTGCAAGTTCCTCCCACCGGGTGACCGTGCTGTAACTGGAATTGCCGCGGGCGTCTCCCCCTTCCGTGGGCTTCCATTTTTGTTTTGGGGGTCTATTCTTTGAACTGGGAACAATGCTGCAAACATCCAGTCATCACCTTCAAGATCGTGTGTTCCAAAATATCTTTCTTTTACATTAGGGGTTTGACCACATTCAGAACCACCCAACAAAACTTAGAACATCCATGAGGATCCACGAACAATGAATGAAAGAACGAGGAAGTTAAAAAATCACAAGAACACCCTTAGAATAGACCTTGGCCTTGTTCATGTCGGACTCGGTCAGTTCATGTCAACAAAATTATAAAGGAGAAAAAAAGTGTTTAACAAGATTCATCCCCTTTAATTATTCAATTTTAACCATCCCTCATGATTGATCGAACTGTAGATCAACCTATTTGCGGTATGGTCAGCGTTCATCGTTGAAAACAAGAATGAGGAAAATAATCAAAAAAAAAAAAAAACCCCCTACTTAAAAATAAAATCATTCGGAGGGGATAATTCATTGTTAATGGATATCTATCCATGAACATCCTCAATCTATTTTTCATCGATGCTTGATCTGAGATCTGATCTCTAAATCATTGTCACTGGTGAGAGACCTTTCTTATCTTCCCTTAGGGAAACTTTTGGGCTCCATGGAAAATTCTCTGGGGTTAGGAATTCGAATGTTAGTCCCTGCCTCTAATCAATAAAGGGAACATAAAAACACATTTCACCAATTTAAACACATTTCATCATTTATACAACACATCATTTTATCATCGTTGAGTCACCACATCACAGTCTTCCTGAGTCATTGCGTATAGTTGAGGAAATAAAATAAATTAACTTTTTATGTATATTTTATTTTCTCTTAAAACATCCACAAAACAACTTTTGCAGCTGACCCACACCAGATGATGTTAGTCGCCGACTAAGATAAACTCACTGTTATGAGCTCAATAGTTCCCTCATATATCTGATCTAGGCACCTATTTATAAGTTACTAATACTACACATAAGGGATATTTTTAATAAACATAAAAAATAGTTAGAACATTTATTATGGGAACCACAGGACTATGAATCACATGTCTTCTCCATGCATGATCTTGAAATAGTCCTATATAATTTTAAATAATTTTATATGGAAAATTAGGGACATTATATTGAAGTGAAGAGGTGAGGGTGGAGGTTCCCTTTTATAATTATGGTGAGGGGCACTTTTGGGATCTCTGAAAATATTAAATTAAAATAAAATCACACCCCATCTAAAAACCTAAAAAATGAACAAATATTGAAGATGAGTTGAGATAGGGCTATAATATCATTGTAAAATATATTTTAGAAATTTATTTATATCAATTTAAACCTTATCATATTAATTAAAAATTATTTATCTTATTTAATTTTGAACAAGTTAACAAGTATTTTAATATTAAAAGGGTTACATATTTACTTATTTGATGTCGATTAGACCATAAATAAATACCTTAGAAATTTTTTGACCAATTAATAATTATTATAAATTTCAAAGAAATATTTATGAGCTTTAAATAATTAAATAAAACATTATTTAGATAAACAGTCAATAGTTTCAATTTTGACACTATTCAATTCATTGATTTTTAAGATTTTTAATATAATAAGTAAACTTAGAACCAACTAATTTATTATATTACTAAGAGGTCAAGTTCATTTATAAAATTTATTATACTTGTTAATTACCCCAAATTATGATTTCTTAATATTTTAATGTCATTTATTTATTACATCTATTAATAAAATAATTACTACATCAATTTTGTGTAATTAATTTATATACTTATTCTTTGAATAAAAACAAAAAATATAATTATATGATAAATATAAATCTACAATATTTCAGAATAATCGTTTTTGTCAAATTTATCATCTAGAAAATGAAACATTAAAAATATTATACTTATTAAATTATTAATGTGACAAATTTAATATCACCTTAAATAAAATAATAGAAGAATCATAATCTCTTCTATAAGTCTCTAAATGGTTACTAACGTGACCCATAGATGTTTATGGTCAAGATATAATAAAAAATAAGATTTTCTCAGGTGTTTGGGTATTTTGATGGTTATTATAATTTTAATAAAAATTATTATATTTATTTCTCATCAATTAATTAATACTTACATCATAAAAGTATAAGTTTTAAGGTAATTATTTATTTCATAAAAATTAAAAATAAATTACCAGGATAAATAAAATTATTTTTTCTTTAGAATGAGTTTTTATAGTCAAATTTATCTTATACGTAACTGTATATATTAAATGATTTATTTATTAAAATTTAAATGAGATATATTTAACCTTTCACTAAATAAAAATATATTAAATATTCTAACCACATCCAAGTAGCTTTCAATGGACACCATTTCAACCAATGTATGATTTTGGTTGAAACACCATTATCTAGTGATATTAATAAAAGTGATAGGGTAATTTTATAACAATATTCTTACCCTTAATTACCTTATTTATCCTTTTAATGTATTAAAAATAATTACAAAAGTAACTAATAATAGTTCCCAAAAGTAAAATAAATCTATTTAAATAATTTTGAACTACTTAAAAAAATAAAGAATCAATTTTTAAAAATTCAAAACATATAAGTTTTAGTAATTAATATAAAATTAATCACTTTTTCGAAAATGAATAATGAGTTTTAAAAGTTAAGACATTGCAAAAGATTTTAATGCTTATACATCTCAATTAAATGGAAAATTAATACTAATGACATACATTATATTTAATGATAAAAAAATATTATATTTATACTTTCAAACCATTCAATATTAGAATTTAACCATATAAATTATTTTGGTGAAAAAAAATTTTTCCTATTAAATTTTAGTATATTTTTACCATTCATCAAAATTCGAAGCTTAGGAGAAAAATATTAAAATTTCATACAAATAAATTTTTATATCCTGATTCCATAGAACATTTTTATGTTTTCATATAAAAATTATTAATGTGTTAAAATCTTAATTTAAACTGGGTTCTCTATTAAAAGGCATAAAAGTACCCTTTTGAAAGAATATAGGTTTTTATTCATCAAATACAGTTTATTCAGACCCTATTACAAAAATATCTATTGGATAAATATGAATTTTTTAAGTATGTAACATATATATTTCATTAATTTAATTTAATAATTGTAATTCATTCAATTTATAAATTCAAAAATACCAATATATAATTGGTTTATATTTTTCATAAATAATTGGTGGAGAATGACTTCACCATATATTTTCATAAGTTAGTTATATTTATTCCTACTAACCTAACATATAGGTCAAATGGTCATTTTATAAGGGAATCTCGTGGTTCTCTTAAACTCTTGATTTTTTCAATGCAATGTATTGTTGAATTTAAATTTTTTAAATAATATATTTTTTAAAAAATTCGGTTATTACATTCTACCACCCTTAAACTGAATTTGTCCCTCGAAATCCATCACTTGGATATAAAAAGATGAGGATATCTCTCCCTCTTCATATCTTCAAGTTACCATGTAGCTTCTTAAAATTGGTGTTTCTACCACAATACATTAACCAAGTGAGTGGTCTTGTTTCTCATAATGTTTTCCCAACGATATAGAATCAAAATCAGTTGTTCTTCATAAAAACTATCTTTATATAGTTCTTTGAATTCAGTGTTTAGTACATGAGATTGATCATATAAGTACTTTCTCAAGAGGGATACATGGAACACATCAGGAACTTAATAGAGATTCGACGGAAGAAAAAATTAGAAATCTACCATCCCATCACAATCCATAATTTCCAAAGGACTGATATGCCTAAGGCTTTTCATTCCTTCTTTCTAATTATCATTTCTCTTTTCTAGGGAGTGTTTTTTCGAAAAACCTTTTCACCCAATTAAAACTCTTTGCTATTTATTTGGTTGTCAACATACCAATTTTTTTGACTCTAGGATCTTATATATTGTTGAAAATATTGGAAATTTTCTACCATTTCATCCACATAATCAGGTCGTAATATATTTATTTCCCCTACTTCTTCCCACAAGTTGGAGTTATGTTCTTCTTTGAATAAATTAATTCATAAGGAGCAATATAAATATTTGAGTGAAAGCAGTTGTTGTAATAAAATTCCACTAAAAGTATGTGTTGATCCCAAAATCCATTGAAATCCATTGAGAAAGCTCTCAACATGTCTTCTAGAGCAGAATTGTCCCCTCAGAGTAACCAGCTATCTGAGGATTATAAGCAGTGCTGAGACCTAACTCTGTATCCAGAGCCTTTTGAAGATTTCACCAAAACATCTTGGTAAACCTGAGATCCAGATCAGATATAATAGAAAGAAATACTCCATGAAATATTACCACTTCCTTTACATATATAATGGGAAGCTTATAAAGGGAGAAATCATATCTAATATCAATGAAGTGCACCAACTTTGAAAGGAGGTCAACTATAACCCAAATATCATTATGGCCATTATATTTTTTGGGAAGTATGACAAAAATTCTATAGTGATGTTTTCCCATTTCCATTCTAGTATGGATAATGTTTGTAACATCCCCTTAGACTTCTGTCTCTCAACCAAAACTTGATAAAAACCAATAACCAAAAGAAATATTTGTTAAATTTTTTTTCATTATATCCCCCCAGAAATTCTCTTTTAGGTCCATGTACATCTTTGTGCTTCCAGGATGAATAGAGAATAACGAAATATGAGCCTCATCCAATGTATCCTTTTTTAATTATGGTTTGGGAAGAATGAAAACACAGTTTATGAACCTTATTATCCCACTAAAATAATGGTTGAATTCAAGAACTTTTCTCACCTTCTTTTGCATCACTATATCTTCCTTCCATGCCTCTTTAATATTCACTTGTATAGATGATTGAACATTAAATTTAGAAATATAATATTTCTCCCCTTCATTTAAATGTTCATTATCCATCCATTGAAAATCCAAAAATATTATATCTTTTGTGATTCTCGTCATGGAAAGGCTATAATGGTCCTTTCGACATAAAGCATATGCTACCTTGTTTTCTTTCCCAGGGTGGTAATGTACTGAGAAGTCATAATCTTCAATCAACTGCAACCATATTATTTTATGTATATTCAGATAATTTTGTGTGAAAATATAGTTTAAAATTTTATGATCAGTATAAATATAACACCTATCACTATAAAGATTACACCTCCATATCATTAGTCCCAAAAACCATAGATAACTTCAAATCACGAGTTGGGTAAGTTTTCTCATGGATTTTCAATTTTCATGAGGAATAAACTATCACCATATCATTTTTCATGGGAAAACAACACAACCCCTTCTTGTATTCATCACTATAGATCACAATCATTTCTCCTCTACAAGGAAGTGTGAGTATAGGTACACTAGATAACTTTTTTTATCTCTTTGAAATTCTCTTCACATTCTACCATCAACACGAACATAAATCCTTTAGGAGTCAACTTGGTGAGTGTATAGATAATTTTGAAAAATATTTTACAAAACATTGGTAATATCCAGCCAAACCAAGGAAAATTCATATCTCAGTTATCATTTTTGGTCTCAGCCATCTTTCTATAACATCTGTTTTTGTAAAATCCATAGATATTCCTTCTATTGAGATATGTGACCCAAAAAATGAAACTTTCTAAATCCAAAATTAACACATGGTAAATTTTTTATAATTATTATCCTTTATCTGGGTATTCGGTACAATTCTCAACTGATCTTCATGTTTTCAATACTTTTTAAATAGAAAATTCACCTATAATGACAACTAAAAACAAACAAAAATTGTCTCTAGAGACTCTTTTCATTAGATATATAATGATAGTTGGGGAATTAGTAATACCAAAAGGAATCACTATAAATTTATAGTTTCTATACCATGTAAAATTTTCCATATTTGGTATATCCTTCTTCCTGAACCTTAATTGATGATATACTGAATGAAGATCAATCGTTGAAAAGTATTGAGATCTACGTAGCTGGTTGAATAATCCATCATTGTAGGGAAGAGGATGTGAGTTTTTTATAGTGATCTTATTATGTTATCAATAATCAATGTAGAGTCTCATTGATCCATATTTCTTCTTAACAGACAGAATAAGTGCTCCCCAAGGTGAATCACTAAGGCATATATATACATTTTCAATATTTTCTTGGAGTTCACTCTTCAATTCATGAATCTCAATTGGGGGCATTCTGAAAAGTTTCTTTTAAATATTAATAACACTCGGTATGAGTTCTATTGATAACTCAACTTCACAATTTTTTGGAACACATAGAAATTATTACAGAAAGACATCATCAAACTACCATACAATTGGTGTATTCTTAATTGTGAGTTTTTTCCCAACCATTTTAAATAGATAACCTTTATTTATAGGTATCAAGACCCATAAGATGGAAGAAATTTATACTAGAAGGTTATATTCAATCTCGCATTGATAGCTGATCATATGTTTATTTGGAATATAAATTACCACTTCCCTTCATTGGTAATTTATATCAGATACATATAGATAAAGTCAATCCAGGCTATGAATCACATCAATTTCCACTATAGTAAGGATAACAAGATTTAAAGGAAGTAATTTCTCACAAAAGTCAACCCAAGAAGAATTATAAACATTTGATGTGATCGTTGTGTCATTAAGAGTTGTCCTGACTAACTCAAAATATAATTGTTGAGGTAATATGGTGATACCCTTAGAAAATTTTTCAGAATTAAATGAGTGGGTAGATCTGGAATCAAATAAAGAAATTACTATTTTAGAGTGGATTTTTTGTGTACCATTCTTCACTTCATTATAATACTCCACATCACCGATAGTGATCACATGTGAATTTACATTTTCTTTGGCCTTTAGAGTATTCTGATGTCAATCATCATCAATAACCCTTAGATTAGGTAATTGGTTGAAATAATGACCCATTTACTTTCACTTTTACCATTAAAGTGTTGGAGGTGCATTCTATGCATTTATTTATCTATTCACATCATTTTACATTTTTCCCATCATGTCGACATTAAACTGCCCAATGACCTTATTTTCCCCACATAAAACAGTTTTAGACCCTTTAATACAATTCCATCCATGTTTCTTTCCACACTATAAGGAAAAGGGAAAAGTCATATTCTTTTTAGTGTGGTCTTCAGATTTTCCCATTAATTCCATTTTTCTCTTCTTACCAAACCCATAGGACTACTGGGTTACTACAATCTCCATATCAACCTTGAGATCAAATTGAATTATTTTTTCATAGATATTGATGATCCTTATTTATAATTCTGTTTGGAGACTTGGTTTTATGAAAATAATGAAGTGATCAATTTTACTCTCTGGTTGGATAATAATTATAGAAGCATGCCTTGAAATTATTATAACATTTTTTTCATAGGTACCAATGGATTTATCGACCTTTTGATTATGTTGGAGGAACTACTTCTATAACATTATTCGAAGAATACAAGGAATGTACTTATTAAATAATAAGTTCATGAACTCATCCCATTCCATGGATCCTATTTCATCTTTTTTTGTATCCTTGATCAGGTTCCACCATGGATCATCTTCACCTTCCAGATGATAGACTAATAAGATGTATTTATCATTTTCTAAACATTGATGAACTGAAAATATCTTTTAAATTGTAAAAATCCATCATTTATCCACTAATAGATCAGAAGTCCCACTAAAATAAGGTGTGTACTGCCTCATGAAGAACTCAAAAAAAAATTCACTATTTTAATCGTTTGTAACTCCTGCATAATTTATAGCTTAATAAAGTTATGTGAATAGAGATACTATATTTTTCATTCCGTCTCCCATAACATTTGGTCTCTCAGGAGGTCAATCATTTCATTTCCCATCACGTTCAGCATTAACATGATTCCATTGGGTTCTATCCATTATCTAAAACCAAGAAGCATAGTTTCTAAAACATGAATTATAATGGGGAAACCACATAATCAAGAATAAAATTTCAACTTAGGAAATTTTAAGTTTTATCATAGATTATTCATGATAATTTCTAAAACACTATGATTGTAACTGATACATTGAATAAACCTTTGGGTTCTTACTAAGGATTTCTCATCCTAGTTTCGAATGGTTAACTATACCTTTCCATGAATACCAACTATAATAACCCATACATTTAATACATTGATATTAATTCAATGTTGATTAATATTCATTAAAAAATATAACAATTTAATGATAAGATCATATAGGTATATTATATTTAGTAAATGGGAAACAAAAACATCTAGTTCGTAATACCTTTCCATTTTCTCCCACTTATTTCATTGTAACTTGACCCATTTTTGACATATCTTAATTAATTCCCTCATTCGTGACCTAGAGAAAAAGAAACATATGAAATGGTGACCTAATATTCTCAGTAAGGGTGAACAAGGTAGATATCAATCATATCATAATCATAAGATATAATAACATAACATTTGAAAAACTTATCCTATATATAAACGATCATGATTTCATGCCATGGGATAAATCATTGAATTTCATAAGAATCAATGAACATAATACCAAAATCCACAATATAAGACATTGTGTTTGGTTTCCTACACATAATTATAGAAAATATTTCATATTAGTCAAGGATCATTTCTAAGACCATCATAACAGACAAATTCCATTACAAAACTGAGTTCACTCCTCATTTCAGTCCTGTTTTACTGAATCAGGACCATTTCCCATTCCAGTCATGTCCATCTCATCAGTCATAAATATTTACACAATGATTTGGAGGGATATATAGGTTCCACCCATATCATAATTAAATCATTATTACTTGTTCGAAAAAAACATTAATCATTCAACATAGTGTACCCCAAGGAATAAAATGGGTTTCTTAAACGTTATCCCATCATAACATAATCCATATAAAAACAGATTTCAAAAAAAAAAGAATCAGACCAAAACATAATAAAATCATAGGAACAATAAGGATATTATAATTAAAACATAACTTTATTAAATAATTCCATCTTAGGTTGGAAATATTATTTATATAACACTTGAAAGTAATTCTTGAGGAAAATATTTTTTCTACTTCAAAAATTTTTTATTTTCCCAAAATGCTTTGAAATTTAAAAATAAAAGAATTTATTTGAAAATAATATTGAAATCATGTAGAGGAATATTCATGGAAATAAGATGTTGTGAAAATTTAAAAAATCCATTCATGTCTTTTAAGTTAAAAAACATTTTACACATACTTTTTCCTGAAACGTCCAAAAGAACCTTGTATCAAATAACGACAAAAGATTCCTTTTATAAAATTTTATAAAAATTGACCAATGTGTAAATTTTAATTTAAAAAATTGTAAAATAATATAAATAATATTACCTAATTTTGAAACATTCATGAGGTTTATAAATATTACCCAATAAAGAATTACATATAAATAATCTTAGATAATATTGAGGTTGAAAAATTATCCCTTACTTTAGATTCAATTAATATTATATGGATCCAAACCTCATGTATAATTATTTAAATAATTTCATTGAATTATTTAAGAATCATGGTAATTTTTATAATATCATATATGATCAAATTATCATCATTTTGTTAATAACATTTTATTTTTACTTGTTATGTGGGTATTAACTGCTTCATTTTCATAGGCATGTTTTGTCGAATAAGTTCGGGTTCTCCTTCATATGTCATATTTATATCATTAAAAATGATATTATAATTATATATATCATATTTATTGATTCTATAAATTTATATAACCATGATTTATTAATGATCATGTAGAATTAATTGAATCACATTGTGGAGACAATAGGTCGCACGCACACATGAGAAACGATATCATTCCCATAATTGGTGAATGATATTTAACTGAATGGTGTATAATATCTCAGAATCAATATTATGTTATAATAATCATATATAATTATTATTTACATCATTATAACTATCTATGTAAGGTGGAGGTTAAAAACAGATTACACCACGGCGTGGAGATGGTATGTCCTACGTACGCATGCGTGGTGATTTATTTTTTCGTAGAATAGAAAAAAAGTGGAATATTTTTATTTAGTAATCATAATAAAAACTCAATATATAAGTTATAATGGATTTTTTACATTATAATGGAACAACTCATAAAGAGGAAGCATAAGAATAAATAATTTTAAAAGAATCGGTAGAGGAGATAACCTCTTCTTCGATGTGCTTCCTTTAAATCACCTCTTAGATCACTAAAGTTGGTATTTGAAGAAGAATAGAAAATATTTAATGTAAATTTAAAGGTATTAAAGTTAAAATTATACATTATGACCAATCATAATGCCTTAAGGTGAAGTAAAGAGGTGAGGTAGGAGGTTCTCTTTTATAACTAAGGTGAGAGGCTCATTTGGGATCTCCATAAATATTAATTTATAATAAAATAAAACCTAATCCAAAAAAACTAAAAATTATACAAATTTATAATATGATATGATATATCATTGTAATATCACATAAAATATATTTTATAAATTTTTTTATACAAATTTAAACCTTATCTTTATAATTAACACTCAGTTATCTTTTTTTAACTAGGGTAACAAATATTTCAATATTAAAAGGTTGTAATATTAAATTATTTGATGTTCAGTAGACAATAAATAAATACCTCAAGACATTTTAGACCATATTATAATTATTTTATATTTTATTTAAAAAAATTATGTTATTTTTTTAAAATAATTTAATAAAACATTATTTTGATAAAAAATCAATAGTGTCAATTTTGAAACAATTCAATTCATTAATTTTTAAAATTATTATGATAACAATTAAAATTATAACAAACTATATTATGATACTCATAAGAGGTTAAGTTCATCTATAAAATT
This sequence comes from Viscum album, assembly GCA_963277665.1. Taxonomy (NCBI): domain Eukaryota; kingdom Viridiplantae; phylum Streptophyta; class Magnoliopsida; order Santalales; family Viscaceae; genus Viscum; species Viscum album. Next base: position 1,721,518,990 of record OY728145.1, read on the forward strand.
AATTATTAATATTAATTGGAAAAAGATATGGTTATTTTAATATTTTTAGTAAATTTTATTTGTTACCTCAATTAATAAAATAATTACTACATCAATTTATTATAATTATTTAATATACTTATTTATAGAATAAAATTTTAAGATACAATACTATGATGAATATAAATAAAATATTTTTGAGAAGAATGTTTTTAGTAAAATTTAACTTCTAGAAAATATAAAATGAAAAATTTTATACTTATTAAATTATGAATGTGGAAACTTTAATGCCACTTTAAATAAAATAATATACCTGTCAAATTCTCTTCTGTAAGTCTCCAAATGGTCACTAACTCGACACTTGGATAGTTATGGTTGATTTATACCTGAAGTATAAGATTTGATCAGATGTTTGGCTGTTTTGGTTATTATAATTTCCAAAAAAAAAAAATTTTTTGGATTCTAATCAATTAATTAATTTTTACATCATCAAAGTATTACTAAAATTTTATAATAGTATTCCTACCCTTAATTTCCTGATTTACCCTTTTACTGTATTAATAAAAATTACCAGACTAAATATTCATAATGCCCAAAAATAAAATTAATCTATTTGCATAATTTGGATCTACTGATTCCAAATAATTAATCTATTTTTCAATATACAAAACAAAAAAGTTTCAATAATGAATTTTAAATTAATTCCATTATTGGAAAGAGAGAATGAGTTTTAAAAGATAAAACATTGAAAAAGATTTAAATGTTTTTACATATGAATTCAATGTAAAATAATGATATTGACATACATTATATTGAATAATAACAATATATTATATTTATAATTTAAAACAATTAAATATTATAATTTATCTATATAAATTATTTCAATGAAAATAGTTTTTTTCAATTAAAATTTAGTGTATTTTTACTATTCATCAAAATTTGAAAGTTATTAGAAAAATACTAAACATTTATCCAAATTATATTTTTATATCCTTATTCCAAAGTAAATATTTATGTTTTCATATTAAAATTATTAATTTTTCAATATATCTTTTAAAAAGGGGTTCTCCATTATATGGTGAAAAATTACCCTTTTGAAAAAATTTAGGTTTTTATTCATCAAATAGGGTTTATTCATAGCCTATGGAAAAAAATTCTATTGGATGAATATGGAAACGATTTTTTTAAGTATATAACATATTAATTTCATTAATTGAATTTACCAATATTAGTTCACTCAATTTATTAATAAAAAATAAAAATATATAAATTATTTTGATTTTTCATAAATAATTGGCAGTGAATGACTTCACCATACATTTTAATAAGTTAGTTATAATTATACCCGCAAAACTAATGGATAGATTAAAATAACATTTTCCAAGTAAGGTCACATCTTGGTTTTCCTGAACTCGTGATTGTGTGAAATTCAAGCAATTGAAAAATTAAAATTATTTAAAGAAAATATTTCTTAAAAATATACTCGTGTTTAAAACGAAAGTGAATGTAAGAGAAAATGAAGAGTTGGGCTAATGAAATGGAGAAAAATATTGACATACCTAAGGAATCATATATTTTTAAGTGATTTGAGTATGTCATAAATGGTCATTATGAACCTCAATGTCCCAATAAAAAATCTTCTAAATAGAATCAGCAAGGTGGTGTGAGAAATGGTTATATTGTTGATGATGAAGAGACTACAGAGGAAATGTGAAAGGAAAGAGGTATTACATAACAATACGAGGTATCATTCTTATGAAATATATACGAGGTTGAATAATCATAATATATATGTATTTGTATTAAAACAATTAGCATGATTGGTGAAATATGGAGAGATTCTTGAGTTTATATTTTTTTGTTAAAGGTTTACAAGATTATGTTGAATGATTTTTGTGGAATAGAAAATATTTTGGAAAAGGGAAGATTATCCTCAATATGTTCCTTATGTTTAGATAATTTTGTTGTTATAAAGTTATTTTTGATAAGAATAAGTAAATTGGACAGTACTTATGTTTCTTACTTGTTAACAATGGTTTATGCTATCAAGTTCACAATTTTTTTTGGATTTAAGAAATATACCAATAACTTTTGTTATGAGGAAAAATTCTTGTTTTAGAAAAGTATTTATGGTAATTTCGGTTCTTACCATGTGTTAAGAGAATATATGATGAGGGTATTAACATGTTGGAAAGTTAAAACCATGAGATACATCATGATATATGGGGGATCAATGTCATGATTGTTTTTGGAATTTATTTATAATTCATTGGATTTTTATCATTCATATGGCTTATAAGGTTAACCATTTATGGGTTTTTAACTAAATCTTTAGATGATGTTTGTGATATTGAATTATTATCTCACCATATGAGGATTCATGTATATTGGATAACCTGAAATAACAATTTAGTCATGATGGAAACTAAATAAGGATTGGATGACTTAAAATGGATCTCGTGATATGTTAGTGCTTCGGGAATGAAAAATTCAACTTATTTTTTAGAGAAAGAGGTGATGATGATCAATTAATAACAATGGGTAATGTATTTCCAAAATCATGAAATTATATCTTATCATGAAAATTATTCTTCATTAGGAAAACAATCAATAAATAAAATTTTTTCATAGTACCTCATCTTTTGATGGATCAGATGTGTTGGTCGGAGTGGACACTCGAGTGGGGGGGGGGGGTGAATTGAGTTCCAATTAACATTTCTGCTAAAAAAAATTTCTATTAAAATCCCCCAATTTCAAAAACAAATTAAACTGTAGTGAATTTTACATATTATAAAGGTTCAATTAGTTTCTCAAAGATTGAATAATTCTCAGTTAACTTATTCTTATGATTAAGTTAACTTTTGAAACTAACTTACTGGTTTATAATAAATATAAACAATTTCTAGTTTAATTATCAAAGTAGCTTTGAAAATAAATTATATTTCAAAGTAATACCAGCGGCATATGAAATAAATGTATATAGTATGTATGTAGATTTTAACTAAAAACACAAGAGTTAACCAAGAGGTTCAGTCTCAAGCCGATACTTAGTCCTCTCAAAATTTATATAATGTGATCCACACCCTGGATCTGGGTTAACAACAGTGATCCCACTGTTCAGGTCAAGATACCTCTACCATAGTTATACGTGGGATAAAAAACAATAGCTCAATGTTGTCCAGGTCACACACGACCTCTACCACTATCCATAGTGGGAAATAAAGGATGTAAAGATTGTGAGTGAGGATTTACAAATCCTCCGGTTAAGGTTCAGGAGACAGTGTGTGTGTAAAAATTAACAGGCTACACACACTGCTCGTAATGCAAATACTAAATCACTTAGAGCGAGATATAGAGTTTAGAATGGCTCTCGTGATTGCAGTGCAACTCTGGAGTCCCTTGGATTTGATCAGAAATGGTTCTAAGTCCTTCTCTGATGTTTGACTGAAAAACAGAGTATCATTTCTTCTTTCAGTGCTTCCAGGTTCAACTTGGTTATCGGCTCAGAAAATGAAGTGTTCTATGTAGTTCTTCTTTAGCATAGATTTATCGATGTATGCTCTGTGTTCAGGAGTCTGGTAGTAGTAGTCTTGTGAGTTCAAGTTCTCCAGTTGTTCTTGGTACGTTTTGAGCTTGATCGCAAGTGTGTTCCCGTGTGCTAAAGCTCTTCAAGTCACTTGTCTCAATTCACTTCTGCATACACTTTGTCTTGTATGCCTTTTTTTATCCTGAGAAGAGGGAATGATTATCTTTTTAATCATACTTGGTACAGTTTCCTAAAATGGCAACATAAATCATTTAATAACATTGAATGCATCAAAAGTAACAAATGTAGCCGTTAGTGTAATAAACAAATAGGGTCAATGATATAGGATTTGACTCCGCAGTTCATTATAGGTAGCCGTTTGTTTTTAGACTTGTACGGTTGACTCTGTGCAGGATCTTCCATCGGTAGCTCTTCAAACTCTTATCGGTGGCTCTTATCGATAGATCATATTGGTAGCTCGATGAACATAGTTCCATCGGTTGCTCCAGACTATTGGTAGCTCTATGTATTGGTAGCTCTCTGTCCATCGGTAGCTCTGTGAATCGGTAGCTCTGTGCATCCGTAGCTCTGTGCATGAGTAGCTATGTGCATCGGTAGCTCTGTGCATCGGTAGCTCTGTGCATCGGTAGCTCTGTGCATCGGTAGCTCTGGCTATTATGCATATCAGTATCTCTCTTCAGGTCAGTGATACTTACACTTTACTGTCTTATAAAAAACACATCTAATCCACTTAGAATCATTTCAAAACTTATATAGACATGGATAATCGAGATTAACATAAATCAGAAATTATTTTAACATTATTATTAACTTGATCATCGATTTAAAAGTATTAAAGTGTAGATCAACAGTAATTGTGAATATCATAATATATAAACACATAATTGGGATTGTCAAAACATATGAATACAATATTGGGATTATCAAAACAGGTGAGGTCAACAATCTCCCCCTTTTTGATAATCACAACTTATGATATGGATATTTTAAAAATAGTGAGAATATAGTATTAGATATTATAACATTAATATTCAATTTTTTCAAAGAAAACAGTATCAGAGGAAAGGGGAAAGAGTAATAGAAAGATATAGATCAAAAATTATCATAGGTAGAATTAAATACAGTAGTATTAGAAATAAGGTTTGAAATAATTAGTACCAAATAATGAAATGTAAGAAATAGTATCAAAGGCTCTTCTTTATAGTTCTCCCCCTTTGTGATAATCAAAAAGTGGGAAACCAAACATAGAAAACTGAGAAACTGAGATAGTGGAAAGAAAGGCATTTGTATTATATCAGTCAAAATATTACAGAAACACAATAGAAAGAAAGAAAAAAATGATTCCTATCAAACATCCTTGCCACTTCAGCAATCCACATCTTCAATGTAAGCTTTGCCCTTGGGATCAGAAGAGAATTCAGGTGTGGAGGATACTGGGGAGGACTTTGGAATTCTAGAAATGATTAGAGGAGGCTGAGCAACTGATATAGTGTCGGGCCTGTAATGGGAAGTCCTTTGAGTGATCATAGGTGTGAGACTTCTTATGGATTGAGCAGGAGTCATCTGAACTGGAGACACAGTAGAGGCAGAGGCAGGCAAAGCAGGAGGTACAATGACCGGTCTGGCATCCACATGCAGGAAGGGCAGCAACATGTTTCTGAAATCCATTATAATGATTCCTCCTCTCTCCATTGTAGACACAAAATCATCTCTATTCTCAATGAATTTATACAAAGAAGGAGTAAGCTCCCTGAGCTTACTAACCTGCTCTCTGAAGGCCTGAGTCACCGGAGGTAACTTTAGATTCTCAAGAAGAAGTTTGAAATGGTTGGTCAGTTGTTGCTTGGTATAAACCTTTTCAAAATAAGTATCCACCTTATTCTTGATTGCCTCTTGAGAAGCAGAGTCCTCTCTCATGTAGTCCTGGTCGATTTTCATTATTTCTCGTGCTGAATCCCTGGTAGACAGCACAACTCGACTTAAATCTGATGAGTCCACAGAGCCACTGGTTAAATAGAACCAAGCTCCTCCTTCATCAGAGGACAAAATTGATTCAGATCAATTGCAGGTTTTGGAACTAGAGGACCAAGAGAGAAGGATACAGTTTCTTTGAAGCTTGTGGTCAACCCACTAATCAAATTTTGCATTTGAGATTCCTGATCTTTGACATGATCCTTCACAGATGTTTTGAAAGCTTCAAACACCGAGACCAGCTAACTTACAACACTCTTCACATAAGCTAAATCCTTGCCAGCTTGAGATTTTGAACTCATGAAAGAGTATAAGGAAACAAAAGATATCTGTAGCGCTTCAAGATCTGCTTCTAGCCTAGAAGTTTGAGTCTGGAACTCCTTGAATTCTTCCATTAGCTCACCCACAAAATTTGACAGATTGCAACCAAGTGAAAGCTCAAAAGACCTTTCTAACAACTTCATTTATTCACCAAAACAGTGCTTCATCTCAGAAACAGAGGCACTGAAGGATTCCTTCATCTCATGCTTTAGGGATTCGAGGTCAGACTTTGTAACAAAATCAGTAGGGGAAACTGTAGTAGATACTCTTTCAGAAGCTAAACTGACTACAGAGTCAGCCATGACTGATTGAATCAAGGATACTAAAATAGATTCCATTGTCTTTACTTCTTCTTCAAAACTGACTTTGAGATTTTCTTTCAGCACATCTAAATCATGTACTCGGACCACATCAGCAGGTAATAACTCAGGATTGATGTCATAGCTGATCTTTGGTCTATTCAAAGATACTTCATTATCCGAATCAGGATAATCCAAACCAAAGACTCTAAAACCTGGGTCTTCTACCCAGTATTCAGACTCAATAGTCACTGTAACATTTCCAAACATGGTGTGATGCTCCCCCTCAATGGGTACATTCTCATATATAGAAACTACATTCTCTGATGGTCTTTCTTCATCAGAATCTTCCACAACAACTTCCATCTCTGCAGCAGCAAGATGATTTTCTGGAATAGCTACAGCTTCTCCTCTTTCTCTTTCTTCATCCATAGAAGGTATAACTGAGCTTCCAATAACTGGACTCAGACTCAATTCAATAGAATCAGATAATTCAGAGACATTCATTTCTTCCTCTACATGCTCAGAGACTGACTGGTCTTCCTCATTAGCAGGTGTCTCCACTTCTGCTAGCATTTCCTTTTCTGAAGACATAATTTCTGCAACAGGGCTTGGAGGCATGTTAGGATCTCCTCCATCATCCATAGGAGTTTCTTCCTCTTCTTCTTCTTCTGACTCATCACTGTACTCAGGTTCCTCTTCATCAGGTCCTTGACCTGGATCTCTTTTATCCTTTGGCCTTGAAGGATAATCCACAAGATTGAACTTATCATATACCTTTTGGTCATCATTGACCCATTCTCCTTTCCACAGATTCCAATTAATCTTCATATATTTGAAAACTGTAGTAGTGATACAAAAGTTTCTCTTCACTACAACTATCTCATCTTGAGACTCAGCTATCCCTTTCACTTTGATCATTACAGAAATCAGCTTAGCAAAGAATATGGAATTTGTTTTTGATTTCGGCCTTGTCATATCTACCATTTGACTCGTCACCAATCTGCACAGATTTACTTTGACATCATGTCTCAAAAGATGTAGGAGATAGATATCCTGATATCTCAAATTAGAAAAGTCTCCTATCCTTGGTATCAACACATGTTGAACAAACTTGAACAGTAATCTGTTCTCTCCATCCATTTCTACAGCAACCACTTTCCTTGGAGTTCCATCACCAGTCAGTTCTTTCAACGCGGTCTCATGATAAAAAATGTCACTGGTAAGTGGCATTGCTCTTGATACATATCTAGACACACCTTCATGAGGAAATTTTAAGCAATCAGCCCATTCTACTGATGAAAAAGATAGAACTTTACCATTTACAAACGAAGATACTCGGTTCTCATTCTCTGACTTCTCGAAGCTTATGAACTCGTAAAACTGTTTTACCAACATTGGGTAGTAGGGACCGTTGTTATTTGAAAAGTTGTCTACCCATCTCTGAGCTTCCAGAACATCGAGCACCAAAGACTTGCTGGGCAGCAACCAGTCTACACACAGCTCTTTTTCGATCACAATAGCTCTATTTTTCAGATGAGGATTTACTGGTCTCCTTCCTGACCTTGTTCTAACAGCACTACTCGCTTCTGGCTCGGACTTCGGCCTTTTTTGCTTTAGGCTCAACACAGTCTTCTCGGATGACAGGAATTTTGGTTTTTGCCATCGCTGGTTCGAGGGATCTTAGGTTCGCAGAGGGTTCGGGTTCTAAGTATCGAAGGTAAATGGTTTTGGGTTCGGTGGAGTGAGAAGCGGCTTAGACATAGTTTTATCATTTAGGAATCATAAGTTAAATGAATAAAAAATAAAAAAAATAAAAAAACGGTTCAGATTCTTGGTGGCAGACAGATTTAAAACAACTATCAGTGAGGATTTCTATCGGTGAGGATTTCTATCGGTGAGGATTTCTATCAGTGAAGATTTCTAGCGGTGAATATTAAACATCCCCATCTCATGCCTAATGTAACATAACCTATCCACACATAAGGGTTTTGTGAAAATGTTGGCCATTTGATTTTCAGTGCCGATAAATTCAAGAGAAATATCACCCTTTTGATAATGATCTCTTAGAAAATGATGCCTTACATAAATGTGTTTGGTTCTTGAGTGAGATACATGGTTCTTCGATATGTTTATTTCACTAGTGTTGTCACAGTTAATCGATACATGCATAAAATAATATCTATAGTCCAAAAGAGTGTGTTTCATCCACAGAATTTGTGCACAGCAACTACCAGCAGCTATATACTCTACTTCGGCAGTGGATAGAGCTACAGAATTCTGCTTTTTACTACACCAAGATTCTAAGGATTTTCCTAATAAATGAGATGTTCCTAAAGTTTGTTTTCTGTCTAATTTGCAACCAGAAATGTCAGCATCTGAATAACTCATTAACTCAAAGTATTGTCCTTTTGGATAAAATAAACCAAGGTTAACAGTATGTTTGAGATACTTGAAAATACTTTTAACAGCAAGCAAATGATATTTTTTCAGGTTAGCTTGAAATCTTGCACACATATATACACTAAACATAATATCTGGTCGACTAGTAGTAAGATAATGTAATCTACCAATCATACCCCTATAATTGGTTTGATCCACTGGTTTCCCAGTTTCATATGTATCCAATTTACAGATTGTACTCATAGGAGTTTCACTCTCCTTAATACTATCCAAACCAAATCGTTTTAAAAGATCCTTTGTATATTTACTTTGATTCAAAATAATACCATTTTCATTTTGAAATACTTGAAATCCAAGAATGTATTTTAGTTCTCCCATTAAACTCATTTCAAATTCATTTTGCATACTTTTTGAAAAATCAGTACATAAAGAATGTTTAGAAGATCCAAAAATAATATCACCAACATATATTTGTACAACTAAAACATATTTAGAAATTATTTTAATAAAAAGAGTTGGATAAGCAATCCCTTTAGTAAAACTTTTAGAAATAAGAAAGTTGTTGAGTCTATCATACCAAGCTCTTGGAGCTTGTTTTATGCCATAAAAAGCTTTAGAAAGTTTAAAAACATGACTTGGAAAATGGGGGTTTGTAAATCCAAGAGGTTGTTCTACAAAAACATCTTCAATTATGAAACCATTTAGAAATTCACTTTTGACATCCATTTGATATAACATGAAATTTAGATGTGTAGCATATGCAAGTAAAATCCTAATGGCTTCTAGTCTAGATACAGGTGAAAAGGTGTCCTCATAGTCTATGCCATCTTCTTGACTATATCCTTGTGCAACTAGCCTAGCTTTGTTTCTAACTATGTTTCCTGATTCATCAACTTTATTTCTAAAAACTCATTTAGTGTCTATTGTTATTATGTCTTTAGGTCTGTCAACTAATTCCCAGACTTTGTTTTTTTCGAATTGATTTAACTCTTCTTGCATATCCATTACCCAGAATTCCTCAACGATAGCATCATTAATATTTTTGGGTTCTAGCTTGGAGAGAAAAGCTTGATGTTCAACCTAATTTCTTAGAGAAGCTCTAGTTTGTGTTCTTCTATGAAGATTACCAACAAAAGAATCCAAAGGATGATTATTTAGAATTCTTGTTGATCTAGTAAAGGTAGGACTAGACACTTTAGGTGCATCAGTAGGTTCAGGTTCAACCGAAACAGATTCTGGAAAAAGTCCAGAATTGGAAGTTTTTATAACAGGTTCTTTGGATTTATCATTAAGGTCCAGAATAGACAAATCATCTTCAAGATTCTAAAGAGAGGTTTTAGGCTAATGTAGATCGGTTTCATTGAATTTGATGTGAACAGATTCTTCCACACATTTGGATTTCTTATTGAATACTCTATAAGCTTTACTTGAAGTAGAGTAACCCAGAAAAATTCCTTCATCACTTTTAGAAGCAAACTTGTCCAGATTATCCATTGTGTTAAGAATAAAGACTTTGCAACCAAAAACTCTGAAGTAATTAACCTTAGGCTTACTATTCTTCCACAACTCATATGGGGTTTTCATAAGAACAGGTCTGATCAAGACTCTATTGATAACATAACAAGCTGTATTTACAGCTTCATTCCAAAAGTAAATAGGCAGTTCATATTCATTGAGCATTGTTCTAGCTATTTCTTGAAGGGTTAGGTTTCTCCTTTCTACTACACCATTCTGCTGAGGTGTCCTAGGAGATGAAAATTTATGAGTGTAGCCATTGTGTAAGCAATAAGATTCAAAGTCTTTATTTTCAAACTCACGACCATGATCACTTCTCAAGGTCTTAATTTTGAGTCCACTAAGATTTTCTGCAGACTTGGAGTATTTAACAAAGGAAGAATAAGCTTCACTTTTGTGAGATAAGAAATATACCCGAGTATATCTAGAGAAGTCATCTACTAGAACATAGACATAGTGCATCCCATTTAAACTAGAAACTCTTGATGGTCCAAACAAATCCATGTGAACCAACTCAAGTGGTTGAGAAGTTGAGACTTCTTTCTTTGATTTAAAAGAAACTTTTAGTTGTTTTCCCGTTTGACAGGGACTACACACTTTGTCATTTGGGAATTTTAATTTAGGTAAGTCTCTAACTAAGTTTTTCCTAGCCAGTTTTCTAAGTGAGTGAATGTTGTAGTTTCCTAATCTTCTGTGCCATAGCCAAGATTCTTTATGAAAAGCATTCAAACAAGGAATATTTTGTTTAGCTAAAGAATTTAAATCAACAACATATACATTTTCATTCCTTAGAGTAGAAAATACTAAAGCATTTTTGGAGTTAAAAACATCACAGGAATCATTTTCAAACTTGACATTGAAACCATCATCACATAATTGAGATATACTAAGCAAGTTATATTTAAGTCCATCAACGAATACTAAGTTAGTGTTACCAATCTGGCCTAGGCTGATGATTTTTCCTTTAGAGTTGTCACCAAAGGTGACATGACCTCCATCAACCTTTATTAAGCTCTTGAAGCAAGAATAATCTCCAGTCATGCGTCTTGAGCACCCACTGTCTAAATACCATATCTTCATGTGACATCTCTTCAAGCAGGTCTCCTATAAAACAGATTTAAACAGGAAATGACTTTGGTACCCAGATTTTCTTGGGTCCAGATAGGTTAGAAATCAGGGCTTTAGGTACCCAGATTTTTTTTATTGGTTTCATACAATTAACAGAAGTAACATATTTTGAAAGATAAACATTATTTGGTCTATAACTATATGAATATCCTGTTGAAGCATATGAATTTCCAAAACTGGAACTAGCAATAAAATTTTCAGACTTAGGAATAAATCGGGTTCTGGTGAACTGTCTCTGTCCAGGTTGGTATCCTAAACTAGTAGCATATCTAGGTGAAACTTTATTTCCTAACATTTGAGTTAGAGCATTCCTTCCATTTGTGAATTTTTCTAAGTCCTTTCTGAGTTGATCATTTGACAGTTTCAGTTCTGTATTTTACTTTAATAGTTGAGCATTCCTTTCCTTTTCTATATCAAGATCAGATTTATTCTTAACACTTAAAGCATATTGTTTCTTTAAACCTTTGTATTTGTCTTTAATCTCATTACAGGTTTCTTCTAACATATCACAGTATTCAAATAGTTCAGATTTTGACATGTTTTCCGAATCAGAATCATCTCCAGAGTAATATGAATTTAAAACAGGAGTGTCAGATGTTAACTCATAAGTATTTGTCATGAAACACATGTTGGCTCGATTCCTTTCAGAGTCAGAAGATTCGGCTTCACTAGTGTTGTCTTCTGAAGCACTCCAGGTAGCCTTCATATTTCTTTTTGAATTTAAACTTTGGACAGTCTGCTTTGATATGTTCTTTTCGCTTGCATTCGTAGCAGACAACTTCATCAGTCCTGTCAGCTTTCTTACAATCCTTTTTCCATTTGCCTTGTTGATCATACTTTCCTTTGTAATTTGTTTTCCTAATGAATTTATTTTTCCTATAAAACATCTTGAATCTCCTGGCTATCTGAGCCATTTCTACATCACTGTCATACTCTGAGTTTTCACTTGTTGAACTCTCATCCTCCATTTGTATTTTCTCCTTCTCCTTACTCTTCAAAGCAGTAGACTTGAAAGCTACAGATTTTATTTTCGGTTCATCATCTTCCTCTTTGTTTACCTTGAGATCTTCTTCATATATCGTCAATTTGACAATAAGTTCTTTGACAGGTAGAGAAGCAATGTAACATGATTCTCTGATTGAGACAGATGTGCCTCTCCATCGGTCTGGTAGACATCTCAAGATTCTCATAATTTGTTCCTTTGGTGGAACAGCTTTTCCGAGTGAATTCATCGTGTTGACTATCTCATTAAACCTGAGATACATGTCAGAAATAGGTTCATCAGACTTCATTTCAAAATTATCATACTTAATAGTATAAGTGTTCAATTTCATTTATTTAACATTATTTGTTCCTTCATGAGAAACACCCAAGGTATCCCATATTTCAAAAGCAGTTTTACATGCAGAAATTCTATTGAATTCTTCATCTCCTAGAGCACAGTACAGAGCATTCATTGCTTTAGAATTGTTATTGTAAGCAGTCTTTGTAGGTTCATCCCAAGTAGATCTATCAGTAGTGGGAATTTTGTATTCAGATTCAATAGCAGTTCAAATATCAAATCTCATGCTTTCTAGATGAATTTTCATTTTAAGTTTCCACTGAGCATAGTTATTTCCATTAAAGAAAGGTGGCCGGTTAGTAGCAGCACCTTCAAGTATATTATCCCTTATAAACAAAATTTAATGAGATAAAAATTTAGAAATAACAGAAATTTTAAGAACTTTAAAATTTAACTAAAATCACAGTTGAAAAGCAGAGAGTAAATAAATTTTTTTGCAAAACACACAACCTCTGATACCAAATGTTGGTCGGAGTGGACACTCAAGAGGGGGGGGTGAATAGAGTTCCAATTAAAATTTCTGCTAAAAACAATTTCTATTAAAATCCACCAATTTCAAAAACAAATTAAACTGTAGTGAATTTATACAGATTATAAAGGTTCAATTAGATTCTCAAAGATTGATTAATTCTCAGGTAACTTATTCTTATGATTAAGTTAGCTTTTGAAACTAACTTACTGGTTTATAATAAATATAAACAACTTCTAGTTTAATTATCAAAGTATCTTTTAAAATAAATTATATTTCAAAGTAATACCAGCAGAATATGAAATAAATGTATATAGTATGGATGTATATTTTAACTAAAAACACAAGAGTTAACCAAGAGGTTCAGTCTCAAGCCAAGACTTAGTCCTCTCAAAATTTATATAAAGTGATCCACACCCTGGATCTGGGTTAACAACAGTGATCAAACTGTTCAGGTCAAGAGACCTCTACCACAGTTATACGTGGGATAACAAACAACAGCTCAAAGATGCCCAGGTCAGACTCGACCTCTACCACTATCCACAGTGGTAAATAAAGGATGTAAAGATTGTGAGTGAGGATTTAAAAATCCTCCAGTTATGGTTCAGGAGACAGTGTGTGTAAAAATTAACAGGCTACACACACTGCTTGTAATGCAAATACTGAATCACTTAATGCAAGATATAGAGTTTAGAATGGCTCTAGTGATTGCAGTGCAGCTCTGGACTCCTTTGGATTTGATCAGAAATGGTTCTGAGTCCTTCTCTGGTGTTTGGCGGAAAAACAGAGTATCATTTCTTCTTTCAGTGCTTCCAGGTTCAGCTTGGTTATCGGCTCAAAAAATGAAGTGTTCTGTGTAGTTCTTCTTTAGCATATATTGCTCGATGTATGCTCTGTGTTCTGGAGTCTGGTAGTAGTATTCTTGTGAGTGAAAGTTCTCCAGTTGTTCTTGGCACGTTTTGAGCTTGATCGCATGCGTGTTCCCGTGTGCTCAATCTCTGCAAGTCACTTGTCTCAATTCACTTCGGCATACACTTTGTCTTGTATGCCTTTTTTTATCCTGAGAAGAAGGAATGATTATCTTTTTAATCGTAATTGGTACGATTTCCTGAAATGGAAACATAAATCATTTAATAACATTGAATGCATCAAAAGTAACAAATGTAGCCGTTAGTGTAATAAACAAATAGGGTAGAGGATATAGGATTTGACTCCGCAGTTCATTATAGGTAGCCGTTTGTTTGTACACTTGAACGGTTGACTCTGTGCAGGATCTTCCATAAGTAGCTCTTCAAACTCTTATCAGTGGCTCTTATCTGTAGCTCTTATCGGTAGCTCGATGAAATTAGTTCCATCGGTTGCTCTTGACTGTCGGTAGCTCTATGTATCGGTAGCTCTCTGTCCATCGGTAGCTCTGTGCATCGGTAGCTCTGTGCATCGGTAGCTCTGTGCATCGGTAGATCTGTGCATCGGTAGCTCGGTGCATGGGTAGCTCTGTGCATCGGTAGCTCTGTGCATCGGTAGCTCTGTGCATCGGTAGCTCTGTGCATCGGTAGCTCTGGCTATTATGCATATCAGTAGCTCTCTTCAGGTCAGTGATACTTACACTTGACTGTCTTATGCAAAGCACATCTAATTCACTTAGAATCATTTCAAAACTTATATAAACATGGATAATCGAGATTAACATAAATCAGAAATTATTTTAACATTATTATTAACTTGATCATCTATTTGAAAGTATTAAAGTGTAGATCAATAGTAATTGTGAATATCATAATATATGAACACATAATTGGGATTGTCAAAACATATGAATACAAGATTGGGATTATCAAAATAGGTGAGGTCAACAAGATGGTTCTCTAGGTCATCACATATTTATTGGTATATGGTTGTTAAATTTATATTATCCTTATTCTCTATCACTCTCCATCAAAACATGATGGTTTGATTTCTCTCTCATCTACATGATTTCACTTCCCTCCCATATTCTCCTATGTGGGAAGCCAGTTATGAGTTATTTTGGGTAATCGTTACGGTTCAATATTTATTTTTTAGAAAATGTTTTTTTAATACATTTTTATGATGATTGTTTCAAAAAAAGTAACACTCGTGTATTAAACCTTTGATAACACAAAATACTTTTTATGCAGAAATTCATTTTAAGGGGGTATCATGTGACACCTTGAGAGTATATATATATATATATATATTTCTAATTTATTAAATCTTTTTTATATTTTTAATTTCATGCCATACCGAAAATATTTTATATATATATATATATATAATCCCTATGTTTGGATTGAATTATACTCAATTTCATGTTAATCATAAAATAAATGAAATATAATGGTTAGTTTCATCTATACAGAACACTGAGGTAAGATTATGTTTCAAGTAAGACTTACTTTCCTTGATGGCTTGCGTAACATACAAGACAGAGTGTTACCAAACAATAATATATAACTAACAAATATAATAATATCTATACAAACCATTAGATTAAATTTTATTAATATCATTAACTAAATAATGTTAATATGTGGGTTACAAAAAATATAAACTAAAATAATTAGTATCAGGTTTTTTAGAAATGAATATAAGAACCAATTGATTATGAATGGAGTATCTTTATAGAAAACAATTAATATGATCAAAAAGTTGTTCTAATACTAAAAAATTAAATTAATTATAATTATTAAGAAATTTTAATGTACTATATATATTATATATCAAATTAAATATATTTTATATTAACACAATAGATTTATATATGCATAAGATAGTAATTGTTTAGTCATTTTTACTTTAAACCCCCATTTTGTCGACTTGAAAATGATATTAAATTTAAATTAACTTATTACACTACTATGTTTGGAATTTTATGAAATGGATCCCATAATTAGAATCATAATAAATGATAATTTTTTATAAGATCAACATAGTTTTTGACAAAAAAAATATTAGTGAATGTGATTATAATTAATTTCAATGATTTTGGTAAAATTTATCTTATTAAGGTACTAAAATATAATCTTGGGTCCCAAAAGACCAATTTAATTATTAAAAATCCACTAGATGATCATATATTGACTATTTAATCCCCTGGATCTACTTTGGACTATTATAGATCCACTTAAAACAAAAAAATGTGGGTGGTCTTCCTATCTTTTAAAATATTACAGGAGTGCAACTTCTCCTCCATTATAAATGTTTTTCTGCCCTACTAATTCCTCACACATCTCATGAAAATTAGTTTTTGCTAAAAACTACACAAATATATCCCTAACATACCTCAATTCCTATATGAATCCTCCTTTTATAATAAATCCTTCCAAGGAATCCCTTTGGTGAAAACCAAAAGGAGTTACCTGATTAAGAGGTAACACCATCCCCCAAAATTCTTTTTTTTTTCATTGTTCTGTACCATAAATATTCTTATTCTATGATTGAATAAAAAAACAAGTATAATCAATACATGATGTATTTCATTATGATGATTAGACCTAAATATAGATATACTTCTATCAAATGGGTAATGAACATACTATTAACGTGTATAGTAGACTACAGCCTCACTAAATGATGATTGTCCATTTCCCCACTTACCACCTCCCATGATGGATATTGTGATAGACACTATGTTTATATATGTTATAAATTATATTTATTTTGTATTTAATCTTATTAAATTATTTTACAATACATATCTTTATTCATTCCATTTATGTGTTAATACAGTAATTTCGTTTGAGGAAGTGTAGACTACCGCCCCGTCAAAGTGATGTGATTCATTCATACAATACATAGAATTTTTTAAGGATGGGTTTAGTGAATATATATGATATATATGGTATAATAAATCTACTATAATAATGAAATACATATTTATATATATATACCTCTGTGTGTGTCTTTTAATATTTTCCTTCAACATGAGAATTAAACGAAAATAACGTTCATGCGTACAATCAACTTACCATCTCCAGGAATGGTGGATCCCATTTGATATTTCTATATTATATGGATTATTATAATACACATATAATGAATATTTATTATATTTAAATCATGTTTTACATTATGGAATTATGATAAAAATAAAAGGACCAATGTTATAAAAATTAAGACGCATGCAAAAAACAAAGGGAATATTACCCGAAGCGAATCATTGATATAGAATTTATAAAAAAAGGGTAATATAAAGCCATAATAAAACCATTTTTTATTATAAGTAATATTATGGTTCTGTGATATATTTATAATAAAATTATATTTATTATACTATAATTTTGAATGATTACAACAATAGTAAAGACACAAGGTAAGGGGATTTCATCTCACTTTTTATTTCTGTGAGATACATGCTATATTCACCACCCATTCCTTTTTTGTGGTGTATGTACTAATTTACATCTCAAATTTTCCAGGTATTATTTTTATATATTATATGGATTTATTTAGAGGAGAAACATTGAGACGGTGGGCGATTCTGAGGCACGGTGTGCCTGTAATAAATGTTTGAAACATAATAATCTTTTTAGTAGTACACACACATGATTTGCCTAAAAAAGTGAAAAAACTCTTAATTAGGTGCCTATATTAGAAATGTAATGGATATTTTGATCTCGTAATGGTGGGAATAAACTAGGAATGAATTAAAATAAGTCGGTATGGGTCGTCTCTTGAAAATGTCACGTAGGATGTAACTATAAAAAAAATTTAATAACAGAATTATTTTGATGTAGTGACTTTCTTTTTATTAAGTATTTGTCATAAATGTACGGTTAGAATCATAACCCTAGATCTTATTTGGAGATATGTAGAATGGAACATTAGAGAAACCATTGGAAAATGATGATGTATCGATCGAACCAGCACCTCAGATTCGATAAACATTTCCAATGATGATAACAATGCTTCATTCCACATCATCTATCTAATTGAATCAAGGTAGGGTGTGTTTTTTGAGTTTTTTTGGATTCATTAATTCTATAATGAACACAGATCAATAAAAAAACATATTGGCCTACTGTTTGGTCGTTTTTGTGAGATTTTATATTCGTTGTGGGATTATCGAATGATTGATCTTTATTCCCCTTCGTCTATCATTCAAATAGATATGGATTGAGGGAAATATGAACAAAGGCTGAGGTTAATTCCTTATAGTTTATATTTTTGATTTTATCCTTCTATTATTTGGGTTTTTTGTCATTGGATCCTTGTGTTCATGGATCGATCATTCCAGGTGGCTCCTAACATGATTAGACCACTGAATTGGAGGCAAGTAGAAAATTGAGGATGAATAAGTAAAGATCGGGACCCAAGGAACCCAGATCTCTAATCATTTCAAGTTTTGCGTGTTAAAAGAGGATTTTTGGTCTTGGAAGAGGTGGTGGAAATGGCCAACCCAGAAAATGGTGCACGGCGTGACATGCGGAGGTCTCCAGTGCCACGGGCGGCAGAGCCGTATGGATGCAGAGATGGAAGCATAAGAGATGGTGGGCCAGGAAGATGTGGATAGCGGTGGCGGCAATGTGGGATGTAGTTGGATGCTATAGAATGTCGAAGGACACGAAACCACATCAGACATAGAAGTTCATGTGTTGGTCTTGTTTGTCTGAGAAAAGTGGGCCTGGTGAGATCCGGGGTGACTGGGGCGGAGTCGTGCCATGGTGGAACATAACAGTCGACCGAGAGCCATGACAACTCCAGCTTCCCTAGGGGAAGTAGTCGTGCAGCCATTCAACCTTAGTAGTTGGAATGACCACCACAGTTGGTTCATGACTACCAGTCTGCGGGTTGGTCAACCACCACGGGTGATTCCATATTCGGTGTACTGATTGTGCCATCGGTCTGCAGGCCTAATGACCCAAATAAGACATCAAACATCCATAACTTCTAAAAGCATCATCCAATCGATGATCCATTGATGATGTTGAGATCCTGATGATGAGACAATATTTTTGAGATAAGTGTTGAGTTTTTAGTTTGGACCAGTATAGGTTCAGAGCATTCCCTTAATCCTTTCCATGTGGGTTCAGTACGATATGATGTCTACATAACTAGATTGTAGTCCCTTATAGTGTCTGAGTCCCAGATAGAGTATGGAATCCCTCTATGTGACTGGAGTGATACCCTCTTTCACTCATAATGGAGTTTTGAATAACCGACATAACCACTGAGATTAGGGCGTTGGACCCCCAACTAGTAGGTCATGCCAATAGGGTCAGTTGTATTCCCAAGTGTGTCTAGGAAGGATCCACTACGGTGTGGGTTGATCCATATTGGGTACGTGGTATTCCCTAGTGTATATGGGTAGGTTCCCCTCTCTGTATATCATAGTCTTCCTTTACCAATGCATTTTCTTTGGGAGGATCCCAAATGAGCTGGACCTCTTCATCAGTGTCTCCAATGATATCACGACAAGAGGAGTGAGTTCTCCCAGAACGATCATGCTTCGAGAAGAATCCTTTGGCGGGAAATTGGTTGTGGCTTACCTTTAGACTTTATGTCTTGGATTTATTATATATGGATGTTCCTATTATTTGTATTGTAGGAAAATAGCTACGTTGAGCTGAATGTACTTTATTTTGTGGTATTTATTTGTGGTGTTCCTTTATGGTTTCAAGGTGTTTTGTTGAGTATTATTATACTCACCCACACTTGGTATTTTCCCACACGTGTCATGTATTGTGCATATGATTGACCGTTTGACGAAGTCCAAGGTAAACTAGGATTAGGATGTGCTTTGTGAGACCATACAAAATGATTTGTGTTCTTGTGGATTTTCAGATAGTATTCCCAATAACTATTTTCATACAGGTATTACTTGTGGTTACAAACACTTTTTTGTGGGATTGTATTTATCCATGTTTACTTTCCAGTGTTTTTAATATTGTACTATGGTTGTGGGATATAGTGGTTTGCGTGCATTATTTACATAGTGTTTTTTTACATTCCATCATTTGTGGCAAAGAGAAGTGTTCAAGCATGTTGGTACTTTAGGATAATGCCTCCCATTTTTTGGATATGCATACTCAAAGTTAGTCACCATCCCCTGGCCTAATAGTGGTGGGCTTAGGGTAGTCATGGTACGACACCCTCTGAAATAGGTTGTGACATTCTACCCATGATAGTATTCAGTGATTGTTATATTAAATATATTAGTATCTATGTATCCATTTTAGGATATTTTTTTCAGGGGGTTTATGTTTTAAAAGTTCCCAAATAGTTAAAAATGTATTGTCTTAATTTTCCTTATTTGAGAGTCATGTTTTGGTATGCACCTAAACTCTCTTTCGAGGTGAATATACATCCTTTTTAAATGTTATATCATTAATCAAGAGGTAAGAGTTTTTTTGAAACAATCTCATCATTTTTTAGATTTTCAATGAATATGAGCCTTGATGAAATATCATGATCCATCTCTCATGAATGTTCCTGATTTTAATTCTCTTATATTTTTTCAAGATATCTTCATTTATCAGTACCATTTTACTCTATTTAGTGCTTAAGGTAATATTTTTATGTAAAATCTGATTGTATCTCTCTTCGGTTGGAAATATATTGTATTAAAAAACAATGTTATTTAAAATGTTTTCAATTTTGTTTCAATATATATTTGGAGACCATTTTCAAGGAAAAGGGATTTTAAAAATGTGTTATTGTTTTAGATGATACCTTTATATGTTTTCAAAGATATTTTCAAAGTGAAATATCTCCAAAATATTTTTTGTTTTAAAAATAATATTCATTGAAGAAAGTATATTTTCATGCACAAATGACTTTAAAAGATATATAAATATTATTTACAATGTAATATAACATATATTAGTGTTACACATGTCTTTTTGGGCAAATTATTCAATGTTTCCTTTTATAATGTTTCTCGGAAGGGGTTTTTTTTGATGTCATGATGTTTATGAAACCCAATCATATTTCATAGGTTATGTGAATTTAAAACCTACTTCTTTTCATGGGTTATGTTTATAGGTATATGATTATGAAACCTATATTTTTCCACAAGTTATGATATGAATAAATGTTTATAATACCAATTTCATTTCATGGGTCATGATATAATTATTTATTTTCTTCTAGAACATGTATATATGATTTCATTATGAGATGGGTGGGATCTATATATCCTTTCAATGCATTGGGTAAATATTTATATCTAATGATATATACATTGGTGAAATGGGAAATGAACTATTTGTAGTATTATAGGGATATAATGTTAAAAAAATCATTATAGTATTACAGGGCTAGAATAGGGAATGAACTTGGTTCAGTATTATTGGCATAGAATGAGGATTGAACTCGGTTCTGTAATGGAGGGCTGGAATGGGGTGTGAACCCTGTCCAGTAAAGGAATTTTTCCACTAATATGGCATTGTAATTAATGTATTGACTAATATAGAAATCATTATATATTCTTATGTGTCTTCTATAGTTCTATGTATTATTGCTATGTTATGATTTCATATATTATGTTCTTTATTTCCTTATAATTATTCTCTTATGAAATGGCATGATTAATAACATAATTCATGTATACGATCTTTGATACATAGGGTATGATCTTATATTTTCATGATCATGTTATCATACCATTAATCTCATGATTATGCTTACATATCTTCCTTGTTTACCCTTATGTAAAATCTGATCTCACCCTTTTATTTGTTTCTTTTCTCCTAGGTTAGGAAGATATATATTATGTTAGATGTGTTTTAGAATAGTGGTAATCAAGAAGAACCTAGTGGGAAATGATGTAGCTCATTTATTTAACAACTTTTAGGATTATATGTTTCCAAAGGAACTAGGCTAGTACGGTCGTTTGGCATCTGTTGGTATAATATTTAAGTATTCTGCAAAATTGATGTAATTTTAATGTTTGGAAATACAGGGTTGTTATAAGGCCTCCCCTCTCCCCAATTCCAAATTGAAATCCCATGATTGTATCTCTAAGTACCTATATCCTAAATTCACACTATTATTATCCCTGTGTTTTATTACGAGTAGGTATGGGGAATTTATAGGAAACCTCAATTAACTAATTATCTTGAAATGATGTGGTCGCATATAGAGTATTTTATTTTATAGTACATTCTTGAAGGAGCATAATGATAAAAATTGATCCTATAAAAAACTATTTGAAGTGTTCAAAATTCCACCTTCGTTTCATAGATTAAAATACATTATGGGAGGCCTGTAAATATTTTTTTTCCTTACAAGTGATTGTGCTGTATAGGAGGCTAGGTTGTCATGCCTTTAGATTGACAGCACATCCTTTATAAGGGAGTATTTATTTAAAAACTATAAAGTAACATTGAAAACTGATTTATGGATCATTAATATAGTTATTTTATTCATGGATATAGTGAAGTGTGTTTTGGGAATATTCCATATTCAAATTTCCTTCCATTCTAAAAAGATTCCCAGCGTAGAACAACCCTAACCATTTTCCCATAAATGTATTTTTGATCAATTAATAGTACAATAGAGTGTATAAAAATGAATTGCACCCATAATTATAAGTTTTTCACACACATATATATATAAGAGATAAACAAATCTCATAAAATGATAATGAATGGGATTTATGGATTCATTGAACCATTTTTCACCATTTTGTCCTACTCGACAAAGTATGTTCTCACCACTATGTCACCAGACTAGGAAATGGTTTGTAGAAATATATATCCCAAACTTTGTAAGAAATAATGATACTCATGGAGATAATATCTAATTATTATTTTAGTTTTTAGATATATCACATTCCATACTTGACTTGTGTTTTAGGAGTAGGGAAAATTTCATGGGTTTCAAAGAAAATTTAAGGGTAAGAATTTATCAATGATAAGAAAATGCACTCACCGCCTTAAAATATTTTTAATTTAAATGATGAAAATATTATTCTAGGGTATATTTAGGTAACCTTTTCATATTCCTAAATATCAAAATGTTCATTTTTTCAAATCTCCAATGGAGGAGTTTCTAAGAGGGGTGTCTCTATTTACGGATTTTAAATTCAATCATGTTGTGTATCTTTATTAAAGTAATTACTATACTGAATTTTTGAAATAAAAAATCTATGATTAAAGATGAGGTGGAATTAAAAATATTTTTTACATGGATAAAAAATTTTAGATATATATTACACTATGTATCCCTAGATAATATGAATGAACCCATACAAAATTCTTGATGGATCTAAATTTAGATCTATCTCATGTGAAAGTGAAAATTACCTCCCATTGTTATTGGGGTTTTATAGAATATTTGGAATGGGTTTGGATATCACAATAGAAAATGGATACCTTTCATGCTATCATAAGACCATGAATATGAAACCAAATATCTTTTATCTCTTTCATAGAGGCAAATCTCACATAAGAAAATTATTATTATTAGCAATAAAAACACTCTATCATTTTAAGGTTCATCAAGGAGGGAAAACATGTCATGTTGTTTTATTCAATGTGATAAGGACTATGTATCCTTGGACCAGTCCACTGATCAACTATATAAGAGGGATAATGGGGTGTTATAACTTCTTCCGGGGTTTCTGGACCAAGAAATATATATATATATATATTTCTAGGTATAAATGGTTCTCCCTAATAGATATTTTTTTATTTTTTTATTAAATTTTACTTAAGTCATTTATGGAGAGGATTAAATATTAGGAACTCTAATTTTCAATAGGATTCCCTTTATTTGTTTCAACCAAAAATGTTTTCTACGATTTTTATATTAAAATATTTTTCCTAAGATATGAAAGGTGCATTCTTAGAATATAAAATCTCAAATTTTACACAAGAATAATTTTTTTTGTATTTTTAACCCATTGAGTATTATGACTCTTTCCATTAGTAGTTTATTTTCCTATAAGAAAATCCTTCCATGGGATGTGTTTAAGGTCATGTAACTTTTTCCATGTAGTGCTGATGTTTAAGTGATATATCATTTGCCAAATGATGAGGATGTACACCATGTAGAATGGGAGAATTTCGATCTATGTGAATGAAATCCTAGTTCTTATAATTTATAAATCCATTTAGTGGGAATATATAGTTTCATGTTATAGTACATGGATTAATGTATAAAATTTTTAATTATATAAAACATAATCTATTGAATATATTTTAGGGTTATTGTGATTGGACCAAGGTAAATAATACATAAGGTCATGACAGTTTTTTTAAAAAATTGAGTAATATGCATGGTAACCTAGTTGAAGAAAACATGAATAAAATGAGGAGACTTATGTCATTAATTTATAATACCTTCAAGTTTATTTCACATGGTTTGTATTCATAATGCTTCAATTGTTGTGTTATGTGGTTTAGGGTTACACTATAAGGACCAAGTGCTCAATATGTGTTTTCCAAGTAGATATCCTCAACTAAATGCTTTGTGTGATTTATGGATTGAAACATACATTTTTTGGCCATGTTATTTTATAAATCATAGTCTCTATATATCATGAAAATGTATATGTTATTATATTTTGGAAACCAAAATTTTTTTTTATATGAATAGATTCCTCATATTTGTAGTATATTATCAATTTGTTTTCATGACATGTCATAAAGACACTCACTTTAGTTTCCTAGATTTAGTTGTTACTTTGTTATATTAGTATAATAAACAACGAATCACATCTCTAAGGAAAAATATTATAATAGTATTCTTAACTAGATACATATTTGAATCATACAGTATATTTTATAAAATAAAATATAATATAGTGAATCCTTTAGGAACACGATTATTCACATATCTTATCCCAACATATTTCTCATAATATACTTATAAGAATCTAGTAGATAAATAGAAAAAAGAATGGGGTGAGCTCAGAATCTTAGTAAGGGTATACATATTGTACAATATTTTATAAATAAGAATAAAAGTTTAGGGAATGTCAAATAACTGAAACAAATTTAATTTATTCAACAACATCATAATAGTATTTACATGATAAAAATATTTCATGAATAAAAGATGATGATATAATTATATATAAATTATCACAAGAGAATGAAAAATAACCATTGATATTATATTAGTCAAATAGTCACATGTAATATTTATAAATAATATCATAATGATGAAATGCATAATGTAGGACATCTAAATCATATTATACATGTCTCGACCAAGACTTTTACAAAAATGGGTAAGGCCTCAACCAAAACCTAGTCTAGTTTATCTCATGAGACCTACCAATGCATCAACGGGTTATAGATTTCCTAAAATGTAAGATGATATATCTAATTCATTTATCATATTAAATGACGAAAACATAAATAGCACAATCATTCATATTAAAAACAAGCATATGAAATGTGAATACATTAACAAAAAATGAATGTCAGCAAAGTAGCACATCAAATGTCAAAATGATCATAAAACATTAAATGAAATATGGTAAATTATATCATAATAGATCAACCTCAATTAATAATAAAATTAAAAAGAGGGTGTTGAAAAAGATAAAAATACTCTAATAAAACCATATAAAATTTATAAAAAATGCCATTTTTTACTTTGGAAATCACTTATTTTTAAAATGTTATGAATTTATAAAAAACCTTCATTGAAAAAAAACTAATAAAACATATTAAATAACATATAAGGAATTAATGATTCATGTTGGGGGTAAAATCCCTCACACCATATAAATTAAAAAAACAATCCTTTCATATTTGTTTTTAGAAATGTCTCAAAGATCCATGTTTAGAAAATAATTTTTTTTAATTTCAATAATTTTTTAAATAGTAGAAAAGGGTTAAAAACTAAATTAAAAAAATCATTGGAAAATATTAAATACAATTTTCATTTTTTTTAGAAAACATGGACATGTAGGAGAAATATTCCTAAGTGGAGTCTTAAACATAAACAATCCCGAATAATGATGATATTGAAAAATAAACCCTTATATTTGGTCTGATTTCCATTATACATATAATGACCACTTATATAACGGTTTTAGAAATATTATTAGATTATAATAGTGTCATATAAATTTTTATTATATCATATATTATATTCTTATAAAATTTTAACACTCTTTTATTAATAATAATTTATTTATTTCACTGTTTTGAGTGATAATTTCCATGTTTTCTCAAGCTTGTTTGGCCCTGAATGTCCCTGTTCTCATATATAAAATATTGATTAAACATAAACATAATAATATTAATTTAAAAAATATTATATTTAATTTTGAAATATATTTTCAAACCCATTATTTAATATTGAACTTATTAAATGAATTACAACACTTCATTGAGATGATAAGTTGTACTTACACATGAGTGATGATATCATTTATAAATTGTTGAAAGGGTATGAATGTGGATGGTATACTAACTTGAATGAATAAATATGATGTCTTAATTATCATATTTATTCATTATTTCTATTTTTTATCTATCATTGTAATGTTTTTTTTTGAAAAACCAATTACATCACTACGTGGAGGGGGTAACCCATATGTATGCATGTGCGGTGATTTTTTTCATAAGATTGATGAAAGTTATAATATGTTTGTTTAATAATCAAAATAATATCTCAGGTTATATATTGTATTGTATATATTGTTTAATTATGGATTAAAAACATGAAAAATTATGTATAAGAAGAAATGAACTTTAATGAGTTGGTAAAAACAATTACCTCTACTAAAGAAGACTTCTTTTAGTTCAATTATTAAGGTATTAAGGGTTGATATTTTTTAAATACCATGACATCCATAAATAGGATAAGTATGTTTATTAATGAAATTATTTGTGTTTGTTTTATCTATAAGGCTTATAGTGAGGTGAAGAACTGTGGGAGGTGGTATCCTTTTATAATTATGGTGTGGGGAAGTTTCCGAAATCCTCAAAATATTAAAACACAATATGAATATTATAGATCCGATGACCTAAAAAAGAATAGTTTATAAAAGTTTTAACCATATATTATCCTCTTTTAGATTATTTAATATTTTCATAATTTTTAAATAATTTAATAATATATTATCTCAATAAAATATCATTATTGTCCGATTTGATACTATTTATTTAATTTTGTTCAAATATATCAAGAAAAATTGAGAATTATAATATGATGATTTCAAAAAACTTTAATATATCTTATATATATATATAAGTTTATATACAAATTAACTCAACTAAAATATAAAAAAATTATTATGTTAAAATAAATTATTTTAATTTTCTCTTAAATAAATATAGTTTTTGTATTGGAGAATCGTTTAGGGTACTTATATAATTTTTAAAAATAAAATATAAATTTATATAATGAAACTAACATAATTTGTAGCCTAATTTTTATTTATGTTTGTTCATATCTGGATTTTCCCCTATGTGGGGATGTAAAAGGTACTAAATAAAATGATAGTAATATTTTGGTAACTATTATTGAATTAAATAATATATAAGTTATTTTTATTGAAATTTTTCCATTAGACAACTCAAATTATATATCAAGGTGATAAGGATATTACCCACTTCATCCAATATTTTTTTGACAATTTTATCTTATGGTAATACCCTTATCTTTTTGTTTTTACTCCTTTTAACCACTTTGACTGTTACTATGACAACATAGATTTTTTACACTTTAAGGGTCAATATTATTTTTATAAAATGAAAAAAGATCCATAAATTAATTGTGGATGATTTTTTCATACTCATACTAATATTGTGGACTTATTTTAGATGTTTATAAATGTGGTATCATTTAATATATTATTATTTACTATAAATTACCATTAATGTCAATTTTAACACTATTCACTACATTGAATTTTAAAATCAATCAACAAAACAATATATATTAGTGAAAAATATTTTAACACATCACTAATGTAAGAACCAAGATATTCATTTTAGGTATGTTATTCATTTTCTGGTCGTTTTTAGAAAAAAGGAAATTCTGGAAATTTTCTAAGTACAAGTCATGTACTTTATGAGAACACACCGTGTAATTACGTTCCCTATGAGGCTGTGTGCTGGCCATGCATTAGGAACACACACGACTATGTGGGAGTTACTACAAGGCCGCTTAAAGCAGAGTACAGAAAAGGTGAGTACATTCCATGTACTTTCATTTTTTTCATTAAATGCACCGCGGTCATGTCTAATCGATAGAAACACCCCCTTCTTCATTCATCTCATCCAAGAGCTCCGTACAACCGCGGATCTTTGAAAAACCTCCGAGTGTTCGTCCGTCCTCCGAATCTAACATCGTCAGTTGCATTGGAATCACATTAGGGTGTTTTCTCTTCTCATAGAGCACCGTATTCTATTTTGTCTTCTCTCGTGAGATACCTTGGGTTGAACATTTTAGATGTTTTTGTAGATCATCAATGTTCCATGGAGATTCATGGTTCGATGTTCACGTATATCGATCTCCCAATGCTGAGTTAGGTGGTTTGTGCCTTCCCGTTCAATGTCTTTGAGTATTATGTACAAATTTCACCAATACCCTTGAACGAGGTATTCTATGTTTACAATTTTTTCCATATAGATTTAATTCCATGCTTGAATTCATGACTTGAGGTTATTTAAATATGAATAGGGTTGATTTCTATACATTGGATGTTTTTCCCTTTCATGTTCTATTTATGACTGTTTGGTCCTGTTTTTCCAGTTTGGTTGCCTTTCCTGTTTTCTATGACTATTGCTTTAGGATAGAGAGTTTGTATTCTGACATGATTGAGATGTTGTAGACTGTTTAACCAAGTATTTATGTAGGTTTACATTGTTCATATTGCACTGCTATGCTTGTTGAATATACAGGGCCATGAGAACCGGGGGTAGTAAACTACAAGAGGAATTGACCGAGTGACCATCCTCAGAGATCCAAGGACCACTTGGGGATATAAGGGGAATTGACCGAGTGAGCTTCCTCAGAGATTCGTTGATTTCATTATAATATAAGGGGAATGGACTGTGAAAGCCTCCTTAGAGAGTCTTTGTTTTACTTGAATTACCTTGATTACTCTAGACTATAAGGGGAATTGACGGTGAGTTCTTCCTTAGAGAGTCTATGAATAACCTGGGCTATAAGGGGAATTGACCGAGTGAGCTTGCTCAAAGAGTCATTGACCTTGAGGCTATAAGGAAAATTCACTATGAGTGGTTCCTTAGAGAGTTCTTGACTACCTTGGACTATAAAGGGAATTGACTATGAGTGCTTCCTCAGAGAGTCTTATATACTGAACTAGAAGGGTTATGCTGAGTGTACTGCCAGAGGGTGGGCTTTACTTATTAGGTAAGACCACAGGGGAGGGATGTGAGTACTTCCTAGAGGGTTACATATTTTTTTCATAGCTGTTTGATTAGCTATTTCTTGATGTTGGAACAATGGATTGTTTATTGCTGAGTACTTTCCTTATAACTGCTTTCTATATAATACCTGCCATATATTCACTGACTATTAAGCATAGATCTATGGGTGGTTGCCTATTGGGATTTAGTCTCACACCCTATTTGGGTCATGCTTTTGGGCCCAAATATATTATATTGTTGCAGGTATAGATGAGGGTAAATGCCCTTAAACTTCAAGTACTTGACTTGTTGTGGAGTTGGAGAGCATGGGACCAAGCATAGGTTTGAGATGCTAAGGAGCTATTTATCTTTTTCTTTTGTACTTTGGATTATCCCTATTTCTATTTCCATCATTGTGACTTTTATGGATACTTTCCTAGACATATTTATCATGAATCATTATATATATATATATATGTGTGTGTGTGTGTGTGTGTGCTCTAGTTGTTTATTATTCCAGTCATCTGCTGTTTACTATTGTTGGATATTTACTGCTTTCGCTTTTGTATGTATTTATTTACTTCTATTGTGTACTCTTCCAATGAAGGCATAGTTTCTCCACTATCACACCGAAGGCCCTCGCTACTAGTCAGTAGCCTCTAGATTTTGAGGAAATGCACTTGAGCCCATGTGACCAATCGGGTATGGGGCGCCCCTAGGAGGCTTCCGGAATCAGGATGTTAAAAAGTGATATCAGAAGAATTATTTTCTCTTGATTTACTATTGTGAGCCTTTATACAGAGATAATAAGGAATAGGTACATGCATGTTGTTGTGATATATGTTGTGTAGAATATTCATGTTGTTGTGATAGTTTCCTTGATAAAAATAACGTTTTTTTGATAGGGTACTGTTTTGTGTAATTTTTTCGTGAATGGATGCCAAAATTTTCTTCCTGAGGTGTTATGGGCCCTCATGAAACAGAATTTGGTGGATCATTTTCTCTAGTTGCCTTGTTATAACAAGTATAAGATTCGAGACATTGATTCGTTGGGAGTATGGGCCCTCACAGATTAGAATTTAGAACTTTCATTGTTCGTTTCAATGTTTTCTGGGTTCCAGAGTTGTTTCTGAGGTTTACGATCTGGAAAAACCCAGAATACACACCGTGTAGTTTTGACTACACGCCATGTGTTCTTCTGTTCAAGAAGAAATTGTTTTTCTTAAGTACACACCGTGTACTTTATATACACGCCATGTAGTTTCTAACCGTGTCATAGGTCGTGTGGGCTGAGACATAGGAAAAGAAATTTTTTGTAGGAAGACGCCGTGTACCAGCTGAACACGCCAGGTAGTCTGACCTAGATACCCGGCCGTGTCACGAACAATATAGGTCGGTGTTATCCCTTCTCGCACATGTCATATCTGTCTGGAACACACTATGTAGCATCATCCTTGTAGCCGACCGTGTAACCAACAACATGGGTCAGTGTTGTCCATTCGCATACATGCTGTTTTCAACTTCAACACGCTGTCTAGTGTGAACCGTGTGTCAGGCCATGTCACTAACAACACGGGCCAGGTGAATCTTTTCTAGTACATGTCGTGTCTACCGTGAACATGTCGTGTAGTCTTGTCTTAGGAGAGCCATGTTTCTTAACCATATAGAAGGACTTGTGTAGGGGAAGATGATTCAAGTCCACACTATGTGTTAGGAGAGCACGTCATGTGTTTGGGGTGTTACACGACCAGTTTTAGTTTGAGTGCACGCCCATGTGAAAGACATGAGGGAACATGTTGTGTAGTAATTGTACTCGCCATGTAGTCATGTTTTGTAAAACATTAACACTTTCTTTCTCTTGTTCCATTCTTACACTCCTTGTTTTATCCCTTGATAAACTTGATCTAAGGAGTGTGCTTGACCATGTAGAGGAATGCCATAGAGACGTCACTCGGTTCTGCACCAGTTTCCAGTCGGCGATCAGACACCATACATGGTTGATCAGGGATTACCTGTAGATCCTCTAGTTGTTCCAAACATGGCACCAGCCGTTGTACCTATCATAGGTGTGGAAGCACAGTTCAGGGAGGGATTTCTGAGGATGATGTAGAACTATCAGGGAGCGCCACCTCCTACCCCGTCAATGGCTATTTTGATGCGAGTCTTCCAGCAGCAGCATCCTCCTACATTCTCAAGGGATGGATGACCTCAGGATGCAGAGTTTTGGCTAGAAGCCATGTTGATTATTTTTTAGCATATAAAGATACCTCCAGAGAATAGCGTGATGCTCACTACCTACATTCTTCGAGACTCTATCGAGAGGTGGTGGGATGTGATCTCACCGGCAGGAAGCTATCAGAATATGGATTGGGATGAGTATTGGTGTATCTTTTATGATTACTACTAACTGGAGAACATGAGGGCCGATCGAGCCTAAGAGTTCATGAGTCTGGAGTAGGGTAATCTTACTATTATAGAGTATTCCTCTCGCTTCACCGAGCTGAAACATTTCACACCTATTTCAGGAGGTGATGAGTTGTTCCTTACATAGAAGTTTGAGGATGGTCTAAGGCACGACATCCGATCTCTGGTGAAAATATTTAGGTTGACTGCGATATTCTCTATCGTCAACGGCATGCAGATCACAGTGCGTAATCTGAGGGATTATAGGGCTGTGAGCCAGGGTGGCTCAATATCCAATGTTAGTGCTCTGCCAGCTGATATTAGGAAGCACCACAGTGAGGCTGCACGAGGAGATCAGAGCAGGTGGGATGTATCTTCCAGTAGTCGGGTGGTGTGCTACCAGTGTGGGAGAAGCAGGAATATGAGGACACGTTTCCAGAGAGACCCAGTGGAGTGCAGATATTGCATAAAGATGGGAAATATTTAACGCTTTTGTTTTTTTTTCTCACTAGAAGATGGTGACAGGGGTTATTCTTTGACCCCGCATTCAGGATTAGCACCACCAATTTCTCCTCAGTCTGGGAAGTAGTGTTCTTCGAGTCATTCAGGCTGAGGTGGAGGTCATGGTCGTGGTAGTCAGTCGCCGGTTCTTTAGCGACATCAGGGTTGATCAAATCAGAGTGGTCAGGCAGGGTCACAGGGCCACAACCAAGGCCATAATTTTGCAGTGAAGTAGACCCAGTAGGAGCAGGATCCCAGACCCTCCATAGTTCGAGGTACGATCTTAGTAGCCTAATTTTTATCTTCGGCTCTTTTTTATATAGGGGGTTCCCATAGCTTTATATCTGTTTTTGTTATGGAGAGCCTTGGGCTCTACATCCTTTCTTCTGTTAATATCTTAATGCTAGACACTCTATTGGGGACTAGTACGGCTAGTGTACATCAGTGCAAGGAGTTCCCACAAGAGGTTGGTGTATTTCACTTTCTAATGGACCTCTATTTCCTAGATATGACAGCATATGATGTCATGATCAGGATAGACTAGTTAGTTCCATTCTAGAAAGTCATCGAATATTATCGCTGCAGGGTGAGTTTCATGTCCCAAGAAGGTGAATCTTTTTTTTCTTAAGGGAAAATGGGATGTCTAGGCGAGCAGAGCGGGTCCAGAGCAGCATGGGTTGGGTGGAGTTACAACCCAGATTGATATTATATATCTGGATTATCAGGGACTTCACAATTAGACTTTATTTCAGTGGTGGATCATTTCATATATGTCTTTCCAGAGGAATTTTTAGGTTTTCCTTCGGAGTGTGAGGTAGAATTTTATATTGAGATTGTTCTAGGAGTGGAACTGGTGTCCCTGCCTCCTTATTGAATGGCTAAAACAGAGTTGTGGGAGCTCAAGAAGTATTTGGTGGAGTTGCATGAAAAGGGTGTCATCCGACCCAGTACTTCTCCTTGGGGTTCTCTTGTCCTGTTTGCGAAGAAGGCAGATGGTACCCTTAGGCTTTGTGTGGATTATCATAAGATGAACCAGTCGATGGTCAAGAACCAATATTCATTGCCAAGGATTGGTGATCTCTTTGATCAGCATCGAGGAGGCCAGGTGTTCTCGAAGATTTAATTGAGGTCCAGTTATCATTAGTTGTCCGTTAGACCATCTGATATACCTCTTACAGCCTTCTGAATCAGGTATGGTCTATACGAGTATATGGATTTTCCATTTGATCTGACGAACGTGCATGAAATTTTCAAAGCACTGATGAACCGAGTGTTCCATCCATACTTGGATTCTTTCGTGGTTGTTTTTGTGGATGATATCTTTGTTTACTCTCACACTCGACAAGACCATGTGACCCATATTGAGATGGTTTTGAGTACACTGAGGGAGCATCAGTTATATGCTAAGCTCTCAAAGTGCCACTTTTGGATGGATTAGATTCAGTTCATGGGTCATATTATCTCAGAGGTAGGAGTATCTGTAGACCCATAGAAAGTGAGACACATAGTTTCCTGGGAGGATCTGAAGAACTTCTTTGAGGTTCGGAGTTTTATAGAGTTGGATGGATACTACAGACATTTCATACCGGACATTTCATGCTTTTTATCACCTCTAATAAGTCTGACTAAGAAGGGTACGAAGTTCTCATGGTCAGATTCTTGTGAGTAAGCCTTTCAGGGGCTAAAAGTGAGGTTGACATCAACACCGATACTAGTCTTTCTAGAGCCAGGCAAGAGCAATACTATTTACTATGATGCATCAGCTATCAGGCTGGGATCTGTGCTTATATAGGGAGATGGAGTCATTTCATATGGATCCCGGCAGTTGATGCCACATGAGAGGAACTACCCAACGCCCGATCTGGAGTAAGAATATGTTGTTCATGCCTTACACTATTGAAGACATTATCTGATGGGATAGCATTTTGTGAATTTCACCGACCACAAGAGTCTCAAGTACATCATCACTCAGTGTGACATGAATTTGATGCAGCAAAGGTGGGCTGAGTACCATCAGTCCTTCAATTTTGAGCTTCCCTATACGCCTAATAAGATCAACATAGTGACTGATGCGTTGAGAATGAGGACTCAGATACAGGAAGTTCAGGAGGCTAGCAGTGAGTGGCAACTTATGTCTCTATTCTCTGAGATGCATATCGAGGTGCATGATAGACAGGGGCATACTTTTATATCTTATATAGCTGTTACCTCTACTCTTATTGATCGAGTATGAATAAGGAAGATATCAAATTATGATGGCCTAGTCCTAAGGGAGAGTGTGTATGGATAGGACCCTATTCTTGGATGGACCGTCGGTGAGGATGAGATCTTGCGTTTCTGGGGGCACGTATTGGTGACAGAAGACATACGTGAGGAGATGATGCGGGATTTTCATTCCTTAGTTTGGGTAGTTTATCTTGAGATCACTAAAATGTATCGTGATCTACACCATCAGTATTGGTGGCTAGGTATGAAGAGAGAGGTTTCTGGTTTTGTCAGGAGGTGTTCCACATGTCAGCAGGTGAAGGTAGAGCATCAGCAACCAGAAGGGCTTTTACAGCATCAACCCATTCCCGAATAGAAGTGGAATGATGTCATGACGGACTTCGTGACAGGTTTTCTGAGGTCGCCTTGAGGTAATGGTGTAGTTTGGGTTGTCATTGAGAGACTCATGAAGGTCGCACACTTCTTTCTGATCAAGGAGACCTTTAGTGTTGATGATCTAGGATTGTTGTACATCTGAGAGATTGTACGTTTTCATGGAGTTCCACACTCCAATGTTTCATAAAGGGATAATAACTTTACATCTCAGGTCTAGTAGGGGATTTGGGAGGCTTTGGGTACACAGGTACTTTTGAGTACAGCTTACCACCCCCAGATAGATGGCAGTCCGAGCGTACAATTCGGGTGCTTGAGGATATGCTCTGATCATGCATTCGTGAGTTTGGATGTTCTTGGGAGAAGCATATACCTATTTTGGAGTTTTCATTCAATTATAGTTTTCACGAAACTATACAGATATCCCCTTATGAGGCTTTGTACAGTAGGCCAAGCCAGTCACCCTTATGTTGGCTAGAGGCAGGAGAGGTAGCTTTTTTTAGAACTCGTTTTTTTCAGGAGACCACAGAGCAGATAGAGTTGATTCAGAAAAGGATGGCTACTGCACAGTCTCAATAGAATTATTATGTTGATCAGAGGAGACGATCTCTAGAATTCGAGGACAGGGATCATGTTTCTTGCGTGTCACACCGAGGTTTGGAAAAAATAGGATTATGAGACATGGAAAGCTTTCGTCGAGGTATGTCAGGACATTTGAGGTGTTGGAGGGAGTGGGGACGGTTGACTATCAGTTGCAGTTATCTCAGAGGTACAGAGCTATACACGATGTCTTCCATATTTCTTAGCTTTGACGTTACTTCTCAGACCCATCTCACGTCTTCGAACCCGAGGAGGATGAGTTGGAAGTGGATGCATCTTTTGAGTAGTATCATATCCGGATCGTCGATCACAGTACGAAAGTTCTTCGTGGCCGGTCTGCTCCTATGGTATGGGTTCTTTGGTAGCACGGGCGAGTACTAGATTAGACTTGGGAGAAGGAGGAAGACATGCAATCACAGTGGATAGAGCTATTCGAGGTTTCTTCTTTTACACAGCACAAGTGAAATTCAGGGACAAATTTCATTAAGGGGGGAAGTCTGTAAGAACCCAGATCTTCTTTTCAGGTATGTTTTTCATTTTCTGGTCATTTTTGAGGAAAAAGGAAATTCTGGGAATTTTTTATGTACAGGAAGTGTACATTATGATATATGCACTGTACTTCCTTACCGCAGGAGGCCGTGTGATGGCTGTGTAGTAGACACATACACGGATGTGTAGGAGTGACTTGGATCCCGCTTAATGTGGAGTACGTAAAAGGCGAGTACACGCCATGTACATCAAAAGTACACACAGTGTAATTTTTTTTCATTAAACGCACCGGGATCGCGTCTAATCAATAGAAACACCCCCTTCTTCATTCGTCTCATCTAGGAGCTACGTATGGCCACATAACTTCGATGAACCTCTGAGCATGCGTCCATCCTCCGAATCGAACACTGTCAGTTGCGTTGGAATCACATCGGTGAGTTCTCTCTTCTCCTAGAGAACTTTCTTCTGATTTCTCGTCTCTCCTAAGATATCATGGGATGAACGTGTTAGATGTTTTTATAGATCTTCGATGTTCTAAAAAGATTAAAGCTTTAAGGTTCACAAATATCGATCTCCCGGCACCAAGGTAGGTGGTTTATGCCTTTCTGTTCAATGTCTTTGAGTATTATGTTAAATTTCACCAATACCCTTGAATGGCATATTCTGTGTTTACCGTTTTACCCCTATTGATTTCCTGCTAGGCTTGAATGCTTGTGTAGAGGATATTTGGATAATAATAGGGTTGATTTTTATGATTTGGATGTTTTTCCCTTGCATGTTCGGTTTACGACCGTTTGGTCCTATTTAGCCAGTTTGGCTGCCTTGCCTATTTTCCATTCCTATTGCTATAGGATGGAGAGTTTGTATTCTAACATGATTGAGATGTTGTAGACTATTTACTCAAGTAGTTATGTTGGTTAACTTTGGCCATATCGCACTGGTATGTTCGTTGACCTACACAGGTCCGTGAGAACTTGGTGTATTAGACTATGAGGGGAATTGACTGAGTGAGCATCTTCAGAGAGCCTAGGACAACTTCGGGATATAAGGGGAATTGGCTGAGTGAGCTTCCATAGAGAGTCCTTGATTGATTTAGACTATAAGTGTAATGGATTATGCGAGCCTCCTTAGAGAGTCTTTGTTTTACTTGAATTACCTTGATTAATCTAGACTATAGGGGGAATTGATGGTTAGTGCTTCCTTAAACAGTCTATGAATGGCCTGGGATATAAGGGTAATTGAACGAGTGAGCTTCCTTAGAGAGTCCTTGACCTTGGGTCTATAAGGGGAATTGATTGTGAGTACTTCCTCAGAGAGTTCCTGACTACCTTAGACTATAAGGGGATTTGACTTTGAGTGCTTCCACAGAGAGTCTTATATACTGAACCACAGGTGTTAGGTCTAGTGTACTGCTAGAGGGTGTCTTGTACTTATTAGGTAGGACAAGAGGGGATGGTTTTGAGTACTTCCCAGGGGGTTACTTGTTTGTGCTTAGTTGTTTGATTAGCTGTTACTTGATGTTGGTGCTGTGGATTGTTTACCACAGATTACTTTCCTGCTTACTATTTTATGTACTTTACCGGCCATATATTCACTGACTTTTAGGGACAGATCTTCTGGTGGTTTCCTACTGATATTTACTCTCACACCGTATTCAGGTTAGGATTTTTGGCCCAAACAGACTATATTGCTGCATGTATAGATAAGGGAAAGCGCCCTTATACTTTAGGTACTTGACTTGTTGTGGTGCTGGAGAAAATGTGATCAAGCTTAGTCTTGTGATGCTGAGGAGCTGTTTAACTTTTTCATTTTTACTCTGGTTTAGCATTGTTTGTATTTCCAGCATTGTGACTTGTTTGGATGCTTTCCTAGACATATGTATCATGCATCATTATATATATATATATATATATATATATATCTGTGTGTGTGTGTGCTCTAGTTGTTTATTAAACATGTCTTCCGATGTTTTCTGTTGTTGGATATTTACTACTTCGGATTTTGTATGTATTTTTTTACTTCCATTGTGTACTCTTACAATGAGAGAATAGTTTCCCCACTATCACACTGAAGGCCCTCGTTGCTCGTCGGTAGCCTCTGGAATTCAGGGAAATGCGCTTGAGGCCACATGACCAACCAAGTACGGGGTGCCTCTGGGTGGATTCTAGAACCGGGACATTACAACTAATAAGTCAAAGGTATCTAAATTATTTTATGACATTATTTATCTCAAATTATATTTATTTGAATTTTTTTTACCAACATGTATTTGATATTCCCATCAGTTAAACAAATACTACATCATCATTGTGAAAGTATTTAAGGTAGTTCTTTATTTCATAAAAATTTAAAATAAATTACCATGATGAATATAAAAATATATTTAAAAACACTATTTGTAATCAATGATATATTTTTAATGAACCTCTATTAGAAATTATATAGTTATTAAAAACATAAGTATGAAATCTTTTACTTTTCATTAAAATAATATATTATAAAAAGATTAAAGTCATATAAGTGGATCCAAGATCTCAAAAAATATTCAAAAGGATGATTTTTGTTTATAATAACTAATGTAATAAATTTTGGATATGTTTTAGGGTAATTTTCAAAAATTTATGAAATTATATTTACCCTTAATTACCCAATTTATCGTTAACAATGGTAATTAAAATTACTTAGTTTACTATTCATATTTTCCAAAAATATAATTGACATATTTAATAACTTTTAAACATATAATTCCAAATTTGGAATCCATTTTTCAAAATTCAAAAAAATAACTAGATAAAATGTATTTAAAATTAATCTCAAAGGCAGGGAGAGAGGGTATGTTTTTAAAGTGAAAATGCTCAAAAGATTGAAATGTATTTTATATCAAAATTTAATATAAAAAAAGTTTATCATGTCCTTCATTGGATTAATAGTTGTATAATTGATATATTATTACATTAAAAAATTAAAATATAATTTATCATTAAAAAATATATAGATGAAATGTCACTTTTCAATTAAAATGTAGTAATTTTCAACATTTACTAAAAAATCAATCATTTTAGAAAAATAAATAAAAACTCACTATAAGATTATTATAACATTTAAATTTTAAAATTGAAGTTTATTTTTTAAATTATAATATATAAATGTATAAAAAATTAGTTTTAAAACAAGTTCGCCATTATAAGGTGGAAAAAATGCCATTAAAAATTATAGTTCTTTTATGCATAAAAGTGGATTTAATTTTCTATCATGTCGACAAAAAGGATACATCATAAAAATAATATTAAATATATTATATATAATTCATACTTTTTTTAAATACTATCAATTCCCAACAATTTAATGTCTAGATTATAATGATCACACAATATTATTTCATTGTTCGTTTAAGATAGGTGTTGTGTGAAATAGAAGCTACCAATGAGACAGAATTTAAAAATTTAAATACTATAAAATCTTATGGTGTTACACATGAATCACTGATAAAATATTTTATAAGTAAAGTTTTTCCTTTATAAACATGTAATTTTTTCTATAAATATTTTCAAGATATTATGTTTCAAGTTACTTTTTCACCAATCCTTATATTTCTAGAGCCAGGAAAAGGATATGAGGTCTACTATAATTCATCTGAATCTAGGTTTGGATGTTTTCTTTGGTGTAAAGAACATATTGTAGCTTATGGATCATAATAATTACTGGTTCATGA
This sequence comes from Viscum album, assembly GCA_963277665.1. Taxonomy (NCBI): domain Eukaryota; kingdom Viridiplantae; phylum Streptophyta; class Magnoliopsida; order Santalales; family Viscaceae; genus Viscum; species Viscum album. The sequence continues at coordinate 1,721,558,571 of OY728145.1, forward strand.
GAATAATTACCCAACACATCATTTTAAATTTTTTGTCATAGTCCATTCACTGATAAATTGTGTCATTTTATTTTTGGTGATAAATTCATGGTGTTCATGGATCATAAAAAATTATAACACATTTTTTTACAATTATAATCAAATTAAATTCAATGATAATGTATGGAATATCATAATTAATTTCATATTAAATTTATTTATACACTAGTTAAAGGTAATTTTTTGGATAATACATTACAAAGGAATTCATATATTTAGTTGGATAAAGAAGCTTCAGACCAATGATTGTTGATGAAATCATAGAAGATATGTATTTGGATTGTACTGATTAAGAAGATGTTATGGTTTTAACTCTAGTTAATAATGTTCCTAATTTGATTGAGTGGGTCAAATATTCTAAGAAATCTGATCTTGAATGTCTGACCATGAGGAAAATACTAAATCATAGGGAAATCATTGATGGATGGGTGCTAAAAGGGAGATTTATGTGGAATTTTAGAGATCATATTTTTTTCAGACAAATCGAGAATGACTAATTTTTATGTGCCACAATATGAGATGTGTTATTCATATTAAAAATTAAAATTTGTATTGGAGATGAGAAAAGAAAATTTTGGGCTATCATGGAATAAAAATTCATTGATTATGTATTGATATGCCTCACCTATAAACATTTCAAGGAAGAGAATCAAGAACCCAGTAGTATGTTGCAATATTTACCTATGTCCACATTGAATTGGGCGATAGTTGTTATGGATTTTTTAAAAGGTTTAAAATGAATTGATATGAAACCTGATACCATATGAATGATTACAGATATGATTAAAAATTTATTTAATTTCATCTACATTCATGAATCCAATATGGAAGAAGACCTATATAAATTATACATTAAAGATGTTTTAAAAATTCATTTTGTATTCATTTTAATTGTGTCTTCTTAGGACCTCAATTTTACCTCTCATATTTCAATATCATTATGGAAATCTATTAAAATCAAATGACTGTGAGCATAGATTATCATCCTCAAATGGATGTGTTGGTCAGAGTAGAGTACTTAAGAGTGGGGGGGGAGGAATTGAGTATCTATAAAAATTTATTCCTGGAAATTTTTCTTAAAAGGGTGCCTAATAAAAATAAATATAACCCCATTAATCAAAGTAATATAGTTATGAAAGTTTAACTGTTAAAATAAGTTATTTGATGATTTATTAATTCTCAATAATCTCAATATCACTTATTGAAACTACTTTTGAATCTATTTTAATATAGAAAAAAATTATATCTTCGATCCAAGATTAACTCGGAATGTAAATATAGCCATTTCTGAATTATATAGTAAAATAGAGAAAAATATATTATAAAACACATCGAATTTAAAACAAGTGGTTCAGTCTTAAGTCGATAACTAATATAATTTACTTGGTGATTACTTTCCACCAAGTAGTTTATATTAATAAACATGATCCACACCCTGGATCATAGTAAAAAATAGTTCACAAGACTGTCTTAGTCACACGACCTCTTTCATAGTTTTTCATGTGTATAAAATACCAGGTCACACATTTACTACTTCCATAATTATTCATGGGAGTAAAGAAGTGTAAATATAAATGAGGGGAAGGATATCTTTTATCCTACAGTTTAGTGCAGGAGACAGTGTGTGTTTTAATACTGACATACACACACTAATAAAAATCAAAAAACAATACACAATAGAGAATAGATGATCAGATAAGGTTAGAAGTTCTTTGAGTGTTATTCTATGCAACTTTAGACTTATTGCATGAATCAGATAAAAGAATCGAGTCCTCTCGAAATAATAAGATTATCACAACTCTGGTGTATATTTTCAAGTTATATCTATCTCCTGTTCTTCGTGGAGTGTTTACTGGGAAGATGTTCTTGAATCTAATCTACAGTATCCTAGTTTTTGGATTCGTGAATGCTTCGTGTGTTCTTAAAATGTATCTTGTTTTTTGTGTCGGTTGTTTTCAAAAGAATTCTCATTCTTATACTTCTCCACAACATTTATGTTTTGGGGCCACGATTTTCATCTTATTCATGCAGTGCATGTGTTGGAGCCAATAGGATGCAGGTATTCAGCACCTCGTAAATCATACTATGAGGTGATATATCTAGAAACAAAATAGTAATTATGTTAGTGCATTTAAAAGACTCAAAAATGACTGTTAGAAATTAAATTGAAAACGAAAAAACAGATTAAAGAACAGTGTCACAGTTTGTTCGGAAATGGTGTCACATGGAAACAGTTTCACTATAAAACGATGTCTCTTACTTTTCCTTTGAGAAGTGATATAGTGATTATGGAATAAGTATATAGAAATCAAGAACTGGTAGTACAGATGTGGTCTTTGGATCACGGTGTCTGGTCCTTTTCCAAACTTCGAACGATGTCTTGTCATTGTGTCTGGTCACAGTATCTAGGTCATGGTGTTTGGTCACGGTGTCTAGGTCATGGTGTCTTGTCCCTGTGTTTGGGTCCCAATGTCTGGTCATGGTGTCTGGGTCACATCTTCTAGGTCACAGTATCTGGGTCACGGTGTCTGGGTCATGGTGTCCGAGTCATGGTGTCTAGTCCTTCGTCAAAAAAACTAGAACCAGTGGAAGACTCATGGTTTCTTAGATGTTTCCAAATATCTGTATATAGACTTAAGTAGTAATATTCACAAAATTAATTAGAAATAATAATTCATGAAATAAATCATTATAAACAAAATTATAATATAGTTCACAATATTCAAACATGATTTATAAAAGTTAATATCTTGAGAAAATTTATTTAGCAGTATAAATAATCCAAACATCTTTACACATGAATTGAAATAGATAAATATGATGTATAGGATTTTTTATCATTAAAACAATATTAAATCACGAGGAGTCCAAATATTCCCCCTTTAAATTATCACAAATCATAGGAGTGAGAAAGTAAGTATCCCCTTTCATGCACGGGTCTCTCCCCATTTTGAGATTATAAAAAAGAGTACAAATGTAAATAAGAGAAAATTCAAGAAGAGTTAAAAATGTATTATATGGAGGAAAGAGTTTCATTACAAAAATTAGGTAACAAAAATAAATAAATATATCTATCAAAATATAGTGTTCACTATTCTTCAGCACTGGTGGTATTTTCATTGCCCTTATCAGCAACATCAGGAGAAGCCAGAGGAGTGGAGTTAGAAGTTGAAGAAGGGAGGGAACTAACTGTCATAGAAGGATGAGGAATTCCATCAATATAATAGAAGGTCCCAAGCAAGGTTTAGTGTAAGACTAAGGTAATTGTTGGCCAAGGATAATAGGTCGGATATAACTCAGAGCCTGAGAGACAGACATAGAAGTAGAGGAAAATGCAGTGAATGAGGATAGAGGCAATCCATTCCACAAGGGTAAAGCTTCAAGAGCCACAATATTAGTGCTCTATACATGAAGATAAGGCCTCAATAGCTTGATGAAGTCAGAAATAATCTCACCACCATACTGCATTTCTTTCTCAAAGTCATATTTAGTCTCCATGAACATGTCCCACAAAAGAGTGAAATCTTATTTCTTTTGAACTTGAGTTTTGAAATCTTGAGTGATAGGAAATATTTTAAGATTTTCCACATGGTACATGAAATGGTTTTTCATATCATGCTTAGGGGAAATCCTATTGAAGTAGAAGTCCACCTTATTTGTAATTTCTTCATGTGAATCATTTTCAGTGTTGGAATGAATTCTTACCAAATTAAGAACTATTTCAATGTTCATGATAACCACAGATAGAGACTCTTTGTCTAAACCACTTGATGTTCTTCATTAACTACCATTCTGTGTAGATCACTATCCATAGAGGGTTGAAATGACTGTCCAGAGGTACTAGAAGCAGTAACATCTGAAGTAACAGACTTTAGTTGATCTAGAACATTCTCTAGACAACCCTTATATTCATTAGTCAATTTCTTGAGGCCCATAATAAGCTCACACATTTTGTGAGCTATTTTTTCTTTCAGGAACATTTTCAGCAAATGAAGTTATATTAGGTTGAAGTAGAGAGTCAAATTATTGTGGAATATGATCTCTAACATCCACAAATGGATGAGAAACATGAACTAGTATTGATTTTAACACTATTGGTATATCTTCAATCATAGCTCTGAGAGACTTCAATTCATCACTCATCAATTTGTTCTCAATTCCGAACTCTTGAATTTCATGAATAATTTTGGGCTAAATCTGTAATATGATCATTCCTTACAACAGGGCGGTATCTATGTCACTCAAGTTTGTCACAAGAAAAGGTTTAGTGTTCATGATATTTTCAACACAATCTAATAAGGTAGATACAAGGTCTTTCAAATCAACCTTACTAAGGTAGAGGGTTCTTATGAAGGTAAATAAACAGGAGCATAGACAGGCTCAGGTTCCTTTGTAGAGATGAATTCAATATCACATACCAGTTTCAATGGAAACAGAGTAGACAGATCTATAACATTAAATGAGGATTCTTGGGAATAATCTACATCAAAATAGCTAGGGAATTTTTACCATGTATCCATAGTGATTTTATCAACTAGATAAGAATATGAATACTTTCTAGATTGGGGTTCTACTCCACCTCAACAAGTGCATCTCTCACGAGACCAAGAGATTTAGATATTTGATCAATTTCAAAAATTTCACCCTCCAAAGTTTCAACTATTGTTTTCTAGACAAATGAAAGGATTGCTCCATTATTTCTTTTGAAGATGGGATAATCTCAAGAACAACTTGTTCTTTTATGACTTCCTCAAAAGAATATTTTTTCTCAGGAGAAAGATTTTCTTCTAAATTGCCTTCTAGAATAGCCTTTTCACATACTATAACAAAAAATTCTTCTTTAGAAGTAGGTTCTTCTTCCAAATCAACAATTTATTTATGAAAAGGTACTTCCTTAAAAAATATGACTTCAGGAATAGGTCTTCTATCATTTTTATCTAGGTTAGTGTCCTCTGTAGGTGTAATTGCCTTTTCATTTCCCTCAACAGGATAGTCAATAATTTCATTTGGTTCAAGACCAGGGTCAAAATTATCTTTAGGTCTTGAATAATGCTCAACTAGGTTGAACGTTTCATTAACTCTGTCATTATACTCCACCCATTCTTTTCTCCATGGATTCGAACTAATTTTTATTATTTTGACTCTATAATTTGAGAAACAAATTTCATAGTCCTTAATGACTTCTTTATCTGGTCCAACCAGCCCTCTAGCATGAAGCATAACCGTGATTAACATTGAGTTGAACAAGGAGGTTGACTTTGATGTTGTCTTTATCAACTCACACATATGATGTATAACATACATTCATAGGTTAATCTTGTGTAAATTATACATAATATGTATCAAAAAATACATCATGATACTTGAGTGTATCAAAATCTCATTTTCTTGGACTAACCAGATTCTGCACAATCTTAATCAATAGTTTAGTTTCACCATCTAGCATAGCAGCAATAACTCTTTTCTTTGTTTTATTTCCAGTCCAGCTTCCTAATGATTCTTCTAAAACAAAGATATCACTTGGAGGAGGACGGCCTCTCGGGTAGTCCAAAAAAATTTCCTCATGAGGTATCCTTAATAAAGAAGTCCATAACCTCGAAAAAATAAATCTTGGGTCATTGATATATCTTCTCACAACAAATCCATCTTCTGTATCAAATGAGAATTGAACGAACTGATAAAACTGAGCAACTAGATTTGGATATATTGGCCTAGTCTCTTTTGTGAACCAATCTAGACATCCCTCCTCGTTTAGTACTTTCAATACTAAATAAATACTTGACATCATACACTTGGGGGAGACTTCCTTTTATGGCACCACTATTATGTGAACAAGGTTCATATTCAGATGAACTTCGGGTGCTATCTTCAGTGCTATTTTTATCTTCTTCTTTGATCGGCGCTTTTCAGAAGTTGATGAGGACATGCATTTCATCTTGGTAATTCAACGAAGGTTCGAGAGGGATAAGGAAAGGAAGAGTTGAAGGAGGTCATACAATTTGAGAGAAGAAATCTCTGGTGAAGAAAAGAGTGAAACTTATTTCGTTCTTATCATTTAGGGATATCGAGCATCCCAAATTCAAAAGCATAGGAATTTAAAAAAAATAATTAATTACAGCGATACGAGTTATAATATATTGATAAAAAATGTAGTGTCCTTATGGTGAGACCGGAATAGTCTTTCACGGTGAGACGGTAATGGGTTTTCACAGTGAGACTGTAACAGGTTTTCACGGTGAGACTGTAACTGGTTTTCACGACGTCATCTCTACTTTGTGACTTATAAATGATGCGACTATATTGTTTGAAGTAGTATGTGCTAGAGTGTAACTGAGATATAGTAATTGGGAGACCATAAACATGAAAGCAATAACATTTATGATAGTAAACTATAGAACTGCAAGAGTTAGGCAGTAATCATAAGACATCGACTTGTGTAACCATAAACCGTGAAACAATACAATTACTACTTAAGATTTATCATTCCTAATTCATGTATGATGTAATATATTATTTCAGAATTTAAGGGTTTGGTTAATATATCAGTGAGCTAATATTCAGTTCCAATTAATTCCAAAGTGATATCACATTTTCGATAACGGTCTCTCAAAAAGTGATGTCTTACAACAATATGTTTTGTCATAGAATGTGGACCTTGATTTTTTGAGATTTTAATAGCCCTTGTATTTACACAATTTATACTTACATGCCTGAATTGATATCCGTAATCTAGTAATGGGTGTTTCGTCTACAACATTTGTGCATAATAACCACCAGCAAGTATGTACTTAGCTTCAGCAGTTGATAACGTAACTGATTTTTGTTTCCAACTTCACCATGACACTAGTGACTTGCCTAAAAAGTGACTTGTTCCATATGTGATTTTTCTATCTAACTTACTATCAACAAAGTCAGCATCATAATAACTAACAAACTCAAATGATTATCTTATGGGATATAACAATCCAAGATTTTTTGTATGCTTTAGGTATTTAAAAATTTTCTTAACAACATTTAAATGATATTCTGTAGGATTTTCTTGAAAACGAGCACACAAAATACACTAAACATAATATCAGACAGCTAGTAGTTATGTAGAGTAAGATTCCAATAATTTATATGTAAGTGGTTTGATCAACAGATTTCACATCTTCATCAAGATCTAACTTACAAGTAGTAATCATTGGAGTATCACTGCTTCTAGTGCTACCCATCCAAAACATTTTAGAAAATATGTAGAATATTTTATTTGATTTAAAATAATACCATCATTATTTTCAAAGATTTTAAATCAAAGAAATAATTTTAGTTCACCCATTAAACTCATTTTAAATTTGTTTCACATCACTTTAGAAAATTCAATACATATTTTTTTTGAAGATCCAGTGATAATATCTTCTACATAAATTTGAAGTACTAAAATATCATTAGAAATTATTTTTATAGAAAATGTGTGATCATGTATTACTTTTTTAAAACATTTGAAAAAATTGAAAGTACTTAATATATCATTCCAAGCTCTTGAAGATTATTTTAGACCATTTAATGCTTTTGATAATTTAAAAACATGATTTTGAAAACAAGGATTTGTAAAATGAGGGTGTTGATCAACAATGACATCATTAGGTATATACCTATTTTGGAATGAACTATTAACATCCATTTGATATAATTTGAAATTCAGATGTGCAATATAAGAAAGCAAGATTCTGATGGATTCATGTCTTCCTACTAGTGAAAAGGTTTCCTCATAGTCAATTCCTTTTTCTTGACTATTGCCTTATGCAACCAATATAGCCTTGTTTCAAACTAGGTCACCATCTCCATCTACATTATTTCTATACACCCACTTAGCACCTATGGTGAATGTGTATTTAGGTTTGTCAATAAGTTTCTAAACTTTGTTCCTTTAATACTGATTAAGTTCTTCTTGCATAACCATCACCCGAAATTCGTCATTGATATAATCATTAATGTTTTTGGGTTCAGTATGTGAAAAAGAAGACTTGATGTTCAACTTGATTTCTAAGAGTAGCTTTATTTTGAGTTCCTTTATCTAAATCTCCTGCAACTCCATCTAAGGGATGGTTCTTAATAGTTATAATATATCTAGAAAAAGAAGGATGAGAGACTTCAGGTTCTTCCATTGGTTCAGCTTCATTATGACTTCAATATAAAGATTTTTCAGAACTAGAAGTTTTCATAGATTCTTTTATAGGATGGTTAAAGGATTTTGAATTAATGTCTATATTTGACACATCATCCACCAGGTTCTCTAGAGTTGTCTTTGGCTCATGTGGATTTGTTTCATTAAAATTTATATGGATAGACTCTTCCACACATTTAGTTATTTTGTTAAACACTCTATAGGCTTTACTAGAGATTGAATATCCTAGAAATATTCCTTCATCACTCTTGGATGAAAATTTGACAAGATTTTCCTTAGTATTAAGGATATATACTTTGCAACCAAAAACATTGAAGTAGCTTACTTTGGGTTTTCTATTGTTTCATAACTCAAATAGATTTCTTCTATGAATGGGTCTAATCAACACTCTATTAATAATATATCATGATGTATTTCCATATTCAGCCCAAAAATAAATAGGTAAGTCATTTTCACTAAGCATGGTTCTAGAAATCTCTTACAAGGTTCTATTTATTCTTTATACAACTCTATTTTGTTGGGGTGTTATAGAGGCAAAGAAATTTTCACTATAGCCATTTTTGGAGAAAAAGGACTCTAAATCATGATTTTCAAACTCACAACCATGATAAATTCTTAAGGATTTAATTCTATTTCCACCAAGATTTTCTACAAATTTTGCATATTTGATGAAATGAGGGAATTCTTAACTTTTCTAAGCCAAAAAGAAAGTCCAAGTATAACTAGAAAAGTCATATAAAAGAATATAAACATAGTTCATCCCATTTGAACTAGAATCTATTGATAGTTTGAAAAATTCCATGTGGACCAATTAGAGAGGTTGAGAAGTTGACACTTCTTTCTTTGATTTGAAGGGAATTTTTTGTTGCTTTCCCTATTAATAAGTATTACAAACTTTATCATTTGGAAACTCATGTTTGGGTAGATCTTTGACTATGAATTTTCTAGTTATCATTGCAAGAGAGCGAAAATTATAGTGTCCTAGTCTATAATTCCAAAGGAAAGACACTGTGAAATACATTTAAATATGGAGAATTTTGAAAAACTAAAGACTCTATGTCAACATAGTATACACCTTCATTTATTAATGCAGAAAACACTAATACATTTTTAGAATTAAAAACATTTAATGAGTCATTATTAAATTTAACATGAAATCCATCATCACATAGTTGTGAAATACTAAGTAGAATATATTTCAATCCATCAAAAAAATGCACATTGGAAATTAAAACTGAGTTAGAGTTACTGATTTTTCCACGGCCAATGATTTTTACATTGTAATTATAACCAAAGTGACATGTCCACTATCAATTTTTATTATGTTCTTGAAGCATTAATAGCCTCATGTCATGTGTCTTGAATACCCACTTTCAATGTACCATAATCTTTTATAGGATCCCTTTAAGAAATTTTATTACCAAATAGTCAAATAAAAATACACTTTGGTACCCATATTAGTTTGGGTGTATAAATATTAGTGACTCGTGATTTAAGAACCCACATCTGTCTCATAAGATTCATATAAGAATTATGTAATGTGATTGAAAAATAAACTCTATTTGGTCCATACAAGCTCGGAACAGTGGAGAGTGTGTCATAATTTGAACTAGATGAATTTTTTCCTAAACTAGAAGTAATGTTGAATGTCCTAGATTTAGAAACAAAATCAGTTCTTCCAAAATTTCTTTCACCAGGATGATAACCAATACCATTAGTATATTTTGGAGAAATATGTTTACCAAGATTTTATACCAAATTATATTTACCATTAGTAAACCTTTCATGGCCCATATTCTATTGTATATATGATAGATTTATAGCATTGTTTTCTTTGAGTAATTGATCATTTTTCTACCTTTTTATTGTATATTCAGATTTAATAGTTGAGGAAGGAGTATATTATTTATTTAAAGACTTGTATTTATCTTTTGGTTCATTACATGTCTCTTAAACCATATTATTGTACTCAAACATTTCTTATTTAGACATATTTTCATGATCAATTTCATCTCCATAGTAATAGAAATTGTGTACAGAAGATTCCAATATTACCACAAATGTATTTTTTCATAAAACACATGTTGGATTTTTTTATCCTGTTCATCATGTGAAGATTTTGAGTCACTTGAACTGTCCTTAAAATCACTACACATTGCTTTCATTGACTTTTTATACTTTATATGTTTTATATTTTATTTCTTTATGTACTTGATCTTTGGATAGTTAGCCTTTATATGTCCATTTCTCTTACATTCATAGAATACTATCTCATCTAACTTGTCACTTCTTTTCCAATCTTCATTCCAGCTTCCCTTTTGATCATATCTTCTTTTGAAGTTAGGATTTTTGAAAATTTTCTTTTTCATGTAAAATATCATAAAACTTTTGGCTAATTGATTCATCTCCTCATCACTTTCCAGTGATGATTTATCACTTCAATAGATTTCTATAGAGACCTCCAATTTCCCATTTTCTTTGTGTTTAGAGGTTGTGGTCTTAAATGCAATAGATTTTATTTTGGGATCATCCTCTTCTTCCTTGTTCACTTTCATCTCCTCTTCATACATCCTTAGTTTCCAAATTATCTCTTTTACTTGTAATTTTCTAATGTCACATAACTCTCTAATAGAGATAGTGGTTCCTCCCCATCTATCAGTTAGGCATATGAGCATCCTCATGATTTGTTCTTTGGATGTGACTTATTATCCAAGAGAAATAATTTGGTTGATAATTTCATTGAACCTGAGATACATGTCATAAATAGGGTTATCAGGTTTCATTTTAATGTTATCATATTTAATACTACAAGTATTAAGTCTCATTTCATTCACACATGAAGTTCCTTTATGTGAAATAGAACAAATTATCCTGAATTTCATGGGCAATTTTACATTCTGAAATTCTGTTAAATTCATCATCTCTTAAAGATAAATATAGAGGATTCATGTCTTTGTAGTTTTTATTATAGGAAGTCTTGGTTGGGTCATCCCAAGTGATTCTATCGGTAGTAGGAATCTTATACTCATATATAATTGAAGTCCAAAGTTCAAAACCCATACATTCTAAATGAATTTTAATTTTAAATTTCCATAGGGAATAATTGGTTTCATTAATGAATGGTGGTATGTCTGTGGAATCACCATCTTGCGTATTATCCATAACGAAGAAATACTTTGAAAGAGCTTGAAATTTAGAATCAAAAGAAATTTACGGATCTTTAAAGTAAAATCAAAATCACATTTGAATAGGTACAAAAATAGAATCTTAGCATATCCCTTTGATACTAAATGTTGGTCAGAGTAGAGTACTCAAGAGGGGGGGGGGGTGAATTGAGTTTATATAAAAAAAATTGAAATTTTTTCTTAAAAGGTTCAGCAATAAAAATAAATATAGCCAAGTTATTCAATGTAATACAGTTATGAAAGTTTAAATATTAAAATAACTTCTTAGAATATTGATTAATTCTTAGTAATCTCAATATCAGTTATTGAATAAACTTTTGAAGTAATTTTAATAAGAAAAATCAATTATAACTTCTGTCCAAGATTAACTATCAAAGTAAATCAAATTATTTTTGAATTATATAGTAAAATAGAGAAAGCTACATTACACAACACAAGGGATATAAAACAAGTGGTTCAGTCTGAAGTAGATACCTAATCTACTTCACTTGGTGATCACCTTCAACAAAGAATTATATATTAATAATCATGTTTCACACAATGGATTAGATTAAACAATAGTTCACATGACTGTCCAGATCACACAACCTCTTACACTGTATTTCGTGGTTATAAACTACTAGGTCATATAGATACCTCTTCTAAAATTATTCATGTGAGTAAACAAGTGTAAAAACATATGAGTGGTGGGTTATCTTATATCCTTCCATTTTATGAAGGAGACAATGTGTGTTTTAATAAAGACACACACACACTCTACTCGAATGATAAAAACAATACACAATTGAGAAAATATGATGAGATAAGGTTAGAAGTTCTTTGATTGTTATTTTATACAGCTCTAGAATTCTAGGATGAAGCAAATGCAAGAATCGAGTCCTCTTGTGAGAAATAGAGTATCGTATGTCTGGTGCTCTGGTTTCTAGATAGATCTAGCTTGTGCTCTTCATAGACTGTTTATTCAAAAGATGTTCAGGAATCTGATCTATGGTATTCCAACTTTTGGATTCATGAATTATTTTTGGTTTCTTCAGATGTTTCTTGTTTCATTTGTTGATTCTTTTTGCAAGAATGGTCACACTTCCACTACTCTGTAACATGTATGTTTTTGGGCCACACTTTTCTTCTTATTCATGGAGTTCATGTGTTAGAGCCGATAAGATGCACGTATTCTGCACCTCATACCTCATAATATCAAGTGATATATATACAATGAAATATTAATTATTTTAGTGTATTTAAAAGACTCAAATTTGACCATTAGAAATTAAATTGAAAATGAAAAAGCAGATTAAGGAACAGTGTCATAGTCTGTCTAAAAGCAGTGTCACTTGGAAATAGTGTCACCATGAAATTGTGTCTTCTTATTTTCTTTTGAGCGGTGAGCCATTAATTATGGAGTAGTTTAATATATATTATAAACAAGTAGCACAGATGCAGTGTTAGGATCACAGTGTCTAGTCCATTGCTAATCTTCGAACGATGTCTGGTCATGGTGCCAGGGTCACTGTGTCTGGTCAGGGTGTCTAGGTCACGGTGTCTGGTCAAGGTATCTGGGTCAAAATGTCTAGTCACAGTTTCTATGTCATGGTGTCTAGATCAAGGTATCTGGGTGATGGTGTGTGGGTCACTGTTTCTGGTCCTTTGTCAAAAAAAAACAAAACTGGTGGCAGACTCATTGTTTCTCATACATAGCCAAATATCTTTATATAGAATTAAGCTGTAATATTCACAGAATGAATTTGACTTAATAATTCATAAAATAAATCATTATAAAACAATATTAAATATAGTTTATAATATTCAAATATTATTTATTGAAGTTATTATCTAGAGAAAATTTATTTAACATAAAAAAGACACCAAACATCTTTACACATGACTTGAAATGGATTAAACATGATTTATAATATTTGTGATAATTAAAACATTATTAAAACATGAGGAGTCAAACATGATATACAATCCATATAGATGATAAAGACATAAACATTAATATATAGATATTGAATTATCAAATTTTAAGGATTATGAGTGGATCATATATCATTAGTGGAGTTCTCATATAATAAGAGACATCTTTCATCAATAAATTTGTCTGCTTTCAATGATTTTTATGTATACCCTTTTCATTAACAATTTTTTGGTTTGTAATAATAGACACCTCACTTATAAAATGTATCCTTGACATTAAGATGAAAAAGAATATTCAAATGATTTGATAGAATTTTATGATATCACAAAGTCATCAAATATGATATGTGAATCCCCATTTTTTAATATTATCATTTAATGGGTATGATCATGGTTTCTATATAATCTCTCTAAGGATAATTAAATATCTTTTGAGTTATAATGGAAACATATCTTCTTGGTGTATTATCTCTTTTGAGATAATTTAATGAGTTGGTGATGTGGATTATTGATTGTATTTTCCACTGAGATACAGTTCATCGAATAATATGTTTTATGTATCCCAATTATATAAGTAAGAACCTGATCCTAACCATGTGATTCAATGGGACTATGTTTATCCTGAGATTGATTAATTTTTTATTCGAGTATGGATACTAATTATGGATAAACAAGAGAAGCTCCAACCTGTTTAATGTAATTTTTTGATATGAGCCTTATGGAAGCATATAGAAATTCATGATGATACATGGGATCATCAGAGGGAATCGTGAGAACAATGACCAGAGTTCTTCGAAACCAACAACAGTGTTCAAATTTATGATAACGGAACAAAAAATGATAGGGAGAATATAATACCCATGGTTTCTACTATTTTAATCATTAATTGGGTCTTTAGAGGATATATAATACTTTAATGGTGTTTTGTGAATTTATAGATGGTTTTGAAGAGTTTTGGTAGGGTTTTGGGTTAATGGTTTAAACATGATTAGTTGAAATAGTGTACAATTCACAAAAAAATTATTCAAGGAGATACCAGTTATAATTAGGAGAGTGAATAGTTTAAAAATGGTTTGGAAAAACCATTCAGGTTCCTAAGTAGAACCATGAGAGATGAAGGCTCTTAGATAGTATCCACACACAGGTGGTGGATGGTATGCCCAAAATGTGTGGAAAACCAATCTGGCACCCATGGTGATGTATAATATAAGGTTAAATTATTGGAATGGTTTTCCATATAATGAGGCACAACCATGTAGATCTCTTAGTTTCTTTCAGTATCATGCACATGGTTGGTGTAAAGTTGGATAAAATATGAATCATAAGCATGAAATATCCATTAAATTATCCAAATTTATTTGTTTAAACTATATTAAGGCCCCAAAGAGTCTCATTTTTCTTTTCCTCTATTTGTTCCTAAAATTATTCTTCCTCTATGGGAATTTTGGTGATTACTTTTGATCTAGAAGTTACATTTAATAAATTAAGGAATTTTTATAGAAACACTGCCTTAATGTACATAGAAATTTCATAATTTTTTAGGAATAATTAAAACATTATACAAACAGACTCACAGAGTCCATATTAGTCTATTGTGTTTGGAAACATGGAAAAATGAATACTAGTAGACAAATGAGCTACATTATCTCCCACTGGGTTATTCTTGACTATCACCCTTCTTAGAAACATAAAAAATAAAACATATCTTTATAACATGGGGAAAGAAACATAAAAATGGGTATGGTTAAATTCTCATTAAGGGTAAACAACGAAGATATGTAAGCATAATCTAGAGCATAAGGGTCGAACATGATCATGAAAATAAAAGATCATACCCCAAAAATTAAAGATCATATTCATGAATCATGGCATAAATTCTTGAAGTTTATAATACATGAATAATAAATAAATAACATAATCCCTAAAAGAGTAGTATGGTAAAAAAATGATGAATTATTGAAAACATGTTAGTATATAATATTATTTCTATAGAATCCAAGGCTTCGCTACCATGACCATCTTAGTAGTATGGGTTCACTCCCCATACCATCTTGGTAGTCATGGTTCACTCCCATGGCTATCTTTACAGTATCAGTTCACTCCTTTTACCATCTTGGTATTCCTAGTTCACTCCCATGGCCATCATAGTAGCCAAGGTTCACTCCCAACCCCATATTATGTTATCTCATGAGATATAAATCGTTACCCAATACATTGGAGGGAGATATAAGTCGCACATATATCATAATGAAAACATACATACATGTTCCACAAAATCATAAATATTCATGTCATATCCCAAAAAATTCAATGGGTATTATAAATATGTAATCATATCATAACATGTGGAAAAATACAGGTTTCATAATCATTTTATCATAAACATATCCCATGAAAATAAGTGGGATTCAAAAGAATGTAACCTGTGGGATAGAAATGGGTGTCACAAGAATCATTCCATAAAAACATAAACCATTAAAGAAAAAATATGAATTGAACCTTTCTATTATACCCTAAAAGGACTCGAGTAACATCAATGGGTGTCATATTATATATAAAATAAATTATAATGATATTTTCATATCATTTAATGAGGAAAATATTCTTTCTTATTTTAAAAATGTTTTTTTAAACATAAAACTGTTTGAAAGTCATTTTACATAAAAACATATAAAATAATCTTGAAAAAATTATTGAAACTCATTTTATTTAAAACATATAAAAGAATATTGAAATTTTTTAATAGAATGCTTATTTGAAAACAATTTCAAAAATTGTAATGAATGCTTGAAAACATATTTAAAAAAAATTCTTTTAAATTAATTTGAAAACTTATAAATAAAAATTGAAAAAGTTTTGAAAAATAATTCTTTGAAAATACATTGAAAGATTATAAATAAATATTTAAACTATTTTGAAAACCATTTCATTGAAATATTTGAAAACTTATAAATAAAATTTGAAGTGTTTTAAAATACTTTATAAACAAAAAAATTTAAAAACCTTTTTCTTCAAAAATATATTTGAAAACTTATAATAGAATATTTGAAAAAAAGAAAACATTTTTAAAATCATTTTTCATTGAAAATTATCTCTAAGGATCATTTAAAACTATTTTTTAAAACGTTGTTTTTGAAATAAAATAGATTTCTGACCGAAGCGATAAATATTGTCAGATTTTCTTTTAAACTCTTTATTAATTATCATAAGTGAGAAAAAGTGAAAAATTGGTACCAATACATGGATATATCTTGAATAAACATAATAAAATTAAACTCAAGAGTTTTATTGAGATATTAATCATAATATTTCATCAAAGTATGTATAAACATAAATAATCTTGAAATTAAAAGAGATTGCATCAATAGACTCTTATCACATGGTAACTAGGGATCATACTATCCATGTAAGAAAATGAAATTACATGAATCTTAAAATACAATTAAAATAAGTATATTCAATATAAAACATTTCAAAAGTAATTATATACACCTCAAAAATTAATTTAGGTGCATACTAAAACATGTGTCTCCATGAAGGCAAATTGACACTAAACTATCCTACCAAATTGATAGCTTTTAAAACAATAACCAATGAAATAAATATTATAGAATGGATAGGTAAATACTAAATTCATATGTATAATAATCATCTAATACATCCATGGTAGGTATATACAATACACAAAAGTAATGTGTGGTGTATTAATCTTGTATCTTATTGAAATAAAAAGTGAGATGAAATCCTCTTCCCTAGTGTCTTGAATCTCTTATTTCTCATACAAACCAGCTATAAACCTAATATAAAATTTTAATAAATATTTCCAAAGAACCTATTATTATATATAATACCATATATGAGTTTATTATGACCTAATATTACCCTCTTGTTAACAATCCAATGTTAGGTTTTCACTTCAGGTAATAATCACTGTATTCTCCACATGTATCTTAATTTGTTATATCATTGGTACTTATACTTATATCATGATTTTCAGAATGTAAAGCGTGATATAAAATATTATTTACATTAATTATATACTTATATAATAATCAATATAATATTTATTTGTTAAATGGATAGACCATTCATAGAGGTTGTAAGCTGTACATACACATGAACACTATTTCCGTTTTTATTGTCGTATTAATAGAATGGAAGAAAATGATATATATATATATATATTTTAATTATAGTAGAATTATGATATTATATTTATCATATAATTCATCTAAAATCATCATTAATTCATTCCATTTAGTTTGTGAATGAATCACGTCACTTTGAGGGGTGGTAGTCCACACATCCTGAAAAGAAATTATCCTATTAAAAAAATGGAAAGTACAAAGATATGTGTTTTAAAGTAATTTAAAAAGATAAAATAAAATAAAATAAAATATATAACTTATTTAAACATAGTTTCCATCATAATTTCCACAATTATAGGTTTTAATAAAATTAACTATCATCGTTTAATGAGTCGGTAGTTCACTAAAAATGTTAACAGTATATTCGTTACCCACTTAATGGAGGTGTGTGTAAGTGTAGGTATAAACATTAGCATAAAAAATCATATTATATTACAGATAATGTTTTGTTTATAAAATCATGGAATAATGTGACTGTAGTGGGTTTAGAAATAAAATAAAAATAAGGAGCTTGAGAGAATATGTTAGCACTTAATTAGGTAAGTTCTTTTGGTTTGTGCCAAAAGGCTTCCTTGGATTTATTTATGAAAAATGGGGGACTAAAGAAGTAATGGAGGTATTTTGGGACGTTTATTGGTCATATATTGGCCCATCCTATGTGGTTTTAGAGGCTTGAATAAGAGGGAGATATGGTGGCCTTTTATAGGGAATGGAAAGAATATTCTTGACATTTTTGAAAATAAGTTAGGTGTACCTGCATTTTTACATAAAAAATGTCATAGAAAACCAACCAAGCCAAAAATTGGAAGGTTAATGGATTCCTAATGAATATATTTCAATGGAAATAACACAAATGGATTTTTTGGACATGTTTATAGGAATTTTTGGGTATTAAATTTATGGTTTAGTTCTTTATGAACCTAATTTTTCTATTAAATGTTATAATTAATCTTAATCACTTTTAAAAATATTTTGGGTAAAAAAAACTGTTTTGAAAAATTATAAATTATAAATTATTATGATTCCAAATATGAAATACATTTTTCTAAATTAAAATCCTCGATGTGGAATAAATTAATTTTAAATTAATCTCATTGTCAGGTCGACAATATGAGTTTTTAATGTATAAACATTTAAAATATTTCTTTGTTTTTATACCCAATATCCAAGTGAAATTGATCTAAAGGAACTAAATTATATTAATTGATAAATATATTATCTAATTAAACTTTGAAACAAATTTAAAATAAAATTTAACCTTATAAATAAATTATATTAAAAATCAGTCTTGACCTAAAATTCAATATTTATAACAATTCATTAAAAATAAAATCTTACAGAAAAATACTTAAATATTATCCTAACAAAATTTTTATGTCTTTATTTAAAAGCTGAATTTTTTTAGACATAATAATTCTAAAATATTTCTTAAATTTGGATATAAAATGGGTTTATTAAAATATATTAATAGTACATTTATAAAAATATATGTTTTATGAATATAATTGGGTTTCTTCATATCTCATGTCTATAAAATATATTGAATAAAGATAAAAAACATTTTGTTGAATATATAACACATATATTACATTAATATCACCCACTAACAGTATTTAATTTTATTTATTCTTTTAAATCTTCCTTTTAACCACAAATATAATAATATTTCCTTTAATATTTAATTGACTTTCATATTCATTTATAATTAATTGGTAAACTATGAATTTAGATTATATTTTCTAAAAAATATGTTTTCATAAATTAGTTAATAATATCAATTACCTCAAATTTAATGTATATTTTATATATTATTATATTAAATAATAAAATTTAATAATATATTATAGTATGATAAACCGTAGTTTTGTGTGTTATGTAATCCATCAAGGAAAGTCATTGTTTGTTGTAAAACAATCTAAACACATTTTTCCATTTAGGGAAAGATAAATTTTGTGTTTTGTGTTTTTCATGACTAACATGGTGTTTGATATAACTAAATAAAAATAGTGTTCATTAATATAAAATAAACTATCTTCAATGCTCTATAAAATGAGAAATGTCAAAAAGGTTAAATTATTTCCACAAAAAGATAATTCAAAAAATAGTACGGTGTAACATTATACCCCCTTTAAAGTTAATTTCATCCTGAACATTCTTCTAGAATATCAAATATTTAATATATGAAATATTCATTCATAAAAACCCACATCTCAAAAATGGATACTAAAACATCCCATAAAAAGGGAATATTAGATCCACAAAGGTTACCCAAATTAACATATGACTAAGTTTCCACATTGAAATATATTGGTTGGGAGTTAATATTGGACACAGATTTTTTTTTTTAATATTTATAGGCATTGATTTTGGTCATCAATCAATAAGAAGTTAATGTTAAAAGAAAATCAAGGGTCCTCAAAGTCATAAATCTATGATGATTTATAAGGCCATTGGTTTAAAAAAATTAAGGTTTTAGGAAAACACATTTTTTTATCATTATTCTAACATTGGGTAATTATTATTTTGACCAAGAATATAAGGAAATATAAATAGTAGATATATTTCTAAAATTTCATTCTTTGGTTGTAATTTTATCAATTATAATTCATAAATAACATAATGAAATGGATGTTTATAAATTATCTTCGATTCCTAATGTACTAAAATAGGATTTTAGCATATCTTAATGCCTATAATAGAATGAAAAGTATAACTATATGAATATTAAAAATAAATATGGCTCAATGTATAAACATTAAAAGTTACACTACCAATTCATCAATAATATTTATTCATATAAAATAATTATACATTAACCTATAAATCATATAGGCAAGTGGTAGGCATGAAACCCTTATTGTCTTTCGGTCACGAGTTAAAGGCATGCGGCCTTGTTAGACATGATAGGTTGTGACCTGACATACTTGATGTCCTTTTCAAAAACCATGCTAATATAATTTAAAAAATAAATAAGATAGAAATACTTTAAATAAGGATAATCACTAAATATCCTTTTAACCATGGTTTTTAATAAAAACTTAATGTATAAATACGTCATCCAAAGTTTAAAATAAAATTTTCAGGAATGGTTAACCTTATAAAACATCTAAACGATGAAAATAAAATAATTTAAAATAAAATTCACAAAACTAAATGATCATTTATTCCCCATATATCACAATGTAGATAATTTATTTCACCTTTAAAACATGTCAATAACATCATTATATATTTTATTGAAAACAAACTATAACTACTGTTCGTTTTCATATATTTACATTAATTATTCATTCGTATAACCTACTATCTTAATGATTATAAATTATTTCATTTTTAATAACCAAATTCAATATCCAAATGTAATCTTTATATAATGTAATATGTATTATAAGTTTATATCAATTGTACTTTTAAAACAAATCATGAAATTTGGTTATGAGAAAGGAGCTATGTTATAATCATTGATATAATTAGTCGTATGAACAAATGATAAATGTTTCTATTTTTCGAAAATATGTATGGAAAAGTTGGAATAATAATTTTATATTTATATAATGAAAATAATATCAAATTATTTCTTTATATAAAGTTATATATATAATTCACGTGGTGTGGTGATGAAAAGTGATAGTTACATCACTTTATGAAGACGGTAGTCCGCATGTACATGAATGATGTTTTCATCATTCAGTGAGTTGACATGTAGAGAAAAATGATATATTATAATTTCATAATACAACATATATCATAAATATCATAATTATGTCACTTATATCACATTCATTCATTAAATATATCCTCATTATCTTCCACATAAAGTGATAGTGAAAAATGAATCACTTCTCTTTATGAGGCGTAGTGCATTGTAGAGACAAGATATGTTATCATATCTCTTATGGAATGGAAATTAAAAAACATATATTATATAATTATGTTATAAATATTAATTTTATACTCTTAATAGATCATCACACCCAACTATGGTATTTGTTAATGTAAAAGATGAATAGTTTTGTGAGGCAGTAGTCGGGCGTACACATGAATGGTGATTTCTTAACCACATTATTGTTAGTGGTGTTGGTTTCAGATAATGAAATTAATATAAAGACATATAATTTTATTTTATATACTTATATTTTTATATAATAATGGTTTAATAAGAATTTAAGTTGGTGGAAGAATAAATAAAATAAAAAAACTTGATGAAGAATGATACCTCTTTATCTGGTAACCTCCTTAGGCTTGCTCCAAAATCATTTAAGGATTGGTATTATTGAACAATTAAGGCTTCAAAAATGATGGGATGGATATTAAGAAGATATTTTATTTGGTATTGGATGAACTAAAAGGGTCTAAATATGTGATTAAGTGAGGAGAGAGAGGGATTTTTAGAAGAGAGGTGAGTGTTGCACATGTAATTCTTTTAAAAGAAAAAATATTAACAATGTTTTTCCCAAAAAAAATATTTTCAAAATGGATTATTATATATACAAAGAATTTATATGGTCTAATAATTTCCATAAAATTTATTTGAGACAAGTTTCTTGATCTATTTAACCCTTATATTTTTAGTTTAATCCTCATGTAAACCCATTTTTACGTTAACTGTTATTATTAGTTTATTTTATTTTTACTATTTATTTTGATAAAACATTAAGTTTAACTCATGAGAAAATATAAATTATGATTACTTAAAATATTGAATGAATTTTTCAAAATTACATTCAAATAATTAAAAATTTCTAATTTAAAATTAGTCCCGCAGATGAAACAAGAAAGCAGGTTTCTAAAGAGAAAATGTTTAATAACTTATAATGTTTTATACCAAATATTAAATATTAAAATGATTTCAATAAACAAAATTATATATATATATATATAATTAAACTATGATAACTTTAAAAACAATTTTTATTATAATTTTAATTTAGAAATAATTTATAGAAAAGACAGATTTCAATTAATATTCAATATTTCTTTAATATTTATCAAAAAAAGACACATTACCATAAAATCCAAACAATTTACCCAAAAATTACTTTAATATTATGATTTTAAAAATTAATATTTATTTATGAAATATTTTTTCTGAAAGGGGAAAAAACTTTGAAATTACATTTGCAAAGAATGAATAAACTTTTATTTAGAAAAAAATATTGTTTTTCAGAAAATATTTCTTTTTCTCTATTAAATGATTCTTATTTTTCCTAAAAGAAATTTATAAACGTAATTTTCGTAATTGAATTAGAACTATTCATAATATATAATCTAATGATATACTTTATAACAGTTTATTTTCACATGGGGTTCCGTGTTCTACAATCTATCGAAGATATTAAATTAAGAGGAATATATTTCTTGGGTTTTTTAACCTCTGTCACAAACACTATAACTTGTTATTTTCTTATTTTAAAACACTGGTTTTTATAATTAATTTTCATATAGGTTATATAATATCATATTATTCTTGAATAATTCATTTCTTAGAAAATAGTTTTCAATATGTTTTGTGTGATTATTTAAAATTATAAATTTTTACTTATCCGTGATGAATTTTAAAAAATCGTTTCATATTTTGAATCATCATAATTAATATAAGGTAATAATTTAAACTTTTGTTTTGATAATAATGATTAGTAAAAATAGTAAAAATAAATTAATGTGGTTATGGTTAAAATGAGGTTTTACGACTTACAAGAACTTATGGTAACATTTATTTTCTATACACATAGAATTTTAATTTGATTTATAAAATATTATATATAGAATCAATGGGAAGAAATTTTTTTATAATGATAATTTATTTTTTATTTTAAAGGATATATTACTAATGTAAAAAATATATTTATCACATTGAAAACTAAATTGGTCAAAGTACATAAACATAGAGGAAAAGAGAATAAAATATTTTCAAAAAGCTATTTTTATGGGGTGGAGGTGTGTTGTGACATTAATTTCCCTCCAATATAGTATTTATCAATTTTATAAAAATATGGGGTGAGTGTGATTTCCAATTATTGAATAGTTTTTAATTATTTTAAAAACGTCACTCCTAAATTATAAAAGGGTACTCCCTCCCCTCACATATTCACACCTCTAAGACCATTTGGCTCAAAAAAACCATAAAAAACATCCTTCCCTACCATCCTTAGACTCATTAAATTTGTGATGGAATTTTAAAAATACTAACCCTAAAGTCCTTAAATTGTGTTTTAATGATTCCAATAAAATAAAACCAGTATCTACCATATAATTTTATATTTTTATTTTTATGGAATAAAAATTATTTAGCACCTTCTCTATCAAATGGTAAACATATCCGTCACTCATGTATACAGAGAAATATCACCACATGAACCAATTTAATTTTTTTACATCACCAATTCACATGGAAAATCATAATTATTGAAATAATGAACATATATTAAAAATATGACCAGATATAAATTCTTTAAAATTATTATATCATCCACCTCTTTACCCATTAACCCATTATGAGAACAATATCATCACTAATGTGTATGTATGAACGTCTGTTTCCACGAAGTGAGGCAATTCATTTTCCATGTCCAACATTCAAGGATAGTTAAAAAAATTAATATAATGGTAATGTATGAATATTTTTATATTAATATAATTATTTATAATATATGATGTTATCATTTACACAATAACCATAACTATCAATACAAAACACACACAAGAAAGAAAGGTTACTAAACAACCGAAACAATAATAATAATCAATGATTTTTAATGAACTAGAAGTAAGATGTTATAATAGAAAAATATATGATATTATTAACATTAATATGGTTCGGATATTAATTAATTATATTCTTAAAACCATTATACAAGAGGATAATGTTTTTTAAACCAAAACTAAGCATGAGTTGTGGGATTTGCCTCTATTTCCATTCATTGAGGCATATTGTAATGTTATGAACCTAATTACATTATATATTATATATACATGTAATTTTACATGTGATGTAAATAATCCTTCATAATTCCTGTTATTTTATTTTTTTGATTAGAATTATTTCATCCAAGTTTATTTTACATGAAATTTACCAATTATGAAATAATTTCCTAACAAAATTTTATTTTATTATGCTTTATTACATCTTCATTTTAATTAATATAATAATATTATTCATGTAATTATTTTTTATCATATTATTTTTTATTTATGATTTTTTTTACAATTGATAAATACAATCAATTTATTGATTAATTCCTACTTCAACATTATGATCATTGTAACAGTTTCCCATCTCATATTGTCTTTTTTGGGACATAAGTTTTATTATAAACCTATTAACTTTTATGAGATGAATCTACAACCCCATTTATATGTTAAATAATGGATCTAAATATATTAATAATATTAAATATTTTATTTATTTCATGGGGATTTTTACTCAAATGTTACTAAAGCGG
The DNA here is from genome assembly GCA_963277665.1 of Viscum album. Classification (NCBI taxonomy): domain Eukaryota; kingdom Viridiplantae; phylum Streptophyta; class Magnoliopsida; order Santalales; family Viscaceae; genus Viscum; species Viscum album. Next base: position 1,721,583,466 of record OY728145.1, read on the forward strand.
TAATAGTTTATTTAACAACTCATTTTAATAGGGATTATTTACACATGAAATTCCATTAGAAATAATTATTCGATCATTATATAATAAAAGCATATGATTTTATTATCTTGTGGTTATTTATGATGTTTTATAGTAATTGTTACATTTTTTTTATCCTTGGTAGTTATAATGATTGATAAAATGGTTTTAATAAAATCTGACTTGAATTTTTCTCTCAGCCTAAAATCTTTTTTTTTTCATTCTAATAATTGTTCTCTAAATATAATTTTTTCTAAAATGTTTTACTGTGTCTATTAAAAATTAATTTTACCTATAATTGTATTTATAAAAATTAAGAGGAAACTTCATCTCATTTTCTAAAAAAATATACTTTTAAACTTTGTTACAAAATGTGAAAGGAATCATTGTTTTAGCATACTCAGAGAGAAAAAAACATTCCAAAATATATGAAAACTTATTTAGTTGAATATTATATTACATATTGAAAATTTTTATCTTTAAATAAAATCATTTTGTTAATATGTTTTCAACTCATATTATTTAAATATGTCTTCTAAAGTGGCATGGTTATTTTCTTAAATAATGTTTTAAGGATCTTTTTTATGATTTTATAATCATAAAGGAAGAAAATGTTTTATTCTATATATACTCATTTGGGATATGTTATAATTATTTGATAATTATTCATTTTCTCTATGTTTTTTGTTTTATTTGACCAGGAAAATTATTGAAATTCTCTTTCTTGAATAATTTTTGTAATCATTAACAATCACTTGAAAAAATCACTTTATTGTTATCATTAGAAATTATATTTACCCTAAACAAAAAATATTATTTATCATAGATATTATTATTATATAACCCATATTTCATTTCTATATAAAGTTTTTTTCATTGGAATTTATATCATTTATTGTGGAAATATTGATATTTATTATTATTTATTCAATATGGACATTTATTAATAAAACATATAATTCATGAATGATATTTATCATTTGATATAAAAGGAATTTGTTGTACATGTAGTGATATGTGGGAGTCTAAATGTATTGTCCCCTCAATACATCAGTGGGTCTCATGGGAGAAATTAGTTTCCAAAATTAATTGGGTTTTTACCTATAGTTTTAAACTATCTTGTGAATGGTATTTTCACACCATCACCTTGAAAACCCATTTATTTTATTCTTTTATTGATCTTGAAACTTGGGTAGAGGTTTAGGTTGTGTTTCAGATTAAATTTTTATGTTTTTGGATGTTTCAGGTGGCTATTTGGCCTACACATGGTTTTGTCACATGGTTTGGAAAATATTGCATCCCAACATAGGTAACCATGCAGAACGTATGGAATTTGGGAAAGAAGATACCACATGGTTTGTTTATAGTACGTAAAACTATGAGGGTTTTCCATGCAGTCAGCCTTCACTTGGAATGTTGGTACTGCATGGTTTTCACATAGTTTGTTAACTATGCGACCAATCTGTGCAATCTGACAAGAATTTTATAATATTAAAATCCTTAATCAACCATTATCCATTTTCCCCAATTCAATCCAATACAATTTTTTTTGAATTTTGAATATTATGGGGTCCCAAAACACCCTCTCTTTGGCTCGTTCTCCACAATAGATGCTCCTCCTTCGAATTTAGGTAAGGTTTTAGGGTTTTGGCCACACCCCCCAATTATCCCTTACTCGCTTGGTTTCTTTTGGGTTTCCTTGGGGTGTTTCCTCTTGGAAAAACCCTATATATTAGGGTTTATGTGGGGTTGTATATTATTTATCTTTAGGTTGAATGGATTAATCTTCAAGTCAAATTCATCCTCTTTCCTAAGGATCGTTGAATTTTCACACCATTAAGGTAGGTGCCTTGAGGATTTTCCTTTCTAATAAATTACATTGATACTTTTAAAAAAAATTATATTTATTTCTCACATTCTTATGATTCACTTTATAAGTTTATTTTGGTTCTTGGGTGTTGGTGTAATTTTTAAAAAATTGTTTTAAAATTGATTTTTTAAATATGCCCATGTATATATGTACTAAAGGTGTTTGTGGAAATATCAAGTTCTCATATAAAATGAAATTTTCTATTTTGATAAGTTTTTATACTTGGATATATTATTATATTATTGGTAAATTACAAATTTTATTGTTCTTGTGTAGAATTGGTGGCTCTTATGTTTATTTCTTACATATCATTTGTTTTTTGGTTTGGAAGCATGTGGGGTTCCATTAATGGTTTTTTGTGTGATTTAATGAAACACTTGAATTCTTCAATTAGTTGTGGGAACATCCTTATGTGCATGATGTGAACACCTGGATGGTCCAATAAAGGATTATGGTCTTGGATGAAATTGTATTTCAAACCACTTATCATCTCTTCTTCATTGTTTCCTTCTTAAAAATCATAATAATTTACTAAAGGTTCTGATATTTCCAATTGACATGAAAGTGGATTTAAAATTATATTTGATGTTATGGGTTGTATGGGAAATTGATAAATGGTTGGTTTCTAAATATAGTGAAATCCTATTTGTAATCTTTATGTGTATTTTGTGTTTTTATCATAGTTTTGAATGGGATGAGAAATGGAATTGAATTTTAAAGGTAAAGACCTGATTGGAATTTAATAATGAAATGCTGTATTTTTTTATTGATTTTATAAAATAATATAGAATCTTATTTGTAAATTTAATTTGGTTTTAAAAGTGTATGGACCTTTTGGAAATTAAATATGCATTAGACATTTTGTTTTAAAACATGTAAATTGTGAAGTTGATTGGATTTTTAAAATGTTTTGTGAAATAGTTTGGGTGATTGTGCTATGTGATGTCAAATTTGGCACTTTTAAATGGATTTTTATTTGATGGGAACCATTATTGAGGATTTAGCCTTGTGGGTTATCTTATAGGTGGAATTAGTTTTTGGGGTATGCAAGTGCGGTGATGGATGGTAAGGTGAGTCACACATGTGAAGGACACCTACTTACATAGTGTACTGTTACCATGTGATTCTATGGAATTCGACAGTTTTGGGTGAGGGTTTCTTATCAACCCTTATTAGAAGGGTTGGTACCCCTTGGATGGATTAGAGGCTGCGTGGGGAGTGCCATTGGATTGACACGTTTATTTAAAGCAATTGGTTACAGACTACGGAGTTACACCAAGGGCGGGCGGGTGGATCTGACTAGAGTATGTCCAAATATCATTATAGGGATGTTTAAGAAGTTTCCATTATTACTAATTATATTTTCTTATTTACATTTTCCTGCATGTGGTTTTTTTATTCTACCTATTTATTTTTCAGTACATCTTGGTATCATTTGTATGGTTTTTTGTTTGGGTGTTAATTGTAAAATAGTAATTTTTTTTCAAACTATTATTGTGGTGTGTAATGTTTTTAAAAGGAAAATATATGTTGTTTATCAAAAATTAAGAAATGTATTTTCTATTTTGTATTCCAAAATAATGCTAATCGACTTTTTTTAGGAAAGGAATGTTATGGATTCTATGGTGGTTTCCAACTATGCAACGATGCTCACACCCTACTTGGTATATTTGATGTTAGATGACCAGATATATTTGGAAGGATATAATTTATGGTTTGAGCTCTCATTATTTAATTATTTTGGTATTATGGTTGGTGGAGACCATGAGGTCACATAGAGATAATGGTAGTGTGGTTCAGTTCCAGTTTTTTTAGTTTCTGTTATGTCCAGCTATTGTAACTGACCCAATTTTGTATTTTTATTTGAGATTCATTTCATGCTAGTTATTCTATGAATTCAGTATATTTTTTTGATCCTCATTTATTGGATAAAAATTTCCCCATTGTGATTTCCTTGATGACTGTTTCTATTTTTCAGCCAGTGAGGATCAGGAAATCCCTTCGAGCCATGTTTTATACTAGGTCGAATGTTAGGTCAAATAGAACTCCAACCTCGTTCTTAACAAAATAGTATAATAGGAGGCTCATTTTTATTTCAGTATTCTGGTAGATTGGATATTAGAACTATCAGAACACGAGAGGTAGGTATAGGATGAGCATCACAAAGCCTTTTTCATTCTGATCCTCAAGATACTAAGGGTAGTCCTGGATTTAAGTATTTTGTTTTTGTATTGGATTGAGGGATGAAAATCGAGGTTACTCGATTTCGTATTGTAATCTAACATTAATTAGTGACCCATGTGGATTGAAAGTGCATTTTTCAAGGTTCTCTTTGTTTTTGATTCTTACTTGGGGCATGACCCACTACCATGTGAGAAAGTTGGACATGGATACTAGTTCCTCATTCCTGTAGTTTTTCATGCATTATGTCTTTCTTCAATATTAGTTGAAGTAAGTTATCATTAAAAATGAAAAATAGTTTTTAAAAATGAACAAAAATTCTTTCTAATGGTTTTTGGTTAGTTTAATGGGTTTTGAAAGAGCGTGCTTTAGATTGAAAATTGGGTAAGATCTTGGGTTTTGATTTCGGAATGGTAAGTGTGACCCTTGGTATTCTTTATTAATATTTACATTTTTGCTGGTATGTAGAGACAGTTTATATTGTCACATATTCATGGAGGATGCAAGAGGCAGTGGATGGACACATTTGTGATGGTTTATAGGGTTCCATAGGTTAGTATTTGAAATTAATGTTTTGACAGGGGTTTTCTGAACTGGGTTCTAAGTGGAAAATCATTTGGGTTTTGTTTTTATAGAAAAAGTGTATTCTTATCCTATGAAAATAGTTTTTTGTTCTTGTAATGTGGTATTGGGGGAAGAAAATTATGCATCTTAAATGAAAATGTTGATATTTTAATATAGAATTTTTGGTTTCTCTTATATTTTTATTTGTTTTTAAGCCTATTGTTTTTTTCTGGATGTTCATTTTATTTTTCATTATATTGATGTAGGTTTTGAATTGGTGTTTTTTGTGTTATTAAAAATATGACACCAAAATGGTCCCCAAATATTCAATGAGACATGACCAGTTCTTGGTTATTCTTAGATATTTCGAATCCATTATATTGATCTAGGTCTATTAGAGGTAGTGGAGTGGCCTGATGAAGTTTAGAGTGTCTTCATGTCATTGGATAATTCTGAATTTGTTAGAGTTTGTGCTCTTATGAAATTTTTTAGGGTTCATATTTTTATGAATTGATGTTTTTTCCACCATCAATTCTATTTTGGATAAAGTGGGAAGTATTTAAGTCCATCTTTTTCTGATATTTTGTACCTGAGGAGGTGAAGATAGAGAAAAGGGAAGATCTTAATACTATTTAAAAATGCTGGGAAATGGTGAAGGCCAATGTTGACTACTTCAAGGACCTAGTTTCATTTTATAAGGAGGTGGTATCACATGATCGGTTAATGGATTATATTTTCATCGGGGGTCATCACCAAATGATCATTGATCAATCCATCTCCACCATGGATATTCATTTTAAAAGTTCAAGGAAGTCGCAAATTGGGGGTCTAATTTTACTCTTGAAGTTTATCCATATGGAAAGGAGTACATGCCATAGGGACCTACCTTTTAGGAGTCTGCTTAATCGGTTCTAGCTTCCAGTTCATCAGAACATTCACTTGTGTTCCACCAGTGTGGCCGGTTTAAGAACGTATAGATGTTTTTCACCAATCCTATGAATACAACCCATTGTTTGATTATTTGGGTCATCTTGGGAAGTTTTGTAGGAAGAATTTCTTAAAGAATGGGTTTTATTATCCATGGATGTCAGTGTCTGGTTTTGAGGCCGTCAATACCTTAGTCATCAGGACTCCAGCTACATGCCTTGGGGTGAACCCATTGAATAGTTATTGATTAATGGGTATGTGGGGGAAAACGTTATCCAAGATTTACTCCCATGATAAAGTAGATATTTTCATAGTTTCTTTGTTTTCCAAATTGTTGCTATTTTAAGTTCATCTTTTCATTGTAAAATTGTGATGAAATAATTATTCCATAGTTTAAATGAATATTTTACCTAAATTGGGATCTTTAAATTGTTATAACCTCATAAATATGATCTAACTTTTAGTGACACTTTTTTAGAGATGTTTATGTTTTTTGGAATTGAAGGATGGAGGTTCTGGTTTGTGGTTTTGTTTGACTTCCTTTAATAGGTTTCCCCAAGTGTCATGGTTCAGTTTCGGTGGAAAATTTTTAGTATGGAAGTGGTGTTATCTTGCTTGTGTGATGAACTTGGATAAGTTTAGATGGGGAGTTATCATTAAGAGCATGGTATTTCATGATTAATGTAGTGATGTTTGGGTGGGCTCATGTTGTGAGTTCTCCACTTTCATGTAAGTACTATTTGGGTTCTTATTGTGGTGAAAACCTATTGGGTTCTCCCTTCATTAATGTTTAGTATTTTCTTCTTGATCAATCAGGTTTGACTTGTGTAGTGAAAGATGACATCGAGGTTCGTCTTTTCTTGGGATTTTGTTCAGGAATGGAATTGAGTTGTGCTTACATTTCGGCTAGCTGTCTCTTGAGGGTAAGAAAGTGTTTATTGTGGAGATAATTAACACATCCTATCCTCAAAAATCCTCTAACTTTATTATATTCTGGATCTTGATATATGGTTTGAAGTTTTGGTTGATTCGGGGATTAAATTTTTATGTTTTCGGATATTTCTGGTGGTTTTTTGGATTGTCCATAGTGTGGGAGCACGGTTTTGGAAACTGTGTGGCACAACCTAGGAAACCATATAGTAGGTATGGAATATGGTACCGAAGCTTCTGCATGAGTTGAACATGGTATGTCAAATCATGCAGTTTTCCTATGTGGTCAGTCTCCTTTTGGAAATTAGCTACCACATCGTTGGTGCACCGTTTTGTATACCATGTGGCCAAACCATGTGAGCTACCCATATTTTAAAAATTTTAAAATTCCTAAGCTACCCTCCCTTTTAATCCCTATTTCAGGGCCCTCCCTTTTTGTTGATTTTGACACGTAAAGGGTTTCCAAAACCCCCTACCATTTTATTCTCCTTTATGGATGTTCCTCTATCAAATATAGTATGATTTTAGGGTTTTGGATATTATTCTAGCCTTTCTCCCTTTCACTCTAGGATTATTTTTGTTTCTTAGGGGGATTTGTTTCGGAACCCTAGATTTTAGGGTGGGTGTGTGGTTCAATTTTCTTGATGTTTAGGGTGTGTAGAATGATCTTCGAGGCCTATTATACCTGCTTAAAATTTTTCATCACATTATCACACCATTGAGGAATTTAACTCCATGATTTTTACGTCTATTGAATTTTATTGATGCATCAGTGTTTTTAAAAAACTCATAATTATGTTTTTAATTCCTATGATGAAATTTCTTAGTTTTTTATAGTGATTGTATTCTAGTAGAATTTGTTAAAATTTGTTTTCAAAGTGATTCTTTAAATATTCCCATGTATATATACACTCAAGGTGTTTGTTGAAATTTGAATTTCTCTTTTAAAATATAATTTTTTGTTTAATGAAGTGTTTATCCTTGGTTATGTTATGACATTATTGTTAAATAAAAATTGATGTTTCTTGTGGAAATTGGTGAATCTTATGTGTAATGCTTACATGTGATTTTTTGCTTCAGTTTTGAATTATGTGGGGTTACTTTAATGGTAGTTTTGGGTGATTTTATAATACACATGACTTGGGCCATTGGATGTGGGCACATCTACGTTTTTCCTATGTGCACAGATGGATGATCCTAAAAATGTTAATGGTCTTGGATGAAATTTATCCACTTAAAAACTGAATTTAATCCCACTTATCCTCCCTTCATAATTATTTCCTTCTACTAACTCTTAATGAATTTATAATGGTTCCATGATTTCAAAATGAAATAAAAGTGTTTTCAAAATTATATTTCAAGTTATGGGATGTGTGAAACCTAGAGAAATGGTTGGTTTCTAAATGGAGTAAAATATTATTTGGAATCACTATATGTATTGTGTGTTTTAATTATTGTTTTATATGGGTTTATAAATGGAATGATATTTTCAACGTAAATGCAGAATTTTATATTCAAAAGTGTTATTTTGTATTGATTTTGGAAAATAATGTAGAAACAAATTTGTAACTGTATTATGGTTTTAGATTTGTAAGGCTCATTTGGAACTTGCGATGCATTATTAGTTTTTTTGAAACATTTATGATGTGAAGCCTATTGAAATTTTAAATTTTTGGGAAATTGTTTGAATGATTATGTGATGTAATGGCCTGGTTGTAACTTTTAAAAGGATTTTTATATGACGGGAAACCCTATCGAGGATTTCCCATTGTGGTTTATCGTATAGGTGGTGCAGATTTTGGGGTAAACAAGTACGATGATAGTAGGTAAGGTGATCCATGCATTCAAGGTCCTCTTACATATGTAGTGTACAATTTCCATGGGTTTCTTGGGCATATTAAGAGGGTTGAGTGATAGTTCCCTATCAAATATGACTAGACTGGTTGGTACCCCTTGGATGGATTAGAGGCTCGGTGGGTGGTTCCACTGGATTGGGTTGTTTAGAGTAGTAAGTTGGTTATAGACTATAGAGATTCATCATATTTTGATAGCTTTATCTGACTTTGGTACATATAAGGATAATTATAGAGATGTTTAGGAAGTTCCCATTGTTACTACTTGTATTTTCTTATTTACCCTTTTCTATATTTGTTTTTTTCTTTATTATACCTATTTATTTTTCATCACTTCTTGGTATTGTTTGTATGGGTTTTAGATTGGGTTTTAATTATAAATTGGTAAAATGTTTTCAAACTATAATTGTTTTGTGAAATGATTTATAAAGGAAAAGCGGCAATATTTAGTAAAATGTAAAAAACTATTTTGATATGTTTATACCAAACACGTGTTAAGGGTATATTTTTACAAAAGGAAAGGTATGGATTCTATGGTGTTTTCTTAATGGGTTGTGAATATCACACCCTACTTATACAATTCAGTGTCAGTATATTTCAGTTGTTATACAGGTTTTGATTTTTGGTTTAAGCACTCGTTGTAAGACTAGTTGGGACTTGTGGTTGGTGGTGACCAAGAGCTCACATGGAGATCAAGGTAGGGGGTTCAATTTCATTTCATAATTGATTTTATAATTTTTTTTGGAAATTTTAATTGCACCATTTTTTAAATTTATTTGAGATTCATTTATTGTTCGTTCTTCAATGAATTCAGTTTATTTTATTTGTATCCTTGTTTATTAGAAAAAATAGTTCCATTAGTCGTTTCCTTAATGCCAAACATTAGATGACATCCTATAGAGACCAGGAATTTCCTTTGGGTCTTGTCTTGTATAGGGTTAGATGTCAGGTCTGATGGAACTACTTCTGGTTCATAGTAGGTCATGACATTATAAATATATATTTATGTATGAGATCATAACATCCAAATTTAGGTATTTCCATCATTTTGAATTAATTTTTTATTATCTATGAAATTATTTAATTGATATTATCCCCCAAATAATTTTTTTCTAATGTTGTTGATTAAATGTAATGTGGGTTGATTTATTTTATTTTAAATATTAATTCTTACATATCGAATTGTTATAGTCAAGTTACTTATTAAATTGAATGTTTATTAAGTTATTTAAATTTCCAAATTTGTTATGCCTTATAGACTCATGTAAGCTTCCACCATATGTAGTACTCAATAATCATTTTGTCTCACCCTTATTTTGTTTCTTTTCCCAGGGATATAAAGAATAATTCATTGACTGATTTCAAGGATAATAATTAATTTCAATTACTATGTTTTTTAATCCCAATGTAAAATGTGTATAATTTGTGTATCTTGTTATCCAATACTAATAAAATAATATTTACTTTAGTGTTTTACCCATTTATGTCTATTTCAATGAAAATAAGTAGAAAATAGCTCTAGGTTAATGAATTTATGGTCATTATAGTTTTTATTAGAGTAGGTTTTGTATAGACCTTGGGAGATAGATTAAGGAAAACATAGATTATAGAACAAAATCCTATTGTTTAATTTCAGAATAAGTTCAGAATAACATACTAATTCTTTTCTAAGGAATAAATTATGCAGTTATCCCTATCAATACTACCCATTTTGGATACTAAAATTGGATTTGGCATTGAAACAGATTATTCTAGGGGTAAAACCACAAAAAAGAGTTGGTCAGATATATCCTGGAAATTATTCCATTGCATGGTGAATGTTTTCTAACTACACACCTAGTTTAAAAAACTTATTGAATATACTAAAAATAATTCAAATTTTATTTAAAAAACTATTATAAGGTATTTGTAAATAATTTTAAACAAAATAATCCAAGTTTATGATTTTGTGATTAAAAATACAAAAATTTCTAATTTGTATTATGTGATAGACCATATTTATAATTATACATTATGATTTAAAATTATTAATTTCATGTGATAAAATATTATATATAATTTTTTAAAAATGAAACATGTAAAAGATTTTTCTATCAAATTTCAAGTACAATTTAGTGATTTACTATTGATAAATCCAATAGAACATGTATTGGAACTGTAAAGATCAAGGATATTTTTGGGAAGCATAATATGTTTAAGAAAAAAAATTCAAAAGAATAAATATTTTTTAAAAAAGTAATATTATTCTATATATATTCTTTTTATGCCACAGAATCCCCCATCGTTTAGTGGGACTTCTAATCCTTTGGTTGTAGAGAAATGGATTATGTCTCTTGAGAAGATATTTATAGCTTAAGGATGCGATGAAAAGAAAAATATTACAATTTCATCGTATTTTATTAAAGGAAATGTTAATAAACGCGGTTTATTGATCTAAACTAATAGGGAGGAAGATTGAATAGAACACATGGAATGTAAATATTTAAAAGAAACATTCTTCAAGAAATATTTCCCTAATGAGAAAAGAACTAAAATGAAGTTAAATTTACTTAGATTATATCAAAAAGAAAAAGAATTTATTAGAGTATATAAGGGTACCTTTTCAACACAATCTCGGTATGCAATATATTACATAGGAAATAAAAATTCATCATTTACAATTTTGTTAAAGGTATAAATCCATGTCTCCCAAGGATGCCGGTTTATAAAAAACATTCACCATATGATGATATAATTTTATGTTCTATCAGAATTTGGTATGCATTTTCTATATCATATATATTCAAATAGAGTCATGATAAAAAGGTATAGGAAGATAAAAAATTTGTAAGGGGAAACAGAGAAAGTAGTATTTCCCCACATGTGATAATTTTGGAAAAAAAACATAATGTTTTCTTAAAGGAAATGGGAGTTTTAAAAACTTATAGAGAGAAATTCTATAATGTTTATGAATTAATGGATACCAAAAAATATTATATGTTATGTTTTTAAATTGAAAGGATTTTGGGTGTCACATAGATTTTTTTTCCCGGAATCAAAAGAATATACCTCATAAGAATCGAAGGAATCAAGGTCATGCATAAGTTATTATTATAGCTAAAGCGGAATGATTAATGTTAATGTGTATTTTGATTAAAAAATTTTATTAGAGAAGTATTTTATCAATGATATTTTGGTTATAAGAACCATAAAATGAATAAGGATTTTACTCAGTTGTTTTCTTAAATTATTTGATACCATATGTTGAATGGTTCTGATAACAAAGAAAAGTGATTTAGTGGTAGGGTGATATTTTTACAAAAACACGTGATTAAGGTAAATATCACCATTAAAATATTAACAATGTTTAGTAAAAAATGTTTATATATGATCAAAATTGATGAAGTAAATGGATATTATTCATGAACATGGAATTAATTGGTTTGTTGATGAAAAAGTAATTAGTTTTACATCATATAGAGTATAAAGGATCTTTTTTTTGTGGAAAATATTCTACAATTTGTTATTTTAATTACTGAAAAAAGAGAAATATAATTTTTCAAAGAATTCATATTTTCATTAATAATTTAGGGTAAATTTCATTATTAACATGTTTAATGATAATATATAATAAAAGTATTCACATATTTGGTATGGGACATTATTATTTATATTAGTTATGAGGTTGAATGTTTGATCAAATATACACGATTTATCATATTTTAATATGTTCAGACATATTTTGGATGAGTATTAAGTATTCAGAATGACCTTTATCTATCATTATATAAAAAGAGATGTTGTATACAATCATACTGCAATGATGTTATTGAAAAGGAATATTTTTCAGACTCAAACTTGTTGAGGATACAATAAGAAATGTAAAGACTTTTTAGGATCATATTAAATAAGCTCAAAGTTAGAAAAATAAATTTCTTGAAAATAAGATGAAGGATTTATAATTTAAATTTTTTCATCAGATTTTCATGAATGTATCTCCATTTAAGGATTTCATAAGGTTCGGTAGGAAAAAACCTATGCTTGAGGTACATAAAACCAATTATACTTTTAGAATGGATTGGAGTTATCATTAATGGGTTGTTGTTTACACCAAGCATCTCTTAAGAACATGATGTGTTCAATATATCAACGTTATGTAAGTACATTCTAGACCCACTGAATGTGATTACCAATAATGAAATGTAACTATAAAATGATTTATCTTACTCTGAATAGTCCATCCAAATATTTGATACTAGATATAAATTATCGAGAAATTTGACAAATCCAATGTAAAAAGAACTTCAGGGAAATCATAAAATAGAGAAATTAATGTGGGATCTAAAGGATGTTATGAAGAAGAACTTGTTGGAGTTGGTGTCCAGGAACTAACTACATTGTAATTTATTCATTAATAAATACATTATAAGATCTAGATTTTTATTATGCATGAAAATCCATGTGATAATGTTTTGAAGATATTAGTTTCATTGAAGGGTCATAGCAGATCCCTGCTATGATGAGAACCCAAAAGTTCCATAACAGTATTCTTGAATATATGTTCTATGGCTGGATGATGTTATTTAGGAGACACAAATAATGCAGGCTATTAGGGTTTTGGAATCATAAAACATTGAGGTACCTTCCCATGGTGTGTGCCATTGGTAATATCTTGGAGGATATTATGAGAATGAGAACCGCCAGTAAGAAATTCACATTTCATAGTTTCATTGGTTGTTCCTATCTGTGAATGTGTGTATTGTTACTTATACATTAAGATTATTATTAATGGTTATTTCAACACACACACTTATATGTATTGACAAAAACTGTGATAACATAATATTCACATCGAGGTAGGATATGTTGGGCGCGTCATGAGTAATACTGCATTAATAGATAATTCAAGAAAGGATTTGTCCCTTTTGTTCCATAACAGAAGTAGATATCTCAGGCCCTTTGATGGAAGTGATATATCCTAAATAAATCCATGGCCATGGTTTAGAATAGGCAAGTTCAATTCCGGAAGGTAAAATAAAGAATAATCTAGCACATGGGTTGATGGAACCAACATGAAACCCACATGATTCGAGATATCAAGGAAAATTGATTATATTACATGGTAAGACTTCATAGGAGGTGACACATCATTGCGATGTTAACTTATTTCTTTATGGGTTCCTTGGCGTATTTCTAGATGTTAACCTTTGATTTTAGTAGGATCCACTTAATTCCACAAATAAGGAGGCCTAGAGAGTCACACACTAAGTGTGTGCATGTATCTTAGTTAACTATTAATTTAACATGTTTAATATCGATTATTGCTGATTATGATTTAATAATTATTCAAGGATGCCTGATCACATTTATTTGGACACTAGTTATTCTAGATAATATTTGTGGGAAAAATAATATATTTATTAGTGAGTAATGCAGTGATATTTATTTGATAAATAAATAGCCATTATTCAAGATCAAATAAATGTGGTGGAGGAAATAAAGATAAATGTAAAAAACAAAAGTACACACCATGTATATTAAATATACACACCGTGTATTTTTTTGGGAATTTATCTGAAATAATATTTTTTATTTAATTAAATAATAGTATGTGTAATTCTCTGATTGCATGTCAAGTAATAATAATAGTCAAATGTTATTATTAGACCTGGGGTATTAGTATGAATTAAATAAAATAAATAAATTCTTTTGGGTAATTAATTCACTTTATTATTCTATTTAATTATAATATAAATTATATAATTCTCATCAGAGTACATAAGGCTAACTTTTAAATACAATCCACGTATTCCTTTTATTACATAAGAAATACAAATTCGGGAATTTAAATTTTGTTAAAGGGATTAATCGACGTCTCCAAAAGACATAGATTTATAAAAAAAAATCATCGTATGCTGATATAATTTTATGTTCTATCAAAATTGGGTATTCAGTTTCCAGATCATGTATATTCAAATGGAGTCATGATAAGAAGGTATAGGAAGATAAAAAATAGATAAGGGGCAGCATAGAAAGAAGTATTTTCCCACATTTGATTATTATGGAAAAAACCTAATGTTTTCCTAATGGGAATGTGAGTTTTCATAATTTGTAGAGAGAAATTCTATAATGTGTATGAATTAATTGGTAAGAAATAATCTTATATATTATGTTTCTAAATATTAAGGATTTGGGGTGCTACACAAAAAAATATCCTAGAATCAAAGGAATATTCTTCATAAGAATTTAAGGAATCAAGGATAAGCTTAATTTATTACTATAGCCGAAGTGGGATGATTAACGTTAATGTATTTTTGGAATAAAAAATTTTATTAGAGAAGTATTTTATCAATGATATTTTGGTTATAAGAACCAAAAAATGTACAAGGATTTTACTCTACTATTTTTTTAATTTATTTCAGACCATATGTTGAATGGTACTAATAACCAATAAAAATGATTTAGTGGTAAGGTGATATTTTTAAAAAGTAGTTAGTTTTACATTATAAAAATCTTAACGGATTTTTGTATTTGTTGAAAATATTCAATAATTTTTTATTTTATTTACTGAGCAAAGAGAAAGGTACTGTTTCAAATAATGAATTTTTTATTAATGATTTACGGTAAATTTTGTTATTAACATGTTTAATGAGAATATATAATCAATGTATTCACATATTTGGTATGTGACATTATGATTTAATTTATGTATGAGGATAAATGTTTGATCAAATATACATGATTTATGGGATTTTAATATGTTCAGACATATTTTGGATGAGTCTTAAGTATTAAAATAGACTTTTATCTAACATTATATACAAACAGATGATGTAAAAAAACATATTTCATTGAAGTTAGTAAAAGGAATCTTTTTCAGGATCAAACTTGTTGAGGATACAATGAAAATGGTAAATAATTTTTAGGCTCATATTAAAAAAGATCAAAGTATGGAAAATATATTTGTTGACAATAAGCTGAAGGATTTATAATTTAAATTGGTTCATCACATTTTCATGAATTTATCTCTATTTAAGGGTGTGATAAGGTTCGATAAGAAAGGAAAACTATGCCCTAGGTACATCAACCTAATTATAATTTTGGAATGGATTGGACTTATCGCTAACGGGTTGTCGATTACACCAAGAATCTCTTAAGAACATGATGTGTTTAATATATCAATGTTATGTAATTACATTCTTGACCCATTGAATGTGATACCCTATAAAGAATATTAATTATAAAATGATTTATCTTATTGTGAATAGTCCATATAGATTCATGATACAATAGAGAAATTATTGAGAAATTTGAAAAATTAAATGTAAAATCAACTTCGGGGAAATCACAAAATAGAGGAATTAATGTGGGAGTTAGAGGATGTTATAAAGAAGAACTTGTTGGAGTTTGTGTCCTAGAACCAACTACTTTGAAATTTATTCATTAATAAATACTTTATAACATATCTATTGTTCTTATGCGTGAAAATTCATGTGATAATGTCCTAAGGATAACGGTTGCAATAAAGGGTCATAACAGATCCCTGCTATGATGAGAACCCAGAATTGCCATAACACTGTTCTGGAATATATATTACATGACAGGATGATGTTATTTGAGGGAAATAAATAATACAGGCTGTTAGGGGTGATGAATCATAAAACATTGGGTCACCTTCTCCTGGTTTGCGCCCTTGGAAATATCCAAGGGTATATTACCAGAATGAGACCCGCCAGAAGAAAATTCACATTTCATAGTTTCATTGGATGTTCCTATCTGCGAATGTGTGTATTGGTCATTTGGCTCTAACATTATTATTAATGGGTATCAGATCTTTCACACTTAAATGTATTAAAAAAGAACTGTGACGACACACTATTCACATCGAGGTAGGATATGTTGTGTGCATCATGAGTAATACTGAATTAATAGATAATGAGAGAAAGGATTTGTACCTTCTATTCCATAATGGAAGTAGATATCTCTGGCCCTTTTATAGAATTGATATAGCCTAAATAAATCCACAACTATGGTGTTGAATGGGCAAGTTTAATTACATAAGGTCAAAGAAAGAATACTCGAGCACATGGGTTGATGTCACTAGCATGCAACACACTTGACTCGAGATACCAAGACAAATGGATTATATTACACAGTAAGCATTCGTAGGAGGTGACATGCCATTGGGGTGTTAACTTTATTCTCTATGGATGCCTTGGCGTATTTCTAGATGCTAAACTTAGACTTTAGGTCAGCTCTACCTAATGCCATTGAGAATGAGGCCTAGAGGGTCACACACTAAGTTCGTTCAACTGTCTTAGTTAAATATTAATTTAAAAGGTTAAATAAAGATTATTAACGATTGGGGTTTAATAATTATTCAAGGATGCCTGATATTATTTATTTTGACACTAGTTATTCGAGAGAATATATTGTGGGGAAAATAATATATTTATTGGTAAGTAATGCAGTGATAATTATTGGAGGAATAAATATCCATTATTCAGGGACAAATAAATGCGATGGAAGAAATAAAGATAAATGGAAAAAAAGTACACACTGTTTATATTTAATGTACACACCATTTATTTTTTTTGAAAATTTTTTGGAAATAATTTTATTTATTTTGTTAAAGTATCTTATGTGTAATTTTCTATATTCTTGTTAAGTTATAATAATATTTTACTATTATTATTAGACATGGGATATTAATAAAAATTAAATGAAATAAATAAATGCTTTCGGGTAATTTATTTATTTTATTATTTAATGTAATTAAAATTCCAATTATATAATTCTCATTAGCCTATCCATTTTTTAAGGGTTGTGAAAAATGGATCTAGAGATATCTCTCAATACAAGAGAGAATTTGTTTCTTCTAAGAATGCTCTCAAGCTACGAGAGAGATATCATCCTCCACCAGATCAATTAGATCGTAGGCGGACATCGCAAGCAAAGGCTCTTCTGAGCTAGTACCCAGATATTCCTTCAACGACATCCATTGTTATGTGGAACATGTGTGGATCACCGATAGATGAATCTTACACTTGGATTCTACGACGCAACGACGGATCACGTAGGATCATGACCAGAAACAACAATAAAGAAAGAATTCCATCAAGGTAATTCATGTCAATTAATTAAATTAATTATATCCAAAATAGGATGATCCTATATATGGTTCCAGAACATCCCTCTTTCCTTTTCATTCTTTGTTCTATTCCAAGGATATATCATTTTGTTATTATGAAAGATCATCGATTGACCGTTGTTAACGCTAAAATTAATGTTGGGTACACCCGCTGACACACTTCCACTACACCCAGAACCCACAAGACTATCCTCATCTTTTAGGTGTTGATATCCATGAAATTGTTTGGATAATTTTTTCGAAGGAGGGATATATTTAATACTCCATGACTTTATGATATATTATCTTTTACATAAATTAAATATATTCGATAGATTGTGATACATGAAACCCTGAGGCTCAATTATAGTAATTGAAAAATATATCTTCATAAAGATGTAATAAAATGGAAATTTTAAAATTAATTCTACAAAAAATTCCAATTTAATTGGATGGATATTAATTTTTAACATACTTGGCTAGAATAACTCTTGAATGAATTTTTAAAACTTTCGGTTATAAAAATGTTGTTAGGAATATTACCAAATGTTGTATTTAAATATTTCAACTTTTATTTAACATAATTTATTATAATATTATAAATTATAAAATTATTAACTATCATTTTTATAGAAACAACGATTAGAACTTTTGGAGGTTAAATGGATAGTTTTCGGAATACTATTTTTTCAGAATTTTTTTAGAGGAATAATATGAGTTCATTTTAAATAATTGACACAATTTTTTATTTTAAATTACTATAATTATATATATATATTATATCAAAATATATTATTTCAAAAAAATCTAATAGTTATTACTAGTCATAATGTTAAAAGAAGATCATCTTATACATGAACAATTACTTTCTTGAATGATCATTTTATAATTCATTTTACGGGTATACTTTAAATAAAAAATTTCAACATATATGATTTTAATTATATAAAATTATTTAAATATTATGAAATGGAAAAATTAATATTAATTAATATGTTCAACATAATTTTTTTCATAGTGATTTTTAAATAGTAAAAAATAATTTACTTGGTTAATGTCAAAATGAGGTTTCACATTACCTATGATTTTCATAAAATTAATTTTTCCCACACCTAAAATTTTTATTTGATAAATTGAATTTAATATTTATAATTATTTTTTACAAATTATTTAATAAGGATAATTTTATTATAGGAGTAATGGATAAATTACCAAGATTAAAAAACTAGTTATCGTGGTAAAATTTAAAAAGAAAAAATGAAGTAAATTGAGAGGATATTGGAATAAATTATTTAAAATTAGTTTATTTTTGGTTTTTTTGGGAGACCTGTATTAACATTAACATACCTAAAATCCATTACTAATCATTTTTTATCCTGTGGTGAGAGTGACTGTCCATTATTTCATAGTTTTGGGTATTTAAAAAAATTCCACTCCGAGTTAATTATAAATGGGAAATCCATCCCATCACTTATCCACACCTAAATAGTAATTTGGAATGAAAAAACCTACAAAAATCCATCCCCAATATAATTATTCACATTATAGAGGATCTTGTATTCCCAAAACACCAAACCTAGAGTGTAATACCCCATGATTTTAAAATAAGTACATTGTTTTCGATAGCCTACGTGGTTTATAACACAAAGCATTGAATAAAATATAACACCCCAAGAATTTATGATATATTTAATTATAAATAAATTATATCTATTTAATATTATAAATTACACACAATAATATCTTAATATTTCATTACATGTGACACTATGATCATCTTGAATATATAAAACACAAAGATTAGCTAGTGTCACACGTAACACAGAGTTTAAATGAAATTTGAAATATTATTAAAAAAATTCAACTAATATAGTAGTTATAAGTCATCCATTAAATATTGGGGTATTAATAGTAATTACTAAATTATGAAAATTATGGTTACCTATTGATTAGTGATAAAATAAATGTTTGCAGAAAAACAATATTTTTTAAAATATGGTTTCATCACAATTTGTACACATATTTTAAAATTAATTCTGAACACTTTTAGAAAATTTATTTAACAAAATAAAAAATTTAAAACTATAATTCTGAAATTATCATGGGGTAAATTTGTGAGAGTTTTCTAAAATATTTGATTTTTCGATTAATTATGAAAAATATTGAATTCTAATCTGAAATTGCATATTAATTTAAAAAATTTATAAGGTTATATACTATTTAAAATTAGTTTTAAATAAAAATTAGTTCAATTTTATATCAATTAATCATATTAGATAACTAGAATCATTTTCCAATTGAATTTAGATATAAAACATTGTAAACTTTTGAAACTTTTTCCTTTAAAAGATTTCTTTCTCGCCCCATCTCTATGATAAATTTAAAATTCTATTTTTAAACTAATATGAATTTCATTTTTAAAAATTGATTCTTTATTTTGAATAAGTATTATTTATAATTTCTAATATTTTTAACTTAGTTTTTTTCCAAAATTAATCGTGAAAAAATAAAAAATAATTATCACGACTTATGTAAAAATGGATTTACTTTGTAGTCAAACTAAGAAGATAAGGTTTAAAAATGACCCTCTAACTTGTTAAGCACCAATTTATGAACATATTTATAATTAACTTATTCTAGTCTCAATAATGGATATTTTTAATTGACTTTTACATGATATAAATATGGGAATGATTGAATAATTTCAAAAAATTACAAGTGTGCCACCCACCTTACTTATAAAAGTCCACTCCTATATTATTTTATTTACATATTAAGACCTATTTGGATCATCAAATACCTATAAATATCACTTATTAACTTACATTAACTCTTTCTAAAAGAATTATCTTCGGAATAAATCCATCTTAAGGATGATTTAGTGCAAACATAAAGGTGATACTTAAAGAAGATGTAGTGTTATTCAACTAGAGCCATTATTTTATTTCTTTACCCACCTCCTTAAATTGTTATTATACCATGATGATATAAAAAATTCAATAAGTTAAATATAATATAAAATTTCTTAAAAATATTTAATTATCTACAACTATATTCTATTTCATCAAAAGGGTTATGGAATCGTTGTTCGTGTGTACGACAACCAACCACCTCACGAACTATTGTCACTCGTTCTTCCATTACAACCATTCACGATTGGGTATGATAATGGATATAAATTATATATTTAATATTTATATGAAATTTATACTTATTTATTCATTATTAAAAATTAATATTTTTAATTTCCATTCCATAATGATATTATAACCTCTCTCGTGTGAACAACAAACTACCACCTCGTGAAAAGATATGTTTCGCCTTTCACTAACGCATTGCGTGCAATGTTATAATGTTATATTTCTTGATTATATGTGATAAAAATGTAATAATTATGATTTTAATGATGTATTTATCATTATATAAAGATAATATATACCACTTTCTTTCTTAGTTTTTCACTAATTTATAGATGGTAATATCCTTGATGTATGTGTGGACTACACCTTCCCAAAGTGATGTTACTCTCTTTTCATGACCAAACCACCTGGATGATAAGTATTTTAAAATAAATAATATGTTTTATATGATATTATGAAAATTATAAAAATATAAAATATTACTTATTTCTTACCATAATGATCATATAGAAACGTTACTCATGTGTATGTACGACCTATAGTCTCTATGATCATAAAATACTTAATTTCTCATAAACATATTTCATTATTGGTTTTAAACGTATAATTGATTTTAAAAAATGATTATTATTAAATGATTATTATTCTAGAAATGATAAAAATATACAATATTTCCAATAATTGATTTTTTTCGTGATGAAACACGCATCAGAAATCAGGTCAGTTAACACTTGAAAAAATGAAAAAAAATGAAATATTATTAATTAATAGGTGATAAGATGTTATAATTGGATAATATATGTTGTTATAAACATTAATACTGTTCTAATATAAGTTAATAACATGTTTATAACCAATATATAACTGGTTAAATCATGTTTAACTAAATATAAACATGTAGTAATGAATTTCTTAACTCAATTTCAACACATTTGGTCAAACTTCTACTTCATTGATTATGTTATGCGATTATTATGTGTATAATTAATGTTCATTACCTAGTTTTTTATTTTGAATTTTGTATGTGTATTTATAGTGGAAACATATAATTGATTCATTAGTTAATTCTCACTTTACCTTTATAACCATTTGTAAGGTTTTATTTCACAATATCATTCTAACATAGATTGTTTATTCTTGAATTTCAGTTGAATGAAATTATTTTACTATTAAATAGGAAACCCATTAAATTTTATTATACTATGGTTATTCATGATATTTTTTTGTAATACTACAATTTCCCAATCTTTGGTACTTAAATTAATTGATAATGTTTTTTAATAAAATTTGATTTCATTTCTCTTTTCGATAAGAAATCTATTTTATTGCAAAAACATGTTTTCTATAATTTTATTTTTATTTTTTTTACATTTTGAAAATGATATAATAGATTAATTTTCACCAATTTTTTCTCATTGTTTTTTTAAATGAATCTTATGGTTTTTAAAAAAAAATTCCATTTGGCTTTTATATAAAATGTAAAAGGCATCATCTTGTTATTTTACAAACAAAGAAATGTCTTAACATTTTTAGAGTGTAAATAAAATATTTAATTTAATTTTCTTAGAATGTATGGAAATACCTAACATCAGGAAAGTAATTTATTTGAATATTAAATGTCAGGTTTATAATGATATTTCAAAAAAAAATTAAATTACTTTTCTATGAAAAAAGTTTTCAAAAAAATTCATTCTTTGAAAATTTATCATTAAAATAAAAAGATTATTTTACTCAGAAATGTTTTTAATGAAATTTTTATGGTATTTGTATTCATCAATAGAATCAACCATTTTTTAGTTAGGATCCACTAGGGAAATTTTGTACTAATATCATTATTATTTTTTATTTAAATGTTTTATGATCAGTTTGACTATGGATGTTCTATTTTGATCAAATTATCTATATTACTCAGGATGGTTTATGGTTATATTTATTAATTAGAGAATTTATTGAAATTTTTTAATCATTTTTTTAAATATGAATTTTTCTTTTTCTATATTTGTCCCCGTAAATTGAAGAATTTATCAGACTTTGTTTGTGATTGGCGGTGCTTATAAATTATATATCCACTTGATACATCTACAAGTATTATGAGATAAATTAGTTATGAAAATTATATGGGTTTCTACCAAGATATATAAACTATCTTGAGGATGTATCAAGATAGTAAATTAATTCAGGATATATCGTGATATTTTATGTAGATTTAATTATTAATTCTATCATTATGTATTCAGTTATTGACATTCCATGTGATTTTCTTGATTAGTTAGAACATTCATGGTTATTTTTTCTATATCATGTGGTTATTTATATAGAAATACATGGTCATCATATATTCCTTACATATTATGATCAATGTATTGATTACATAGAATGAGTTTTTGTTACATACCATTCTATGTTGATTATGATTATTAATTTATTGTAACTTCTACTATACTAGACCATTAAATTGAATTTGAGATCACCCTTATTTTTTTATTTTTTTATTAAAATATAATGTAATGATCATGTTTGTATCTAGTTTACAATGACAAATAAACTATTATTTCCATTATTATGAAAATCCTTGTATATTATGAAAATGTAATAAATTATGAACATGCTTCATGATACTAGGGTCGATGTTTCTATAGTTGGTATCAGAGGAATCATAGTAGAAACCTTGAGAACTATATTTAGAAAAATAACATAAATTAGGGATCATAAAACTACTATTGACATTTATAAAAAGTATGGATAAACATCCAAATGTTTATTATGGTAGATTTTATGGGTTATTTTCCTTAGTTTACCTCCTTGCCTATATAAGACAAGTAGAAGTGGTTTTGGAACATATGTACATAGGGGAAATAACTCTAAAAAGGGGAACTTTTTCTTTATCCAATCGTAACATATTCCACGACAATAGGACTTACTGAACACCAAGCTAAGAACTCTCAAGGAATATTTTTAATAAAATTCATATTTTATTTAAAATCCATTGTGATGTATATGAAAATATACATATCCCCAAAGAAACCAATGTTTATGATTCTGATGTTAATAATTCATAAATTCTATTTTATGCTAAGTGATAAACCATATATAGAATTATACATAATAAATTAATATTCATACATTTATGAGATGATATAGTATAATCCATTATTTAGAAATGGAACTTGAAAGGGATAAATTCATCAATATTTTTAGACAATATTGAGATTCAACAACCAAGGAAGGTAATACATCTAGTACTAGAACTGATAATGTTATAGATCTATTAGGGAAACATAAAAAATTTATGAAAAATAACCTTTCTTAGATAGAGAAACCAATTCCACAATAATATTCTCTTATAATGGATCTTTTTATTCCACAAAGGTCCACATAATTTAGTATAAATATTAATCCAATGTTAGTTGAATAATATTTTTAGTCTTTGGATAAGTTATTTAGGGTGTTGGGATATGGAGAAAAGGAAATGGATGATTTTTTAATCAACTATATAAAAGTGGGTTTTGATTAATGATTATCATTGATCTAGAATACTAGTGAATAAGGGAAATATAACTCATGGAATGGAATGATTTTTAAGGATAAATTATTTGAAAAATATTTCCTTTATTAGAAATAAACAGAGATGAAGAGAATGATACTTAGCTTATAGATAAAGGGAGAAGAAATTGTTATGGATTATGGAGATAAAATTAAAAGGTTATTCACATTTTCTATAGAATACATACACAATACGGAGTGGAAGATTGACCATTTATTTGAAGGGATTATGTCAACTGTCATAAAGGATGTGGTCTCTCCGACTTTTTTGTCATATAATTAAATATATTTTTTGATATAAATATAGGGAAATAATTCTCTATGTATCATTGATTCAAAGGGAAAAAAGAGAATAATAGGATAGAAGAAAATAAAATAGATAAAGTAATGAAGTAAAATAAGTATTTCCCACATGTGATATTTATGGAATAAATCTCTCTAAGATATGGTTAAATGTTTTGGGTGTTTTTTATAACTCTGAATAAAAGGTTCATCAGGAACAATAATAAAAATAAAAGAAATAAAACACCCTTATTTTCTGTTTTAACTATAGGAAAATGGGAAACTATACATGTAAATTCCCCAACAATGAAGGGAACATACCTAAGAATAATGTAAGGGATCAATCTCAAGATTATGTTGTTGATACAATATAAGCGTAATGATCAAATTTCTTTTGTATTTGGATCTAAGATATTTTTTAAAATGAATTTTTTAATGATATTCTTATCAAAAGAATTCTGAAATATATTTCAACTGTAATATTGTACTATTTATTAGGTATTTTAGGGTTATATGTAAAAGGGTACAGATAACTAAGAATAATTATTTATCATAAAGTTGAACTTCTTAGAAACCAAATGATTAAATGAAAGAGAACCATTAATATATTCTTGATGATGAGATAATAATGTTGGGATTAAGATATGATTGATAATGATAAAGTAAATAGAATAAAAATAACTATGTTGGAACTATTTATTGATTTATTGAAAAAGAGGTTTTTCTATTATTGATAGATTTAACAAAAAATTTTATTGATGTAATATATTAAAAAACATGGTGTTGTTTAAGGAAAAAAGGAAGCATTCATGTTTTAAATATGGTTTTATGGAAATTCATGTTATTACCATTATTCCACAGAATACATGATGAATGTATTATCATGTTTTGTATGGGATAATTAATAGTCACTTCATGTTGTTGAGAGATTAATGATAATTTAATTTTGATAAATTCAGTGAAATTTTTTCTAATGTTTTGGATATTAATATTTTGTAAGGTTCTTTATGTTAACCATTTATGAAATGTTTTCTGTTTAATATTGGATGCTGTTTTAGAGAATAATTTTTTACTTCACCATGTAAGGATTAATGAATATTGGATAACATATGACAACCATATTGGTTTTGTAAAATATTTAAATACAGAAGGAAATACTTGTCACTCTTTTTGGATCTTATGATTTATCAGATGTAATTTTTAGTGATTCATGAATAAAAAATTAATTTTTTGTTATTAATTTCATTTAGAAACAATGGATTGGAAATAATTGAATCACAACCAAAGATCAATATTATTCTTAAAAGAAAAAAAATTATCTATTAAATATATTTTCTTATATTCTTAGATAGTAAATTAAGCCCTCATCTTTTGGGATTGTATATTGAAATAACATGGTTATCCCACTACACTCATATTCAATGAATTAGATGATATTTTAAAACATCATAGATTTATGGTTTTAAGTATCTTGAATTTCTATTGATCATTAAAATTATTTTTATTAATTACATATATCTTTATTTATAATTATTTACACATTTTTTTTATTTCCAAAAATTTAATCTCCAATGAAGCACTTCTATTTATAAACCTGTTATTCGAAATGACCTTTTTTACTTTGATATCTATATTATTAATATGATATTTTATATCCCTTTTTCGACAAGGGAATTTCAACAGTAGTATTTCTAATTACAAATACTTTGGTTACAAATATCATGATTAAATTCTGAGTATGAAATTTTTTTAAGGTGGGGAGAATGTATCACCCCAAGATTTAAAAAAAACATTGTATTCGATAAAATATTTGACACGAAACACCCAAAATAAAATACAATATAACACCATGATAATTTATTATATAATTATTTTTAAATAAATTAAAAAATTTAAATATATCTCATTACATACAAGACTAAGATTATTTTTTATTACACACAACACTATGTTTAGTTTACATTACAATAAACAATGATATTAGCTTGTGTAAAATATAACCCTATGTTTAAAAAATGCGAAATGTTATTAAAATATATTTATTTAATATAGCAGTTATAACCTATCTGTGAAATTGGATTTTATTAATAGTAATTAATAAATTATGAAAATTATTGTTATTTTTTGATTAGAAATAAAAGAAATGTTTCATAAAAAACAATATTTTTCTGAAATACTGTTTA
This sequence comes from Viscum album, assembly GCA_963277665.1. Classification (NCBI taxonomy): domain Eukaryota; kingdom Viridiplantae; phylum Streptophyta; class Magnoliopsida; order Santalales; family Viscaceae; genus Viscum; species Viscum album. The sequence goes on from OY728145.1 coordinate 1,721,610,066, forward strand.
ATCGTGCTGTGATCACTAAATTTAAAATTACTATATACCAATTTAAAAAAATATATTTGAAAAAATAAAATTAATTCCTAAAATCGAATTAAAAAAATTATATTTGGGATATTTTTTTTTGGATTTATCTAAAAGATTTCATTTTTCATTTAATACTGAGAAATACTGAATACTAATAAAAAACATCATTTTCATTTAAATAACATATAATGTTAAATTATATTTTGAATTATATTTAATATAAAATTAGTTTAAAATTATTTCAATTAATCTAATTTAAATCATTTAAATCATTTTCATATTGAATATTGATATAAAAACTTCATAAAACTATGAACATTTTCTCTTTACAAAATTGCTTTCTCATTATATATGCTTGATTAATTTTAAATTAATATTTTCACTTATATGAATTTAATTTGTAAAAATGGATTCCATATTTTGAATTACTATAATTTATGATTTAAAATAGGATGAAATTAAGTTTTTTTGTAAAAAAAAATATTGAAAACAGTAAAAATTAATTATCTGTGTTAAGGTAAAAATAGATTTACTGAGTGTCAAACATAGAAGATAAGGGTTAAAAAAACCAACCATCTTTTCCAAAAACCGTTAGATAAAAATATTTTGAAATTGACTCTTATAATTTTAATACTGTCCCATTTTTATTATTCTTACAAGATAAAAACGTTGGTATGATTGAATGTTCTCAAAAAATTACAAGTGTGGAACTGACCTCACTTATAAGCGGCCATCCCTACCCTCCCTTTTTTCACACCCAAAAACCTATTTTTATTATACAAGCCAAAAAATATTACATCATAAATTCTATCCCCCCATAATAGAAGCCTAATTTTTAGAATAAATACATCCTAGGAAGACTTTAGTGAGAACCTAGAAAGTATACTTGAAGAGGAAGTAATGTTTTTCAACAAGCATCTCTATTTTATTTTTTTCTCCACCTACATAAATTATTATGACACCACTATGATATAATAAAAATTATATATTACATATAATATTATGTTATTATAACAATTTAATGACATAAAAATATATAAACATTCATAAAATGGGTAATGAAATCATTTTCCGTGTGTACATCGGACAACCACATCATGAAATGATGTCATCCGTTCATTCATTACAACCCTTCATGGTAGGGTATGATGATGTATCCAATGTATATATAAGATATTTATAACTTATTCATACCTATATATATATTTTAGAATATAAATATTTTTACTTTCCATTCCATATGGATATGATATCGTTGCTTGGGTGTATGCTGAACTACCACATTGCAAAGTGATGTGAAACATTTTTCATTAAAACTTCACATGTAATCTAGTAAGGTTAATGTAAATGATTATATGTGATATATGTGAAAACATTGTGTTATTAATGAAATATTTTTCATTCTATAAACATAATATATATATATCTTTATTACCTTTTCACTCACATAAATATGATAACATCATTCATGTATGTGTGTACTACTGCCTTCACGAAGAGATGTGACTCTCTTTTCATCATCACATCACGTTGATGATATATATAAGTATATTTAATGAAATAATATCATAAATAAGATATAATTACCATAATTTATGAAAAAATATTACTTTACCCATTTCTATAAATATCATTGAATAATTGAAACATTACTCATGGGTTTTTATGGCCAACAATCTCCATGATCGTAATGCACCTTATTCCTCATAAAAAAATATATTGAATGAATCTAAAATAAAAATTGTTGTAAAAATATGATAATTATATAGGGATTGTTTTTATTGAGTTTATATAATTATAATATATGAATAAGAACTATATTTTTCATATTGAAACATGTATGAGAAAACAAGGCAATTTACCCTTGAATTAATGAATATAATGATATATTAGAAAGGAATGGGTTATAAGATCTTATAAAATGATCATATATGATATTATAAATTTTAACAAGGGTTTCTTAACTCAATTTCTATTCATTGGGTTAAACTTCAATATTATTGATTATATCAATCAAAGACAATATTTATAATTACTTATGATTACCTTATTTTTTATTTAGAAATGTTTTATTTGGAAATAAATATTAAATAGATAATTTATTCATTGATTAGTTCTCACTTCAAAGATATTATCACTCTATATATTTATTTTATAATGCGATTCTAATCAAAATGATATATTCATGAATATCAGTTGAAGGAAATTATTTTACCATTTCTTAATAAATAAATTTAATTTTATTCTCTTATTTTTATTCAATTTTATATAAAATAAAGGTATTATTTTTCTACTCTTTTTACTAAAATTAATTTAGAAACCATTTTATAAAAAATCTGACTTCATTTCTCTCTTCAGTTAGAAATCTGTTTCTTTTTCAAAATCATGTTTTCTAATGAAAAATAAAAAATGTGATTCTGATATTTAAAAAATGATTTGTTAAAGAAAAAATAGCCCTTTTTTACTCTTTATATTTTCTTAATAGATTCTAATTTCATTTTTTAAACAATGACTGTTTTTCTTTTACCAAAAATATGAAAGGAATCCTCTAATCATTTTCAGAAAATGTAACTTTCCTAAAATTTTTACAGTGAAAAAGAAAATATTGTTTTTAAATTGTATTACATGTATATAATTATCACCTATAATGATCTTCAATTGTTTTATGATTTATTTTCATGTTTATGAGGATCATTTTTAAAGAATTTATTTTTTAATGTGATTTTCAAATAAAATGATATTCAAAATATTTTATGATTAAAAAAATTGACTTAAAAATGAAAAATATATTTTATTTAATAATGTTTTATTTAATTTTTTAGAGTATTTATATTCATAAAAAATATCAACACTTTATTTTACTTTTAATCCACTAGGTACAATCTCTATTGATATTAACCTTACTGTTTCTTTTAAGGATTTATGATCACTTTATTTGTGGATGTCCTATTTTGATACCATTATCTATATTAAAATTGATGATTTATTATTATATTTATTTATTTGGAGATTTTATTGAAAATTTTTATGCACTTTTTTCAATATGAATTTTTATGTTGTTTATGTTTCCCCCTTCATATGAAGATTGAAACATACCTTGTACAAGACAGGCCAGACCCATACATTATATAGCCAGTCGATGTGTAAACAGGTCTCATGAGGCAAATCAGTTGGCCAAATAAAATTAATTTATTTCCATATATTTGAACTATCTTAAGGATAGCCCTTGAATGTAACTATGAAAATGATGGATCTTGACAGTTCAAACACCTGGAATTTTTCATTCTATCATTCTAAATTTAGTTATTGATATTCCATGTGATTATTTAATTAGATAAAATATTCATGGTTATATTTTTGAGATCATCTGATTATTCATATGAAATTACATAATAATAATTTATTCTTTTCATATTGTGATAATGTTATTGATTAAATGTCATGTGTTTCAGTTACAATCACCTCGATGTTGATTACTCTTATTGATCTATGATCTCTTCAGTTGTACTTATCCTTAAAGAATAATTGATGCTCAAAAATATTTTTTCCCTTTCCCAAGGAACCCATAAATTTTAGTAAATTTTATATACATGAATAATATAGAGGGAATATTGTTATTCCTGAAAATAAATATATTTAAAATTGTGTTTTGAAATGTAATGTAAGGCTCGTGTGTGTATCTTATTTACCAAAACTAATAAACTATTAGGTCCATGAGGATATGATTCTTGTATCTTATGATTATTTTATAAATAATGAATCATCTCTATGATAATATGATCAGGGTTGTTATACGAAGATCTTAATTGGAGATCCAAAGGAGGTTTCTAAAAGATTAATTAATCATCCTAAAGAAGCACTTTCTTTTTCATTCTAATATTAAAAAAAATACCTTATGAATTAAGAATTACAATATAATAATACCATTTTATAGCTTATAATGATATTTTATTATTTTTATGTCCCTATATTTATCCATACACTTTTTAATCATATTGGAAAAAAATCTATCTTTTTTTTCTACACAGCGTTACCACCACACGAACATATATAATTTTTTTACATTATAGAATCACATAGAAATTAATAATGATGGAAATAATGTGTATATATGATAAATATAAAATGATATAAATTGTAACACCCCAAGTTTTTCTAAATATAAATTCAAATGCATGGAACTTTGTTTTATGTAGATATTTTTAACTTCCCTTTAAACATAACTTTTCCACCTTAATGATTTTAATTTCAAGAAATATTCATCTACAATTGTGTTTAGTATGTTATTTTGAGTTTATTGGAACCAACTTGTTTTTTGGTGAATAATAATACACCATTATGAATAGTAATATGAATAGTAATATGTCCCTAATTAATAGTAAATTTAATTATTATTTTATTTTCTTAAGGATTTAAGATAATAATATCTTGGTTAATTTTTCATCGTGATATAGAAGAAGTTATGGAATTAGAATTGTTAATTTTTGAATAAAGTACGCTTTTATTTAAAAAATTAATTAATAATATTTAGAAAATTATATTGAAAAATGGACTAAATTTTTGAATTCTACACATCAAAAAATGGTTTGGTTATATTTTTGGGTTTTTTCTTAAATTCTTGATTTTTCAGTGAATAGTGAAATACAATAAATATTGTATAATCAAATTATCAGCAAAATACACTATTTATGACATCATAAGTGATGAAAGGCCACTTGGTTTAGACTCACATTCCATTATTTCTTTTTTAGGTCACAAGAACTAAGACTATTCCTAATCTTGGGAAAAATATTATAATAATTATTGAAATAATGAAAAATACCCCTCTCCTCCACTATAAATACCACCCTCACTACCCTCTTCTTCCCACACCTCTCGAGCCTTGATCCATGCCTAAGCGCTTCCTAGTACTCCTCCCAAGGCTCTTCCCCACGTCCTAGAGCTTCTGGTATCACCAAAAGACCAAAACCAAATTCCTTAAGAAGGATCTTAAGGAGAAGAGATCAAGAGGTAAACATCCTCTTTTATTTTCTTTATTTTCATTCATTTTATGTTATTCTCTTCCTTTCCCTTTCGAATTATGTTGGTATATTTCATTCCATATCCCTCCTTACTGTCCATATTATTTATGAGTGATTAGATATTCCATTTCTCTCATCAAACATTTTTTTATGAAATTTTAAGAGACGTAGTTAGGCTGCCGAATTTTCGTGAGAAATTTCTCAATATTTCTTTTATTTCATGATTAATTTTTATTCTTTCCTCACCCCATCCTATACAAGAGGAATTAAATCACTAGAATCATTTATATTATGTATTTTATTATGTTTATGTAAATTTACTCATCATTATTCATCGCCTCTCCCACTTATTTATGGAATAAAAACATTGTCCGTGATGTGTCAAATTACTGATATCGGGGATGATGTTATTTCAATTTCCATTAATTATTTAAAGTCTAGTCATGAAACCATTTATATTGTTGAACCATGTTATAATATATGTTTTATTACTCACCAATGTTTCTAGAATTATTTTGTACTCATGGTTCTAATTTATAAGACAAAATGAGGTTGTTATTATAAAAGAACCATTAAAATGATCTAAATGAACATCATTAATGTTTTATCTTATGAATAATCCTCATATTAAACATAAAAATGATTAATTCAATAAATTATGGTACTTGAAATATGTAAATACCTTTCCATTCTAATTCTAGAGTTTCACTTCTAATCAACAAGAACATCCATCATGAAGCAATATTGGAAATCATGTATAGAACTCACCCAAAAATAGTGCAAGGGGAAAAATATTAACAATTAAAGGGTGAAATGATGTTATTAAATGATCATATAATATTTTATAAACATGAAATTTTTTCTTTAAAATATTAATAACACTTTTTTAACCATTATACAAGAGGTTTAAACAAGTTTTAATTAAGACAAACCCGAGGTAAGGGAATTCTTAACCCAATTTCCATTCTTTGGGTTAACCTTATAATTCATTATTTATGTGCTATTTAAATTGTTTGTGTGATGGGTTGTGTTTATATTATGTTTTATTATGTTTATTTACAGTATATATATATAATCCATCCACTCTATTATATCTCTCTTCAATTGTATGATATTTATAAGTGGATTTTCTTTAAAAATCCTCCTTTTAAATTCAGTTTATGAAATCCAAAGTAATTTTTTTTTTGAATTTTTCATGTGGTATTATTATGTTTTGGTTCTTGGGAATTATTTATTATTAAGTGTGGGACCTATATTTCCTTCTAATTCATTGGGAATGAGTATGTTGGAAGTCGACCATATGGTAACTCCATGTGTAACTACGATGGTTACACAAAGTAAGGTAGCCATGAGGTTTACAAATTATAAGGTAGCCAAGAATGGTTACAAGATTATGTGTGTAATGCCCCAAGAAACCTTTATGACTATATTTATTCTGTCATGTTTTGTGTGGATCTTGTGTAAACCTCATGTTACACAAAGTAAGTATAAATGTGTGAAAATAATGCCTTTTAAAAATGCTTTCATACATTACGAGTATTCATGGACAAATGTGATCTTTCCTTATTTTCCAACCCTTACTAAGATTTTGTGCTCATCCCATGTTTTTAAATGATTTTCACATGTTAATGGATTTGTGATACAAGGAAGTAAGCCATGTTAAATGTTTAAGAATTGTCAAGGAGTCATGTTTTAAGTTTTAATGTTTTATATTTTGAAAAAAATAGATACTGTTTTTATGGTATCCACTCTGTAATAATGTGCGGTGTTATGAATGTATTTTCCTAATTATCTAATTCTATAAACATGAAAATATCCTCAATGTAAAAAAGAAGGGTTTTCTTGACTAAATTCAAGACTATGTATGTATTAGGTTCGGTTTCTTATAGTTGGTATCAGAGGATGGTTTATATTACTTTTGGGGTTAGGGTGATGTTAATAGATTTCCATAAATAATTTTCCCTCTATGTTTAATTTAAAATGTTTTAGAATTTAAATATTACCATTTTGCTGCATCAATGACATGTTTGTTCAGAATGGTTGTCCGTAGAATGAACATGGATGCTGAAGTGGACAGGCACCGACATAATGACATCCTTCTGGAACTACATCCCAGAATGTTTGGGATTGGAACCGAGTAGTTTGTGACAGTAATGGCTCAGCTAAACTCGGAAATAAATAGTGCTGGAATCCATGCAAGAGAACAAATTGAGGTACCACAATGGAACACGACAATAGTGGAACATTTTATGAGACAACGTATTTCTGAATTCAATGGATATTTTGACCCTATAGCTATTGAAGGAAGGATCAAAGCCCTTGAAAAGATATTTGATGTTATGGGATGGTCAGACAATGAAATGGTAAGCCCTTCCATTTATCATTTTAAAGGGGACGATGATTAGTCATGGTTGATGGTAAGGAATATGAGGGGTAGATATAATTTTGATGCCTTAGAGTGATATTAATTTAGAAATATTTTCCTTGAAAAATATTTTCCTAAGGTGGTGCGACATAGAATGGAGAAGAAATTTCTTGAATTTAAATAGAAGGAGGAAGATTCAGTGACTATTTATGAAGTGAACATCACCCGACTGGCGAGGTATTCCCCAAATCTTATTCAGGATCCTGATAGCAAAATCAACTTATTTTACTCAGGAATGAAGGCAAGGTATCGAAGGGCGTTGGACTCCCGTGAATTCAAAAGTTATGAGAAACTTGTCCGATGTGTGGAGAGGGTAGAGATAGTGTTTTCTGATGATCACGTGCATTTTGGAAACAAAGAGAATAACCGGTCCAGTTGGCAGGCAATGGCTAAACATCAACCAAAAAAATTTGATGGTTAGAAAATTTAATTTCCAGTTTTTGAAAAGTCCGGAAAGAAACTCCCTAGGGAATGTCTTAGAAAAAATGGAAAGTGTTTTAAATGTAGAATATTTGGACATATTCACTGATATTTCAATGAAAATGATTCTAAGATTAATCCTTAAAAGAAGACTGTAAATTTTTTTAAATGTTGTGAGATGGGTCATTATGAAAATGTCTACCCAAAGAGAGATCCAAATGATACAAAAAAGACAGACAACAAGAAGAAAGGTGTAGTGAGATCCTTTGCGACTACGTCAGCATATTTCAGGCAATCCAAGGAAGTTGTATCAAGTACATTGTTTTTTCACTCATACTTTTCTAAACTTTAGTTTGATACAAGGTCTACACATTCTTTCATCTCTGAGAAATTTTATGGTAAATTGGAATATCACCTCAACAAATGAGACCCAAACTTGTTATTAAAACACCAGAGGGAAATCTTATAGCAAAGGTGAATTATAAGAATCTTTCTATTGTGGACTGTGTAAAGACTTTACCTGCAAATCTTGTTGTTTTACCCTTAGTTGAGTTTGATGTTATTCTGGGGATGGATCAGATTTTTGATTACCATTCTAAGACTGGCTATAGAGATAAAGAAGTTGTTTTTCAAAATGAGTTTCAGTTTGTATACAAGAATGAACCCATTAAATTGATAACATTTCAGGATGCTGAGAAACTATTGAAAGATGGAAATTAAGGTTATCTTGCTCATTTTTTTGAAAACAAGGGAACTATTCAAATTAATGATGTGCCAGGGGTAAATGAATACATTGATGTTTTTCCTGATTAGTTTCTCGGTGTCATACATGATCAAGAAGTCTGATTCACAATTGAATTAGTTCCTGATGCTAATCCAATTTCAAAACACCCATATCATATGGCTCTAATAGAACTTCTTGAATTGATAAATCAATTGCATGATTGGCTTGACAAAGGATTCATTCATCCTAGGACATCACCATGGGGAGCCCCTGTTTTATTTGTTAAAAAGAAATATGGTTCCATGAGACTTTTCATTGATTATTGAAGTTTGAATAATATCACTGTTAAAAAAAGTATCATTTTCCTCATATCGATGACTTGTTTGATCAACTCATGGGAGCTCAGTACTTTTCCAAGATTGACTTGAGATATGGATACCATCAGCTGATGGAGAATGAGGATGACATCCAGAAAACAGCCTTTCTTACTAGATATGGGAATTATGAATTTTTTGTTATGCCATTTGGATTAACTAATGCACCTGCTGTTTTCATGAATCTTATGAATAGATTATTTCATGATTTCTTGGATATGTTTGTGGTTGTATTTATTGATGAAATTCTGATATTTTCTAAAAATAAAGAAGAGCATGGAAAACAACTAAGTGTTGTTTTTTAAACGTTAAAACAAAATAAACTATATGGAAAATTATACAAGTGCGATTTTTGGTTGCAATGGATTTCTTTTTTTGAGCATATTGTAAATAGGGATGGAATAAAAGTTGATCCTACCAAAACAAAATTAGGTGTTGAATGGCCAAAACCCGCAAATGTTACATAGATTATTAGTTTTCATGGGTTAGAAGGTTATTACATATGGTTTGATATGAAATTTTCACGCTTATCTTGCCCGATAACTACATTAACACAGAAAGGGGTTTAATTTTTTTGGACACATGAATGTGAGGTTTGTTTTTAGGAACTGATGAAGAGATTGGAGAATGCTTTGGTTTTGGCCTTACCTTCCCGAAATGGTGAGTTTGTCATCTACAGTGATGCTTCATTATAGGGATTTGGTTATGTTTTGATATAGAATGATTAGGTAATTGCCTATTCTTCGAGACAACTTAAACCTCATGAGCTAAATTATCCCACACATGACTTGGAATTTGAATTTGTGGTTTTGTATTTGAAAATATGGAGGCATCGTCTATACGGGACCAAATGCCAAATATATACTGACCATAAAAGTCTAAAGTATATATTCACTCAGAAGGAATTAAACTTGAGGTTGAGATAATGACATGAACTGATAAAGTATTATGACTGCACGATCAATTACCATCCTAGAAAAGAAAAAAAATTAGCTTATGTCTCGATTCGGAAACATCATGCATCATTAACCATGTTACGTTTGGAACATGATCCCTTGATTAATGATTTCATGAATTTTGGATTAGAAGTTATTAGTGCAAGGAATACCTTTGTTTTGTTTCATGATTCAGTGCAATCTTCATTGTTAGACAGAATTAAGCATGCATAGAAAGAAGACCGTGAGCTAAAAAAAGGTAGAATTGTTTAAAATGGTTCAGTTTCTATAATTTAACCTTGCCAAAAATTGTGATTTAAGATTTGGAAAAAGGTTGTGTGTGACTAGTGATTCTCAGTTGAAGAATTATTTATTGTGTGAAGCTCATAGTTCTCCATTTCTTGTTCATCCTGGAAGTACTAAGATGTACAGAGACCTTCAGGAGTGTTATTGGTGGGATGGAATGAAAAGAGATATCACTGATTTAACCATGAAATATTTGATGTGTTAACAGGTTAAATCAGAACAAAAGTCACCGATGGGGATGCTTTAGCATTTTACAGTGCCAGAGTAGAAATGGGAGTAGGTATCCATTTAATTTTTAGTGGGATTACCAAAGAAATCTCGAGGTAACAATGTGATTTGGGTTATTGTTGATTGCCTAACAATGTCTCCACATTTTTTTTCTCTTCAAGATACAAATAATTTGGATTAGCTTTCTTGATTTTACCTCAAGGATATTTTCAGGTTACATGGGGTTACTCTTTCCATTTTATCTGAACTAGATCCCAGGTTCACTTCTAACTTTTGGAAGGGACTTTAGAAGTCGTTGGGAACAGAGTTAAATTTCAGTACAACTTTTCATCCTAAATTAGTTGGGCAGTCAGAACAAATGATTTAAACTTTAGAGGATATGCTTTGAGCTTGTTCAATGGACTATCAGGGGAGTTTGGATCAATATCTTTATTTAGTTGATTTTTATTATAATAACAGTTTTCATTCCAGTATTCAGATGGCACCTTTTGAGGCCTTATATGGGAAGTGGTGTCAGACTCCAGTGTTTTGGGATGAGGTCGGTGAAAGAATGTTCATGGGGAAGAATTAGTAGAAGAAGTGGCTGATAAAGTGAGGATGATCCAGCAGCACACGAGGGTAGCTCAGAGCAGGTAGAAAAGTTATGCAGATAATAGAAGGAAAGACATCTATTTCAAGGAAGGTGACCATGTTTTCCTTAAAATATCTTCTTGGAAAGGTGTGATGTGATTCAGTAAGAAAGAAAATCTATGTCCACGGTTCATCAGTTCTTTTGAAATCATGTAGAAATTTGGAATAGTTGCATACCGTGTAGAATTGCCTCTGTGTTTGTTTTAGGTATGCAATGTTTTTCATGTTTCAATGTTGATAAAGTGTGTGCCAGATTCATCACTTGTCTTGAGCCTAGAATCAGTTTAGCTGGAAGAAAACCTTTCTTATGAAGAGAAACCAGTCCAGATTTTTTATCCAAGGGAACATGTATTGCAGAATAAGGTAATCCACCAAGTAAAGGTTTTGTGGAGAAACCACATGGTTGAAGAAGCAACATGGGAGTCTAAAAATGCTATGAGGGAAAAGTACCCTCAATTGTTCAATATGTAAATAAAATTGTGAGGACACAATTTCCTGAAGGTGGGGATTATGTAACACCCCAAGTATTTCTAAAAATAAATAAAAATGCATAGAACATTGTTTTACATAGATACTTTTAACTAGACTTTAATACATAAATTTTCCACTTCTATGATTTGAATTTCAAGAAACTGTCATGTACAATTGTGTTTAGAATGTTATTTGGAGTCTATTGGAACCAACTTGTTTGTTGGTGAATAGTAAAATACCCTTATGATTAGTAATATGACATTAATGAATAGTAAATTTTCTTATTATTTTATTTTCTTAAAGATTTAATATAATAACATCTTGGTTAATTATTCATCGTGATATAGAAGTAGTTATAGAATTACAATTGTTAATTTTTGAATTAAGTATGATTTTATTTAATAATTAAATTAATAACAATTAGAAAATTATTTTCAAAAAATGGAATTCAATTTTGAATTATACACGTTGAAAAATGGTTAGGGTAAATTTTTTGGTTTTTTCTGAAACTCTTGATTTTTTGGTGAATAGTGAAATAAGATAAAATACTGTATAAACAAATTATCAGCAAAATACACTATTTATGACATCATAAGTGATGTAAGGCCACATGGTTCAAACTCACATGACATTATTAACAATTTTAGTTCACATTACCAAATCATATTCATAATCTTGTGCCAAAATATTTTAATAATGATTAAAATAATGAAAAATACCCCCTCTCCTCCACTATAAATACCGCCCTCACTCCCCTCTTGTTCCCACACCTCTCAAGCTTTGATCCATTCCCAAGTTCGGCTCAATACTTCTCCTAAGGCTCTTTCCCAAGTCCAAGAGCTACTTGTCTCACCAAAAGACCAAATCCAAAGCCCTTAAGAAGGATCTCAATGAGAAGAGATCAAGAGGTAAACATCCTCTTTTATTTTCTTTCTTTACATTCATTTTATGTTATTATCTTCCTTTATATTTTTAATTATTTTGTGATATTTAATTCCATATTCCCCCATAATGTCCATATTATGTATGAGTGATGAGATATTCCTTTTCTCTCATCAAACTTTTTTTATGAAATTTTAAAAGACGTCGTTAGGCTGCCGAATTTTCATGAGAAATTTCTCAAGTTTTCTTTTATTTCACGATTCCTTTTTATTTTTTCCTCTCCCATCTTATAAAAGTTGCATGAAATCTCCAGAATAATGTATATTCTGGAATTGAGAGGGTTCGCGAGGGAACCCTAGAGCTCTTCTTCCTCGCTGACGGCGGCGGCGACGACCGCGGGGATCCCTCCTCCTCCTTTGGGGGAGGGATTCTCCCACACCAATGATTTGCATCCTTTTAGGCCTTTTTCGAACCCTGACCTTCTCCTTTCTTTTCCGACTATTGATTTAAGCCTGAAGGTTGCAGAACTCATTCAGGGCTTCCCGAATCTTTAGATCTCGAACTCTAAATTCGCTGAATCTTCTGCACTTCTGAACCTCACTTTGGTTGCGAGATTTAAGCAGCGAAGGCCCTCGGTGGATTCTTTCGACAGACTCATTTTCGACACCTGGGATCTCCAGGAGCGGACTACAGTTGGCTTGATTGGAAATCGTCATATCATGATCCGCTTTGCTTCTGAGGAGGATCTCATCCTCGCCTGGTCTAGGGCGCCCTGAAGTTGCAATGGATGCCGCTTCATCTTGTTCCGCTGGTCATTTGACTTCCACATGAACCGTAACCCGCCTTCCACGACGCTTTGGGTGAGTTTTCCTAATTTACCATTACCTTTTCAAAATCCTTCTATCATTAAGATGCTTGGTAATATCGTTGGGAAGTATCTTTGTTCGGATAATCGTACGCGTGTGGTGTGTCACCCTGTGAATCCGAGGGTTTGCGTGGAGATGGACGTGTCGAAGGCCCCGTTTGAGTTTGTCTGGATTATGATCAGTGATTAGTACAGATGTAAACAGAAAGTTATCTATGAGGAGTGGATGGAATTTTTTTCTAAATGTAAGAGACTTTCACATGTCTCGGAGTAGTGCCGGCAGGGGTCTTCTTCGAGTGCGAGTTGGAGGGACACCGTTCATCCAAGGGAGGTTGGGCGAAATGAAAATTGGGGCTCTCCCCATGGATGTGCAGTAAAGGGTGTGCGGGCTGATAGACCATCCAAGGTCGATTGCAATGCTCCAGAGGAGGCCAGTGGTCCATCAGATGCTGGTATGGTGGCCCGGAGTGAGGGTCTGGACAAAGGAAACAGAGGGGTTGTCTCATCTGCTGCTGGCTTGGGTTCCTCTTGCGGTGACATACAGGGGAGGCAGGACAACTTGCTGCTTAGTCATGCTAATCCGAATGTTCAGGATGTTTTCGGTAGGTTGATAGGTGATCTCAATGGGGGGATGTTTCCTGGTCCTGGGCCCATTGGCATTGCAGAGGCTGAGCAAGTCCAGTCTCGACCTACAGATAATCAGCAGGTGGAGGCTCAGACTGAATCTGAAAGAAATAAGGAGACCCAGCCCATGGATGGATCCTTGAGCAGTGAGAGTTTCAATGAACAGTCGGTTGGAGTGGTTAATGGCCAGATGTTGGGTATAGTGGGAGGCAAGGAGGCAGTGGATAGGCTTACAGTGCCTGTGCAGGCTGAGGATCCTGCGGAGGATGCTAATGGATGGGTTAGGACCTATCATGGGCTGAAATCTCAGAATGTGCAAAAGGCTGATGGCATTGCTGTGAGCAACTGCTTTGCTGGTCTTGTGGATGCTGAAACTGAGGTGGATCAGGTTCCAATGGTGTCTGGTTTGTATTCGGGCCAGGTGCCTGCTACAGCTCTTGAGTTGCATGGCAGTTCTCCAAGGATGAAAAGTAGTAATCTGCAGGCTGGGGATAGTATGAAGATTGGGACGTCTGGAGAGCTTGAGAAAGAGACTCAACCCCAGTGTTTAACACTGGTTGGTCCTAACAGTCATGTGGAGCCGGAGCAAGGTGTGAACTTCTTTCCTCGGATGGTGTGCTTACCTGAGAAATGGGGGGATATTTCTGATAGTGAGAAAGAGGTTGATGGCAATGTCCATACATCTTTTAGTGATGTTGTCCAACATGGGAAGAAGGCGATGGCAGAATGTGTGGCTAACTCTACCGCCCCTCCAAAAAGAAGACAACGGAAAGATTATTCTTCTTTGCCAAGGCCGATGTCCACTAGAGCTTCTTTGAGCAATGGAAAGGTAATGACTTCTTCTGATGCTTTTGTGCAATTGGAGAAGATGAATCTTAGACAGAAGTATGTGAAGCTGATGAAGCAATATGAAATCTCAGAATGGGAGTCGACAACTGTAGATGAGGCGTTTGATTATGGAGATGGTGATGGGTATGATGGCAGGTACGGTTCCTAGCTTGTTTTCTTTTTACTGCTTGTTTACTGTACTTTTTTCCTTTATTTAATAAGTAGTCAGGGACTTTGTCCCTGGCTGAGCCTTTCGGGTATATTCTGGAATTTATCATTTTTTGGAAAATTACTCATCATTATTCTTCTCCTCTCCATCTTATTTAAGGAATAAAAGCATTGTTCTTGATGTGTTGAATTACCAATATCCTGGAAGAAGTGATTTTAATTTCCATTAATTATTTCAAGTATTTTAATGAAACCATTTATATGGTTGAAAAAGGTTATAATATATGTGTTATTACTCACCCATGGTTTTGGAATTATTTTTAACTCATTTTTCTAATTTATAAGACAATATGAGTTTGTTATTTTCAAAGAACCACTAAAATGATCTAAATGAATATCATTAATGTTTTAACTTATGAATCGTGCTAATATTAAACATAAAAATGATAAATGGTATAAATTATGGTACTAAAAATATGTAAATACCTTTCCATTCCAATTTTGTAGTTTCACTTCCAATCAACAAGAACATCCATCATGAACTAATCATTGAAATCATGTAAAGAACTCACCCAAAAACTGTGAAAGGGACGAAATACTAACAATTAAATAGTGAAATGATGTTATGAAATTATCATATAATATTTTATAAACAAGAAAAAGTTTCTGTAAAATATTAATAACACTCTAATATCCAATATTTAGTAGGTTTAAACATGTTGCAAGTAAGAAAATCCTGAGGTTAGGGAAATCTTATCCAGATTTCCATTCTTTGGGTTAATCTTCTTCATCATTATTTATATTATATTTAAATTGTTTGTGTGATTAGTTTTGTTTATATTATGTTTTATTATGTTTATTTACATCATATATAAATACGAAATCCACTCTATTAAGCCTCTCTTCAATTTTATGATATTTATAAGGGGATTTTCATTAAAAATCAACCTTTAAAATTCGATTTTACGAAATTCCAAAGTAATGTTTTTGTGGAATTTTTCATGTGGTATGATTATGTTTTGGTTATTGGGAAATATTTATGATGAAGGGTGGGACAAATATTCCCATCCAATGCATTGGGTATGAGTATGTTGGCAGTAGACCGTATGGTTACTCCAAGTGTAAATGCGATGATTACAAAAAATAAGCTAGCTGTGAGGGTTACAAATTATATGATAGCAAAGAATGGATATAAGATTATGTATGTAATGCCCCCAGATACCTTTATTATTACATTTATGCTCTCATGATTTTTTGGTTCTTGTGTAAATCTCATGTTACACAAAGTAAGTATACATGGGTGATAGGAATTTATTTTGTAAATGCTTTCATATGTTACGAGTATTCATGGACTAATGTGATCTTTCCTTCTTTTCCATCCCTTATTGAGGTTTTGTGCTCATCCCATGTTTTTAAATGATTTTCACTGGTTAATGGATGTGTAACACAAGGAAGGAATCCATGTTAAATGTTTATGAATTTTCAAGGTTTCTCGTTGAATTTTTTAAGGTTTTATAATTTGAAAAAAATGGAAACTATTTTTATGGTATCTACTCTATAATAATGTGTAATTTCATGAATGTATTGTCCAAATTCTCTAATGAAATAAACTTGAAAAGATCATCAATGTAAAAGGATGTTTTTCATGAATAAATTCATTATTATGTATGTATTAAGGTCGGGTCATTGTATAAATTCTAAAATATTAATATGTTATCCTTTTTTTATCCTTTCACTCGTTAAGGTAATGATATCACCATTCATGTGTTTGTATGACCCACCATATTCATGAAGAAATAAAATTAATTTTCCATATAAAACCTTAATTAATTGATATAAAAATGTTTATAATGGTTAAATATGATATTTATAACATCTATATAATTCAGTACATTATGGAATTATAACCTAAACAAATGGAATGATAACTTTAATGAAAAACAAAAATGATAAAATAAAGTATTTAACACCTGAAACAATAATAATAATAATAAATTTTTAACAGAAAGTTAATAATATTTCATATGAGGATAGTATATGATTTTGTAAACATCGTTATAGTTTTATTTTATTTTAATAACATTCTTATAACCACTATCAAAGAAATTAATGTTCGTTCAAACAAAAGGAAGCATGATGCAAAGGATTTGTCACAGTTTCCATTCATTGTAGAATATTGTAATGTTATAAACCTAATTTGTTTACATTTCTTATTAACATCCCCTTCAATATATAATATAATTAATAATTAATAATTAATTTTATTTTAAGTTTTACTTTGACTATGTTCATCCGAGGGGATTTGAATTGAAAATAATTAAGTGGTAATGGATATTATAACACATTTTGTTTTTCATTGGGTTAATTTACATATTCATTATCTTTGATATTATAACACTATGTTTGTAATTAATTTTTATTATAAAATGTTTTATTTACAATTTTTTGATGTGAATTTATATTTTATACACATAACCACTTCAACAATTAATCCTCACATAAATTTTATGATAATTGGATGAGTTTCTCATAAAAAATTGTCTTATTCTAGAAATATTTTATTTTATAAAACTACTGGTTTTTTATTGGGATCATCTACTTTCCCATTTATATGTATTATCAGGGATCTATTTATATTAATGGTATTTAATTTTTCATTTTATGTTATTTATTTCATAGGGCTTATGATTTAAATTTTAAAAAAGTGGTAATTGTTTATTTCCCAATCTCATTTAAATCAAGATTATTCAGGCTTGATTTTATATTGAAGAAATAATTCAATATTTGTCTAATAAACCAATTCATATTCATCCTCTCTAGTTAATAATGATTTTTTAAAGTAATAGTACAATTTTAATATCTTAGGTGATTAAAATAATTGGGAAAATAATCTTAATAAAATATGACATCATTTATTTCTCTTCTGAAAAAACTTTTTCCTTAAAATTATTTGTTTTCTAAACATATTTTTAAAAAATGATTAAATATGATTTTTTAAATTTATTTTTACCCAGAACGTTAATTTTTTTTTAAAAAATAAATGAAACCTTCCTATTATTTTCTAAGAATTGTAGCTTCAAATTTTCATAGAGAATATGAAAAAATTCTTATTTATTATACCTGTCATGATAGTAAATTTCATTCCACCATGACTAGTTATTGATTTTAATCATTTATTACTAATTTAAAAGTAAATTTTTGAAGAAAACTGTGTTCATAATATGTTGGGAAATATTATTTTTTAAAAGTGATTTTCAAATTGAAAAGTTTATTTTCCACAAAAAAAATTATATATATTTTCGTGGTAGTTCTAATAATAAATAGAAAAAAACCAATATTTTATATATAATATATTGAGTATATGTCACAATGATACCACCCTTATTCTTTCTCGGGTTTCTTTATGGTCAGTTTAATCCGAGGATGTTTTGACATTCTATTTCTCGATTAATCTTTTTAATCATTAACTATTCCCTAAAATATTCACTTTCTAATGATAATTTTAAATTACATTTCAACAAAATATTAATATTATTTTTCATGGATATTATTATGACTTAAATATTACTTCATTTCTAAATATGGTGTTTTAATTTGAATTAAATATGTTTGAATATGGAAGAATGGCATTTTGTATTCCTTATTCAACACATTCATTTTTAGATAAGGCACATTGTTTTAGAATTAAATCAACCATTTGATATATGATGAATGAATTAGAAATATATTGATTGGTTGAACTAAAATTATTTTTCCCCTGCTAGTATTGGTAGGTCTCATAAGAAAAATCAGGTAGCTGAATTAAATAGATTTTTTAATGTTTTTAAACTACCTTGGGAAAGGTAATGAGACTATAGATATCACAACGTCTAATATAATGAATTAAAAAATTAATCAGTTAATTTTTTGGGAAATCAATTATTATGATACAGGTAATTATTTCATTTATATTATCCACGGATGCATTAGGTGCATAAGTTATTGATTAAACAGAATGTTTTTTTAGTTATTTACCATGCCATACTAATTATGTGTTGTCTAATTATGATTTTAATTTTTTCAATTAAATGAAATTTTTTTGGGTATTTATGTTTCATAATTAATTATTAATTAATTATTAATGATTTATTCCAATTTAAGTAACCCTTATTATGCATTTTGAGCTCACTGTTACTTTGTTTCTTTTCATTAGGTATTGAACAAAAATTCATTGAATGAGTTAAATGAAGATGATTGTTTTAGATTACTAGGTTGTATTTTTTATCCCCAATTTAAAATTGGTATCATATAAGTAAATATTTCTACAAGACTAATAAAATAATTTTCTCATTGGGATTTGAACCCTTCAATATATTCCAATGTAATAAAGTAAACAACGATTATTGGTTACCAGAGTCGGGTTCATTTCAGATAAGGGTAAAATTGAATCTTAAAATTTGATAAATTATATTTTTCAATATATTCCAATAAAATATTATCTTACCTTCAAATTATAGGAACATTTTTGACACTCACTCATGAAAACAAGTTTATATTATTTAAATATTTTAAGTAATTCCTTGTATTACCTCCCCTCAATTTTAAAAGTAAATTTGATACACCACCTTATTAATAAACATTGATACCTTTGACATAGTAAATACTAGTAAAAAATCCTACATATATTCTAGACCTTAATTATTGAGATCTTGGTTAGACTATAATACAATCCTATGAATGATTTGGGTGTAATCCAATGGTGGGATCTCTAAGAAAAGGTAATCATCTTACCCAACTCATTCAAAGTAGATTTATTGTTTTACTTATTATAAATATTTTGTATCTATAATTCCATAATGAATCAATTATCATGAATATATTGAAATTTTATTATTGTTATGGTATAACTATTTTCCACCTTCATTCCATCAAATCATAAATGAAAGTATCACACATGTTTACGTATATTGTACTTCCACAACATAATGATATGTTTCATTTTCCAACACCACCACACATTGGTGGATATAACGATTTATTTATTAAATATATCTGATATTTATGAATTATTTATGATTCAGTACTTATAAAATTATATATATATATATATATATTTCTATCCATATTTGGTTAAAAATTAGAAAAAACTGTTCATGTATACATTTGAGATGGTGATGATAATGAATTATTGTTAATGAAAAGGAGACGAAATGTTATAAGTAATAAATTATGGTCTTATAAGTATGAATATTAATTTAATATTAAATTATATTAATTTTAAATTTATTATACATTGGTTTAAATTCAATTACAATGAACGCCTGATGAGAGGTATGGGTTTTATGTTACAATCTCGCTTTTTTTCTTAGATTGTTTATGATTTAATTTCCAATTACTAAATTTATATTATATATCACTAAATTTTTTTTTCTTTTTATATAGATATTTTTAAAGAATAAATGTTTTTACGTCATTTTTTTCTCTAAGTACAGATATGTCCCGAAAAATGTTTTCAAGGAAAAATCATGATATTTATCTCTTATGATATGATTATTTTTCATCTTTATCCATATTTTATGTATATAAATTTCCATAATTATCTTAATTTTCTCGAACAATTCATGAAATTAATTTTCCATAATGTATTATTTTCAGTAAAAAATAAATAAAGATAATTTTCTTATCATTCTCTGATTGGGGACTTTTGAAAAATAGTGTAGATGAAATCATTATTATTACATATACTTTTCAAAGTATTTTCCTATCATCACTAATACTATTTAATTTGATGGTTCCTTTAAAGTTTCTATTTATCTCTTCAAATAAATTTTTTTTCCTAATATTCTATAAATTCCACAATCTGTAATATGTGATTTCAATATGATAAGGGTATTCCCTACTATATATTTTCCATTGATCATTTGAAGATATTTTATTCTATAAAACCAATTAATGATACTTATTCTTCACATGGATATGATCTAATGATAAAATATTTATTCATTCTTTGGGCCTTTTATGATTATGAGGATGAAATTCTGATGAAACCATTTTTATTTTATATGGGATAAACAATGATGTAATGATAAATATTTTCATGATATTGTGGGAAAAAATGAGTGGATATTAATTTTTGTGATGAATGTCTCAATAGGTAGAATTGACATAATATATTAACTATTATAATCGTAAAACTCTTTTATTCAACTTTATATTATGTGTTCTTATTCTTTTGATATGATCTCACAGATCACAAACATTGATTATTCTATTATTCCTATCTTATGATCTTTAAAATTCATATTCCATGATTTGGATCTATGAATTTTTGGTTCTATGAATTGTTGGGTTTTATATTCAAATGCTAAGATCATATTGACATACACTAATCCTCATTTCATTATTACATATGACCCTTTATAAATATCTCATATGTTTATCCACACTAGGTTTAAAATATAACGCTTTATTATGTTTCCATTCCAATTTAAAAAGGTTTTATGTTGGGTATTAATAAGAGGTGTACAACATGAAGATAACTTTTTAGGAAATTTTGATGTTTTTAAACTAAATTTTACGATTATATATCTATTTTTCTTGGAAAATACACATTTACACATCCGAGGAATAATATCATTTGAGATATATTTATTTTTCACTATAAATTATGTCATTTATATATATATAATGTTTGGGTCACCTTATAAGAAATTTCATACCCATGGTTATAGTTTTTCATTAAAATTTCACTATAAAGGAGGTGGATTCTAGTATTCCATTGAGGTCTAAAAGATAAACTAATCTAAAAAATCTATTAATAATAATATAAATATAAAATAGTAAATAAATAATCAATAAATTAATTTAATTAAACTTTAGAATAAATGAAGGTACACTGTATCCAAACATAGGTTAATATAATTTATTAATAAATCATGTATACATTTTAATTTTTTTAATTTTTATTTTCTAAATTTCACACTCCACCTCCATTTAATATATTTATCCTTCCATGAATAAATAACAATAATAAAAATATGTGACATAGAAAGAACATTTACTATTTGGATAACTCCCATGAGGACATCCTATGGATAACTACCTAGTTATACCCATAAAGGATATTTAAATTTTATTTTTCTAACCTCCTTATAATTATATAATCGATTAACAACCAAATTTCATTTAACATATGAAAAAATCATTTTACATTCCTTTTTTATTTAATTACACCAACCAACTTACCATTATATTTTTTCTCTATTTATTTTGAAAACATATCCATATTTTATGTTTTTAGTCCTTTTTCACAATATATTTTATAAAACATGAATCCATTATTATTTTAAGTAGGGAATATTTTAAAATTCCTTGATGGACCTCAAGAAAAATATTTCAAAACTTCTAACACATCAACTTCATAATTGGGATTCTGAAAAAATATAGATATATAAAAATTGTAATATTATATAAATACTATATTTACTAATATTTAATAAATATCAACTTTATTATGTGTCAGGTTAAAGATAGTAATGATAGATGATCTTTTATTGTCGATGTGGATACTCAAGAGGGGGGTGAATTGAGTTCCAATTAATATTTCTATTATAAACTTTATGATTTAAATCCCCTAATTCAGAATAGCCCAGTCAATTGAGGTAGAAGAGATATAAGTGTTTAATTTCTCAACAAGTTTCTCTAAGGTTTATTAGTCCTCAATTGAATCAATGTAAACACTAATTAAATTTTTGAAACAAGTATACTAAATTAAGCACAAATACACACTAACCAAAACTAACTATCTGAGTGAATGTAAAAATTGTTTTATGGTTTGGCTAATGTAATCAGAGGAAAATAGATAAAACAAACTATAATAAAAATGTAGTGTATAGGGAATTAAAACAAGAGGTTTAGTCTCAAGCTGAGACTTAGTCATCTCATCTTCGTGATCACCTTCCACCTATCTGTTTATATAGATAATCTTGATACACAACCTATATCGGGGTTTACAATAGTTTTTACAAAAATTCTAGGTTCTACAACCTCTATTACAATTATTCATGGAAAAAACAAGAAACCAAGACACACAATGATTCTTCAACAGTTATGCATGGAAAAAATGGGTGAGATAGTTTTGAGTGAGGATTTTTAGTATCTTCTAGTTAAATCACATGAGACAGAGTTTGTGTAACAAACACACACTCATCAGAAATGTAAAATAAATAACACAATAGAGACAATGAAATTATGATGGAGTTTAGAATGTTATGTGTGTTTTAAGATTAGATCTGAACTTCTTAGAGTAGAGGAAATGATGGTTTTGTTCTTCTCTTCCAGTTGTCTCCAAAAACAGAGTGTCAGAACTTCTAGGTATTATCTTCCAGGTATTGATACGTTCAACTTCTTGGAATAAGGGAGTTGATGAAGCACATTAAGATAAACATGAGTATTTTATTCAAAAAGATCTTCATGAAGCTTTTGGATGTTCATTATATGCACTGGAGTGTTCTTTTTCTTGTTCTTCAGTAGTTTATTTGTTATGCATTCAACTTGTGAAATTCACTCTCATTTTGTTTTTCTCGGTGCCTAAATATATATCATATTTTTTTGTATTTTTATTTCATATTTGAGGTCCAACAATAGGAGTACATACATCACTACAATCATTCTCGTACTTTGTACTGTCAATATATGGTCTCCAGATATTTCTATGAAAAATATTAATTAATTCAGAAGAATTAAAGTTAGCAAATATGACCGTTATAAAAATATCATGAATTTGATAAATTATGGATTAGATGATTATGGTAGACTGTTAATGGTATCCTTCACATCGGTAGGCTTCAATAGTAAGTTCACATCGGCAACCTCCAACTGTAACCTTTCATCGGTAACCTTCAGTGGTGACCTTTAAAAGTAGGCTTGCATCAGTGTCCTTGTAATGATTACCATGTATCAGTAACCTTGTATCGGTGACCTTGTATCAGTGATCTTATAGCGGTGACCTTGTAATAGTGATGATGTATCAATAACCTTGTATCAGTGACCTTTTTATTAGTGACCATGTATCAGTGACCCTGTAGAAGTGACCTTGTAATGGTGACCATGTATCAGTAACCTTATATCGATGACCTTTGTATTGGTGACCTTGTAACGGTGACCTTGTAGTGGTGACCTTTGTACTTAGATAAATGTTACACTATATGCTTAACCAATGAAGCAGTGAGATTGAGTGTATATGAATATTACTCTATAGAAACAGGAAACATTAATGAAACATAATTACCATAGAATGAATACATGGTTCTCACTTAATATGAAAACAAGATTGGGATTATCAAAACTTGATTTGGAATTATCAAAGAAGGTGATTCCAAAAATCTCCCATTTTTTATAATCACAAATTATGTCATTGAATATTATATTTAAGAGTTTTGAATCAAGATTAAAAACATATTATATTGTCATCTGTGATGTTATTATACACAAATATTATGGAGAACACTACATTTAGGTCCGAACAAATACAAACACATATAAACACTTCTTTCCTTAAGAGAATTCAAGTTTTGAATATTTTCTCCATATTTTCTCCCCTTGAATATCTTCTACCCCTTTGTGATTAAGAAAAGCATGCAAAAAAACATAGTGAAAAGAGAGTTTGAATTAATATCACAGTAGTAAAACATACAGAAATGAGATTAACCAATCCCTATCAGCTAATACAGTCCACACTCAATCCACATCAGATATGCCCCATTGGAGCTTTGGACATGGATGCTGAATATGAAGGTTCTTAAGGTGGAGGGATAGGCTAAGGGATGGTAGTAAGTAGTGTAGTAGGATATGCAACATAAGCATTAGTAGACCTGTAGTCAGTATATCTCTATGGAATGGTAGGGGTTAAGCTTATGATGGCTTGAGCAGGAGACATCATAGGACCAGCACTGGTAGATCCTAAGGCACTGGAGGTAGAGGGCAAGGCTGGAGGGACAAAGATGGGAGTTCATTCCACATAGAAGAAAGGCAAGATAAGATTCCTAAAGTCCATAATAATGCTTTCCCCTATTTCTATAGTAGAAATAAAATCATCCTTATTCTCCATGAATTCTTCAAAATAGGAGTCATATCCCGAATCATGATCACTTGATCTTTAAATGCCTGAGATACAGGTGGAATCTTCAAGTTCTCCAATAGAAACTTCAAGTGGCCATCCATCTGATACTTAGTGTAAACCTGTTTGTAATAGAAGTCAACTTGATCCTTGATGGCCTTCTGATCATGAGAAGCTTCTCCTAAATAATCTCCCACAAGCTTATGAATTTATCTAATGATGGAAATGGCCTATGAGTCTGAGGTATTAGCACTGCAGATCTTTTCCACCTCTTCTCTAACAATGGTCCTGAATGCTTCAATGTTAACTTGAGGAGAGGTAGAAGAAGATGCAGTTGCACCCAAAGGTTCCTGAGTGAAAGCCAAATTCTCTTTAAATGATTTGGTTAGCGCACTAATCATACTTTTTACATCATCATATTAAACATTCACATGTGTTTCCATGGACTTCTTAAAGTTCTCAAACACTATAACCATTTGCTGAACCACACATTTAACATATATAAGGTTCTTGTCCACCTGATCTCTCGAATCCATATATGCATCTAGAATGGAAATAGATTGTTTTATTGATTCCATAGACTCTTCCAAATCTCTTACCCGATTTTGACATTCCTTGACCTCATTTATCATAGTTGAGTGAGAGGTAGAGACTATTCCTTCCATTTCATATGTAATGAGTTCGTTATTGTGAGTTATTGTTCTCACTATCTCAGTGTTTTTCTCATCAATATAACTCTTTAGTTCTGATTTCAAAGAATCCAATTCATCTATATTTACATAGTCTAAAGGTGAAAAAACCCTGGCTGCAAAATGGTAGTTTCAGAGACATTAGGAATTGGAGGGCTTCTGATAAGCTAGTAAACTTTATAGTCTCCATAATATAGGCCTAAAACCATAGATCCAAGAGATTTTGTCTAGTCCTCTATCTCATGAGCAACATCAACTGATCCTATTGCAACAGGTTCCTCCCCACACATAAAGAATTCTCTTAAAAACCCACATCTATATTCATCTGACCTTCTTGATAAAATTCATCAACAGGAAGGTTCACTACCACTTATTCCTCTGAATCGTCAAGAACTTCCAGAACAAGTCCATCTTCGACTGAATCAACAACTTCTTCCTCTCTAATTTCTACCCTTTTTGTATGTCCTATTAAAGGACCATGACTTAAAAATTCCTATTCATTTTCATCAGTAACTATCTCAAAGTCATCATGACTTGATTTAGATTCCTCATTCTCATCTGAAGTATCTCTAACTTATCTTAAGATACTTTCAGAGCCTAATTCTTCACTAGTTTCCTTATCATTGTCCCTTAGGACAACCTCCCTTTTATTAAATCTCTTTGGTGGGATGGGCTCAACAAAGGATACCATATTCGCACGAGGATTAGAGGGAAGGTTAGGGTCACTCGTGTCTTCTATAGGAGAATCATCTCTTTCATTCTCCTCAGCAACTTCTTCTCCTTCTTCATATGAATAAGCAGGCTCTACTTCATCATGATTAAGACCAGGGTCTCTCTTATTCTTAGGCCTAGTAGGATGAGTCATAGAATTATGATCATCATACATCTTAGCCTCATCATTCACCCATCTCCTCATCCATGGATTCCAGTTAATCTTCATTATCTTGCAGATAACTTTGCTGATGCAATGGTTATCTTGCACAACAACAGTTTCCTCCTTATCTCAAGAAACTCCTTTCACTTTTGACATAATGGGATATAAAATTATCATGGAATAAGGCATTGTATTTCGCTCTAGTCTTGGTCATATCATCTAGATGAATCATCAAAAACCTATATAAGTTGATCTTCTATTCACGCTTTAATAGATACAAGAAAAATACATCTTGATACTTTAAAGTTGCAATGTATTTTCTCCAGGGACTTAAAAAATGTAGAATAAACTTTAAAATTAGCTTATCTTATCCTACCATTTCAGTAGTAACGACATTATTTGGAATTTCATTCCCAATTAGTTCAGATAATTCTTGTTCATAACAGAATAAATCACAAGTGAGAGGCACCAATTTTGAGTAAAAATCAAAAAACCCTTCATGTGGAACCCTCATGAATTCAGCCCATTCAGCACAGGAGAACCTCACACTTACTCAATTTACACTGGAAATAATTTGGTGCTCATCATCATAATTCTCGAACTTGAGGTAATCATAAAATCCCTTAACAAACAATGTGTAATGGGGTCCATTATTTTTTGAAAAACATTCAACTCAACCCTGAGATTCCAGTGCCTTAAGTACTAACGACAGGCTCGACAGTAACCACTCTGAACATAAATCCTGATCAAATACTATTTTATTCTTGAATAAATGCTGGTTCAGCACCTTGGACACTATCTGGATACCTCTACTCAACATGGCCCTAGGTCAATTAGGAAGAGGCGTGTCTCCTTCATTAGAAAATGACGATCTTTCGACTCTTTCCATCGATTTGGAGAGGTTCACGACTTCAATAGGGGTTTAGTTCCTGAGATTGGGGAGAAAAGGTTCGGGAGAGGGTTTAATGTGGATTGAGAAGTGATCCGTGTTTTAATATTATCATTTAGGGATCAAAAAATAAAATAGATAAAATGAATAAGTAATATGCAGAAAACGTTTTAGATTCTAGCTGAGAACATAAAAAGGTAAATTCCCAGATTCAAGTCATCTATCGGTAAGGAAGTATCGGTAAAGTCTATGTGTGAGGTCCTATCATTAAGGTATAATGATGAGGTCCTATGATAATGTTCTAATGGTGAGGTAATATCGGTAATGTATAACAGTGAGGTCCTATCGGTAAGGCTAATGGTGGGGGCCTATCAGTAAGGTATAACGGCGAGGTCCTATCAGTAAGGTCTAAGGGTGAGGTCCTATCAGTAAGGTCTAATGGTGAGGACCTATCGGTAAGGTCTAACGGTGAGGTCCTATCGGTAAAGTCTAATGGTGAGGTCCTATCAGTAAGGTCTGATAGTGAGGTTCTAACAGTTTATCAAACCTAACTCATGTTTGATGTAATTTAACCTCTCAGATTTCAAAGGCTTTGTAAATATATCCACCAATTGGTGTTCAGTGCCAATGAATTCAAGAGTGATATCACCTCTTTGATAATGATCTCTCAAGAAGTGATGTCTTACATCAATATGCTTTGTCCTTGCATGAGATACCGAGTTTTTAGACATGTTAATAGCACTTTTCTTGTCAAAACATATAGAGACATTTTTCAATTGATATCCATAGTCTAGTAAAGTGTGTTTCATCCACAAAATTTGAGCCCAAAAACTACCAGCAGTTATATATTCAGCTTTGGCTGTAGATAATGCAACAAAATTCTGTTTCTTACACCACTATGATACTAGTGACTTGCCTAACATGTGACATGTTCCAGAGGTGATTTTTCTATATAACTTGCAACCAGCAAAGTTAGAATCCGAATAACTTATTAAATCAAATAGTTGTCCTCTTGGGTCAAACAGTCCTAGGTTGGGAGTATATTTGAGATATTTGAAAATCTGTTTAATAGAAGTTAGATGAGATTCTTTGGGATTATCTTGAAAACGAGCACACATGCATACACTAAACATAATATCATATCTTCTAGGTGTAATGTAGATCACACTCTCTATCATACCTCTGTGGTTGGTTTGATCCACTGGTTCACCAGTTTCATCAAAATCCAACTAACATGTGGTAGTCATAGGTGTATAAATACCTTTACTACTATCAAAAACAAAGCTTTTTAGAAGATCCTTAATGTATTTATTTTGATTTAAGACAATGCCATTTTTGTTTTGAGAAATATGAATTCCAATAAAAAATTTAAGTTCCCCAATTGAACTCATTTCATATTCATTTTTCAATATTTTTTAAAATTCAGTACATAAAGAATTTTTATAAGATCCAAAAATTATATCGTCTACATAAATTTGTACTATTAAAACATCTTTGGAAATCCTTTTAATAAAAAAGGTAGGCTATTCTATTCCTTTAGTAAAACCTTTTGAAATAAAAAAGGAACAAATCCTATCACACCAAGATCTTGGATATTTATTTAAACCATATAAGGATTTTGATAGTTTAAAAACATGATTTGGAAAATAGGGATTTGTAAAACCATGGGGTTTTTCCACAAATACATCTTCAACTATCTACCCATTTAAAAAAGAACTTTTAACATCAATTTGGTAAAGTTTAAAATTCAGTTGAGTTCCCTAAGAAAGTAGTATTCTAATGGCCTCAAACCTAGATATCGGCGAAAATATCCCCTCATAGTATATTCCTTTCTCTTGACTATATCCTTGTGCAACTAACCTAGCTTTATTTCTAACTATATTTCTATACTCCTCAATTTTGTTCCTAAAAACCCATTTAGTGCCTATTGTCAAAGTTTCCTTAGGTCATTCAACTAGTTCCCAGACTTTGTTTCTTTCAAATTGATTTAATTCTTTTTGTATAACCATCAACCAAAATTTATTTTTTATAGAATCATTAATATTTTTGGTTTCATTCTGTGAAAGAAAATCTTAGTGTTCAACCTGGTTTCTCAAATAATCTCTAGCTTGAGTTCATCTATTTAAATAACATACTACAACATCTAAAGGATTATTCTTGAGAGTTCTAATACCTCTAGAAAGGGTTGATCTAGACTTATCATGGTTATTTATAGGTTCAGACTCAACAGATGATGATTCTAAAGGATTCCTAGAACTGGTTACTTTTACAGGAGGTTCACTATAATTATTATTAAGTTCCATAATTTACATATCTTCCTCAATATATTCAAGATAGGGTTTGGGTTCATGTGGATCTGTCTCATCAAATTTTACATGAACATATTCCTCCACATATTTGTTTCTTTTCTTAAATTTTTTATAGGCTTTATTCGAGATTGAGTAACCTAGGAAAATTCCTTTATCACTATTGGAGGAAAACATGTCAAGATTGTCCTTAGTGTTAATGATAGATACATTGAAACCAAAAACTCTAAAGTAATTAACCTTAGGCTTCCTATTGTTAAAAAGTTCATAAGGGTTCTTCTAATAAACAGGTCTAATTAAGACTCTATTGATTTTATAATAAGGTGTATATACAGCTTCAAACCAAAAATAAATAGGTAGATCATATTCATTAATCATAGTTTGAGAAATATCTTGAAGGGTCCTATTTTCTATTTCCACGACTCCATTCTGTTGAGGTTTTATAGGAGCAGAGAAATTGTGACTATATCCATTGTGTGAGAAATAAGATTCAAACTCTTGATTTTCAAACTCATGACCACGATCACTTCTCAAGGTCTTAATTCTAAATCCACTATGACTTTATACCGACATAGATAATTAGATAAAATAAGAACCAGCTTCACTTTTGTAAGATAAAAAGTATACCCAAGTGTACCTAGAAAAATATTCTACAAGAACATAAACATAGTGCTTCCCATTTAAAGTTGAAACTCTTGATGGTCCAAACAAGTCCATGTGAACCAACTCAAGAGGTTGAGAAGTATAAACTTCTTTCCTTTGTTTGAAAGAAACTTTGTGTTGTTTTCTCTTTTGACAGATATTTCACACTTTTTTAGGTGGGAATTCCAGTTTAGGTAAGTCTCTAACTAAACCTCTCATAGTCAGTTTTGTAAGTGAGTACACATTGAAGTGTCCTAATCTTCTGTACCACAATCAGGATTCCTTATGATAAAAATTTAAGTAGGAAACATTTTTTTTTGCTAAGTAATTTAAATCAGTAGAATACACATTTTCATTTCTAAAGGTAGTGAATAGTAAATCAATTTTGGAATTAATAACACTACATGCAAAATTTTCCAACATGACATTAAAACCATCATCACACAACTGAGAGATACCTAAGAGAATGTATTTTAACCCATCAACAAATATTACTTTTGAAATTAAGAAAGCATTAGGGTTACCTATCTGGCCTAATCCGATGATCTTCCCTTTGGCAATATCACCAATATTTACATGTCCACCATCAACGTTTATTAGGCTCCTGGATCAGGAGTAGTCTTCTGTCATATGTCTTGAACATCCAATGTCTAAGTACCATATAGTTTTAGAGGAACTCTTTAGACAATTTTCCTGCAAAACAGATTAAGTGCAGTGTAACTATGGTACCCATATTTTCTTGGGTCCCGAGAGGTTAGAAAGTAAAAATTTGGGAACCCATATTTGATTTATAGGTTTCCTAACATCAACATACATATTCATAGGCATAAATATTTTGTTAGGTACTTTTGAAAATTGTCTCTCACAATATGGTCAAGAACTTGAATTAGCATTGAACTATCCAGATTTTTGATCAAATTTGTTTTTGTTAATTTTTTTCTATCTTGGTTGATATCCTAGACCAGTTGTATATTTTGGGGAAATATGTTTTCCTAGAAAATGAGTTAAGGTATCTATACCTACAGTAAACTTCTCAAGATCTCTCTTTAGTTGTTCATTTGATAATTTAGGTTTAGTGTTTTCTTTTAACAGTTGGGTGAATTTTTCTTTTTCAATATCCAAATCAAACATATAATTTTCATTTAAAGCATGATCTCTCTTTAATGATTTATATTTTATTTGATCTCATTACAGGTATCCTCATGTATTTCACAATATTCAAATAGTTCATCCTTTTTCATATATTCATCATTATGTCACTCACTATTATTCCTAGAATAATAGGCATTATGTATGGGATAATTAAGTGTTACCTCATATGTTTCTATCAAGAAACATAAATTAGAATAATTGTTCTGTTCACTATCAGAAGCATCAGATTCACTGAAGTTGTCTTCTAAATAAATCCAGGTGGCTTTTATAGCCTTTTTATAACCCTTGACCTTATCTTCATATTTCTTCTTAAATTTCATCTTAGGGCAGTCTGTATTCACATGACCTTTTCGTTTTCCCTCAAAGAAGATTATCTCATTTGAGTTTTCATTACATTTTCTGTCATTCTTCCAATGTCCTTTACTATCATACTTTCCCTGGAAATTTAAATTCTTAAATAATTTCTTCTTTCAGTAAAAAATTTTGAACATTCTAGATAGACGATCCATCTCCTCATAACTGTCAGAATCTGACTATTCAATAGTTGAACTATCTACAAGAGCTTGAACCGTTTCTTTTTCCTTTTCTCTTTGTGGTTGAAGTCTTGATTTCTACTGACTTATTTCTTGGTTCCCCATCTACTTCTTGATTCACCTTAATCTCTTCTTTGTACATCATATGTTTTCCAATTAGCTCTTTCATATGATGTTAGCTTATGTCACAATATTCTCTAATAGAAACTGATGTTCCTCTACCTCTGTCAAGTAGGCATCGAAGCAGTCTCATGATTTGGTCCTTTCCATCCACTGGTTTCCCAAGAAGACCAATGGTGTTCAATATTTCATTGAACCTCATTTACATTTCATATATTCGTTCATCAGGCTTCATTTTAAAATTTTCATATTTAATAGTGTATGTATTTAATCTCATTTCTTTAAAATTAGTTGTTCCCTCATGGGAGATAGATAAAGTATCCCAAATTTCATATGCAGTTTTGCAAGCATATATTCTCTTGAATTCCTCATCACCTAGAGAATAGTTCAAGCAAATTATTGCTTTAAATTTTTTATTATATTTTGCTTTAGTCAACTGTGACCATGTGTCCCTATCATTAACAGGCAATACATGTTGTTCTCAAATTGTGTCTTATATTTCAGGTCCCATGCTCTCTAGATTAATTTTCATTTCTAATTTCCACTGAGCTTAGTTATTACCATTAAAGTACAATGGCCTTTTCGAAGAAGCACCCTGAACTCTAGTTTCTATAGTTACATAGAATTTAATGAAATGAAAATTTAGATATGACAGAAATTTTAAGATCTTTATGACACGAATAAAATCACAATTAATTTTTTTTAACGCATGAAAATAAAGATACCTCTAATACCAAATATTGGTCAGAGTGGATACTCAAGAGGGGGTGAATTGAGTTACAATTAATTTTTTTAAACACTATGATTAAAATCACCCAATTCAAAACATCTCAGTCAATTAAGGTAGTAGAGATATAAGTTTTTAATTTCTCAAAAAGTTTCTCTAAGGTTGATTAGTCCTCAATTGATTCAATTTAAATAGTAATTCAATTTTTGAAACAGGTTTACTAAATGATGCACATATACACACTAACCAAAAATAACTATCAGAGTGAATGTAAATACAGTTTGATGTTTAAGCTAATGTAAGCAGCAAAAAAAGGTAAAACAGAGTATAATAAAAATGTAGTGCACAGTGAGGTTAACAAAAGAGGTTCAGTCTAATGCCGAGAATTAGTCCTCTCCACTTGGTGATCACCAACCACCATGCAGTTTATATATATAAACTTGATACACAACCTGTATCGGGGTTTAAAATAGTTTTTACAAACATTCCAGGTTCTACATCCTCTACCATAGTTATGGATGGGAAAACAAGAAACCAATCCACACAAGGATTCTTCCATAGTTATGTGTGGGAAAATAAGGGTGAGAGTGTATTGATTGAAGATTTTTAGTATCCTCCAGTTAAATCACAAGAGACAGTGTGTTTGTGTAACAAACACACTCTACTCAGAAATGTAAAATAAGGAACATAGTAGAGCTAGAAAAATTAAAAAGGATTTCATAATTCTTTGTGTATTTAAAGATAAGCTCTATACTTCTTGGAGTTGAGGAAATGATGTTTTTTTATTCTTTTCATGTTTTCTCCAAAAATAGATGTAGTAACTTCTAGGTACTAGCTTCCAGGTATTGAGATGTTCAACTTCTTGGTAAAAGGGAGTTGATGAAGCACAGTATGATAACCTTGAGTATGTTCTTCAAAAATATCTTAGTGATGATTTTATATTTTCAGTATATGCACTAGAGTGTTCTTATTCTTGTTCTTCATTAGTTTCTTCCTTATGCATTCGACTTGTGAACTTCACTCTCATTTGGTTTTTCTCTATGCCTAAATATATATAGTTATTTTCTTCTATATTTTTCTTACGTATTTGAGGTCTGATAATAGGAGAATGTACATCACATGAAATCTTTCTCGTACCTCGTACTGTCAATATATGGTCTCTTGATATTTCTAAAAATAATAATAATTAAGTCAGAATCATTAATGTTAGAAAATATGACCTTTAGAAAAAAATCATTAATTTGAAAAAGTATGGAGTAAAAGAGTATGGTAGACTGGTAACAGTAGACTTCACATCAGTAGGCTTCAGTAGTAGGTGCACATCAATAACCTCCAACTGTAATCTTCCATCGGTAACCTTCAGCGGTGACCTTTAACAGTAGGCTTGCATCAGTGACCTTATTATAGTGACCATGTATCAGTAACCTTGTATTGGTGACCTTTGTATCAATGACCCTATATCTAGGACCTTGTGGCGGTGACCTCATAACGTTGCCCTTATATTAGTAACCTTGTATCAGTGACCATTGTATTGGTGACCTTGTATTAGTGACCTTGTAGTGGTGACCTTGTAACAGTGACCATCTATTAGTAACCTTGTATCAGTGACCTTTGTATCTGTGACCGTCTAACAGTGACCTTGTAGTGGTGACATTTGTTCTTAGATAAATGTTTCACTGTATGATTAACCAATCAAGCAGTGATATTGAGACTATATGAATATTACTCTATATAAATATGAATCATTAATGAAGCATAATTGGAAAATAATGAAAACATAGTTCTCACATAACTTGGAAACAAGAATTGGGATTATCAAAACATGATTTGGGATTATCAAAACAGGTGAGTCAAATAGTCTTAATGGAGTAAATATATTGTATTAAAATTTTAAAAATTTGACTTAAATTTTCAATTATAATTATCACCGTTAATAATAAATAACAGAATATGATAATGCAACAAAAAATAAAAATTATTAACATGTGATTTTTATAATAGTTTAGTAAAAAATGAACTTATTCTACACTTACAGCTCTATACTATTTGGGAGATGTAATATACACTACATTATTTGGGGGGGGGATTATAACCCAACAACGACATACTTTTTCATGAGAAAGTATAGCTGAGACAACTTAATTTTTTGTTCGGAGTCCTAAATCATTCAAAAAGTATTTATACTATGGGATTAACATTACAAAAAGTCCTGATGTTAAAATCTAGTAGCCACAACCAGAGTAACCTAACTTTAGAATCTAGTATACACAAAATGAATATAAAAATCTAGAGTTAGAAAGAATATGGTGAGAGTAATTTCTTATGAAAATAAAAAAAATTACTTACATGCATGATATATAGACCTAATTTTATTAAACTCCCAGATACTAATTAAATATTGTCATATAAGACTGATAAATCATACGAACTAGTATTTGAGTAGAGGATCAAGATTTCACATCCATGCAGTGAGAGTAGTATTTGAATATTTGTCCCTTGAGTGATCACTTATCATATGAAATAATGATTTCAATGAAAATCAACGATTTTTATTAAAATTAAAAATATGAATCCTGAATGAATTTATAAAAATGAATTAATCATAGAAATGAATTAACTTTTATTAGAACGAGCCTCAAATCAATTTAAATAGAACAATTATATACATTAAACCCATTCTCAAAATATGTAAAATAATTAAAATTCCAATTATATAATTTTTTAAGAGGGAGAAAATTGACGATCCAAAATTATAATAAAAAATAGTTTAAAATCAGAATTATATCAAAAAACCGAATAAATTATAACAAAATACCTATATTAATATGTCAAATAAAATCCACAAAATATCATAATGTTTATTTTAGTAAAAATTTATATTTTATTTTTCAAAACACATTACAAATTCTAGAAGATATGTAAATATTAAAATTTTATAAATTATAATTTTTTTATTTTTAAAACATGAATATATACTTGTTGTTATAAATCGTTAAATTATAAATTAATGAATTTGTATAAATGTTTTATTTATATGCATGAAATAAAGAAGAAAATTTCTCCCATTCAAAAATGCTAAAAAAATATAAAATAATTTTAAAATACCACTATAATATTGATATGAAATATCAAATAATTAATTTTATAAAATAAATTACTAATAAAATAAAGTTATTCAAGTTATCAAAAAAACCAAAAAATATCATAATGAATAATTACTAAACATCCCTATATAATTATTGTGTTGGAATTTTTCTCGGGGTACATACCATGTGGTCACTTATCTTACCATGCCAACACAATGTGATGAAAATTGATACAATGTGTGACTTGGTTAATTAATAATCCATCAAAACATTTGATCACATAATATAATTTACAACTGGTTCAATAGTTAATTTTTTTTTCTTGAATCCATGTCTTACTATCATTTGACTTTTGTTCATACGGTCAGTTGAGTTACTCATGTGGTAGATTCACTCTGTCATAAGATAAGTTAAAAGTGATTATCATGTAGATTAAAATATCATCATGTGATAGGTTCAAAAATCATCATGTGGTGAGTTCAATAGTCAACATATGGTAAATTTAAAATTAATTATGTAGTGCGTTCGAAAATCATTATGTTTTTAGTATAAAAATCATCATGTGGTAGGTTAAAAAATCATCATGTGTTATGTTATAAAATCATCATGTGGTGGGGACATAAATCATCATGTATATTTTATAATATATTGAAAATATTTCACTCACTGGAGGTTCCTTAATTTTCCTAAATTTCAAGAAAAGACTAAAAATAAAACAAGAGACTCGTTTTTTTCATGTTAGAGGGAATAAAGGATTGAAATGAAAACTATGAGAAATTATATTTATTCAATAGGAATAATATAATAATGTAGATCAAGAATCCACTAAAACAATACAAAAAATTATTAAAATAAGAAACATTAAATTCTATTCATTATTTGAGTGATTTTTAAATTAATGAATTATAATTTGATTGAAATAAATATATAAAAAAACATGTAACACTAAATTATTCTTTAAATTTGAAAAAAAATATACTTAAGGTATACATAAGAATTTTTTTTATTTTTATAATAATCCTATGATTATTATAATATGAAATATTTCATGGAATTAATATATTCAAAATATAAACAAACAACAAACACCCATCAAACACGACATTTGGGAAGAATTAAAAATCTGAAATAAGATTTTATAAAATCCACCATTTTGATATTTTAAAAAAAATACAATATTAAAAAATTTACATAAAATAAAATTAAAAAAAAATTAAAAACATCATTATAAAAAATTGGGAAACCCCTAGATTAATATATAAAAAACCAGCAAAAAAATTAAAATAATATTTTAAATCAATATTGTTCAAATTCAATGCTCCAAAATTATTTCTCAAAAATTTTAAAATATCCAGTAGTTTTTAAAAATTTTATACCATTTTATCATTATTTAGAGAATATTCAATAATAATATCACATTAATTAATATAATCTCTATGAAAATGAACTCTCATGTAAATATGATGTATTTTAAAATTTAATTAAGGCTTCTTTCATTGAAATAACAATAAATTTAACATAATAAATGCGTATCTTTTCAAAATTAATACGATATTCAAATAAAAATTGTTTAATCCATAGTGATTGAGAACAAAAAGAAGCAACAATGATACATTCATCTTCACCACTAGGTAAAGAAACTGAAATTTGTTCACTTGAAAGTAGTTTGTTTACAAATAAAATGACACATACATGAGTTACTTTTTATATCATATCTACATCTTCCAAATTCATAATTAGAAAAACTAATTAAAAAATAGTTCTACACAACATAAAATAACCATAATCTAATATTTACTTTAGCATGCCATCTAATTATGCTAACATATTTTTAGTGAGATTCCTTAGGATCATATTGAAATATTATACAGAAAAAAATATTAAACAAAATATCAAGTCTATAATTAGTCAAATATAAATAAATTTCAATCTTTAATATTAAAATTTTAGAATCTAAATTTTTTCATGTTTTTTATTTGTCAAATTTAAA
This sequence comes from Viscum album, assembly GCA_963277665.1. Classification (NCBI taxonomy): domain Eukaryota; kingdom Viridiplantae; phylum Streptophyta; class Magnoliopsida; order Santalales; family Viscaceae; genus Viscum; species Viscum album. The sequence continues at coordinate 1,721,648,092 of OY728145.1, forward strand.
AAAGATACTCATAATGGGTTTTAAAATATTTACATGAAAATAAAATAAAATATGTAACAAAATCGATAAAATATATAAATTGAATAAAAAATAAAACATTATTTTTTAAAAAAAAATTAAATACATGAAAATAATTTTTATTCACCCATTAAGCACATAAGAAAATAAATTCCCATAAAATCAGAAAATTACTTGAAATTAAATTCACATGAAGATCCAAAAACATGGTCATAAATATAAATTGTAAAAATTAAAATATCATTGTATATTTGATTAAAAAATGTATGACCTACTTTAACTTTGTCAAAACATTTGTTCAACAAAAATAATTCCTATATATCATAATAAAAACATTTAGATTTCTTAATATCATATAAATCCTTTGATAATTTAAATAAATGTTTTGTGAAATTTTAATTTTTGAAATCAGTTGGATGTGAAACATTATTTTATTTTGCAATATAACTATTTAAAAATGCAATTTAAACAACAATTTATATAACATAAATACTTTAAATGATATAAATGATTATAAAAATCAAATATATGAAATTCAATAAATAATAAAAACATATTTAAAAAAATTTATATAGTATTTTTTATGATAACCTTGTGAAAAATACTAGGTTTATTCTTATAATTTTCACTAGACTGATCGATTTTGTTTCGAAAAATCCATTTAATTTCAATAATATATTTATCAATCAGTGTAAAACATATGTAAAAACATAATTTCTATTAATTTTTTATGTAAATATTCTATATAAATATTCCAATTATCATTATACAAATAATCAAACACTTCATCATTAATATAGTAAAGGGAAAAAGTCGAAGTTTCATAAATATTTAAGGCAAAACATATATTTTTAATTCTAGAATAAAAAATAACTATAACATTATCATTTGATTTGTCTCTATAAACCATCCTATACATTGGAATAAAATGATAAAGATTAATCTCCCCCTTAATAGTTACATCAGCATGAGGTTTTTCTTTAACAAAATTAAAATTATTAAAATCATCGTGAATATAATTCAAAATAGAATTATTTTTTAAAATATCTTAAACAAACATAATATAAAAAATTAGTCTATAACCATATCTTATTAATTATAAAAAATATATTTTTATTATAATATCCAAGAAAATACCTTCATCGCTTTTGGAATCAAATTTATCCAAGTTATCATTAATATTTAAAATAAATTATATTTTAGTAGAAACATGAAAATAACCAAAATTAGGTTATTTACAATTACATAATTCAAAAGGAGTTTTATTTAAAAAAGTTCTAAATAAATCTCTTTTGAAAATTTTAAAAATATGTATAAATATATTTTTCCCAAAATATATATATATTGGTTATATTTATTTAATATAGTTATATTTATTTAATATAGTTATATTAATTTAAATAATAGAACTATTTTTCTTATTCTATAACAATACCTTTTTGGTGATACATGAGTATAAAATTTATGAAAATAAACATCTTTTCAAAAAAATCATATTAAATATTTATAAATTCAACACCATTACCAATTCTAATGGATATAATTAAATAAATTTTTTATTTTTAACAAACATATAAAAACTATAAATATAAAAAAGTTTTCAATTTTATGGTATGTAAAATAAATCCGATTAAATCAACTATAATCATCAACTATAATAAGGACATAGTTCTTACCAATGAAATATGAATATTGGATTGGAATCAATAAATATAAATGGATAATTGATAATCCTTAAGAAGTTATAATTCATTATGAAATTTTAAACTAATTATATGATTTTTACATTTTAAATACCTATCACAAGAAATATACATAGTAATTCTCAATTAATGTAGTAGTTTTACATGTTCTTTATTTGATAGTTTGTTTAACAGTAGAAATTTAATATTTTTAGGCCAATGATGTTATAATATATCAGATATTTTTATATAATAAATATAATTTACTTTCAAGTTATTTTATTTAGAAGAATAAATTGAATAAAAAATATCAGTTCTATTAGAAGAAACTATAATTTTTCATTTTAAAAAAATATATTATATTCAGATTAACACTCCTTCCATTATCGCTTAATTTTGATATGATAAGAATGTTTGTTGCAATTACTAAGTGTATATTTATTTATAAATTAAAAAATATATTATATATAAGTATTTAACATGATCTATTAACCTTTAATTTTGAGTAATCATTGAGGGTCGTAGATCAAGAATCATTGAAATAATAATATAAAACATTATATGGACCTCTAATCGTATTTCTAGATCTTCTAGTTTAGATGTACTATGTGTCCCGGACACTCTATAGAATTTTTTTTATAAAAAATTAATAATGTGGAAAATAATAATGTTATATATGTTATCGTTGTTACAATTGGGTTTGTATAATAATTATTTCATACACATACATATTTTAAAAAAATATTATTAATAAATCTAGAAGATAATTTTCTTGGAAAAAAGGTTTTTATATATCTATGAGATTGAGGAAAACTTAACTATCATTCATTATAATAATTAAATTTCATATTACATTTAAATAACATAACATTGTATAAGCCTCATTAAGATAATTTAACAAATTATGTTTTAGATATCATATGTATTTTTTTATTATATCCAAATACACTTTTATCTATATTTTGTTTCATCGTGGAAATAATTTTACTATATTCGTCTTTTTGGAAAAAAGTGTATAAATATCCCCTTAAACTAACAATTTCAATATTTAAAATTTAATTCGTTTACTTTAAAAACTCTAAATTGATGATTTGTCAAATATATAATTTTATTGAGTCAATAATTTTTTAATAATAACTATATATTCTACTTTTAACTTTTAATAGAAATCAACAATCACTAAAACAGATATTTTAAAATTTTCATTTTGATAAATCAATTACATCATGTTAGGATATTTTAATTCAATTTAATAAGAACATCATTCAAAATAATTACTAACCTCATATATACATTATACCCTCGAGAAAATGTTACCTATTTCATTTTCACTTATTATTTAATTAATAGAATTATATTATTCAATAAAAATTCATCCAATAGTCAAATATCTCTTCCACTTCTCCCTGTATTTATTTTAATTTATCAAATTAATAATCTTTAGAAATTTTGGATTGATGTTTCCACTATTTCTACACTCATAACATGTGTGTTTAGAAGCATCATTTTATCTATTTTACTTTTCTCTTTTTGGTTGTCCTATTGAAATTCTATTTTAAAATGTTTCACAAACCCATCAATTATTCTCATCATTTATTAGAAATTTTTTGTTAGATTTTCTATATAATTATATCTTTCCTATGATTCATAATCAGAATTATTAAAGAAAATATTTATGGATTTTTTAAATGCAATAATGTTATTCTCTAAGTATCATGTTTAGTAATGTCATACAACTAAAATTAATATTAAATTAATGATTTAATGATTTATTCCAAAATAAAACCATTAATTTTTTCACTTCATTAAAAACTATATTATTTTTATGACACTTCATGGGTATATTAAATAATTCATGTTAAAATAACATATGTTTATTTAACATTTATCAATGATAATTTATTCTCTTCGTGTTTCTTGTGAATTGGTGGAATATTTGGTTGATTATTTTATATTTTCCTATTTTGAAATCTTGATATTCATTCTAAAGCATTATGATTTTCATTTGAATCATATTATCTGATAAAAATTGGCTAACTTGTACAATCATTCAAATCTCATGAGTTTTACTACATATGGTAACATTATTAAAGATATTTATTCCCATAAAACAATATATAATACTAATTAATTTTAATTCAAAATATAACTAGCAATATCATTTCATGTAAGAGTATCTAGTGATAGTTTCTATAAATTTTCCATCATATACCAGTGTTTTATGTTTAATTACTTAATCTTTTCCCAATTTAGATTTCAAATAACAATAATAGTTTCCATCAACTTGAAGTGGCTTCTATGGAATCCATGCATCATTTATGATCATTCTTGTCATGTTACGGAAATCCATTACTATAGACAATAAGGTCTAGTATAAAGTAGTAAACATAATAAAATATAAATAACTAATTTGATAAACATGATGAATATGTTATTTATACTATATATTTGATATTAGAAAAATTAAAATATTGAGATAGTCCATCCTTAACATGATCCAACATTCGATACCAATTTTTACATCACAAATGGTGATGTTCAATGGTCTAGAAGGGGTTAATATACAAAATTGAAATGATAAATAGTTTATTTAATATATACTATATAATTATCAAATTTAATAATTAATGTTTATTATCATGCACAATATATGTTAATGAAATATGAAATATATAACGATCATGAGTGATTTTTTATAGTAGTTTGGTCTAATGTTGATCTACTCTACTCCTACATATCTATACTCTATGAGAGATTATTTATTTACTAATTTTTTTAAGGATAATTATAACATAATAAAAGCTTGCTTTTTTATTGAAAGTATAACCAAGAAACCTGACTTTATATATGGATCCACAACCCATACATAATATCTTTAAATAGTGAGAATCCCTACATGAATGGTCTACAATTTTGAAAATAGTAGTGAACACCCTAGAAACATTAATTTAGAATCATGGAGTCCCAATACAAATAACATGGAAAATTAATTTTATAGTAAAAACCCAAGTCATTAGAGTTATTTTTTGGTGTAAATCAAAAAAAAATTATTTTTTATTAGTGTTGTAGAGAGAATTAATTAGTCTAGACACAAACAAAACTAAGTAGATGAAGTTATAGATGATTAAAATTTCACATCCACTGGTCATTGGGGAGTAGAGTAGGATATCTCTTTAAAATAGTTTTTGTTGTTTTCGTAGATTATCTTCTCCCTGAGATAAATTCCAAAATATGAAATAATGATCTCATAGGACTTCATTTATTTTCACCTCATTAGAAAGTCTAAAATTTGAGTGTTCACTTCAAAAATAATTAATCAAATAGACATATCATTGTTCCTTCAAAAAATACTTGAATACATTTAAATAAAACTCAAAATTACAAATAAAACATTCTCTAACTGAGTAAAACTATTAAAATTCACACTATATGATTATTAATGAGATAAAAAAAATTATTCCAAAATTAATATAAAAATAAAAATTTAAATTCTAAAATTTAAATACTAAGTCAAATTAGTATTCATTCAACATTAAGTTATTTGAATAATCCCTATAAGAGAAATTTCACATAGTTCATTTATATATATTTGCATTTGAATTTTGAAAAAAACCATCCATGTTAACATTTATAGAAAAATATAAAAAATTAATATAACTACATTAAATACAATAAAACATGTTTGAATCCGTTTTTTCCACTAATCAATAATTTATAAATGAATAAATTCAAAATGTACACTTTATGTATAATAGTGAAATGATTGGAAAATTTATTGTCACTAAAAATAACATAAACAATTATAAAAAACACTTCGCATATATTCTACAATATTAAATAATCTTATAAAATAACCAAATAATTTATAAAATTAGAAAGAACATTTAGTAGTTAAATAGTCTATATAAACCAAAATAGAGAAAATTTAAATATTATAAAAAAATTACAAAAAACATTAAAGTGTTAAACTAGTACTGTGTAGTATATCAAGTAGTCACTAGAGTCACTGTTCCAGCATAAGATAAATTCACTTGATATATGGTGTGTTCAATGGACTTTTAGTACCATTATAATGGGTCCTCACTTTGTATATGGTTATTTCAATTCAAGAGATAAAAAAAATTCAAATCCTTATCTTATAGTTTCATTAATTTTGCTCAGGCGGTCAGTTGAGTTACTCATGTGGTTGCTTGAGGATATCATTTGGTAGGTTCAATAATCCTCGTGATGTAGGTTCGAGAATCATGATGTTGTTAGTTAAAATATCATGATGTGTAAGGTTCAAAATTCATCATTTGTTATGTACAAAAATCACTTTGTGGTATGTTAAAAAAATAATCTTGTTTTAGCTTCAAAATTCGTCCTAAGAGGGGTTCAAAAATCATCTTATAGATGGTTTTAGTTTTTTTTCAAATTTTCACTAATGGTTTGTTCTTTACATTTTCAAAATTTAATTAAGGTAATTAAAAATTATTAAAAACATATTATTACTCTTCTTAGAGGGAATAATGGATTTAAATAAAAACTATGAGAAATTAAATACCGTATCAAATATAATAATTTAAATTGTATCAAGGAGACAATTCAGCACAACCATGAATTATTAAAACTGTAAACATAATTTTTCATTAACTATGTATGGAATTAATAATTTCATGTACTATAATGTAATATCATGTAGTATACAAATAATTGTAACACATAATTATCCATTAAAAGAAAAAATAATTTATTTATATTTCTTATATAAAAACGCATTGCAATTTTATAATGATCATGTTAGAGATATAAAAAATAAATAATGTGAGGAATTTTAATATTCAAAATAAAATAAAACAACAACTAGAAAAAAGTTCCAAATCTTATGAACATATATAAAGTTAATATGTATTAACAATATGTGTTATCTCTTTCAAATTTTATGTTCTAGTCACAAGTCTTCTTTTTTAGTGTCATCAAATCTTCAATGAATGGATATAAAAAATCTCTAATGAGTTTAAAAATATTTGAAGTTGTAGTATTATTAATTATATCAATAAAAATGAGGATATTTTTCTTACTGAGTTTCCTAATATATGAAAAATATATGATATATAATTAGTCTATTAATAATTAGAGTTATCATTAATACATCCATATCAATTGAATATTTTCATATCATATCAATTTACATCTTTCGTAAATATTTTTTCAATCATATCCAAATACCTCAAACGAAAGTAAATAAACATTTTTGATAGGTAACCTTTAGAAATATCACCTTTTAGGAGAGATTTATTTTGAGTATATAACTATAAATTGATTGTGTACCTAATAAAAAATTGAAAAAACATATAAAACATATATTAAATGAGTTAAAAAATAAAAATTTATTATATAGAAAAATTAAAATAAAGATACCAATATATGTGATAAATCCATTAATAATGTGGGGAGTTATCTATCTTTATTTTAGTCTGATAAACAAATAGACAAATTATTTACAATAGTTAAAAATGGTGGTACAATGTTATCTCTAAATAAAATTGTATTTTGATATAATTTATTACTTTTTTCAATGAAAATTGATTTTAATTAATTCTCACAAATATATCTAAAGAAGGAGGAAAAAACAATAATAAATAAATATTTTTTTGGTATAACCTTTTTGAATTGTGAAGGTATAAATTTCTTGATCAATACATGTGTTTCATGAATCTTAATTTCAACATGTAATAATTTAATTACCACATATTTAAATGAATTCGCTTATTTTTGATTGAAAACATATTTATAGGTCTCCTATATTTATTGTAAATAATAGATCCTAATTTATATTCATTCCATTTAATTCGTTAATACCATAAATATAATCATTAATAATTCCATTATCTTAAATAAATATAAATTTCTTATTGATAAAATTATTCTCATAGTGCATGATGATATGATTATTACTTATGTCACGACCCGTCCTCAGGGCCCGTGTCGTGACTACCCCAAGCCCACCTTCCGTAGGCCAGGGGTTGGCGACTAGCACCAAAGGCGTAAATCCCGATAACTGGGAAGGCATTTCCTTTATAAAAGTGAAAAAAACAACATAGAGTACAAGAGGAAGTAAAACACTAAGTACAAAAGAAAGTGCTGAAAAGAAAATGGGCCAGAATACAAACCCAACTAAAAGTGTCGCTACAACTAAATGAAAGTATAATAGAAAAAGACAACAGCTGGTAGAAAGGAAGAAGCTCCTGTGTCATCCACCTCGGATCCTACCAGAAGGGTAGGTACAGATAGCGCAGCTCCTGGATCGTCCACCACAGATCCTACCTAAAGGGTAGGTACAGATAGCACAGCTCCTCGATGCTCTCGCCCGTCAACCTCCTCCGAGTGTCGTCTTGCCGTGAAGTCCACCTCCGGATACTGACTCGTTGAGTAGTCCACCTTCGGGTACCATCCAGTCCTTGAACACTCGTCCTCCGTCAGCACTGTCCGTCGTCTGCAACCAACACAACGAGGTGCGGGCATACCCCGTGCTGGTGTGAGTATAACGATACTCAGTAGGGACCCTGAGACCCTCAAGGTCTAACTAAAACCAACAAGGACAACCACCAAGAAGATCTCAACAGATAACCTCTACATAGGTATATTACCATACATATACCTAAGTTATCAAGTAACCCATCTCAAACACGAGGAAACACAAAGATTACGAAATCAACGGATAACCACTACCCAGGTATACGCCCATACATATACCTAGGTTATCTAGTGACCCATCTCAATCAAGAGGTAACACAAAGGTCATAGACTCAGCTCAAACCATGATTTTCATTATCAAAAACATAACTACTGAAGAGCCCCGTCTCTGGAGTGTACAGTGGTCCTTTCACGACTCCGAGGTACTGCTCACTAACCTAAGACTGATGTGGTACTCCTCCTATCGAGTACTGTGGGCCTGCTGCTACAACCAAGCGCTTCCCACCATGGGTCTGCCGCTACAACCAATCGCTCCCCCTCATAGCCTCTATAGGTACTTCTTCTATTGAGTACCGCGGGTCTGATGCTACCACCAAGTACTCCTCCGCCGTGGGTCTGCCACTACAACCAAGCGCTCCCCACTGGGCTATCCGAAACTCACTGAGTCGATCGGTCAAGCAGTCGTCAGGTCTCAGCCGGCTACACGGTCTCCATACTCCGCACGCTCATCTCCGGGAGGGTCCGCTCCACGAGCTACTAGTCGATACTCCAAGTATCAAAAAGTCCCACGAAGAAGTATCTCAATGGACTGCCTCGTCATAGGGGTCTTAACACAACAGACAGCGCGTCAATCGGACGCCTGGTTTGTGAGTTATTAGCCTTTTCGTCCTAGGGGCCCTGTTGGTTTCGTGTGTGAACCAAACCTATAATATCTCAACTGTAACCCAAACTCACATACGGTGTACTAAAATTAATTCCCTACGTGAGTTCGGGTTACCGTTGAGATACGGCCGGGTTGGGGCGCACACGAAACCAACCGGGCGCCTGGGACGAAAAGGCTAATATCTCACAAACCGGGCATCCGATTGACGCTCCGTCTATTGTGTTGAGACCCCTATGACGAGGCGGTCCATTGAGATACTTTTTTGTGGGAATTTGTGATACTTGGAGTATCGACCATTAGCTTGTGGAGCGGACCCTCATAGAGATGGGCGTGTGGAGTACGGAGACCGTGTAGCCGGCTGAGACCTGACGACTGCTTGACCGATCGACTCGGTGAGTTTCGGATAGACCAGTGGGGAGCGCTTGGTTGTAGCGGCAAAGCCATGGTGGAGGAGCGCTTGGTTGTAGTGGTAGACCCGCGATACTCAACATAAGGAGTACCTATAGAGGCTATGAGGGGGAGCGCATGGTTGTAGCGGCAGACCCATGGTGGGAAGCACTTGGTTATAGCAGCAGGCCCATAGTACTCGACAGGAGGAGTACCTCAGCAGTCTTAGGTTAGTGAGCAGTACCTCGGACTCTTGACATGACTATTGTACACTCCAGAGACGGGGTTCTTCAGCAGTTACGGTTTCGATAATGAAAATCTTGGTTTGAGCTGAGTCTCTGACCTTTGTGTTACCTCTTGATTGTGATGGGTCACTAGATAACCTAGGTATATGTATGGTCGTATACCTGGCGAGTGGTTATCCGTTGATTTTGTAATCTTTGTGTTTCCTCATTATTGAGATGGGTTACCTGATAACTTATGTATGGGTATATACCTAAGTAGATGTTATCTATTGATATCTTGTTGGTGGTTATCCTTGTTGGTTTTAGTGAGACCTTGAGGGTCTCGGGGTCCCTGCTGAGTATCGTTATACTCACCCCTGCACGGGCTATACCCGCACCTTGTTCTGTTGGTTGGAGACGACGGGGAGTGCTGACGGAGGCTGAGTGTTTGAGGACTGGACGGTACCCGGAGGTGGACTACACGAAGAGTCAGTATCCGGAGGTGGACTTCACGGCGAGACGACACTCGGAGGAGGTTGACGGGTGAGATCATCTAGGAGCTGCGCTATCTATACCTACCCTTCAGGTAGGATCCGTGGTGGACGATCCAGGAGCTGCGCTATCTGTACCTACCCTTCAGGTAGGATCCGAGGTGGACGACACAGGAGCTGCTTCCTTTCTACCAGCTGTTGTCTTTTTCTATTGTACTTTCATTCAGTTGTAGCTGCACTTTTAGTTGGGTTTGTATTCTGGCCCATTTTCTTTTCAACACTTTCTTTTGTACTTAGTGTTTTACTTGCGCTTGACTCTGTGGTGTTTTGTTTACTTTTATAAAGACAATGCATTCCCAGTTATCGGGATTTACACCATTGGTACTAGTCACCAGCCCCTGGCCTATGGAAGGCGGGCTTGGGGTAGTCACGGCACGGGCCCTGAGGACGGGTCGTGACAAATTGGTATTAGAGGTATCCACGAAGGATATCTGCAAAGCAGCTAGCTACTCCATCACATCCTCAAGCAGCTGAATGCCCGTCCTCCTACTGAGAGCATCGGCTACTACGTTCCCCTTCCCAGGAGTATAGACTATCTCAAAGTCATAGTCCTGGAGGAACTCGAGCCATCGTCGCTGTCTCAGGTTCAGGTCCTTCTGAGAGAAGATGTACCTGAGACTCTGATGGTCAGCAAAGACTGTAAAGCGCTTGCCCATCAGATAGTGTCGCCATGTCTTCAGAGCAAAGACCACTACTGCTAACTCAAGTACATGGGTGGCGTAGTTCTGCTAATGCGGCCTCAACTGACGTGAACCATATGCGATCACTGCCCGCTCCTGCATCAGGAAAGGCACCTGATGGTTTCTACTTTGGAGCAGAGCACGATGTCCTTTTCAGAGGACATACCTTGGTACCAGTTGCTTCATGGGAGGAAGTGCTGCGAGAGTTTCACACTTCTCATTTGGTAGTAGATCCTAGTGTGGCGAAGATGTATCAGGATCTCAGACGACAGCACTGGTGGTCATGCATGAAGAAGGCTGTGGCAGAGTTCGTTTCTTGATGCCTCAACTGCCAGTAGGTGAAGGCAGTGCATCAGGTACCAGCAGGCTTGGTACGACCCTTTGAGGTCCCGGAGTGGAACTGGGAGAGGATATTTATGGACTTTGTTACTGGACGTCCACACACTTCCAGAGGTCACGACTCCATTTGGGTGATTGTCGACATACTCACCAAGTCGGATCACTTCTTACCCATCAGAGAGCAGGGCTCAGTGGAGAGCTTGGGATGTCTCTACGTTCAGGAGATTGTACGGATTCACGATGCTCCATCATCTATCATTTCCGATCGAGATGTTCGTTTTACTTCCTGGCTTTGGAAGGGGTTGTAGGAGGCGTTCGGGACGCAGCTACGTTTGAGCACCGCCTTTCACCGTTAGACAGATGGTCAGACGGAGAAGACCATTCAGACTCTCGAGGACATGCTCCGCGCATGTGTCCCCGACTTTGGTCGCAGTTGGGAGGACCACCTACCCTTGGTGGAGTTTGCGTACAACAACATCTACCACTCCACCATCGGGATGACACTTTATGAGGCATTGTACGACCAACCTTGTAGATCTCTTTTGTGATGGACAGACCCTGGGGAGTCAGCACTTGTGGGACCGGAGATAGTCCAGGCCACGTCAGAGATGGTCCAGATCATCCAGGAGCGGATGAGGACAATTCAGAGCCGGCAGAAGTCTTATGCTGATAGGAGGTGGAGGCCACTAGAGTTTGAGGATGGCGACCACGTCTTCTTGCGGGTCTCACCTCGACGTGGATTACGGAGATTTGGACGAGTCGAAAAGTTGTCTTCACGCTTCATTGGACCATTCCAGGTCCTCAGCAGGATTGGTGAGGTGGCTTATCACCTGGCACTACCACCCCAGTTGCACCGGGTGCACGACGTCTTCCACATATCTTAGTTGAGGAGATACGTGCATGACCCGACGCATATCATTGACCATGGGGAGCTGAACATTGATGATGGGGCGACTTTTGCGAAGGTCCCGATGGAGATTGAGTATCGACAGGAGAGGGTCCTACATGGACGGTAGATTCCTCTACTGCGCATCAGATGGCAGCACGGGAGCCTCCAGGAGAGCACTTGGGAGCGGGAGGCTCAGATGCGTGCTCAGTACCTACATTTGTTTCCCTAGTTTATGATGTATCTTTACGGGGACGTAAAGCCCTGAGGTGGGAGTGATGTAAAGACCTGTAAAATTCAAGGAAATTTTTTTCTTAATTTTCTTGGTAATTTTACAAGAACGCAGTTTCTGACAGCACATGATTACGAGGCCCGGTGCGCCCAGAATCATTTTTTGAAGTTTGGCTCGGGTAGGTTCAGTGAATGAACGAGCGGGCTTTTCTAACATTTGAACTGGTGCTCGGAATCGAATTCTGAGGGCCCCGATGGAATCACAACGCCGTGTACCATGACGACAGTGACACCCATTCCGCGATGCGACGATCCTCTTCTTCCGTGACGGTTAATTCCGCGACGAACTCACGTTCGACAACAACGTTGAAGTAGGGGTAGATTTATCTAAATCTTTGTGATTTATACCCGCGGTGTATGATTAAATATTTGTTGTGAGAATTTTAAAACCGCTAATGTTGTGGGTGCGGACCAAAGAACAAGTCCGAACCCACTACCCTTTTCGTTCTTGGTGTGCGGAACGGAGGACGACGACAAAGTAAGCCGCACGGGCGATGTGAGGTCCTCACAGTGAAGGACGGACCCCGGGAGGGCCTTTGGCGAAGACGGTGTGCCATTCCGACCACCGAAACTCGTCCCGTGGTCCGCGGAGCAACCCGCCGGTGCGCCGCTGGGGAGAACCGCCGTGCATGAAGCTGCGGCGGCAGGCCGGCTATCCCGCGACCACGCGGGACCGGAAAAGGCGTGACGCGAGAGCCCGGCCATGTCCGTTGGCGAGAGGCGGCCCCCCACACGGGGCCGTGAATCATTCAAGGGGGCGGCACCCCCCTTGCGCACTGCTCAGCCGTTACGGCCGAGCCACTTGGAAATCGGGCCGTGCCCACGCTGGCCGGGCCGGGTCGTTCCCTGGCCGGGCCGGGCCACTCAGGCCAGGCCGGGCTGCGCCGGCCTGGTCGGTCGGGCCCAGACCCCCCGTTTTCGAACCTCTTTCGGTCTATTGCCCATATCTTGGGCTACAGACCTCCGATCGATGCACCGTAAGCGGAAATGTGATCCTTGGATCAAGACGGTCATTTTGACATATTACACTCAATGTTTCGGAATACTTTGGGTTCGGCCGGGTTGGTTCGTACACGAAACCAACCGGGCCCTCAGAGCGGAAACGCTTATAACTTAAGCTTCGGACGTCCGATTGATGTGTCGTCAACTTTTATGATTTCATATAAGTGAGAAGGATCTTTTGGCTTACTCCGCCCGAGGTTTGGATGCAGGTGGAGTACGGTCGGGTTGGTTTTGACTTAAAAACCAACCGGGTCCCTGGGACGAAAAGGCCAATAACTCTCAGACCGGGCGTCTGATTGACGCACCGTCTAAGACGTTGAGTTCTTGTTGACGATACAGAAATTTTGGATACATAAACTCTAGACTATGTGTCATTTGATGTATCAGCCTCTCGGCACATTGAGCGGACCCTCCCGAACGAGTTTGCTGTGTGCGGGAACCCTAGAGCTGGCTGCGACTGCGACGATGATGACGACTATACAGAGATCCTCAGTGGATTCGACGACGACCACTACATCACTCAGTGATCCTACGTGGATCAATGCTACAAATCCTATGTGGGTCCTATCCTATGTGGGTCATTGCGGAGGTTAGTTACCTATCGATCCTGTGTGGTCAGATCCTTTGTGGGTCATTGCGGGGGTTAGTACCTATCAATCCTTTGTGGGTCCGACAACATAGATGAATCAGTGGATATATCTGATCATCTCTATCGTCATACGAAGAAGTATACCTGTGTGAGCTGAATCCTATTTTGCTTTCCTTTGTGGATTGTTTTGTGCTATCCTATGTGGATTACGTTTTTCTTTCCTGTGTGGACTGGGTTGTAATTGGACTCGGATGTTGGAGCCGAACCGGGAATTAATGTCTTAGGTATATGTATGGGCATATACCTAAGTAGGGTCAGATGTTACTTCGTGATTGTATCTTTACTTTGTGGATCATCCTTTGTGGATTATGGGAGATCTTCAGGGGTCTCGGGGTCCCTACTAAGTAGCTTATATTCACCCCTGCATGGGCTATGCTCGCACTACATTGTGTTGGTTGCGGATGACGGACACCGCTGATCGCGGTTGAGGCATGTGGAGCAGGTTGGTACCTGGAGGTGGACCACTGGGCGGGACGTACTTGGGGTGGACGGCTAGACCCGAGGAGCTATGGAGGCTATCTGTACTCACCCATCAGGAGGGACTTCTAGTGGACGACTCGACGGTGTGGCTTTATTTTTCAGTTTTTGTTTTCCGTTTTCAGTTGTACTTTACTTTTAGTTTGGGTTTGAATTTTGGACCACCTAATTTTCCGCACTTACTATTGTACTCAGTTTTTACTTAGTGTTTACTTCTACTTCTTTCTTGATCTGCGGTGTTTTTTTACTTTACAAAGGCAATGCCTTCCCCTATTTACTGGGAATTACACCTTGGTGCTAGTCGCCATCCCCTGGCCTATGGAATGCATGCTTGGGGTAGTCACGACACGGGCCCCGAGGACGGGTCATGACAACTTAGAGAGTTAAATACACAATATTAAAATTTTAAAAGTATAGTAATTTTATTCCATTATTTTTCAAACTACATATGAGGGAATATAAAAACATTTCCTATATTTTTAAAACTAATGGAAATTCCTCAATACTACATAAATATTTTTTAATTATGAAAAAACAATTGAACACGATAAAAACCTTTATTATGATCTAAAATAATTATTTCCATTTTATCAAAACATTTTTTACATAAATATATGAGATACATAATGGAATCATATATTAAAAAGAAAATATCATTTTTTATATAAGTCATTTTTTAAGACTAAAACAAAGAAAAAAATTGGGAAATACATTCTTATTTTATTGGTCTAAAAAGATAATTTTATTGGTCCAAGAATGATACTAATTTTCTACATTATAAAATTATATATTTTAAACATTTTTTCATTGATATATAAAATTTATGTACTCCATTGTTCCAAAACACTTTTAATATTTCTTTAAGATTATAACGGTAAATATCAATTTCATTTCCATGAATAATTGTTAATTGAATAATCATTTTAATAATGAAAGAGTTTTGATGAATAGAAATACATTGAGAATTGATATAAGGGATGAAAATAGCTTTCCATGTGTTATAATTATTGTGTAAGTCTCAAACATGTAAAATCATTTAGTTTCTTTTACTAAATACACATACATTGAATAAAATGAGAAAAATTATAAATAATTAAAGGAATTATATGATTTGAAATATCATTTTTTTCCTATAAAACAATTATAGAAAAATTCCATTGAATTCAACTTCATGTGATCTACAGTTTTATATCTCACGAATAATATTTGAAATTTCATTTTTACAGTAATGAAATGTAAAACCATTGTATGAGTTTTTTATGTATTAGTATATTAATTCATAGATAAATAACTATTCATTAACATATATATATAAATATGAAATATAATTCACTCACCCCTATAAAAATATTCTCCCTACTAAATTTTAACGTCCTTAGAACATGTTTTTTCTATTGTATAATTGAGTCCAAGGTTATTTACAAAATTCACCTCAAAAAAATATTCAGTTATCTTAGATTTTGAAAATTCATCATGAAACCACTCTAATATCATGAAAAATTCGGTATTTATAATTCTTTATAGTCATCTAATATGAAAATTCTTTAGTATAAAACAAAATTTTAAATTCTTATTATATTTTTTATACAATTCATGATTTCCATTTCAATTAATTTATAAATTTCATCTGATTTCTCAATTTATTACTCATTTTTATAAATTTTTGTAAAACTATTTATAGGGTTTAGTGATATGTTATTATATTTATTAGGTTCTGTAATAGTTCCAAAATAATAGTCTGTTAAGTTCATAATTTAATTCTCTACAACTGGGGTAGTATCTTTATTATTATATCAAAGGAAACATATTGAGACTTATGTATATAGGGGAAATCATTTCACCAATAAATTTATATTCTATCATTATATTTTTAAAATAACAATAATCTTTATTAATGTTTGATTTAAGTTTAAGGTGTTTTTTGGATTTTTTGTGGGTGTAAACGTATTATTCAATCATTTTTATAAACTAGTCATAATGATCGATCTTCTTGAAAATAGTGAATTATTTAAGTGGAATGTGCAATGGAATGTTTTTATGGAACCAACAAACTTAAATGTAAGATATATCCATCGGTAAATAAAAATGATTCTAATATTGTTGAAATTGGACCCAAATATCTCAAAATTTGACCATTTAAATTTGTTATGATGCAGGATATATAATGGATCAAGAGCATATTGGAATAGAAGAAATATATTTATTTTAGTTTTATGATATTCATGTCTATTTCTGAATCATGACAATGATTTGATAACTTATTATTATAATCATTATTTAATTGAGTTTTTTTTATGATCGACCATTGCATGAGGTATCTATACAAGGCACATTGATTCCCTTGTAATTGTTCTTTGTATAATCCTATGTGATTGATGATGTTACTAGTATAAGAACTTGTGATCATGAATATTTATGAGACATATGATCTTTCAAGTAGTATAAGTTTTACCATATGATAGGTTTCCAGTATAATATGTTCAAGGGATTGAACTATTGGTTTTAGCTATAGTGGAAGGTCCTTTGGTGGACATTAAATTAAAATTTATAATAATTTTTTACTTTCCCAAATCCCCAATTGAGGATCATTCATGTTAAATTTATAATTAATTTGTTTAGATCTTTATAAATGATTATCCCATCTTAGGATTTAGTTTTTTTTGATGTTTTCATCTTCTAAAAACCAATTTTGGATTACCGTAACTATGCTATAATGTTTCTAGTTTCAAATCCATATAGCAATGATCCACATGTTCCCCTTTGATATCTATGGAACACTAGTTGATATCTCGTTGCTAGCATAGTGAATCAATTATATTGAATTTTTCATCTTGATCTCTTTAATATCCTTCAATATTGAGTACCTCAAATTCTTGATAGTATGATAGGTCAAAATCAAGAGAGAGAGATAAAGAGAGAGAAGAAATTCTATTGTGTGAAGTTATTCCCTATCCTCAAATTTTAATTAACCCTAGATAATACACATAATTATATATTTATACAGTAAGTGTTTAAGTTAAAATAATATATAATAGTGTATCATCCATTAAACTATATTATATTATTTATTAAAGCTCATACCATATAGTTTTTTTATTGTTGTTATTATTATTTTATGGTGTGTGTGCTGGACTTGGTAATAAAAAAGCATTATTTTACTAGATTTTAATTAAATAGTTTTCATCAATCATGGTCTTGGTCTACTCAAACTCATTGAAATTTATTTTATACCCAAATAAAAAACTTATTCCTTATAAAATATTTATATTCCAAAACTAGTTCTTAAATAATTATTAAATATGATACAATGTAATAAAATATATTTTATTCAAATCTGATGAAAATGTATTATTTTAAAAATTTATGAGATTAATGAAACTTGAATGAAATTATTCCTCTATCTTGATAAAAATATTTTTTTGATTAATTAAATTTAAATGGGATTTAGTACAGATCAAGAGAGACACTTAGTGTGTGACCCTCTATTATTCTTTCTCATGGGAATTGGGAGGGTATGCCTAAAGTCCAAGTCTACTATCTTTAAATGGGTCAAGGAACACAAGATAAATAATTTAATATTGGAACTTCAACAAACACATATTGACACTTTCTAGGTTATATAATCCATTTGTCTCTATATCTCATCAATCTTGGTTCACATCAATTTCATCATCCTATATGCTTGATGCATCTTACATTTACTACCAGAAATAAATTTCACCACCCCATGGATATGAAATTAAAATAAATAGTTATATATCATTTAAAGGGCTGATATAAGAAATTCTAAAATTATAAATGGGAAAAATCATTTATTTTCTATTATATTAATAACTTTTAATTCATTACATGCCCAATGTATAATGCATACCTAAAACATATGACATGATTATTTTATCAGTAAATCCATGTTTTTGAGTCATAACATGCATTAATGACAATATTATAGTCTAAGTAACATTAAAGAAACCCATATAGTTGAATATCATATGAAACAAAAACATGAAAAAAAAAATTATTGCGGTTTGGTTCACATAATCTACCATCTTGGAGATTACAAAGTTCCATCTCCTTGAGAATAAGCTTCATACTCTTATGAGTACTCGCACATGATAGTATATGTGTTATGTTCTCTATCATAGTATGTTATCTCACTATTGAACTTGTTTTTAAAAACATTATCGTATAATTTAAAGTTTCTAATCACATTAGGTTACTTCTATGCACTTTTCAATGTGACATATACTCTAGAAAATTGTCACATCAATATTATGAAAAATAATATCAATATTTGATGATATATTTAAATTATAATTCACATATTTGAATATATATATATATATATTAACTATTAAGTAAAAAATTAGATGGTACTTGCGCACCAAAACCAAATAACACCCACTTGCACAGTATATAATAGCTAACGACGAGTTAGTACTCAAACATAGAAACATTATTATACTGAGTATGGCTTTTGCTATTAGGGATATCATAATTACAAGGATAGTGTTATAAAAGAAACATTTATTTTTGGAAAACCTATTTAATATAACATTACTATATTGAGGAAAATCAATCAATTATTGATATAACTAAGTATCCACCTCTTGTTCCCATAGGAGAATCAAAAAATCTTTAATAAATCCACAATTAAACCTTATCACAAAATTATAAATATATTTCTTTTAGAGTAACCATAAATTAGTATATAAAATTTCTAAAAGCGCTCATAATGATATATCACAAGTAGTAACATTCTCATATATTGTAGATACGGTAACTACTAAATGTAATAAATTTCCCAGCATATTGCCTTTTCCATATTATATGATACTAGATAAATAAAATATAACTTAGTGAATGAAATTGTTAAATTACCTTGATCACTAGTATTCCATCTTCTCTAAACTATATGAACTTGTCAAGTTTTACATTTCCATGTTTAATATTATTGTTATAACTACAATTTTATTCAATTATATTGGATCTGTTTTATATTCACATACAATGCATCATGCATTAGTAATACCAATGGTTAATATATATCATCAAACTTGATATACATTCCTAGAATTTGTGCTTGTGAAATTATATTTATCTCGATAATTTATTCCTATTAACATGCATGTTTTACTGGAAGAAAAAAATTCCAAAAAATAATTTTCTCATGGATTGTAATAAATTTTAATTTTCAATATATTTTCAATATATACACTAGGAAAACTATAAGAAACACCATGGATCAATATTTTTGATATTGTTCTCCAAAATATATTTTATATTTTAATTCATACTTGGAGAAATTTCATCCTTTAGTTTTATCAAACTAGAAAGGCACAACATTTTTTCCTTATGTTATCAACATATCTTTGTTGAAATCTTATAGTTCTCCCAATAACCAATTAGAGATTCAATTCACTAATTCATTTCAAAATTAATATTCGGTGATCTCTATGCATGAATTATTCATAAATGAATTTATATAATCTATATTTATTATTTTATTAAAATTGATCCCATTTTTAGTTATTCCGTATAAACAAATACCTTAGGTTCTACTTTTATTTATGTAATGTAAATGTATTCTATTAGTATTCTTACAAATGTGGTGGCTTGACAATAAACATCACAATATTATGATCATAGAATTATGATTTTTAAAATTATAATTTCAAATAATATTTTTCATAGTGATTGGAATAAAATTTCTATAATATAACAAACCTTATAACCTTGAATCATACCATCTTGGTACAATATTTTACCATTCATTTCTGATTTTTTTTGAATAATAACCAGCAGTATCAAGTCATATAAAAATTCAAAAAAAGATACCTCGAATTATGACACATATAGTGTATTAATTTAAAATATACATACCTCTCAACTTTATAATATTACTATTTAATAGTAAATTTTATGAATACTTATTTTGAAAGAATAATACAAGTATTTAACACCGTGGTGAATAAAAAAAAATATTTGGCCATAAATTACAACATATTATGTTTCTATAGAACCTCTACTCCTACTAATTTATATAGAGTATGGTATTCTAATTCAAACTCATGTGTATCCAGAGCCTTAGCATATAGAATTTAAGTATTCCCCGACTATATTTAATTAGATAATATTCATTTATGGAAGTCTAGTGTACCTTAACTAGAAGTTAATATCCATATCATCAATAATATTACTAACTCAGACGAATCATAGTTTTTTCCATTAATTTTTAACTAAATCAATCAATTACCAAATGGGTTTCAACAAACACTTGTGGTAATGTCTAGATATATTCTTATCTTATCATGATTGATATAATATATATTAGATAATTTAGTTTAAAATATGTTTTATTTATTTTACTTATATTTAAAAGACATTTCTTGGAAGAAATAATGTAATATTTTAAATTAATAAGACTCATAATTGATCTTAATTTTACCACCTTCATAAATATAATGTTTATAAGGAAATGAAAGTTTGGTATTACCACAACTCCACGTGTATGTTCAATAAATACTAGGATATGATATTCCATAACAAGCATGGTCAGTGATTTTTTCAATATTTACCATGTGAAATAATTTAAAAAACATATCATATCCACAATATCTTAAATGATTCTCACATAGTATATAAAGTTACATTTATCTTTATAATAGTTCTTATGACCATGTTGAACCAACATCAAAATATTTGTGAAGTACCATTATAAATAAAATATTATTTATCTAAACATGATAAATAGTTACTTTTTAAACCTAATTAATCCGATAAATAGAGACTAAAAAACCTTTAATGTTACAAACATTTAAAATAAAATTACTTTTATTTGAAAAATAATTATCTTTCCAAAATCAGGTAAGAGTCTTATATTTTATATTGATCATTCATTATGATTTATATCTATGATTCGTGATTTACTAACCCAATAGTTTAGAATTAATGTAACATTACAAAATTTATTCCAAATTTGAAATAATGCCTCATACTGTCTAGAAATACACTATGATAAATGTTCTAGTAAAACTAATAAGAAAAATGATTCATTTCATTTTGTTAATTAGAAGTTTCATGCTTGAATTTTTTGATATTGGAATCACCATTTCTTATCTCTTTTTGAGGTTCACATTGAAAGCATTATATTCTTCTCCATTTAAAATATTAAAATACATGAATTTTCCAAAAATATTGCATTTAGTACGCAAGTAATGAATTGAAACATGATGAATATAACTGAAGTGGATTCAATTTCATTCTTCTTCAATTAATTTTAATTTATTTTAGATTTTCCAATATTTTCACATAAGTAAAAACAGACTCCAACATATTATTCTTCCCTTAAATACATTTTTTATTGGAAGGATGTTTTAATGTATATTTTGGATTTATATTACCCATTGGATCATCAAACATTTCTTTCAAACATTTCACTATAATGGGTGGAGTAACAGGCTTCAACCAATCATTAACTTATTATTGATATATACGCAATGATTTCTTGATATAATTTTCAATTTTTTTAATTTAGTCTTACAAAAATAATGATAAAAATAGTGATATGGATAATATAATAATAATAATAGAAAAATATTTTATTCAAAACGAAGCATAATTATCCTAAATGATCAATATATCCCAACATTTTGAATGAATAATAAGTATTTAGATTCCCTTCTTCCAGTTTAGACTAATATTGTGTATTAAAAATATTATTTATTTTAAGAAATTATTTATATTTCTCAAGTGAAAGGAGATGAGATATTATGGTGTGAGAATCCATTTCCTTAGGTATTATCATGAAATCTGTTGAAATATATGATAGTATAACATGACATATTTTGGAAAAATCCTTAATATATCAATGGTTAGAATAATTATAACTTTTTTTCACCAAATAGGGTACAAAAACAAGAATAAGGTAATCCAAAAAATAATTCAACTTTTTTTGATAATATTTCATTTCATAAGATATTATACCAATTCTGTAAATTATTATTCATAAGGACATACCTAGAGGTAAAGAATTATCATAGTGGTTTTGTGGGTTTCCTTCTGATTTTCAACATTAAATAAAATATATGATTACTAAATTTATTATTAAACACATTATGTGGGAAATAATAATAATATTTTTTAAAATATCCCACTATTTTGTCAATTCTCATTGTCTCTCCTAATTAGACCTATAATTTATAGTTTTTTGGAAATTTTAGTGGAAAGAAACCATATTCAGTTTGGAATAACCCTAATGAGGGTTGGTCAAGATACTTGAAGGTATTTAGGTATGTAATTATTTTCCAACTGTCGGAAATAATCTCCTTAATCTATTGAGTAGACCCCCCAATCCTGAAATAATGACTTTTATTTTCACAACACTTTCCTCCAAGTTATATCAAGGTTAGCTATGGATACATATCATAAGTTATATTGTTAATTCATACCATAACATTCATAAGAACTCTATGTTAAATTAATGTTATCCAATGAGGGTTAGACAAACACGTATTTGTAAGGATTTAATTCCTAATCATATAATGGATAGCCAAGTCTAACTTAATATATATTTATGATATATTAATTTATTATGCATAAATTTTATATTATTTTATTATTTACATAACTTATTAATATTATGTGGATTTTAGTTAATTAACTAACCATGTTTGTGAAAACATTTACACATAATGAATTTAATTAAATTTCATCATTTTATATTAATTTATTTTTTTATGTGAAAATAGTATTTCATCTATCAAATAAACAATTCATAAGAGTGGAATAAATAATTAATTAAGGAATCGATCATGATCTTATATAATGGCTGACTTCTAGAACAGATAATAAATAAAACTTTGACATATGGTAAAACTCCTTGTACCTAAAATGGGAAGAGTTACAACACCCACCGATACAACAATGTTTCATATGGGATGGAATAATTTTGGTTTCACAGAAAATATCTACCATTTACCATGGGAAACTACATTAATTACAATTATTTATTACTCACATACATGTGAGGGGAACTCAAAGATTGGTTAATGGGGATTTTATAAACAACCATGGACACCCTGATCATTCATAATAATGGTAGGAAGGGATGATACCCTTACCATTAAATTTAATTTAATATTAAATAATTAAAAATAATTATAATAAATTAAATTAAAACATCAAACACATTCAATGTACTTTGTCATAGTCTAGAATATTTATACATAAAATGTAAATGAAAATGTAAAAAGGGTGACATTCATTTATATTTTTCCTTTATTATTAAGAATAACATTCCTACATTAATTAGTTAATTAATTTTTTTATCTTAATGACCATCTAAATTATCTTGGAGGTACCCATCATAGTGGAATTCAGTGAAAATGAACAATATAACCAATTATTATATCTTATCATTTTAATAGTAATTTAAAACAATTATTAATATTTCAACCTCAAATGGTGTCAATCAATAAAATAATATTTTAATGATGATATTATATATCTAATATAATTAAATTCTTTCCATAGTTGGGAGACTACATGACGTGTACTTATAAGTGGAACACATTGAATATTGGTGGTATTGTACCCTAGTTACATGCCTTGTTCTTTGGAATGTAAATTGTTTAAACTATATGGAATGTACTAATAGCTTCATCTCAAATGTTCTACTTTACATGTGCCTAATAAACTAGATGAAAGACTCTATTTTTTCATCGAATGTGTCATAATATGTTGTGTATAATCTAGATAAATGTCATGTATATTGGTTGTCATGTGTCTATTTGTATTTCTAAATAGCTTGATACATAAATTATACACAAGAATTAATATTTTACATGTCATGTATTCTAGCTACATTAAATGCACTCTATTAATGTTACATGATTTTAGTATCATGTGGTCTTGAAAGTGTATCACGAAAACAAAAATTTCATGCATTTTATTGCTAATGCATATATACAACAATACACTACGTAATATGACATATTGTATACCAAGTTGGCCGAGAAACATGTGGTGTAAAATCAATGCACTACATGTAATTTATTATTTACACATCTCATACCTCATGATATGACTAGGTAATGTTCCCTTAGGTACATGACATGTACTCTATCTACCCAATTAGTAATCCTATGATATTCCTCTAGATTGTTCAATAATTTCAATTGAAATATCTGATCAGTCATTGTAAATATTGGACTTAAGAAATTGTGAATCCTTAACAAAGACATTATTATGTAAAAAATGTCAAAAATTTATAAACAAAATTGAATTAGGGAATGAATAAAATGAAATGATAAATTAAACCACAAATGTATATATTGGACAACAATAAAATAAATAATTATAAATTTTAAAAATGGCCACCCTAATATAACTGGTAGGATTCACAATCAATGGAATTTCCTTTGGTGGGCATTACATTAAAATATATGTTAATTTATAGTTTATTGAAAAAATAATTGAGGGTATTTAATTATAAAATTATAATTAATTTATTTAGTTATTAAGAAATTATTCCATCATATTAGGATCATTTATTTGTTGACATTTTGGATATTCTAAAAAACCCATTTCAGATTACCTTTGTTGTTCCATATGGATTCAAGTGTAGAATTCATTCTGCGGTGATCCACATGTGCTACTTTGTTCATTGAGCAACACTAATTGATATCAAAGAGATATTATGGTGAATCAATTATCTTGCATTTTTCATCTTGATCACTCCATGATCCTTCCGGCTTAAAGGAGTTATTGTTTATCTTGAGAAGAATAATGGACTAAATTAATAGTGAGATAGATTAAGTGATATATGTTTATTGTATAAAATGATTCTCTATTATAAATTTTTTATTATCACAAAAAATAGATAGAAACATATATTTATAGACCTAGGTTTTAGTTTAAAATATTATTTAATTATGTACCATCCCTTAAATAATATTAATATCTTTACTAAACCCCATGCAATCTAATAATAATATTAATAAAAATAATAACAATAATAATATTTAATGGTGTGCATTATAAACTGCGCAATAAAAAATATTCTTTTTAAGGATTTTAAATTAAAATTTATTAATGGAAATTATGTTGGTTTGTTTGAAGTTATTGAAAATTATTGAGTGATGAAGTATACTTTTATTCACATATAACGATTTTTATCCACAAACCAACAAATAAAATTTTATTAAATATTCAATTAAATAAATAAATATATTTTATTCATAATTCTATGAATAAATATTTATTTAATTTATTGGATAAATAAAACATGAGTAAAATTATTCCTCAGAACTAAGAATAATATTTATTCCATTAATTAAATTTAAATAAAAATTAATTGAGATAATGAGAAATAATTTCTGTGTGACCCTATAGGATTATCTCTTATTAGATTTTAGAAGGTATGCCGAATTTCCATTGTTACTATCTAACAATGAGTAATGGAATTCAAGAGAATGAACTTAATGTCACAATGTTGATAACCACATATGAACCCTTGTTGTGTAATATAATTTTATTGTATTTATATCTCATCATATAGTTTTCATATCTTTTTCATCAATCTATATTCTTGATGTGTATTTCATTGAATATATAATATAATGTTCTTACACCATGGAAATAGAATATAATTCAATAGTTATATATCAATAAAAGGGATAATATATAAACAACCATAAAGTTATAAGGAAAAAAATCCTTCATCAACTTATCCATTAAAAACATTTCATTTACAACACACCAAAAACACTCTACTTCCATTAAACATTTGGAGTGATATTTTTTGTCCGTAAATATTATTATTATTTTTATTGAATACATTAACGAAAATAGTTAGGTCATATTACCATTATATATTCATGTAGATTGGAATATATAATGAAAACAAAACATGAAAAATGTTAAATGGAGGGTTTGTTATTATAATATGTTGTAATAGAGATTACTAAGTAAAACTTTTATGAGAATTATCCACATGTTGTTACAAGTACTTGAAACTGACATTATATATAATGTGGTATCAATCATGGTATGCTACTAACTATTGAACTAGTTTTTAATAATATCATCATATCATTTTGTTTTTGTTATCATAGTGAGCAACTTTTATTCCCTTTTCAATGTGATAGATATTCTATTCCATTATTACATAAACATTATATAGAATAAAAATAATTATGTGACAATATATTTAAATCAATATTCAAATATTTGGAAATATATGTAATATTATTAAAAAAAATAGTTTTTTCTTTTAAACCATCTCTAAAATTGACTTCATTCAGATATACAAGATCAATAAAAAGATTATGGATATAAGGTAATTATGAATTTATTAGAGTGAATCTTGAAACCGTTATAAATGATTATATTCAATTAAGTTCTTGAGGGACATGGTTAACATGGTTTAATTATCCAGAAAATAATGATTTGGTTTCAAAGAAAATAATTCATGGATGATAAGTTTTATTATAATAATACCCTTTGATGAGAATTCAAATATCTATTCAATGATATATGAATTAGTTTACTTTACTATTTTGTTTTCAACTTCATTATTATTTATATAAGACAGTGTGTATATTTTGATAGATTAAATTTTTTCATAGTTAATTTTTTATTATTTTTTTGGTATTTTTAAATTCCACTATTTTATATTCCACTATATTTAATTTTTGACCTCCAATTTTATAATTAATCCTAAAATTTGATTGAACATATACATTAGTGGGATAAAAATTATAATTATTGTTTTTATAATAATTCAATTCCCCCCTCTGGTTGCTCCATATCAATATACATATCAGGGAAAACTTTTGGTATAATAGAATTTATCTACCTGATAGTAGTAAATTCAGATACCTTCTACTCTTATTTTTTACTGATACATATTTTGGTATAATTTTTTTTATTTCTTCTATTATTTTATTTAAAAAATTGTTTCATTACTCTAACAATATTATTGAGTCATGATTTTTTATTTTCTTATTGCCTCATATTCAATAAAAACCATTGACATCCTAAATCCTATATAATAACTGATCTTTTATTGGTTGAATTTGAATAATAGAAACACATGGAGGAAACTTTTGTTATTAATAGTGGTATCATAAATTTTATTTTCATGAATGTAAATTACGAAATTCAAAATAAATAAATTAATTATTTAATTAATAAGAAATGATTGAATATTTGGATTATTTAAAATAATATAATACTTATCATTTCACGATTAGTTGTAATATCTATATAATATTTATTCATGTGAGACTAAAAACTATATTTGAAAAATTCATGACATTACACTCTTTAGAAAATCAGATGTTATTGAGAACATAAAGATAATTGTTTTGAGGTGATTACTCAGCCTTTGATATTCTAACATGTTAATTAGTGTCCTAGATACATCAACATTTTATAACTGTTATTAATCGATTAAATTAATTGAGTGATAAAGAAACTATAGATGTGATGTCATAGAAAATATAATTAGTATCCTTATAAATGAATTATAATCGAAGTGAAATATTATAGATAAGAATAAGAATCTTATAATGATAAGTTTTAATAATCTCATTGGGAATCTAATTTTGTATGAGAAACGATTGAAGAAAGATATTGAGAAGGAGAAGAGAGAGAATGGAATTCTATTTGTTTTATGATTTGGGACCTTACCTTTTGATTCTCAAACATTAAATTATACTGGCAAAGTGAAATAGGAATCAAAACATGTATAACATACTATAAATTTAAAATCTAGTGAAGATATTTCTCAGTATGCATCATGTATGAATAAAATTAACTCGAAAAATAACATCTAAAAAAATTATAGATATAAAAAAAATATATATATATATGATGAAAAATAATCATTCAATACCATTTTTATAAGTGTAAAAAATTGTATAATATATGATCTAATTGTCCTAGGATAATTAATTTAAGTAGCAATGGTAAATATTCAATGAGGAAAGTCAACAAAAATAGAAAAAATAATGATATATAGAGTGCTACTGAGGATTCATCATTGAAATGTAGTAGTGATTCATGGACTAATGATAAACAAAATATTTTTGGTTTTTATATAAATAGTTATTAGAATTATATATACTTTATGGAAATGGTAACTCAGTATTCAAATTCATAGTTTTCTATTGATCATAATACTTCTATTCCATCATTAAATAATAATAGCTCAAAATCAAAAAAAAATTATGCTGATATTAAATTATTTCAATAATTGATTAGATATGTGATATCCTAATAGAAGAAACATAATAATTTTACAAAAGATATTGTTTTTGGATAATATAAATTTTAATAAAGAGGATGAGAAGATTTTGAAAACTACCCTTGAAAATCATCATCTAGCTTCTGGGTAATATTATAAATATAAACATGTTTAAGCATATGATAATTAAAATTTGTGTAACATATTTATTTTTACCATGCATTATATTCTGAAATTATATGAATTTATTTCGAGACCAGGTGCATAGACGATGTGTGATTCTGATGCCCGTTGTTCCCAGAATAATTGATTGAAAAATATTAGTCTTTTTAATATAACGGATGCATATTATTTCTAAAAATGTGAAATAACTCTTAAAAGGGTGCCCATATCAAATATAAGAGGGAACTATTGAACCTAGAATAGTGGTTTTATCCTAGGTGCGACATAAATATGGTCACCGCAGGTCAACTGTGAAAAAGTTGTCATGGTATATAACAGGGATAAAATAACTTAACAAAAATTATTTTATTCAACACAACAACACATTCGTTTTATTAATCACCTCCTAGGAATTCAGGGTTATCACCATAACCCTATAATTCCTCTCAGACATGGAGAAATATATCTCTTCAAAAAATGGAAATGGATTGTGGATCATTTATCAATGTGCAATTGATTCGAAGGAACCTCATCATCAATAAGGACACTGTGATAATCCTTCATCAGCGACTAATCCAAATTGAGGTAGGTAATTTTTTATATTTTATTTCCCCCCTATTGGATTTTTTATGAAGAACAAAAATCAACAACTGAAAAGATTGGTCCTTAGTTAGATCATCTTACATGACTATTCAAATATTGTTGGTTCTTGTGATTTATCTAACCCAAATTTCCCAAACATGATTGTATCCTAACAACACTTGGTCAATAACAATAAACCATCATTATTATGAATTTTATCTCTACATTCTTCATGTTCTTCAGCTTTGGACCCTCATGGTCAAGGATTGACTTTTTGGATGTCTTTGAACGTGATTGGACTCCTTGATTCGAGAAATAGAGATGACAAAGATTGTATCTGTGAAGATTTCAACCCAAGGAACCCCTTTCTACAACTAGATTAGGAGGCCTGACAACTAGATGTCAGTCCTCTCTATGAGTCTTCAGGGATCTATAGGGTGATGGTGGAGTTTGGTGACACAATATCACAACGAGACAATAATAACCTATACAGAGTTTGAGCGCATCTTCAGAGTGGAGTTTCATCTAGACATGTTTACATCGGTACACATACAAGAGCTTCTGTATATATAGTAAGGAAGTATGACTGTGGAAGAGTATTAAACGAGGATTACTAACCTTTCATGATAGTCTATAGATATATTGCATGATCATTTATTTAGGTCTCGGACCTTTCATAATGTATTATGCTATGATATTATGGAATCATCAGTATCCCCTATCATTTATACTGATGCTGGGGTACTTGAGAGAGCCCTGCTAAGGAAGAGTTTTCTTACAGAGAAGACACCGGTAGTGGGAGCTAGCTGTGGGCATCGGGAAGCCGATACTTAAGATGTAGGCATATGACAAATATCATAGGAGCCAAATCAGGTTAACCACATAAGGATATGATCCCAATACTCAGGGTCATTAGTGCAGAGGTACCAGTGTGGCTTGCATCATCCTGAGGATTAATGGTGTTACAGATTTGGTTGGCAGGGATATCCAACACGAGATTTCCCTTCACGTCTTACAACTGATCGGGAGATAGTTGAGGGACCATCAAGACATTGAAATAGGTGGGATAAGTGTAGTTTTTAGGGCTCCAATCATAGAAGAAGAGTATGATGGGATGTTTTAGGTGGTTAGAGGTTTGACCTATTACCGCCTGTACCCTAGGTGGTCCATGTTGGGCTCAGGGAGTTAGTGGATAGGGGAGAGTCCAGCTGTAGTCAATACATGATTATTACTCCAAGGCTCTATGGATGATATGAAGTATAATCTAAGACT
This sequence comes from Viscum album, assembly GCA_963277665.1. Lineage (NCBI taxonomy): Eukaryota > Viridiplantae > Streptophyta > Magnoliopsida > Santalales > Viscaceae > Viscum > Viscum album. Next base: position 1,721,678,881 of record OY728145.1, read on the forward strand.
TTTCAACCTTATCTATTGTATTTATAGACATAACTAATAGTAATTCTTTTATTACCATGAACGTTTTTGGGACTCAGAGATTCTGGTTGAACCGTTGACTCGACCCTTATGCTTAGAGACTCTAACAAGAAAGGATTTGATGATAACAAACTGCTTTGGATAGTGTGAAATGACTCTTGGAGGCATGAGTTTACTTTAGGGTATCTTGGTAGTGGTGTCTAGTCCTTATGAAATAATTCTTGGTATAGAATTGTTATCCACAATCATGCTCAGTTTGACTATTTTATGTGCATAGTGGAGTGTGTCCATAGTGATGAAACAAGGTTTTCCTTAGTAAAAAAGAATCAAATGCAACATAAGATGGGATCACACATAAGAGGGTGTATCAGGTTAGTCATCAGTTGAAAATCCTCAACCTTAGTATATTGGATGATATGATTCCCAATTTCCTATAGTGGTGGTGTGGTATGATGACGTCTTTCCCAAAGATGTTTCAGGTTAACCTCCCTATAAGGAGATGGAATTATGCATTTATCTACACTCTAGGAATAAACTGATATCTATACAAGCATGTCATATGTTTCCAACAAAGCATCACGAGTGGATGGTATAGTTAGAGGACTTATAGGTGAATGTCTTTGTGAGCCCCAGTGTTTCACCTTGGGCATCCCCAGTTCTGTTTTCCAAGAAGGAAAACAAGATTTTGAGTTTATGTGTGGATTAATGGTTTTTAAACTAGGTGACTGTGAATAAAATGTATATACTACCAAGGATCAATGACCTCATCGATCAGTTGAATGTGGCATGATAGTTCTCAATGATTAACCTCAGATCAGGCTATCACCAGTTGTGAGTACAAGATGAGGATATACCGAAGATAACATTCAAGTGTGATTATAATCACTACGAGTACTTGGTTATGTGTTTTGGGATAATGAATTACCTAGAAGTTTTCATGGGACTCATGAACTGTATTTAATCCTTAATTAGACCAGTTTTTGGTGGCCTTCATTGACAACAATCTTGTGTACTCGGTTTCTGAGGTGGAGCACGCAAGACATTGGAATATGGTCCAAGAAATGCACTAAGATCACTAAATTTATGGAATGATATCTAAGTGCATGTTTTTTATTCAAATGGTCCATTTTCTAGGACACAAAATCTCATAGGTAAGAGTTTTAGTGGAGCCAATGATGGTCAAAGAAGTTCTTTCTTGGCAGCCAACCAAGAATTTTACTGAGGTACATTGTTTCTTAGAATTAGAAGGAAACTATAATTGGTTTTTTCATGACTTCTCTAGAGTACCAGAAATATTTACATCTTTGACCCAAAAGGGGAACATTTTATATGGATAGTTAAGTACTTCCACTTATTCTATGAGTCGAGGTCGAGGTTGATGGGCACTCCCATCTTGATGTTACTAGTGGAATGTGTCATGTAAGTGGTTTTATTTTTTACATTAGAGATCTGGATTGGTTGTGTCCGAATACAGGGTTAATTGATGACTAAATTTCTTTCTAACAAGTTAATACAATAGGAGACAAATTATATGACCGATGATATTTATCTAGTAGTTGTAGTCTTCACATTGAATATGTGCTGACACTACCTGCTGGGCGAGTGGTTTATCATCTGGAAAGAGTTCCTCCAATACTATGACATTGATATTTTATATACTATTAGGAAAGTGAATGTGGTGGTATATTAGCATATCTAGAGATCAAAATTGCAGTTACTAAATGAGGTGTTAGAGGATTTATCTAACATACAGATACCCTTTATGGATAGAGATGGTGTATCTTACCTCTAGTCGATGGTTGTCACCCCTCCACCTTTATAGGAAATCAGAGTAGTACAGATTGGGGATACTGACTGCGAGACCTAATATTCCAAAATATCCATAGTAAATGTTTCTTATGGACAGTCAAAAGGTGGAGAGCACGCCATTATTTTCATAGGGTGCATAGTTGTACCTTTGGTGTTGTAGGAGGCGGTTTTGAGGTTGTTCCACACATCCCTTTTGAAGGTATATCTAGGAGTGTAAAAGATATTCCAGGACATTAGACATTAGTTTTTTGTTTCCAAGAATGAATACAAAAGTTAAAAATTTTATTTCTTGATGATTTACTTTTCAAAAATTGAAGGATGAGAACTAGGTTCTTGATGCTTTGACACAACCCCTTGAGTTTCCAGAATGTAATTAGGATTGAGATATTTATGGAATTTGTGACAGGTTTAGCAGATAAGTCTAGGGACTACAATACCATCTAGTTCATCATTGACCGAATCACAATGTTGGAAGGGTTTATAGATTATTGAATGCCTCTAAGTGTCAGAGGTATATCGACTCCATTGAGTTACAATGACGATAGTTTGAGATCATGATGCTAGATTTGCATCTTGGTTGTGGAAGGGATATTATGAGGATTTTGGGACCCAGTTTTTGCTTGAGAACGTCATTTCATCCATATAAGGATAAACAAACTAAGTGGACCATTCAGGTTCAAGAGGACATGATGCGATATTGCATGTCATATTTTTCCAATAGTTTGGAAATATCACCTACCATGGGTGAAGTTTTAATACATCAACAGATATCACTCCGAAATTGTTATGACACCATTTGAGGACTTGTACGGGTGACCCTGTAGGTTTCCATATTATTGGAGTGGCCTAGGAGAGTAAGTATCCATGGCCCCAAAGTTGGTGAGAGCTACTATTGAGAAGGTGAAGATCATCCATGAGTGGATGAGTACTGCACAGAGTTATTAGAAGTCCTAAAATGAAAGGCGACTGAGGCCCTTTGAGTTTGGGTATGTTGACCATGTGTTAAATCAGATTTCAAATTTATGATGATTATAGAGATTTTGAAGGTGAGTCAAGATATCTCTGAGGTTCATCAGCCCATTATAGATACTACATAGAGTTTAAGAGGTGTAATACTTCATATCACTACCTTTTCAGTGGGAGAAGGTACACGAAGTCTTCCACATGTCACAGCTGAGGAGGTTCATGCATGACCAGTGCCACTTCATCGACTGGGGTGAGCATTACATCATGTAATGAGCATCGTTTTCTGAGAACCTAGTGGAGATTAAGGATCGACAAGAGAGGATACTTCATGGGTAGTTGATTCCTTTAGTGTGGGTCTGGTGGTAGTACGAGAATCTCTAAGAGAGATCATGGGAGTGCGGGGATCAAATTCAAGCCTAGTACCATCATTTGTTTGAGTTCCCTTTGTTTGCGCTTTCAGGGAAATAAATCCCCAAGGTGGGGAGAATGTAACATCTAATATTTTCTTGTATATTATTTTTTAAAATTATTTAGATTAAAATTAAGACCAGGAACTACGATTCCATGTTATTACATGGTCTGGTCTTCCTTAAATAATTGTTTATATAATGTTAAACCTTTTAATATCACACATTCACAGTTCTCCTAAAAAAGAGGAATAACTCTTTAATAGGTTCCCGAATCAGAAATATGAGGGCACCATTGAGCTCTAAATATTTATTTTACCCTACGTGGGACTTATCATTGGTCGGTTTTGTTCGATTATGAAAAACAAGTTACACTACATAACATGGATAATGCAATTTAATAAAATTATTTTATTCAACACAATAATAATTTAATTTTATTAATATATTTTTAGGAATTAAGGGTTATCACTATAAACCTAGAATTCCATTGAGATGTATAAAAAACTCTCTAATAAATGGAACAAAAATCATGGATCGATGATCAACATGCAACTAATTTGAAGAACCTCGGAACTAATGATGACAGATCAATCATCCTTCATTATCGACTAACCCAAATTGATGTAGGGTGGTGTTTTCTTTGAGATTTTCCCCATTATTGATTTTATATGATGATAGTTATTAAATAAATTACTAGATTGATTTGTGGTTCGATCAACTTGTGGGATGGGATTATTTTCATGAGCAATTAGGATTTATCTAACCCAACTTCCCAACCCATGATTGTTGGACAAGAACACTTGTCCAATGCTAAAAAATCTTCACTATTTTGCATTTTCTCCCACCTTTTTCACATTCTTCAATGTTGGAACCATCTAGTCACCGATCACATTTTTTTGAATGATCTGAACATGATAAAACCCCCAAGTCTGAGGAAAAGTGACAACAGAGACAACATATGTATAGATAAGGACCCGAGGAATCCAGTTATGTAAATGTTTCAAAATTTCGGCACCAGATTAAGAATGAATTCTTGCAAACATAGAGATGGTAGAGACCAGCACTGACAGCGATAAGTAATAGAACCATAGTGGTGGCACTGCGTGGGATGTGGTAGGGGTGAGGGAAATAGTGGGGCGACTGTATGGTGTGGAGGAAGTCACCACTGGTCACTGTTTGAAGAGGACGTTCCAGGTCGGGTGGACCATGCACTAGAGGTTCGGGCCATGCCTAGTGGTTTGGGTCGGACCCATTGGGCTAGGTCAAAACCATGCCGGATCCGAGGTCGGACCTGGGGTAGGCAGAGTGGGACTGCTCCATAGTTGACCATAGTAGTTGTCCACGATAGAAGTGGGGCGGTTAGACTGTGTGTTCGGTCCACAGGCCCAATTCCCCCTCTGAAAATTTCAAACGACCATAACTTTCAAACATTTTGTCTATTTGAAAAGCCATCTGTAGTGTTGGGACCCTAAAAATGAGACTACCCTTTTGAGATAATGTGGTTAGGTTTTATTTTGGACCAGTATAGGTTTAGATCATTCACTATTTTTTCACGAGGGTTCTATATGAAATTACCTCCACATTACTAGATTATAGTACCTTCTAGAGGATGAGTCCTAGATAGAGTATTGGTATCCATCCCTGAGATTGGAACGATACTCTATCACCCTAGTGGAGTTTTTTGGAATCGACATAGCCTCTGAGATAAAGTCATTGGTACACCATATAGCAAGCCACACCAGTATGTTTAGTGGTATTCTTTGGGAATAGACCCCTTCGTTATTGGTCACATCAGAACGGTTAGTGGAATTCTCTTGGAAATATCCCCTCTTTGGGTGTCATAGTCTTCCTTGTCCAAAGCTTTCTCTTTTTAGGGCCCAAATAAGCTAGACCTATTTGTGTGTGTCTCTAATTATATTATGTCTAGAGGAGTGAGTTCTCCCAGAATGACCGTGCCTCGAGCGAAACCATGTGGCTGGTAATTATTTATGGCTAACCTTTATATTGCATGTCTTGGATTGAGCATATGTAGATGTTATTTTCATATGTTCTATGGTAATATTCTTGTGTGGAGCTATATATACCTTCCTTTGTGGTATTTCTATTTTGGTATTTTCTATGTGGAATTCCTTTGTGGTTTAAGGGTTTCAAAATAAGTATTTTTTTACTCACCCATGCACAGGATTTGCTCATACGTGTCATGTCTTGTGTAGATGATCTAACATTCTAGGGAGTTATATGTAGTCTAGGACCATGCCATGATATGTGAGACCAGACATTCCATGGTGTGTTCTAGTGGATTTCAGAAAATAGTCCTAGTACAACATTTCGTACATGTTGGAATTGTTGTTACAAATGATTTTCATTGTGTGGGATTGTTTTTTCCCTCTTCACTTTCTATAACATTCACTGTTGTACTCTAATTGTGGGATATAGTGGTTTTAATTCCTTTTTAATAATTTTTTTACATTTCATCATTTATGTCTTCAATATGTGTCTGTGAACACAAGTACATTAGGCTAATGGCTCCCATTTGTGGGATATTCCAACTCGGTGCTAGTCACTAGCTTATGGCCTATTAGAGGCATGATTAGGGTAGTCACAGAATAGTCCCCTATGGGATGGGTCGTGAAAACTAATTAAGACAAAAAAAACCAAAAAAAAATTAAAAAAGGAAGCCAAAATATAATTTCAAATCTAATAGGGTGAACTTTGATAATTTCTTAAGAGCATTGAAAATAAATGATACATCTTAAAAAATTCAATTTCAATTTAGAAATATACATTTACAATAAAAATATTTTTTTCCTTTGAATTAAATATTTTATACTAAATGATTTAAAAGAGTACGATGGTGATAAAATATTAGTTCTTGGGAACTCAAAAAGAATATATTTCTATAGAACTATAATTCATTCAACACTATTGGTTGGGATAGATTTGCGGTTATATGGTTTTATTTTCTAATATTCTAGGATCCAAACATGTTTTAGTACCAAACACTTAAAATATATTGGTTTTAAAAATATAGGATGGGTACCAACAAATAGAACACTTGGTACATGTACTAAGTTTGATCTTAATAAATGAAAAGATAAAAGTCTAATTTCAAGAAGTTATATATTGTGATGTGAGGATGAGTAACATTTGGATAAAATGAGAATGGTTAGATTATCAATATTGGTTATTTTTATTTTCTAGTGATATTTTTATTTTTAATGTAATTTATGTTTTAGGATATAATAAAACCCTTATTAGAATTATAAAATAATGTGATGATGGTCACTCCATAAACATTGGGAATGATAAGTGTACTATTAAATATTAAGAAGGATTCCATATTTTTTCAATTTATAGGAATTATAATTCTTATATATTTATCATAGAAGACTTTATAGTTTAGAAAATACCTTGTATTAGTGTTTTTTGATGCTCTTTATGGATTTGTCCTAGGAGGTTTGGACATATGAATGTATTATCCTTATCTAAAATTTAACATAAGGTACTAGTAAGGGAACTTGTTGGGATTTTTATTTTTATATATATGATTTAGTTTCATGGTACATCAAAAAGAAACCCATAATTTTACATTCCACTCCAATTGATGAATATGTTGTAGGAAGAAGTTTGTGTGCACTTATTTTATGGATACATTAGACACTCATGGATTTTAATTTGAGTTTCACTCAAATTTATGTACTTTTTGATATGCCAAGTGATACATCCCTTTATATAAACCCAAAACAGAAATTTTGTGTTAGTCATAGATATATAATAAACCACTTCCTCTATGTTCACATAGAAAAGGCAGATATAATTCTCAAGTCTATCAAAATAAAAAATATTCTTAATAAATCTTTTAATTAGCCCTAAAATAATGATTTATTTGGATATTTTAAACATAAGTTAGGTATGATAAATAAAAATTTATGACAATTTATTATTCTCATTTCACTATCTCCTAACATTGTTGGACTCATTAAGAGAGGTTTATGAAATTCCCTATTTATAATTGTGGTAATTTTTCATGTAAGTACTGTACATTATCCAAAATATCATTGAGTATGACTTATCAAATATACTTTGGACTTCTATAGTAACTATACCTAATGGATGTTACCTTTATATATGATTTTAATGTTAATAAAATTCTAAGAGGTATCATTTAATTAATATATTACTCTAATGAAAAGACATCCTTTTATATTTTTATGAGAATATCATATACATAAAAATTGTATAAAGAATTTTCTTATATATTCTTTATCTAAAAATGTATTAACATTATATGACTATTTTTAATCAATTTATAAAAATTATGATACTATATATACGTATACAAAAATTTAACCTCATGTTTTAAGATTTCATACTTTATTAAAATTTGAGATATATGTATATATATATATGATTAACCTAGTAGAAAGTGACATTTTTTATTCAAATTTATATAGGAGTCTATTAATTATTTCTATTGAACATAAGAACACACATTTTGAAAATTATATGGGATTATAATCATTAAAAGAATATCATCTAATGGAATCAACAAATTACTTCTAGAGGGTTTAATAAATTCACTATTTTTATTTATTTATCATTATAATTAACCCACTTTTATTTTCACTAAATCATGTGGTAGGTGAATAATTACCTTTATTTATGTGTCTTTGGTAAATGGGAGAACATCATCTCACATGATTTGGTGGAATAAGATAAATTTATTTTTATAAATTCATTCTATATCTCCAAAAGAAGTAAATATGATGAATGTTATTGGAGGCTTTCATTATTATTTATACATATTTTAGTTAACTATCATAAATATTATTACATAGTTCCCAATGAGTCTTCCTTGTACTTTTTATAAATCACAAAAAATGAGATACTGTTGGATTTTATTGGTGTTAAGTATTTATTAATATTTTCTCTTTATTAAATTGAAGAATTTTTTTAAGGCGTAGAATTATTTTGAATGGGGAGGTATTAGATATTGTGTGGAGAATTATTATTACTAACATAATGTGTTTTTAAAGTATAATTATTTTTCATAGAAGATATATATATGGAAATTCATAAAAAAATTACAAAAAAATTATATATATATATATATATTAAAAAATTCTTATACTGGAGTTTTCATTTGTATATTGTGATTTTCAAAAAGTGAATTATTAATGTGCATATTTCTCTATAAATATCTTTCCTTCTCATCATTGGTTTTGAAAAATAACATTACACATCATTATGTTTTTATTTAACTTGTAGATCATGGGTTGAGTTTTTTTATGCATAGACTTATAGTATAAATATAAACATAAATGAGAATTACCTAATTTTTTATCTATCAAAACATATTAAATAAATTTAGTGGTGTTTATACTTTATTGTTGTGATATATTTGAATGGATTAATAGGATAATAGTGCAATATATATCAATAAAGAATGAAGCATCTGATTCTATTGAAATTGTACCTAATGATATTATAATTTGTCCAGGTATTTTTCTCAACATAAATAATAAATTATATTTCTAATTTTAAGAAAAATAAAAAATTAAACATTGCTGAGTTTACATGAATTCATTTTTAATTATCATCATGTCGATGATATTAGCACTTTTACAAATATAAATTTTCTTTTAATGATATTTTTTTAGAGTTTTTATTCTGTGTGGTATACTTTTTAATATTTTATTTATTAATGTAATTGTAATTTTTTAGGTTCTATGTTATTAATGAGGTTTTGTGAGAAGTAACCAACATTTTTTCTAATCACTAAGATCAATGAGATTATATGAACTGTACAGGGTACCTTTTAAAGGTTTAATGTTGATAATGTTAGGAGGACTAGGCTATCCACTGATTGAGGATATCTAGGAAGAGCCTAGTGATAGATAATTTTGGAGATTTTCAAGGACTAGTGATTGATACATTTTGAAAAGTTTAAAATTGAAGAATGTTATGATGGACTTTGATACCTTGATTGAATTTACCAAACAACATACTACTTGGGTTTAATAATGATGAATTACCAGATTCAAATTGAGTTGGTGATAATAACATTTAATGGAATTTTATTTTTTATTCTATACTTCATATATTATTTTATATAGATGATTTATTTTTTACTAATTTTGTATTTCTATTAGATTGTATGTATGTTTTGATAAACTTATTTTCTTTTTTTTTCAATGTTTCTTTAGTTAGTGAAGTAGTTATCATCAAAAAAATTTATTTTCCACATTATTTTTTACACTAATATAATTGGAAATAATTACATTGTATATACATTAAAATGAAGTCGGATAAATATTTTAGGTTGGATTTTGAGTAAAAGTATCCCATTATTATTTTTTTATACCACTCTACCTATCTATGACAATAATATAATGATTGATTCGTAGTTAAAAATTAAACAAACATATACAAAAATAAAATAGTCAATATAAATCAATCATAAACAAAATTATTTAAGTTGTGATTATAAATTACATATATGTTATAAAAAGATTATTCACCCAATCACATATCGATTTTTAATTGATGTGTCTAAAAAGTTCCATAAACCTTTAAAACAGTACATATCTTCAAGGGTATAAAAACCTATATTTTATCAATGAATATAATATTTCATGTACCTTTTAGATAAGAAAATATATCTATTGTATGATATTTTTAAAAATGGTATAAAATATTCTAGTTCAAAATTGTATGGTTTAACTCAGATAAAACCAACCAAAAATCATTATTCATATGTTCATAAAAATATATTTGTTCTTATCATTATATTTGAAAATGAGTATGATAACGTGATTTTAGATATCATTTAATGGATTAATTATAGAGGCTAATGTTAGTTAAAAAATAAATAAAATTAAAAAAAGTAATAAAAAATTATAATTTATTAAAAATTACATTAACAAACAATTGTTTTGGGGAATAATGAATATATTTTAATGGAATATCTAGTTCAATAATTCTTCTCTTGGATATTTATTCACTATGAATTAATATAATACCTTAGATTATTAAGGTGTTTTCAATTTCTCACCATACTATATATGAATTTCATATATATTTCATCTCTTGAAATTTCTACATGTATGTTTACTTCTAAGGATTTCATTTTTACATGTCTTGTCTTCAACAAACATAGCTTGTTTTAATCATGTTAACATATAGTTCTTATATAACTAATAACATTATCTATATATAATCAATATTTTTTATAATATTTAAAACATATTCATTTTAATTATATGAAAATTGTATGTAAATTTACATTCATTTAATGGAATAAAATCATAATAAATAAAAAACATAACTCAAGATCATGTATGGTGAAACATATAGTCAATCCACACTTTTATAAATAGATTATAATACTCATTGTGAGTGAGAAGATTGAACATATTTCCCACTCTCGATATATCATTACTAAAAAGTTATTGAATGTTTTAGTATCATTTTAATTTTATATATGTAAGAATAATTATAACAGTTATATACTTTATATTTTTAGAAAAACATTAATATTTTTGGAAATAAATAAAATTTTTTGAAATAAAAATAATGAATCTAGTTATATGTTTGATATGATATTTATATAATTAATTAATATATATATATAAATCATTAAAAAGCTCAAAATTTAAAAACTATAAGTAACCAATCTTAAACATTATATATTCTAGTAGATTTTGTCAACAAATAATTTCATTTTATTCTTGATGATATTTTAGGTTTATAGTTTCAGAAAAAATTGTTGTTCCATTAAATATATAAATATCACATAATAAAGTGGAAAATTCCACTTAGTATAAATTTTTTCTCCAATATAAAACTTTTAATTTGAAACATGTTTTCTTTTCCTGAAAAATATTTCTCACTTTGAATAATAATTATTCATTATTATAAACCATTCTTAAACCATGTGAGAAACATGTTAAACATTGTACGTGGAAAAAGGGTTAAACATGGTATATAAAAATAAGAAATATACTAGTCTATTGAAAAAAATTAAACCACATAAAATGATTATCTTTACCACAATATTCTTTGAGTGTATCAAATAATTAATTTCAAATATATAAATACACACTTTTTCTGAAAAAAATAACTTTAAACTCCTTGTCCAAAAATTGATATCATTTTTAAGAAACATAGATAATATTATTAATAACCTATTTTAAAATTGTGTCAAAAATAACTTAAGAATAATTAAATACCAAGGAGAAAAAAATGATTAACTCTCTCCTCTTTTACCTTTTAAGATATGTATCATTACTCAATGCATTGGAGAGCTATAATGGGGATCACCCTTCATATGAGATATAACGGGCTCACCTATCTTCATGATCCATCATTGGGGTTAATCAATTGTATAAGATGGATTGATCTTTCTTGTTATATATATATATTTCTCAACTAAATTATTATTAAAAAAAATTACAGTTACACCTTTTTATCATTAAACCATTGAAAAAAACTTTTTAACCTATATGTTAACACCTTTTAGATATAGAAATACACTTTCCTTTTCTAAACTAATTATCAAATAAAATATACCCATAAAAAAGAAATATTGATTTTAATATAAGTAATAATATAATATTTTAAATGAATGAAAACATAAAATAATGGTTATGGTGGTGGGAAAGACTGTTAAAATCATATATGTTAAAATATAAAATTCATTTTTCCTTTTATAAAGAAAGTCATAATGTTATCTATAAAATACATAAAAATATTCTTCTTGAAATAAATTAAAAGAATGTAAAAAGTGATACAAAATATACCATATTATTATTTTATTTCAATATATAGAATAATTTTAAAAAGAAATACATGGAAGAAAAATATATAGAAATCTAATTATCAAAACATTTAAAAAAATGTTTTTAAAGTAAATTATCCCTTACGTTTAGTCTCACTCATCACGTATGTTTTATATATTCATTAATAATGAAAATATGTAAATTATTTTTAGTATTAAGAAATTTTTTAATATTTAATATTAATTTTTTTATTTTTTACCATTATACATTCAATTAAATTATCATTTATGTTTATGTCATATATTTGGATGATATTAATCTTCTATGTCCAAAATTACCATGGTAGGTTAACTATGGTCAATGAGATCATCATTAAATCATATCCAAAATAACAATCATGATATAATAATCAATTTTTACATTAACCAATCCTTTAAATTCAATCATTAAATAAGGATATGGAAAAAGAACTATGTTACAATCACAAAGACAACAAGCCATACGTACGCTTGAGTAAGGTATCCATTTTTGAATGATCATTATTGAAGGAAGGTTATTGTAATTTAATCATTCCATAATGATTATAATTACATAAATAACCTATTATTTATTTAAATATATTTATATACATTATTCATATGATGTGGTTATGAAAAACGAATCAAATCCCTTCATGGATGTGGTATTCTACATATACACACTAACGACGTTATGATTTTTTAGTGAACTAAAAGTTAAAAAAATATATGATATATTAATTCATATAAATGACCAATATTTCTTTAATATCATATATATATAATACATCATTATTAATAACCTTTAGAGTTGGTGATGGAAACAAATAATATCAGTTCGTGTGGCTGTAGTCCCCCATACCCACGAGCGATTGTTTTATTTACCATTTGATTGAAGAGGCAATGTATATAGGTAAAGACATCAACTGAACAACATATCCATATCGGTAATATAAAGGTCTTATTATTTCCTTACATTTGAATAATTTTATAAGAAGACATAATAAGAAATAAAATTTAAACTCTTGATTAAGAACTATACTATGCTTTCAGACAACATCTTATGATTTAAACCAAAATCATTCCTATAATGGTTTTATGAACAAAGCACAAAATATAGAAAATGATAGGAATTTATGAAATTTATTCTATTTTGTATTTAATGAACAAAAATGTTTTTTATGTGTGTATAAAAGAGGATAGAAGGTTACCTTTTATAAAATATAGGTGGGGTACTCTTGGAATTTCATAATGTATTAATTGAATATAAATTAATTTTCATTTTAAAATATCTCCAAATTGTTAAGATAAAAAATTTATATTATAATGATTCAAATTAAACTCATAATATAATATTTTGACAATTTTATATTATTTTTTACCTTTATCATTTTATTTTAAACCCCCATTAACAATTTTTACAATTAAAGTGATTTCAATGTTATTACTCTTTAGGGGTAAAAATTTTTACCATAAAAGAAACATTTTCCCATATATGGATCAAGTATTTCATTTTAAATCATATTCAAGTCATTTTTTTAATGTTAGGTTTTTTTTTAATTTTTATATAATTTATAAAATTACCATTTACTATAAAATATCAGTAATGTTATATTTGGAACATTTCATTTAATTTGAATTTGAAAATATCATTACGAAAAATGAATTTAGATATAATAATTTCAAACAACCCAAAAAAGTTATATATATCTATAGAATTATTGGAACCCAATAATTACATGAATTTAAATTACATTTATTATTTAGAAAATGATTTATTTTATTTTCCTTTTAAATAAATAAATAATTTGTTAGTGTTGTGTAAGAATTTAAGGTAATTGCAACATGAAAAAATATAAATAAATTAAAATGATAAAAATTAAATTTATACATAAAATGAATATATAGATCTTGTAATAACGTATTTTATTCCCTATTTTAAATTTTAATGATAAATAATTAAATCGAATGACATTTTTCATTTTTTACAAATACTATTATAAAGGTTAAAATCATGTCCAAATGGGAACAAAGGGTTTTATATTATAATTATTTTTTATTATGGATAAAATATAATATTCCAATAAAATTAATACAAGTTATATGTTTAATTTTTAGTCATTGATAATTTATTTATATCATTAATTAACCCATTTTATCCTTACCATATTAACTGTTTATAAAAGTATTACTATTTGTGATGAATGAAATAAAAAGAAACTTTTACCAAAATTAGAAATCTTGATTAAAAATATGAAATCTATTTTTCAATATTCAATTCAGATAATTGGATTCAATAAATTTAGAACATAAATAAAAAATATGGATGAATGTTTTTTGCAAAAAAATGAATTTTTAAGAATAAAAATTTAGTTATACCAAATTCAAGAATATAATTCATTAAAAAATCATAATTATATTATTATAAATCAAAATATATTTAGAAATTTTAAAAACTTTCCAAAAATGATTTTTATTTTATAAGTATAATAAAATAATATAAAATTTCCAATAAAAATCAATATTTTTCTCTATTCAAGGAAAATCAAATTTTTCAAAAAAAATTAAAAAATTCAGGTTAAGATAATTTTATTTTTATTAATTCAATAACGATGTTAATTTTTTCAAATTTATGATGGATAATATTTAAATCAATATTTTAAATACAAGCATATAATACATGCAACCTAATTTAGTTATAAATAAATCATTTTCCAATTGAATGAAAATTACCTAATATTACTATAATTAGTATAACGATTTAAAATAAAATTAAAGAAAATATGGAAATGATTTTTCTTAATATTAACTAGGTTATAACAATAACATCCATAATTTTGAATATTTAAAATAAATGAATGAATGAATAATCCATATATTTAATTGGAGATATTTTAAATTTATATAATGAAATAAACACCTAAAATAACATTAGAATAATAAAATTTCTATATGTAACCACTTTGATATCATGTTGATGAAGTATTTAAATATTTTTAAGATGAAATTTATTAACAACTCATATTGTATATGGTGATATTGAATATCATGACATGGATTATAGATAAACCTATTTAATTGATATGGTCTATGCATATGTCACTAAACATAGATATTTTGATATTGAATAAAATAACACATATACAATAAAAATGATATCACATATTAGTTCATATTAAAAATCATTTCATCGTTATTAAATCCCAGAAATTACATGTTTTTTCCATAATTTTTATCATGATATTTGATATCAAATATTTTATAATATTATATTAAAATATAATGGATTTTAAATGTATTGCTATGTAAGGTATCATTATTTTACAGAGCGATGCACTATTCTATTTTAAAAAAAATTACTAGATACTTTATGGATACAAATGGAATATATCACTCTATAAGACATGATGATATAACGATTCTGAAATAGACACCTCATTTTTACCCATATCATAACCCGAGACATCCCATTATCATTATTTATAATAACCTATTCTTCATATATTAAAAAATTTTTTTAAAAAACGTTTCTATAATTCTAAAATGGAATGTAAATAATGCCAAAGGTTATTTATATGGGACTAAAAAATATTGAAATTTAATTTAAGAACAAAAATATTTTACAAAGTTCATTTAAAAGGATATTTTTTCTAGATACTAACACACTAGTGTATGAAATTACTTTTACAAAAAGAAATTTAAAATTTGAAAATAAAAAAAAATTAAATCCTCTAAATCAATATCACATTAATCAATTAAATAATGTACACAAAGAGTTTTTATTTTAAAAAAACTTCTAAAAAAATTAATCAATTCTCACATAGATATAATTAATAATATATTATCTTTGGAAAATAATTACTCATTACAAAAAAACAAATTCAACACTTAAAAATACTAGTTGTGAAAGCATACAATTTTTTCAATACAGATCATTTTATAATTATTTTTTGATAAAAATAATATATATTAGTCATTAGTAAGAAATAAGTTTTGTATCAATGTGAGAAAAAATTTTCATAGCATGTGTTATAAAAATATAAGAAAAAAAATCAAAATTTTAATATAAAAAAGATGTTTAGGTTTATGGTTTATATTAATGTTAAGAACATTATATAATACATGCCAAGATATATCAAATAAAGTGGATATTTTTGGAACTTAGTGGGTGTGTTTAGATCTTGAAATAGAAGAAAAATATTATGAAAGTTACCTGTTATCACCAACTATAATATCTTCCAAAGGATTATGTGAGATTAGTGTACAATGTATGAAATTTGAAAAAATAATATTTCTCTTCTTCATAAAATAATGAGGAAAGAAAAAAATTATATAGAAATAAAAAAAGTTTCCTAAAATAATAATTAAATACAAAATAGACTGTTATAAAATCTCGTCATTATAACTCTTGAAATGATGATAAAGGATTTAGTTTTACTTAAAACTTATCATCCCTATATTTTATAAAATTACCAAGGGAAAAAATTACCAAAATATTTTTAATGTCCTTAATTGTTTTTTACTAAAACTATGAGTTAAAAAACCCATATATAAAATATTATAGGAAACATCTAGATTTTTTGTAAATTATATTTGTATTGTTTATGTTTTGAGAAGTCTATATAAAAAAATCATTATAAATGTTTTTTGAATATTAATGCTTATTGAAGAACTATTGATCAATACCAAATTAATTAGATGAAATTATTATATCAAATTACTATTAAATTCATTTATTTGTATTTTTTGATGATCTTAGTCCCAGAAGCTAAATATTTTCTTCAAAATCATTGGGGTAATTTTTTTAATAGCCATTTCATTTGTTGTACGTGGTCATTTGGGACTTCTTAAATTTGAAAATGCGTCTAGTTCTTAATTTTTTATAGGTTTATAATGAAAAACATTATAATAATTTTTTGTATTTCACTTAGACATTATATAGATTACTCTTTTTTAAAGTGTTGGAATTATGGTTCAAAGGTTTTTTATAATTTGGAATGAGTTTCCTTGTTGGATCATATATTATTCATGATAATTGAAAACTTCTGAAAATATATCAATATTTTGATGATTTTATCAATGATTGGGAATGAAATTCATTTCATGTAAGTTCCATTCATGAGAGTTAGACCTTATTGAAAAGTTCTCAAGTTATTCCTTAATCACAAATTTTTTCTTTCATAGTCACTGCAAGTTATTAATGAGGTCTATGGTTGAAGTTATAAATTTATTTGAGTTCTATCATCATAAAGTATAATTATTTAAAATTTCCATTAAACATAAAAAAATAATTATTATACTTTACAAAATTGAAGAATTCTAGTTCATAAAAAACATTATTATTTATTTTTAAAACATGGGTAATGTTTCCTTTAACGCAAAATTTTTCCACCTCTTAAAGATAAGAAATCATAAAAATATGTATATGTAATTAAAAATATTTGGGGGGTGTAATTATAAATATGTTAAAAAAGTTCAACAATTCCCAAAATTTTCTCCCACTAAAAATATAAAATAGCTATCCTACTAGTGCTATTAAATAATAATCATGACTAATATAAAATGAGATATCATGTCAAAGTTAGATAAGTTAATGGGAAATAAGTATAATTATATAGATAACTTATCCCATGTATAAAACTTAACAAATTTTAATGAGAAAAATAAAATAATATTTCATACAACATAATCATTAATCTATAAAAAAACTCTTTTTTTAATTTTAATTCTAAATTAGATAGTTACATTATTCTAAATATTTCATTCATATAAAAAAGTTATATTAAAAAAACAAAAACATTTACCAAATTAATCTAATTTATATGATTACATACCTTGATTAATTTAAGTTAATTAAA
This sequence comes from Viscum album, assembly GCA_963277665.1. NCBI lineage: Eukaryota > Viridiplantae > Streptophyta > Magnoliopsida > Santalales > Viscaceae > Viscum > Viscum album. The sequence continues at coordinate 1,721,696,739 of OY728145.1, forward strand.
TAAAATTTTCCTTTTACCATAGATGTGTGGTATGTTTTGATATTACTAGAGACTATTTTTATATTGAGGGTTGAAAGTATTGTGACAATTACTAGATGAATAAGTGATATCGTGGTCTATATAGCAAAAAATATTGTATAGGGACCAGATGTAATTATCATAGAAGAATATATAAGTGAAATTAAAAGTGTAGGAAAAGTTATTTTTGTACAATAAAGAAATATATTTTGTTATTGTTCATGAAATTTATAATTAATTGTTCAATCAAGTCATTAAACATGCTTATTATTTCTCTAATATCTACCTGTTAAAAATAGAATCAAAGAGGATAACTATAAAATAAGATTAGATTATTCCACTAGAAGTTATCTATAATAAAAAATTCTCCATTGTTGTATTGATAACATTTCTTTTCAAATATTAAATTTAAAATAAACGTGTAATATAATAAGATGTCTGAACTATCATTTTTTTACAATGTGTAAATGTTTCCAAAAATATATCAACTCCAGATGTTTATACCAGATGTCATGAATATAATTTTTAATAAAAAATTAGTTTCCTTTCCACCAAATAAAACTATTTAAAATATTGGGTTTAATATGATATATAATAAGATATTTTCATAAAGTGTCTTTATATTAACTGACCCTAGGTTTTCTAGTGATCTTTTTTTCTTAAGTTCTAATAAATGATAAATGTTTCATTTAAAAGTACCAAAATAATTAAGATTAAGGGGATGTTTTCAAATTAACACTATAATAGAAAAATGTTTAAGAGTACAACTAATGATATATATATATATAAATTTCCCTATAATTCATCAACAACAGTATATCATGTTTTTAGTGAAGGTATATCAACTTTATTATGCTTTCTTTTAACTGAATCATTTATTGGTACTAAATTAATTGAAATACCATAAACATAAATTAAAAATATTAAAGGAGGATATGGATCATTATACATATGAATTAATGGTTATAAAATAGGTTTAATAACCCTTTTAAAAATATATTTGACTAGATCATTTACAAAAAATAGATTAAAATTGGGGTCAATATGAAATGATATAAGATATATATCTAGAGTGTCCTTAGCTTCAAAATGTTTATATTGATGAGTGAAAATAACCGTATATAATTTTTTAAAAATAGTAGTTAATAATTATCATTCCACTATTCAATAATATATAACATAATGTGATGGAGGTTCATCAGGATCTTGAATTCATGAAATTATTTATAATATATATTATTAAATGGAAATAAAATACAATGATCATCATTATCTTTATAATTATCTAAATCTAAATATTTAATGATATTATCGTTAGAAAACTTATTAGAACTACCCAAAAAATATTTAATCCTTGAGAGAATATTAGATACAGTGTGTTCGATATAAATATATAATAAAAAAAGAGTTTTTTTCATATATATTTTTATATAAATTAAACTAGATATCTATTAAGTAAAGTACTGATAAATATGTCCAAAATGAGGGGACTGGATTTTGATTTAATCACTTTAAGGGTAAAATCAACATTATCAAAGTGAACTAGATATGAATAAAAGAAACTATCCTCATACTTTACTCCTTTTCTTGATCAAGGATCATTAAAAAGGGAAAAAAATAAAAACATGAAAGAAATCATCATGAACTAGAAATTCAATATTAATTCCATCACAAGTATATTATATTTCAAACCTACTAAAACAAGATAAAACCCATCCATTTCATCTTCAATATTTTCATATTGAAATAGGTTTTAAAACAACCTCTGAATAATATCCTTGAATCTATATGTGATTTGAATGTGTTGGTCAATTAAATAGATCATAATTATAGTAGTTTTTTTGTATTATTTCCATTCATTCGCATTACCATGGACTCCAGTAAAACCCCATAATCTTAATAACATTATAATTTAACTTCATAACATTAAGAGACAACAAGATACTTGGTTTTACTACATTCTAACCATTTTAATAATAAAAATTTAGAATGTGTGATTTCGATGAATAGGGTGTGAAAATATTTTTTATAAATGATAAATATTCATAATTCATAAATAACCAACATATATTAATATTTTTTTGGTAATTCCTAAAAAATATAAAATATAAATGATGTTTTATCTAAAATAGGATAAAAGTTTCTTTAATAATTCCAAGATATGTTCAATAATATTTTTAGTTGTATTTTATTCTTAATGAGTAAAATAATGGCTAGAATTATCAATGTATCACCATCAATAAGAAATATCAATGCATAAATATAGTAAAAGGTTTTATTATTCAAGTGATATGAATTTGTTTGTAACTCAAAATCCCCCTTCTAAGGAATAACCAATGGCAATAACATTATCTTTTTGATAAATTGAATGCCCCTTCATCTACTATATATTCTACAAAAAAATTGCTAAAAATTTTAAAGTGTTATTTGAATTGAAATTAATCACCAAATTTATCTAGTAAAATTAAAATTATTTAAATAATAATTCCCATGTATAATCTATAAATGATTCCTATAAATTTTATTGAATTAATTTAAACTATTTGTGTTCTACTGGTCTCTTTTAATGTTCATCCCAATAAAACATTATTAAATTTTTATTTAGAATGAATCTATTTACATTTGGTTACATCATTAATGGAACCTCATATAATGGAAAACTAGAAAAAAATTATTTTATTTACCTTTTTATATAATGTGCATTAAAAATGATGGAGTTAGAACAAAAAGGGGTTATAAAGACGAAGTCGAATGGTATCAAGATGGGGATGAATAATTATATTGGTTTCTTTTAAAGGATATAAAATTGAGAGGAATGAAAATTTGATGCATTTGGATCTCGATTCAAATAATTTATTTGAAAAAAAATCATACAACATAATATTAAAGATATTAATTTATAATTTAAATGATATGTTATGGTTGATGGAATAAAATAATAAAAACTACCGTTTAACAAATTAAAATTTGATAGTTTTATAATATAAATTGTGTGGTTGATAATAGGTATGTAATAACTAGTGTCTTGATTACATTATTTAATTTTTTATTTGGTACCTAATAAAAAAATTCTCATTGAATAAACTACAAGAATGTTTCATTTTCTTACTTTAATTTTTTTTATTTGTTTTTATTTTGATTTTGATTTTATTTTTTGTGTTTAAGGATGAACTGTTTGGTACATTTGTACGTGATTCGATGCTTAGTGGTTGTTTTGGAGTTTGACGTTCATATAAAGAGGTACCACCAATATATAAATTATTTTTGGAATGTTGTGCCTCATCAAATCCCATTGGGTACTATAAGACTGGTCTATGGATAGGGTTCCCTGTGGGTGAACCATGATAATTGGTATTAATTTCATGTGTTTATTTGTGAGAACTTTATTTTTATTTCCTCTTCATCTCTTATTTCAAAAACATCTCCTTATATCTCTACAATTTTATAGACAATTTCCTACCCCCATTGATGTATCTTGTTATCCTTCGTCTACCACTTCATACCCACTGATTCTAGGTAAAAAAGCAATGATTTTAAAATTAAAATTGTGGAAAGGTCTTCCATATCATTCAAATAACTTTTTTTTACCTTTTCTTCTAATGTATCATACTAGAAATTTGGGTTTACTAATGAATTCCCCAATATAATGTTATAATTATGCTGAAATTACATGGATACTTTTTCTCTTCTTTCAAAGAGACCCATGGTTGTTTATTTCTCACCATTAAAAACTATTTTCATTGAATAAGGATGATATATGATTTATATCTATTATTTTATTAATTTTGGTTAAATTTTTGAGTTTGTATTCAATTATTGTTTTTGGGATTTTTGTATTTATATTTTTTGGGATAATGTTTGTAATTGATTTCCCATGTTTTACCTCGAATTTGTTTATCATTTTGGTATGTAGATTATGTAATTAGGTTTATTTGACGATATTATTTAGTTTCAAAATTACTTTGTTATTTATAACAACCCATACTTTACATACATTGTTAATACTTCAAAAGTAAAGTATACTTATTAAAACATATAAGAAAACCATGAAAGGACCGTATAGGTATAGTGTCTTTAGAAACTGGGAAACATAAACAACTGGTTCATAAATCATCTACGTTATCTCCCATTTTATTTCATCATATCTACAGTCCCTTTTGTAATATCCTACTTAATAACCTTATTGTTTACTTGGGGAAAGAAAACATACAAAAGGGTGATCTCAAATGCTCAGTAAGGGTAAACAAAAGAAATATCAGTCACATCATATTCATAAGAACATATCATTTTGGAAATCTTAACCTGCAAAAGAGATCATAATTTCATAACATGGGATAAATCATAGTAGTGAAATGTAATACCAATAATCATAACATAAAACATGAGACTTTGTGGAATACACACATAATCATAGAGAGTCATTTCTTAGTAGTCAAGACTCATGGACGAGACTATCTTAGCGAACAATGTCCATTTCTCAACCGAGTTCACTCCTCGTTTCAGTCCTGTTTCACTAAACCGGATTAACCTACCATTCCAGCCATGTCTATCTCATGAGATATAAATATTTACCCAACGCATTGGAGGTAGATATATGTCCCACCCATCTCATAATGAAACCATTATTTTGTGCGCCACAAAATCATAAATCATACATCATAACATAACCCATATAATGTTTTGTTGAAAAGGGAATTCCCCTGGGTGGCCTTTTCGAACCCTCCGCACAAGGGAACCCCCCTCCCCACGAAGGGGTCACATAAGAGAGAGCCCTATCTGGGAATGAGTCATTGCCATCCGAGATGGCAGAGCATCCTAGAGGGTGATGGCCCGACAGCGATGGTCCGTCAAGCGATCCGTCAGCAATTCGGCCACGCCTCATTTTGCCCGCCCAGATGAAACCAGGAGACACGACAAGGTGGGTGGATCCCGGGGGAGAGGCTCACCCCGAAAGAAGACTCTCAGGATTTGAACCATGAACCTCCCAAAGAACAGTGTGTATGTGCCACTCACCTTCACCACCACACCACCACCGATGCGGCAGCCCATGTAATAAAAATGGGATTCTTAAACATCAAGCCTACAAAACATAATCAATATAATATAAAATTACTTCATAAAAATAATTCCATCATAACATAATCAAATAAATGTAAAAATAGGGATATAAACATAACCCTATATTATCTTAGATGGAAAATAATTTTGATAAAACGCTTTAACTCCATTCTTCTGGAAAATGTCCTTTCTACTTCAAAAACATTTTCCTTTCTTAACATGTCATATAATTTTAAACTAAAATATGTTTATTAAAAATGAACTTTAAAACTTGTAAATGAATCTTCATGGAAATAATGTTTTAAAAATACATTCATGCCGTATAAGTTAATAAAACATTCTTCTTGTTCTTTGGCCGAAAAAGTCAAAAAGTTACTCGTACGAAAAACGAGAAAAGATTCCATTCATATCTTTTACTAAAAACTTATAGAAGGGTAAAATTGGATTTAAACAATTTGAGGAGGATAGAAATAATATTACATATTGAGGAATCATGGATGTGGATGGTAAATATTCCCCACTAAATTCTGAAGTATAATAAATCTCGGATAAAAATTATATTGCAAGATTTTCCCTTACCTTATGTCGGATTTGCTTCGTAAGTGTCCGAACCTCCTGTATAATGATTTAAATAATGTCATGGAATTATTCCAGAATCATAATTATTGTTATTATATCATATATGGTCATATTATTAGCTTCTTATTAGTCATATTTCATTGCTACTTGTTATTCGGGTGTTTATTACTTTTTGTTCTTATGCATGTTTTCTCAAATAAAATCTTATTATTATTTTTAGGTTATATATACCTCATTTCCAAAATTGTATTAGGGTAATATATATCATATTTATTCATTCAATTATTTTATATAATCATTATTCAATGAATATCATGTAGAACGAGTCGCATCACATCGTGGAGGCGTTATTCCGTACTTACGCACGAGCGATGATATCGTTCCCATTATCATGGAATTGTATTGGAGTGTATGTATACTATTTAAGAATCAATATAAATTTAAAATAATCTTATATAGTTATTATTTACACACTTACACCCATCCAAGTATGGTGGTGGTGGAAAATAGATTACACTACGGTGTGGAGACAGTATTCTGTATATACGCACGCGCGGTGATTTCAGTTTCTATAGGATGGATAGATGGTGAAATAGGGATGTTTTATACTTATAATAACATATCAGTATATGAGTTATACTGATGTTATTAATTCATAATTAAACAAATAAATAAGAATAAATATAAGAAGAAATAATGTTGAAAGAATCGGTAACGGACGTTGCATCTTCTTTGAAGCTCCTCTTCTTAACCTCCACTTAGGGAACTAAAGATGGTCTTTAAAGAAGACCAGGACCTCTAGGATGTTTCTAGGGAAATGGAGAAGAGAAATCGGCTGGGGTTGTCCGAGCTTTAAGGCACAAAGTAGTGTGAGGAAGAGAGGGAGGAGGTTCCCTTTATAAGAGAGGAGAGGGGCACCTTTGAAAAAACTAAAAATATTAATATATTATAAAGTCATATTCGGGTTTTAATAGCTCAAAATTGATTTATTTTTAAGATAAGGTGGGGATGGGTCTAAATCCTATAATCCAATAGAATATAGACAAGTATATGTTTCTATTTTAACCTTATCATTTAGATTTAACTTTATGCTAAATAATTTTACTTTTACCGTGTCTTCTTGTTTTCTTACACTATATGGTTAATAAACGTACTATAAAAAGCCAAAAGAACCTCAAGTTGTTTATTATTAATATATGTAACCTTATATAAGTCATTTGGCCGAACATTATATTTTTATGAATAAAATAACAATTAATAATATAATATTTGTTTTAAAAACCATTTTTTGTCAATTTTGACACTATTTGGTAATTGATTTTTGTGAAAATCATAACAAATTTATTAGTTCTAAAAAAGTTAATTAAATCAATAATAACATGTCATATTAACCTATAAAATTATTTTAATTCATAAAATTCTCAAATTACATTTATTTGGGTATTTATAACATCAATTAAGTTAATACATCATTAATAAGTTAATTATTGCATCATCATTGTGTCATTAATAAATTAAATTATTTAATGTCTAAAAATTATAAATAAAATACCATTATGTAGGAAATATTTTTATCTTTTAATGAATATTTATAGTCGAATTTATCTTATGTATAACCCTATATAAAAAATGATTTATTTATTAAACTTTGATTTTAACTATTTTAACCATTCTTTAAATAAATTAATAATAAATGTCCTAATCTAATCCAAGTGGGCCTAAATGGTCATATTTTATTCCTAGGTTGTTTTTGGTCGAATTAAACTTATCAAATATAATTAGAACATGTTTTAAGGTAATAATAATATCATTTTTACCCTTAATTACCCTATTTACTTTTAATCGTGGTAAATAAAAGTAAATAGTTACTATTCACCAAAAATTATTTTCATCTTATTGAACCACATTTTACTCCTTGATATTAACCGTGTCTCTTGGATTTTTGAAATTCCACTCACAGAAGCGGTAAAATTAAGTTTTATGTGAATTTGCAAATTCTCCTAGGAGGTGGGTAAAAGACGGTGAAAAGTTCAATAAAAATATTTATATATCTAAAATTATTATAAAATGACTCCAATGAATTAATCTAACATATATAGGTATTATGTACCAATTTTGACCTAAAATAAATTTAAATAAATTAAATAATTATTTAAATAAAAAATCTGTTTTTAAATGGTAACCCAGTGTTTTCAATATTCATCAAAAATTGAATGTTTTAAAAAAATACCAAAATTTCACCCTAGGATAACTTCGATATTCCGAATCCAAAAAAGAAGTCCATTTTGAATGATAAAATTTAAAAAATTTCAAATAGTGGGTATTACTATTCATAACGGTTAGTTTTAATAATATTTTAATAGCATATCGTTGTTTAGTGAAACTCGGCATTGTTTACAACACAAGCTATCGAGGAAGGCTGTGATTGCGTGTAAAGCAAGCCAAGCTAGTTTTATGTGTACTGAACGATTCCTTTGATTATGTATATAATATAAAAACAAAATATTTCTCATAAATATCTCGAGTGTTACATTCTAACCCCTTAAAATGAATTTTTCCCTTGAAATTCATCCCTTTGTAACAAAAAGATGAGGATACCTCTCCCTCATCATATCCTCAAGCACCCATGTAGCTTCTTCTAATTGGAGGTTCCTCCATAAAACATTCACCAAGTGAGTGGTCCTGTTCCGTAGGACTTTTTCGCTACGATCTAGAATCTCTATCGGTTGTTCTTCATAAGAAAGATCTTGTTCCAGCAGTACAAATTCTGAGCTGAGTACATGTAAAGGATCAGGTATGTACTTTCTCAGGAGAGATACATGGAACACATCGTGAACTTGGGAGAGATTCGGTGGAAGTTCCAATCGGTAAGCTACCTTCCCAACACGATCCAGTATTTCGAAAGGACTGATATACCTAGGGCTCAGATTTCCCTTCTTTCCAAATCTCATTACTCTCTTCCAAGGAGTTATTCGTAAGAAAACTTTATCACCCATTTAAAACTCTAGGTCTTTTCTCAGTTGTCGGCATAACTTTTTTGTCGACTCTGAGCTGCTCTTATGTGTTGTTGAATATATCTGACCTTTTCTTCCTTCTCATAAACAAGATCAGGTCCTAATAGCTTTCTTTCCCCAACTTCATCCCATCAATTTGGAGTTTGGAATTTCATTCCATAGAGAGATTCATAAAGAGCCATCTTAATACTAGAGTGAAAGCTATTATTATAAGAAAATTCCACCAAAGGTAGGTGTTGATCCCAACCACCTTTGAAATCCATAGAGCAAGATCTTAACATATCTTCGAGAGTTTGAATTGTTCTCTCAGACTGACCGTCTGTATGAGGATGATAAGTAGTGCTGAAACTCAACTCTGTATCCAGATTATGCTGAAGAAATCGCCATAACTTTGAGGTAAACCTCAGATTCCGATCAGATATAATGGAAAGTGGTACTCCATGCAATCTTACCACTTCCATTACATATATCCTGGCAACCTGATCCAAAGAGAAATCCTCCCTAATAGCAATGATGTGTGCAGACTTTGTAAGATGATCAACTATGACCCAGATAAGATTATTGCCTTTGGATGTTTTAGGAAGTCTGGTGACAAAGTTCATAGTGATGTTTTCCCATTTCCATTTGGGTATGGGTAATGGTTGTAACATCCCCTTAGACGTTTGTCTCCCTACTTTAACTTGCTGACAAACCAAGCATCAAGAGAGATACTATGCAACATCTCTTTAAATGCCATCCCACCAGAAGTACTCTTTCAGGTCCCTATACATCTTCGTGCTTCCAGGATGAATAGAGAATGAAGAACTATGAGCCTCATCCAGCAGCTCCTTCATTAATTTTGGGATGGGAGGAACACAAACCCGATTCGTGAAATTTATTATCCCATTAAAATCAAGGTTGAATTCAAGAACATTTCTCACCTTGTTTTGTAACTCTACATCTTCTTTCTGTGCCTCTTTAATCTTCACACGTATAGACGGTTGAACAGTCATTTGAGAAAGATACAATTTTTACCCTTCCATTATAATTCCAAGATCCATCCTTTGTAAATCCATAAATATTGGAACTTTTGTGATCCTCACCATGGATAAGCTAGTATGGTCTTGTCGACTTAATGCATCTTCCACCTTGTTTTCTTTCCCAGGGTGTTAATGAATTGAGCAGTCGTAATCCTAAATCAGCTCCAACCATCTTCGTTGGCGCATATTCAGCTCCTTTTGTGTGAAAATATACTTTAAAATTTTATGATCAGTATAAATATCACACCTTTCACCATAAAGATAATACCTCCAAATCTTTAATGCAAAGATTACCGCAGCTAACTGCTAACCATTAGTTGGGTAATTCTTCTCATTGATTTTCATCTGTCATGAGGTATAAGCTATCACCATATCATTTTGTATAAGAACATACCCCATCCCCTTATTGGATGCATTAATGTAGATCACAAACCTTTCTCCACTACATGGAAGTGTGAGTACAGGTGCACTTGATAACATTCTATTCAACTCCTTGAAATTCCCTTTACATTCCTCCATCCAAACGAACTTAACTCCTTTTCGAGCCAACCTGGTGAGTGGGTTATATAATCATGAAAAATATTTCACAAAACAATGATAATATCCATCCAATCCAAGAAAACATCGGATCTCGGTTACTATTGTTGGTCTCGACCATCTTTCGATAACCTCTGTTTTTGCTAGATCCACATATATACCCTATTTTGAGATTATGTGACCCAAAAATGCAACTTTTTCAAGCCAAAATTCACACTTGGTAAATTTGGCATAAAGCATCTCCTTTCTCAGGGTCTTCAATACAATTCTCAAGTGATCTTTATGTTCTTCCTTACTCTTTGAATAGACAAGAATATCATCTATAAAGACTACCACAAACTGATCAATATAGTCTCTAAGGAATCTATTCATTAGATCCATGAAGATAGCAGGGGCATTAGTAAGACCAAATGGGATCCCTATAGATTTATAGTGTCCATAACTTGTACAGAAAGCTATCTTTGGTGTATCCTCCCTTTTGACCCTTAATTGATGATACCCCGAATGAAGATCAATCTTTGAAGAGTATTGAGCTCTGTGTAGTTGGTCAAATAAGTCATCAACGCATGGGAGAGGATATTTGTTCTTGATAGTGATCTTGTTAAGTTCTCAATAATCAATTAAGAGGCTCATTGATCCATATTTCTTCTTAACAAACAGAATAAGTGCTCCCCAAGGTGACACACTAGGGAGTATAAATCCCTTATCAAGATTCTCTTTGAGTTACTTCCTCAATTCCTGCAACTCAATTGGGTCCATTCTATAAGGTCTCTTTGAAATAGGTAAAGAACCCGGTATGAGTTCTATTGAAAACTCAACTTCACGATTTGGTGGAAGACCCAGTAATTCCTCTAGAAAGACATCATCAAAATCCTGTAAAATGGGAATATTCTTAATCATGAGTTTCTCGCCAACCATATGAGATAAATAACCTTCCTTTAGTGGAATCAAGACCCATAAGATGGAAGAAATTTCCACTGGAAGGTTATGTTATTCCTTGCATTGATAGATGATCATAGATTGATCTGGAATATTAAATGTGACTTCCCTTATTTGGAAATTGATATGAGCTTCATATAAATAAATCCAATCCATGCAATGAATCACATCAAATTCCACTACAGGAAGGATCACAAGATTTTCAGGAAGCTCTTTCCCACAAACATCAATCAGAGAAGAATTATAAACTTCTGATGCGCATGTTGTTCCATTAGGGGTTGTCACAGCTAACTTAACATTTAATTGTTGAGGTAATATGGCGATACACTTAGATAATTGTTCAGAAATAAAAGAGTCGGTGGATGTAGAATAAAATAAAACATTATCTACTTTAGAGTGGATGGTAAGTGTACCTTTCACCACTTCATTCTCATACTCCACATCGCTGATAGAAATTTCATGTAATTTTCCATTGTCTTTAGGAAAAAGATATTGTTGAAGTCGATCATCATCAACAACCCTTGGATTAGGGCATTGATTGGCATAATTCCCCATTTCCTTGCACTTGTAACATTGAAGTGTAGGAGGTGCACTCTGTGTATCCTTTTCACTGGTCGCATCACTGGACTTATTCTTCCCATCATTGCAGCATTCAAATGTCCGACGACCTTCTTTTCCACATTTGAAATATTTACTTGTCCATTTAAGACAACTCCCTCCATGTTTCTTTACACACTTTTAGAATAAGGGAAAACTCATCTTAATTTCAGTGTGGTATTTAGATTTCCATTTGAACTCCATTTTCCTCTTTTTATCAAACCCATATGATTGATGGGTTACTCCAATATCCATCTAAACCTTGAGAGCACATCAAAATATTTCCTCGTACCTATTGATATCCCTTATGGATAACACCCTTCTAAGACTTGGTTTTAAGCCACTAAAGAATCGATCAATATTACTCTTGGGTTGGATAATAATCCCAGAAGTGTACCTTGAAAGTCTTATAAAATTTTCTTCGTAGGTACCAACTGATTCATTATCCTTTTGCTTCAGTTCAAGAAACTCCTTATCCATCTTTGTTCAAAGAATACGTGCGAAGTACTTATTGAAAAATAAGTTCATGAACTCGTCCCATTCCCTGGACTCAATTTCATCTCTTTAACTAGTATTCTTGATAAGATTACACCAATGATCAGTATCACCTTCCAAACGATGCTCTGCTAAGATGAATTTGTCATGTTCAAAACATTGAAGAACTGAAAATATCTTTTCAGTAGTACTAATCCATTATTCAGAAACTAATGGATCAGTAGACCCACTGAATGAAGGTGGAAGCTGCCTCATAAAGGATTCAACAGAATGTTTCTCCTTCCTTTGCTCATTTGGAAGTCCGACATGATTCATAGTTTGAGAAAGTTGTGTGAGCATGGCTACAAGATTTGGCATTCCATCTCCCATAACATTTGGTTGCTCTGGGGGACAATCACTGCATTGCATGTCGTATTCCGTATTAACACGGTTCCTTCGGGTTCCATCCATTGACTAAAACCAAGAAGAATAGTGAGAGAACCACTAATTATAATAGGAAAACAGAATAATAAAGAATAAAATTTCACACTTAAGGTCTTATCGTAGGTTTTTCATGGCCATTTTTAAAACTCTAAGATTGTGTTATATGCTGAGACTTATCCTTAGGTTTCTTACTAAGGCCTTCACAACCTTGTTTCCAAAGGGTGACTATACATTTCCTATGATACCATCTATAATGACCCATACATTACATACATTGTTAATAATTCAAAATTTAATTATACTTATTACAACATATAACAAAACCATTTAATGACCATATAGGTATAGTGTCTTTAGAGACTGAGAAACATAAACAACTGGTTCATAAATCATCTACGTTGCCTCCTATTTATTTCGTCATATCTAGAGTCCCTTTTGGAATATCCTACTTAATAACCTTCTTCTTGACCTGGGGAAAGAAAACATACAAAAGGGAGAGTTAAAATGCTTAGTAAGTGTAAATAAAAGAAATACCAATCACATCATATTCATAAGAAAATAACATTTTGGAAATCTTAACCTGCAAAAGAGATCATAACTTCATAACATGGGATAAATCATAGTAGTGAAATGTAATCCCAATAATCATAACATAAAACATGAGAATTTTTTTCACACACACATAATCATAGAGAATCATTTCTTAGTAGTCAATACTCGTATCCAATACTATCTTAGCGGACAATGTCCATTTCTGAACTGAGTTCACTCCTCGTTTCAGTCCTGTTTCACTGAACCGAATTAACCTACCGTTTCACCCATGTCTATCTCATGGGATATAAATCTTTACCCAATTCATTGGAGGGAGATATAGGTCCCACCCATCTCATAATGAAACCATTCTTATGTGTGCCACAGAATCATAAATCATACATCATAACATAACCCATGTAAAAAAATTGGGATTCTTAAACATCATGTCAACATAACATAATCCATATAAGATAAAACGACCTCATAAAAATAATTCCATAAAAACATAATAAAATCAATGTAAAAATAGGGATAGAAACAGAACCCTATATTATCTTAGATGGAAAATAATTTTGATAAAACTCTTGAACTCCATTTATTAGGAAAATATCATTTCTACTTCAAAAACAATTTCCTCTCTTAACATGTCTTATAATTTTAATCTAAAAGAAGTTGATTGAAAATAAACATGAAAAATTGTAAAAGAAGCTTCATGGAAATAATGCTGTAAAAATCTATTCATGCAGTATAAGGTAAAAGAAACATTCTTCTCGTACTTTGTCCGTAAAAGTTAAAAAGTACCTCGTATGAAACACGAGAAAAGATTACTTCCATATCTTTTATTAAAAACTCATCTAAGGGTAAAATTGGATTAAAAAATTTTAGGAGGATAGAAATAAGATTACATATTGAGGAAATAGGGATGTGGATGATAAATATTCCCCAGTAAATTCTGAAGTATAATCAATCTCAGATAAAAATGAGATTGTGAGATTTTCCCTTACCATAGGTCCGATTTGCTCCGTAAGTGTCTGCAACTCCAGTATAATGATTTAAATAATGTCATTGACTTATTCCAGAATCATACTTATTGTTATTATATAATATATAGTCATATTCTTAGCTTCTTATTAGTAATATTTCATTGTTACTTGTTATTTGGGTGTTTATTACTTTTTGTTCTAATGTGTGTTTTATTGAAGAAATTCTTATTCCTATTTTTAGATTATAGATAACTCCTTTCCAGAATGGTATTAGTGTAATATATATCATATTTATTCAATAAATTCATTTGTATAATCATTATGCAATGAAGATCATGTAGAATGAGTCGCATCACATCGTGGAGACGGTATTCCGTACGTACGCACGAGCGATGATATAATTCCAATGATCTTGGAATTGTATTGGATTGTATGTATACTATTTCAGGATCAATATCACTTTACAATAATCATATATAGTTATTATTTACACCATTATACCCATCCAGGTAAGGTGGTGGTGGAAAATAGATTACACCACGGCGTGGAGACTGTATTCCGTAAGTACGCACGCGCGGTGATTTCGTTTCCCGTAGGATGGATAGATGGTGAAATAGGATTGTTTCATATTTATAATAACATATTAGTATATGAGTGATACTTATTTTATTACTTAATAATGAAACAACTAAATAAGAATAAGTAGAAGAAGAAATAATGTTGAATGAATCGGTAACAGACATTACCTCTTCTTTGAAGCGCCTCTTCTTAACCTCCACTTAGGGCACTAAAGATAGTCTTTGAAGAGGACCAGGACCTCTAGGATGTTTCTAGGGAAGTGGAGAAGAGAAATGTATAGGTTTTGGCCGATCTTGAAGGCTCAATGTGGTGTGAGGAAGAGAGGGAGTTGGTGCCCTTTTATAAGGGAGGAGAGGGGCACCTTAGAAAAAACTAAAAATGTTATTTTATTATAAAGTAATATTCGGTTTTTAATAGCTCCAAATTGATTTATTTCTAAGAAAAGGTGGGTATGGGTCGAAATAATCTCATCCAATGGAATTTAGACAAGTTTGTGTTTCTATTTTAACGTTATCATTTAGATTTAACTTTAAGTTAAATAATTTTACTTTTACCGTGTCTTCTTTTTTTCTTACACTATAAGGTTAATAAACTTACTATAACAAACCAAACAAACCCCAAGTTGTTTCTTATTAATATATATAACCTTCTCTGAGTCATTGGACCAAACCATATATTTTTAAGAATAAGATAACAATTAATAATATAATATATGATTTAAAAACTATTTTATGTCAATTTTGACACTATTTGGTAATTGATTTTTGTGAAAATTATAACAGCTTTATTAGGTCGAAAAAAGTTAATTAAATCAATAAATACATGTCATATTAAGCAATAAAATTATTATAATTCATAAAATTCTCAAATTACATTTATTTTGGAATTTATAACATCAATTATGTTAATATTTCATTAAAAATATAATTACTACATCATCATTGTGTCATAAATAAATTCAATAATTTAATGTCTAAAAATTATAAAAAAAATACCATTATGTAGGAAATCGTTTTATGTTTATAATGAATATTTATAGTCGAATTTACCTTATGTATAACCCTATATAAAAAATTATTTAGTTATTAAACATTGATTTTAACTATTTTAACCCTTCTTTAAATAAATTAATAATAAATGTCCTAATCTAATCCAAGTGGGCCTAAATGGTCAAATTTTATTCCTAAGGTTGTTTTTGGTCGAATTACACTTATAAAGTAGAATTATGACATGTGTTAGAGTAATAATAATATCATTTTTACCCTTAATTACCCTATTTACTTTTAACTGTGGTAAATAAAAGTGAAAAGTTACTATTCACCAAAAATTATTTTCATCTTATTGAACCACATTTTACTCCTTGATATTAACCGTGTCTCTCGGATTTTTGAAATTCCACTAACAGAAGCGGAAAAATTATGTTTTATGTAAATTTAAAAATTCTCCTACGAGGTGGGTAAAAGACGGTGAAATGTTCAATAAAATTTTTTATATATCTAAAATTATTATAAAATGACTCTAATGAATTATTTTGAACTTATATATGTATTATGTATCAATTTTGACCCAAAATAAATTCAAATAAAATAAATAATTATTTAAATAAAAAGTCGGTTTTTAAATAGTAACCTAGTGTTTTCAATATTCATCAAAAATTGAATGTTTTCAGAAAAATACCAAAATTTCACCCTAGGCTAATTTTGATATTCCGAATCCAAAAATGAAGTCTATTTTGATAGATGAAAATTAAAAAAAATTAAAAAGTGGGTATTACTATTCATAACGGTTAGTTTTAATAATATTCTAATATCATATCGTTGTTTAGTGAAACTCGGTATTATGTACAATGCAAGCTATTGAGGAAGGCCACGATTGCGTGTAAAGAAAGCCAATATAGTTTTGTGTGTAGTGAAATAATTATTTGATGATGTATATAACATAAAACCGAAATATTTCTCATAAAAATCTTGGTGGTTACATTATTTCTCTAGAAAGTTTAGAATAAAAAAATTTCCCTCAGTATTGGTACTTGGTCATGACTCACTAAGTAAATCTTGGGTTTTTCCTCTAACATGCCTTCTAGTAGTTTTTTCAAAATTATAAAATATTATTATTTATATTTAAAAGTAATCAATGACTAATATTTAATGATATTTTTATATTCTTGGTTTAATATTTCCAAATATGTTTTCTTGGTTTTATGTAAATGGTAAATTACATTCCACTAGTTCACCAGGTGAACATTACTAAACTAGATGGTATTATTTGAAACTTTCTTGAGATATTATTTTTTTAAATTTCCCTCATATATAAGCTTCCTTACTTTTGATTTTTTCATATCCTGATACCAATTTCTTAATGTAATAGGCACTTTCCTTCAATTTAATAATAAAATAAAATAGTGATATTTCAGGTATCGTTATTCTTAAACCAACTTGAAGAATGTTTCTAAATTTAATATCATCCTTTTATATAAAATATATTCGATTGATATTAATTAAATATTATTAAATTCCGTGAAATATGATTATATTCTAGAACAAAAATCACATATTTCCACTTGAAATAAAATAATTTATAGTTTAATGAACCAAACTTGGATTATATTTAATAGAGTTATTCTGAGGTGATATGGTAGTAATGTTTACAAGGTTAAAATGAGTGATTTGAATAGAAAATATTAATTTTTTAATATATACCTAACATTGAATGTTTAAAACTTCCATGTTTTTTATATGAAATTTTAAAACATTAATTTATATGAAAAATAATGTTTTTAATGTGGATCCTTTTGGATATATAATCTTTATTGAATTTCTTTTCATTTATTTTATTATTTATTATTTTATATTTTTTTAAAATAGATGTTTTTAATGTACTTTCCATTTTTTTATATTTTTTCACTTAAAAATAATTAGTTTATATGAAATTTCAGTTTAAAATATATTTGAATATAATGGGCTAATAATGTAAAACCCTAATCCTAAACTATATTAATAAATAAAATTATATATCTTTTTTCCTCTACATGTATGTTATGCCTTACATATCTAATATAGAGTATTATAACTACATTTCCCAAGATTTTCTCTCATTTATCCTATCCTTTCCACATATTTTCAGGTTATATTTTTCTTTGGTTGGTTCTCTATATGGGATCTTCCTAGTAGGTCTTGAAAATCGAGTGTTCCCAACAAAATAATTATATCAGACTGAATCTAGCATGATATGATTTAAATTATAATATCATATCTGTTGTATTAGTTCATTACTTTAAACTATTATTAGATTCCATATTGATCAATAACATGATAAAATTCTATTATGGTTTTCTATGACCTATATATCATTATATTCCTCTAATGAGGAGAATTTAATTACATATTTCTATAAATCAAGATAATAACATCATTATTTATGTTTTATTGATCATTGATATTATTTGATATATGGTGAGATTGATAGAAGGGGTAAAAAATGGATTATAAAATATGATACTTGATTAATTTTAGCATTGAGAATAATCATTTCAGGACTACTATAGTATGGAGATGTTGTTATATTTTTCTATTATAATAAATTTATAATCTTTCATCTTTGAATAAATATAGTGGTAAATGATATGAGGGTTTAACCTAACCATTTTATACCCCTTCCGATATTACATTGGATGGGAATTAACCCAAACTACTATATATAACTTCATTTACCAATAGGTTGAGTTTTCACCCTAATACTTGTTATTCATTGGAATGAGAATGACAGTTTCTATGTATGTTTTTTCTTATATTCTATATATAGTCTTAAAGTTGAAATATTCTATAATAAACCTATTTTTCACTTTCATGTTGAGAAACTACTGGTGGTTATCGTGTTATACCCTAAAATTTAATAATATATTTTTCTTTTAAATAAATTTTTTATTAATAGTATGTTTCAAAATCAACACTCTAACACACATTATTTATTAAAATAATAAAAATTATAAAACCTATTATATATAAAAAGATATTAATTAAGGATATATTCATACAAAATATATCTACAAACACATAATGTTTTAAAATTGTATTTTTATTAAAAATATTTTTTTTATATTTTATATTAATTTAATAGAAAAAATTATAAATTTTTAATTTTAATTTTAATAAATCACCATAACAACTAGAAAATTATAAAAGAGTAACTTTTTATTTGAATGTTCATATGACACACAACACCAAATGTATAAAATAATATAAAATCTTGAGTGACTATGATATATTTAATTTAATAAATTCGATATATATTATATCAATAAATTCCCCTAATATTGGGCTAGCTTGCGTTACACACAACAAAGATTATCTTTGATATATTGCGTTACATAAAAGATAGGAACTTAATAAATAATATTATTATTATTATTTATAACCTAGATGTTAAATTAGTTGTTCTGAATTATACTAACTATCTTATGATAATACACGGTTTACCAAATTATAAATTGAATTAATCAGTAATCAATTTATTAGAAATGAATATAAGAAACAATTGAATATAAAGGAAATGTTTTCATGCTTAAAATGGTGTTTTATGATAATATATTAAATCAATTAGTATTATTGAATGACATTAATAAAATATATATCATATATTAAATATATTTATTCTTATATTCATCCAACTTTTTGGATAATTGTAAGATCAGAATAAATCAAGTTTTATTCTTGAAAATAATATTTTTATAAAGAAAAAATTTACTACCTTTTAAAGGAGAACCAATTTTAAATAAAATTTTAACACTGTTATACGTTTTATATGGAATATAAACTTAACTTGTAAAATCAGAACATAAAAATTAGCATAGGGTTATTTTTTGGTATTTCTCTCTGAGGTTTCATTCTTTGATGAATTGTGAAAATGTTGAATTGTAATTCCAAACTATTTTTAATCTAATTTATATATAATGTTGAATTATATTATTTATTGTTTTTTAAGTTTAATTAAATAAATTATACACTAATTAATCTTATTTATGTCATTTTAATCAACTTCATTTTGATATTTCATAGAAAAACATTTCAAAATTTTGAACATTTTATATTTAAAAACTCATTTTGTCGTCCCGTTCGGGGGATCCATTATAAATAAATTTCTTCCATTTTTATGACATGAATTTTAATAAAGAGGTTAAATATTTTGAATTAGTAAAAATTAAATTTATAATTACTTCGGCATAGTTTTTGACCAAAACTTTTATTGAAAATTGTCACGACCCATCCTCGGGGCCCGTGCCGTGACTACTCCAAACCCGCCTTCTATAGGCCAGGGGCTGGCGACTAGCACCAAGGCGTAAATCACAGTAAAAAGGGAAGGCATTTCCTTTGAAAAGTAAACAAGAACCACAAAGTAAGAAAGCGGAAAAGTAAACACTAAGTAAAAACTATACAAGCTGTGGTGAAAGTAAACAGGGCCGGAAATACAAGCCAAACTGTAAAGTACAACTGAAAGGAACAACAGAAACTGAAAGGAAAAGCCGTAGTGTCGAGCCGTCCTCTGGAAGTCCCACCTGAAGGGTGGGTACAGATAGCCTCCACTGCTCCTCAGGTCCACCTGACTGCTCCGAGTACGTCCCGCCCAGTGGTCCACCTCCAGGTACTCTCCTGCTCCGCACGCCTCCACCACGATCAGCGTTGTCCGTCGTCTACAACCAACACAATGTAGTGCGGGCATAGCCCGTGCAGGGGAGAGTATAAGCTACTCAGTAGGGACCTCAAGACCCCCGAAGGTCTCCCGAAATCCACAAAGGAAAGATACAATCACGATGTAACATCTGACACAGCTTAGGTATATGCCCACACATATACCTAAGTCATCAATTCCCGTTCGGCTCCATCGTCCGAGCCCAAGCGCAACCCAGTCCAAACAGGAAAGCAAACGTAATCCCACACAGGATAGCACAACACAATCCACAAAGGAGAGTAAACAGTAAATCCACACAAGATAGCTCAACACAATCCACAAAGGAGAGTAAACAGAAAATCCACACAGGATAGCTCAACACAATCCAAAAAGGAGAGTAAATAGTAAATCCACACAGGATATCTCAACACAATCCACAAAGGAGAGTAAACAGTAAATCCACAAAGGATAGCTCAACACAATCCACAGAGGAGAGTAACTCAAGATTCAGCTCACACATGTATACTTCTTCGGATGACGATAAAGATGACCAATGATGCATCTAATTCATCGTACCCACAAATGATCGATAGGTAACTAACCCCCGCAAAGACCCACACAGGATCGGGCCCACACACGACCTATAGGCGCTGGCTCACACAGAACCACTGAGCGCTGACCCACACAGGATCAGACCCACACAGGATCGGGCCCACATAGGACCTGTAGCACTGATCCACGTAGGATCGATGAGTGCAGTAGTCATCGCAGTCCACTGAGGATCTCTGCACAATCGTCGTCGCAGTCCACTGAGGATCTCTGCACAGTCGCCGCTGTCGAAGTAGCAGTCGCAGCCAGCTCTAGGGTTCCCGCACACAGCAAGCTCGTTCGGGAGGGTCCGCTCCACGAGCCGAGAGGCTGATACATCAACTGACACAAATTCCAAGGTTGATGTATCCAAAAGTTCCGTATCGTAAATAGTAACTCAACGTCACAGACGGCGCGTCAATCGGACGCCCGGTCTGAGAGATATTGGCTTTTTTGTCCAAGGGACCTGGTTGGTTTTTAAGGAAAAACCAACCCGACCATACTCCACCTGCGTCCAAACCTCGGGCGGAGTGAGCCAAAAGATCCGTCTCACTTAGAGGAATTCAACAAAGTCGACGGCATGTCAATCGGACTTCCGTAGCTCAAGATATGAGCGTTTCCGCTCCGAGGGCCCGCTTGGTTTCGTGTACGAACCAACCCGGCCGAACCCAAAGTACTCCTAAACCTTGAGTCCAAAATACCGAAACGACGGTATCGATCCAAGGATCGTGTTGCCACTGACGACGAGTCGTTTGGAGGCCCGTAGCTCAAGATACGGGCATTTGACCGAAAATGGTCTGATGACGGGTTCGGGCCCGGGCCGACCCGGCCCGACCCCCCCTGGGTCGGCCGAACCCGGTCCGACCAGGTCAGACCAGTCTGGCTCGGCCATCCCGGCCCGGCTCGGCCGAGCAGCCGAGCGACACGGGGGGGGGGGGGGGGGAGCCGCCGCCCCCGCGTGACACCCCCGCGGCACCTGGCAGGTGTCGCCCTAGACAACCTGAGCGACGTGGGGGGAGCCGCCGCCCCCACGTGACAACCCCGCGGCACCCGCGGGGTGTTTCCCTTGCAGCCGGACCCGCGAGGCCGCGGGTCCGTTGGCCAGCGTCGCCGCGGGTGAAGCCACGGCGGCCTCGTCCGGCGGCGCGTCGGGGCGCCGCCGCTCCCGGCTGCCGGCGCCGCTGCGCCGGCGTGTTCCGCGGGCCACCGGAATCGCTCCAGTGGTCTGATTCTGTTCCCGTTTGCGCTGCTGCTCCTCCCGGGACTCGTTCTTCACTGAGGAACTACCAAATTTCCGTTGCAGCATGTTCCGTCGTCGCCCGTCAAATCCGCACATCAACGAAGAACGCCAGAGGGTTGTCGGGCCGTGTTCGTTTGGCCCGCACCCTCCGCGTTAGAGATAAACAATGGGAGAAACAAAATTCAACACATGAATTCAACAATTTTAATAAATTAAAATTGTTCTTATTGTGCGGTTCTTTACTTTTAAAAGGAATGATCACGGGAAAAGGGAATAAATTCACAACAACCCCTACCTCGTAGTCGTCGTCGTACGCACGTTCTTCGCGGATTGTTCGTCGCGGAAAGAGGGGATCGTCGTGTCGTCGTGGAATCCGGTGTTGAGTCGGCGAACTCAAAAAACCAAGAAACAACAGATTTAATTTAATTATATAAAATTAAATCCGTGTTTTGTTAAAAATAAACACAAGGAAGATTTAAGAGAAACCGGGAGTCTCTTACGTCAAACAGAAGATCGAAGATTCGTTGCGGAGGACGAGACGTCGCAGAAGAACGTTGTAGGAAGGGAACGTCGGCGTCGCGGAACATGGCGTCGCGTCGTCGACTTCCACGGGTTCTGCGTTCTTCGTCGGAGGCCGGCATTCTTCGCGTTCTTCGCATTCTTCACGTTCTTCGCGAAGGAGGTTGAAAGTTCAAGAACTCTGACAAAACCTCTCAACGAGTAATCCTCCAAAAAGACTTGTTGGTCTTATTTTATTATTACGCCAACAAACGAAAAAGGTAAGTAACGACCCGTAAATTCATTGTATTAATTCAACTAAAGTAACAGCTCATTTAATTCATGAAATAAGCCGCCTAATTAAATGGTCTGTTATGAATTTAAGAAAACGCGTCAGTTGACTTTCATAATGACGTGTTTTCGCGGGAGCGTTACTTAGCGGAAAGAAACGGCGGGGCTCGTGCGGGCTCCACCTCAAAAATATCCTACCAAGGGGGTACGATATTTCTGGATAGCACCCTAACCATTTCAACTCAGTTTAATCCGCTTTTAAGTGGCTTCAAGTGGCTTCCAAGTGGATTAAGTGAAATAAAATAAAGTTGTCATAAATTTATTTTATTTCTTAACTTTAAGCCCAAAAATTAAAAACCACACCCGAGCAAACGCAACTCCGGAAGAGGCGTTTCTAAGCGAATACCGGCACTGCGATTTTATCGGTGCCCTCGGAATTCGATTCCGGGCACTGGTTCAAAAGTTAGAAAAACCCGCTCGTCCGTTCACTAAACGTACCCGAGCCAAACTTCGGAAAATGATTCCGGGCACACTGGGCCTCGGAATCAGGTACCGTCAGAAACTGCGCTCTTGTAAAATTCCATAGAAAATTAAGAAAAAAAATTTCCTTTGAAATTTACGATTCTTTAAATTACTCCCACCTCAGGGATTTACGTCCCTGTAAAGAAACATCAAAAACTTGGGAAACAAATGTGGGTACTAAGCACGCATCTGAGCCTCTCTCTCCCAAGTCCTCTCCTGGAGGTTCCCGTGCTGCCATCTGATGCGCACAAGAGGAATCGATCACCCACGTAGGACCCACTCCTGTCGATCCTCTATCTCCACTGGGACCTCCGCAAAAGTCGCCCCATCATCCACGTCTAGCTCCCCATAGTCAATGATGTGCGTCGGGTCGTGCACGTATCTCCTCAACTGAGATACGTGGAAGACGTCGTGCACCCGGTGCAACTGAGGTGGCAGAGCCAGGCAATAAGCCACCTCGCCAACCCTGCTGAGGACCTGGAAGGGTCCGATGAAGCGTGGAGACAACTTGCCGCCTCGGCAAAATCTCCGCAAACCACGTCGAGGTGAGACACGCAAGAAGACGTGGTTGCCATCCTCGAACTCTAGTGGCCACCGCCTCCTGTCAGCATAAGACTTCTGCCGGCTCTGAGCTGTCCTCATCCGCTCCTGGATGACCTGGACCTTCTCTGTCATGGCCCGGACCATCTCTGGTCCCACAAGTGCTGACTCCCCAGGGTCTGTCTAGCACAAAGGGGATCTGCAAGGCCTTTCGTACAACGCCTCGTATGGTGCCATCCCGATGGTGGAGTGGTAGCTGTTGTTTTACGCGAACTCCACCAAGGGTAGGTGGTCCTCCCAACTGCAACCAAAGTCGAGGACACATGCGCGGAGCATGTCCTCGAGAGTCTGAATGGTCCTCTCCATCTGACCATCCGTCTGAGGGTGAAAGGCGGTGCTCAGACGTAGCAGCGTCCCGAACGCCTCCTGCAATCCCTCCCGAAGCCGGGAATCAAAACGAGCGTCCCGATCGGAGACGATAGTCGATGGCACACCGTGAAGCCGTACAATCTCCTGAACGTAGAGACGCCCCAAGCTCTCCACTGAGCCCTGCTCTATGACGGGTAAGAAGTGTGCCGACTTGGTGAGTCGGTCAACAATCACCCAAATGGAGTCGTGTCCTCTGGAAGTGTGTGGAAGTCCAGTCACAAAGTCCATATACATCATGTCCCACTTCCACTCCGGGACCTCCAAGGGATGTACCAAGCCTGCTGGTACCTGATGCTCTGCCTTCACCTGCTGGCAGGTGAGGCACCGTGAAACGAACTCTGCCACAACATTTTTCATGCCCGACCACCAGTGCTGTCATCTGAGATCCTGGTACATCTTCGCCACTCCAGAATGTACCGCCAAAGGAGAAGTGTGAAACTCTTTCAGCACCTCCTCTCGTAAAGCGACTGGTACCAAGGTACGTCCTCTGAAAAGGATGTCGTGATCTGCTCCAATGGAGAAACCATCAGGTGCCTGTCCCGAGCATATCTCTGCACGCCGTGTCTCACAGTCAGCGTCCCCACGCTGAGCCTCTCTGACCCACTGTAGAAGTGGAGGAGAGACGGTGACAGACTGAAGGAAGGTTGCTCCGTCTCTATCCACGAAGGATATCTGCAAAGCGGCTAGCTGCTCTATTGCCTCCTTAAGTAGCTGGATGCCCGTCCTCCTGCTGAGGGCATCGGCTACCACGTTCCCCTTACCAGAAGTATAGACTATCTCAAAGTCATAGTCCTGGAGGAACTCGAGCCATCTCCGCTGTCTCAGGTTCAGGTCCATCTGAGAGAAGATGTACCTGAGACTCTGGTGGTCAGAAAAGACTATAAAGCGCTCGCCCATCAGATAGTGCCACCATGTCTTTAGAGCGAAGACCACTGCTGCTAACTCCAAGTCGTGGGTAGTGTAGTTCTGCTCATGCGGCCTCAACTGATATGATCCATAGGCAATCACAGCCTGATCCTGCATCAGGAAACACCCAAGTCCGGTCCCTGATGTATCGCAGTAGACTACGTATCCAACTCCCTCCTCAGGCAACCTCAAGATAGGTGCGCTGGTCAATCTCTGTCTCAGCTCCTGAAAGCTCTGCTGACATCTGTCTGACCACACAAAGGGTTTCCCCTTCTTCATTAAAGCTGAGAGTGGTGCCGCAACTTTGGAGAAGTCCGGCACAAATCTCCGATAGTATCCGGCTAGACCCAAGAAACTCCGCACCTCCGTCACGCTCCTAGGTGGCTCCCAAGCTAGCACTGCCTCGATCTTCGCGGGATCCACAGCAACTCCCGCCTCAGAAATGACGTTCCCCAAGAAGTGGATCTCACGTATCCAGAACTGGCACTTCGAGAGCTTGCCATAAATCCGGTTCTCTCGGAGTGTGTCTAGTACAACCCGCAAGTGGTAGGCGTGCTCCTCCTCAGTGGTCGAGTACCACAAAATGTCATCGATGAAGACCACGACAAATCGATCGAGGTATGGCTGGAAGGTCCTGTTAATGAGGCTCATGAACACTGATGGAGCATTGGTTACACCGAAAGGCGTAGCCAAGAACTCATAGTGGCCATACCAACACCTGAAGGCCGACTTATGCACGTCCTCGTCTATAACTCTGAGCTGATGATAGCCTGACCTGAGGTCTATCTTCGAGATCCACCGTGCCCCCTTGAGCTGATCGAAGAGGTCATCAATCCTAGGTAGTGGATACTTGTTCCTCACTGTCACCTGGTTCAGGCGACGATAATCGACCCACAGTCGCAAGCTCCCGTCCGCCTTCTTGACGAACAATATCGGCGAAGCCCAAGGTAAAACACTGGGTCGGATGAACCCCTTTCCCTGCAAGTCCTCCAACTGTACCCGTAGCTCTCAAAGCTCGGCGGGGGCCATCCGATATGCTGGAGTGGATATCGGGGCTGTCTTGGGGTACAGGTCAATATAAAAGTATACCTCTCTGTGAGGAGGTGGCCCTGGAACGTCGTCAGGGAAGACGTCCGCATACTGATCCACCACTACAGGAAAACTAGGACTCTGCACGTCAACTGCTCCAAGGATGAGGCTAGCCAACTGATGGGTGATGGGTTGTTCTCTCCTCTACGTGAGTCTATCCTGTGCTGCGAAGGCTCCCTTCTCGCCGGTGAAGGTGAACCTGCTCCCATCGGTGCGCACACATCGCACCTTGCGCCTAATGCAGTCAATCTGTGCATGGACCGTAGATAACCAATCCATGCCCAAGATGACGTCGTAAGGCCTTGACGCCGCTACAAGAAGATCCCTGCCGAAGATCTCGCCTCCTAGAATAAGCTCACACTGCCGGAACCAGTGCGTAATCATGGAGTCTGCTCCCGTAGGAGTCTCTAGCCGAAAGGATCGAGCCAACGGCTCTGTCGGAATCTCCGAGCTCCGAACAAGGGCAGTGGCTATGAAAGAGTGACTCGCTCCTGTGTCTATAAGTACTGCAGCAAGGGTGGAATAGACACAGATCGTATCTCGAATAATCTCTGGCGTGCCGTGGTCGTAGGCCTCCGCTACCTGGAGCTGTGGCTGTCTCTGCCCGCCTGCTCCCTGTGGT
Organism: Viscum album; assembly: GCA_963277665.1. Lineage (NCBI taxonomy): Eukaryota > Viridiplantae > Streptophyta > Magnoliopsida > Santalales > Viscaceae > Viscum > Viscum album. Next base: position 1,721,723,903 of record OY728145.1, read on the forward strand.
CGGGGCAGACCTCCTGGTGGTGGTGGTGGTGGCAGAGCCTCAAAGCATCGCCCACCACCAGCTGCTCGGCCATCTCCCCTGCCTCGTCCGCCTCCTCCTTGCCGAACGCCACAGTCGACCCTATGCCTCTGCCTGGGTGGCCCCTCCACCGTCTTCTGCTCCTTGGTACGGCGGGTCGGGCAGTCACGAGCCATGTGGCCCTGCCTGCTGCAGAAGTAGCACTCCCTGCCTCTAGGAAGACTGGCCCCGCGCTGTGTGCCCCGCACTGCTGAGCCAGTGTCCTGAGGTCGTCTACGAGAGGGTCTGGTCTGCCTGGAACCCTGAGTCATCCGTCGGCAACCAGCTGCCGAAGACTATGCTACCTGCCGCCCTACGGTAGGTCTTGCTATGGACTCAACCAGGAAGCTCTCGATCATAAGGGCTCGCTCCAGCACTCCTGCCTGGGTCGGGATGCTGAGGGAGATCAGCGATGCCCTTATCTCATGTCTCAATCCCTGCTCGAAGTTCCGGGCCTGGAAGAAGGGGTCCCGTACCATATCTGTCGAGTAGCGAGAAAGGTCGGTGAACCTCGCCGCGTACTGGGCGACCGTCAAGCTGCCCTGTCGTAGCTGAAGAAGCTTCTAGATACGCACCGCACGGAGGGTGGCCGAGAAGAACTCTGAGCGGAAGAGGCTCTCGAAGTCCGTCCAGATGAGGGAGGCCTCATCGTGCACCTAAAGCATCAGTCTACACCATCATCCTATTGCTGCGTGTAGTAGGCTCGCCGCGAGGATCACCATGAGTTCTGCTGGTGTCCTCACTAGCCTGAAAACTCGGACGACCGCCTCCAGCCAGTCCTCGGCTGCCTGGGGGTCCTTCTCCCCATGGAACCTGGGTGGTCGCTGGCACTGGAACTCGCGAAGGAGGTTGAAGGTTCAAGAACTCTGACAAAACCTCTCAACGAGTAATCCTCCAAAAAGACTTGTTGGTCTTATTTTATTATTACGCCAACAAACGAAAAAGGTAAGTAACAACCAATTAATTCGTTGTATTAATTATACGAAAGTAACAGCTCATTTAATTCACGAAATAAACCGCCCAATTAAATGGTCTGTGAAGAATTTAAGAAAACGCGTCAGTTGACTTTCATAATGACGGGTTTTTGCGGGTGCGTTACTTAGCGGAAAGAAACGGCGGGGCTCGTGCGGGCCCCACCTCACAAATATCCTACCAAGGGGGTAGGATATTTCTGGATAGCACCCTATCCGTTTCAACTCAGTTTAAGCCGCTTTTAAGTGGCTTCAAGTGGCTTCCAAGTGTCTTAAGTGAAATAAAATAAAGTTGTCTTAAAATTATTTTATTTCTTAACTTTAAGCCCGAAAATTAAAAACCACACCCGAGCAAACGCAACTCCGGAAGAGGCGTTTCTAAGAGAATACCGGCGCTGCGATTTCATCGGTGCCCTCAGAATTCGTTTCCGGGCACCGGTTCAAAAGTTAGAAAAACCCGCTCGTCCGTTCATTGAACGTACCGAAGCCAAACTTCGGAAAATGATTCCGGGCACACCGGGCCTCGGAATCAGGTGCCGTCAGAAACTGCGCTCTTGTAAAATTCCAAAGAAAATTAAGAAAAAAAATTTCCTTGAAATTTATGGTTATTTACAAAAATAATCATAATTAATTACAATCATTAAAGAAAAATTGAGCTTAACAATGGACTAAACCACAAAAATAAGGACCAAAATTACCTAGAAAGTTGTAGAAAAGAAATTTTAGGTTCACATTTAGACCCAATAATCCATTTTAAAGATTAAAGTTCCTTATTGGAGCCACTTGACATAGAAAAATCAATGGTGGGATTCCCTCTTTCAAATATTGGAAAGAATGCCACTCCTCTTCCACTATAAAAAGACAGTCATCCCTCCAACTTATTCACAACTTCGAGCCCATTTCTCACCCAAAATCTTACTATATAATTTCCCAAAATTCATAAAATATTCCTTGAATCCTTTATTTGGTAGGAAATCCCACCTAGTAGTTTATCTCGATATAAAAAAATATGACACTATAATTATAATATACATATATATAATTTATTATTCATTCTGTTAAACATGAAAATGAAATGGAAATAATGTTCATGCATATGTACGTCCTATAATCTTCATGAATGATTCATTTCATTTACTATCTACGATTTTACAAAATATTATAAATATATATATAATAAATATATATCATGTTTAAATCATTTTTTACATTTTGGACATGATTAAATAATGATCTGGGTAATTGAAAGAAAAATAAAAATTTAAATCATACCCAAAAAACAAGGCAATTAACACCCAAAATAGTGAGAATAATGAATGATTATTATCAAACAGGTAATAAGATATTATAACAATTTAAATTATTTTATTAAAACTATTATTATAGTTATATTATAGGTTATTTACATGATTAAAACTGTTATATAGCAGGATAAATGATTTTCCTAGAAAATTAAATGCATGGTAAGGTATTTTATTCTCACTTTTTATATCTGTGATATAAATGTCATATTCACCACATAATTATTTTATGTAGTGTATCTACTACAAATTTTTATATATTATATAATAAATTTTTTATATTAATGGTGATATGAGTTTGGAGTTTAATTAATTCCATGAACTATATTTTAAGTAAATGTTCTATGTTTTATAGAATTTCATAACCTGATTCCTCTTCAATACATTATATTACTAACTTTTTTTCATTAATATTATAATATTATGTGTATAATAACTATTTAGTCTCTAATATTTTATTTATATTATTTTTATTTGGATTTACATTTGAAAAACATAATCTATTCAATTTTTGATTCTCACATCAATGTTATAGTCTTTTTAAGGGTTTACCTCACTATTTCATTGTGTTCAACAATGTTTACACATGAATTTTCATTATAGGAAATTATTTGACCATTGTTTAATAAAAAATTTAATTTTCATCCCATATAGTTATTCCCAAACTTTTTCATTTCATAGTATTATTTTCCACTCTTTGTTACTCAAATGTTTTATGAAATTTTTTTTAAGAAAACCCAAATTTGTGTCTTTATTTAATTAGAGAAACTGTTTTATTCTAAGAAACATTTTTCTAATAAGAAAATAAAAACTATTTTATAAACTCAAAAAAGAAATTATTTAAATTTATACCATTTTCCATTAAATTTTTTTTAAAATTAATATTCTTATCTTCTTATGAATAATGCACTTTTCTACCATTTTTACAACAAAAAATGAATGTTCTTTTTACCATGTACAACCTGTATAGATTTAACCATCAAAATTTTTTAAAGATTAAATTGATTGTTTAATATTTTTATCTTTATAGAACTTTTTAATGTTTTTTTTCAAAGGAAATATGTTTTAAAATTTTTTTAATTTAAATAGGATATTTTCATTTAGAATATTTTTAAAATACTTTTTTCTTATACTTTCATTAACCACCAAAAAAACCAATTATTTTTACACTAAATGGGATATGTTGTATTGATATCATCCTTATTATTTATCTAGATGGTTTTTGATTGATTTATCCAATGATTGTATTTACATTCACTTCCTTGATACATTTTTATGGTCCACTATAAATATTAAATTTCTTATAATCAATGTATATTAAATTTTCCATAATTATAGATATAATTTATCATGGATAAGTTAATTAACTGAAACCAATACAATTTATAAATATTGTTTTTACTTTGAATGTCATTTGATTTTCTAGGGAATGTTGATAAATCATTATCCTTTACTCATTACAGATATTTGATATGGTAGACTGTATGGGAATTAAATCAATTATTCGATATGTGAGGAATGATTTAGACATGTGAGGAAGATGTTAGGGACCATTTAAAGTAAGACCCATGATGAATCAATAGTCGAATTAAATGAAATAATTTAGTGAAATCCCCTTCGAGTTTTCTTTCATGCAGAATAGTCTGGTTTTCACCCAAAAATTTAAATTGTCTTCTGAAAGGTCATGATAGTAATATGCTAAACCATCTTATTAAATGTATTGATGGAAAATGTATCATGTTCATAAAAAACATGACATATTATAATAAAAAATTTACTTTATACGTATTCAGTTATTATTATCCATGGATTTTTTTCTTCAACATTATCTATGGATACATTTCATTCTCATTTCATTGATTAAATGACTTGTGTTTCAGTTATTTACCATTACATACTGATTATTTCTTGTTTATTTATTTAATTAGAGTGTTTTTTATCTCTTTTAATTTTATTTACAAACTTCCTTATCAGTTTATTTATTACATGGAATGTGTCTCCACTTATTACCTTTCCACATTGATTATTTCATTGATCCATTGTTTCCTCCATCATACTTGATCCTTACTAAGCATTTGATCTCACCATTATTTTGTTTCCTCTCCCAACATTACATGAAGAGTACTAAGAAATTTATTCAAGGATATTGAATATGGAATAAAGTTATCATCTGTAAACAATTATGTTATAATTTGGGTATTCATTTATAATACATGTCTCAGGTATGTATCTAGTTTACCAATAATTCTAAATAGATTGGTCCATTGATATTCATTTGTTTTTAATAATTCCAAAGTAATCGTATTAGAAACCAACCCTAGGACTATTGGGGTCAGGTCACTATAACTTGTATCATAGAATGTTTAGAAAAATCCTAGGGAAATACATTTTGGAAAACATATATTGGAGAACATAACCCTAAGGTATAAATTAAGGATAAGTATATAATAACATCATATAATTTTGATAATTTAGATATTTTGTGATTCTTCCTAGCATACATCCCTATCTAGATACTACAAGTAGACATTATGGCACATTTTTACCAAGGGGTAACAACTCTGAAAAGGTTTGTAAATCCTGAACAAAGTGAAACATAGTTCATGACAAGGAACCTTACAACACACTTGGTTTGAAACGTCCATGGGATTTTCATAAGATAATTCATATTTTATTTACAATCCATTAATATGTATTAGAATATATAATTAAAATAAATAACAAAGATTAAACCTACAGTGTGTTATATTGATAATAAGGTGTCATGATTTAGATATCATATACATGATTATACTTTTTTCTCAATATGAATATTGTTACTCACCTGATGATTTCTTATTTTAGTCAATGGTTATAACTTGAAAGAGTCATGTTCACATGACTCCTGAATGTCAATGTGGTAAAAATGAGCATCCAAATGGGATATTGATATGAGTGAATGATATTGTGTTCATGTCTAATATGATTTCCAGAAATTCGATTGATAACATATAACATAACCAACTCCTGGAGCTACTAAAGAAGATAAGGATAGAGTTTTCTAAGAGCTCAAGTGGTAGAGACCATGTATGAAAAGGGGATTTCCCCTTATAGGTAATGTGCAAGGAGACACCCACAATGGTGTATCGATAGAATAGGAAAAAAATTTATTCAAAGAAAATATGGAATGACATAAAATAATTTTCAATGAAAACTAAATAGTATGATATAAAGAAATTAATCTCATCAATAGAATCAATTTACAGTTCATTTCCATAGCTATAGGGAACCTGGGTGTTACCCAATGTAATGTAATTTTATAAAGGATAAACATTATACCTATAAAGGACCTATATTGAAATAAAAGGAGGAAGTATTTATGTATTGAGGTACGTTTGAGAAACTTAGTTAAAATATATTTAATGATTAAATTTTAGATATGTGAATTATATTTTGAAAATTATATTAATATAGATTTATAAAAGGACAACTTGTATGCATGGTGACAACCCCTAAAATCTGGTAAGGCAGTAGGGCTTAAACCCATAACTGAATGAAGATAAGATTTTCATTCCTACCTTAAGAAAATGTGATTTTATAATTAGTTTATCATTAATTATTGCTAAAAAATTTGATGAATAAATGTTAATGATGAATTAGTGGTATCAATTTTAAGGTTTAATGATTAATGTATTTAATGTATTGGGTTTATCAAATAGTTAGTGACAAATATAATGGTTTGTATTATGAATATTAAAATTCATTTTAAGAAAATTTTATTGTTTCAAAAAAGGAAGTTTCATTCTTAGATATCAATTATTTACATGATTGAGTTTAAATTATGAGGAAGTATTTTATTTAAGGTGTGTAGAATGTAACACCCCAAATATTTTAAAAGAGTTACTTTTTATTCAATAACATGTATGAAATGCAACCCCAAATGTAGAAAGGAATATAACCAAAAGATAATTTATGGAATATTTAATATTTTAAATTCAATAAATTTTTTAACGTCTATTGAATGAAAAATTGGTTTAGCTTGTGTTAGACGCAACAAAGACTTTTTTTGGTTTCTTGTGTTACACATAAGACTGGGTTTTATCGATTAACACTAATATTATAAGATATCAACCATTTGTTAAATTTGAGGATATGAATAGGATTAAAAAATTTATGAAAATATATATTTTAAATAAATATAAAATTAATTAGTTGGTAATTAACTTATGAGAAATTGATATAAGAACCAATTGAATATAAAGAAAATGTTTTTATGATTACGAATGTGTATTATCATAAAAAATTAAATTAATAACTATTAGTGAATGATATTAATGAAATATATATATTATATATTCAATAATGTATTTTTAATATTCATCAATTGGTTGTAAAACATAATATATGAATAAATCTAATTTTGTTATTAAAAATTGATTCTTTTCTTAAAAGGAAATTTTACTACCTTTTAATAGGGATCATACATTAAATCCAATTTTTGGAACTTTTATAAATTTAATATTTCAAAATAAACATAATTTTTGAAATCTTAACATGGAAATTTTCTTTGGGTTAATTTTTGAATTTTTATGTGTGGTTACATTTTTTGATGAATGGTGAAAAATACTGAATTTTAATTGAAAATATATTTTTCATCTAATTTATTTATAAGGTTAAATTATATTTTTAATGGTTTTATGGTTTAATTAGTTTAATGATAAATAAATAAATCCAATTTAGTTAAATTTATTCAATTTAAAATTAAAATTTGATATAAAAACAATTCAAGCAATTTAACATTTTTACTTTAAATACCCTCTTTGTCATCCCATATGTGGGATTAATTTGAAATAAATTTTTTCCAAATCTGTGGTTTGAATTTGAAAAAATGGACTCCATATTTTGAATATTAATAATTTATATGGTAAAATAATATCAAATTAGTTTTTTACCAAAAATATTATTGAATGTAATTAAAATTAATTATAGAAATTAAGGTAAAATTAAATATTACAAGGGACTAAACTTCAATCGTAAGGTCCAAATGACCTAGAATCTTTTCCAAAAGAATTTTTTTGTTAATATTTAGTCCAAATACCCCATTTTACCTTAATTGTTTCATTATTGTATCCACTTTCCTTTGGAAAAATGTTGGTAGAAATCAACCTTTCCTAAATTTACAAAAATTCCACTACATGTCCACTATAAAAAGGCACTCACCCCTCTCACTTATTCACACCTCTCAAAAACCTCTGCATGGATAAAATCCAACCAATAATCTCCATAATTCCATAACCTAATCCTATAAGCCTTTGTGTGGGAATAAAGACAAGTAAGGATGTCATTTGGAATATACCAAAAGTAGTTACCCGAATAAGAGGTAACAGTTTTCAATGATTACTTTTATTTCATGTACCTCTCCATCAATTCAATGTTTTCACATTGTAATTATATAAGAACCCTATTATCTTAAATATAATTATATTTTTTATGCTAATGGGTATAACTTCACCTACCTACACTCCCAAAAAATGAGTAACAAATATACCATTTTTGTGCATAACGAACTACCATCTCAAGAAACGACGTCATTCTTTTTTCTTTTTCCACATATTATGGTTGGGTATTGTCCCGAACTGAATCTGGTCACCATATAAACCATCTCCAAAACCATCCCAATATAAGCCCTGAAGGGACTTCTCAGTCCCCATAGGCTGGCACAAGTTCCTATGTATCATAAACATAAAATTGGGAATTATTTTCCCAAGTTTATTAACATAAAATAACAAACAAACCCAATAAAACGAATCTGGATTTTTCAAACAAAATCATATTTTATAAAATATCAGAATTTAATCACAAAACATAAAACAATTATCACTTTCAATTACAAAGGTATATAACCAGAAATAATTTCCCAGTAACCTTAACAAGGCAAGAGCCACCTCCCTCAAGCCATCTCCACAAAACTGCATCACGTTGGACGGTTAAAACCCAAACCATAGGAACAAAGGTTTTACCCCAACCTGCGAGAACAAAATCAGCAAGTCTACTTACAACCAAAGGTGTATGTAGGGTTTTAGAAAAATCCTAGTTGTATTCCACCACTAATAGATTCCATTTGATAAACATTCAATGAAGAAAAGCATGCATGTTTTCAGAAACATGAAATGCCAGTTACAATTTTTAAAAGATAATCTTTAAAAATTAAAATAGTTTTCAAGTGGGAAATTTTAAAGAATCAAAACTTTTAAATAAAATTAAAAATCTATTCAAATTTGCATCCAAATATACTGTATGACTACAGTAATATTAAAGCATCTAATGAGAAGAAGAAATAGAAAATAACCCCTAGGCACTAGCTTGATTTGCGTCCCAGGTACCTCGTATCTCGGTGGGTGTAACCATCACAATATATGTTCTCATGCACGTGCCACTAGTAGGAAAAATTCCCATAACCGACTAGTCCCCAATAATCACCATAATCATAGTTTATTTATTTTTTTATGTGTCAATCTTGCTATGTGAAACTGTGGCCAACCCCCATGGGATCACTATCATACTAGTACACCTCCGCCCACCAAGATACCTGAGTTTCCCTCTTGTTCTCAAACAGGTTCAACAAGAAATAAATTACAATTTGAACATGAAAATACCACTTACACATCACACGTCAACCAAACCTCCCACAAGTATATTACACAATCACATCATCTCTCTTTTAATTCAAATTGATTTTTAAATCCAACTCACACCAAAATATCCCACAACACATTTTGCATATATTTCACAATTCAACACATCCTTTAAAAATTTTATAAAATGTTTCCCTAGATGCTAAAAATCACATAACATCCCACTCATATGTTACATAATACCATTTTCATAAACAAAATCCCTTATGCACATCACACTCACACAAAACAACCCCCATTACATTCATAACACTTTCACATTTCTATAATTCTGTTAGACATTTTTACAAAACATTTTAAAGAGGATCCACATCACATGAAAGCCCCTTTCACATTTAGAATAGACCTTTTCAAAATATAAACAAATCCAAATCAAATTTTCAATAGGTTTTCACCTCTTACATAAATAATTAAACCATTCAAATTTTCATAAATCAATTCTAATGAGTATACCCAGTCATTGCACATGAAACCCATTTCAAAACCATGTTTCAAGGAAAAAATCACACCAATACCAATCCAAAATATAATTTTAATCCATATAACGATTTAATATACCACCCTAATGTATTATAAAATTACCTCAAATAATACCATAAAATATGCACATGAAAACACACACATTTTCATAAAACACTTTCAAGAGGCATAACATGGTTTTACACAAAAAAACCATTCAAACACCCTCTTTCAAACCAAATTGAACAAAAAATAACAACCAAAGAAGAATTGGAATCCCAAAAAAGATTTAATAATCCAATTTTACATGTTATAAAATACACTCATATAATACCCCAAGAGTTTCACATGAAAAACACCCAATTTCAATCTAAAATGAAACTGTAAAATTAAATGATTAACTAAATCAACCATAAATATTTTTCACACCACAAAACATATATTAGGAATATGGAAAATGGGTAAATACAACTATCTAACTCATCATTACACATGGAATCACCAACCTTTTTGTGTCGAAACCCTCAAAACATGGTACGAAACATCAACTGCACCACTATCGCACCACAAGGGGGTGAAAACAAACCCTAAACAAAAACATTTGAAAAAAATATATCAAATCAGACCCTATGTTAGAACCCCAAATTCTAAACATTTTATAACATCACGAAAGAGACAAGAAACCCTAAGGAAAATTGGAGAAACAAAGAAGGAATCACATACCTTGAACAATCATGAAGAAATCAACCAAAATCCACCAAAGTTTGAATCTACATGAAACCAAAACTGATAGGTAGAATCAAATGAAGCTTAGTAGGTTAACTGGGGACTAAAATGGGGGAGAAAGAGTGAAAATTTAATGGTTTATGAAAGAATAAAATTACCTTTTCTAATCCAGGTGATTTGAGAAACCCTGAGAATTTTCACCTTAATCCACGATCCAAATGAGCTCCAAAGATGCAAAATAAAAAATGAGAGTGATCTTCAGGTTTTTGGATATTGGTGGATGGTGTAATAACTAAAAAAGTAAAAATATCAATGAGATGATTAAATACTAAAAAAATAATTTAATGTAGGAAATAAGATTACCGGTTGGCCCAAAACCATAATAAAAAACCCAAATCCATCAATATTATAGATTCCTATGGGGTCCATATTGATAGTTTGGTTTTAATATAACAGGGGATTCCAATTGGGAAGTTTAATGGGTGTAAAATGTTGAAAAATGAAGGATTTATAAAAGAAACTATTTTTTTAATATGGAAATGGGCTCACGGTTTAGCCCAAATTTTGAAAACTAACCATTTCTACCAAAATGAATTAGAAACTGCCAAATAAATAGGAATGGAAATTAAATGAAAAATAATAATAAAAGAAGTCAGTTATGTGAGAATTCTCCCCACCATAAAACATTCCGCCCACAAAAAGGCACATTAAGGCCTAAGGAAAAAACCAAACCCAACCAAAATGCCAAAATGAACTCTTTTACCTTGTTTCTCTTGCCCCTAAATGGTCAAAACACCTCCAATTGATCAATCAAGGAAATAATACTCTCACTAGTAAAAACATACACCACTTCCTGAAATTATCAAGTACATTCAAACTACTTCCCAAAAGAAAACTCCGTATGCACTATCCGAACAAGACTCAAGTAGTTTACTAAAACAGACAACAACATCGAACAAGGATTCACGGACCTTAGATTCACTATACCGTTGGGAACTCATTAATCCCAAAGTTTACCCAAGGATAACCTTGGTAGTTATATAATTCAAAATGAGACTACCTAGAGTCAAGCCAAGACTATGAACAAAACAGAGTTACTAATATGGGGAGACACAAATTGGCTCCCACCATAAGGGAAAACTTAAATTTTTCTAAGATGGAATTGAGACACTAAAAGTGGAGGCCCTAATGGAATGCACAACATACGGGGTATAATCTCATTATATGTCTAGAAAAGAACATTCATGAGACCCAAAGTGGATCTCCCCACCATAAGAACTGACCATCATAACTGTATAGCAGCGTTCGATACAAAAAGGAACAAAAACATAAAGATTTGGTGCATCAGTATGGTTAGTCCACACAATATGGGAATTCGTGCGCTAACCATGAAAATCATTCCTTCTGCATAGATTATTGGAACATGGTCACTACTAATCATGAACAATCTGTGTGATCAACCATATTAACACAGGAACATTAAACTATTCCCATCATTCATATTGAGGATTAGACTTCGAACAAGGGTTTGAACAACCATGGGATTTCCCCTGACTACGTGTCAGCTTCTCTCTGGGATCTATGGCTGGATCTCAAAGCATTGAAGCATCTTCGGCCTCACAGTTAGGAATTGAAAACCCATGAATGTAACATTTTCTTCTAGTGAAAAAAAACCACTACACCGCAAACCCATATTGGTTTTCCAAGACATAACACATTCCAAAACTTACATTACCCTAACCCAACATTTCACTGAAACAAGGTCTTATAAGATGCACACACATCACACCCTGTTTCATTAGGTGATAAATAACATAAGGAAAAGACACATATAACCACCTTACTATAAAACATAGGATTTTGATGTTTATCCAAGGTAAACATACTCCCAACATGATAGAGACTCTGATAGGATTGAAAGACCTTTACCTTTACAGTTAAATGAGCACACGCCCTCACTAGGCATCACCGAATGTAAACATTGTGACTGATAGAAACAATACAGGGAATGGTATATTATTTAAAGTCCTCAAACCACATAGATTTATAACATGTGGCCATCATAGCCTCTCATGACCAGATTACATAAAATATTGGTTTAATGTGAACTCCATCTTTAAAGAGACTACGAAGGACCCAGGGTCCCTATTAGACACCATCCAAACACTCATCAACTCTAAAAACCCCAGACCAATTTCACCTTTGAAGAATCAGGTAACTTAAGATACGAAGGTACATTTCAACCATCTATGAGAACTCTCCCACTATAAGAGGATACACAAAACCTAGAAAGGAAATGTTGTATAATCAATCTCCAAAGATTTAGAAAAATATTTCTTATATTGATCAACTGGAGGATCTTCCAATGGAGAATAAATATGGGTTGTACTTTAGTTAATCATTAACTCTTAATGGGGGTGTAACTTATTCAATGATATAACCAAAGGACCTAACCATGATAGTATATTGGATAAAAAATTCTAGAAAATAGAACTGAACACATGATGGGAACCACCGTAAAGGCTTCCCAAAAATTTCTCAGAAGAGACTGCAAAATATCCCTTCAACATGGCTTACCTAAAAAACAAAATGCCAAAAAAGATTTCAAATAATAGTGGTTCTTCGACTCAAAAAATTCTACAACATCAACAATTTCAAAAACACATTTGACACACCATCCCAAAATACTCATCAAGACATCATGTTCTCCTTTAAAAATAATTTTTTGAAAACAAATGGTTCATCAGTTAGTGAATCAACCAATGTTACCCATAGGGCCTCACACATGCAGTTTTCTATACCACAATAGATACCCTCCTTATATCCATCCCAAAACCTGTCTATCCAGACCATCAACCAACTGTCATGCCAAATAAGCCCATGCATGTGGTCTCTCACAAAAATACCAAATGTTAAAAGAAAAATTCCTTGCACTTTTCAAAACCAAAACAGTCAACCAGTACTTTCTTTTTTACCAATACCACTAACCATGAAATAAAAATACTAGTTTTTATCTTATAAAACATTTCATAAAGTCACAACAATTCCGATAATAACTCGCCTTCAATTCATTCACATAAATTTCAGAACAATTCTGAAAATTTAGTTCCACAATTTAAAAAATCAAACGATTCCCTCTTTATTTATTAATTATTTCACAAAAACATTATTCTTCTTAAAACTAAGTAATTTTTTCATTAAAACCAAACATTAAAGATTCCAAAACTAAAGGACACAAGACAATGTGAGAAGAAACTATTTTTAGTGGTTTACTTGGAGATATGGTTGGCGGGAATATGCCAATCACTTCACTATCACAGAGAGTGCTCTAGGGAAATTTCCCTGGCTCTACATAGATTTCCATGCCCTGAAAGCTCACTGAGACCATTAGCACAACTCTCTTTTCAATTCCCCTAACCATCATCAAACCAAGAAAATCAAAGGACTCAAATAAATCCTGACTTCCCCAGGTGACTCAAATCTCTTCATGAGGTGTTCTAGCAATGCACACTTCCCAATAATGTGATTTCAAGTCCCAAAAATACTATCTCGAGTCTATCCTGACTTTTCCCAAAATAACATGACCCAAAGAGTTAACCTGAAGCTCCTTTGATACCATTTTGTCACGAACCGAATCCAGTCTCCATCTAAACCTGCAGAAAACCTAGACCGTGATAAGACCCAAAGGGCATTCCCAATCCCCAATATATAGAACAAGTTCATGGGTATCATAAAATAAAAATTTGTAATAATTTACCTGAGTTTATAAACATAACACAACAAAAGAATCCAATAAAATGAATCTATATTTTTCCAACAATATCACCTTTTATGTGTTACATAATTTAACTACACAACATACAAAAATGATTAAAGAACATTAAAAGGGTAAAAAACCAGAAATGACAGCCCATAAGCCACAACGTGGAAAGAGGCACCGCCATCAATCCATCTCCACAACACCACATCTCATTGGACCAATAAAACTGGCACCATAGGCACAAAAGTTATACCCAAACCTGAGGCAATAAAATCAAAATGTCTTCTTATACCCAAAGGTGTAAGCTGGGTGTGAACCAAATCCCATTAGGATACCACCTCTAAAAAATTCCATATGATAAAAATTCAAAGACTAAAATCATGCAAGTTATCAAAAACATGAAATGCTAGTTATAATTTCTAAAAGACAAAACTTTAAAAATTTAAAATGTTTTCAAGTTGGTTATTTTAAAGAATCGACACTTCTAAATAAAATGAAAAAGCTAATGAAATGTCTATAAAAATATACCATATGTCGGCGGTAATAGTAAACTATATAATGACCACAAGCTATAGGAAATAATCCCTTGGCATAGCTCGATGTGGGTCCCAGGTACCTCGTATATCAGTGAGAGTAACCATAACAATATATGTTCTAGTGAACGTGCCACAAGTAGGGTATAGACTCATAAACTAGTGGTCCCCAATCATCATCATCATAGTTTAGTTAGTGTTGTAAACTTCATTCATGATACTTGAAACTGAGGCCAAACCCTACGAGATCACTAGCATTTTAGTACACATCCACCCACCTAGATAGACAGGTTTCCCTCTTGTGCTCAAAAAATTTAAAAAAGACATGAAATATAATTTTCACATGAAAGTACCACTTACACATAGCACATCAAACAAATAGCCCACATATACATCATACAAGCACATAATCTCCTTTTTCATTAAAATTGATATTGAAATCCTAATCACACCAAAATATCCCACCACAAATTTTTTTATATCTTCCATAATTCAACACATCAATTAAAATTTTTATAAAATCTTTTCAAAGATTCTAAAAATCACTTAACAACCCACTCAAATGTAACATAATACCCTTTTCATAAACAAAACCGTTTTTTCACATCACACTCACACAAAACAACCCACATCACATTCACATTGTAGTAATTCCATTAAACATCTTTAAAAAACATTTCTAAGAGTATCCACAGCACATGAAATCACCTTTCACATTTAAAATGGACCATTTCAAAATATGCACAATCCAAAATAGTTTTCCAATATGGTTTAACCTCTTACATAAATCATCAAACAATTCAAATCTTTAATAAAACAATTCTAAGGAGTATACCCAAGATTTGAACATAAACCCCATTTCAAAACCATATTTCATGAAAAAAAATCACACCAATACCAATCCAAAACCAAATTTTCATCCCTAGAAAGATTTAATAATCCACTCTCAAGTATTATAAAATGTAATTGAATAATACCACAAAAGAGGAACATGAAAACACATACATTTTCATAAAAAACTTTCAAGAGGCATAACATGGTTGTACACATAAAAATCCATAAAAACACTATTTCAAACCCAATGTCACACCAATGCCCTAAAAAAGCAACATTGGAAGCTCAAAAAAGATTTAGTAAACCAAATTCATATGTTATAAAATACACACAAAAATACCATAAGAGTTACACATGAAAAACACCTAATTTCAAGCTAAAATGCAATCATAAAATTAAATGATTAACCAAATCAACCATAAACAGTTTTCACACCACACACATCATATGAGGATTATGAAAATTGGTAAATACAGCAAGTTAAATCTTAATAAAATGGTTACATATAGAATCACCTACCTTTTGTGTTGAAACCCTCAAAACATGGTCTGAAACATCAATTGCACCACTACCGCACCACAACGGGGGTAAAAACCAACCTTAATCCACAAGATTTGACCAAAAAGACAAAAAATCAAACCATAGGTTCGAACCCAAACTTCATGACATTTTAGAACTTCATGAAAGAGGAAGGAAACCCTAATGAAAATGGAAGAAACCAAGAAGAAATCACTTACCTAAAACAATCTTGAATAAATCACCCCATATCCACCAAAGGTAGAATATACAAGAAACCAAAACTAATAGGTAGGCTCGACTAAGGTTTGTTAGGTTATGTAGGTACTAAAATGGGGGAGAAAGGGTGAAAATTTAATGGTTTAAGAACGAATCAAATTACCTTTTAAAATCTGGATGATTTGGGTAACCATGATAATTTTCTCCCTAATCCCAATTACAAATGAGCTCCAAATAGGCTAACTAGAAAATGGGATAGAGACTTTTGTTTTTGGATTTTTGTGGAAGGTAGAATTATAGAAAAATAGTACAAAATGAATGAGATATTGAAAAATAAATAAATAATCTAATGTAAGAAATAAACTTACAAGATGTCCCAAAATCGTAATAAAAACCCAAATCCATCAATATCATGGATTCTTATGGGGTCCAAATTGATATGGTGGTTTCAATATACCAGGGGATTCCAATTGGGAAGTGGAATGGGTATAAAATTTTGAAAAATGAAGGAGTTATAAAGGAAGAAAAATTTATTTTTAAATATCAAAATGGGCTCACAGTTTGGCCCAAATTTTAAAAACCCACCATTTCCACCGAAATGAATGTGAAACCCTCAAAACAAAGCTGGAGTGGAAATCAAATTAAAAATACCATTAAAAGAAGTCAGGGAAGTGACATGTATTATGATGAAAACCCAATTTTATATGAAATATGGGATATTTATGTTTTTCAAACACTTATGTAATTTTTATATAATGAATAAATTAATTATTTTCATTTTTTGTATATATAACAACATCGTTTGTGAATGTGTGGACTACCATCTCTCCAAAGTGATGCGATACGTCCATATATCACACGGAATTTATTAAATATGGGTTTAAATAAAAATATGTGATTTATATGACATAACTATGACACTATAATTATAGTATACATATATATAATTTACATTTCATTCTTTTAATTATGAAAAATAAATGGAAGTAGCGTTCATGCAAATATACATACTACCATTTCCATGAATAGTGTATTTCATTTCCTGTCTCCAATTTTTATAGATTATAATAAATACATATATAGTGAATATATATTATATTTAAATCATGATTTACATTATGTAGATGATTAAATAATTATCTATGTAATAAGAACAAAAATTACAATTTAAAACATTCTTGAAAAAATAAGTAATTGACACCTAAAATAGTGAAAATAATATAAGATTATTAGAAAAAGGGTGATTAGGTATTATAAGATGTTAATATATGAATTTATAAATATGATTATAGTTTTTTTTATAATTTTGTGATGTTATTAAAAACATTATATAGGAGTAAAAAGTATGTTAACCTGAATTGAAATGCAAGGTAAGTGATTTACATATCACGTTTTTACATTTATGAGAAAAATGCCATATTCCACACTTACTCATTGGGGGGGATGCATCTAATGCCCATTTTGATATATTATATAATTAATTATTTTTTCATCATTTTAATTTTAGTTTTAATTTTAATTAATTCTTATAAGGGGATGTGAATTAAAATTTACCAGGCAGTAGAGAATTTCATAACCTAATTCCTTATTACTGGGTAATATTACTTCCTCGTTATCATTAATATTCTAAGTTTTGGTGTATAATATATTTTTAATATCTATTGTTGTATATATAATTTCTTACATGGATTTAGATTTTACACACATAATTTATTCATTTATTGATTCTCACATCAACATTATGGTCTTTTTAAGGGTTTACATCACAATATCATTTTATATGAGATGATTTAAAATTAAATTTCTATTAGTGTAAATTATTAGATTATTGTTTAATAAATAATTTAGTATTCTTCTTCTATGGTTATTGATGATAATTTTCAGGTAATGATACTATTTTTACACACTTTGGTACTCACATTTTTTAGAATTTATTTAAAGAAAACCTAACTTCATTTCTCTCTATAGTCATAGAAACTATTTTATTCCAAAAATATTTATACTCTAAAAAAATTAAAAGATATTATTAACCGTTAAAAATAATTTATTAATTAAATTTTAAACCTTTTTTTCTTTTTTTAATTTTTTCAATGGAATATTCTTATCGATTTCTAAATAAGGCACTTTTCTAGACTTTTTACCAAAAAAATCAATATTTTTTTTGTTGTATGACTTATATATATTTAAACATCATATTTTATTCAAAAAATAATTTTCATGTTTTACATATTAATTTTAAATTAATTGTTTTAAATGTGATTTTCAAAGAAAATAATTTAAAAAAATTACAATCAAAAAAATATATTCATCAAGAATTTTTTTAAATGGTATTTTTATAATATTTCCATTCATTAATAACAAACACCATTCATTTTACTCTACTTGTGATATATTGTATTAATATCATACTTATTCCTCTTTTGGATGTTTTTGGTTTATTTGGGCAATTATTGAATTAACACTAACTTCCTTGATTAATTTTTGTAGCCCCCTTAAAATATTAAATTTACTATGATAACTGAACATTTAATGTCCCATAATTTTCCATATCATTTATCAAGGAAATGTTCATGGAATAAATTATATACAATTTTAACACATGGTTTTTACATTAAATGTTATTTTTTTATTAGGGAAATATTGATAAATCTGTATTCTTTACTCAATACAGATATTTGATAAGGAATATTATTTTTGAATTTAATCGATTATTCAATATATGTGGAATTATTTGTACCTGAAAGGAAAGGGTTGGTGATTGTTTAAGGAAAAACACTCAATTAATAGATAATATTATAAGACTAAATCAGTTGGTGAAAACACTTCGTGTTTGTTTCCAAGAAAAAAAGATGTGTTTATACCTGAATTTTTAAACTATCTTGTGAAACGTCTTCACAATAGTGTGCTAAACATTCATTTTAATGGGATTTATTGAAAAGGTATCATGTTCTTGGGAAATACGGAGACTAATAATTTAGAATTTTCTTCATTTTGAATTCAATTTTTATTATCCATGAGATTTTTCTTTTGTAATTATCAATGGGTTCATTTCATTGTCATTTCACTGATTAAATAGAATATGTTTCAATTATTGGTATTGAAATATTTATTATGACTTATCTAGTTTTTTTAATGCCATGAATTTTTAGTTATTTACATTTTTAAATTTTCTACAGACTTAATTATCAGTTCTTTGATTACATATAATGTTTCATTAGTTATTACCTTTTCATGTTGACTAATGTCATTGATTCGTTATTGATTCTTCTATACATGGCCCTTGGCATTTGAGCTCAACTTGTTATGTTTCTTCCCCATGATTCCATAATGTTTAATAATAATGATATGAAATGATATCATAGGTGGAATAAATTTATCCTCATCATAAAAAAATGTTGTAATTAGTGCATTCATTTTTAAGATAAGTCTCATATAGATTTCTATTTTACCATGACTACTAAACTAATCTATCCATCGAGCTAAATTTCCATAAAATGATGAAAATGTATTGGCATTAGCCACTGGATCTCAAGTTACTTTTTTCGATTCACTAATATTAACTTCTTTTTTGGTTTAATCATGGAAATATTTTCTTTGGATGAGTTTTTATGATTTTTAAAATACAATTGATTGTTAGGTGAATAGTGAAAACATTAATACTTCTAATATTCCCACTTTTATGAAAGTATCATAATAAAATTATGATTTCAATTAATTTGAAACATTTTATTAATTTTTTTATAATCTAAAATTAGAAATTTACAAATATTATGTTGAACTTATAAAACCAATATTTAACTTTTTTCAAGCATAAGTAATAATTTACTCTTAAAACTATTTTTCCTATATACTATAAATTAGTTTCCATCACATGGAAAAATTTAATATAAAATATTGAAATTTATATTTTATTTGAAAATTTTCATATAATTTAATAATTAAATTTCATTTTAAAGAATATATTATGGTTTCCAATAATGATTTTAATGACCACGATAAATTTGAATGTGATATTTTCAATGAACTGGTTTATTAATGTTGAATAATTTTTATATAATAAATTAAATTATTATATTTTATATAAAAAAATATATTATATTCATAACCTTTTATAGAAATATATTATCACTCATATAGTTGGTAATCAATGACATAAATGATTAATACTACTTAATGGTGAAAATGGATTCTTTTCTATGAAAAAATTTTGCTTTAAATTAAATGTTTAATTTCAAAAGTCAATTCTATATTATTGGGAAATTTAGCTAGATTATATGGGTCCGAAAATAAAATTCATCATACCCAAATTTGTCAGTATTGGTTTTCTTAATTTTTATTAAATATAAAATCATATGTGTCAAAAATAGTTAACAAAAAAACATAAAAGTAAATAAATTTGAATAGAGAACTACAAGCATGTTTAAAATTGGTGATAAAATGAGTGTTAGAGGATTTAATGACATTATATAACCCCAAAATCCATTACATCAATTTTTTTTGTTCGCTTTCACATGCATTGTTTCTGTCCATTTTTGAAAAATATTGGGTGTTTACAAAAGTTTTTTTCATCAATTACAAAAGGGTATCACATAGACCCCCTAAAATATTCACATGAACTATGAATTTCCTAGAAAAAACCCAATTTACCTATCTTACAATTCTATTATATAACCTAAATTCTATATTCTACATAATTTATCCTAATACCTTTATTTCATTGAATACATTCAAGAAAGAGATCAAGCTCCCAAAGAGAGTATTAATTAAACCGTAACTGTTTCTTCTTATTATTTACCTTAAAAACTATTCAAATAATATATACATATATAATTAACTTATTATCATTATTATGCATAATTATTGTTATATTAACTGAAAAAACCCTTATTTATTCCATCCCAACAAATTGAAAAAAATAAAAGAACATAAATTGTGCATTTTTATTAACTACCACGTCCATGAATTGTTTTGATTTATTTTTCACCACCCACATAAGAAGATTTTAACATATTTATACTTAATAGATTATGTTAATTATTATATCATTAATAATATACTGAAAAATACAATTTAATTCCCTCATTTCTTCTATAATATGAAAAATAGAAAGCGCAAGGCTTGCATGCGTGGGGGTTACCGCATCCATGAGATGATGTATTTCATTTTCCATTACTACCTAACATGGATGAATTTTACTTAATATTTATGGTATACATATTATATTATTAAAATTATAAATATTATATAAAGATAATATTAGGAATTATATAGGTTATTTTAACAATAAATAGATGTAGTAAACATAACCATCTAAAATGAACTTATCAAAGTATCCTTAGAAATATAAGATTATTTTTTAAAAACATATACATATTTTTAAACATTATGATAATATAATAATAATATAAATTAAACCATATAATATTTGAGTATAAAAAACTATTGTACAATAATGTTAACCATGTTCAACGTACTCGAGGAGTTTCATTGGAATTGAGAGAACAACCTCAAATAATAAACATAAGAAAAACTATATAATGAAAAAATATATTTTGATAATAAATGGTCCATTGTAAATTATATATAGAAGAATAAGTTTCTTAAAAATGTATCAAATAAATTATATTTTTTTATTTTTCAGGTTTTCCTTATGTATAGAAGAAAACGTGATCGAGTTAATGGATTGGGTTAACCGAATATTCTTCATTTTGAGTTACAAACATTCTTGTTCAAATATATTGTTACAAGAATTATATTATACCTAATAAATAATTATAAATTTATTTACATAAAATTTTATATGGTTTTATAATTCTTCTATATATCTTGATTATCAATAGGTTCTTACCTTATTGATAATGTTACAAGAAATAGTGGTCTAAATTACTATTTTTGAGAAATAATTTATAATATGAATGAATATAAATTTTTATTGTGTATGTACTAAATATTTCATATATTATATTATGAATTTTTTTATGTTAATGGTAATTTATTTTTAGGTTTATGATATTTTTTCTGAAAGGGTTTAAATATAGTTTATATTAAACCGTTTAGTAAATTTTCATAACCTCATTTTAAAATAGAGATTTCCAAATTTTGACAACCCATCTATAGAATTTTTATAGTATTTATTTTTTATATAAAAATCATTTTACTAAACTCGGGTTATCCTAGGTGATATTTATTTCCTCTTTATCTTATTTTTAATTGGATGTTCAAATACCTTTTTAAGAGAAGTAGTTTTTGACAATGGAATTTTTAATCCAATAAATGGAAATTCCATTAAACTCATATTTTATTTTTGAATCGAAATATTTTAGATATCCCAATTTTTTTAAATAGAGAAATTTCATTATCAAATACCATGATTTTTTTTCAAATTAAAAAAAATTTATATTTTATATCAGGGATTTTTTTTAAAAATAATCACTTTTATAATTTTAATGTGAATATATCTTTCAATTACCAATGATAATTTATATGAAACATTCCCGCTGTGTTTTAAAATTTTATAATAGAAATTGTTCTTATCCTTTTTTTATTTAATATTTCCTTAAAAATGTATTCAAAATATCAAAGATATATATTATATCATAAATAATTTTCCTAAAAAGATAATCTTCATTTAATTCAATAAACATCGACATGTATTATAGTTGATCAAGGATATTAATTAAATTATACTGTCCACCTTATTTCTAAATATAGAATGTGTAATATTATTTTCTATCAAATAAATGACAAATAAATACCTTTTTATTTCCTAATCATCTTTAGTTCATAATAATAAAATTTATTCCATTTTATTTCCTCTACAAATAACCTATTTCGTATTCCCTTGATTGAAGAGTGTCCACTAAGTCACCCTTATATCTATTGATTGAGAAAGTGTTGAATAAATCTTATTTCTTTTATCTATATGATGACATTTGTTGGATTTAATTCCCTAGAACCAACTTCTATGTTCATTATGATCACCCATATACATAGTTCTGAAAATTAATAATCTTTTTATCACATCATCAATGTTCATAGGCATAATATTGTATGTGATAATTTACTAAGACAACTTGTGACACTAAAAGGCCATAGTAGTACCCTTCTATGATGATAAAAAAGAAGTATCCCAATAGTATTATTAAATATTTGTTCTATACTTAGCTTAAATCATTTGAGAGAAAAAATTGATTCAGTCTATTAGGGATGGAGACTTATATGACATTGAGACCCCTTCCCAACATACATTTCCATAGTGAAATCCATTGTAGGATATTATGATAACGAGACTTTCCAGTATGGAATCAACATTTATATGTGTCATTGGATGTTCCTCTCTGAAGATGGTGTATTGATCCTTAGAATTCAATATTATTATTATTAATTAGTATTATAAGTCATGTACATTAATTTATTAAAAAACTGTGATTATATAATGCTGAGGTAGGATACATTGGGTGCATCATGGGTAATATTTCAATAATGAATAATGTGAGAATGGATTTAACCCTTCTATTCTACAATGGTAGTTTATATATCAGGATCTTTGATATTAATGATATACCCTAAATAAATCCATTGTCATGGCATTCTATAGGAAGGTTTGATTGCCTGAAATTCATAGAAATAGACATCAAGCACATTGGTTAATGGAACCCGCATGCAACCAAATTGAATAAAGTTATCAAGATTTAAGTTAATATATTACATACTAAGTGCTTCTTGAGGTATTTTATCATTATCACATTAATTTCATTCCTTATGGGTGCCCGGGCATGATGATAGATGCTAACCATAGACTTTAGTCTGCTCCACCTATTGTCATTGAGAAAGCCTCCTAGAGGTTCAAATTATAAATGTATCTATAATATCATTTAAATAATATATTATTAATCATTATTTGACAAGTTGAAAATATATTATTCTACTACCCAGTTTTATAATAATTTTTTTTTCTAGATTTCATATATTATATTAGTAGTTATTCATGAGATACAATGTGAAAAGAATATTTAATAAATAATTATTTTCTATTTAGAGAATATAGTATCTATTTATTTATTGGAGATTAATGTTGTTATATTTATTTATTAAATATATAATCATTATTTAAGGCCCAATAAATATTGTGGAGGAATGATGGACTGTGTTTAATGGTTAGGTGAGAACTAATATATATTGAATATTATTGGAATAAATAATATTTAATGTAATTCAGTAGTTTAAATCATGTCAAGAAATAATAATAAAATTATTATTATTAACATGGGGTTCTATAGGGATTAAATAAATAATAAAGTGACATTGTATAATTATTTATTTCAACCCTAGCTGTATATAAACCTAATTATAGTATTTTTTTAGTGGTCTTATTCATTTTTTGTTGTGAACAAGGAGACCTGGAGAGAATCCAATCAGGGCCTTGAGATATCCATGCCCCATAATTCTCCCAATAATGGAGAGTAATATTCCTCCACCTTCAACAAATGAGTATAGAGAAATCAAGGACAATCCTTTTTAAGTGATTCCCTGGGCGATCATATGAGAAACACAGAAGCAACGCAATCTGTCATGATAGCACCAAGAGATTCATACAATGATGTTCAGAGAATTGTGGAATACATGTGGATCACTACTAGAGGAAATATATTCCTTATTACTAAAATAAAATGATATTTTAATATAGATATATTATTATATCCATAAATGAAGAAATAATTTGACAAATGGTATTTCTTTGATTTCTTAAATTATTTAAAAATAATATATAATGATCCTATAGTTCGGTTCTGACATTTATCCACTATCTATATTCTTTGATTCAATACCATTGATCCTAGAACTATTGTCATGTACATCTTGGATTAACCATTGATCATGAAAACAATAAAAGTTAGGGATGACCTATAACTTGTTTCACCTTCACTCAAAACCTACAGGTTGTATTAGAATAGATATCATAATTATGGAGGATTTTTTAAAGATCATTGATTTGTTTAAAATATTATTATTTGTTTCCAATTCCAATTTAATTGTTATATTATCTGAATTATGAGATATTTTTTATTCCTCTTCATTTCAAAAAAATATAATGAAATTAATTAATTTTATGAATGAAATATATTATAAGATCACATTCGGAGGTGATGTGGAATGTGGACATATGAAAAATAGTGAACACTGTGTAACATAGATCTTCCTGATGTGTATTAGTGTTTAATGAACCAAGAATTAATTCATAATTAATTCACCTCTAATGAATTTATTACATGAAATGATTTTCAGTTATACACATCATGTTGACTAGGCTTTCCTAGCGCAAGGTCATCCTTCCATACATGATGTGTAGTCTTTTATTCAATGATGGGTCATGTAACTTCTTACATGACCTACTTGAATGGTGATCATGTGACACATACAAGACACACTGCATAGCCCACGTACATGTTGTGTACTCCAAAATTTTACATGGAATAGTTGCATGAAAATTCACTAGGAATGTTCCTCAAATTCATGTTTATAATAATACACATTATATATCTAAAATGTAAAAGTCATGTACTTTGACCAAGTTACATAGAATTAAAAAATCTACATTTTTATACTATGAATCCATATCAACAAGTGTCTGCATGTGTTCATTAAGTCTATATGAACTCCATGTGATGATTATATATATATATATAAATACCTAGTTCATTATTCATAATTATTGGATCTACATATCATATATCAGTTATATTTTAGTTATTACTCTATTCAAATTAAATCATTATACACTATATAAATAGAATGTACACTATGTGGTCATTAATTTGATAGTACATGTCATGAAATTATGTGAATAAGTCATGTATGACACATGACATAAGAGTAATCCACATACGAGTATAATATGTTTTGGGAAGTTCGAATGGATAGTCAACATATTTCCTACAATGTAAATTTTTTATTGTATAACGTTAATTTTGAATAAATTTATTTAATTTTCATAAAATTTTGAGGCATTAGAATCTCAAATAAGATTTAGATGATACTTTATTTAAAAAAATTAATTAATTAATAAAGATAATTAATTGATTTGATTGTGATTCATCTTCAATAATAATGATTATAATTGAATGTTAATTTTATTAAATGAGTAATTTGTTTCAAACATGTGCATGATAATGAGCTCAAACCAAACCTGTATATGTGATTGGTTTCATTTAAATTATTATATAAATAAATATTAGATATGTATTTTATCACTCATCTCATTATGTAGGGTCTTTTGTGCCCAAGGTTTCTTTTAAGTAATCACCTAACCCATAAATTTCTTCCCCTTATATGATTTTTGAGTAAAATAACATGTAATATATAGATATCCCAATATAAGGGATGTAGTTCATGTCTGATGTTGAGGTGAAACCAACTGAAGAGAGAAACATAGGAGGATACGTGGACTATTGGGACATGAACCTTAATTGGGTCAAGGTGATTTTCCACTAAGTTGATGTCTAGTTTAAAACCATCTAGATAAACTAGCCATAAGTAAAATATCATGATAATACCAATTTATTATATAATTTCATTCAAGTTACATTGTTATTTCACAGTGAATTATTTTTCATGATAACATGAATTAATGAATTAAAAAGCGTGGAAGGTTGAATTATAATAAAATTTATTATGTGTACATATTATCTTAAATATGGTTAATCACTTAAGTAAATATAATAAATATTAAAAAACATGTAACAAAAGTAATAATTTTAAATTTATGCATAATGATAAAATTTCCCAATTCTATATATTAAGTATGTATAGCCTTCTACTACATTAGGTAAAATCAAACCATAGTTCAAAGTGATTGACCAGCCAATATTTTGGTTCTTTTCATTTATCGATGAATTAAAACAAGAATTTTTGTGTTCACTTAAGTTAGTTGATATCAATGTTTTACTTCCAAACAAGGACACAATGTAACTTAGATGAAATTTTTAAGGAAATACATTTTACGGATTTTATAATTAGGGAGTCCACTCAATAGATCAAGGGATTCTGAGTCAATGTAGTTGGTGTTTGGAATTACAACCTAAATCCATTAAAATTTATTTATTGGATGAATATAAGGTGATGAGAATCCTTTTTACTTGAATTTACAAGAAATTGGATGTTCTCAAACCAAAGGTGAGGGATATTGGGTTGAAATAAAACAATGGAAAATTAATAAATATAACATTAATTTTTTGTCTATATTTTATCTGATGATTTACTAAATATCAACTCATCTTTTTGGTAGAAACATCAATAAAATT
Source organism: Viscum album (assembly GCA_963277665.1). Classification (NCBI taxonomy): domain Eukaryota; kingdom Viridiplantae; phylum Streptophyta; class Magnoliopsida; order Santalales; family Viscaceae; genus Viscum; species Viscum album. Next base: position 1,721,751,253 of record OY728145.1, read on the forward strand.
GATTTCAAACATATCACCTTGATCTATTCTTGTTAAGGATAACCATCTCACCAGCATAGATTCCAAAATTTGGAAAAGGTTATTATGCATTATCATATATCATGGAAGGAATTTTTATGTGCATGAAGAACCTATTACTAATAAGATAGGCAGTGAGCAAGTGTGGAAGAGTTGACTCCCTATGAAATAATTTTAAAGGATACTATAGATTTTCATTTCTTCAAGATATCATCCATGATCAATTATCTTTTTAAGAAACATAAGTACATGGATACATATAGCATGATTCCCCACCTTTGATATATCTATCAACAGAAGGTGAGACAAGAGAGTTATGAGATCACCAATTCAATATTTATAACCAATCTAAGAGTGTCAACACCAGTTAATCCACTTGTTGTCAAGATTATTGGTTACATTGAACTCTTAGAAATATTAGGGATTATATTCTATGATTAGTTTCATACATATCTCATTATATTATCACTACCAAATACCTTCTCCAGTTTTATTTTTAATTATAACAAGATCAATAATGATAAATTTCTTTCAAAATATCTTTCTCTGATTCTCCAAATTTAAAAGGATAAGGGGTATAAAAAAACCTCACAGCCCTTATAGTCAATAAGAAAGGAATGAACAATTATAATGGCCAAAAGACACATAAAAGTCTAAATATCTTGAGTACTATCCTTCCAAGAAGATTAACATCCATTGGTAGGGTAAGGAAATGGTGGCAGTATGTTTTTCATGTGGAAAGCATGTCCACAAGAAGAAGAAGTAAACCATTAATAAATGTGAGTCTAAAAGTGGGTTATTTATCAAGTGTATTGTTTAAATATTAAAAGAATTTGTATTAGATATATCTTGTGGGGCTCACACATGTATCCAAATTAAAGAACCAAGTGGATTCAATATATTTATAGACAAGCAGTGGATTTTTGATCTGGAAATGGCGCGAGGCCAGATGCTCTAGCCCTTGGTGAATACCACCATTAATTCCAAACAATAATGATATTGGTTTTAAGTGATTGTAATGATATACCAATGGATACTAATTAAATAATTTTTTATCATACTTTGATAAAGATGGTTTCATTTTCATGTTTGGGAATAAAATTGGTTTCATTTATAAAGACAACATAAGTTATAGTATGGTGAATTTAGATAATGATCTTTATGTATTTAATTAATAATATCAAATATTGTAAATAGATATAGAATCTTCTTCACATGAATCATGTAATTAATATCTATGGAATTCCCATCTTGGCCTTGTAAATGATAAGAGTTTGGAAATGCACATTCAATTTTGTTACATACACTCTTCTGAGTAAAGCACCGCTTGAAAAATTTGATGATGGTTTCCAAGAAAAAATGACCAAACCACCAGTCAGTGATTAAGATGAATGGTATATATATAAATTAGGATTGGTACAAACTAATGTTTGTGGACCATTTCCAGTGGAAGCTATAGGTTGGTATTCATACTTTATTAATGTTGCATATGACTTGAGTAGAAATGGATACGTCTACTTAATGAGGTATAAGTCTTATTCCAATGAAAATTCAAAGAATTAAAGAATAGTGTAGAGATTAAGTATCGAATAAATATAATGAAACTTGAATCATATCTAAGTGGTGAGTATATTAACCACGTTTTAATTGACTTTTTAATAGGATTTTGGGTTTTTCTCAACACTATCCACCTTAAACACACCAGTGGAATGGTGTTACTGAAAGGAGGAACCATACCTTGTTATACATGGTAATGTTAATGACGATTCATGTTGATCAAAAATTATCCTTTTGCGGATATTCTTCACATAATGAGACATATACACTAAAAAGAGTACAAACTAAAATTGTTAGGTCCACAAGGCTGAATACCCTGAGAGGGTGGGTGAATCAGGGTATGACTAATTTAAAATTAAAGCCCATTCTGATCTTGTTTCACTATTAAGAAAAAAAATATTCTCTCTCATTCCTATTGCACAATATAAATAGAAAGTAAAGCAAGCACATGACACAAAAATTTTACTTGGTTCACCACTAAGGGCTTTGTCCAAGGAACATACGTCGACAGGTTGCCGGTCGTACCAAATTCCACTAAATTTCACTAGCTGTGGATTATAAGGTTTAGGCATAGTCACTCTGTCCCAGGCACACAGCCTTTACAAGGTTTAGGGTTAGGTCACTGCTTACCAAAGGGTCACTCCTTGTATCTCTCTCTCTGGATCACTACCGGTGGAGAGGATCACCTTCGTCCTCTTCCTTCGCTCACTACTCTAAAAAGGATCCACTGACAGTTTATAGACCTGTAGGTATCTTCATTTGCATGAAGAAATGCATCTTCCTCGGTATGTAGATGCTCTGTTGAAGTCCAACATTCACCCATATATTAATATCTCTTTGTACTGAAGGTATCGTGCAAACTTCCAGCTTCCACGTATCCTGAAAACACTTCCATAAAATCAACCTTACTTGGCACACAAGTCTAAGCCGGCGTGAAAGTATCGGCGCACATGTCACAACTGGTGCGCAAGTCTTCCTCAACCACTTGCGCGACATAATCTTTTGCAACTCCAAACCTGCGCGAATCACTTCCTTTCGCACCTAAACCACCTCATGTGCACAACTAACACTTGGCGCGAAACTTCCAACACTGGCATTCAAGTCCCACTTGCGTGACACACCACCTCTTGCGCGAACACCACACCTACGCGATGGGAGCTCAGAATCATCAAAGTGTTGAACTCAGTTAAGAAATGAGGAGGGGGTTCCAATATTTATAGGCAATTTGACCACCCTGCGCGATGTCGTGGAAGTCAACCCTCAGCGTGCAAGTCTCGGCGCGCAGGTCTCTTCCCTTGCAAGTCACTTGCACGACCCACTTCCAAACATGTGTGAACCTCTTTCCTTTGCCACATTTTAAAGTTCTGAATTTGAAAAACATATGTCGCGCATGTTTTCAAGCCCTCAAGTACATGGTTCTCCTGTCCCTTTTTTCAGGCCCAAAAATTTGGCAAACACTGGAAAATGGAGGCACCTTGTATCTGTTCTTTTTGTACCGCCTCAAGATCATTCATTCCATTTTCTAAGTTCTTGAATCAAACATTGATCATTAACCACAGCTCTTGAACTCGGCATGCCACCATGAAATCCCCTTTGTTAAAATATTTGTATGTCATGGTTTTCTTTGTCAACAATCACATCAAAATTGTCCACTATGTCAACAAATACAATCACTTCAAAAATTATTCAATGATGTCGTGAGAGATTTTTTCCCAACAAAAATCAAAAGTGTAATTACCTTTGAGTTATGGAAAGAAAAAATGATTTTTCCAAAAAACATGTATGGGTATGCGATGTGTTTTTAAGTCCTTTTCAAGAAATAGACTATGGTGTATCATTATATATTATCGTAATAAAAAAATGGTTTATTTCCTAAACAATTCCTCAGATAGAAAAGTGAATGTCTTTAGAAAATACGTCTTTCTTGAGGGGGAGGACATCCTCAATGTAGATAAGTATTTATAGTAACTAAATATGGTGAATTATTTTTAGTTTAATGTGATGAACCTCTCTCATATAAAGAAGAAGTATATAGTTTAGAAGATTCAAGATTGAAATAATCCATTAATTGTGAAATGGATTCCATGTATTAGGGACAAGTTTTGATTTTGGTTGATGTTCCAGTTGATTCAAATCTCATAGGTTGTAAATTGTTATTATATAGAAAACCAGACAAGGAAGGAAATGTAAATACCTATAAAGCAAGGTTAGTGGATATGGGGTATATAAAACATCTAGGAATTGATTATATTATAAACATTTCACCAATTTCCATTTTTAAAGTCATTAGAATTATAATATCTATATGATCTTACCATGAATATGAAATTTTGCAGATATAGGTCAAAATATATTACTTTAATTAGAACATTCAAGAATATATCTACGTGACACACCCTAAAGGGTTTGTGACTCCAGGTTATGCAAAAATGATTTCAAATTTACAAAGATCAATTTATAGATTGAAGTAATTATCAAGGTCATGTAACATTTTATTCAATGAAGTTGTTAAAGAATTAGGTTTCATTAAGAACGATTGTGATTCATGTATATAAAAGAGGTTTAGTGGGAATGTGTTTGTTTTCTATGTAGTATATGTTGGTAACATAATACTTATTGGAAATGACATACTGGTATTAGTGTTTCTTATGTAATGGTTTAAAAAGTGTTTCTCAATGAATTAATTATGTGAATCAGCATATATTTTAGGGATCAAGATCATTCCTGATAAATCAAAGAGGCTTTGTAGACTAAATCAATGTACAGACATTGACTAGATACTAACAAGATTTAGTATGAAACATTCCAAGAGGTTATTTCTTCTAGTTTCATATATTATACATCTTTCTAAAAACATTTTTCCTCACTAATAATAGGAGAGATATATTATAAGTATGGTCCCATATACCTCAATGATAGGATAAATCTTTTATTCTATTTAATGTACTAGATTTCATTTTTCCAATTAATTGAGAAAAAAAAGAATATATATAGTAGATTTGAGAGAATAACACTGGTCTGATGTTAAGGCTATCGTCATGTATCTGATATGAAATATGGATATGTTCCTAATGTATGGAGGATATGAGGATCTGTTTGTAAAGGGTAATAATGATGCTATTTTAAAGTAGATTATAATGATTTAATGTCATAGTAAGGATATGATACAGTCTCAAAGGTGGATCGGTGTGATGGAAGATTTCAAATCATCCATTTGTCACTAATTATTTATTGAATTCTATGTATATAGCATCTTTTGAAGCATCCATTAATGTTTTTTGGATATAAAACATTTTCAAGGAGCTTGATGCGGTAACTAGAACTTAATATCATTAAACATTTTGTTATGATAATACTACAGTAAAAGATCTTCCAAAGAGCCACGGTCGCACCAAAAGACAAATCATAAACCCCCGAAGTATAACCTCTAGAAATATTTTTGAAAAAATGGGTGAATTTTCAATAAGTACAGTTCCCATATAAGAAAATGTGGTGAACCCCTTTAATAAAGGCCTATCTCAAGATTAGTTTGAGTATTATGTGAGATCTAATAGACTAAATGTTGTTTGTAGATGGCTCTAGTGTAAGTGGTTCTCTATTTCATTTTGTGCCCATGAATCAACTTCTACTTGCTTTATGATAACCAATACTCATAGAGTTGAACATTAATAATATTTGTATCACATCATGATTTCTCTTCTTTGTAACATATCATGTGATAAGGTCTTATAAGTAGCTTTCTCACTAAAAGGTCATAAAAATTCCATGATATGATAAGAAACAAAAAAATGTAACACCCTAAGCTTGCACGGTACGCTTCTCTTTAAATAATAAAAAAGCATGTGTTGTACGTGACTTCTAATTCTGACATAGAACAACCAATCAAACTATCTGTTATGAAAAGTAATACCGATTTTTTGAAATTATAAAAATTTTATCATTCAAAATGGACTTCATTTTTGGATTTGAAATATCGAGATCAGCTTAGGGTTAATTTTTGGTATTTTTCTGAAAACATTCAACTTTTGATGAATAGTGAAAAACACTTATTTATAGTTTAAAAAAGAATTTTATTTAAAGAATTATTTATTTTATTTATCTTTATTTTAGGTCAAAATAGATACATAAGGATCCCTTTTGATCAAATCAAACGCAAGAACCCAAAGAAGATGTAAATATTTTATCACCTCTTTCAAGTTCCTTTCTTCTTCTACTTCCTCTTTATTTGTTGCTTCCAATATAAAACAATAACTCAAATATCTTCTATATACTGTGATTTTATTATAAATATGGTATAACCATATTCATTTTTCTATCCATCCTTTTAATGTCAAGTCACTATACGTGCGTACGTACGGCTTACCATCTCCACGTCGTGGTGTAATTGTTATTCAATACATTATTATTTGGATGGGTATAATAATGATGTGTAATTGATGTAAATCATAAATATAACATGATAATGATTCTGTATGTATGATATAACATCCAATTATATATTCTTTTAATATCAAAATAATGATATTTTCGCTCGTCTGTACGTACGGATTACCGTCTCCATGAACGCGATGAGTTTCATTCCCCATCATATCCATTCAAGACTCTTTTTTATTAGATTATTAAAAATAATGTTTAAAGAATTAATTTAATTTTTAATAAGAATAAGATGAATCCTATCCACAAAAATAATAACTTACGTATGAAAGAATATAAAGGAAAACGAGTCAGTTAACACCCGAAATGATGATAATACGAAGATATTTTTAATAAAGCAATGTTAAAAGATCATATATGATATCATATTAATTTATATGATTCTAATATAATATAATAACAAATATTTCACCATTATAAAAGAGGTTAACCTACCCTCTACTAAGTAAAATTACAAGTTAAGGGTTAATTCTACAATCTCTTCATTATCCGACGTTGTTTGTACATAATTATCTAATGGGACCTATTTATCATCCAAATCTATGTTTCGTAAAACTGTATTTCAAAACATTATTACTATTTTATAGAATAAGTGTTAAAGTCATTTATACACTAGTTTTAATTTTTTTAAAAAAATTATAAAGGAATCTTTCCGTCTTTTTCCAAACAAGGTACTTTTTGACCTTTTCGACATATTTAAGGTGAGATGATTTTTTAACTTATACGGTGTATGAAACTATTTTCCGCCATTGTAACATCATCGAAGCATCCCTTACAATATTATAAAATTATTTCTAAAATAAATGTTTTTTTTATAATTATATTAATTTTAAATGATTTCAAAATCGAAAGAGATATTTCTCTAAAAAATATTTTGATTTTATCTATGTCAACAATATTTGATCGAATTTTAAGATTATATGAAGTTGATTTATTATGATACAAAAAATCTACATTGTGTTGAAGGTTTTGTGATATGTTTAATGGTGGATGTTTTATTTTTATACCATTCTTGGTTTATGGAAAAATTATTTACATTTCATATGCCAGTTTTAAAAGGAATGTTTATGTTATGTTTAAAACTTTTCATATGAGGAATGCATTGGACTTAGTTAGTGAGGGGTGGATCTCGATATAGATCTTCGATGCATCAGTAGGTATCCTAAGAAAAATTAGTGTCTTGGCACAAGGCCTTGATAGAATCTTATTTGTAGTCTTGGAAAAAGGCCTTGACTATGTGGTTATGAAAGTCTGGAATTATGCATTCCATCATTGAGAAAGTGGCTATTGATATTGCATGTGATCATTCAACTATTAGAACATCCATGTGAGTAAGTAAATGGAATTATTTTGATTTATATTTTCCATATTATGATGATGTTTATATTCAAAAGTATTTTGTCTTAGTTTTATACATTGCCTGAAATGTTTGTGCTTATTTATGAAATTTTCTTCTATATTGTTATCCTTACTGAGCATTTGGGCTCACCCCTTTCTATGTTTTATTTTTCCTAGGATGAGAAGAATTATATTATGACCGACCTGTATGGATAGTATATGGGATCTCAGTGTTTTCTATGGAAAAAATGTGGTTGTAGTTTTCTATTTTATGATGTTATGTAAACCTTATGATTTTTTATAATACATCCAAGGAAACTAAACCAACCGGTCTTTCTAGATTTGTTCTTTTGTGATCATGCCAATGATACATAATAATGCACCAAATATTGGATTCTATGGTTGGGATGTTACAAAAAATTCCATTAGAATTCTTAAATATATGATATTTAGAAATATTAAATCATTTCAGGAACACAAATGACTCAATCTACCATGGATGGAAACTCATAGGAATTCTAGGAACCTTCATATGGTGTATTCCTTTGGTGATTTCAAGTGTAGGATATTATGAGAATGAGAATAGCTAGTAAAAAATCCATATCTATATGTGTCATTGGATGGTCCAATTTGTTGATGTGTTTATTGATAATTATACATTAATAGTATTGTAAAAAACAATTCTAAGTAATGAATGTAAATTTATTTAAAAAACCAAGATGACATGTGTTTGAGGAAAGGTAGGTTATGTTGGGTGCATCATGAGTAATAATTCATTAATGAATAACATGAGACTAGATTAATACTTTATGTTCATCAATGTAAGTTCATATCTCATGCCATTTGATGAAGATGATATATCCATAATAAATCTCTATCCATATTGATTTATTGGAATATTAGATTTGTGGAAACCCAAAGAAAGAGACATTGAGGACATATGTTGATGGTACCATAATACAACATGTTTGATTAGAGATATCACAATAATGATATTATATTACATAGTATGTGTCTCCATGAGGTACTATTTCATTATGGAATTAACTTCTTTCTATGTGGTTCCCTTATCGTGTTGCAATATAATGTCCTTAGACATTAGTCTATTTCACATAGTGCCACTGAAAAGAGGAATAGAATGTCACACTCTCAATGTATCCAGAATCTCAATTTAATTGTATGTTTATTATTTATTATTTAAAAATTTTAGTAAATATTATTCTCAGACATGGATAAATAATTATTCATGTTTTCTTGATCATATATACATCATCCCCATTTATTCATGGAAATATTATTTGAGTAGTATATTTAATAAATAATTTTCTTCTATTTTTTGAATATAATATTTATTTATTTATTTCATGAATAATTTCATTATTTATATTTATTAAAAATCTAGTAATTATCCAAGGCCCGATAAATATTATAGAGTAATGGCGAACCTGTTTAATGTTCCAGTGATAAATAACATATATTGAATATTATTTGAATAAATAATGGTTAATTTAATGAAAAAGTATTGTGCAAGTCAAGAAATACTAATATTATAATTATAGAAATGGGGTAACGCCCCAACCCTAGAATACTGGAATTATTTAATTATTTTAATAAATTGGAATTTTTATAAGGAAATATATCATGATGGACCGATTAGTTTGTCATCGTTGGAAAATATATTACATACATGAAATTTACATCATAGTTAAAAAAACTAAATACAACATAGAGAGTCCTTTGTTAATGACATTAATCATCATGATTAACAATAAATATCAGTTTTAATAGACATCATGGAATCCCAAGAAATGAATAAAAAGGGGGTGAGATAAGAGCCTCAATAATGATAAAAAATTCAACAAAAGATTTCATAAATAAGAATGAACTTTTAAGGAAAGATATATTATATCATAAGAAAATAACCTTAATTAAAAAAATCCAACAAAGGATGTTGACATAGATGAAAATTATATAACAAAATATTTAAAAATTGTTTAGAGAAATATCTTTTTTTACATTGAAATCATTTGAATGAAACAAAATTTTAAAAAAAACCATTTCTTTTCAAAATAAAATTATAAAATAGTGACGAAATATTTAAAATGGAAAGGAATCGCGAGGGATGAAAAATTTGTTCGTGTCTCACGAGAAATAAACATTCCTTTCATCGAAAAACCCATAAAGTACCTCATTTAGAAAATGAAAAAAAATATTGTTTCAAATTATTTTATAAAAAGTTATATGTGGGTAAAAATGACTTTAATAAATAATAGATTAATAATATGAATATTTTGAAAAACATTTTCACAAAACATAGACATGGATGAAATGTATTCCTCATTTGATACTTACGTATAAAAAATCACAAAAAAATTAGATTGTAAAATTAACCTTTATATAAAACTATAAACGATTAATTTTCAACAAATTTCAATGTATGTAAAAATAGACAAAATTTGAACTTTATTATTCTTTTATATCATATAAATAGTCAGGTATAATAAGATCAATAATATTGAAATTGATAAAGGATTAATTATTTAAACATTCAAAGTGTCTCATACCACTTTGAACATTTAAACAATAAGACAGATATATTCAAACGAATCATTCAATACCATTAAAATAAATTTATTCATGATGTGAAATATAATAGGTTAAGTAAACACCCTAAACAGAAGAAAAATATTTGTGAACCTGGATTATATCTTATGAAAATTAAAATTGAGATGTAATTCCCTTTACCTTAGGTGTGATACTATTCGTAGATGTATGTAACTCATGTATAATGGTTCTAAAAGTATCAATAACTTATTAAAGAATCATAATAATATTTATTATATCATATATGATTCATTTATGACTTTATATTACCCATTTATTAAAAAATCCAAGATAAATCAACATTTAGAGTAATAATTTCTTGGTTTATCGTACATGATTTGACAAGTAATTATGGATAATATAAATTAGATCATAATTTAATTACTTCCATAATCTATTAGAAGATTTATATATCTTATATATTCAGTATATATATATAATATATAGATATATAAAATTTTCTACAACGTTCATTGAGTTGGTAACCAGTATGTACATAAGAACGTTGTTTTTGTTTTCTTGTCATATTGAATGGAAGCATGTAAATGAAATATATATATATATATATTATAGTATAATTATTATAATATATTTTTAATTTTTATTAACTATATATATATTTATAATAATTCTTGAGTGGTTAGAATTGAAGATAATCACATCGTGTTGTGGAGACGGTAAGTTGTACGTACGCACAATCGATTGTATCATTCTGTAATTGTTAAGGGGGTAAGAAAATGGATCATATATTTATTATAAAAAACATTTTTCATGTCATATTAATTATTTATATTCATTTTATTAATAATAATTCCCATAAAAATAGGTAATAGATGAAAAATAAATTACACAGTAATGTGGAAATGGTTAGTCGTACATACACATGCATGGGGATACTATTTTTAGTAGGATGGGTAAATGAAAAAATATGGTTTTAACGTAACCATAAAAAAATATCATAATATATTATAATATGGATTTATTAATTTTGTATTGAAAAAACTTATGAAAAGGAATTTTAAGAAGAAATTTAACTTTGAAATAGTTGGAAAAACAATTACCTCTTCTTCGAGTGCCTCTTTTTGATTTTCTCAAAATGAATCTTATATTGGATTTCATCCCAAAGTATAGAAACTAAGATGAAGTGATGTATTTTTTAGGAGAAAAGGGTAGGGTTTTTCTGATCCAAATTGAATTAGAGGTGTTAGTAAAAGAGAAGGATTTATGCCCTTTTATATGAGAGGGGAGGGACACTTTAAAAAATTATAAAACTATTGATTTATTAGAAATTGATTATAGATTTAAAATAGCCCAAATATGACTTAATTAGATTATAATATGGGGATGGGTCTAAATCCTCTCAGCCAACTATTATGTATACTTGTGTAGGTCACAATATGGACCTTATCTTTTGGCTTTAACCCTTAATTGAACAATTTTACTCTTATGGTGACTAGTTTTCTTTCTAAACTATATGGATAATATAGAAACTATAAAATTCCAAAAGAACCCAAATTTGATCATTTATGACATATATAACACTATACTAGTTATTTTTCCAAAACATTATATTTTAATTACTTGAATATCAACTAATAAAATAGTTTTTATTTTCAAATCTCATTTATGTTAATTTTGACACAATTTAATACATTATTTATGTTAAAGTCATAAAAACGTTATTCTTTATAAAAAAAATTAATGCATCCCTAAAATAACAATTTCTTCCCAAAAAATCATGGATGACATCAAGTATTTTAAATTATTTTTATTTTAATACTATTAATATCATTTAATTGATTCTTCCTTTAATAAATTAATTACTTCATTGTCATTATTTCACCATTTATTTTAATTATTTATTTCTTAATAATAAAAATATATTACCATTATTTTATATTTATTTTAGATTTCAAATACAAATTTTTTTGACCATATCACTCATATAATTTCATATTAAAAATGATATAGTTATTAAAATTTGAATATAACATTTTTAATTATTCTTTAAATAAAATATAATAAATGTCCTAATCTAACAAAAGTGGCATAAAATGGAACATATTTTTGACATAATATTTATTTTTTTCACGAAGCACTTATCAAATAAAATTTGGACATGTGTTAGGGTAATGTTATTATAATATTATATTATTTTTACCTTTAATTACCCAATTTACCATTTACCGTGATAGTTAAATGATACTTTACTGAAGTTAATATTCAAAAAAAATAAGTTGAACCTATTAGATAAAAAATTTCATATTAATTAAAACCAATTATATCTATTTTTCAAAAATCAGTTCACAGATGTGGTAAAATTACCATTAATACTAATCTCGCAAATGTGTTTAGAAGACTTTCAAAAGTTCCATAATTTTTAATATCTAAATCTAATATAAATAAATTATTCCAATAATATACGTTTGAATAATATATTTATTATTTATCTATTTTGAATTTAAAATCAATTTAAATTAAAATAATTATTTAAATTAAAAAGTCAGTTTTTAACAACAATGCTACATTTTTCGCTATTCATCTAAAATTGAAACATTTCAGAAAAATAGAGAAAATTCACTAAAATATAATTTTGATATTCTGAACACAAAAATAAATTATATTTTTGGAAAAAATAAAAATTTTGTAATGTAGTTAACACTATTCACAATCCCTTTTTAAACGACTAGTTTGATAGGTTATAGTTCGCTCGAACTTGGTGTTGCGTATAGTGCAAGAGTTTGAATTATTTAAAAAGAATAATTCCATAGAATCTTGGGATATTACATTTTTCATTCATCATATAATTTCATCCTCAAAATTTCTAGAATATCACTTCATATAAATAATTAGGTGGTTCTTCATCATACGTTTCCCAGGATCCCACGTCCCCTCTTGAATTTTATGGTTTCTTCAAAGAACCTTTTCCAGTGAAGATTCTCGATTCCTTGACGCTTTTTCTCTGGTATCAAGAATCTTGATAAAATTTTCAAAATAAGATAGAATGAGTTATAGTTCTATTTCTTCATAGGTGAGGATATTTTTTGGTTCCAACATGTATTTCATTAATAGTGATATGTGGAACACATCATTGAACTTTAGATCTACTTAGTGGCATTACCAAATGGTAGGGTACGGCTCCAATTAGTTCCTGAATTTCAAATGGTATGTTTTACCTAGGACATAATTTAACCTTTTAAATAAATTTCATAACACCCTTCCTTGGATATAACTTTAGGAAAACATGATCTCTCAATCGAAATTCTGAATCCTTCCTTTGGTTATCAACAAATCTCTTTTTCGTACATTGAGCTATTTTGATATGAGATTGAATAATCATTACCTTTTCCATTGTTTCCACAACATGTTCTGGATGTATGAGTTTTATTTCACTAACATCATCCGAACAAGTTGGTGTGAGATATCTATTTCTACATAATGCAACATATACTATCATTTAAATATTCTAAATGGAATCTATTATTATAAGTAAATTTTACTAGTGTTAAATACTGATCCCACATACCATGAAAGTAACGTGAGAAAGATCTAAACTTTTTTTCTAATGTTTTTATAGTCCATTTTGGTTTCCCATTAGTTTAAAGTTTGTAGGGAGTTCTCAAACATAGCTTAGTACTTACATCCTTCTGAATACTTTTCCAAAGTTGTGATGTAAAACAGGGATCATGATCAGAAACAATTTATTGGGGAACACCATGAATTTTTAAAACTTCATTAATATAAAGTCTTGATAAATACTCAGGTGTTAAATATTCTCTTATATCAAGAAAATTTGTTAATTGGGTAAGATGATCAATAATAACCCATATCACATAATTATTTATGTGAGTATTTGGTAGCCACATGAAAAAATTCCATCGTGATATCATCCCATTTCAAAATATATATAGGAAGAGGATTCATGACTCCCCTAGAATGTTGACTTCCATCATTCCCCTATTAAAAAATCAAAAATCTCGACACATAATCAGAAATCTCCATCTTCATGTTGTCCCACCAAAAAGGTTCCATAAAATCTATATACATCATAGTTCTACATGGGTGTATACAGAAATTGGAGCTATAATAATCATCCAATAATTCTATTTTAAGATCACTTATAGAGGTAACATGAATCCTCTTCCCAAATTTAGGAATTCTATCTAAACATACAAATTTATTCACCCTCCTATCATTCACAGCATTAATTTTCATTTGAAACACGTCATCATGGGACTGGGAACTTTTTATCCTTTCCAGTAAAGATTTTTTGGAAATAATTTGAAAAATAATTGACGTTTCAACTTTAATAATAAATCCCATATCAATATTTACTAGATCCATGAACATAGGATCCGTTTCTACTCTCATTTTTTTCAAAACTCCCTAGTCCTTCCTGCTCAAAGCATCTTACACCTTATTCTCCATCCCAGTGTGGCAGTGTACTGTGATATGATAATCATTGAGTAACTCAAACTATCTCCTTTATCTCATGTAGTTCTATTTCTAGGAGAAAATATATTTTAAACTCTTTTGATAAATATATATGTCACATAATTCACCATATAGATAGTGTCTTCATATCTTTAGAGAAATGATTACTGTAGCTAACTCAAGATCATAATTTGGGTAGTTTTGTTCATGATTTTTTTAAGTTCCTTGATGCATGATAAATAACTCTATCATTATTCATAAGAACACAAATATGTTGCTTCCTTAATTTATCTCTATAAATCACAAAACCATAATTTCCAGATAGTATTTTCAATATAAGAGAATTGAAAAATATTCTCTTAAATTATTCAAAACAATATTCACACTCTTTTGTCCAAAAAAATCAACCCCTTTATGTGTGATCTTCGTTAATGGGTTATAAAATTAGGAAAAATTCTGAATAAAATGCAGATAATAACCAAGTAAACCAATAAATCCGTGTACCTCAGTTATGACCATCGGTTCCAGGCAATCATTGATTGGCTTTCTTTTTGAATGATCAACAGTGGTTCCATATTTTGAGATAATATGTCGAAGAAAAGAAATTTCCTGATGCTAAAATTCACTCCTATTTAATTTTACATATAGCTCATTTCACATAAGAGTCTTTAGAATAATCTGTAAGTGGTATTCGTGGTCTTTGTAGATTTTTATGTATGCCAAGATATTATCAAAAAATATTTTGAAAACATTTTCAAGATATTTATTGAACTCTCTATTAATTTGGTACATGAAAATAAAGGGTCCATTAGTCATCCCAAAAGAAATTATTATAAACTAGTAATGTCCATATATGGGTTGAATACAGTTTTTGGAATATATTCCTTCATTACACACAATTGATGATATCCATAATGAAGGTAAATCGTTGGAAAATATTGAGTTCCATGAAGTTGATCAAACAAATAATCAATGTGGGGAAGAAGATAATTGTTCTTTATTATAATAGCATTGATTTCTCTATAAACAATGTATAGCCTCATTGATCTATAGTTATTGTCAACAAAAAGAACATGTGATCCCCATGTAGAAACACTAAGGTGGATGAATCCCTCAATACTCTACACTTATTTTTGTTTCTTCAGTTCTACTAATTACACATTGTCTATTCTATATGGAGTCTTTGATGTTGGTATTTCACTAAGTATTATGTCAATAAAAAACTTAACATCCCTTTTTAGAGGATGTCCAGTTAGGTCCTATGGAAATACATCATTGTATTCTTGTACAAAAGGTACCTATTAAATTGGAATATTTCTTTCATAACATATAGATGATGTTTTCTCTTTATCCCCAAGAATTTCATTTATAATATCTATAATAAGTGAATCTAGATAATAATTAGATAATGAATTTTCTTTCTTAAAGATAATGGATTCTATATCTTCCTAAAAAATATTTTATCCCTTATTCTTTTAATAAATATTTTCATCATATTTTAATTGTCAGTCCATACCAAGTATTATATCAAGGTTAACCATGGGAATGATGATAAATTCAGCAGATAAATTATTTTTATTTTCCAAAATAGGAACTTCCTCACACATATTTATTGCAATGAGACTTCCTTTGTGGATTTGTACTGACAGCTTCCTTGTTAATGTTAATTGGAAATATTTAAATTTCAAATAAAGTTAGGAAGATATAAAGGAACACAAGTATCCAAATTCAAATAGATCTTTGACTAAATTTGATGAAATTATTAATGTACCAACCACAAAATCATTAGTAACTTCAAACTCTGTAGTTGTGATTGTAAAATCATTCCCTTTCTCTCATGGAATTTATTGGGGAAATTTTCCTTGATGCTTAAGACAGTCATTTTCAAAATTTTCCATCTCATTATAATTATATCCTTGAACATTGGTAGCTACTTTCTTTCCCTTACAATCGTAGGCTTGGTGGCCTTTTTATCCACCATGAACCGAATTCCTCCACACCCTTACTAGCCCAACCAATAATGGGGGAGGCCTTTTATAAAAAAGGTAAAAAATTTCCATCCCTAACAGGCTTGTTCCATGATGATTCTTTCCACATTAATTGCATTAAGAAAAATCAAATTTTTCCTTCTTCCCCTTTTCCATATTTCCATTCCTGGAGTGTTCAACATCCCTCTTTTTCGATTTATTTTTTTTATTTCAAAAGACATAGAGAATTCATAATATGTCTTGATATCACATTAAAATATTCATTTGTAAGATGAGAAAGATTGTGAAAGTAGCTTCCATTTAAAGAATGGTTTTCTCCCATCAAAGAATATATCAATCTTAATTATAGGGTAATGTGTGGAATATGTAACATTCCTTTATAACTTTGTGAAGTTAGCTTCATAATTTTCAAAAATTCTCATCCTCCTTCTGACTCAGACTAAGAAATTTCCTCTGCATATATGAAGGAAGATCATGAGAAAAGTATTTTTCTAGGAAGAGTTCTTTAAATTCCCCCATTCTATGTTTTCTATTTCTTCATCTTTTTTCATGTTTCTAATCAATGACCACCATTGATCCTTATCTATTGAGATATGATAAACTTACATGACAAATTTTCCCCTTTCATTACTCCCCAAAGAAATAAATGTTTTCCTTAAGTAACTTATCCATTACTTAGCTAGAAATTGATTTTTGTCTCATTGAATGTTGGAGGTTTTTGTCTCATCAACCAGTCTAAAATTTATAATCCACCTTGTTGATCAGGCTGCTTAATATAGGTATGGTTATTATTCATAACCGAAGTCAACTATCCCAATATAGTTATAAGTTTTCAACACTAGTTTCAGCTTCTTCTCTAATATAATTATCTTGAATAGGAGGGTAATCCCAACATAGATTATGTGTGTTGATATAGTTTTCATTACCCCCTCTCAAAGGCATTTCTAAACAATGGCCTATAGAAGATTAGATTATAACATAAGGTATAATCCAAAAACTAAAATATTATTAAAAATAATTAAACAATTTATGCATATCTAATCTCATATTCATGAAAATGGTTTCATTGGGAACATATTTACCCATAAATCCATCATAATAGTTTGTAATGTAATTTTGAATTATCCTAAGTATATCTCCCATGAGTGTCAAACCATGGGTATATTAATGTCCATTTTAGGTATTAGGTTACCCTAAATCAAGCCTAAAATAGATTGTAATAGTTATTAATCCTCAGTACATCTGTTCGAAAATCACATCCACATGTAGTATCCAGACAGGGATGTATTTTCTAGGAAGACAAAAATAATCTCCAACTTACCAAAATTCTAGGACATTATTCTATACGTCCCCTAAAAGTATATCTTAGGTTTATGTTCCTTAATCTACGTTTTATGAATATAGTTTCCAATGATGTTTTTAAATATCATATGATACCAACTATAACACACCGACCCCATAATCCTATTATGGGAACATTATTTGAATAAATTTTCATGATTACAAGGAATGATATCGTAAAGGACCGATCATTTTAGTAGTCTTGGAAGATTGATTACATACAAGAACATTACATTAAAATTGAAAACATGAAATAAAATAAAGATAATCCTTTTCAAATGTAATTATTCTATAAGATTAACCCTACATATTATTCATAATTCACATCTTAGTATCCTGGAAAAGTAAATCATAATAAAGGCATGAGATCAAATTATCTGTAAGGGAAGACAATAATGTATAAGTATTCAAATATAATGAAATTATTTTTGGACAATATATAAAACTAAAATAGAATACATGTAAGCATAATATTCAGCATAATATGGAAATAATAAATCTAAAAATATCAATTAAACATTCACATGGAAATTATACTAGTCGAATAATCACATGTAATATCAATAATTGATCTCATAGCGATGGATTGCATAATTCCAGGTGTTATAACCATATAATAAATGTGTTGTTCCAAGACAATACATAAATAGGTAAAAACCAAAATTAGTTTGTCTCATGATAGCTAGAAATTATTCGAGGGTCTATATCGAGCATTTTTATATACTTACTAATTCCAATTCATTCCTCATATGAATGATTAAAACATAAGCATGATAAAAATACATATTAAAACTAGCTTTTTAAATGTTAATACTTTAACAATAAACCATGAATAGAATAAAAAATAGAATATCCATTGTAAATTATATCATAAAACATTAAATAAAATATGTTAAATTATATCATAAAAAAGGACCTAAATTAAAAATAAAATACAATAAAGGATTTGTATATATATGAAAATAATAAAATTAAATCATTAAAACTCATTGAGAAAAATATCATTTTTTATATTGAAATAGTTTAAAAGTCTAAAATTTTTAAAAAAACATATCTTATAAAAATAAAATTGTACACTTGTAAAGGAATATTCTAAATATTAATGCATCATGATAGAAGGAAAAATCCAATAATTCCACATAAGTTAAAAAATAATTCCCTTCATAAAAATTGATATAAAGGATCTCATTTAAAAAAAATAGTTCTTACAAAAAAAATTATAAAATCTAAAACATGGGTAAAAATAAATTTGATAAATTTTAGAATAATTGTAAGAATTTTTTGAAATATACTATTAATAAACATATTGATTAATGATATGTACTCCATAGTAGTTACTTATGTATAAAAAATCCTGAAGAAAAAAGTTATTGGGAAATTAATCCTTACGTAAAACCATAAAAATTTCCCTTTAAAAAAATTTGAATGAACTTAAAAATAGATACAAAATGAACTTTATTTTCCATTTATATCCATATAAATAGTTATATAGAAAAATATAAATAATATTGAAAAGGAGAATGGTTGAATTCATTAAACATTCAATGAATCCCATACCACATTAAACATTTAAATTATAACACTGATATCTTCCAATGAATAATTAAATATTAAGAAGAAAAATTTATTATTGATATGAAATATAAAAGGGATATTAAACACACCATGCATAAGAAATAGGTGGTGAACAAGGCTTATATCTCACAGAAATTAAATGTGGGACAAAATTCCACTTACCATAGGTCTGGCACACTCCGTACATATCCAAAACACATGTATAATGATCTTAAACATATTAATATGTTATAACAGAATCATAATAATATTTATTATATCATATATTATTCTTTTATGACTTTATATTACTTATTTATTAACAATTACATGTTAAAGCAATGTGTCTGGTAATAATAGCATTGTTTATCATACGTGTTTTGAATTTTTATTCTTGATCATTTAACATAGATCGTGATTTACTAACTTAAAAATGTATAAAATGATTTAAATATCATATATATTCAGTATATATATATAATAGATATATATGTGAAATGGCATACACTGTTCATGGATATTTTAGGTCATACTTACTCATGAACGTTCTTTCTATTTTCGTATCGTATTGAATGGAATGATGTAAATTATATATATATATATATATATATATATATATATATTATTCTAGTATAATTATTATGACATATATTTCATACTTATTAACTATATATATTTTTATAATCGTTTCGGAATGATTAAAATGGAAGATGAATCTCATTGCATTGTGTAGACGGTAAGCTGTACGTATACACGAGCGATAGAATCATTCTGTGATGGTAAAGGGGGGTATAGAAATGGATGTTATATTAATTATAAATAATAATTATAATGTCATATTAATTTTTTATATAAATTATTTTAATCATTATACCAATAAAAAAAATCATATATGAAAAAGAAATTACACGAAAGCATAGAGATGATAAGTCGTACGTACACAGACATGGTGATATTATTTATTATAGGATGGGGAAAAGGAAGAATAAAGTTATCCCATAAGAACAAAAACACCTACACATATTTTATATTTAGGTTTTATTATTTAATTATTGTAACAACTAAGGAAAATAAAGAAGAAGAAGAAAAGAACTATGAAATAGTTGGCAAAACAATTACCTTTTCGTCGAGTGTCTCCTTTTGATTAAAAAAAAGGGACTCCTTAGGTTGTATTTCTACCCAGTGTATGGCCACTTGAATGAAGTGAGGGATGTTGGAAGGATACAATGACATGTTTTTTTAATTAAAATGGATATATAGGTTTGAATAAAATAGAAGGAGTGATTTCCTATTATAAGATAGGGGAGGGGCACTTTAAGAAACTCAAAAACTATTAATTTATTAGAAATTGACTTGATTTAAAATAGCTCCAATTTGATTTAATTCGAAGATACGATGTAGATGGGTCTAAATAATATCAAAAAATTATTTTTAGACATGTTTAGGTCACGTTACTAACCTTACATTTTGTATTTAACCATTAGTTAAACAATTTAACTTTTACCCTGACTACTAGTCTTTTTACACTATAGGGTTAATATAGAAACTATACAATACCAAATGAACCCTAATTTAATAATTTATGACATATTTAAATCCATCATATTAGTTTTAATAAAAAATATATTTTTATAAATTTTCTATCATTTAATTATATAATATTCATTAAAAAAATAAAATTTTGTCAATTTGGACACCTTTTAATACATGATTTATATTAAAGTCATTGAAACTTGATTTCTTTGGATTAACTACATTAAATCATCCCTAAAATGTAAATTAATTCTAGAAAATTCGTGTCTGGCATCAAATATTTGAAATTAATTTTATTTTAATATTATTAATATCATTTAATTCATTATTCCTTTAATAAATTAATTAATGCGTAATCATTGTTTCTCCATTTAATTTAGTGATTTATTTCATAAATTTATAAATAAATTACCATTATTTAGATAATGATTATATATTTCTAAATAATATTTATAGATGACAATATCACTTATAAAACATCACATTAAAAACAAAATAGTTAATAAAAATGAATAATGACATTTTTAAATCTTCTTTAAATAAAATATAGTAAATTCCCTAATCAAGCACAGGTGGCCTAAAAATATCATATTTTCGACCCAAGTTGATTTTAGTCAAAACAACATATCCAATGAAATTAGGACAAGTGTTAGGTTAATTTTATAATAATATTATATTATTTTTTACATTTAATTACATAACTTACGATTAACCGAGGTAAATAATTTTTTTACATAGTTAATATTCACCAAAAAATTATTTTGATCCTATTACATCAAAAATATTAAACTAATTATAAAAATTCATTTATATACTTTTTATTTTCAATTCAATAAAATCATAAAATTATGTTTAATTCTAATCCCCAAGATGTGTTTATAAGACATTCAAAAGATCAGTAAATTTTTATATCTAATTCTATTTTAAAAAAATGATTCCAATAAACTTAATTAAACTACTATATATATATTATGTATCTATTTTTACATTAAAATAAATTTAATTTAAAATAATTATTTAAATGATAAGGTTGGTTTTTAACAGAAATCTAGTATTTTTCATTATTCATTGAAAATTAAAAAAATTAAGGAAAATAAGAAAAATTTCGTATGAGAAAATTTGGTATTAATAATTTAAAAATGAAGTGTATTTTAAAAAATAAAATTTATATATTTTTTAATGTGGATAATAATCTTCACAACCACTTTTTAAATGTTGAGTTTTGATGGTCATGGTGCACTCAATCTTGGTGTTACGTGTAGTGCATGATATTGATTTATTTAATAATAATCGTATCATTGAATCTTGGGGTGTTACACATGGGGGTTTGATAGGATTAAATATGTAATAAATGGAACATGTGGAATTAATTATTTCTTACCCTAATGGTATATAAACACAATTATGTTATTTTTACGAAACCTAATTCAATTTATGTTTTGTACAACAAGATCCGGATAGAATCCTCTCAAGCCGAAGAGATATCCCCCTCCTATATCACTCCCAAAAATAGAGAGAGATATACCTCCACCTTCCACTCTCAAGTCTATAGAGATCAAGGATAATCCTTTGGAAGAAATTAATATGGTGATCAATGGTCAATGGGGCAAGTGAGATGTTCTACCATACTAACACACAAAGATTCCTATAGTGTCATTCAAAGATTTATGGAACATGTGTTGATCACTACAAAAGGTAATATATTCATGATTACTAAACTATAACGATGGTATGATGTATATTATTTGTGAGGTATATTAATAAAGAAATAATTTCACATTGTGTAATTCATTAATTGCCTAAATTAATTATAAATAATATGTGATGATCCTAGACATTGGGTTTGGAGTTTATAAATTGTTCATATTCTTTAATTCAATATTGTTGATCATATAATTTATCACGTTGTAAATATCATATAAATAATCAGTCATGACAAAAAAAAGTTGGTCATGACCCATCACATGCTTATGGTACGCTCAGAACCTATGGAAATAACATACACTCCATTAAATCAATTAAATGGTATTTAACTCAGTAATTTCATAATACCCTTGGATAATAATTTAATTTATATGGGGTTTATCATGTTATAATTATTTTCGGAACTATGAATCTTTTCTAAAAGTGGATCAATTTGAATGGATTTGGAAACAAATTTTCAATCAACTGGTTCTTTACTGAATAATGAATTATTTGTTTTAAATGGAACTCATATGCATGGATGATGATTGTCAAGGTTCTATATCTCCCACAAATATTTTTTTTTATGTTTTACATATCATGAAAAAGAAAATTGTAAACATTGTTTGGATTATTCAAAATGGAGTGGGAATTATTGTGATTTCTCACATTTTTTAATTCATGGATATGATTGGGTTTGGTCAAAAATGTGTGTTCAAGAATGTGGTTTATCAACAAGATTTAATATTCTTATGTTTTTGGAAAAACCATATACTTATTATTACTAATATGTTATACTCTATTTTCTTATGTTTATTTATTCATGTTTCCACACTCTCTTAATCCATTTATAATTTTATTCCATTTCGTATTCTATGACTAGTTGTTTATGATCTTAGCCTTATTGGGATTTATTTTCTTATGTATCTTGATTTTACCCATATTTTAATATTGTAATCACTTATGATATTTGATTGGTATCACTTATGTTTAGCCTTACTGACCATTTGATACACCCCTTTCTTTTGATTCAATTCCCCTAGGTTATAAGGATATGAAAAGTATGAAATTTCTATATGTGTATGGTATATGGATAATTGGTGGAAAATGTTGAATAAGTTTTTTGGATTATGTACTGGATTGTATTGTATAAAAATACTGAATATTAGTTGAAAAGGTCATGTGTGTTCTAGTTTACATTTTTTTCCCAATTCTCGAAAACTCCAAACTTAAAAGATCATCGAAATGTGTTGTCATGAAATATTTTCATTATGTTATTTTTATTGAGAAAGTGTCACCCTTGGGGAGTGTTATTCATACTAATTAATTATTCTCACAAAATATATAGAAACTTCTCTCAAAAAGTTCTCTCACTTCATTTATTTGTTTTTCCCATCGTTATACTAGAATTTTAGGTGATATACAGATAATTTTTTGTTAATTCCATGAGATAAGTTAGATACCCAAATTGTTTTAGTTCTAATGATGTAGTGGTTTGATGTCATGTTTGGAACTTCACCTAATATTTTTTTAGTTTCCCTATCTTTAAACTTGTTTGGATTTGAAATATTTTTCAATATATTTATATATCTTATAATATATGTTTATTGATATTTTATGTATTAATTTATATATTTTAATTATTAATATTTTAATTTATTTACATATGACATGTTTAGTTTCTGATTTATTATTGAATATATAACTTATGGACGTGTCATATTGAATTTACAATAGAATTAGGTCATTAATTTCAATAATAAATGAGTTGGTATATTGTTACCTAACTATAAATTTATGTTGATGGTGTAATTCATCAGCCAGTGGGGACTAGGGATCACTCATAGGGTCATTAGAATTTTCATTTTGGTAGCGTATGGAAATTTTTTTAAGGTATTACACAAAATGGCTTCAAAGTGATGTTAATGTTTGAGTGATTTTTTCCCAATATTGAAGGTTGGGTAGTTAGTATTTCATAAGTAACCCATAAAAATGTAAATTGATCCAATATAGAAGATGATCAAGCTACCCAGGGATGTTTGGGCCCTTAGTATTTAAGATATGTTTAAGTGATCATTTCATTCACTTAACTTGGGTAATATAGAAATAACTAATGGTGTGTATATAGGAATCAACAGGGACTAAGAATATCTTTTTTCATACATCATGTTTGGTTTCTATAGGTAGGAATATGTATGATGTCAGGCCATATTATATTCATGTTGGTATTTTTATATTATAATTAGAAGTAACTGAGGTTTTTATAAACTGAAACATCAGAAACATATATATATATATATTGTTTTTTTATATATAAATATATTGGTGAGGATTAGGTTAATAAAA
The DNA here is from genome assembly GCA_963277665.1 of Viscum album. Taxonomy (NCBI): domain Eukaryota; kingdom Viridiplantae; phylum Streptophyta; class Magnoliopsida; order Santalales; family Viscaceae; genus Viscum; species Viscum album. The sequence goes on from OY728145.1 coordinate 1,721,776,083, forward strand.
AACAATATTTAATTCCATTTATTAAGAAATAAATTATTATTCAATAGATATCTAGTCACTTTTTTAAGAGTTTACATACTAAGTATTCTTTTTTTTCCTATTTTATTATATTCCTTATAAATTGGGTAAAACATAATTTTCAAAGTATAATGGAAAATTGATTTTTAAATTAGATTCAATTAGGGTTTTAAAATAATGTAGAACCTAATGTACTGTTTTTTCATGATATATCGTTCAAAAGGTATATATATTTAAAAAAAGGTAATCTAGGTGGTATGTTTCTTCAAAATAGAATTTCTTACAAAATTGAATATCAAAATTTGGTATTTTTATAAATAAACAAATAATTCATTTTTAAATTTGAGAATAATTTTTTGTTAGCCTATTCAATGTTAAATATTTTAAAAAATCAAAACTCATTGGTATGCTAGTAATATGAAATAACTATTATAATTGAATAAATGGGACTACTATAAGGTGTTTTCTGATTATTCATCATAATGTAGATTTTTTTTTCAAAGGAAGAAAGAAGATACAATGTATACAAGGCTAAAAAAGAAGTATGCCAATGAAAGAAAGATACTAAGGGGGTCTCAAATAGTGGAGACTGAGGGCATCACCTCTGATAATGTCCACCCCTTCCACCTTCAAACTAAGAAGATCAGGAACGACTAAGCATTCCAGACCAAGAATATCCACTGAGGTTATGTAGTCTGGCACCTTGTTCCCCTCCTGCCAGGTATGAGAGACCATGATAATGTCCCCCAAAAAGGCACGACAGATTCTAATGGTATAAACAATAGAACAAGTAATATTTCTCATACCAATAAGGGCATTGTGTAGAAACAACGAGTCTGTTCCAGCTTCCTTGATGTCCAAGCCTCTCTCCCTGCAAATTTTCAGACCATTAAACATGGCCATGGATTCTTCCTGAAGGGTCAAACCCTGATCAAGCCTAATAGAGAAGGCCAGAATCAATGATCTGTTATCAACACGCACAACCCCACCGCCACAAATACATCCTGATACACAAGACCCATCATTCTTGAGCTTCAAGCCCACTGAAGGGGGGGGGGGGGGGGCGCCCGCATACATAGTTGCTCAGGAGGTGGATGTTCACCTGAGGGGAGCAGCGAGGAACAGACTTGAAGCGCTTCAAGAAGGGATCCTCTCTCCAGTTATCCAGTGCCCTGACCTGGTCGATGAGAAGGATTTTAACCTTGAAGATAATCAAGAGACCAGTCGAGACTACCCAGTCGTGGATCCACTTATTGCGCGCTTGATGCATGCACCAACACCCTCATTGTAAGATAGTGGTATGGGAAGACCTATCCAAGCCAACATCACCTGAACCATGGAACCATCGATCGAGGAAGGGATTATCAACCATGCTCAGAAGTAGATAGAATTATATTTACTAAAGAAATCCCCAAACACTATGATCCCACTCGCATTCAAAGAACAGATGGCTCGAACTCTCCACCTTATTTGATGGTATACAAAGGCATATGGTGATAATGTTAGATCCCATTGTATTTGTGTCTCATGGTATTTTAGTATCATTCATTAGATTTAAGTGTCATTAATTGAAATTTATATAGAGTATTTTAGAAATTTTTAGAGTGTTAGTAGTTTCTATTCCTTCTCAAAATTTGGATTGAGTTTTTTTAATATATAATATCATGGTTTTATTGATTTGGGTCATTTTTTGGAACTATTAATTTGAGAAGGGGTAGTTGATTTTAGAAATTATTTGGGGAGAATTTTGGGTCATGGATAGGTGATATGATCATTATATTGAGATTTTTAATTTGTAATTGTTAATAAATGTTGGATTTGATAGGGATTTTTATGTTAATAATTGCGATTTTAATAGACTTCTTAATGTGGATATTTAAGACTCGGTGTAATCAATAGTTGGGTAATAATCTCCGTAGAAATTTTGGGGATGATAAGAAAAATTTTGGGGAGGTTCTAATGACCTATTTCCCAATTACAATAGTTATATTATAATTGGATACCTAATTAAGAACATATTACATAACAATTATAAGATACTTTGGTTTTTTTGCTCGAGTTGGGGGTTTATTTTTCTTTTTAGGATTCTTATTTAATTTCAGGTGTTTAAGGTTGAATTATTAGTAATTTTTAGATGTGTTATGTGTCATGGTTGGGGTTTGGTTTTTATGGTATATACAAATAGGTTCTAAATATAGGTTACTAATATAGGTGACATAAAGTAACCAATATATGGAAAATGTCAACGGGTTAGATCGGCCAGAGGAAATGGTAGACTTGGGAATCCACTAGGTACCCCAATGGATACAAATAGGGTTCATGATGTACTTGTATTATATTTTTTGTGATTATTTTATGTTATCTTTCCCTTAAAACATTATATCTTCAACTACATCCAACTTTAATTTCTATTATTGTCTTAAGAGGTCTCCCTATTGTCTCATTGTTGTCCCTCCACATTTCTTATTGATTATTATTGGATCTGTTAGTGAGTTAAAAAACAAATATGAGGTAATGTATCCTTATCCTATCCTCTCCCCACTTCTTTAATTCTCTTCAAATTTTTCTTTTGGAAATTTTTCTTTCATAATGAATTCAATTTAACAATTATTGACTTATTCTAAAAACATGTGTATTTTTATTCTATTACTTCAAGGATACCCATGTGGGTTGATTTCCCATCATTCATTATTTTTATTATTTTCATCAATTGTGGTTTTATTAAATTAGTTTTTCTTACTATTTTGGAGTTGATTTTTTATAATATTTTCATGGAGTTTTTAGGTTTTATGTTTACATATTATTTTGTTAATTTTAGTAGATGATTTTCTTGATTTACCATGAATTTTCTTGACCTATGTTTATATCTATTTTTTTAATTAGTTTATAAGAATGATAGTATTTTGTATAATAATTCCAAGGATCTTTTTAGTGAAATTTTCTAATCAAAATATTCATCGATGGTATTTATATTTGGTATCGACTCACCATGTTATTGATAGGTTATTTCTAAAACATAACTACCTTTAATTTTTTTCATTAAATTTACAATGATTCTTATATATATTTTTAATATATCAATGTATATTTTATAAATTTTATATATAATTTATTAAATATTTTTAATTGGGTTTTGTTGATTAAAATGAAAAAATCATCCCCACTAGTGTACAAGGTTTTTTTTATAAACTAGATCATATTGTTGTTCCTTTTCATGATTAATCATTTTTATTAACTTCTTTTTAAATGTTTTCTAGGAAAATCATGAATATTCTTGTAACGCCCTGACCCCAATTACCCAGAGTCGCTGCATTATTTTAATACATTGGCATGATTACAAGGAATCAAGTACCAAAAGACCAATTAGTTTAGATGTCTTGGAAAATAGATTACATACATGAATTTTACATTACACATTATAATATAAAACACAACATAAATGATATTTTGAGAACTCCATTAATCCCATAACTTAGCCCTACTTATAAATCATAATACACTTCTTGGAATCCTGAAAAAAAAAATTAAAACATAGAAAGGAGTGAGCTCAGATGCTTAGTAAGGATAACAATATCGAAAAAACATTCATAAATAAGAATAAACATTTAAGGTAATGTATAAGACTAAAAAAAAGAAATTTAAACATAAACATCAGAATATTATGGAAAAGATACAATAAAATAATTCTATTTATTTATTCACATTTATATTCTACTACTCGAATAATCACATGCAATATCAATAGCCACTTTCATAATGATGGAATACATAATTCCAGACATTCATAACCACATAGTCAAGGCCTTGTTCCAAGACTACAAATAATTTTTTTTGCCAACGCCTTGTGCCAAGACACTAGTTTGTCTTATGAGACCTACTGATGCATCGAGGAGCTATAAAAGGCTCCACCCATCACTTACTAATTCCAATGCATTCCTCATATAAAAAGGTTGAAGAATAAAATAAACATTCATATTAAAACTTGCATATGAAATGTCAACAATTTATCTATAAACCATTAATGGTATAAAAATAGCACATTGATAGTCAAACATAGCAAAACTCATTCAATATAATATGGAAGATTGTATCATAATAAATCAACTTCAAGAAAGTTTAAAATACATAAAAGTAAATTGACACAAATGAAAATTATGAGTAAAATACTTTGAGAGAAATACCAATTTTTCATGAAATCATTTAAAAGTATCACAATTTGTAAAGGAAGTTATTTAAAAGAGATTTTTTAATCAAAGTGTCCCATAACCCTTTGAATCTTTTGGAAATAATTATCATTTCAAAACATTCAAGTCCATATATATAAATACCTAAAATCATTTTTGAAAACATGGACATTTATTAAATGGGTTTAGAAAGATAAACCTTCAAAACATTTAAAATGATGATCTTGTTAAATATACCATCCCATAAAACCATAAAAGATCCCTTTTGAAAACATTTTTATGAAACATGTATATTGATGATAAATATGTCCCAGAAAGTAATTACACATGAACAATCTCAGATAAATAATGAGATTGAGGAAATAACCCTTACCTTGCAATTTCCTATGTCCTAGGGTACTTTTAACCTCCTGTATAATGAGAATTTTATGTTATTAAATTATACCATAACCATATTCATATTTATGATTCACTTATAACTTTATAATACCCATTTAATAATGATTTTCATGTTTAATTAACGTTTCAGGTAATGATCGCTTTCTTTATCGTACATGTTTTAACTTGTTATTCTTGATCTTATCATTCAGATCATGATTTAAATAATTCCAGAATATAATATTTGATTTATATGTCATATATATTTAGAATATAAATATTTATAATAGATAGATATATTAAATGGAAAACACCGTTTATGGAGATGTTAGGTCGTACGTACGCATAATCATTGTTTCTGTTTTCATATCATATTGAATGGAAGTGAATAAGATATATGTAAGTACATATATATATATATATATCCAGTATCATTATTATTTCATATATTACATACTTATTAATTATATATACTTTTATAATCATCGTTGAATGGTGAACGTGGAAATGAATCTCATCGCGCCATAGAGACGGTAATCTGTACATACGCACGAGTGACAATATCATTCTTTTGATATTAAAATCATATATAATTGGATGGTATATCATATATATGGAATCCTTACCATTGTATATTTATTATTTACATCAGTTATACATCATTATTATACCTATCCAAATCATAATGTATTGAATAACAACTACACCACAACGTGGAGGCGATAAGTCATATGTACGCACATGTGGTGACATGTCAATAAAGGATGGATAGAATAATGAATATGGTTGTAAAATATTTATAATAACATTATAGTATATAGAAGATAGTGGATTTATTATTTTAGAATTGAAACAATAAAGAAAGAGGAAGTGGAATAAGAAATGAGATTGAAAGAGGTGACGAAATATTTACCTCATCTTCGGGTTCTTCCCTTTGATTTGATCAAAAGGGCTCCTTAAGTTGGCTTTATGACTAAAGAAAGGACACTAGGATGAAGTGAGGGAAGTTGAGATGATATTTTGGCAGGGTTTGGCCGAGCATAGTGGATTTTATGGTGAGAATTTGAGAGAAGGTGGTGTTCCATTTTATAAGATGGGTGAGGGGAACCTTAGGAAAAGATTGAAATATTATTTTATAATAAACTCATATTCGGTTTATAATGACTCCAAATTGATTTATTTCGAAGCTAAATTGAGTATGGGTCTAAATACTCTCAAAAAATAGGTTTATAAAAGTTTAGGTTACCATTTTAATCATATCGTCTAGATTTAAATCTAAGTTAAATAATTTATCTTTTACTGTGTCTTCTTGTATTCTTACATTATATGGTTAATAAACATACTATAAACTTCCAATAGAACCTCAAGTGGTTCGTCAATGTCATATATAACATTATTTAATAACTTTTTCCTAACCTTATAGTTTTATAAACAGAATATAAATTAATAATATAATATTTGTTTTAAAAACTGTTTTATGCCAATTTTGACACTATTTGGTATTTTGTTTTTGTTAAATTCATAACCACATTTTTACTTTGAAAACAATTTATTTAATCAAGCCTAAAATGTCATATTATCATATAAAATTAGTTTAATTCATTAAAAGTATCAAATTATATTTATTTGGATATTTGTAACATCAATTTTTTTAATCTTTCATTAATAAGGTAATTACTGCATCATCATTGTGTCATAAATAAATTTTCTTTTTTTAATGTCTAAAAATTATAATTAAAATACATTTATGTAGGAAATAGTATTATATTTCTAATTAATATTTATAGTCGAATTTAGCTTATGTATAACCGTATATTAAAAATGATTTAGTTATTAAAATTTGATTTTAACTCTTTCCACTCTTCTTTAAATAAAATAATAATAGCTGTCCTAATCTAATCCAAGTCGACCTAAAGGATCATATTTTCTTCCAAAGGTTTTTTTGGACAAAAAATATGAATCCAATATAATTCGGACATGTGTTAGGGTAATCATAATATCCTTTTTACCCTTAATTACCCTATTTACTTTTAACTATGATAAATAAAAGAAAAAGTTACTATTCACCAAAAATTATTTTCATCTTATTGAACCACATTTTACATACTGATATCAACTGTGAATCTCTGATTTTTGAAATTCTACTCAAAGAAGCGGTAAAATTATGTTTTATGAAAATTTGAAAATACTCTTAGGAGGTTGGTAAAAGACGGTAAAAAGTTCAATAAATTTTATATATATTTAAAATTATTATGAACTAACTCCAATGAATTACATTGAACATATATAAGTATTATGTATCTATTTATACATAAAATAAATTTAAATATAATATATAATTATTTAAATAAAAAGTCAGTTTTAAACAATAACTTACTGTTTTTCACAATTTATCAAAAATTGAATGTTTTCAGAAAAATAGCAAAAAATCACCCTATGCCAATTATGATATTCTGAATTCAAAAATGAATTATATTTTACCAATTTTAAAACATAGAAGTTTAATTAATTAATTTAAAATTAATTCCCATTTTCAAAACCAAAAAACGTATTTTTATGAAATAATAACTATCAAAATATTGACACTTGTTTATGTCTAATTTCAAAGTGAAATTACATACAATGACCATCATTGGATTGAATTGTAAAAATATAATCTAATTATACTTCCAAACCAGAAAAATGTATAATTATACACTATAAATTATTTTTATTAAAAAGTTGTTTTTTGTTAAAATATAGTATTTTTCACTATTCACCCAAATATGAAAGATATCAGAAAAACACAAAAAATTTATTGAGGCTACATTTTTATGTTATTAATCTAAAGAATAAGTTTATCCTGTAAAATTGAACATATAAAAGTTTCAATTTTTAGATTTAAAAAAAGTTCTCCATTAAAAGGTGGTAAAATTGCATTTTCTTAAAAATATTACTTTTGTCTCAAAAAATGAATTTGTTCTTACATTATTTATAAAAAACTCATTATATGGATTCTAAAATTATAATGATTGTATAAAGTTGAAAATTTAGTTAAAACCATTCATAACTGCTTTTCAATGGCAAGTTTGGTATGTAGTTGTGCACTTGAACTCAGAGTTGCGTGTAGTGCAAGTTATTGATTTAATTTGATGAAATAAAGTATTATCAAATATTGGGGTGTTACATTCTTCCCTCCAAAAAATTGAATCCTCTCAATTTGAAATTGTTCTTTGAAAATAAAAGGTTGAAAATAGAAAATACCTTTGTGGAAAATCCCACATCAGAAATTGGGTTAATGAAATTTAGTCATAATAATAGGAAAATGGGAATGAAAAATTCACCACCAAATTATGATCTCTATTATGGGAACATTGGATGAAATTAGAGACACATAATTGGAGGAAAACGTAAATATTTATAGAGAGTAATTGAGGTCATCAGTCACAAAAAATTTTATAATTGAGGGCCTCAAAGCCATCAAATCTATGATGATTTAAAATATCATCAGTTCAACAAAACATAAGGTATTAGGATAACACATTTTTAGTTTTATTTTCCCACAACTAAATTTTAAGAATTAATTTCTTCGTTGATTAATAGAAGAAGTAAAAAAAATATTTGACAAGTAGAGTTCCATCCTTTAACTAATTTCTACCACAAACTCATATTTCTCTCTAAATGATATAGAACATAAAAAATATAGTTTATTTATCCTATTCAAATAGTGTTCTAAAAAATTAATTTATAATTCATCTACCAGACCATTAAAAAAACTAAATTATTCAATTCAGGATATCATGTGGGTCAGCGATAGGTGATACACCCTTTTCGCCCTTTGGTTGTGGGTTCAATTCTCACAGCCTTGTCAGATGAGACAAGTTGCCGCCCGACCTCCAGGTTGTCTGTTTTTATGGAAATCCAAAAATAATATCAAACTACAGTTATCCAAAATACTTCTGTCCAAACGCATAGTCCAAAATTTATAATGAAGGTAAACACAATGAAGATCCTTTTTCCCACATAAGAACAAGTGAAAACCTTCATCGTGTATTCTTTTAAAACACTGCAACATCCTGAATTACTATAAAACCTTATTGATTACATTCACGCTCCCTTATTACTTATAAAATACTAGATATACTCCTTCTATCCAAAAATGTTGTAAACTCCAACAATGATGGAATATACAAATCATTAATCAGTTTCAAGGTAGTCATGAATATAAAATATTATTTATCTAAATCAATCATGTATTATTCCAAAAATCACTACCTTCGTATGAGAACCATATTATAGTTTATCTCTCTCTAAACTATATATTTTCCAAAAATTTAACCTGCTATTGAGTCACTTTTCTTGGTTCCACACAATCTCATTCCCTTAATGAAATAGTACTGTAGTAGAATCCTTATATACTATATAATTCTTATAAAATGTACATAATTAATATAATACTCAAATGAAACAATAATTTAATAACAATGTAAGAAATATAATCCGTCCTCTTCATCATCAGTAGTATCGTAACTTTATTATTATTCAATAGCAATATTTGGGGTATACTCTGATAATTTGGAAATTGATTCATGTAGTGTCCTAACTCCTTATAGATGAAGCATTGTACATTTGAAACCTTTTTCCTACCCTTGCAGTCACATAATTGGTGCCCTTTTTCACCACACTTATAAAAAAATCTCATTCCCTTCAGGAAAGTTCCAGTGTGTTTCTTCCCACAGTTATCACATATGGGAAAATCCTTCTTTTCCCTCTTCCCTTTATCTATCTTTGTCTCTTCCATTCATTTCTTCTTTTTCTTCCCTTCAAAGCCATAGTACTCATGGAATTCTTTACTTATCTTATTAAGACATGATACTATTTATTCATATGTCGGGAATACATGGGAGACTATTTCCCTTATAAATATTGGCTAAATACCATGAAAGATATGATCCTTCTTACTCTTTGGATCATACGTATTGTTGGAGTTCACATTCCTTCTACTAGGCGCCATTTCTATACAATGGCATACACTAGGTCAGTTTATGAATTGCAATGAATAATTCAAAACTTGTACAATACCTAATGTAAATTGAACAGTTTAAGGATATAATCCATAATCACAAAAATATTTCCCTTGAGAAGGAATATACTCATAAACCATTAATAATGGTGAGTAAAGAATATGAGAATTATCTTAAGCATATCCCCCGAGAGTGGCATAACCAAGAGTGTTGCAAGGATCATTGTCGTATACTAGTTCTCGTTCGAGTGTAGCTCAAAGCGGTATTTTCGAGTTTTACCCCTAGGTACATGTGTTCCAGAGCCACCTCTACCTGCTCGTATCCAGAAAGGGATGTATTTCTTGGAAAACTCATAAAATCTCTACAATACCAAAATTCTAGGATTTTATTCTATAATGAAACTAAAAGTCTATCTTCGGGTAATGTGCCCTAATTAGAGTTTATCTAAATCTAGTTTCCAAGGATATTGCTAAACTTTCTCTAATACCAACTTTAATGCCCCGCCCCCAGTTACCCAGAGTCGGTGCATTATTTTCATATATTGGCATGATTACAAGGAATCAAGTACAGAAAGACCGATCAATTTTGCAGTCTTGTAAAATAGATTACATACATGAACATTACATTACACATTAGAAAATAAAACAAAACATAAATTATCCTTTGAGAATTCCATTAACCCCCAAGCTTAACCCTGCTTATCAATCATAATACACTTATTCTAATCTTGAGAATATTAAAACATAGAAAGGGGTGAGCTCAGATGATCAGTAAGGATAACAATATAGAGGAATATTTCAAAAATAAGAATAAAAACTTAGTGCAATGTATAAGACTAAATCAAAAGCCTTTTAAACTTAAACTTCGGCATAATATGGAAAAGATATAATAAAATAATGCCATTTACTTATTCAAATGGATATTCTACAAGTTGAATAATCACATGAAATATCAATAGCCACTTTCATATTGATAGAATGCATAATTCTATATTTTCATAACCACATAGTCAACGCCTTGTGCCAAGACTACAAATAATTTTTTTTCTAAGGCCTTGTGCCAAGAAAGTGGTTTGTCTCATGAGACCTACCGATGCATCAGGGAGCTATAGTGAGCTCTACATGTCACTTACTAAGTCCAATTCATTCCTCATATGAAAAGTTTGAAACATAACATAAACATTCATATTAAAACTTGAATATGAAATGTCAATACTTTATCCATAAACCATGAATGGTATAAAAACAGAACATTCACAGTCAAACATAGCATAAATAATTCAATATAATATGGATGATTTTATCATAATAAATCAACTTCAAACAAGTTTAAAATCCATCAAAGGATGTTGACATAGATGAAAATGATGAGTAAAATGCTTTGAGAGAAATACCCATTTTTCATGAAATCATTTAAAAGTCTCACAAATTATAAATAAAGTTATTTAAAATATATTTATGAATCAAAGTGTGTCATACCACTTTGAAACTTTTGGAACGAATTATCATTTCAAAACTTTTCATGTATATATATATAAATCCTTAAAATTGTTTTGAAAACATGGACATTGATTAAAAGTGTTTAGAAATATAAACCATTAAATCGTTTAAAATGATGATCTAGTAAAATAGACCCTCCCATAAAACCATAAAAGATCCCTTTTGAAAAAAGTTTCATGAAATATGGATATCTATTATAAATATGTCCTAGAAAGTACTTACACATGAACATTCTCGGATAAATAATGAGATTGAGGAAACAACCATTACCTTGCACTTTACTTTGGTTGAGGGTACGTTTAACCTCCTATGTAATGAATGTTGTTTTTTATTAAGTTATACAAGAACCATATTCATATTTATGATTCATTTTTGACTTTATAATACCCATTTAATAATGATTTTCATGTTAAATTAATGTTTCAATTAATAATCGCTTTCTTTATCATACGTGTTTTAACTTGTAATATTTTATCGTATCATTTAGATCACGATTTAAATAATTCCAGAATATAAACCTTGATTTATATATCATATATATTTAGAATATAAATATTTATAATAGATAGATATATGAAATTTAAAACACCGTTTATGGAGATGGTAGGTCGTACGTACGCATAAACGTTGTTTGTCTTTTCATGTCGTATTGAACATAAGTGAATAAGATATATGTAAGTACATACATACATATATATATCATCAGTATCATTATTATGTCATATATTACATACTTATTAATAATATATATTTTTATAATCATCGTTTAATGGTGAACGTAGAAATGGATTTCATCGCGTCGTGGAGATGGTAATCTGTACGTATGCATGAGTGAAAATATCATTCTTTTGATATTAAAATATTATATAATTGGATGGTATATCATATATACAGAATAATAATCATGTTATATTTATTATTTACATCAATTAGACATCATTATTATACACATCCAAATAATAATTTATTGAATAACAACTACACCACAATGTGGAGACGGTAAGTCGTACGTACACACGTGTGGTGACATGTCATTCAAAGGATAGATAGAATAGTGAATATGGTTGTACCATATTTATAATAACATCGAAGTATATAGAAGATACTGGTGTTATTATTTTATAATTGAAACAACAATGAAAGATTAAGTGGAAGAAGAAAGGAACTTGAAAGAGTTGATGAAATATTTACCTCTTCTTCGGGTTCTTCCTTTTGATTTGACCAAAAGGGATCATTAAGTTTTCTTTCTGACTAAAGGAGGGACTCTAAGATGAAGTGAGGGAAGTTGGGAGGATATTTGGTCAGGGGTTGTCAGATCCAAATGGCTTTGAATCTGTGAATTTGCGAGAAGGGGGAGTTCCCTTTTATAAGAGGGGTGAGGGGCACCTTAGGAAAGGATTGAACATTATTTTATAATAAAATCATATTCGGTTTATAATGACTCCAAATTGATTAATTTAGAAGCTAATGTGGGTATGGTTCTAAATCCTCTCAACCAATAGGTTTTAGACAAGTTTAAATTACCATTTTAACCTTATCGTTTAGATTTAACTCTAATTGAAGTAATTTAACATTTACCATCTCTTCTTGTATTCTTACACCCTATGGTTAATAAACATACTATAAACTTCCAAGAGAACCACAAGTGGTTAATTAATGACATATATAATATTATTTATTACCTTTTTCCAAACCTTATAATTTTATGAATAGAATATAAATTAATAATATAATATTTGTTTTAAAAACTCTTTTATGTCAATTCTGACACTATTTGGTATTTTGTTTTTGTTAAATTTATAATAGCGTTATTAAATTGAAAACAATTTATTTAATCAACCCTAAAATGTCATATTATTCTAGAAAATTCTTATAATTCATTAAAAGTGTCAAATTAGATTTATTTGGATATTTATAAAATCAATTGTTTTAATCATTCATTAATAAGGTAATTAATCATCATTGTGTCATAAATAACTTTAATTACTTAACGTCTAAAATTTATAAATAAAATACTTTTATGTAGGAAATATTTTTTATCTATATAATTAATATTTATAATCTAATTTATCTTATGTATAACCCAATATTAATAATGTTTTAGTTATGAAACTTTGATTTTAAATATTTTAACTCTTCTTTAAATAAAATAATAATAAATGTCCTAATCTAATCCATGTGGACCTAAATTATCATATGTTATTCCTAAGGTTGTTTTTGGTCGAAATACACTCATCGAATATAATTAGGACATGTGTTAGGATATTAATAATATAATTTTTACTCTTAATTACCCTATTTACTTTTAATCGTGGCAAATAAATGTAAAAATTACTATTCACCAAAACTTATTTTCATCTTATTGAACCACATTTTTCATACTGATATCAACCATGTCTCTCAGATTTTTAAAATTCAACTCACAGAAGTGGTAAAATTGTGTTTTATGAAAATTTGTAAATACTCTTAGGAGGTGGGTAAAAGAAGGTAAAAAGTTCAATAAAATTTTTATATATCTAAATTTATTATAAAATGACTCCAATGAATTAAATTGAACTTATATAGGTATTATGTATCAATTTTGATCGAAAGTAAATTTTAATATAATAAATAATTATTTAAATAAAAATTCAGTTTTAAACAATAACTCAATGTTTTTTACTATTTATAAAAAATTAAAATTTTTCAGAAAAATACCAAAAAATTTCTATATGGCAATTTTGATATTCCAGATTCAAAAATGAATTCTATTTTACCAATTTCAAAACATATATGTTTAATTACTTAGTTTAAAATAAATTCTCGTTGTCAAAACCAAAATGCGTATTTTTATGAAATAATAACTATCAAAATATTGACACTTGTTTATGACCAATTTTAAAGTGAAATTACATAGAATTACCATAATTGAATTAAATGGAACAAATATAATCTAATTATACAACCAAACTGTTAAAATTTATAATTCTATACTATAAATTATTTTGATAAAAAAAGTTTTTCTTAGTTAAAATATAGTATTTTTCACTATTCACCCAACTATGAAAGTTATCAGAAAAACCCCAAAAATATAATGAGACTAAATTTTTATGATCCAATTCTAAAGAAAAAGTTTATCCTTTCAAATTGAATATATAAAATTTTCAATTATTGGATATAACAAAAGTTCTCCATTAGAAGGTGGTAAAATTGCATTTTTTGAAAAATACTTCTTTTATCTAAAAAAAATAAATTTGTTCTTACATTATGTCTAGAAAAATCATAATATGGATTCTAAAATTATAATGATTGTATAAAGTTCAAAATTCAGTTAATACTATTCATAACCACTTTTGAACGACTAGTTTGTTATGTCATGGTGCACTTGAACTCAGTGTTGTGTGTACTGCAAGTTATTGAATTACATTGAAGAAATAACGTACTATGAAATCTTGGCGGTGTTAGAATTCAATATAAATAATACCTAATATATCAATGTAATGTAAAAATTTCAGGATATTAAAATTCTTGTAAAATTAATATTATATGTGAATTTAAAATATTTTAGAAAATAAGGAACCAATAAATTTGGACATTGAAGATATAGTGTTGTAACAAATAATCATTCCCAATTGGGTTCTTCTAGTTATAGGTTATTACAGACATTATTGATTTCTAATACAACAACTATTTTTCATTAGCTAGTGAATCATTTGGTATAATCATACAATATTTCAGATTTTTGTTATCCTTTTGTTTTTTTATATTTTTGGGATATTCCTAGAAAATAATGAATGTGGATTCTGTTATACCCATGTGGTTCTATTATATAGACTCTAGAAAGGCTGATCAGGGAATAATCATATCTAATTCTTTGGATTAGTTTATTTCATAATACATTTCTTGGATTACATATCAGTTTTATGATGCTTGAATGATATTATGGTTTTTTAAATCATGAATGTGGTATCAAATCTATTCTAATGAACATGTTATTACCATATTATAAATATCATGATAAATAATTTTACTACATAAGTTGTCTTTTTTATTGTTACTATTTCATGTTAGTTATCATGATAGAAGGGGTGCATAACTTCATTCTAAAATGTAAACCATGGTTAATATTTGAATAAATCAAGTATATTAATATATTAGTAGAGAATATAGATCTTGTTATATTTTATTTTTATAAAATTTTTAGGTAGGTCTATTGACATATATATACATGGTTGAATGGGATCAGTGTTTCACATGGACTATTGTACATTCCTTCCCTCTTTCCATAAGATGGTCCTTGGTCCTAACTCATATATACACATCCCCCTATACGAAATATGGTTGTTACATTAAAACTACTTATATTCACTATGATAAGCAACATGGCTTCCATTTCCACACCAGCAGAAATTTTAAGAACTAGTATAAATGTAGGCATTCCAGGTACAAACCCTCTCCTAATTTGTATTTTTACAGTTTAAAGATATTATAGTTACCCAATTAACCTAGATATTGATCTATAACATAAATTCCATATTAATAATCCTCCACAATCATCTTATTTACTATGGAACTATTTTCTTGTATTTATTTAAATGAGTATAGATAATATAGAATACTCTGATTTTTCATAGTTTTTTTTGAGACCTTGATATTGGTGACCATTTTTATAAGTTCGTAGCCTATAACATTAAATATTCATGTAAATTCATATAGAATAATGTTATTACTTTCCCAAAAAACTTTTTGTTATAGATTTTTTGAAAATTATAAAATAATTCCTACATTTAAACCCAAAATCTTATAAAGTTGGTAAAATAAAAAGAGTATAAATTTATTCTATAATATAAATGATTTTAATAAAAAAATTAAATTTTTTAATAGAAAATATTTTCAACACTCTTCTTGGATTATCATTTTCTCTTACATTTCCTTAAACCCTATGAAAAATATTTTAAAATATTGGATGAGCACAAAAATTTTACTAAGGGGAATAAAAAATTAATTTTTTTCATGAATACTTACAAACATATGTAATCATTTTTGCAAATATAAACTTCTCACCCATAAATTATAATATATTTAACTTGGTAAATCCCTATATTTTCCTAGAACATAAAAAACATAAATAAAACCAAACAGGAAACCTGGATAAATAAAATTGTATCCCTCATTTCTACCATATTATTAGAAACCCTTATGACAACCTTATAATGGAAACTTCACGGCTAACTTATGGTGTAACAATCACAATTACACTTTCAATAACCATTACGATCAACTTCCAACAAAAACATAGCCAATGCATTGAACGGAAATATAGGTACCTCCTGTCATTATAAAAATGGAAAAGAACCAGAACATAATCATAGAACAGGAATACTTTCATATAATAAAATTCTTTTTGAATTTTGTAATAATATAAACATAAAAGAGGGTTTGTTAAAGAATATTCACTTAATATAGGTTCATCTTACTTCATGCATTTTCAAATCTCCTCCATAACGGTACATAAAGTGTAATTAAAATATTAAGAAACTATATTCACATTTTTAATTTCATATATTATATGATTGTGATAACTTTCCACCAATTTATCAATAATAGTTTTTTATGCACATTATTTCAGTTTCATTTATTTTGCGGTTTCCAAGGTTGGTTAGTTATAGATTTTCTTGTAAAATGGATGAAAAACTATAGAATTGGAATGAAATGGTGTTAATATTTTCCCAAAATTTTAAGTGATACCATATATAATTTTTTCTGATTTTAGGATGATTCATTAGATAAAAAATTAATGATAAATGTTTGGTTCTTTTTGGTGGGTTTTCCTAATCGTCCAAAACTACTTTCATTTTATTTAATGGTATGGATAGAAATTAGTTATATAAAATTAATAATGTGATAATATAAATATTATTATTTTTAACTATAACAATGGTTTTTTGACCAAATTTTATGGTTGTAATGGAAAA
The DNA here is from genome assembly GCA_963277665.1 of Viscum album. Classification (NCBI taxonomy): domain Eukaryota; kingdom Viridiplantae; phylum Streptophyta; class Magnoliopsida; order Santalales; family Viscaceae; genus Viscum; species Viscum album. The sequence continues at coordinate 1,721,793,119 of OY728145.1, forward strand.
TGAAAATATGGATTCCACGAAAGTGATGAATCAATACGTCATGGACAATGCTTTCATTTTCTATAATAAGAGGTGAAGAGGTCAGGTTTTTATGTGTTTTACCTATTGAACTTATTCTCTTTGAGAACCTTCTTAAAGCCCGTGTTTTTGTCCTTTTGGTGAGACATGAATTTCTTGGAGTGGGGAAGATACTTTTAAATATAATTTTTTAGAATTTGAACAAGATACAAGTCATTGAGGTGTGAGGAGAATAGGTGGTGAGGGTGGTATTTATAGTAATTAGAAAAATACTAAAAAATTACCCTGACCATTTTTTACTATGTAGAATTAAAAAATGTACTCAATTTTATGAATATAAATTTCTAAATACTATAAATATATTTTTCAATTAAAATCATCATTTATTCAAATAAATATTGATTTTAAAATTATAATTGATTTTATAAAACTTGGAAAAATTATTTAATGTCTCATAAAATAATATTATAATCATAAAAAATAAAATACTAGTTTATGAATCAATATTATGAAAATAAATTTTCCTTTAAATAGTTATATTAATGATAATTTTGTAAAAAAATCTGTAAAAATACGAACACATAATTTATCATTTTCAAAACATTTACATACTTATTCCATGATATAAATATATCATATTCTCACTTATAAAATGTTTAAATTTTATTTATACTCCCAATGGTGTGGTTACAATTCTATTAATATAAATTTTTTAATTTTTATAAAAACCACGTATTTTATTATACATTTATAATGATTTTAACTATTTATTTTGAAAATGAACCAAGGTATTTTATTAGTACCTGAGTTGTTATTTTCTTTCCACACTCAAGAAATTTCCTACTCGAAATTTTAATTTACATATTAAACAAGCGAGGATCCCTTTCCCTTATATAATTTTTTGATTCCCATGTTTCATCATCAACTGTGTGGTTTCTCCACAAAACTATAACCTTGTGAATTTACTAATTCCATTATACTTCCTCTATATGATCATGAATTTAAATAGGTTTCTCTTCATAATAATGGTTCTCTTCCCATTGAACAAATTATAGGCTCAAAACATGAGATGAATCTGGAATATACTTTCTTACCATTGAAACATGAAAAACAATATTCACCTAAGATAAACTCGAAGGCAAAGCTACATGGTAAGAAACAAGTCCAATTTTATCTGGGATTTTATAAGGTCAAATGAACCATGTAATAAGATTTCCATTGTTAAAAAAATACATGAATCTTTTCCAAATAGATATTTTAAGGGAAAAATGATCACCTACCTCGAAAGAAAATTCATTCCTCATATTATATGCATTACTTTTCTTCCTTCTAAGTTGTCCTCATATGTATTTGGATCGTGATCACTTTCTCAGCCACTTCCTCAACTAATTCTAGTACCATCAACTTCCTTTCCTAGAATTCTTCATAAAATTATAGATATCAGAATCACTTTACATATAATTTCTCAAAAGAATCCATATGTATACTAGAATGAAAAATATTATAATAAGAATACTCAACTAAAGAAATATATTGATCCTAACTTCCCTAGTAATCTATTTAACAAGAACATAACATTTCTTTCAATGTTGGAACTTTTTTCTCAGTCTATCTATCATATTGTGGATGAAAGGATTTACTAAAATTTAATTCAATTCCTAACAACTTATAAAATCCTTTCCAAAAGTTAAAAGTGAATATGAGATCATGGTAAGATACAATGGAGAGAGGAACCCCAGGTAACCTAACTATCTATTTGAGGTATAATCAAGAAAGATGATTTAAATATATAACATCTCAAATAAGAAGAAAATGTTCATATTTACTCTGTCGATCAAATATAACCCAAATAACATTATTACCTTGAGAAGTATTTTGTATTCCTACCACGTATTCTATGAATATATTTTTCTATTGCCACTCAGTAACTGGAAAGGGATTAATCATCCCCTTTAGTGGTTGTCACTCTACTTTAACCTATTGAAAATTCTAAAATTTCACTATAAAATTAGAAATAACTCTCTTCATTCCATTCAATCAGTAATACTTCTCAAGGTCTCTGTACATATTAGTAATGAAACGATGAAGTGAAAACAAAGATATATGTGCTTCACGTAACAATTATTTTATCACCTATGAATCACAAGGCATGCATAATCTCTTTAGAAATGTCAAAAAACAGTACTTATAAATGTCAAATTCTGGAAACATAGCCTTTTTAAAAAATTATACTTTTTCCTACAACTCACGATCTTCCTTCTATGCTTTTTTAATTCTTTCTAAAATAGATGATTATACTAAATCCTAAAACAAAAAGAGGAATTTTTTTCACCAAAAACATCCAATACAATGTTCATCAAATAATTATTTAAGGTGTCATTTTCTAAATGTAACATGGTTAATGTAGCCTGGTATTTTGGAATTAAATAGTCTACAACTTTGTTTTCTTTTCCTGAATAGTATTTGGTTGTGTGGTAATAATATTTTAGCAATTCCAACCATATTCTCTACCACTTTTTCAATTCCATCAGAGTAAATAAATTTTTTTAATTTTACGGTCTTTATATATTACACATTCGACTCCATATATATTATTTCTCTAAATTTTTAAGGAAAAACCTCATCTAGTAATTCAAGATTATGGGTGGGATAATTTGAATCATGAAGTTTTGGTAGTATTGAAGCATAATAAATTACCTAATCATTCTAAATCAAAACACAACTATATACTTTCAAAGAAGCAACATTTCAGATGAAAAACGCATTATATCAAGAATGAATCACCAAAACCCGAGCATTCACCATCATTATTTTCAGTTACGAAAAATAAACATCACTATCTTTTATCAAAATAAATTTAATCCCTTTTCATGTTAACTTAGTTATCAAAATTTATAACCATATAATGTTTTTAAAAAACCGTTTGTAATAGCCTTCTTATCCATGAAATCTATGAATATTAGTAACATTTTTAGGTCTTGACCATTAATCAACCACTGTTCTAGCAGGATCAACTGTTATGACATCATTATTTACAATGTTTCCAAGAAAATAAATATGTAGCAATCAAAAAACGCAATTTCTAAATTTACCATATAATATATTTTCATTGAGAGATTTCAGGAAAATACTTAAATTTTCTTCATGATCTTCATACCTTTTTAAAAAAAAATCATCAATAAAAACCGCAAAAAATTTATCCAAATATTCATAGAAGATTATATTCATAACATCCATAAATACAATCGGAGAAATTTTTAGGACAAAAATAATAACAAAAAACTCATAATTCCCATATTTAATTCTAAGAACTATTTTTTTAATTTCATACTCTTTAACCTTTAGTTGATGGTACTTGCATCTCAAGTTAATCTTGTAAAAATACTGAGCTCCTTAGAGCTGATAGAACAAGTCATAGTTATGAGGAAATAGATACATATCCTTAACAATAATGTTATTAAACTCTCTACATTCAATACAAAGTATCATAAAGATATATTTATTTTTAATGAACAAAATAGCCTCACCCCGTGGAGGAGTACTTTGACAAAAGAAACCATTAACAAGAAACTGTTGTAACTAATTTTTCTATTTAAGATATTCCACATGAGACATTCCATTAGAGGGTTTTGAAATTGTATTAGCATGAGTGACTAAGTTGATAATAAATTAAACTTCTTGATCATATATAACAATAGTAAAATAATCCAGAAAAATATCTAGGTATTTGTTTACCACTAGAACATCATTTATCTAAGTAGTCCCTTGTTTTCAACAATCTTTTCAAGATAAATTTTATTTATTTCTTTTAATAGTTTCTTATCTTCTTGATATTATATCTATGATATGAGTTCATTCTTGTATAAAAACTCAAAATCATTCCAAAAAACTACTTCTTTAGTTAAATAATCAAGCATATCATGATAAAAATAACACCAATCCATACCCAGAAACACATCAAAATACACCAAGACAAAACTAATAAGGTTTTTCAGTAATTTCATTCCACAGAAAACAACATAAACATTAATATAATTCCTTTTTCCTTAATATTTACCCTATTGTTTTACTATATGTTCTGTTTTCATTCCTTGATGTGAAATAACAAATTTACTTGAATATTTTTCAGAAATAAAGAGATGTGTAGACCTAGTATCAAAAAATACACTAGAATAATATGAGTAAACAAATGAAGAACCTGAAACCAATTCATTGGATGGACCAACATCTATTGACATAGTTATAAATGAATTCACTATAAAGTTTTCTTATAATATGGATTCATTCCATTATTCAAATATTTATTTGGGTAGTTATTTTTATATTTCCACATCTCACCAAATTTGAAACACTTTTCAGTTTTCTTATCATATATAATCATACCAATAATAAGATCATTTTTATTACAATCTTGATCCATATTCCCAAACATAATAAATCGAAAACACTTCTAGGTTTTGTTATTACATTTTCAAGGGTGATTTTTTCAACAATTTACCAAAACTGGATATTGAACATTCTTACCTTCATATTTATTTTTTTAATTAGTACAAATTGAATTCCATCTGAACAATAATTTTTGTTTTTATCAAAGTAAATGTGATCATTCGAAAACTTCATTTCTACCCTCTCATCATATCATAAATTTTTCTCATAACTGTTGAATTCATGGTTAGCTAATTCCTTTGATATCTTCGATTCACACCTAAGTAAAAATGATTTATTTTACTGTCAAGATCTCAATTTAGATTTCAAGAATACCCTTCCAATCATGTGATTAATTATTCATAAAAAACCATTGAATATTCCTCATTTTGTTGGAATTAAAGTAATTACATTTACATAAAAATTCAAACAACTTTAGATAAATATTTTTCATGTAAAATATTCTAAAATTCATCCCATTCTAATGCACCGATCTCATCTCTATCCTAAATATTCATGACCATTGACAACCACTGGACAGATTCAACATTGTAATGGTAAATTTATAGACAAATAATTTTATTTTCTAAACACCCCATTACATTGAATTTCTTTTCAAGTGATTTTATCCACCCTTCATCCACCACCGTGTTAGAAGTTCCACTAAAGGCAGGAGGGTTTTTCCTTATAAAATGTTCCATTAACAATATTTTTATTTTTTGGTAAATTTGGTTATTTTAAATAAGGGACTAGAACATAATTTATATCCAGCTTTAACGAATCTGTTACGTTCAAAAACTTCTCAGTTCAAATTTCCACCATTCCAGGTTAAAAATTAGGAATGGTATTCTCCTCATGGTGCCTTCCTACTTCAACATACCTATTTATTCTATGGATAGCCATTCTAAATAGACCTATCATATATGAATAAACATGGTAATCATTAAATGATATATATTTCAACCTGAATAGAAAGTAAAAAATCCTTTATGGAATTCTATTAATATTATCAGAACCCTTAAAGTTGTCAAAATCATGCTCTGATACAAACTATAAGGACTCAACCGTTAACATTACCGAATATAATTAGATCAACTAGAATAAACTCATTACATTCAAAAAGATATTTTTGGTTTATTTTTTTAGAAAATTAGAATATAATTCATACATATAAAACTACAAGCATAAAAATTTGATAATAATATAACAATATTCATTTATTCTATATTATTAACGTTTATTATTAAATGTGAAATCATTTTATGTAAAATTTTCTCAACATACATCTTGGGTTCTACTTTTATCTTTTCCATTAATAAAACATGTCAAATAAAATCAAAACATAGGATGAGGATAAAAATATTAGTAAGGGACATTAAATAATGGAAGTTGTTAGTCCATGAATACTTATAAACATATGAAACCATTTTCACAAAATGATAATTCTCATCCCATAAGTATAATATACTTAACATGTAGAAAACAAGTGATTTTCGTTGAATATAGAAAACATAAAAAAAATCATATAGGTAACATGGGGAATTACCTAATTTTGATTTTCACCCTCTTTTCTACCGTATGATTTGTAACCCTCATGAATACCTAACAATATAACCCTCACAACTACCTTATCGTGTAACCAACATAGTTACCTTGGAATTACAATAATGAAAAACTTCCAACATAAAGAAACCCAATGAATTAGAGGGAGATATATTCCCAATATTTCATCATAAACAATTCCAAATAACTAGAACATAATCATAAGGCATTAATACTTTTATATAAAGACATTCCTTTTGAATTTTTTAAAATAATTTTAAAATAATTTTTTAAAGAAAAATTCCATCACCTCAAGTTATTCTTAATTAAAACGTGTTCAAATATCTTTAATAATTTTTTAAAGAGTGTTATTAATATATTAAAGTAATATATTCATATTTATAATACCTTATATGATATTTTTATAACATATTTCAACCCATTTATCAATAAGAGTTTGTTTTTTATAGTTTCAGGTGCATTTATTTCATGGTTTCCATGATTGGTTCATTGGGAATTTTCTTTTAGAATTGAATAGAAACAATATAAGTGGAATTAAATGTAGTTAATATGTTACCATAATTTTAAATTATACTATTTATCTATTTTTGTATGATATGAGTCTGATTAGTTAGATAAAACAATAATGATAAATGTTTGGTTCATTTTGGCCAGGTTTTCTGACCATCACAAACAAGATTCATTAATTTAATGTTTTGTATATAAATTAGTTAAGCAGAAATAAAAATGTTTTAATATAAATATTAATATATTATTTACCCATTATAATGGTGTTTGACCATCCTTGAAGGCGATAAAGGAAAATGAAAATACCACATTGATGAAGTCCTTAAATTGACACGTCATGGACGATGCTTTCATTTTCTAGAATTATAGGAGAAGGGGAAAGGTTTTATGAGGAATATTCCATTAAAAAATAAAATTAATTTATATTTAAGATAATAAATTTATCATGTCACCAAGATGGGGGTAGTTTAAGGTATATTAAAAATGAATGAAATTAAAAATAAAATAAATTAAAAATTACGATTATTTTACATATTGAACTTATTCTCCTTGAAAGCCTCTATATGGCCATAGTTATTGAATTTTAGGTTATAAAAATAGGTTTTGGACATGGGAAAGAATATTTTTAAATAATTGGAAATTTTTTAATCAGGATACAAGGCATTTAGTTTTGAGGAGAAGAGGTGGGGATATGAGTAATTTATAGTGGAGGAGATGTGTGTTTTTTTATTATTTTATTCATTAGATTATTATTTTGTATCAAAATTATGAATATTTTGAGAATTATCACTAAATATATTAACATTCTGAAAGATTATTTGAGATTATGGTTCTTAAATTCTAGATTATTCACGAAATAGTGTACTTAACATATAAGGTATATATATAGTAAATTATTTTATTTCACTATTAATAAAAAATAAAAGTATTTTAGAAAAATCCCCAAAATTCACCCTATACATTTCCCATATTTAAGATTAATAAATGTACTAAATTTTATAAAAATAATTTTTTAAATATGATAAATTAAATTTTAAATTAAAATCATTTTTTATTAAAAAAATTCTGTTTTCAAATTATAAATAATTTTATAACACTTTGAAAATTTAATCAAGGTCTAGTAACATTATCTTAGAATCATAAAACAACAAAATATTAATTTATGAATATATTTTATGAAGATGTATTTTTTTTAAATCGTTATATTATTAATAAAATTATAAACAAACATTTATATATCTCAAAAATACCAACACTTAATTTATCATTTTCAAAACATTTATATTATCCTTACATGATATAAATATATCAATTTTTATCTATAAGATGCATAAATTTTAATTATTCTCTCATAAGAGTGGTTACTGTTATATTAATATAGATTCATTAATTTCTATAAATACCACTTATTTCATTACACATTTTTAATGAGTTTAACCATGTAATTCAATAATGAAAAAAAATATTTTGTAAGTTAATAGGTTGTTACATTTTGAGTATTTATTCTCTCACCCTTAATAGAAACTATATTGGATATAAAATTCCACTATCATGAATTTATAGAACCCAATGGAATTCTAGTAATTGAGGAGCTCAATGGATTATTGTTTTTGTATACCTTAGGGTGGGTCAGATCCCATGACTATGTTAATGTCAATGATGTGGTGGTTCGAGGCCATATTTTTCAATACACCCAATCTTCTTTTGGATTTCCTTATATTTGGAATTTATTGGATTTGAGATGTTTGTAATACCCTTTAAATTTTTTATTTCATTTTCATTTATATTTTATGAAATCATTTAATGGATAGGGTTATTCACTATATTATTTTTTTAAATATGATGTTTTTGGTTTTAGATTTATTTTTGGAATGCCCAACCTACAGATGTGTCATGATATATTTTCGATAGTATTAATCCATTAGATTATATCATAAATTAAAATCTTAAATATTTACACTACTAAAATTTGAGATCTTCAGTTTTATTACCCATCCCATTGGGATCAAGGTGTTCTATTTTGTTTAATAATATCCTGATTTGGGTATCATGCATGTACCTGAGTCAGAGTCCCTATAACATAAATAAGAAATTATTGACATTATTCATCCTAAAATTTTAAATATTAATATTATATTAATTACATGAAACTTTAACATATATAAGTATAATAACAAACTAAAAATAATAGAACCAATTAAATTAGTTAAAGTTAAATAATAAAATTGTTCCCTTAGACATTCACACCTGCAATTTCATTTGGCTATAAATCAATTTTACAAATAAAAAACAATTATAAGGGTTTAAAAATGAAAACTTTATTTTCACATTGGAGATTATAGTATGGGAGGTAATATAATATCATAAATAATCATATGAAATGTATAAGAGTCTTTTTTAGATTTAGGATATATTCCTGAAATTGGTCCAATTAATAAAACATATTACCATTATTGAGAAATATATCAATTAATACTAGGAAGTAATGTGAACATATATATGTATAAATTTTTTTACCATTATATATGAATGGTTATCCATATTCCCCCCACACTAGTTGATTTTACTATAGTTTAAAACCCCACATTGGGGAACTCAAAAATTTATCACTATCTAGGGTGGTGATTGGTGTGGTGGAGTCAGGATCAAACCCATGATATAGATTTCTTTTATATCATGTAGAAGTGAATCAAAACCTATATAGTTTGGTTCCATATATTAGTAAAATTTATACCTTTTATGTTTTCATGAAAATGACCAATTTTGTTTCTTTTAGATTTATGCATCCATGACCAATGAAGTTCTTTTTAGGTCATGTGTCCAAAACCAATGGAGTGAATTTTTTGGTTGTTCATCAAAGACTGGTGATATATGATAATTGGTAATTATATCAGGACCATGGGGTATTATAATTTTTAGTTATACAAATAGGGGCTTTTATATGTATTTTATTGTCTTGTGGAATGGACTAATAGGTGGAACAGATATAATTGAGGTTTTTATTGGACTAATTCATAAGAGAACCTTTCTAGACTAATTTTAATGATGAATTAGGTTACGATATGTTGGGGATTTCACATTATTGGGGTCCATTAATATTCCTGGCTCATTGAATAGACACATGAATTATATTATGACTAAGAACATGATTATGGATTACACCTAGTTAAACACCAGATAAATTTATAGATCATTGATTAGACAAGTGTATGCACTTTTCAATAAGAACAAGGTTAGGGATTAAATACAGTATACGACTTATATGTATTCTTGGATAATTTATTTAGTAAGGGAGTCTAAATAAAATACTGATTGGTCACTTTTTGGAAATTTAATTTATTTAAGATAACTAATTCTAGTGAATCAAGATGATTGGGATAGAGAAGATTTTATCGATCATCTGATAGAGAAAATAATATTTATCAAGGGATTACATGATTGAATTAATCTAAAGGAAATTATTTCTTTTGGGGAAATTCAAGGGGATATCTATTATAATAATTTAGATTCTATTTATCAATATAATACATGATTTATTAGAAGAAGTCATGCATGAATAAAAATTCATTTATCTCAACAGGTTATTGAGGATGTCTTGGTGGGAAGGATTTATTCTTGCATTATTTTTAGCTTATGATTGGTGATAAGTTATTTTGGGTAATTAATTTATAAAAATAGGATGAAATTTTTTAATGTGGCCCTTATGTTGGTTATATAATGGGTTAGTACTAGTAACTGAGAATGCACATATTGGGGGACATAGGTTAAGGTGTCCCCAGTTTGATGAGCTAGATAAATGGGTTCACGGTAAAGTGAACATGATGAAACTTTATCAAGTTAGGTGAATGTAGTTTAGATCTAAAAGTAAAAAATTTGGGTTATATTATTATATGGTTTTATGGTTGGATTTACCACTAAATTATGAACATTAGTGAATGATTTCTCACTTATATGGCCACTTATAACTGGTAAATAGTCCCTGAAAGACAAATTGAGTGCGACCCCTTAAGTACAAACAAGTCATCATGAATTGACACTATAATAACTTGGTAGATCCTTTTGAGAAGGGGTTGTCACTCTATTATTTTAAAATATATAAAATAATTTGTTTCTTAAAATGAATATAATAATTATGGGACATAATAGTACTTTATTTCTATTATTTTTTCCTTAGCTTGGATTTAAAAGTCATCTAGAGGGGAATTTTTGTTTGTCTAGGAATAGAGTTATGGTTTTCATATGTTTCCATATGTTATATTATTTTAGATAGAAGTATAGGGGTCTTGTTATAGGAAAGGGGATCAAGGAACTTGTATATTCCTCAGGAACAAAATTGTCTTCTAAGATCCTTTGAATTGGGAACCTAATGGTGGTGTGAGGTAGATGGGGAGTCTAGAGACATATTAGAACTTGTATTGTGAGTTTTTTATGTAATATATTGTGTGATATAAGAAGGGTATAGTGTGACAGCATGATGATGTGAATTTTTTTTGCATGAACTGTAGGTTACATAAGGAACCAAATAAACGAAACTGAAGGTTAGGTTAACCAAATGTTTGATAACCCTTTGGAAATTATTTAATTTTATGTGGGAATTTGTGGAATTATTCCATAGTAAAATTTTATAACCAATGAATCTACCCTTTATTATTTTATATAATCATAATAAATTGTATAAAATTAAATAATGAATAAAAATTAGATATGAAATTCTGTTGGAGTATGTTCTTATAAAGTAAATCATCTACATTATTAGGTAGAAGAGTGATTTTTTTTACGTTCAAAGTGTAGATTCATTATGGAATTTTGGGAATAAGAGTTCATTGAAATTAAATAACAGAGTAAAAAATCAAAAATTCAAACTTACGACCTTTGAAAATCCTATAGATAGAAATATTTATTTTTACATATGTCTACTACTTAGAATTTATAAGTCTGATATTCTCATAGTTTTTGAACTTTGTTTGGGTGATAGAGCACATATTCTAGGTGTGAACAACATGGTATATAGTTCTCAGTGTGTTATGGAATATCTAACTAGTTACTCTAACCTGGGATCTATGATTTATGTATAATTTTTTAAGATAAATTTCACATTTATTTCAATTTTTACATAATTATTCTGATGATTTTTGTCATTTTATTGTTCTCAGAACATCTTTTGGGTTCATTCCACTTTTATTTAAATTATTACTCTATTTTTTTTTTAAAATGGCCATGTACAGGAAAAAAACCATTGATGAGTTAGAAGCTACTCATATTGAAGAAAAGGTGGAGAAAATAAATTGAAGGTAGGTTATAGAATAAAATTCATACTTGTTAGCCCTTTCAAAAACAACACCATAGAACCATAAAAATTTGTTGCAATAAGACCCCTACCTCTTTATAGATATCAGATGAAACATAATAATGAAATCTACTACCTATATTAAAATTTTTCATCTTATTGACTTACACATTTCTCAATCTTATAATGGGAGAAGATCTCCATATATATTATGAATATAATAGAAGCATCTACTAACCCAGTGTACATAATTTAGAAAATTAATTCCACCACTAAATACCAAAAACCCTTATATGATCCTCAAATACACATTAATTCATTGATCTATTTAAAATATTTTTATGATCAACTATAGGGATGAAATGAGGGTCGGGACCATTTCCAAGGTGAAGGATTCAACTCTAAGTGGATGTATCCGACTAGGCCTGACAAAATGTGTTGAGTTTATGTATCAAGTATGATTTTTGAAATTTTATAAGTATTTCTCAATTTAATAGACATATCTCTTTATGAATTAATGTATCTTTCATTCCTTTCTCATTGAGTAGTTCCATTAGATCAATACTTTCCATATAGTGAATGGAAATGTAAATATCATCTTGTGGGATGTGTACAAGAATTATACTTCCATTATCATTAGGTAAATTTGTTTGTTCCACACAATATTAAATGGGAGGATGTTAAGTTACTGAATAAAATGGAACATGAACTCTTAAAGGAGGTTGAGAAGGCCACAAAGAAGGAGTATCCACTATGAATTCATATCAGCATTAGAAAGTAGATGAATATTGGTTTGATAAAATATGAAGATAGAATAACTTATTAACACTTTATAATGTGTCCCACTTGGAAAAACATGGGAACTCATTGTAAAAATGAGCCTAAACTAGAGTAATTTAGTTAAAATCATTATGGTTATAAGATCAATTTGGGAATTGGTCCCAGAATTCATTGAGTTAGCTTCATGAACTTGTATCCTGGTAGATATATGTTAGTTTTATTTTATTATAAAATGGGTTGGAGTGTAATCACATTCATAATAGGAGAAACAAAATAGGATGAGAAACTATTGCATATTAATATGGAAGAGGAAATTCTGGAAAATATATACTAATGTGTGATTCATGTATATAAAGGTAACTATTTTTATCATACTATTAGTACATTATAGGTGTTTTATAATTTAATTTTATCAATTTTTAAAAAGAGCAAATTCCTAAATATAATCATTGTCCTGATATGATGACTTAGTATATTTATTCATGTTGTTTAGCATGTCTAGGAACTCCCAATGGAAAAGGTGAAACTCAGTGATACTCTTAAGATTCTCTCAATATAAAATTTATTTTACAATGGATAATTTTAATTTGGTATTACATAGGATTATGATTGTGGATAATATTAATTATGATCAAATATAATGGATTTATTAGATATTATATTTTTGACATAGATTTACTCTATCAACCCCTTAAAGGCCTATGTTTCATACCAATTCCCTCATCAATTTAATTTCATAAAACTGTCGTACCTTGCACAATTCATGGATTAATATATAGAATTGAATATTATGGTATCCAAGAAGTCTTTTACAATGATTATTAAGAAGGATAATAGGATCCAGATCAACCTTTCGCCTCCATATGTCATAAGTTGGCCAAAATCTAGTTATGTTAATAAATAGTTCTCATATTATCCTCCTAAAATGTTATTGAATAATATAGATCAGGTCAGTGAGTTAGAAGACATAAAAAATGTGAAATAATAAAATACAAAACCATTTAAGTAAAAAATAGTGTAATAGAAATGAAATCATTTAGGTCAGTACTATACTTGATCCTCCTAATACCCAATGATTGAAAATCCATCAAATCATGAGTCTAAGACATGTCATTTATGTTGAAGGATGTCGAATTACTCTTTTATGTAAATTAATTTAATATGAAAATTGTTGAAAGTAAAGGGGAATCAGACCTCTTATAATACTATGCTTGGGAATAAAAGTATATCCCTAAATTATTATTATATTAAGGCCTTCTATTTCTGGAGTAGGTTCCAAATTCTGAAAAGGTTGAGGGTTAGTTTATTTCACTACCAGGAATCTTACAAACCCCCAAAATTATAAATTTTAAATTACTTAATACTTTTTTCCATTAAGAATGTCTATAAGTTATTTTATTTAATACATAGGTTATATATATATTTTTATGCCAATAATGATATGGTTATCCCCGCAGAATTTATATAAGAAATTCTAGACAATTTAAACATGAAAGAAAGAATCAACCAATTAGTTGGTAATGAGTTTAAATATTTACTTAACACTAAATATGTATGATAATTAATTTTTTGTGAGGAAGAAAAATAATATTAAAATATATATGATACCTTAAGTTTTATCTTCTTATAGAGGATAAAGGTGGTGTAGTTGCAAATAAGTTTTGCCCTATACTCTAAGGGTGGAAACTATTTGGGAACTATAGTGGGGTCATAGACTATACTCTAAGATTATCAATCTTTAGTCTAGATAATTCTTCTGGATGTGGAGGATAGAGACCATTTATTGGATGAAGAGGAAATATAAAAAACTACATACCTTCAATTTAATTGGATTGATTTTCCTATATCCCTAGATTCATAGACTATCCTCCTAGATAGACATATAAAAAAACCCTAACATTTTAGAAAAATATATTCACAATGATAAAAGAGTTAGAGTCATTAAAACCTATCCTTTGTTTTTATTTGGATTATAATATCATATATTATACATTATAAAATAACATTTCCTAGATAGTTTCTCATGACAAGTAAACCATAATAGTGATTAAATGTAATGGTCTCATTATCTAATGAATCATTTTATTATAAATTAGATCCATGTCCCTATTAATTTATTTTTCTATATTATTTTTTGAGGGTATTATCATCATTATATTTTTATTTTAGTTAATTTCATATCAAGTTGATTAAATGAGGTGGAAGTGCCAAAATATGATATTCCACTTCCTAATATTTACGTGGACATATAAACTCATAGAAATTAGATTCTAACACTTGGGATTAAAGCCTCTAATGCATCCTGTGGGATCTTGGAACCTCAATTAGGTACTCAGGATGTAGTGGAAATTGTTTTGGTAGTGTAAGCATGTGAAACTCATTGAGGACATCTATCAATGGTGTAACTAACATATATAATGGATTTTCAAGATGCCTCCAAAAACTAAGGGTTAAATCTCTTTAGAATATCTGTAAAATTATCTTAAACATAGAGATATGATTCCAATTTTATTACAAAAAGGGGATGCAAAGTATTTTTGAGGCTTATGGAGTGAGAAGAAGGTGTGAGGGAGATTATGGTGATGACTATCTCATATTGGTAGATATATCTCCTTCAATTCGTTGTCTTCATCAATGAATTATTAAAACATTATTCTTAAAATCAATGTTTTTTTATTTACATATATTGATTTTTTATTATATAATTCCACATATCTATTTCCATAATAGATTTCTATATTTATATTATCTAACAAGAAGAACATGTTATTGTATCCCCATAATCATATTTCATTATTCATTATGATTCAATAAAATAGGAAAACATTCTAGGATTTTTAAGGGTACCATGTAAGGGTACCAAAAGGGTTTAACTTCTAGAATAGACATCGAAAAAAATCCAACTAGTGAATTGGAAATAGATGTTGTGGTAATTATTGTATAGAAAACAAATTAGGTATAGATGGAGAAGTGTATTCTTGTTGACACATCTCACAAATTTGTAGTGGTAGAAGGGATTACCACTCTAGGTAGTGAAGGAAAATAATGGCACAACTTATCTTTATCATTCTAATATTTTTATGATGTATATATTTTTTATTATTAGTTATAGTAATACAATTACATTATATAGAGTTTTGTGTATATAAAAAATATACTCCTATGTAACAATCATTATAGATATTAAAGAGTGATAAATATAATGAGCTCAATTTATACATAAATTAAATCAATGTTGGTTTATGTTTTTGTCAACTGAATGGTTTTTAGTTCAAAACTAGTGTCTTATAAAGTCCAATAGTTCCTGAGAGAGTTCGTGTACTGAGAAATCTGGTAATTTGTTTATCAAATCAATGTGGAATAACTATCACATCATCCACCCAATCACAAACACATGTACATCACCCTAATGTGTGGTGGATTTGACTAAAAAGATACACATTCCATCTTAATGAAATTAATTTAGAAGTAAGAATATGTTTAGAATATTTAACGATAGATTTAATGTTTTAAGACTACAATTCACCCTCTTTAACTTTGTTCCATAGCACTTCAAGAGACACCTAAGCATGAAATGATGTTGGCTAAGCAATGAGAATCGTTGGAATCTGACTCTACTAGTATTCACTAAAGTCATGACGAATATAATAGATCCTAAGATCCATTATAAATATGATTAATGTAAGGTTGGGATGATTCACTTTGAGCCCAAATGTTACTGTTAGAAGAGGTAGTGGATTCCATAATGATAGATGAACTTGGGTGAGATGTTAAACATTTAGAGTGATCACTGACGTACTACTGATATTCAAAAGAATTCATATTATTATGACATTCCCAATATTGTTCTATTTTGTATTTTTTTGAGAATGTACTTATGATTTTTGTGTTATCCCTAGATTTTCTTAATTATTGAATAAAAATTTTGGTCTAAAAAAATTACAAAATTTTATACCTTCTATATTTCTTAAACTACCATCTCATTATGATTAGTAAAAATCACAAAAAGGCATATCACGATAAATTAATCAATCAGAACATTTAACAAAAATGTATTTGGTAAATGAAAATTCAAAAATAATTTAATGAAATAAATAAGAGATGAATCAATTGATCATTATTGAAAAATCACACAATGATGAATTTAGGTAATCTTTATACATAGTTTTTATTTACAATCATTATAATTTGGGGAAGATATATATGATAACTAATTATGGAGTTTGGTTTATTTCTAGACTTGTGCTCCAAGATGTGTGTATGTCTACTAATATTTTGTAATTTTATAATCACTTTATTCTATGGTTGTTCAATTTCGGTATGTACGGGTGAGTGGTCTAGTATCTTGGAAACCCTAAAGGGGGTTTTCATGAAACAATAAATGAAAAAAAGGTAAAAAGTACCCTAAAATTATATCTTACTTCACTTTTTATAGATTATTTAGACCAATGTATCTAATGAAAATAATGATTATATAAACGTTTCTAAAATTTAAATACATATAAATCATTTATTATCTTTTTTACATCTTATAAATATCCCTACAATATTTGACACCCCCCCAATTTTTTCGTATCTCTAAGTGAGAGACTCTTAGCATGAAGGAACTGGACTTGTACTCAAGTGTCCCATTCTGGGTTTTTAATGTGACATTTTTTTTCACTTTTTCAATATTTTAAAAAACAATTAAAAAAATTGAGGCCATGTAGGATGTAGAATTTGTGATAAAAGACTTGATTTTTTCCATGATTTTCTATGTAGATGTTTATCATGGAGAGTACCGTGTCTCTTTTGTTTGGTAGTTTAAATAATTTTAAGTCAAACCAATGAGACATATGTTTGAGTTCAATGTCATTTGATTAATATTTAGAAGCTCTTATGTTAATACATATTTGAAAAAATAACATTTAATGTTCTATATCTGGAATAGAGGTGAAATCACTTCCACAAGAATTAATACACCACATGATAGTACATAAAATCTATTAAAAGAAATATTTTTTTAGTTTAAATTCACAATTGTGACATAAATTTAGGTATTTTTTGTCCCAAAACTCTTTATGAATATTTTTTGATATATAAAATGTATTTTTAAAATTTAAAACCTAATATTAATTATTAAATAACTATATTTTTCTAAACTACTTATAGGAAAAGGTGTACATAGTTTAATTTCATACTTTATTGTCTAATGTAAATGTGTGAAAACCAAAATCATGGGATAAATAATTAATTATGTTTCATAACAACTGATAAAGGAATTTGAATGATGTAAATCATAACTTGAATCATTTGAATGAAAAGTATTGAAATGGGAAAAATGTTTATTGAGGATAACCACTGACCAAATATTTGTGATGTGTTATACTAAAATAGTGATTAAGATGAGATCATTCTTCTTCATTATTCAAGGTGATATAAATACATGACATTTATGTTCCTGATAATTATAGGGATCCATTATGGAATCAGATACACTCATTGGAAATATCCATGAACTGTTGTTGGTTATTTTAATATATTGTGTGTAAAGTATGGTATATGGTACGTGGAGAGTAATAACGAAATTCAAAATCTCTATTTTAGTGATTTCCAAGGTTGGTCTATCACAAGAAGTTCGAATTTAATTGACGTAGGTGATTATTTTACACTATGATTGTGGAAGAATCTATATACATTTTTTCATATTCAGTAAAAATTGGATTCGTTCCCCATATTGTTCTTAAAGGAATATTTTTGTTTTATCATTTCAGTTCCAAATAAATAAAGAACATATGAAAATGGAGGATGACATATTTACTTAGAATGTGTTAATTGAAAATGGGATTTATGACCAATCCGAAAATTAGTGATCTATACATAACTACGTATCTATGAACATTATGAATCAATACATATGTAGTTATAAATTAATAATGATGAAATTTGTTTCTTATAATTTGATTAATAGTTAAAAATAGCAATTAATAACTATTTCCATGTTCTATTATAGTGGGTTAAATGGAATGGATGTTTAATTTTTGGCTTGGAATGAGAAAATTTATATAGACATGACTAGGAATCCTTAACGAACTTAAATCAAGATACACATATTTCTTGGGAAAACTACTCTACAAATATGGCTCATGTTTAGGTTAAATAGTATTGAAACTGATGGTTTCCCTAGTGCGAGTAGGGAGGAAAATCAATGTGTATGATGTCTCAAAACAATGAAAGAATGAAATGGTTTCTTCCTAATAATGGTCTACTGGAAAATCTAATGTGTATGATTAGGGTCTCATATAGAAGGATTACAGTTGATGGTATTTTTTAATTGACCCAAAACAATAATTTTAGGCATTTACACGCAGTTTTTGAGAATAATAATCAAGAAACATTTATTTGTTGAATATTGGGGATTTATGATATCATTAGTATATATATTGGGAGAATACTATTCTTATACAAATGAATGGATTGGGTTCCCATATAATGGGGTTTGTTCGTATGAAATGAACCAATAAAAGTTGTTTAAAGGTTATGAGGGGTAGAACATATGGAATGCAGTTTCACATAATGTGATTAGGACTCTAGGTTATTTTATTTATATTCATCCAGTAAGGATGTTAGAGATGGAAAATAAGAATATATTTGGTTCATGTACAAGATAAAATGGGAGGAAATGGATTCTTTTCATCCTTTTTTCGAGTCATTAGATGAAAATTCAATTTAAACTAGTTATGTTAAAAACATAGAGAAAATATGGGAGTCTAATGGAAATAAATTTTTTTAAGGGATGAAGATAGGTTACCTTGATTTTACTATGTATCATGAAATAATAAGAATCAATCCACATATAGTTAACAAGAATGGGGGATAAATTTCAATCTTTAGTGTACTGAAATGAATGGGAAGACCACACACAAGGATTACATGGATGGAATATGTTCCCATAAAAGGAGTAATTCCTTATAAATCATTCATTTTGAGTAGTTTATTGATCATTAAAAATGGGTAATATGTAATGTTGTTTTGTTTTATTTGATAAGTAATTTGTTTCCATACAATTTAGGGTCATATAATGAGGACCTAATCCAAGGTGTTTAAATAAAATAGGAATAGAACTTCATGAGAAACTATGAAAGCTATTTATTGAGAAAACTTATATTGGTGGATGGTGTGATATAATTTCCAAAAATTATTATTTTAAAATTATGTTCTATTAGACTCTACAATGTTTATGAATTAAGGTCCTTCCAGTTTATGATAATGATTCAGGGGATTATTCTTGAGTATCAACAAATTCCTAAAGAGTAAATCCAATTCTACTTGGTTTAATGATAAAATGATAAAATTATTTTTCAATTCAATGGAGAACAATATCACATGGGATTTTGGGTCCTACAGTATGTGTATCCTCCTCTCGTTGAGTACTTAGAAATCATCAATTTGGATCTAAGACTTGTTATCTTCATATAGTTTGTCACATATGGAAATATAAAGAATAGGAAACTTACCATCATGGGGAAAATGGATTCTATATCATATACCATTAATAATGGGGTTTCCTAGGTAGTCATATGAGTCATTATGAAATAATCACTTCATGTGCATAGATGTTTATACAAATAATTATTATTGTATTTATCAACCATCCTCCAAAGGATATTAGATTGTGTTTTATTAAAAGATAATATATATATTCTTCTATAAGATAGCGATATGAGTGGTTGGAATAGAAGTTTTTTTTTCATAATATTACTTCTTCAATGTGATGGAAATAAAAATGTTTTATTATATCTAAGTATTATATGGGGGAATCTGAATATTGTAATGATATTAGACTCCATGAAGTTTATGAAACACATTGTCTTGATCTAATTGAGGGGGACCGATTCTTCCCATATAGTTATGAAATAATAAAGAGTAAAAAGTAACATAAATTTCATTTATTGGCTAGATTATATGGGCCAATGAAATTGTTTCACTATGCGATGAATATGAATAATTGTTTGGTCAGGCACAAAAACTCTGATGGTTCATGAATAAATTTTACAAGTATTTGACATGAATTACATTTTTAATTAATTTATTTCAATCAAAAATCAACATTTTCTATAAGTATTCACGACTTATAATTTCTCAAAAAATCTTGGAGCCTAAATAATGAGATATGTAGGCACTTATGTGGACTTATTTTAAAATGAAGAGGGGCTCTCTACCTACAATATTCCTAAAGAGGGACTGATAAATGACACTTTTATAAATGATTTTTTTGTAATTTGGTCCATCATAAAGGATTAATTTTTTTGCATAATTATATAGCTAATCCTTTCTAGTTTTATATTATAATTTAAACACACATTCCAAATATTATGTTATAGGAGGAATCATGCTAAAAATTGTGTCAATAGGTGAGAGGAAAGGGTCACACTAGCCAATGGTTATAGTGACATGGACTTTTCTTACAATACTATTACATCATTTTAATGATAAAAAACATAATATTGTTACACATAGTGGATCCAAAGGTTTAGTGTCTTGGGAAAACTAGGACCATACATAACAAATACTATATCAAGCATAAACATTTATTTAATTTCTTCTTCTCTAGCTTCTTATTGGCACTTCTCCTGTCCTTAGTCCATGTAGCCACCTGAGGGTATACATCAAAAGTGATGATCTAGAAGCCCAGTTAGAGGATAGATAAGAAAAATATAGCATGCCATGAGCATAATCATAACATAGGAAAAAGATCAAGAACATGAGATGAGCATAAATAAAAGACTTGAAATGTGGCAATTCATAAAAATGAAACATCATGTCTTAGTGGGTAACTACCAAAAATACTTGTGAACCAAGATAGAATATTTTTCACACATTATTTTACATTTATTCATGAGATTTATCACTTTACCCAATTCATTGTAGCGCTATATAATTCTGGGCGCACCCGTCACATTGAAACATTCATATTGAGCTATATAATTCCGGGCACACCCGTCACATCAAAAAATTATCATCATCATACTTTCCACACATATCAAAAATGTACATAACTAAAATATGGAATGTAATGGGTTTAATATCACAATAACACATTCATAATCTTTAGGTTCCCAAAAGAAAGAGGGAATAACATACATGTTACAAGAACCGTCCACTTCGAGTGAGAAGTAAAAGTGGTTTTCTTAAAAGAGGAGTTTTTTTTTGAAAACATTTTCTTATCATAAAAACTAGTGAAAAACATGTTTATCCAATAAAATTAAAGAAAATTATGAAAAAATGATCTTTAAGGAGTAACCGTATTAATAATGGAGTGAAAGTGGGAGAACCTGAAGGAAGAAAATTGGGTTCGAGATTTTCCCTTACCTTGTATCTGAATGCTTCCTTCTATTTAATGTCTTGTATAATGAAATTTTATTCATTAATTAGAAATACAGATCCTTGTGTAAATTAATATGGTTCATTGTGGTTTCATTAAGTGATTTTATGTGCCTAAGGATGAGTTATATAGTTTTAAAACATTATTCGGGAATGATAGTTTTTATAGTTTTCTTGAGTGGTTCACTTGTATTCTTAAATTGATGATTAGGTAGAACATGGGTAAACATCCATAAATCATATTACATGTTATTAATGATTTTATAGGAGTTTTAAATATCTTATTATGAATTATATTAGATCCATGTGGATGAATCATTAGTTAAGATTTAAATGATGATTATTTGGGTTAAATTGGGCGGTTTTTCGATCGCAACATACTTGTTTTAACTTATCACATAGTAATATAGTTATAATTTAGTTCTAGAACATTAAATAAGAGACAATACATATAACATGTTCTGTTTCAACCATAAAAATGGTTTCATGACCAGATTTGAAGGTAGAAATTGAAGAAGAAAACTTCTCGTTCTTGAAGTTGATAAATTGACTCCTCACGAACAAAGTTCTCCTTAATAAAATAAAAGGATAAGGGAAAGAGTGTTGGATGATATAATATCCCACTATAATAATAAAATAACATTATATGTATAATAATGTGTGTTAAAATACCATTTGGATAAAGATATGTGGGGAGAGATCACAAAATGAACTTGAACTTGAAAGGAAATTAAAGGAGAAGAGGGAGAGAAATTGCTTCTTCAAACCTTCTCCTGAGAACCTCCATAAGGGCCTAATCTTGGTCTTTTGATGAGACCAAAAGCACTTGCACGTGAGAGAGGGGATAGGGAAGGTGTTTGGGTAGAGTTTAGATAAGGATTGGAGCTTGATATGTGTGAGGAAATTAGGGTGTGAAGGGTGGATTTTATGGTGGTGGGGAGAGGGGTTTCCATAATATAAAATTCATTAGTTTTTTATTTCTTCACAAGAAAATGAATAGAGAGTATTCCATGAACAATAATAGTAATTTATCATGTGATCCCGAGCCAAGTGGGCTTAAATCAGCAGAATATCATCGATGACTCAATTAATCCATTATTTTGCATTTATTGTGAATTATCAGATTCTACTATTCATAAAAAATTCATGTCTTTCAGAAAAATCCCAAAAATTTACCCCTAACATTATATTACGTTTATAATAAAAAAATGAAGTCCATTTTTCAAAAATAATTTTCTAAATATTTTTAAATTAATATTTAATTAAAATTATAATTTACTTAAAAAACAGTTTTAAGATTAAAACTGATTTTATAATGCTTTAAAAAATTACGTAGTGGCTTATAGAATTATCTAAAAAATAGAAGACATTGATTTGATAATTAATGAACACATTTTAAGAATATACTTTTTTCTTTTAAATTTATTAATTAATTTTAATTAATTATTTCTGACTTACAAAATAACAAAATGTTTACTAAGGTCAAATTGTCACTTTCTAAGATGTCTAAATTTTATTTAACTATTTATAAGGGTATGTTAATATTCATAAGGGTATGTTAGTACTAACCGAAAATTATTTTTGTTTAATTAGACTCCAAAAATCATCTTGAACACAACCGTGTGTGTCAGATTTTTTTAAATTCAAAATATAGAAGTGACAAACTTATGTTTAAAGGTGACTTATCACATAGTAGTTCATTATGTTGTGTTTTTATGTGATTTTATGACATCATTATAAGAAGGGGATTTCCATTGAAAACTTTGGGTCGTTACATTATTCCCCACTTAAGAAATCTCTCCCTAAAAATTCCACTTTACACAAATAGGTGAGGGTGTTTCTATTTCATTAACTCTTTTGGTTCCCATGTTGCTTCCTCAAATTTATGGTTACTCCATAACACATTGACAATATGGGTTTTATTGTTTCGTAGAACCTTATCTCTCTGATCCAAAATCTTTACTGGTTGTTCCTCATAGGAGAGATCATCATCCTGTTGTACCACCTCTGAGTTCAGTAAATGTGAGGGGGCTGGTATGCACTTCCCCAGTAGTGATACATGAAACACATCACGAAATTTATCCATTTTTGGTGGAAGTGCAAGAAGATAGGCCACGGATCATATACGGTCAAGGATCTTAGAGGGACCAATATACCTTGGGATTAGCTACCCTTTCTTCCCGAATCGCATGACTATCTTCTATGGAGATATTCGATGGATGAATTTATCTCCAACGTCGAACTCCAAGTCGCTTCGACGGTTGTCAACATAGATCTTTTGCAAGCTTTGAGCAGTTGTGATGTGTTTCTGGATGACTTAACCCTTCTCTATCATCTCTTGAACAAGATCGGGTCAAAGTAGCTTCCTTTCTCTATCTTCATCCCAACAGGTTGGAGTTCTACATCGCATTCCATATAGAGCTTGATATAGAGCCATATTAATACCAGAGTGGAAGCTATTTTTGTATGAGAACTCAACCAATGTGGAATTCTGATCCCAACCACCTTTTAATTAAAGAGAGCAGGTTCTTAGCATATCTCCAAGTGTCTGAATAGTTCATTCAGATTGGCCATCAGTTTGGAGGTGATAGGCCGTGCTGAAATTTAATTCAGTACTCAAAGTATGTTGAAGGCCCCTCCAGAATTTAAATGTGAACCTTGGGTCATTGTCATAGACAATTGAGAGGGGAACACCGTGGAGTCTCACCACTTCCTTCACATATATCTTTTCAAGTTGTTCAAGCGATAGGTCTTCCCAAATAGAGATAAAATGGGAAGTCTTGGTGAGCTGGTCAACCACAACCCATATCGCATTATTTCCCTTTGACGTCTTCGAATGACCCATGAAAATGTCTATAGTGACATTTTCACATTTCCACATGGGTATAGGAAATGGATGCATCATACCATTAGACTTGTGTCGCTCAGCTTTAACATGCTGACATACCGTGCACCTTGATATATATTCCACAATCTCCATTTCATGTCATCCCACAAGAAGTGTTATCGGAGATCACAATACATCATGGTAATCCCAAGATGGATAGAGAAAGTTGAACTATGTACATTCTCCAATAGCTCCTTCTTTATCCCAGGTGATGAAGGCACACAAAGCTGCGTTCCAAACCAAATCAAACCATCATCGTTGATATGGAACTCTTGCAGCTACCTTTCCTTTACTGTATTCAACCTCTTTTGTATCTCCACATCATCCCTTTGTGCTTCCTTAATCTTCTCCATGATGTATGGTTACACAATCATTTAGGAAAGGTAGGATGTATCCCTTCCCCTTATTATTTCTAAATCCATTTTTTGCATATCTAAGAAGATAGGGTCTTTCTCAATCCGCATCATGGAAAGAGTAGCAGGTTCTTTTCTACTTAGAGAATTAACTACCTTTTTCACCTTTCCAGGAAGATAGTGAATAGAGAAATAATAATCTTTGATTAGCTCTGACCATCTCCTTTGATGCATGTTGAGCTCCTTTTGTGTGAATATATACTTTAGGCTCTTGTGGTCGGTGTATATGTCACACTTCTTGCCATAATGGTAATGCCGCTAGATTTTCAAAGCAAAAATCACGGCTGCCAGCTCTAGATCATGCATCGGGTAGTTCTGCTAATGGATCCTCAACTATCATGAGGCATAAGCTATCACATTATCATTTTTCATGAGTACAAAACCCAAGCCTTTCTTTGAAGCATCACTGTATATCACAAAACATTCTCCACTTTTTTGTAGTGTGAGTACAGGTGTGGTGGTTATCCTTCTATTTAGCTCTTTAATGCTTCCCTCACATTCTTCTGTCCAGACATACTTTACCCCTTTCCTTGTTAACTTAGTTAGTGGGCTTGACAACCATGAGAAGTTTCTCACAAAACGTCGGTAGTACCAAGCTAATCCAGGAAAACTAAAGATTTCTGTAACACTAGAGGGCTTGTTCCATTCCTCGATCGCCTTTGCTTTTGATTTATCCACATAAATTCCCTCACTTGTGATCACATATCCCTATAACGTGACTTTCTTTATCCAAAAGTCACACTTTCTGAACTAGGCGTAGAACTTCTCTTTTCTTAATTTCTCCAACACATGTCTTAGATGGTCTTCATGTTCCTCCCTTCTCTTAGAGTAGATGACAATATCATCGATAAAACTACCACAAATTTATCGTGGTAATGTATAAATACTATATTCATCAAATCCATGAAGATTTCAGGGGTATTAGTAAGTCCAAAGGGCATCCCCAAAAACTCATAGTGCCCATACCTTGTACGGAATACAGTCTTATGAATATCTTCCTTCTTAACCTTTACCTAATGATATCCATAAGGAAGATCCAACTTTGAGAAGTATTGAGCTCCTCTTAACTGATCGAACAAGTCATCAATCCTTGGTAGATGATACTTGTTCTTTATGGTGATCCTGTTGAGTTCCTGATAATCGATACACAGCCGCATTGTTCCATCCTTCTTCTTCACAAAGAGCACCGGTGTACCCCATGGTGATGCACTAGGGCGTATGAACCCTTTGTCTAGATTCTCTTGCTGCAGCTTCTTTAACTCCTCCAGTTCGATTGGATCCATCCTATAGGGACACTTCGAGATTGAAGTAGATTTGGACATGAGTTCAATTGAGAACTCTACCTCATGATCCGGGGGAATTTCAGGTAACTTTTTGGGAAATACATCACTATATTCCCTCACAATGGGCATTTCCTCAAGGTTAGCACTTTCCTTCGACTCAACCATTTGGGGGAGGTATGCTTCTTCATATGGAATCAACACCCACAACATTGATGGATTTTTCAAAGGAGATTCATGATATTCCTTTCATTTATAAAGGAGAATGGGATGGTTTGGAATATGAAAAGATATTTCCTTTTCTTGACTGTTGATATGTTCTCTATATAATGAGAGCCAATCCATTCCCATTATAGTGTCAAATTCCACCAAGGGAAGTATTACGAGATTTTCAAAAAGAATCTTCCCACATACGCCAGCAGGAGAAGAGTCAAACACTTGGGCTGCAATGATTTCACCACTTGGTTTTTTTACAAATATCCCTACTTCAAGGTTTTGGGGCATCGATTCTATTGTTCTAGAAAGCTTGCAAGATATAAAGGTATGCATAGAACTAGAATGAAATATGACTTTTTCTATTCTTGAGTGAATAAAAAGTGTACGTTGTATTACTTAATTATCATGCTCCACCTGCGCAGTAGTGATGTAATAATCCTTACATTTTTCCTTTGGATTTGGTGGTTGCTAACGGTGATTACCCTCGAGAAATTGAGGTTTAGTGCACTGGTTTTCATAGTACCCACGCTCCCTACAGTTGTAGAATTTAACCATGTTTGGGTCTCTCCTTTCATTGGATAAATTCTCCTTCCTTTTCGTTTCTTTTTCACACTCTTCAGCATGGTGTCCTTCTTTCTAACACTTTAATCATATCCCCATCCCTTTGTGGCAGTTCCCATTGAGAAACTTCCCACATTTTTGGCATGTGGTTCATTGAGTTTTCTTACCACTTTTTTCATTAGATCCTCTAGCTTGAAACTCCATCTTTCGTTTCTTATCCTCATAGCCATGGGACTATTCTCCAAACACCATCTCCAATTTGAGGGCAGATTGAACAAATTCTTCATAACTCCCAAAGTCTCGAATTGAAAGATCATTTTGAAGGTGTGGTTTTAATCCACTAAAGAATCTATCAATTTTTCTGTCATTGTTGATAACAAATCCTGAAGCGTACCTTGGAGGCCTTGGGAAATTTACTTCTTTGGTCGTGACAGATTCTCCTTCTTTTTTCTTAAGCTCTATAAATTCTCTTTCCATATTCGCACAAAGAGTTCATGGGAAGTACTTATTAAGAAACATTATCTTATAGTCTTCCCATTCCATCTCTTCAATTTTTTTCCTTGGATTTGTGTTCTTAATCAAAGCCCACCATTGATTGGCTTCTCTATATAGATGATAAATGGATAGGGTTACCTTCTCCATATCAGAACAGTGATGAAAAGTAAAGATCTTTTCTATGGAGTTGACCCACTGTTCTGTAACTAGTGGATTGGAATATCCACTAAACGTCGGTGGTCGTTTCCGCATAAAACATACGATAGCCAATTTCTCCCTCTTTGGAGAAGGAGGATATTCCCCATTATTATGGTTATTGTTCATAACCTGAGATAATTGCGTAAACATTTCCATGAAGTTTTGAACTCCACCTCACAAATCATTGGGGATGACTTTCGGCCAATCGTTGCATTGTCCCTCGGAATAGTTGTTGGCCTGAATTCTCCTGGTTCCCACCAATTTCTAAAATAGAAAAGGTTAGAAAAAAACATAAGTAAACAACTCATGAATACATAAATAATTCATTTGAACAATTTATACTAAAATCATATCATATGGGATACCTATATAAATATTCTTGTGTGCATATTTGAACTTAGTCTCATGTTATAGGTTTTCTCTAGGGTTCACTAATCTTAATTCCCAAATTAACTAAACCTTGCCTCTGATACCAACTATAGGGACCCGACCTTTTATTAAATTACTATTACATCATTTTAAAGGTTAACAACATAATAGTATTACACATAGAGTGTCCAAAGGTTTAGTGTCTTGGGAAAACTAGAACCATACATAACAAATACATCATCAAACATAAACATTTATTTAATTTAATTTTCTCTAGCTTCTTATTGGAACTTTTCATATCCTTAGTAAATGTAACCACCTAAGGATATAAATCAAAAGTGGTGAGATAGAATCCCAGTAAGAGGATAGATCAGAACAATATATCATGGGGTGAGAATAATAATAACATAGGAAAAAGATCAAGAACATGAGAGGATCGTAAATAAAAGACTTGAAATGTGGAAATGCATAAAAATGGAACATCATGTCTTAGTGGTTAACTACCAAAAATAATTGTGAACCAAGATAGAATATTGTTCACATATAATTTCAAATTTACTCATAATATTTATCCCTTTACCCAATTCATTGGAGTGCTGTATAATTCTGGGTGCACCTGTTACATTGAAGCATTCATATTGAGCTATATGATTCCGGGCGCACCTGTCACATCATAACATTATCATCATCATGCTTGAAAAAAATATAAAAAATTTACATAAATAACCCATGGAATGTAATGGGTTTCATCTCATAATAACACATTCATAATCTTTTGGATCCCAAAATAAATAGGGAATAACATACATGTTATAAGAATTGTCCACTTTGAGTGAGAAGTAAAAGGGGTGTTTTTAAAAGAGGAGTAATTTTGGAAAACATTTTTATTGTCATAAAAACAAGTGAAATACATTTAACACCCATAAAAGTAAATAAAATGATGAAAAAATGTTCTTTAATGGGTAACCATATAAAAAACAGAGTGAAAGAGGGATAACCCGAATGAAGAAAATTGGGTTCGAGATTTCCCCTTACCTTGTATCTGAATGCTTCATTATATTTTATATCCTATATAATGACATTATATTTGTTAATTAAAAATAAAGAACCTTGTGTAAATTAATATAGTTCATTATGGTTTCATTAAGTGAATTTATGTGCCTTTGGAAATGTTATATAGTTTTAAACATTATTCGGGAATGATTTTTTTTATGGTTTTCTTGAGTGGTTCACTTGTATTCTTAAATTCAAGTTTGGGTAGAACATGGGTATACATCCAAAAATGATATTACATGTTTTTAATGATATTACTGGAGTTTTAATTATCTTATAATGGATTATATTAGATCCATGTGGATGAATCATTAGATAATATTTAAATGATGATTATTTGGGTTAATTTGGGCGGTTTTTCGACCACAACGAACTTGTTCTAACTTATCACATAGGAATATGGTTATAAGTTACATCTAGAACATTAAATAGGAGATAATACATATAAAATGTTCTTTTTAAACCATAAAAATGGTTTCATGAACATATATTAAGGTATAAATTTAAGAAGAAAACTTGTCATTCTTGAAGGTGATAAGTTAACACCTCACGAACAACGTTCCCCTTAATAAAATAAAAGGAATAGAGAAACAGGTTTGGATGATATAATATCCCATTATAACCATAAAATTACAGTAGATGTATAATAATGGAGTTAATATACCATTAGGATAAAGATACATGGGGAGATTTCAAGAAATGATCTCGAACATGAAAGAAAATTAAAGGAGAAGAGGGAGAGAAATTACCTCTTGAAAACATCCATAAGGGACTAATCTTGGTCTTTGGATGAGACCAAAACCTCTTGTACATGGGGGAGGGGATATAGAAGGTGTTTGGGCAGATTTTAAAGATGTTTTTTAGCTTGAGAGGTGTGAGGAAATGAGGGTGTGAATGGTGGCTTTTACAGTGGAGGGGAGAGGGGTTTCCTTAATATAAAATTCATTAGTTTATTATTTCTCCACGAGAAAAGTAATAGTTAGTATTCCATGACCAATAATAGAAATTTTACCATGTGATCCAGTTCCAAGTGGTCTTACATCATCAGAACATCATTGATGACTCAATTAATCAATTGTTTAGCATTTATTGTGAATTATCGGATTCTACTATTCATCCAAAATTCAAGTATTTCAGAAAAATCGCAAAACATTAACCCTATCATTTTTCAATGTGTAGAATCCAAAAATAAAGTCCCTTTTTTAAAAATAATTTTCTAAATATTATTAATTTAATATTTAATTAAAATCACAATTTACTTAAAAAATAGTTTTTATGATTAAAACCGATTTTATAATGCTTTCAAAAATTACGTAGTGGCTTATAGAATTATCTAAAAACTATAATACATTGATTTTATAATTAATGAACAAATTTTAAGACTATAATTTTTTCTTTTAAATTATCTAATAAAATTAAATTAATTATTTATGACTTACAAAATAGCAAAATGTTTATTAAGGTCAAATTGTCACTTTCTAAGATGTCTAAATTTTATTTAATTATTCATGGGTAAGGTTACTCTTATGTTGGATGATTTACTATTCATAAGGGTCATATTACTATTCATACAGGTAGGTTACTATTCATAAGGTTAGGTTTTCTATTCATCAAAAATTATTTTTGTTTCATTAGACTCCAAAAATCATCTTGAACACAACCGTGTATGTCGGATTTTCGAAATTCAAAACATAGACATGATAAACTTATGTTTACAGGTCACTTATCACTTATTAGTTAATTATGTTGTGTTTTCATGTGATTTTATGACATAATTATAAGAATGGAATTTCCATTGAAAACTTTGGGTCGTTACATTCTTCCCCCCTTAATAAATTTCGCCCCCAAAATTTCACTTTACACAAACAGGTGAGGGTGTTTCTCCTTCATTGCCTCTTCTAGTTCCAAAGTCGCTTCCTCAAACTTATGGTTCCCCCACAATACTTTGACAAGATGGGTTGTCTTTTTGGGTAGAACCTTATCACTCTGATCCATAATCTTTAATGTTTGTTCCTCATATGAGGGATCGTCTTCCAGCTGCACCACCACTAAGTTTAGTACATGTGAGGGGTTTGGTATGTACTTCCTCAGTAGTGATACATGAAACATGTCATGAACTTTATCCATATTTGGTGGAAGTGCAAGACGATAGGCCACAACTCCTATATGGTCAATGATCTCAAAGGGGCCAATATACCTTGGGCTTAGCTTCCCTTTCATCCCGAATTGCATGACTCTCTTCCATGGAGATATTTGAAGGAAGACTTTATCTCCAACGTTGAATTCCAAGTCCCTTTGACGGTTGTCAGTATAGCTCTTTTTCTAACATTGATCATCTTTTATGTGTTACTGGATGACTTGAACCTTCTCTATCATCTCTTGAACAAGATCAGGTCTACGTATATCCCTTTCACCAACCTCATCCCAACAGGTTGGTGTTCTACATCACTTTCCATATAGAGCTTCATATGGAACCATCTTAATACTAGAGTAGAAGCTATTTTTGTATGACAACTCAACCAATGAGATATTATGATCCCAAATACCTTTGAATTTAATAGAGAAGGCTCTTAGCATATCTTCAAGCGTCTAAATAGTTCATTCAGACTGGTCATCAGTTTGGGGGCGATAGGTCGTGCTGAAATTTAATTCAGTACTCAAAGCATGTTGAAGGCTCCTTGAGAATTTTGATGTGAACATTGGGTCATAGTCATAGACAATTGAGAGTGGACCACCGTGCAGTCTCACCACTTCCTTCACATATATTTTTTCATGTTGACCAAGCAAGAGGACTTCCCGAATAGCGATAAAATCGGAAGTATTGGTGAGTTGGTCAACCACATCCCAGACCAAGCACCTTGATATATTTTCCACAATCTACTTCTTTATGTTATCCCACCAGAAGTGTTTTCGGAGATCAAGGTACATCTTGGTACTCCCAAGATGGATAGAGAAAGTTGAGCTATTTGAATTTTCCAACATCTCCTTCTTTATCCCTGGTGATGAAGGCACACAAAGATGCATTCCAAACCAAATCACACCATCATCATTTATATGGAACTCTTGCAGCTTCCCTTATTTTACTACATTCACCCTCTTTTGTATCTCCCCATCAGCCCTTTATGCATCCTTAATCTTCTCTTGGATGGATGGTTGCGCAATTATTTGGGCAAGGTAGGATGTATCCCATTCCCTAATGATTTCCAAATCCAATATTTTCATATCTATAAAGATAGGGTCTTTCTTAATCTACAACATGGAAAGAGTAGCAGGTTATTTTCTGATTAGAGCATCAGCTACCTTGTTCGCATTTACAGGATGATAGTGAATAGAGAAATCGTAATCCTTGATTATCTCTAAACATATCCTTTAATGCATGTTGAGCTCCTTTTGTGTGAATATATACTTTAGGCTCTGGTGGTCGGTGTATATGTCACACTTCACTCCATACAGGTGGTGCCACAAGATTTTCAAAAAAAAATCACGGCTTCCATCTCTAGATCAAGCGTCAGGTAGTATTGCTCATGAATCTTCAACTTTCGTGAGGCATAGGCTATCACATTGCCATTTCTCATGAGTATACAACCCAATCCTTTCTTTGAAGCATCACTGTATATCAAAAACATTCTCCACTTTTCAGTAGTGTCAGTACAGGTGCTGTGATTAGCATTCTCTTTATCTCCTTGATGCTTCCCTCACATTATTCCATCTAGACATACTTTACCCCTTTCCTTGTTAACATAGTTAGTCGGCTTGGAAATCATGAGAAGTTTCTCACAAAACGTCGGTAGTACCCAGCTAATCCAAAAAAACTACGGATTTCTATGACACTAGAGGGCCTAGGCAATTCCTCGATCTCCTTTGTTTTTTATGGATCCACAGAAATTCCCTCACTTGTGATCACGTGTCCCAAGAATGCGACATGATTCATCCAAAATTAACACTTACTGAACTTGGCGTACTAATTATCTTTTCTTAATGTCGCCAACACAAGTCTTATATGTTCTTTATGTTCCTCCTTGCTCTTGGAATAGATGAGAATATCATCGATAAACACTAGCACAAATTTGTCAATGTAATGTCTAAAGACTCTATTCACCAAATCTGTGAAGATTACAGGGGCATTAGTAAGTCCGATGGGCATCACCAAAAACTCATAGTATCCATACCTTGTACGGAAGGAAGTCTTCTGAATATCTTCCTTCTTCACCTTTACATGATGATATCCAGAATGAAGATCCACCATTGAGAATTATTGAGCTCCTCTTAACTGATCAAAAAAGTTGTCAATCCTTGGGAGAGTATACATGTTCTTTAGGGTGATCCTATTGAGTTCCCGATAATCGATACACAGCCACATTGTTCCATCCTTCTTCTTCACAAAGAGCACTGGTGCACCCTAAGGTGATGCACTAGGGCATATGAACCCTTTTTCTAGATTCTCTTTTAGCTTCTTCTTTAACTCCTCCAGTTCGATGGGAGCCATCCTATAGGAACACTTCGATATTGGATTAGCTCCAGGAATGAGTTCAATTGAGAACTCTACCTCATGATCCAAGGGAATTCCGGATAACTCTTTGGGAAATACATCTCCATATTCCCTCACGATGGGCATTTCCTCAAGGTTGGAACTTTCCTTTGACTCAACCATTTGGGTGAGGTATGATTCTTCATAGGGAATCAACACCCACACTATTGAAGGATTTTTCAAAGGAGATTCATGATCATCCTTGAATTTGTAGAGGACAATGGGATGGTTTGGAATATAAAAAGATATTTCCGTTTCCCGACAGTTGATATGTGCTCTATATAACAAGATCCAATCCATTCCCATTATAATGTCGAATTCCACCAAGGGAAGTATTACGAGATTTTACGGAAGAATATTCCCACATATGCCAATAGGAGAAGAGTCAAACACTTGGGTTTCAATGATTTCACCACTTGGTGTTTTTATAGATATATCTACTACAAGGTTTCGAGGCTTCGATTTTATAGTACCAGCAAACTTTCATGATATAAAGGAATGCATAGAACCAAAATAAAATAAGACTTTTTCCATTCTTGAGTGAATTGGAAGTGTACCTTGTATGACTTCATTATCATGCTCCAGCTCCACAGTAGTGATGAGCCTTCCCTTTTTTCCTTTGTCTTTGGTGGCTGGTGACATTGATTACCCTCAAGAACTTGAGGTTTAGTGCATTTGTTTGCATAGTTCCCTAGCTCCCTACAGATGTAGCATTGAACCATGAGTGGTTCGCTCCTTTCATCAGCTACATTCTCCTTACTTTTTGTGTCTTTTCGACACTCTTGAGCATGGAGGCCTTCTTTTCTACACTTGAATCATTATCCCATCCCTTTGATGCAGCTCCCAAGGTGATACTTCCCACATTTTTTCCATGTGGTTCGTTGAGTTTTCTTCCATCTTTTGTCATTAGATCCTCCAGCATGAAACTCCATCACTCATTTCTTATCCCCATTTCCATGTGACCATTCTCCAAACTCTATCTCCACATTGAGGTCACACCGAACAAATTTATTAGAACTCTCAATGTTTTGAATTACAAGATCCTTTTGAAGGTGTGGTTTTAATCCACTAAAGAATCTATCAATTTTTCTATCGTTGTTGATAACAAAACCCGAAGCATACCTTGAAATCCTTGTGAAATTAGCTTCATAGGCTGTGAAAGAATCTCATTCTTTTTCCATGAGATCTATAAATTATCTCTCCATATTCGTGTGAAGATTTTGTGGGAAGTACTTATTAAGGAACATTATCTTAAAGTCTTCCCATTCCATCTCTTCAATTTCCTCCCTTGGATTGTTGTTCCTAATCAAATCCCACCATTGATAGGCTTCTACATCTAGATGATAAATAGTTAGGGTCACCTTCTCCATATGAGAATAGTGAAGAACAAAAAGGATCTTCTCCATGGAGTTGACCCACTGTTCCGCAACTAGTAGATCGGAAGATCCACTAAACGTCTGTGGTCGTTGCCACATAAAACATACAATAGCCAGTTGCTCCCTCTTTGATGAAGGAGGGAATTCCCCATTATTATGGTTATTGTTCAGAACCTGATATAATTGGGTAAGAATCGCCATGATGTTTTGAACTCCACCTCCCAAATCATTGGGGATGTTGTTCGGGCAATCGTTGCATTGGCCCTCGCAAAAGTTGTTGTCCTGATTTCTCAAACATACCACCATTTTCTAAAATAGAAAAGGTCAGAAAAAAAAATAAGTAAACAAGTCATGAATAAATAAATTATTCATTTGAACAGTTTATACTAAAATAATAACATATGGGATCCCTATGTAAATATTATTTTGTGCATATTTGAACTTAGTCTCATGTTATAGGTTTTCTCCAGGGTTCACTAATCCTAATTACCAAATTAAATAAACCTTGCCTCTCATACCAACTATAGAGACCCAACCTTTTTATACATTACAATAACATCATTTTAAATATAAATAAATTAATTATAATAGACATATAGTATCCAATGGTTTAGTGTATTGGGAAAACTAGGAGCATACCTAACTAATACAACTTCAATCATAAACATTTATTTAATTTCTTCTTCTCTAGCTTCTTATTGGCTCTTGTCCTATCCTTAGTTCATGTAGCCACCTAAGTATATACATCAAAAGGGGTGAGATAGAAGCCTAGTAATAGTATATATAAGAACAATATATCATGGGGTGAGCATAATCATAACATAGTCAAAAGATCAATAACATGAGAGGAGCATAAATAAAAGACTTGAAATGTGGCCATGCATAAAAATGAAACATCATGTCTTAGTTGTTAACTACCACACATACTTGGGAACAATGATAGTATCTTGTTCAAACATCATTTCAAATTTACTCATGATATTAATCACTTTACCCAATGCATTGGAGCGTTGTATAATTCTGGGCGCACCCGTCACATTGAAACATTCATATTGCGCTATATAATTCTGGGCGCACTCGTCACATCAAAACATTATCATCATCATGTTTTCAAAAAAAAATCATAAATTTACATAACTAACCCATGTAATGGAATGGGTTTCATCTCATAATAACACATTCATAATCTTTGGGTTCCCAAAATAAAGAGGGAATACCATACCTGTTACAAGAACTGTCCACTTTGAGTGAGAAGTAAAAGGGGTGTTCTTAAAAGGACATTTCTTTTGGAAAACATTTTGTTTGAAATATAAACCAGTGAAAACATTTATATACCATAAAAGTAATGGAAATGATGAAAAAATGATCTTTAAGGAGTAACCATATAAAAAATGGATGAAAGAGGGAGAAACCGAAGGAAGAAAATCGGGTTCGAGATTTCCCCTTAACTTGTATCCGAATGCTTCCTTCTCTTTAATGTTCTGTATAATGACATTATATTATTTAATTAGAAATAAAGAACCCTATGTAAATTAATATAGTTCATTATGGTTTCACTAAGTGATTTTATGTGCCTTTGGATGAGTTATATAGTTTTAAAACATTATTCGGGAATGGTTGTTTTTATGGTTTTCTTGAGTGGTTCACTTGTACTCTTTAATTGATGTTTGGGTAGAACATGGGTAAAAATCTAGAATAGATATTACATGTTATTAATGATATTACAAGAGTTTTAATTATATTATACTGAATTAAATTAGATCCATGTGGATGAATCATTATATAAGATTTAAATGATGATTATTTGGGTTAATTTGGGAGGTTTTTCGATCACACCGAACTTGTTTTAACTTATCACTTAGTAATATGGTTATAATATACTTCCAGAAAATTAAATAAGAGATAATAACTATAACAGGTTCTGGTTCAACCATAAAAATAGTTTCATGACCATATTTGAAGGTATAAATTGAAGAAGAAAACTTGTCTTTCTTGAAGATGATAAATTAACACCTCACGAACAACGTTCTCCTTAATAAAAAAAGGAAAAGGGAAAGGGTGTTGGATGATATAATATCCCATTATCATTATAAAATTACAGTAGATGTATTATAATGGAGTTAAAATACCATTTTGATAAATATAGGTGGGGAGAGATCAAGAAATGAACTTGAACATGAAAGGAAATAAAAGGAGAAGAGGGAGAGAAATTACCTCTTGAATCCTTCCCTTGAGAACCACCTTAAGGGCCTAAGCTTGGTCTTTTGATTCGACCATAAGCTCTTAGATGTCGGTGAGAGGCTAGGGAAGGTGTTTCGGCAGAGTTTAGAGAAGGCTTGGAGCTTTAGAGGTGTGAGGAAATGAGGGTGTGAAGGGTGGCTTTTATAGTGGAGGGGAGAGGGGTTTCCTTAATATAAATTAATTAGTTTATTATTTATTCGCAAGACAATGAATAGTGAGTATTCCATGATCAATAATAGTAATTTTACCATGTAATACCGAACCAAGTGGGCTTACATCAGTATAACATCATCGATGACTCAATTAATCAATTTTTTAGCATTTATTGTGAATTATCAGATTCTACTATTCATAAAAAAATTCAAGTATTTCAGAAAAATCCCATAAATTTACCCCTACCATTTTTCGACATGTAGATTCTGAAAATGAAGTCCATTTTTCAAAAATAATTTTTTAAATATAATTAATTTAATATTTAATTAAAATCATAATTTACTTAAAAACAGTTTTTAAGATTAAAACTGATATTATAATGCCTTCCAAAATTACGTAGTCTCTTATAGAATTATCTAAAAACTATAAGACATTGATTTGATAATTAATGAACACATTTTAAGAATATACATTTTCTTTTAAATTAATTAATTAATTTTAATTATTTATTTATGACTTACAAAATAGAAAAATGTTTACAAAGGTCAAATTGTCACTTTCAAAGATGTTTAAATTTAATTTAATTATTCATGTGTAAGGTTACTGTTATTTTGGATGATTTACTATTCATAAGGGTCATATTACTATTCATAAGGGTAGTTTACTATTCATAAGGGTAGGTTACTATTCACCAAAAATTATTTTTGTTTCATTAGACTCCAAAAATCTTCTTGAACACAACTGTGTATGTCGTATTTTCGAAATTCAAAACATAGAAGTGAAAAACATATGTTTAAAGGTCACTTATCTCTTAGTAGTTCATTATGTTGTGTTTTTATGTGATTTCATGACATAATTATAAGAAGGGAATTTCTATTGAAAACTTTGGGTCATTACAATGGTATCACTGAGATCATTTATTTTCTCCATGTCATTACAGATGAAAGGAGATACCGTATTGCGATGTCTGATCTGAATAATCATATTTGACTTGGCCTATGTCTACCAAGGTGTTTCCTATATTTTCCAGTGATTCTTTTGGTCCTTCTATAAATGTGGGATGTGAGATAGTTCTAGATATGAGGGGAATTTAACCATCATCCCTCCTAAAAAATAAAATAATTGTTCTATATTCTTCTTTCTCAATGGTTTAGGCCCTAGTGATTTTCTTAATAATCATATCTAAATAACCCCTAATGATAAATCAAGAAACTAAAATTTTAAAGAAACGTTTATGCCTATAATAAGGACCCAAAATTATAATTCTTTGTCATTAAACTATTAAACTAGTAAAAATGAATAGGGTTGTACTTCCTTTATCGGTAACATGAACATGTCTCCCAAACCAACTCTATTAAGATTTAGGATGTCTATCCTTTTTTTCAGACTTCATGATACACTATCAATGTACATATCCAATGATTGGGATGTTTTATTTATGGAAATTACTTCTTCATTTGAAATATTCATGTTAAAATAGAATTCTTTGGGGTTAATATTTTCCATGTGAAATAATACTAGATCCCTCCCCTTAGTGACCTTCTCCAACTCATATTGAATATTAGATTGTTGCGTGTTGACTAGTCATCACTTCATTAGCCAATTTGTAATTATAAATATAAGTGTATATTCAGTCTGATTGACAGGGAAATACTAATAGACCTCATGATAGTGTAGATAATGTATTAAACTTTACACCATCAAGATTAATGCAAATAACTTTTTTTATATATTATAATATCAATTCTTATCCTAAAATATTTTCTCTGATGAGATAAAAGAGACTATTATTATTATCGAAATTATTTTTCCAAGTGAGTAATGCACCAAGGGAGCACTCTTAGGATGATATTTATTGAATAATGGTTTTTATTATATCGAAAGCATTAACACTGGTGGGAGATTATGGTACTACCCAAGTTCATCAAAAGAATTATAAATATTTTCATCCCATTGTTAAATGCCACAATTATTCATTAAATTTGTGAGGGGAAAGAATTTATTCATGAGTTTAGCTATGAAGTGAATGATTTAGGAGAGATTCACTTTTATTCCTATTAATTTATTAATGTTTTATTGAGTTATGATTTCATGTATCACCTTGGATTTTTTTGGGATAACTTAAATGCTATGATAGAATGATATAAACCTAACGAGTCTTCTCAATGCTACCCTAAAAGAGAATTATAATGGGATTATATTTAGGATATCTTTATGTAAAATGTTGAAAATAAAACAATATCATAAATTTGACTGAAATTCTTCAAAAATTTTAACAGCATCCCATTTACATAGAATTTTATTCCTTTCATAATGATAGAAAAATAAAATTTGATGCATGGAACATTAGTACTTAGCATAAGCATTCTTCAAGAAAAATGGAATTACATGGTAATAGTATACCCCATGGGGCATGTTGAATATAGTGGAATCTTTGTCCTAATGGTTTATTTAGATGTATTTATAACTAGAAATACAATCCATGAATGAAAGGTCTTGGAGTCCATAAATTTTATTAGTTAAAATCTTTGTGATTGGAACAAGGAAATATTCCTTAGGAAAATTCCAGTTCTAATTCTTTGTGTTAATGTAGACCATTATTTCCCCATTCTTTTTCGTTATGGGAAAAAGTTAGGAAAGTAATATTTGGTATTGGACCACCTGAATAAAGTTTTCTTTGATCAGATTATCATTTTCATCATTCACATTGGTAACATTGGTTAGATGTATTCTTTTTTCCACCTAATTACAGTCATGTTTATTTCCTAGAATCCCCAAGTGATTATTTTCCTCATAGGAATCTATCTCAAAAATTTATTGAAAATTCCATAAAAACACATCTCATTGTTTCATCGAGAAATACATTTATTTCTATAGTTATTCAAGATTCATTGTGACACTAACTTACATGGTATATTAATCTTATTCAAAAAAAATAACCTATGTAAGTTCATCAAAATTATTCAATACACGATTTTCAAATACCATCGAATCTTATATATCTTTTTCTTTAATACTTTCATCATCAATAGTAGAAAAATTGACTCACCTATTGTGATTTTGGATATTTTGTTAAAGTGATATCACACCCATCGAGACCATATTCATCTAAGGGATGACATATTTTTTAGGTATGGTTGATACTATATGGTTGTAAGCAATAAAACATAATCCATTTGTTCTTATTATAGGATTCATAACTATACAATCAAGGATTATTGAATTTTTTGACATAATAACTATCAATCCACATTTATATTTAAATTATAATACAAACTATTAAATCAATTGGATGGAATAGAGGTCTCTTCCTCTATCAGTTTTGGATATTTAATGGAAACATCCACCTTAAAATAATATGAGATGAATCAATTGGAGGTATTATTTCACTAGCCATCCTAATCTAATAAGTCCCATATTTGAACTAGTTTGTTTTATTAATTTTATATGAATTGAAAAATCATCACTGATTTTTCTATAATGGTTGATAAGAGTAGATTTAAAACTATTACGTGTATTGATCATCATGTTTCCAGATTCTAGTGGAAATACCCCCTTGATATTTAGTGACTCACAGAGTTGTATTAATATTAATAGGATACAAATATGGGAGTTTTAACCATATAGTACCCCAACCTTCCCATCGATATTGTACTTTAGGCACTGGTGATATGAAAAGGGAATTGTTGTATGCATATTCGACAATGAAATTTATAAAACGGCATCAAAATTCATGTCTTGGTGAACAAAAATAGATTATTAGTAAAAAACGAGGTCTCTAAAATAGGACTTCAGTTTGATCCTTCTTAATATCTTATACTAACTCTTTTCATATCCCTAGATTTTTATGTTGGAAGGTCACATGTTATGTTTACCTTATTCTAAATAGCTGAGGGTCTGGATTGGTATAATATTAAATCCAGAACCGTTTTCAATTTAATGTTGGTGAATATCAATATCGTTAAGCTTTCTAGATACATTCAAGGGACTGATGTGTCATTGTATCTTAGTTTCCATGTCTTATTCCATTATAGAAATGATTATGTGACATTCCATTGAGGAAATTCCCATGTTATGTGCTTGATCTATTTCCACTACCATCTTATACTCTTGGGACATTAAAGGAACTCAATGATAGACTATCTAAGCTATTTATAGTGATGAAATACATCTAAAATTGAATATTTTATCGGGATAATAAAGGGATTTCATAAAAATTAATAAATTTAATAAAAATTACTGTGAACAATGATATATGAATTGTCATTCACTAGAGTCACATGGACTGTGTCTAAAGATTTTGGAAATTCCATTCCTTGAACAAAATTCAGGGGTTCATTCTCCATTTTCTTATTGGGTTGAACCAACCTCCCCAAAACTTAGTGTTGGTCATTGGACTATTTTCCATTTAAATAGTTAACCATTATGATGGGATCT
The DNA here is from genome assembly GCA_963277665.1 of Viscum album. Taxonomy (NCBI): domain Eukaryota; kingdom Viridiplantae; phylum Streptophyta; class Magnoliopsida; order Santalales; family Viscaceae; genus Viscum; species Viscum album. The sequence goes on from OY728145.1 coordinate 1,721,835,269, forward strand.
GAGTAATCCCTAAAGGGATAAATATCACACAGGTGTTCTTGTGGATCTCTCTGGATAACTTATCAGTGGGTATTTGATGTATGGATGTCCTTAGTAAAGCTGATACAAAAATTTCAAGGATCATTATGGCCTCATCTTACTCAACCTCTATGAACTCTTAATTGAATATTATTGGAGAAATAAAATTATTAAGACCCCTAATCATCATTGAAGTGGTATTTCAAGTGAATAACATAAGAAAATTCATATTTATACTCTTCTTGATATGAGAATTCTATTTAGTGGGGTGGTGTCTATGCTCCCAGTGATATGGTAACCAAATCTAGATGTTTCTCGACTAGAACATGTTTTTATTGAAACTCAGATTATTATATGTTGTCTTGATGACATTAGTTTAATCGATCCATAGAAAACTGTGACAAATAATATGTCACCTCAGGTACTATAGTTGAAATTAAGGTCATGATTGTTTTATTAAGCCATTGTCTACTAATGTAATTAAAATGGTTGATTGATTTTTTGTTCATACAATTATAAAATTTCAATTTAACATTATTTGGGATATGAAACCACTATTATTAAAATTCAAGTAAAGTATTAAAGAAAAAAGTCCCATGTGATGGGGGTTTTCCCCAACATCACATGATATATTCTTATTATCATCATTATAAAATCCTTTAAGATGAAACATTCCAAAATAAACATGACCCAACATCTAATGGTAAAGTAATTAAGTAGGTATATAATTTAAAAACATCTCATCAATAATTTTAATATTTTTAACCATGAGAAAATTATTTTCTTTGGTGTTAATCATATATCATTACACCTAAAACTTTTGTGATGTGTAGAACATTCTCTTTTAATTTTTTAAATTCTATTCTTTTCATTGTAGAATCCACTTTGTGTGAAGTAGGTTGATTCCATTGTTGTTTATATTTAATATCATGTACTAAAAATTATTTATAAAACTTATGGTTTAGAAAATTCATTATAAATAATATTTGTATGAAGATTTTACTCTCTACCTCTACAAAATTATTCCCCTATATCGACACCATCAGTTGATATTTTCACTTAAAATGCAGATTAGAATATTCCATCAATTGTATTACTAATTTAAATTCTCAAAATTCACCATGTAAATTAAAATGAATATGACATTCTTGAAGACGATATTAGATAGTAATAATGTATATTTCTAATAATTCATCCTACAAGAGTTTCCTGGCCATGGAGTGTGTCAAAGAATTCAACTTGGTGATAAAATTTAGAACTCTTCTATTTTCATTTTGTTTGTAATTTAAGTGCTCAAGAATAATGGATTTCATTAGTGTTGAGATAATTTGGTAAAAAAGAATAATAAAATTTCATCTAAATTGGAAAGGGATAAAAATGATATATTATCATACCAAATGAACATGGATCCCTAAAAGGTTTCCAAAATGGACATTAGTTTTTCTACCTTAAATTTCACTATTATTCCCATAATTAGAATATAACAAGAAATGAGATATGTGATATTATTTTATAGATGCCATATTTTGTTGAACATATAAATACGAGGACTTAAAAATTACATAATGGGAGAGTTAATTACACCCACTCAATATGTGTATTCCTTCTCAACCACACTTGCATGTCTTATCCCTCCGTGGATTTAATCCAAGAAGTGTACGAAAAAATGTATTCAAGGATTAATGATATATTTCTTACCTGGATTATTTTCAATGAGATATGTTAAATTATTTATTTATTTTCCCTACCTAAAAACGTATTTAAAAAATATTGGTTAAATCCACAAGGATGGTTTTTTTAATCAAATAAATAGGAAACTCAAAGAAAAAAACAAAATATAAGTAAAAACAATTCTGAATGGATTTAGAGGTGGTATATTATTTTTTAAGTGATAAATTTTCATTGAGATGATGAAAATGTGGTCAATTAAATTAATGAACAATATATTAGAAGACTATATAACACAATATTAGAAATAACGGAGAAAAATATTAATGAGAATATGATAAATTTTTATGGCATGTTATTAAATAAATTTTTTTTATTATTATAAAATTTGTGATCCTAGGCTTAAAACCTTTAAAGAGGTCACTAAAAAATATATAATTGGTGATGGCTCTTATCTATATAATTTCAATATTATATCAACCATTTAACTCACTAACTTATAAAAGAGTAAATTGGTTTTGTCAAGATAAAATGTTCATTTGATCTTAATTAAATACTTCCCATAAATAATTTTAATAAAAATTAAAAGGATAGAAAATATAAAAATTCATATCTTGCCTTAAGATATTTATACACAAATAATTTTTATAAAAAAAATAAAAATAAATCATTAAATTAAACATAAATAATTTATAAAGTATTCTTTTTTGTCAAGTATATCTTACTTCCCATCTTAATATAACAACATATATCCATGAATAATCATCTGTAAATGTCTTTATCAATGAGTTAATGTTCTTTTAAATTATTAATTCTGCCTTTTAAAATAATCTATGTATGTTCTTGTATGGGATCGCATCTTCACAATAGATATACAAATCCATTTGTCGAATAGTTTTTCTGTACATATTGCGGACCACTAAATATTATCTTCTTCACATACCTTCAGCTAGATATTCCTAAAAAATATCACCGCCCACATGTGATAATGAATCTTGTAAATTATTCCTCTAAAATCTTCATAAGATAGTTTTCTTCTACATAGTTTCATTCATGATCCATTATTTATTTTACTTTAGTTTTATAATTTAGGGATCCTTCATTTTTTAATTCTCAGAAAACCTTCATATATATTTTACCTTTAGGTAGGTTCTAAAGAAATAAATTAACTTATTTTATATCAATTGAGATATAGTAAGACCCATACATATCACCTCTTCAACATTTATATGGACATTTATAATTTAGGGTTACCCATTTGTAGCTTTGTGGTGTGAAATAACCTATTTCTTTATGCAACATAACCTCCCCTGAAAAGTATTTTTTTTCGACTTCTACAATTCTTCCATATATTCATTTTCTCCTTCAAAAAATTTAATTTTTATTAATCATCAATTTATTTCAATTTTAATTGCATTAATTAATTCTGAAAATCCTTTTTAAGATGTTTGTAAGTCATTATCCACCACAAATTAATAATTATTCTTAGCTTCATGCTTTCATCATTGAACCTTAGTTTTATTTTCATAGTTCATCTTTAGTAGTTAATCTCGATAAATATTCACTTTAATTTTTTTTAAAGGATGGAAAGTACTCTATATTGGCCCATGTAACACTATGTCTGTTTTGAAATTCATCATTAGGTTCTTTGATGAGATTTTGGTTAAGGATCAAAATATATGTTTATTTACAAATATATGTTAGTTTTATTTGATCTAAAATTCATTAAATGTGAATGAACTATAAGTGGGAACTCTATATTGGGTTTTTTGAAATGAACTCAACTTGAATTGTTATGAACTCTATATAGGTACCTTTTTTATATTTTAAAAATAAAGTTGTTATGGTCTGTAATCCCTTTTGAAATTCCTAATTCACATGGAAATACTGTAAAGTCAAAATAAAATCAGAATATTATAATATAATATGAAAAATATGAAATCATGTTAAAATTTAAAAAGACAGAAAAATTATTAAATTTATATGAAATTTAAAAAATTCATATGAAATTTTGGAGTTCATATCGCATAATTCATAGTTATATGAAATCATGCATGTCTGAAAATGGAAATCAAAGTATTATGGAATTGATGAATTCATAATAAATGGATTTATAATTATTATAATGGCCAAATATATCTAACAAAAAGGAATATCAATAATTTACAAAAATTATAGAATTTTTTCTTCCATATAATATATTAATTTTAAAACCATAAAGCTTTTGGAAATTAAAATTCAATAAACCTAACTCCTAACCATTGATTGAAAATAAAATATCATTTATTATTCCAAAAGTTATAATTAAAATGGACGAATAAAATATTTTTAGAAAATTATCCCAAGAATCATTTAATCAATTTGTGAACAAAAAATGAAAATTTCATCAAGGAATTCTACGAATTAAAATTTCAACTACAAATTAAAAAAATATTTAATAATTAATCATTATTAAAATATTTTGGTATTAATAGTTCAATTATATACCAAAATAGATGTTGAAAACTTCTAAAAAATCAATCAACATAAGAATCTCTCACACTCAGAATATAGATTTTTCTAATGAAATCAACTTGAAAAACTCCGTTATTTATCTTAATCTCGAAAATGAATTATTTGAAATGAAAATAGGAAATGATTTTCAAAAGAAATTATCCATGGCCTCTCTCTACTAAGTATAAGTGATTGATCTTAATAAAGAAAAATGTTTGGTAAAAATTTGGTTCAATGTTTTAAAAAAATGATTAAATATTAAAATTTTAAGAAATTATGAAATAAATATTTTTTATTTAAATTTTCTTAGAAACATCACTTTTACGAAATTTAACAGAATAACCTAGTTAGAACACAAAATATTTAATCCCAAAGAGTGGATGAGAGCTTTTAATAATTAAAAATCCACATAATTAACTCATCTATCAGTTTTATATTAAGGAATAAAATGTTCATAGGGATAAGGGTTAATTTCATAGTCTATTTAAATTCAAATCATATAATTTTAAAATTCAATCAACAAGTTCAATAATAATTATGATTATAAATCATACTCAAAAATTTTTACCAACTATAAAAATTTTAAAGAGTGAAATGTAAATGATGTTTCAAAATTGATCCAATGGTAGAATAACATGATTAATCAGTTTAAGTTGAAAATACAACCTAAAGTTAATGGAAAACTCAAAAAAAAAGAATCTTGAAAATTTTATTTGAAAACATTTGGGGCATTTGTAGTGTACTAAATTTTAATAATGATTTAAAAAAGTGTCTCAATTCCTACACTTAAAAATCAAAATTTTCCCCAATGTAGAACAAGAATGTGGAATAGCAATTTTATACAATTTAGCTAAAAAATATTCTCAATTCATAATATTAAATGTCTTGTTGAATAGAACAATGAACGTTAAAAATAAATTTTCCCATCAATTATAATAGAATGTATCTTTCAGTATGGAAATAAATTCGCCATCTAGTAAATATAAAAAATATTTAGTGAAAATTAATGATTTTAAGAAAGATCATTCTCAAATTTTGGAATTTCATAATGATATTAAAAGAAATTAATAAAAATCAATCATATAAAACAACTTTGGTATATATAGATAATCAAAATAATTATAATAAATTTCCATTTTTAATGAAATTTATAAATGTAAAAACTAGTTTCGAAAGAATTTTTAAATAATTTTATTTTTTTAAAAAAAATTGAATTTAATAGATAGAAATTTTATAATTGAAGTAATAAATCTAGTGATAAGAATTATTTATCTTTTATGTAAAACCAAAGAAAACATTCCTCTCCCTTAGATTAAAATCTTAGTGGTTGGTGTGTTTTTATTTTCTTCAATAGAAATATATTATCATTAGACCCCAACATATAAATGACATGATAGATAAAAACTAGAGGCTTATTTTTAAGGAAATGTGATTTAGGTTTTTCTAGTGTAATTTTTTTTAAATTGAATCAACTAGAATAATTATCTTATTTTAACAACATACCAATATTATTATTTCAGAATGATAGGGAAAACATGAATTATTTCTAGTCATGAATGTAAGAAATTATTGTCAGATCATAATTTATTTATTTAAATAAAAACAAAAAATAATGACCAAAGGATGAATCCCATGAAGAACTATCTTTAAATTCCCAAATAATAGTGAAAACCCCATACAACATAGTTTTGTGTTTCGTGTTGAATAGATTTAGTCCATAGTTATAACCCACCACCATATTACTAACCTTAAAGTTTTTTTTGTATGATTAATCCATGGTTAACCTTATTCCATTCTATATGAATACAAAATATATAATAGTATCTTCTCATCTTCTCTAATTTACTCTACACCTGAAACCTTCTTTCATAAGTACATAAAAATTCAATGTTTGATTACTAACATCAAAAAAATACTTGTGTTAATGATCAATAAGTAAATGATATGATCTCATAAAATTATACTATTGTAACAAATAAACATGAGAGTTTTATATTCATTATAATATGCCCACAAGGACTCATCAAACATCATATACTAATAAATCATTGAACTACTCATAGTTTTCTCAGGATCTATTTCAATTTTATAATTAATATTTCATCATGCCCTCTTAATGATGGGTTTTTTCTAGATTTATGCTCACATCCAAAATTTTCCTCTTATATCTTGATTTATTAGTTATTAAGGTGTATTACATTGTCATTGATAAATTATTTGGGAACTCCAAACCGTGAGAAATGATCTTTATTGATATATTTGAAAATATAATTTTCTAAAATGTTTTTAAGTACAATGGATTCTTCCCAATTGAAAATATTATCTATATCTAATAAATTGTAATCCATTTTAAAATAATATGAGAATATATACTTAAAATACAATCCCCATATAGCAAAAATTTAAACCTTTGAAATTCTTTTATATTGATGATCTTATCTTTTTTAAAAATTTCCAATTATTTGGAATTTATAATAGTCCACAACTAAGCTAATAGCATCCATGAAAAGTGAAGGATATTAAAATATATCTTGTAAACCTTTTTTGGTTTTTATTTAACCACCATGGTGTCCTCCTCATAGAGAAGAGTGGTTGCCTTTATGAATTGAAATAATTTCTTCCTCGGGGACAAGACTTCTCATAATTCCATCATAACACCTTCTGAACAAAATGGAGTTACCCAAAATGTACAAATTATGGTAAAAAATGAATTACAAACATTTATTTTATGTGAGATCTATTTTATTTACTCATGTATCAAGTACAATGAAAAATTATACATAAAATAGGATTATACAATTGAAATTAAAATAGGTTTTTCATCTAAAAAAGAAGATTTATCTCCATTGGTCAATCATTTTTGGTGTTGGGTAGACTAGATATATTGTTAGCCACTGTGTTTTTATATATTATCTTATCACCAATTTCAATTTCAAATTTTTATAATAAAAGGATCTATATCATCAATATTTGTTTTTCAAATTTAATTGGTAGAAGATATTTTAGTTTATAATTGTCAGTAGAAACTATTACTTTCAATCCAATTAAGTACAAACTAATCTTTTTTAGGTAAAACTGTACAACCAACTGTTTAGTCTTAGTGGTGGTGAATGACATTAAGATATATTAAGTGAACTAATATTATAATTCACCACATGTAACAACTTATCATTCATTTTCCCTAATATATCCTCATATGAAATGATACTGGAATCACACAACAAATCAAAGGGATGATTATAATAAAGGGTAGTGATTAAAAGTAATGCGGTTAGTTTCTTCATGAGAATATTGATTTAATACAAAATTATATAAAAATGGGTATAAACTCAAGAATTAGATACAAAAGGGTCCTAGTTATCCTCAAAAGTCTATATTAAATCAATATTCGAAACCGTTATTTCCTAGAAAACTCCTTAACCTCTAATATTTGCAAGGTATGCTTCTGAATAACATATATATTATAACTTTAAACCACTATTCCAGTCTTTTACACCTTTCAAACAAACATTTTTCTCCAGAAACCATGAATTTATGAATTCCCCAATTAAGAACCACATTGGTCTATCAACATCATTATGAAAAAATTATATATTTTCAAAATATTATAAAAATCGCTTCACATATTTAAAAATTCATCAATAAAAATAATTAATAATCATATCAATCATATTTGAGACAACAACCATCACAAATATTTGAAATTAAAAAGTAGAAACATTCATAGAAAATCGAATTCATTAATTATAAAATGTATCTAAAGGCCATGTTAATGTAGTTTTCTCTTGATAATCAAGGGATATAACAATATAATTGTAACCAAAATATACATCTATTAAATAAAATATATCACTCCCTATAAGTAACTTAATCACATAGTTCACAAATATTATGGTAAAATGGCCTTTCCAATGGAAAAAATTATGATTCTAAAAAACAATAAAAATTCTCCACCTGTTCTCCATTCTATCCTAAATTTGCGCATTGTTTTCTTTAATGAAAATAATACCACCCCTGTATTTGGAATGCGTTAGATAGAAAATACCCAAGGTCTATTAGAAATGGATAGGTAATCCAAGCATCTTACTTTTTTATCACTTCTTCTCTCATAAGATATATCATGTCTAGGTGAAGCCTACATTATACCTCAAAAAGTTTATTTTTATTAGGCTCTATTAATATCTTGTGTATAAAAAATAAAGGGTTAATACATTTGATGTTATATATAGAGAATAATATGGAATATTTTAACATTTTTTACATATTTAATATATTGTTTTGTTGAAAAACACAAAAAATCAATTGAATATTGTTATATTCCTTTAAAGATACAAAATAAACATAAAAAATCATAAAGTTATCCTCTCTCACTATGAAGATGTGTTTCTAAAATCTTTTAACTAGAAAAAATCTTCAATTTTTTGGGAAATGTTTCCCTGCATCTAAGAAACTTCTATTTTGAATGAAATTGGAATATAATAAGGATATTTAACCATCAAAAAACATGGAGTTCCCATTTTTTTAGGAAAAAGAAATGTACTTATTTTTCTAATATTCTTAACCAGATTATTAATCAACTCTCCTCTTGTATGATAAAAACTTTAAATACAAAAGGTTGGGTCTATCTTATTGTAACACCCTGCCCCTAGTTACCCATATTATGTAAATTATTTCATAGTATTGTCATGATACAATGAATCATGTCCTAAAAGACTGATCATTTTAGTATTATTAGAAACAAGATACATACATATGTTCAACATTACAACTTGAAAAGAAATAAAACACTAATTTATTCTATTAGAATCATCAAAGCCTCATAGATTATGCTAGAAAGTCACTCATAACTAACTTCTTTATATAATAGGATAATTAAACATAATAATGGGGTGATATAAAATGCTCAGTAAGAGTAAGCAATATAGTAGTATATAAAATAAACATTAGGCATGGTGAATAAAGGAAGAAACATGCCATTAAAAATAATAATCATGAACACATTATGGAAGGAATATGATATGAGTAAATAATTACATAATAAAACATTTTCATCTCTATTATACTATTGGAATAACCACGTGAACCATTAATATTATTTTCATAATGAGGGAAGTTATAATTCGGGACATTCTGAAACAATTTTTCAAGGACTCTACCAAGATGTCTAAAAATGATTAAGTCCTCGGCCAAAAAAATATATCAAATTGGGAAAGGCCTTGTCCAATTCCATTTATAATTATCTCATAATACATACCGATGCATCTAGGAGCTATAGCGAGCTCCACCTATCACATACTAAGTCCAACACATTACTCATATGAAATGGTTGATAAATAACATAACCATTTGTATTAAAACTAGCATACGAAATGTAAATACATTAACCATAAACCATGAATGGTATAAAAATAAAACACACACAATAAAACATATCACCAATCCATAAATAAAATACGGATGATTTTTTTCATAATAAATCAGCTTCAAATAAGTGTATAATTTATCAAAGGATGTTGACATAGATTAAATCAAAAAAATTGGAGAGAAATATCACTTTATATTTTGTAATCATTTAAGAGTCACATAATTATAAAGGAAAACCTTTATTTTTAAAATAATTTTATTATATTTTAAGGGAAGATTCAAAAATGTTATAATGGATGAACATTTCCACTCCTTCCGTATAAGTTAAAAAAAGACATTCTTACCATAATTTTGTCAAAAAGTCCATAAAGTACCATGTTTGGAAAATGACAGAAAGATAACTCTGAAAACATATAAGGTCAAATAAGGGTATAAAAGTCTTTAACCCATAGTCTATTAAATAGTAAAAATTTATTGAAATAAATTTTTAAGAAAAAATGGATTTGGATGATAAAGAGGTCACAGTAGATACTTACGTATTAACAACCACAGATAAGTTAAGAGATTGTAAAATTAACCATTACCTTGTAATTTTCCATAGCTGATGGTATGTTAAACTCTTATATAATAGTTAAAAAATTATTAATAAATTATTAAAGAGGTGTATACATAAATATGATATCATATATGATCCTCTAATTTTGCTTTGTTAATAATATTTTTATAGTATCATTATTTCGGGTGTTAACTGATTCGTTTTCCTTTGTATCCATAGTAACGTAAGACATGTTTTTTATGTATAGGATGTATTTTATTAATATCCATAATGTTATTATGTTCTTTAAACATTATTTTTAATCATCAAATGAACATTATTCTTGAATGGTTATGATGGAGAATGAATCTCATTGCATTCGTGGAGACGGTAATCCTTACGTACGTACGAGCGACAATATCATTCAATTGAAGGATAAATCATATATAATTGGATGATATATCATATATAAAGAATTATTAACATGTTATATTTATTATTTACATCAATTATACATTATTATTATACCCATCTAAATAATAATGTATTGAATAACAACTGCACCATGACGTGGAGATGGTACCCCATACGTACACATGTATGGTGACTTTTTCATTCATTGGATGGATAGAATAATAAATATGGATGTAAAATATTTATAATAACATAACATTATGTAGAAGATACTGGATTAAATTTTTTAGAATGGAATCAACAAATAAAGAGAATGTGGAAGAAGAAAAGAACATGAAAGGGGGTGGTGAAATTATTACATCTTCTTTGGGTGTTTCCTTTTGAGTTGATCAAAAGGGATCCTTAGTTTTGGTTTCTGATCAAATTATGTCCTCTAGGATGAAGTGAGGGATGTTGGGATGATAATTGCGTAGGGTTTGTCTAAGCCAAATGGCTTTGGAGGTGTGAAACTAAGAGAAGGGTAAGTACCCTTTAATAAGATTGGTGAGGGTCACTTTAGGAAAAGCTTGAAATATTATTTTATAATATAATCATTTTCGGTTTATAATGGCTCAAAAATAATTTATTTCGAGGATAAGGTGGGGATGGGTCAAATAAATCTCAAAATATTGGTTTTAGACCAGTTAAGGTCACTATATTAACCTTATCTTTTAGATTAACTCTTATTTTAATAGTTTGACATTTACCATGTGCCTTTCTATATTTATATTATATGGTTAATAAACTTACTATAACAAGCCAAGAGAGCACTAAGTGGATCATTATTAATATATATATATCCTCATCTATGTCCATTCTTTGAACCTTAGATTTTTAGAAATATTATATCAATTAATAATATTGTATTTTTTTAAAAAACTCAATAATTGTCTATTTTGACACTATTTAGTATTTGTTTTTTTAAATAATAATAGCATGATTACTATGAAAAAATATTATTTAATAAACTCTAACATGTCGTATTAACCTATAAAATTAGTGGAATTCATCAAACATCCCAAATTACATTTATTTGGATATTTATAATATCTATTATCTTAATCTTTCCATAATAAGGTAATTATTGCATCATCATTGTGTCCGAAATAAATTTAAATACATAATGTCTAAAAATTATAAATAAAATTACATTATGTAGGAAATATTTTTAGATTTATAATTTATATTTACAGTCAAAATTATCTTACGTATAACCTAATATTAAAAATGTTTTTGTAATTAAACTTCGAATTTAACACTTTTATCTCTTCTTTAAATAAAATAATAATAAATGTCCAAATCTAATACAACTGGACCAAAGGAGGCCATAATTTTTTCCTAAGGTTTTTTCTGGTCAAATAACACTTATCCAATTGATTTATGAGATGTTTTAGGTTAATTATAATGTCATTTTTACACTGAATTACCCTATTTACTCTTAACCGTGGTAAATAAAAGTCAAAACTTTCTATTTACCAAAAGTTATGTTCATCTTATTGAACCACATTTTACTTACTGATATTAATCGTGTATCTCTGATTTTTTAAATTTACCTCACAAAAGCTATAAAATTATGTTTTATGCAAATTTTGAAATGTTCCTAGAAGGTGGGTAAAAGATGGTAAAAAGTTCAATAAAATTTTATATATCTAAACTTATTATAAAATGACCCCAATGAATTATATTGAACATATATAGGTATTATGTATCTATTTTGACCTAAAATAAATTAAAATAAATTAACTAATTATTTAAATAAAATTTGGTTTTAAAAAATAACGTAGTGTTTTTCACTATTTATCAAAAAATCGAATGTTTTCAGAAAAATACTAAAAATTCTCCCTAAGCTAATTTTGAAATTCTAATTCCGAAAATGAAGTCAATTACGAAAAATAAAATTTATAAAATTTCAATAGGTGGGTATTACTATTTATAACGGCTAGTTTGATTGGTTGTGGAGTGTTACAACTCGAAGCTGCATACAACGTAATCTATTGCATTATTCAAAGGGAAACATAAAGTGGAAGATTGGGGTGTTACATTCTACCCTCCTTCAAATAATTTCATCCCAAAAATTTCTATAATGTTACTGCATAAAAAGATTCGGATGGTACTTCATCATAAGTTCTTGAGGTTCCCACGTTGCCTCTTCCATCTTATGATATCTCCATAGAACTTTTACTAGACGAGTCATTCAGTTTCTCAACACTTGTTCTCAAGTATCAAGACTTTTGATAGGCTCTTCACAATAAGATATATCAGGTTCCCGTTCTATTAATTCATAGGTGTGTACATGTATTGGGTCAGGCATATATTTTCTTAACAGTGATACGTGGAACACATGAAAAACATTATAGAGACTTGGAGGCATTGCCAAACGATAAGCTACAACTCCAATTCATTCTAGAATTTCGAATGTTTTGATGTACCTGAGACTCAATTTACCCTTCTTACCAAATCGTATAACACCCATCCATAGAGATAATTTCAAGAAAACATGATCTCCTACTTGAAATTCCAAATACTTCCTTCTGTTATCGGTGTATCTCTTTTGCTTACTTTGAGCTGCTTTTATGTGGGTTTGGATAATCATCACATTTTCAATTTTTTCCTCAACAAGTTTTGGTCCTACGAGTTTTCTTTCATCAAAATCATCCCAACAAGTTGGTGTGCGACAAATATTTCCATATAACGCTTCATATGGTACCATCTAAATACTTTTATGAAAGCTATTGTTATAGGAAAATTATGCTTGAGGTAAATACTAGTCCCACATACCTAGAAAGTCAAGTGTGGAAGATCTCAACATGTCTTCTAATGTTTGAATTGTCCATTCTGATTTTCCATCAGTTTCAGGGTGGTAGTTAGTGCTCAAACGATGTTTATTATCCATGGCCTTCTGAAGACTTTTCCAGAATCTTGATATAAAATGGGGATCATGATCAGAAACAATCAATAGGGGTATACCATGGAGTATTAAAACATCATTAATATATAGTCTTGCAAGACGTTCATGTGGTAAATCCTCTCTTATTGCAGAAAAATGTGCTGACATGGTAAGACAATCAACAATGACCCATATTGCATCATTACTTTTAGGAGTCTTTTGTAGCCCCATGATAAAGTCCATAGAAATATTATCCCATTTCCACATAGATATGGGAAGAGGTTTCAGGACACCATCAAGTTGTTTCCTTCCAACATTCACTTGGGTACAAACTAAACATCTTGACACAAAATCAGAAATCTCCCTTATCATGTTGTCCCACCAAAAGTGTTCCTTCGAATCTCTAAATATCTTGGTGCTCCCAGGGTGTATAGAGAAATTGGAGCTATAAGCATCATCCAACAATCCCCTTTTAGATCATGTATGTTAGGAACAGAAAGTCTCTTCCCAAATTTCAAAATTCCCTCTTTATATATGAAGTCACTCAATTAGATATTTTATTTTAGGAACACAAAGTCTCTTCCCAAATTTCAAAATTCCATCTTCATATATGAAGTCAGTCAATCTCCCATCATTCAAAGCTTTAATCTTCTTTTGAAACATTTCATCATCGGTCTGATAACATTTTATTATTTTTAGTAATGATGGTTTGGCAACCATTTGAAAAAGTATTTTTGTTTCACATTACATGGTTATTCCAATATCCATCAGTACAAGATCCATTAGCATAGGATCCCTTTCAACTCTTATCTTGTTCGAAACTCCATGATCCTTTCTGCTCAAAGCATCTTCCACCTTATTTTCCTTCCTCTGGTGGTAGTATATGGTGAAATCATTATCTTTGAGTAGTTTAGCCCATGTTCTTTTCCTCATGTTGAGTTCTTTCTATGAGAAAATATACTTCAAACTCTTGTGATCAGTATATATCTCACATTTTTCACCATAGATATAGTGTCTCTGTATCTCCAAAGCCATGATTATAGCTACTAACTAGGGATCATGAGTATGATATGTTTGTTTATGAATTTTTAGCTATAGTGACGCATAGACAACAACTATGTCATTCTGCATAAGTACACAACCAAGTCCTTTCTTCGAAACATCACTATAAATAACAAACACATCATTACCCAATGTAAGAGTCAATATCAAAGAATTGACTAATCTTCTCTTCGGTTCATCGAAACATTCTCCATAGTATTTTGTCCAAAAAAATTTAACCCCTTTACGTGTGACCTTGATTAATGGGTTTTCTAATCAGAAAATATTCTGGATGAAGTACCAATAATAACCTCATAAACCAATAAAACTACATTCCTTAGTTATAATCATTAGTCCTAGCCATTCTTGTATTTCTATTCTCTTAGAAGGATCAATAAGGACTTCATCCTTAGAGAAAATATTTCCAAGAAAAGAAATCTCTTGAATCCAGAATTCACACTTTCTAAACTTCATATATCACTCATTTCTTCTAAGATTATATAGAATAAAGAGAAAGTGATTTTCATGATCTTTGTAAATTTTGTATTATACCAAGATATCATTAATAAATTCCACAACAAATTCATCAAGATTTTCATTAAAAAATATGTTCATTAGATCCATGAAAATAGAGGGTGCATTTGTCAGTCCAAAATGCATTACTATAAACTCGTAATTCCCATACCTCATTTGAAATGTTGTATTTGGAATTTATTTCTTCTTTACATAAAACTGATGATATCTAGATCAAATCTCAATATTTAAATAATATTGAGCTCCATGAAGTTGGTCGAATAAATCATCAATGTGAGGTAGGGGATACTTTCTCTTTATTTTTATAGAATTGATCTCCCTATAGTCAATACACAACATCATAGATCAATATTTCTACTTAACAAAAAGGAAAGGGGCTCCGTATAGAGAAAAACTAGGGTAAATAAATCCTTTATTTTACAATTCCTATAGTTATTTCTTTAGTTCTAGTAAATCCATTTTTTCCATTCTATAAGGGGTCTTCAATATGGACCTTGAACCAGGAATTGTGTTAATGGAAAACTCAATTTCTCATTCTGGAGGATGTCCAGGGTAAATCCTCTGAAAACACATCAACATATTCATGCATAATAGGTGATACCTCTATTAAAAAATTCATTTCCTCACCCATATCTAATTCATTTTCTACTTCCCCAATATTTTAATTTAGAATAGCTACTAGGGGTGGATCTTGATATGAATCTGGTGGTGACGTTTCTACTCTAAAGATAATGTACTCTTTATCATCATCAATAATAGTAACATCCTTCTTCATACAAAATTTTTTTTCATCATGGTACAAAAGCCAATCCATACCAAGTATTATATCAAATTCAATCATGGGTATGACAATGAGATCAATAGATTATGAACATTTATATAACCAAATGAGAACTGATTCACAAAACCTTTTTGCGATGATACTTCCCTTAAGAGTTTTGACTGAAAACTCCCGTGTTATGTAAAATTGAAAATATATAATTTTATTTGAAAACAAGGAAGATATGAAATAATGCGATGATATAGAGTCAAATAAAGCTTTGGTTAAACTTGGGGAAACCATTAAATTACCTTCCACCATGTCTTTCAGAGCTTCAACCTTAGCAGTAGTGATCACATAATCTTGACCTTGCTCCCTTGGCCTTTTTTGAGGTATGTATCATTTGATATTAGGAAATTCATGAGCATAATGTTCCATCTCCCTGCAATTGTAGAGTTAAAAATTCGTAGCTTCTTTCTTCCCCTTACAATCACCAGAAAGTTTGATTTTCTATCCACATTTGTAGAATAATCCTTTTCCTTTTAGACAGGCCCCAGGGTGCTTCCTCTGACAATTATCATAGGGTGGAAATTAAACTCTTCTGTTCTTCCCTGTTTCTTTATTTCATTTCCAATAGTTTTCAACATATCTTTTATTCTCTTACTTTTCTTTAATGTCATAAGACTTATAGAATTCCTTTTCTATCTTGATAGCACATGACACAATATATTTGTACGATGAGAAAGATTGTGAGAGTAATGCCCGATGGAGAAATGGTTTTAAACCATGAAATAAATGATCAATATTACTTCTTAGGTTACATATATAATCTTTAGTATTCTTTGATAACCTTGTAAATTTAGCTTCATACTTTGCAACATTCTCATCCTCTTTTTTCCTCTAGCTCAGAAATTGCCTTTCCATATCTTCTTAATGGGCATGATGAATGTTTTTTATCCAAGAAAAGCTCTTTAAACTCCCTCCATTCCATACATGACACTTCTTAATCCTCCATTGTGTTTTAAATAAATGACCACCATTGCTCTGCATTTTTTAGGAGGTGATAAACTGCCATGAAAACTTTTTCCCTTTCGCTACTCCCCAAAGCATGAAATATTTTCTCTAAAGAACTTATCCACGTTTGGGTACTAATGGATTTTTACTCCCATTTAATGTTGGTGGTTATTTTTTAATTAATCGGTCTAACATTGATCCTACTTGTTGTGTATCAAGGTTCTCCATACGGATATGGTTATTATTCATAACCCAAGTGAGTTGTCTCAGTATTGTGATAAGATGATCAGCACCAGTTGCATCTCCGGCTCCACTATAATTATCTTGAGTAGGAGGTAAATCCCTACATGGATTTTGTGCATTTATACGGTTTCTATTACTTCCGATAGGAGCAATTTCTAAACAATGGCATACACTAGATTAGTTTATGAATCGCAATACATAATTCTAAACATATAACATACATTACATAAATTGAACAGTTTATGGATATAATCCTTCATCATAAAAATGTTTTCTCTGAGGAATTATATAATCATAAATCTTTCATAATGGCTTGTAAATAAAATGTGAATTATCCTAATCTAAACCCTAGAAATGTCGTAACCAAGAGTGCATCAACGCCCATTGTCATGTATTGGGATACCCCTGGTCAAGCCCAAAACTCCTTGTTAGAGTTTTCACTCCTAGGTAAATCTGTTTCAGAGCTGGCTCTACCTGATCATATCTAGAGAAGGATTCATTTCTTGGAAAAAACTCAAAAATCTCTACATTACCAAAATTCTAGGAAGTTGTTTTATATTAATCCTCAAAGTCTATCTTAGGGTAATGTTCTCTAATCAGAATTTTTCTAAATCTAGTTTCCAATGTTTGTACTAAACTTTCTTTGATACCGACTATAACACCATAACCCTAGTTACACAGATTAAGGGCGTTATTACATAACATTGGCCTGATACAAGGAATTAGGCCCTAAAAGACTGATCAGTTTATTATTATTGGAAACCATATACATACATAAGTTCAACATTACAACTTGAAAAGAAATACAACACTAATTTATTTTATTATAAACATCCAAGCCTCCAAGATTATGCCTAGAAGTCACTAATAAATAACTTCTTCATATTCTGAGAAAATGAAACATATGAAAGGGGTGAGCTCAAACACTCATTAAGAGTAAGAAATATAGTGGAAGATAACATAAAGATTAGGCATGGTGAATAAATGAAAACACAAGCCTTTACAAATAAAAAACATGAACACTTTATGGAAGGAATATGATATGAGTAAATAATTCTATAATAAATCATATTCATGGATATTCTACTAGTTCAATAACTTAATGAATCATCAATATTATTTTCATATTTAGGGAATGTATAATGAGGGACATTCGGAAACATTTTGTTAAGCCCTCAGCCAAGATGTCTAAAAATGATTAAGGCCTTAGCCAAAACAATATATAAAATTGGAAATGGCCTCAGCTAATTCCACATCAAATTGCCTCATGAGACCTATCGATGCATCTAGGAGCTATAGCGGGGTCTACCCGTCACTTACTAGGTCCAATACTTTCTTCATATGAAAAGGATGAAACATAACATTAACATTCATATTAAAAATAGCATACGAAATGTCAATACTTTAACCATAAACCATGAATGGTATAAAAATAACACATCCATAGTAAAACATATCACAAATCCTTAAATAAAATATGCAAGATTTGTATCATAATAAATCAACTTCCAATAATTGTACAATTTATCTATGGATTTTAACATAGATGAAATCAAAACTATTTGAGAGAAATATTTCCTTCTATTTTGAAATAATTTTGACATCTCATAATTATAAAATAAAACATTTCTTTTGAAAATATTCTTATAATATTTTAATGGAAGCTTCGAAAATTGTATAATGGTGGAAAATAGCTACACCCACCGTATAATTTATAAAAAGACATTCTTACCTTAATTTTGTCGAAAAGGTAAAAAAAGTAACTTTTTTGGAAAATAAAAAAAATATTCCATTCAAAACATATAAATTTAAATAAGGGTATAAATGAATTTAACCCATAGTCAAGTAAATATTTAAAATGCTTTGAAATAAATTTTTAAGAAAACACGGATGTGGATAATAAGGAGGTCCCAGTATATACTTACGTATTTAGAACCTCACATAAGTAAATAGATTGCAAAATTAACAATTACCTTGTTCTTTTCCTTTGTCGATAGTTTTTTAACCTCTTGTACAATATATAATACATTATTATAAAATTAATCAAGAACTATATACAAAATTATTATATCATATATGATCCTCTAATATTGTTTTGTTAATAATATTTCAATAGTATCATCATTTCGGGTGTTAACAGATTCATTTTCCATTATATGATTCATTATGTAAGCCATGTTTGTTATAGATAGTAATTATTTTATTCATATCCAAAATTTTATTAAGTTATTTAATCATTATTTTTAATCATAAAATAAAAATTATTCTTGAATGGTTATGATGGAGAATGAATCTCATTGCGTTCGTGGAGATGGTAATTCGTATGTACACATGAGCGACAATATCATTCTATTGAATGTGAAATCATATATATTTGGATGCTATATCATATATAAAGAATAATTAATATGTTATATTTATTATTTATAACAATTATACATCATTATTATACCCATATAAATAATAATTAATTGAATAACAACTACACCACGATGTGGAGACGGTAAGTCATACATACGCATATATGATGTCTTTGTCGTTTATAGGACGGAGAGAATAATGAATATGGCTATACCATTTTTATAATAAAATTAAAATATGTAGATTATACTTTATATATTATTTTAGAACGATAACAACAAATAAAGTGGAAGTGGAAGAAGAAATGAACTTGGAAGAGGGTGGTGAAATTATTACATCTTTTTCAAGGGTTTCCTTTTGAGTTGATAAAAAGGGCTCCACAAGTTAGATTTATTATCAAATTAAGGATTATAGGATTAATTTATGGATATTGGGAACATATTTGGCTAGGGGATGTATGAGACAAATGGCTTTGGAGGTGTGAAATTAAGATAAGGGGAAGTGCCTTTTTATATGAGAGGTGAGGGTCACTTTATGAAAAGCTCAAAATATTATTTTATAATAAAATAATTTTCAGTTTATAATGGCTCCAAAATTATTTATTTTTAGAATAAGGTGGGTATAGGTCGAAAAATATCTCAACCAACAGGTTTTAGATAGGTTTAGGTCACCATATTAACCTTATCATTTAGATTTAACTCTTAGTTAAATAGTTTGACATTTACCTTGTCTCTTTGTATTTTTATATTATATGGTTAATAAACTTACTATAACAATCTATGGGAACCCTAGTTGGTTAATTATAAATATATATATCCTTATATAATTACGTTGGTATATCCTTATATTTTTAGAAATATAATATCAATTCATAATATAGTATCTGTTTTAAAAAACTCAATTATGTCAATTTTGACACTATATTGTATTTGGTTTTTTAAAAAATTATAACAGCATGATTACTTCAAAAAGAATTATTTAATTAACCCTAAGATATCATATTATCCTATAAAATTACTGGAATTCATCAAAACTCTCAAATTACATTTATTTGGATTTTTATAATATCAATTTTTTGAATCATTCATTAATAAGGTAATTACTGCATCATCACTGTGTTAGAAATAAATTTAATTAATTAATGTCTAAAAATTATAAATAAAATACCATTATGTAGGAAATATTTTTATCTTTATAATGAATATTTATAGTTTAAATTATCTTATGTATAACCCTATATTAAAAAAAATTTAGTTATCAAACTTTGAATTTACCACTTTTAACTCTTCTTTAAATAAAATAATAATAAATGTCTTAATCTAATCCAAGTGGGCCAAATGGGGTCATATTATATTCCTAAGGTTTTTTAGTCAAATTAAACATATCCAATTTAATTAGGAAATGTTTTCATGAAATTATAATATCTTTTTTACCATTAATTACCCTATTTACATTTAACCATGGACTATAAAAGTCAAAAGTTTCAATTCACCAAAAATTATTTTCAACTTTTTGAACTGAATTTTATATACTGATATAAACTGTTTCTCTAGTATTTTTAAAACTCAAAGAATATAAGTGGTAAAATTATGTTCTATGCATATTTTCATATGCTCTTAGAAGGTGGGTAAAAGACGGTAAAATGTTCAATACAATTTTATATAACTAAACTTATTATAAAATTATTCCAATGAATTACATTGAACATATATTGGTATTATGTATCTATTTTGACATAAAATAAATTAATATAAAATAACTAATTATTTAAATAAAAATTCAGTTTTAAATAATAACACAATGTTTTTCACTATTAAATAAATTGAAAGGTTTCAAAAAAAATCTAAAAATTCACTCTAAGTTAATTTTGATATTTCGAATCTATAAAAGAAGTCCATTTTTTCAAATAATGTTTCTAAGATTTCTAAAAGTGGGTATTACTATTAATTAATACTAGTTTGATTGGTTGTGTTGTGTTAGAACTCGAAGTTGCGTACAACACAAGCTATTGCATTATTCATCAGGAAATGTATTGTGGAAGCTTGGGGTGTTATAGTTTTAAAATACAAATTTTTTTAAAAAAATGGTGTACAATAAGATGGTTTACAAATGGAATATTTATTTCATCAAAGAACTCAATAGTATAATTAATTTTTTTCTAGAGTGGAATCACTCTCGATATAAAACTTGTTATGCTTCCCTGGTTTAATTATTGCACACTACAAGAAAATGGTGGTCTTGGTATTAAGAACCGTAGCCGATTTAATGATGCAATCCAAGATAAGATTACATGGAATATCATGCACAATAAATCCTCGAACTATGATTTCCTTAAAAGAAAAATTATTAAAAACCTCAGAAAAAGCGATTTTTTACATATTGAATCTTCCATCTAGCCTTTCATCAAACACACTTTTTATAAAATCTTGTCTCAAACTAGATGAATAGTTAACAAAGAATGTTCCCTAAAATTTTGTTTGGATAACTGGAATGGAAACCCTTTTCCCTATAACAAAACCTATGCATATAACAATGGATATTAATATCTCAATTATTTACTACATGAATTACATGGATTTATATTTACCAAAGGAAATCACTATGGTTAGTAAAAACTACCCCTTTGTCAACATTAAATATTTCATAGTTTGGGAACCTGATTTTAATGGTATGAAAAACTATAAACATTACATAAAATAATAAATTCAGTAACAACATGCATTATATCTCATGGTTATATAACGTCAACAAATAATAGGGTAGACCCTCCATATTCACACCGATTTGGAGAATTTTTAACATTATAGTTCCCACACATTTCATACTTAAGTTATTTAGTATTAAAATTTGTTCTAGATGTCATATGTGTAATCAACTCAGAGAGTATGTTGATCATATTTTCATAACTTTTGATACTTATTCTGTTTTAAGTAATTATATTTATGATATTTTTTATCTCAGATGGATAGGTTTAGACTCCATTCGTCAACATATGCAGAGATGCACTTCTATGCATGCCTCTACTCAAATTGAACAGATTTTCATTTATTTTATGGCCAAAATGATTCATATTATTTTGTATAAAATAAATAATTTCATTCCAAAAAATAACACTTTCAATCATCAGGAAGCTCAAATAAATATCTTCATCACGGTCAAGGAAGATGGGATTATGCAAAGAGGTACCTACAAAAATTCTGTCAAGGATCTTAACATCCTTCGTTAGATCATAATTAAAAGAAGACATAGTCATCCAAAAAGTTTTCTAGAGGTATTCTGGTACCCCCGACCTAAAAGGATCAAAATAAATGTTGATGGTTCCTTGAATGGAAACCTAGGACTAGAAAATATTCTATTGTGTACAGAAATCACAATGGTAATATTCTTGGATGTTGTTATGGTATGTGTGGTTTTTCCTCTTCCCCTGAAGTAATGATGAACAACATCACTATTTCCATTGGTCTCATCCAATTAAAGGGATGGAATAATTTTTTGATCAAAATTGACTCAACTACCATTGTTCAGACCCTTATATATAGATCTATTCGTCTTGTGTGGACCCCCACTACTAGATGTATCATCTACCTCCAACAACTGTAAGAGCTTAATAATTTAATCAATCATGCCTTTCTAGAGGTGAACAATGTGGATGAGGGTCTTTCAAATAATGTAGTTAATAATGAAAATAAGTTTCTGGAGAACATCCCGACTAATCTCATACCATTAAATGAAAATGATTATAATAAATTTCATTCATTCAGACTTTTGTAAATTTATTTCTTTTCTATATATATTTTAGTTCTTTAGTCTTTTGAACAAGGCATCATCATTTTGAAAAATATCTTTTTTTTTGTGAACCTCTCCTAGTTCATTAGATATAGGACTAGAAGTAATGTTTTCTCACCACGTAAAGAGTATTTTAGTTGAAAATGACATGATTTAATTTCAACATGTGGTGATTACAGGATGGGTAGTAGAGTCCCAGTCCATTGGACCAAATTATTTAATTATTTCCATAAATAATGTTTTTTAGTTAAATAAATCATATTTTCTATTGTTATTTTGATTCAATAGATCCATAAATTCAAATTTTTAGACTAGTTTTTAGATATTTTCCTTAGGAATATTTTAAATATATTCCAAAAACTCACCCTCACAAATATCATATTCTTTTACCTCTTTACTATTTTTTATTCTCACACAATTTTTAACATTAAATGGTCTAATTTGAATTGCATAACAAATCCTCAAAGATTATTCTCCCCCCTCCTCAACAAATACATCAAGTTAAAATAGTTAATCTTTAAAGTATTTTATAATTTTTGTTAATAACATTTACCTCTCAAAAACATTATATTCCTCAGTTTTTCAACTAGTTGGACACTTTTACCAAAATTACATTGATCAAAAAATATTCACGGGTCTTTGAGTTTTTAAGATATTAAATTTTGAACAACATCACTACCTCCCTGATTTAGATATATGTTAAAATCCTCCAGGGTTTTTTGAGAAAATTTTAATTAATTAATTCAAATATGAAGGTATCTAAACCAAGATTAAAGGATGAAAGTAATAATATATATAATCCTGAAAAAAATAATTAATATGATTAATTCATGTTCATGATTTTTCTAATTAATCTTTGAGATAAAGGGATAGTTGGGGAGACATTAATGAAAACTATAGGAATCCCATAAGGGTTTTCTTTAATATTTTCATTCCCCGTATATTTATTAACCTTTAATTTTTTATTCTTTTAGGTGGAAGAACATGATTTAAATCAGTTTCCTCATGGATATCCATATTTATTGATTCATATTTTTCCATATTTTGGTTTCTATATTTTTTCAATGTTAGATTTAGGAAACCCATAAGACCATTTATTTATTTCTAATTTGTTTAAAATATTTTTAATGGTCACTAGCATGTAATTATCCCATGGGTTCATTTCAGTTATACTAGGAAACATGATTTTTTTCTTTATTATTTATAAACCTATCTGGTTTCCCTATTTAAAACCCTATGTCATGCATCCTATAATGTCTTTCAGGTTCGTCTAAATCATGTTGGGACCTTTTTAAAAAAAACTATCCAATAATATTCTCAAAAATTACCCTTATATACTATTGATAATTTGTTGTATCACCCATCAAATTGAATTGAAATTACAGTTTTAACATTCTTCAGAAAATAAGGGAGGCCTGTCACATCATTAATTTCTCTCTTAGTTAATGGTTAGTGTGGTTTCTATACCATATGTTTACTTGTTATGAAATGGGTCATCTCTAGCCCACATCATTGTTCTATACCTAGAATAAATAGTTTTTTAAGGATTGGGATGGTATATAAAATATTGGGAAGTGGATATTAGAGTGTACAAACATTCTAGGTTGACTGAAATTCTCTATAAGAGATTGAGTTTCAATTTTACAACAAATATGGTTTACACATTGGGATAAATTTTATTTCATTAGATACTAATGTAGTCACTTTATTTTAGAGAGTTGAATAATAATTTCCATCCATGAACCAGATTTGTAATCTCTCATACTAATAATTTTACACCTATAGTCATTATGTTTTGAATTTATATATAGAGTGTTTATAAATAATATTATCTCTTTATCTTTGTAATATTTGTTACAACAATAAGTGGATTTTTCAAAAACAATATTCCCATAATGTGAAATACCATCATAAAAACATCCTGATGTTGGTGGTTAGAGAGATAAGAAAACTATTGTTATGCTCTATGAAAATCCTTTGTTATCCTCTTTGTGAAAACTATATTTTTTTTTGCTAAATTATAAATAATGTCTCTTTAGGTATAATTTCATGAAAAAAATTTCATAGTTTAGTTTCAAGGTTTTGAAATGTTTTCATGTAATTATTGAAACCACTTTCTAGATTTTCTTTTATGATAGATAGGGAACACTCTAGAATTTCACTACTATATAGAAGTCCCTCATGAAGAAAATTGATTATTCATTAGAGATTCAATTAAGTCATACTAACATAAATAAATATATGAGTTTTTTGTTTGAAATTCCAAGCTCTAGGGGTTATCTGAATATAAGATGTGTTTCCTAACATTTGAAAAATTGATAGTACCTCATCCTTTTCCATTCAATTTTTTAATGACTAGAAATTAATTTTTTATTCTCAAAAACACTTTTGAGGAAAATTGAGAAACCATAAAGTTCAACAACACCCACAGGAAACCAAAACTAAAATCCAGAATAAACTAAGAATCATACACTTCCCATCAATTACACCATGACGACAAGCTTCATCCAAGAAAAACCTTTCAGCGAGCATTACCATGTAGGAATGCACCAGCATAGAATTTAAGCCAAGTGATACGCTCTCATAATCAAGATCCAAAAGGCATGATCTAGTGAAGACTTGATGCTCTGATCCCCATCTAAAGCTGATCCAAATCGCATGCTGAGGAAAAAACCCAACTCTTCACAAAGAGACCAAAAAGAGAGTTGAAATCAATCTAGACACGACTCAAACATTAAAATAGTCATACCAACTGAGCAACATCCAATTTAAATAGAGTCATAAAAGTGTAACCTAAGGTGACCAGAGTCTTCTTCCCTAAACAACTTCTAAGATAAGATTGAAATCTGAGAGGAGGTTTCCTCCATCATCATTCTCACAATCTCAGAAGCGAGCTAGTCCCATGATTATATATAATACTCCACTCCTATGTTCCATTTATTAAATTCACCTACCAGAATGAGATCTTGTTTATCAATCCATTCATATTTCTCCTCATTTAGAGACACTCTGAGGGTCTTCCCCCACATCCTGGTTGACACTTTTTCGGTTGCATTGAGCACAAAAAACTGATTAGTCACTTCCTCATCTGTGATCAATATAAAATCTTGGTAATGTTAGTCTTGGTTCCCTTCCCTCAGATGTATCATAGACTCAATGGTTTTTCCTTATCGTTAACGTTTTTGTAGATCAAGTCACTATGGGAGGAGGTAACGAGTAGTTATCCTTTCTCTCCTTCCTCCTCCTAAGGATTCTAGTTATCCTCATACATGAAGCTTCATTTGCCGAATTCCTGAGTTCACTCCCAATGGATTCCTTCCCACATACCCCATTTCCAATTTTCACCCATAGAACAACAGGATACGAACCCAACTCAACCACTTAATGTCCTTCAAACCTATTTCTTAGATGAATAGAAGTATGATTCAAAAAATATGAACCCCTGTAATAATAACCCTGATTCTATCTGGAATAGCCACGTCTATGTCGGATCCCTCTATTCCCATGCACACATCCACATGTCCAGGTCCATATTCCTCACCAAAAGTTCCATAAAAAGTCATTATCTCACCACTCGTTTCCTATTCCAAGACCCAGTTACCCTCATTAATTTTAATTTCTACTTTAGTATGCCCATTCTAGGACATTCCCTCACCCTTCTGCAGGTTGGAGGGACTTGTGAGATCCTTTCTCAACCAATTAAATACCTCAAATACCATCAGATTGGGATAATGATCAAAGGCATTCTTCCCTGTGCCAAAACCCATATCAGCCTCATCTAAGTAGTTCACTACGTCATTGATGAGATTAATCTCCACACAAAATTGCAACGATAGTTTTTCCCAGGCTCTATCTTCTCCACCTATTTCAATATGTCCTAGACCAACCTTATCACTAGTCTCAATAGCCTTTACACAACCATTTTCCACCATACCTAGAAGACTTGGGACTCCTTGATAACCAAACTCAGTTCAGTTTTTTATTCCTGTTCCCAACATTGATGTAAGCCCCTGACAATAGGCATTTGAAGAAATCCATATTCATCTACATGAAAAACAAAAGTCCATTCAATTATCATAAACAACATTTTTCTTGAACATGTATTTCTCACCAATTGTGAATGAAAAAAAAATTGAAGGGGAATCAAGATACATCCACCTCGACAAATATATATCGATCAATAGGATGAAAAACTTACTCCATGTGGTTATCCGAATATACAT
This sequence comes from Viscum album, assembly GCA_963277665.1. Lineage (NCBI taxonomy): Eukaryota > Viridiplantae > Streptophyta > Magnoliopsida > Santalales > Viscaceae > Viscum > Viscum album. The sequence continues at coordinate 1,721,862,649 of OY728145.1, forward strand.
AACTATCGATAAGGTTTTAGGCCATTCTAATAATATAGGGGTTTTTGAATAGTAATGAAAAATTAGGGAGACTAACCTAAATTGCAGTAAAAGGAGAGTTATGTTTCATGTGGAACTTGAATGACCATCAGAATAGAAAAAACTAAAGTCCATTGTAGCATCAGGGTGCCCTAGATTAGACATGGGTGAGGTCTTCCTTTGATGTAAATAGAATCACAATATGATGATTATCTAGAAATCCCCCTGTCAACATGTCTTGAATATACCAAGTGTGAAAGATGAACTGCTTGATGGAGTCATCTAAAGGCCTTCTCTAGTTAAACCACACCACCAAGGTGTGCTTAAAAATTACATATGTTTCCATAAACTCTGTTGTCTGTATCTTGTGGTTTGGGAGTCCATCGAGGAGCTCTAAAACTTTAGGGCATAGAATTTCCTTCCAAAAAGGATGAAAAATGATTATAGTATAAAGGGATGTATAAGTGGAATATTTTCTAATAATTGATGAAAATTAGGTGATTCAATGAAAATAACATTATTGAAAACAAAAAAAAATATTGTGTTTGAAATATAACACATAAGAATAGAATCCACAGTTTAAAAATAATTATTTATTATAGTAGAAATTTTGATTTTCTGATGTTAAATTATTTGTCCATCAGTTCATATAAAATTCAGTAATCTAGATTTCCAACATTTGAAATGGTAACCAACAAATTCTATTGAGAGTGTTGTTTCTTCATTTTGTAGATATTATAGTCAATCAAAATCTAAACTCAGTAGACTATATAGGAGTGAAATTAGTTTCTTCGTGATAAAATATTAATTTTATATTAATGAAATAATACCTAAAAAATAAATTTTAAACAAATGTAGGGAATATATGAAAGTAGAAAAAAAATACCATTAATATATTTATCTAAATTTAATGTTTATAACATCAATATATAGTGAATTAATCCTTCAAATTTGAAATAAAGAAGAAAAAAGTCATATATATTAAGGGTCTCAAACTTCATCACTCGGATGGCTCTAAGTATTCTAGTAAAACTAGCTCACAATGTCTTGATCAGTGAATGAATAAATTTCATAATTATTTATATCATATTTTTAAATCATATATGACCATCCAGAAAAGGTCTCCAAAGAATCTTTCTATGTTGAATAGTTAGTCTCCACATGGTGTGGGAATATATATATCATCTTCTTCATGTTCACTCATTAAAATATTACTAGAAAATTTTGACACCTCAAATGATATTGATTCTTATTAAGTATTACTGTGGGATATTTAAAATAATCATATTTTCCTCCTACATATGACTGTTCTAAGCCTATTTTTCAATTTTACTTCTATTTTATAATTTAGTGAGCCCTATTTTTTCATTCATGCAATAAATATATTTTTATTTTATTATTATGCGGGTTTTCATGTGAAATAGGACCTTGATGTGGTCTGTCGAGTAATAGAATCACCATTTATGAGAACATATCCAAAAATTATCATTATTTATGATACGTTTAGGTTACATTATGCATGTTAGGTATGGTATTTTTCAATTATGGTTCATATTTTATTTCTTTGAAAATTTGATTTGAGATTTAATTCATTGATTATTACATAGATTCATTTTATACATCAAATAATCTCATTTTATTCAATGAATGATCAGTTATTATTGGCCTTAATTTATGAATATATTGGAATCATTTTAATGATGTTCATAAATATTCATCAAACCTAAATCCTTATATAATCTTTGCGTCCTACTTTAATATTGGAGCCACTTTTTTATAGTCAGAATTCATTCATAGTGGTCGATATCAGTGAAACTTCACAAGAAATTTTTTCAATGTGTGGAATTTTCTATATATAGATACTGTGGAACCCTATGTATATTCTAATATTCTACATCTGGTGGATTGATGAGATTTCAGAAAAGTATAGAACCTCTATATTGAATTATAACTCTATTTTTTGGGCTTTTAATTCATTGCAAGGGAACTCTATGTGATTTCACTATAATGACTCCCTTGGAATAAATTTTGCAAGGGATTTTAAGAACTCCATGTGTATTCCTTTTATATATTTTTAAAAAATCATATATATATATTTTTTTAATTCCTATATAAATTTTTATGTCACATATAAATTTTCTAAATTCATATGGTAATGATAATTTTATAAAACATGAATTGAAAAAACTATGTAAAATATGAATTCTTACAAAAATCAGCATATTCATATGAAATAAATAATTTCATATGAAATTCAGAAAATTTATATCAAATAATTACGGTCATACTTAATTTGTAAAAATTATATGAAATCATGAAATTAATATGAAATATATTTAATATAATTATATTATTGATTATGTCATGTGAAATGACCTGATAAGTCTTATGAAAAACCAACCATATTAAAAAATAGGATTCTCAAAAATCTCCAAAATTCATAGAATATTTTATCATATAGAATATATTTATGATAAAACAATGGAATTTTGGAAAATATAAATTCTAAATTAAAAAATCATAATTCATAGTCATTTTTATAAAATTAAAATTTAATCATTATTCTAATAAAAATAATAAAACATTTATGACTGATATATTATGAAAAAATATCCATAGAATTCGTTATTCAATTTTTCACTAAAAAACAATTTATTTAAGTAATTAAAATAATACAAAATTTATCTAAAAGTTAACAAATATTAAATAATTCTTCATTATAAGAAAAGTTTCCCATTAAAAATACAATTATATCCTAGAATGGATGTGGAATAATTTTATCACATTAATAATCGTAATTGACTAGGATGATGCGTGAGTGGATGATCTAAGTTGATACTTATTTTTTTATCATTACTATCCTAACTTTTGAAAACCATATTGAGTCATCCTAGTGTTACTCTCTTGAAATAGTGGTGTTTTCCCCTTTTAGAGGTAATTTTGTGATAATCCATGGGAATCACTTTTAGATAGTCGTGTTTTCTTGGCCCCTACTTTGTCAGCTGATGGTATTCTTCTCTTTCTTGTAAAGCTTTTAATTCTTATTGAATGTGACTTAGTAGTAGATATATAAGGGACTCAACATGATATTTTCACACAATAGTTATATTATAATTGATCAGTTCTTCATTCAGTCTCTTTAGCTTCTCCAAAAAAACATCATGTCATGAAACTTTTTACTCGATAAAGAGGCTTCACATATTTTGGTAGGGTGTAGATGCATCTATAACTTTACCTTTTTCCTTAGCTAAATTTCACTATGTTAGAGGTAACTTAATGTAGGGGGATCTATGTTAATCATCATCATTCTAATGTTGAGTTTAATTCCGTATTCATTCATTTTAGTATGAATTATATTACAACAGGATATATATTCATCATGTTCTTTTTTGTAAAAATGATTCTTTATATTTTCTACAAAGATGAAATCAGTAAAATTTACTAGTTTTAATTTTGTATGGTTTCAAATCCTTATATACAATATAGTAGTAGAGAAAATTTTCATTTTTTAAGATACCTTAAAGGGGAATATCATTATATTATTCAACCTTTTTCTTCTTGGGACAATTTTGATTTATGAACCCTTTGGGGTTTAACCCTATCCCCATCCTGCTCTCCTATAAACAGTTCATATATAGTTATTATTAAGAATTATCTCATGGAATTTACTAAACACACACCAACAAAATTGGATGAGTGATAAAACATAAATAAAGGAAACGATGTGGTTATTTATTATTAATATACAACCTATCTATATGATACCATCATTCATGGGGATGAGGATGTAAAAAACCCTTCAACCCTAGGGGATGGGGTTGAACACTCTCTAGTATTATCACATTATACTTCACCATGGATTTGATTATTCTTGGGGTGTAAATAGAGAAAAAAAATTCCTACATCCCTATGATACAGTCTCTTTTTAGTGTTACCATTGAAGATGATACCTCAACTACATTTTCCTTTTAGAATTTTATTCTACAATGAGAATAAAATAGAGCATTCAGTAGGTGAGAGATCCTTGTCTTTAGAGTAGATTATTATTTTTTAAATCTTATTATAACATTTGCCACATGTTTTACATTCTAAGATTGTTGGTGCAAAATCCCATTAATGGATCATTTTTACCATGTACATCACTTTCAGTCCTTATAAATGGAATCATTTTTTGGACTGACTAACTACCTTACAGTGATCAAGGACCTAATACCTGACTTGAAGTGTAGCATCATGAGATTTTAAAATTTATATTATTTTAAAAATTAATATATTTGATAGTGTGTGATAGATGAATCTAAGAATAAATCAGAACTATGATATATTTTATTACTGTAAAATCGTAAAAAACATTAAATAACATAATTATCTAATAAGATAGTATAAATAGAAGTACCCATATTACAAAATCAGTAAAGAAAGTATACGAAACGGGCCTAGTTAGTGGGAATATTCCTTATAAAGAATGTTTTTATCTTTGGAAAGTAATTGAAATCACAAGTTTATTCCCAAGTCTAGCACCAATCTTCAATCTAAAAAATTCTATATGATAAAAATTATTTTTGGGAGAAGTTTAAGAATGTAGAAATTTCCAAGGGATTCTTGCTAGTGGAATCACTACCCCCAACTTTAACAAGATCTTGTATTATTATTTAGTCATACGTGTAGATATTTTTGGGTTATCTGAATAGAAATTTTCATGATATAAACAAGTAATTTTTAATAAATATTTTATTTTATATTTATAATTAAAGGATTTGAAAAAATGATATATATTAATACAAGAATCATGTTTTGCTAAAAAGTAATTTTTCCATTATAATTTTTATATTAAAATTTATCTAAATCACTTTTTTAAATTTAATGTGAAAAAATTAGCATCAATATTCTATTCAACATGTAAAATTAACTTGGGTGATGCTTTTGGTTTTTTCTAGAACAATTGATTTTTATATGAATACTGAAAATATATTTATACATATATTATATATTTTATAACATTATCATCAATTATTCTTAATTAAAAACATAGAAATAATTTTTTAAACCCAAAAATTTATTTATTCTATGAAAATGATTCATTTAAAATTACTATGTGAAATTTATAAAAAATATTTTTAGTATTTTTGATACTTTGGTTACGTATATTTAAAAAAACTATTTTCTGTTATTTTCTTTTAATTATGTATTCACATGGAGTAATTCAGTTTTTTATTTCTTTTAAATACATATAAATCATCCTTGTTCAATTATAATCTAATTAATATCCAAAAAATAAAAAATATTGATAATTTTAAATCAAACATAATTTTTATGCATACAAGAAATATTTTTCAAAAAATGGGTTTTATGGGTAATGTGGACTAAAATTAAAATTAATTTCTCTAAAACATAGAAATTTAATTTAGTAAAATGGTTTTATTTTAAGAAAATATAATATTTAAATTATTTATTAATTGTAATATTTTATTAATTGGAATTAGTTACTCGAGTCACAAATATTGTTACCACAGTAAACAAGTTATGGTAAAATGAGTTTAACAAAGTATAAATGAGAAATAAAGATTCAAAAAAATCTACATATGAGTGTTTAAGGTTTTTATTTACCAAAAATATATTCTATCTATTATTTTCTAATGTGGTGACCACATTATATCTAAAACAGGTATTCCCTTTATGATAAGAAGTTATATTTACTAAATTTTCATTTCCTCTTCTTATATAAGTGGTATTCAACCATCCTATTAAGAAAACACTAAAAATTAAAATTCATATTTAATAAAATAAATTTTAATAGTAAATAGAATATTATTCAAATTCCATAAACCACTAGTAATAATAAGTTGGCATGGGTGCTCCATTTCTATAAACTACTCAAATAGAATGATCAAATTCTCAATGTAAGTACTAATGACTATATAATATTTTTCTATTAATATATTTCTTTTCGTGAACTATAATATCCATTGGAAAATGTTGAAATCCATATTAGTTATTACATTAAATATTTTTATTATTATGTATAAGACATTATCCACTGTTTATACCTTTTATAAGAAAATGGAAACATTGTTCATGATTATGTGGGGACTACTACCTCCACAAAGTAATGTTTCTGAATTTCATTCAACATCATATATAGTTATTTAAAAAGGTTATTTAATGAAATAATATGAAATGAAAAAAAATGATAATATTATAAAAATTTAATTCTATATTTATGTTATGTTTGTTGAATTGAAAAATGAAAACATCATCCATGTTTATATGCGGACTATCGCATCCATGAGCGACTTGTTTAATTTTTCATCACATATTTGTATAGATGGTTATAAAAAAATTATGAATATTTAGGATATAAAGGATTTATTTATATCCATAATATGATTCCAATGTAATGAAATTGAAAAATGATGATCAATTTCAAATAATCTACTATTACTGATATATTACCCTTAACAATATTGTTATAGATCTCGTTCTATATAACCATGCCCATAGATCCCATAAAATGAACATGGAGTTGTATAAATAATTGAAACACAAGGATATAAATATATTTTCTAATTTTTTAAATATTAATTTAGTACCAAATAATGTCTTTCTGTATCACTTTTATGGATCCTATGTGAAATAATTAGAATTTAAATATCTGATAATGAAAATAAGAGATAACCAATGAATTTATAATAAAATATTATTCAAAATGAATAAAAGGGGTCATAGATATGAATATGGTTCAAAAATAAATTATTGTGAATTTTTTATTATACAGGATGATAAATTTATTTTGTGGATGCTGAGAATTAATTTCAGGGTTTCTATCTCAATTTCCATTAATTGAGACTTGTTTTCAAGTTAAGAAACTATTATTATTTAATATAGTATACCTTAATCATTATTAGATTTTATTGTAATTATTAATTATTAATTAATATTATTTCCAATCCATTTCATAAATACATCATTCTCATTCTTTTGATTCGTCAATTTCCAAAATTGTAATGGGGTTATCATCTCAATTTTTATTATTTGATACATATCACATATCAACGAATTGTTTTATTTTGGGTGGTGCATATGATTTTATATTGGATTTTTATCATACATTAATGGAAATCAAGGTAATTTCAAATCCACATCATGCACTATCTTTCATTGGTTCTGATTAAAAGGTACCAAAATAAAAAAGGGACATATTTAAAATTTAATTATGAAATTGGGATTTCAGACAAGTGATAATCTATCTATGGAATATGAATGATGTTTATCTCTCTAATAAACAAACTATAATCATATATTTGTCCAAGGATAACTATGAACTCTTTCATATTATAAACAAACTATGATCATATATTTGTTCAAGGATAACTATGAACTCTATATGAAAACTAATTAACTTATAGGGGTCATGATAACCATTAATGATGGATGTTTAGATCAAATTAGTGGAAATTAATTTTGTATTATTGATATGTATAATATTGGGGAAAATAGTTTTCCTAAATTTTATGGTTGATAAATCTTTTGAAAATTTATATTGATTCATATTTATCTTTTAGGTTCACTTACAAATTTTCATTAGTAAGTTATAATTAAATTTATGGGGATGAAATATATTTAAGGGTGGAGAATTTAACACCTTGAGATTATAAATTTTATATTCCTATAAAACATAATATGCTCAATAGTATGTGATACATGTAACAATGAACTAAAACAAAACAATGATAAATTTTATTCGTTTCAAATCATAAACAAAATTAAATATAACCATTATAACAATGTCGTTGAGTAACTCGATATAAATAGAAGTTACCATATTACAATTTCAATAAATAAAGTAGAAGAAATTGTGGTAGGTAGAGATAGTATTTTGTAAAAGATCATTTTTTGATCTTGGAGGTAAATTTTCATCACTAGGGTTTACCTTAGACTTTGAACAGGTCAAAAAATTATAATTATGGTATGAGTGAAATTATTTTCTGTAGAAGCTCATGTGCATTGAAATTTCCATGATATCTACAAAAGTGGAATAACTACCCATTACTTCCACCAGATATTATTTTTTTAATAATTATTGTATAGATATACTGAGGGGTTATTTTAGGATAAATTAAGATGTTATAAACATATAATTGTTAATAAATTTTGTACTTTAAATTTATATTTAATTTAATGAAAAATAAAGGATACATATTAATAGAAGAAAAATGTTGTGCTTTAAAATAAATATCTTTTTATAAAATCTTATATAAAAATTCATTCCAATCAATTTTAAGAATGTAATTTCATAAATGTAAAAAAAAACTTGAATCACCACTCCAAAATAATATTTGGGTGACTTTTGTATATTTTTCTGAATTCATTGATTTTTTTTGGTGAATAATGAAAACCTTGTTTATACCTATACTATATAATTTATAATAATATCACAAACAAATTTTGAATTTAAAACGATAAAAAATTACATATCTAAAAATTAATTTATGTAATAAAATTATTCATTTAAAAAAACTATTGTAAATTTACATAATCCATGTTTAAAATTTTGATAATTAAGTAATATTTTTTTAATAAAAATAATTATTTTTTTGCTTCTTTTAATTAATTTCCCAAATGTTGTAATTCAATTCATGTTTTATTCTAATGGAAAATCACTATTTAATTTTAAATTTCATATTAATTAATTTCATCCAAATCAAAAATCATTGATAATTGAATCATTTATATAATTTTATGCTTATAAAAACACATTGATAAAAGTCATTTTTATGCATAGTATGTGAAAATATTAAAATTAAATTTTCTCATCCTTTTAGATTTTATCTAATAATTGTTTTTTCAATATTTTTAATATAAATATTAGTTATAGGTAATAATGGTATTTTCTTATTTTATTCATAAAAATTATTCTTGAGGTTTAAAATATTGTTACTGCGGTAATGGAAAATTAAGGTAAAAAGTGTTTATCGGGGTTTAATATAGCTAAATCATTTTAAAACATGTCTCCAAATGAGTGGTTAAGGAGTGGATTGAAAAAATACTGTCTCATATCTATTATTTTACACTTTGTATTTCACTATCCCAGTGAACCATGTTATCATTTTATATTAATAGTTTATGTTAATGAAATTATAACATCCTCTACTTATAAAAGTGGTCGTCCAGTACCCCTTTGAGGGAAAATTAATAATTAGACTTCATATTGAATTAATACCATTTTTATATACCCTATAATCCTATTTCATGTCTCTAAGGCCCTATTTGGAAGTATTTTTCCTAATTTCTCCTTTATAAATAAGTACTTCAAGAGATAGCTAAAATTATAAATGTACGTGATAATCCCTCTCTAATCCTTTTAATTATCTATATATATCCTATAAACATATCATAACCATTATAAAATTATTAAGTAAATATTAATTATATAATTAAATGATTTATTATTATTGATTAAACATTATTTACCATTTCCCGCCTCATTATAAAAAAATTATTCATGCGTAAATGTGCACTATGGCCTTCATAAAGTAACATGTCTAATTTTCCTTTACCACCTTATATAGGTGATTAAAAAAGTTTATTTAGTGAAATATTATGATATCTAATAAATTAAAATGGTTTTTAAAATATAAATAATATTATATCTTCCTTACATTAAATGGGGAATTAAAACATCATCCGTACATACTTGCGGACTGTCGCCACCATGAGAAATGTGTTCTATTATTCATCACTACATTGCATGACAATTTATAAAACATATATGATGAATACAAATTATATCATGGATTCATTTATATAAATAATATTTTATTAATTAATGTATCAATTATTGATGGTCATTGTTTAATAATTTGTTGTCTTTAACAGATTACCCTAAACAAGCTCATATGGTATCCCATTTTCTCAAATATTTCCCATAGTTCCCATCAAATTATCATGAGTATATTTAATTAATTTAAAAAATTATATTAATACAAATTATTATATCATAATTCCATGTTTAGTATAAAATAATATGGTTTTACATCATAATTATGAATTATATTCGAGATATTTACAATTACATCATCTAATAATGAAAATAAGTGATAACTTAATATTGAATATATAAGAAATGATTATAACCAATGAATAAAAAAGGATAAAGATATGTATAAACTTTCTAAATAAGTTATTAAATTAATTATTTTTATTATTCATAGGGTTAATTCACTTTCATGTAAGCATAAATTTATGTATATTTTTTTTCTCAGTTTCCATTTATTGAGAAATGTTATCAAATAATCACATATTCTAATTTTATATGGTCTACCTACATCCCAATTGAAAAATATTAGAAAAATTAATTTTTATTAAATGATATTTTAATGTATATTCAGGAATCCCTCATTAAAATTATTTTTATTCGACTATTACCAAATTTTTAAGGGGTTTCTCATATCAATTTGTTTCATTTATGTGTATTCCATATCCACCACTTATTTTCTTTTTTTTTGTGGTGTACATAATTCCCTATCGGTTTTTCTATAAAAAATTCAAAAAATTAAATGTATTTATATATCCGTATCTTGTTTTATATTTCATTGGTTTTAAATAAAAGGTTACTAAATAAAAAAGTGTCTAATTTCTTATATCATTCTAAAATTAGATTTATTTTGAGTGATAATCTTTATAGGGAATCTGTAAGATATTTTCCATCTAAAAATAACCCCTAATTTTATTATTCTGTTATTGTTATGGAGTTTTAAAATTTTCTATCTAAATTTCATTTTCCATGGTAAGAAATTCACATAACGTAGTGTGTAAGGACCCATACCATGTTTCAATCTGAACAGGCACCCCAACCGCCCCCAATGGAATGAGTAGCATTCATAATCTATACTGTTTAGAGACAATACATGTAAATTAATAAACACAATAAGAATTATTTTTCCATTAATTAGAGTTTAATCGCAATGTGTTTTCCCATAAAAATAAGTAATTACTAGTCCATAATTCAGATGTCGAAGTGAAAATATGATATTTCATAAATATGTAAATTAGTAGGTGATATAACAGATGAAAAATGTATCCCTTCACTCCCCATATACACCCTCACCAATAGAAATGATCACTAGCAAATTATTATCCTCAGACACCATTAAAATAGTACACCTATAACCAAATAAATTACTATCATTACTTCATTAATAGAGAAAATAATTTAAAGTGACAAATAGTTTACATTATATAAAAATAAACATATATCCTATAAATCATGTAATAGTAACACTATGTAATTTTTATATAATAAAACTAAACTTAAATCCAAAATCAATTTACATTCCATGAGTTTTCAAAAGCCAATGTTGATCCTCTATCTAAGATATAATACGAGTGTGAGAAAATTAGCACACAATAGGACACGACCCACATTTTCGTATGAACAAACATTAATTTACAATCAATTTAAAATAAATTTTAAAAATAAATTTAAAAAATATGGTTTTTATAAGACATTACTTAAAACAAACAACAACAGAAAAGTTTTTAAATATAATTTTATTATTTTTATAAAACAAAAATAATCACTAAAAACCGTTTAAAATTCAAAAATACCACTATTCAAATTATTCATTTTGAAACCACATTACAAATCCAATATAAAATACTTTACTTTAAAAAAAGTTTGAAAAAACTTCTATAAAACTATGTTTAATGACATAAAAGACAATAAAAAATAAGGAATATAACATTTGACAAGGTAACCCCCATAAGTTAAAGGTATATAATATAATTAATAATAAGAGGTTTCCCAAAATGTATAAGCATGCTGGATAAAATTCATACAACAGATTCATATTCCATATGTAAACCATCGATCAAGAATGAGGTGTCATAAAATCTAGACTAGGTTATAGTGTATCATTGTTTGAACTAAAAACAAGATATCCTAGGCCAACACTAAGAAACTATCCTACCCTAGTATCCCCATCGAGATATTCATACCCTAAAAAACCATCCTGGAAGAACAAAACTTTCCGTTCCACATGAACCGTATTGATATCGCTTTTCGTATGTTTTGGAACCCCTACATAGTTGGAACAAAAACCGTAATAAGGTTTTCAGTTAAACATAAACACCTAGTTATCAGAGTCCCACAATCATATGTAATATAAGTGATCCAATAATAACTATACACACACCTCTATCAAGAAAAAGAACTAATTTATCTTCCCATTAAAAACCCTATTTACATCATTAAATAGTTTAAAATTATCCACGATGCCTAATGTGATGATCAAGTTAATAGAAAAAATAAATGGTCTATAATGGACTTCACATACAGAATAGATAATAAAAACCATTTTAAGTACAAACTAGGATTTCTTAAAAGACCAAATTGGGTATGTTGTGTCTTTTGTACAACATTAATATAATTTAAAAAATTAAAATCATTTAATATCATACCTCCAAAACCATTAAATATATATTCAAAATTTGTGAAAATTAGATTTCAAAAACACAATCATTACCATACAAATATAAATATATATATGTATATCTATGTATAAGAGAATATCACAATGCACACATTCATATATTCTGTTAGGAATGTTTATATATATACATATATACAATGACACACACTCACACACACACACGTATATCTATTTATAAATGCATGAGATTTAACATTGATCACTAACACATTAAAAAAATAAGGAAATGGTGTCCAAATTCAAAACCACTTATAAAGGACCATGTAATAAATTAAATTTCTTTAGAAGAAAAAACATAATATTTTATTACTAGAACACCACTTAAAGTATAATAAATCCTTGTGAAATCTATATGTAATACCAAAGACACTAATTAAAACATCCACTAAATGTTTCAAAGGCCAACATTGTAATTAAATAATTAAATAGTAGTTTTAAACTCAACAATTAAATTTAAATAATTATTTAAAATATGAAAATCATTCAATTAAAATGAAAATATATTGAAAAATAATATCCACCATATAAATTGAATAAATATATTCAATATCATAATTAAAATGAAAAAAATGAAGAAAAAAATTAAAGGTTCTAAAATAAAATATGAGTGCATGGAAAAATATACATCAAATCATTGGTGATTGATATAGAATGTTTCAACATATATGTAAGAACCCGAAACACTATGACTGAGAAAACCCATTAAATTATTTAAAAATAAAATAATAAAAAAAGTAGTCAAAACAAAACATGTATGGTTCTTGCAAAAAGGGATCTTGGATGAGGGAGGGTAAAAATGGTGTAAAAATGAGAAAAGGTGGGGACATGAGAGATTATTTATTCATCCAATAGGTAATATCAAGAAAGTTCTAGAAGAAACATATATTTGAGAGGAGGACATAAGGGGGTCCTGCATTGTGGGGGTGGGGGTTGTCTGGTGGTAGTTGATGTAATAAGGTAGAGGGAATCCCCTTATTTTTTATTATTAATATTTAGTTTTCATTAATATTTTTAAATTATTTTTATATCATTAATATTACTTATCATCAATTATTAATCCCCATTATTTACCAATTTTTCGTTACTTATGTTTATTATTCCCATAAAAATATTAAATAAATTGATAAAAGAGTACCCAAAATTAATGAACCATATGAACACATAAATCGTACACATCTAGTCATTGGGTGTCAGTGAGAACAACAATAACTCCATCCATGGCTTCTTTGACTAGTGTCAAAATATCTCAAAACACGTTGTGATGACCATTCCAACCATAGTATCACAACCTCGTGGAAGGGATTTTTCTACACCACCCCATAGGTTGTCTTATTTGAACTGTCATGACATCCATAATGGAGTTCTTTTTACAACCCTATATAATTTTTCTTTGCACTATCACAACCACCCTGAAGAAGTATTTTCTTTATTGTATAATAACATCTATTTAGGGAGTTTTGTAGACCACTATGTAGGGTGTTTTCTTTATGGTATTATGACCTTTACAATAGAATATTTCTAAAACACCCCATAGGGTGTTTTACTTATTGATTCACAACCTTTAAAAGGAAGTTTTCCAAACCAACCCATAGTGGTATTTTTTTATAGAATAATAAATTATATGAAAAAAAAATTAGACAACCCCATAGAGATTATTCTTTATAGTTTCATTACCTCATTGATGGTATACTTCCATCCCAACCCTTTTGTGTTTTATTTTTATAAATTCAAAACCACCCCATCTCTGGTTACCTTTTAATAGAGAATAAACCACATACCATATCACCATTGGTTATTTTAAATTATTTTTATATACAATTTAATGCTTTAGTAATTTACATTTCATAACATTGTTTAATAAATAATATTGAAGTACCACATGAATTCAAAATCACCACCTCACATAATAGCAATTGTTATCAAATTAACATGGTAAAAATCATTTATAAGATCATTCCTCATTATTCTTTTACTCTATAATTATTCATCAACTCAATCCCATTCAAGACCTCAATTTATCATTCATAAAACATGGTATACCAATTCAAATAATTATTTTGACTAAAAAAATCATTTTTCATTATTATAATGGTTAAATAATAAATAAATTCATGCAGTAAATATAATATATCAATTACTATCGACATCATTTCATGTATAACATTCATATGATAATTCCATTCTCATTTATCATGCTACATAGATAATTTATTTTTTAAAACAGAATATTGGTAATTCATTTAAAAACTATTTATTTAGGTCCAAAATATATTTAAAATGGTAATTAGGTTATGGTGATACCATAAAAGATCCTTAAAATGAATTTTCATAGTCAAAGAATGGTATAGCAGCACGAACACACTACACACACATGTAAAAATGATGATAAACTATCTTATAAAATTTGGATATACCTTCCATAAATTTACTTTATAATGTTATTTTTTCTCATAACTTGTGGTCTAGCCCCTTCTATGTTCCAAAATTAACCCTGGTCTCTAAGAGACATAATTTTAGGGAAACCATGACCAAATTCAACTAAATGTTTTGTAACATACCCTGTCATGATCTTGACCCAACTCCTCAACAATTAAACCCAACATATTTATAATTTGATTTAAAATTAAAAAAATTCTTACATATACCAACTACTACTCGTTATTTCTCACCATCTAAATGGGTTCCCATCGGCTGCCCTATGGTCCCAGGTGGCACCCTAGGACACTGACATCCCAATGTGAATCTTGTGTCCTTCCACCCACTGTACAGTATCTATTGAATACTAAATTTTAGTGTCTTGGACACCCAAGAAATTATTCAATGAACTCCAAGGAACTCAAGATACCTAATGATCCTCAACCCATTTTTAGAACTATATTTATAATTGGGTCAAAATATCAATATTTCAATAAGAGGGTCAATTATCTAAATCACCACTTGGAATCCAAGGGTTTTCATTAAAACCAAAAACCATAAAAAATATTTTTACTTTTAGTCTATATAAATAAAACTAATCTTTTCACCCAAATCTATTTGAAAATTAATTTTAATACCATGAATGTATAAAAAATAAATTTCAATGTCCAAACCACTTTTTAAATTAATGTCTCCATGAAAAATATTAATTAAAACCACTTTACAAGCTAACTTCCATGTTCCTCAGTCCACTATATGATTTTTCTTTTCCAAAAAAAATATTTTCTCAATAATCAACCATTTCAAAAAACATTTCCTAGTCGAGGAAAAGTAACATGTTACAAGTAATAAATCAATTACTTTATATAATAAAAATCATCAAATTTTAACTCTTAATATAATCACACCATATAATATATAAGAGAGTAAAATATTTATATTCAATGTTTCTTCAATCAATAATGGGTCCTAATGATTCTTTATTAAAATAAAAAAATATATCATCAATATATCATAATATAACACTTGTTTGTCCTCCCATTTCCCTTTCCATACATGTAAATCCCAGAACCAAAGTGTCATAATAGAAAATAAAAAAAGGATGTGTAATCATGCCCAACATGATCACATGTTGGTGATCCACATGTCAATCATGTATCAGTTCCTAAAATGGGTATGAAATCAATCAATAGGTTACTTCATGGTTCATCAATGCATGAAAGACAAACTCACATACTTGAATCCATATCTATTTACATAGAAATAATTTGATAAATAGTAAAACTCTACAATATAATAATACCAAAACAAATCCACATACATAAAATCTCAATCAATATAAATAGCTAAAATGAAATACAAATCTGCAACACCCCTGGGATTTTATGATATATATCCCTTTTATAAATTTGAATAATTTAATAGTTTTTATTATAAGAAATAGTAAACATATGTTAATAATGTTATTAAATTATCAAATAATGAACTTTATATGTTATTTTAATAAAATATGAATATCAAAAATAATTTCTAATTCACTTTGGAAATACTCTTGATCATATATATCTATTTTTAAATATTTTGTTTATGAGGTTTTTTTAATTATTTCATTTTTATTTAACGTATTTGTTTATTGGAAAATTAATTCAAAAAATTGAACTTAAAAAAATATTTTTTTACATTATTATAAAATTAATTCATTAGTAAATTATTTAGAAGTGAAAATAAGAGTATTTGATAGTAAAAAAGATATTTTTTTAGAAAATTATTTTTTAGATTTTTAATTATAATAAATAAAATTAATCTTAATTAATAATTTCACTTAATGAAATGTATTGATTGTACACTCAATAAATTTTTTTAACACTCGTCAAATGGCTTTTTCTAGTAATTGAATGAAACTAAATATAGTATTATTCTTTAAATGCATCTTTACAAAACATATTTTTCATTTCATTTTGCGCACTTATTTCAAATTCAATTCCATAAATCTATAGGAATTTATTTTTAAGAAATTATTTAAAAATATGGAATCATAATTTTGAATTTTATTAATCAGTATGGTTTTATTTTTTCATAATGAATAGTAACCAAGGAAAAAATTCATTACTACGGTAAAGGTTAAAAAAGATTACGAGGGGTTAAAATAAAGAGAAAAGGGTTTAAATGGCATAAAACTGGAATAAATCCTATTTTATGAATATCTTTATATATTATATCATTCTATGTTTTAACTTTATCTAATTTAGATCTAATTTCATGTGATAGTGAATTTATTATATTTCAATATTCTTTATAATTACAGGTGTGCCACTTCCCTTACATTTAAAAGGGAACCTCCCGTCCTCATCTATTATACATGCAAAATGAGCCATTTTTCCTTCTTATATCTACCAAAATACTCTCCCAACATCTATAACCATTACTAATAGGTATTGGTCTTCTAAAAACACCCATCAAATAATCATTACGATGCCTCTCAATAAAGGATATTACAAGAAAATCTATATTTATTTACCAAATTTTTTATGATTATTTCTTATCAAAACTACTATAAATATTTTTTGATAATTTTATATTTTAGAAATTTTTATTTATATCCATTTTATATCACTTTCACATCAATTTTTTAAATGATAACATCACTCATTTGTTCGTGCAAACTACCACCTCCATTAAGTGATGTGATTCATTTTTTGTTTAATTTTAACATGGTTGGTGTTAATAATATATTTAATGAATTTATATTATATTTGAGATATAATTATTATTATATATACGTGAATTATTTTTAACCATTATTTTGTTTCATCCATAAAAAAGTGTAAACATTACTCGTGTGTACTTACAGACAACTATCTCCAAAAAGTGATCAAAATAATATTTCATCACTACAATATCTGAATGGTTATAAATGTGTATATAATTAATTAATATGATACTTAGATGGGTATTATAATTATAAATACTGTTAAAAAATTACCAATATGTATATTTTGGAATAACAATACTACAACATGCATGGAAAATGAACATGTTTTCACCTTAATGTTCTTTTTAATAATGAAATTATAAATAAAATGAAAATTGAAAATTATAAATGAATGATCCATAGTATTTTATGTAGGAATATTATTTTGGAATATATATATTATAAATATATAACTATTATATAGTTGTTTTAAATATTTATGAAGCAATACCTGAGTTGAGATAAGGGTTTATGTTACCATCGCATTTTTTTAAGATTGTATATGTTTAATTTACATTGGCGGAAAATATACGGATATTATACATTAAACCAAATATATATTATTCTTAATGGGTTTACCATATGATTTTAAATTTATAGTATGTTTTCATTTATTTTGTAATTAAAATCATTTATTATTTTTTTAAAGTAAACCTTCATTTTTTTCTATTTTCCGTGATGAAATTTTTTATTCCATGTTCATTATCATCAAAAATAATTTATGTAATTTTTAACCAATAATTAACATGATATATATGGGTTATAATTAAAACAATTTACTTATTTATATTATTTTAATAGGAATATTTTTAAAAAATAATTCAGAAAAACTATTTTTTTACTTTTTTATGGTGTGAAAAGAATGAGTTAAATATATAGGATTTGAACAAGATTTCCAATTATTATGAATATTATTTTCTATGATGATTAATTTATGTTTTTAGATGGAAATTTTCAAAAAACAAATCTCAATATTCTATTAATTTTTATATTTCAAATATACTGAAGGAAAAGTGTATTTTCCCAATTTTTAAAGGAAATTTTAAAATGTGATTTCAGAGTTATTTTTTATCATTGACCACAAAATTTAATGATTTTACACATCATTTGGGATATTATGTTATGATGGAATTCACTTTATTTATTTATATAGATAATTATGATGATGATTTAATAATTATTCTTTGAAATCTATTTTACAAATGGTTAATTATATTATGATGAAATCTTTATGTAACCCATTTATTTTACAAGGGTTGTGTTATAATGAAATGGTGGAGTAAAACCCATTTACATTCCATGAGTTTTGATATGAGTGATTGATGAATTAATGATTTTTTATGATCACATGGAACACCTATGTATCATTTTTATTAGGTTATTGGTTGTCCAAGAATTTTATATCCCTTCAATGGATTGTTTAAAGAATTATATATCATGTGAAAATAAGGACTATAATGGGGAGTGAATTTAGTTCCATATGGGTATTTTTCTACTATGATAGTATTCAGATTAAAACATGAATAAGGAAATGATAAACGAGAAGTTAACCCAATCCAACATGAGAGACTTGGTAAAGATCCTTGATTATGGAATTTAATTCCTATACTTATATATACAACATAAACTTATGTTTTGTGCTTATGATTTGATATCATGGCACATGATTGATTATTTATGATTACTCACACCTATTAATTATGTAATATTTGATAAAAATACCTTATTCCATGAATATTGATTAATGTTATTTCACTTATTGAATGAAAATTTTAAGTTATGATCATGTTTTCATACACTTCTGCATGTCATTTTATTATTAATAATCATTGATTCCTATATCTTATGTTGACCCTTACTGACCTTATGAGGTCACCCTTTATAATATTTATTTTCTATGTCATAAAAAATGTTTTATGTAGGGGTTTTTAAATGAATTTTAATATGTGAGAATTAATTTTTATGAGATATTCAAAATGTTTCATTAAATATGATAATTATGTACCTTGACTTCCAAGATACTAAAATATTATGGTTTTGGGGAATTAATTGTTAGGGGATGTATTAGATATTTGTCTAAAATAATGTAATATTGTTTTATAAACGTATTGGGTCCCATCAATTGGTATTAGAGTAGGGTTTACATATTTGTTACCTTAATATTGTAAACATTTATTGGAAATTCTTAGGGTAATACTAAAAATTGGGGAATATGATAATTTTTTATAAACAATGGAGTGGTGTTTTCATTGAATGTTTATCCCTATCTGGATATTAGAATGTGGATTTAGTTTATAAAATTTTTCCCCTTGGGGAAAAACTCTAAAAGGGTTCAACTGAGTATTAACTTGATCGTCATGAGTAAACATTGATTTAGCCTATGCCTGAACACATGGATAGAAAAACCCATGGATATACTTTGGTTAATTTACATTCTCTTTATAAAATATTATGATGAATGATAATATATAACCTATAACAACCAATTATACTATATAGTGATTTAAGGTGAACATGGGTTGAAATATGGTGCATGATTTACAAAATCAAATGATTATTTTAATCATAATATGGTTTACTCTGATTATTGATGTTTTATAATCAATCTTGGAATTGGTTTTATTAAATAATTTCAGGCAAGATGAATCATGTGAACATAATATTTAATTTATTATACAATTAATTACATTTTTATTAACCAAATGAAATATGTGTTGGAGTGTGGAACCATGTGATTATGCCTTACTGGTGGTCTCTGTAATGTCCTACATCCCTTTACCAATGAATAATAACTAGAATAATGGAATAATTCAATACCTCAAGTGTCACTTCCCATATTCTAGTGGTTGATGACTAGTAGTTTTCATTGTGATGGTAAAATATGGAGAGTATACCTATATATAAAAGAAAATCAACCTTAGAGATAAAATTAAAGTAATTAAATCAAAATAAAAAAAATCAGTAAAAAAATGCCAGTACCAAAAATAATCCAAATAATCCATATGAAGTCAAAAGGATAATATCCAATATATTACATTGATAAATAAAAAACATCAATTACATCCCATAAAATTAAAAAAATATTTAAAACATTGAAATGGATTCATGTTCTTTTGTGGTCTTAATATCATGGGAATCATTCTAGCTACCAAAAAGTACCCAAGCATTGGGAAACGTCCCAAAACATATACATAAAATCATGTAGAATCATCTCGTGTGCTCAAATATCATGGTATCTCAACCATTGTGTGAAAATTAGTTAATAGGAAACCACCTACTGAGCCCCTATAAATAAAAACTCTATTATAGTGTGGGAGGAACTGTTCATGAAGAACAATTTCAATACATACATTTAAACTTTCAAAAAATTTATTCATAAACAATAAAAAACATGGTGGAATGTTATGAAAACAATGATAAAATTAGATCAAATACATTGGATGTTATATTAAAACTCCACTAGATACAATTGATCATATCCCCATGAATTATATAGTTTATTAGAATAGGTAAACCTGTAACATGATTAAACACCAAGTAATGTTTAAAAACATAAAATACCATATATTATTTAATTTTACAAAATTATTCTACAACCCTTTAATATTAATTATATTACACTTCCTTGAATCACGTGGAATGGAATTTAAGAAATGGTTGATCTTAGATGATCGATAACGAATCCATATATTTAAAGATATCATTGAATAAATAAGGCATGAATAATATAGAATACTTAAATAATGTTAAAAAGGTTCAATATAAATAATTTCATGATCTTGAAATATATATATTTCTTCAAACTATATTCACCTGTAAATCAATAATTAATTTCTTAATTATGGAATTAATAATGTCGGGTGACATAAAATTTCCAACAAGTCCTTGAGAAAATACATCTTACATAAATAGGTAATACCTTAGCTAAATACCCAACCTTTTTTGTCTATAAATACCTAATGATGAATCAAGTGGATATGCAATTTTGGACCCCAACCCTCACTTAAAAAAATCAATTAATTCATTATATTAATAAAAAATTAAACTTAATCAACATCCCTTAGTAATCATTGACTATCCATATTGGAAGAACAAGTATATAGAATATAAATGAAGTCCCCAGTAAAACTCATTAGGATCCACACAGATAATCATTTTGGATTGTATCATTATAATTTATCATCATTATATAATATGATTCATTTAAGTACATTTACATAGTTAATATTACTTTTAAAAGATTAAAAAAAATTTCTTGATGAAAATACACTTGTCATTTTGAAATTACATATCTAAAATCAAAACATTATGAAAATAATTAGAAATCGGTTTCTTTTGAAAAATCCGGGAAAAATGTGATGGGTTACTCAATATTAAGAGTATTCATGATGATAGGAAAATTCATTATTGTGGTGTACGTTTAAAAATATTTTGTTCACACCATTGTTAAATATTATATCAATTAGATGATGAAAAGAGTATTTTGTTGATATATTTTTATAGATTAGTAAAAATTGGTAAAAATTTTGTTAATTAGTCAATTGATACTAGTAAAAATATTCTTGAAATTATTTTAGTGAAAATATGGACAAGGAATAAAATGATTCTCGACCGAAAGAAACACAAATTCGGGTTTCCTTAAACACATTACATAAGAATTTTGAATACATATAATGTAGGAAATGAGTCCAAAACATTTAATTTAAAAACAAATAACATAGGGGAATAAAATATATTTTTAATATATAAATATAATATAATTCCCCAAATATAAACATATACATAGTCAACCTCATAAAATAGTGAGATTGTGAATTAAACCCTTCCCTCATGTTCGACTTCTTTCAGGCATTATTTTAACCTCTAGAAAAAAAAGTTTAAATTTATTATAATACTAAAAAACCAATAAAAATATATATGATACCTTATATTATCCACTTATACAATTTAATCTATCTTTATTAATAATTCATTATTAAAATAAGTATTTCCTGGTGTTAACTATCTCGTTTTTTAATAAGTTTTGGTTTGGTAGTTCAATTATATCCATCATTATCCTAATAAAATCTTCTCTAGAATAGTAATAATGATATAAATATCATATATACATATATATTAAATCATAATTTAAATTTATAAAAGAAAAATGAATGACATTCCTTTGTAGATGTGGTCATCCACACATACACCTGAGGGACGTTATCATATTTTGACATGTGGTAGGGTAATATAGTGACCTTTCCATTATTATATTAATATTAAATCATTATAAATATAAAAAACATAACATTATTACACCTGTAGGATCTATAGGTTAAGTGTCTTTGGAAATCTACGACCATAAATGACATTTTCAACTTCAAGCTTAACATTTATTTAATTTCTTCTTCTCTATATTCTAATTGGCACTTGACCTATCCTTAATACATGTAGTCGCCTAAGGATATATATCAAAAAGGGGTGAGATAAAATCCCAATAAGAGGATAGATACGAACAATATAGCATGGGGTGAGCACATTCCTAACATAGGCAATGGATCATGAGAGCAAGGATTAATAAAAGACTTGAGAAGTGGAAATGTACAAAAATATAACATCATGTCTTAGTAGTAAAATACAACAATTATTTGTGAAAAAAATATAGAATCATTTTCAAGCATAATTTAATTTACCTCATGAGGTTAGTCACTTTACACAATGCATTGGAGTGATTTATAATTTCTAGTGCACCTGTCACATCATAACATTCATTTTGCGCTATATAATTCTGGTTGCCCCAGTCACATCATAATATTCACATAATCATTCATGCCACATAAAACATATATAAAAAATTAAATTAAATACACCATGTAAAGTAATGGGTTTCTTTTCAAAATAAAACATTCATATACTTTGGGTTACCAAAAGAAATAGGGAATAACACACTTGATACAAGAACCATCAACCTTGAGTGAGTAGTTAAAGGATTTCTTTTGGATGAATAGTTCTTTTTAAAAACATTAGTTTGACATAAAATCTGTTGGGAATAATTTTTAACCCATAAAATTTAATATAATAAAAAAATTGTTTTTTCGTATTGACAATTCAAAAAATAGAGTGAAACAAGGACAACCCGAAGAAAGAAAGTTGGGTTCACTAATTTCCCCTTACCTTGTATCGGAACACTTTTTAACTTTAATAACCCATATAAAAACCATTGATTCATTAATTAAGAAATATAGATAATTATTTACATGAATATGGTTTCAATAAGTTATTTAATAGGACTTTGGATGAGTTATAGAGTTTCAATACATTATCCGGGAATGTTCATTTTTGTAGTTTTATTGAGTGGTTCACTTATATTCATAAATGGAAGTTGGTGTAGAGCATGCATAAACATAGAGAAATTATATTTCATGTTATCAATGATATTACAGGTGTTTAAATTCTCTTATAATGAATTATGTTATATACCATGTAGATGAATGATTAGATAAGAATTTAATGATGATCGATTGGGTTAATTCTGGTGGTTTTATGACCACAACGAACTTTTTTAATTAATAATTTAGTAATATGTACATTAATTTGATACAGAACATTAGATAGGATATAATATATAAAACATAATCTGGTTCGACCATAAAAAATGGTTTCATGGCCAGATATAAATGTGGTAAAGGAAAAATTAAAACATGTTGTTCTTAAAGGTGATAAATTAACACCTCAGGAACAATGTTTTATTTTCTAAAATAAAAAGAAGATGAGAAGGGGATTGGATGATATATAATCCCATTATTACCATAAAAGTATAGTATATTTATGATACCAGAGTTACCGTACCACTTTAATGAGGATAGGTGGGGATAAATTAAGAAAAGAACTTGTGATTGAATGGAAAATAAAGGAAAATTTAGGTAGAGAAAGTTATGAATTACCTGTTGAATCCTCCTCTTGAGAACCTCCTTAAGAAACCAAGGCTTGGTCTTTTAAAGATAATAGAAGCACATGGAAATGTGGAAGGGGTTAGTGTTGATTTTTGGACAGATTTTAGACAAGTATTGAAGCTTGATAGGTGTGATGAAATGAGGGTGTGAAGGGTGATATTTATAGTGGAGGGGAGATGGGTTTTCTCAATATAATATTCATTAATTTATTATTTCTCCAAAAGACAAGTAATAGATAATCTTCCATGAATAAAGAAATTAATTTTATAATGTAAATATGAACCATATGTTCTTACATAAATAGAACATCATACAAGACTCTCTAATTAATGTATTTACCTTATTTTGTAAATTAGCGTATTTCACTATTCATCAAAAAATTCAATTATTTCCAAAAAAACCCATAAATTTACCCTAAACTTTTTTAGATGTGTATAATTCAAAAATGAAATCCAATTTTCAAAAATAATTTTCTAAATATGAAAATTTTAATTTTTAATTAATATTATAATTTACTTGAAAAGTATAGATTTTAAAATTAAAACTGATTTCATAATGGTTTAAAAAAATACATAAGTTCTTTTAAAAATATCTTAAAACACAAAAGGCATTGAATTGTTAAATTATGAAAAAAAATAGGAAAATAATTTTTCTTTAAAAGTAATTAAATTATTATAATTAATTATTTATCATTTACAAAAAAATACCAATACTTTTAAGATTATCAAATTGTCACTTATTAGATTACTAAACATTATTTAATCATTTTTGGGGAAGGTTAAAATAATTTTGGATGATTTACTATTCATATTGTTTATAATAATATCCATTAAGGGCTTGTTACTATTCCCCAAAAAATTAGGTTTGTCCTATCAGACTTCAAACATCTTACTGATTGCAACTGTGTATGTCATATTTTCAAAATTCATACTGTAAAAGTGGAAAAGTTATTCTTAATGATCACATTTTATTTAGTATCGTGATATTTTATTGTACTTCCTAATGTGATTATACTATAATACATAATGATATGAAGGTAATTCCATTAATAAGACTTTTGTTCATTACATTCCTCTGCCCTTATAAAATTTCTCCCTCAAAGATTCATTTTACACAAACAGGTGAGGGTACTTCTACTTCATAGAACCTTTCTCTTCCCAAGTAGTTTCTTCAAAATTAAGGTTACTCCAAAAAACATTGACCAGGTGGGTTTTATTATTGTGTAGAACTTTATATCTCTATTATATAATCTTTACTAGGTGCTCGTCATAAGAGAGATCATCTCCCAGTTGTACCGCTTATGAGTTCAGTACATGTGATGGATCTGGTATGACTTCCTCCGCTGGGATACATGAAACAAATCATGAACTTGTTCCATATTCGGTTGATGTGAAAGTCAATAGGATACGAATCCTATACATTCAAGAATCTAAAAGGGGCCAATGCCCCTTGGTCTTAGCTTCCCTTTCTTTTCAAACCACATGTCTCTCTTCCATGGTGATATTCGATGGAAGACATTATCTCCAATGTCGAACACCGAGTCCCTTTGAAGGTTTTCAGCATAGCTATTTTTCTCACTCTAAGTAGATTTGATATGTTTCTATATGACTTGGACCTTCTCTTTCATATTTTTCACAAGATCGTGTCTAAGTAGTTTTCATTCTCTAACTTCACACCTATAGGTTGGAGTTCAACATCGCTTTCCATAAAGAGCTTTATATAGAACCATATGACTACTCGAGTGGAAGATATTATTGTATGAGAACTCAACGAATGGAATATGCTAATACCATCCACATTTTAATTCAAAAGTTCAAGACTTTATCATGTTTTCAAGAATTTTAATAGTAATTTCAGATTGTCAATCAGTTTGTGGGAGATAGGTCATGAAAAAGTTTAATTCAGTACTCAAAGCATGTTGGATACTCCTCCAAAATATAGATGTGAACTATGGATCATGATCATAGACAATCAATATCAGAACCCCACGATGAATCACCACATCCTTCACATATATCATTGTAAGTTGTTCAAGAGAGAGATCTTCCAGAATAGCAATAAAATGGGATGTCTTGGTGAGTCGGTCGGCCACAACCCGTATCACATTATTTTCCTCAGACGTCTCTAGGAGACCCATGACAAAGTCTCTAGTGACATTCTCCCATTTCCACATGGGTATTGGCAATGGATGTAACATCCCTTTGTATTTTTTTCTCTAATTTAACTTTATAACAAACAAATGACCTTGATATATATTCTACAGTCTCCTTCTTCATGTTATCCCTCTAGAAGTGTTCTCAGAGATCTTGGTACATCTTGGTGGTACTGCAATGGATAGAGAATGTTGAGCTATGGGAATTGTTCAATAGCTCCTTCTTTATCCTTGGTAATGAAGGCACACAAAGTCACATTCCAAATCGATTCACGCCATCATTTTCAATATTGAACTCGTGCAGCTTCCCTTCCTTTACTGTATTCACCTTGTTTTATTACTCTAGCTCATTCCCTTGAGCATCCTTAATGTTTTCTTGGAAGAATGGTTTCACAATAATTTGGGAAAGGTAGGATATATCACCTTCCCTTATGATTTCTAAATCCATCCTTTTCATATCCAAGAATATATGGTCATTCTCAATCCATAGCATGGATAGAGGTTAAGGTTCTTTTCTACTTAGCTATTTTGTTCGCATTTCCAGGATGATAGTGAATAGAGCAATCATTGTCCTTGATTATATCTAACCACATCCTTTGTCATATTTTGAGTTCATTTTTTGTGAATACATACATTAATCCATTATGGTCGGTGTATATGTCGTACTTCTCACCATAATGGTAGTGCCACCAGATTTTCAAGGAAAAAATCACAGTCGTCAGCTCTAGATCATGCGTTGGGTAGTTCATCTCATGGATATTCAACTACCGTACGGCTTAGGAAATCACATTATCATTATTCTTGTGTATAAAACCCAAGACTTTCTTTGAATCATCGTTTTATATCACAAAACGTTCTCCACATTTCAGTAGTGTGAGTATAGGTATAGTGATCAGCCTTCTATTTGGCTCCTTGATTCTTCCCTCACATTCTTCCATCTTGACACACTTTACCCCTTTCCTTGATAACTTAGTTAGAGGGATTTAAAATCATGAGAAATTTCTCACAAAATGTCAGTAGTACCCACCTAATCTAGGAAAACTACAGATTTATATAACACTTGAGGGTCTAAGAAATTCCTCAATCACATTTTTTTTTTGAAGGGTCCATAGAAATTCCCTTTCCTGTGCTCACATGTCGTAAGAACGTGGCTTACCTCATTCCAAAGACACACTTTATAAACATGGTTTACAACTTCTACTTTGTTAATGTCTACAAAATAAGTCATTGAGGTTCTTCATGTTCCTCCTTTCTTTTGAAGTATATGAAAATATAATCAATAAACACTACCAAATATTTGTTGAGGTAATGACTAAATACACTATTCATCAAATACATGAAGATTGTGGGGGAGTTAGTACGTCTTAATGGCATCACCATAAAATCATAGTGCCCATACATTTTATGGAAGGCAGTCTTCTGAATATATTTCTTCTTCACCTTTAGCTGATGATATCCAGAACAAAGATCCATAGTTGATAAGTATTGAGATCACCTTAACTGATCTAACAAGTCCTCAATACTTGTATGAGGATACTTGTTCTTTATAGTGATCTTATTGAGTTCTTGATAATTGATACACAACCTCATTGTTCCATCCTTCTTCTTCAAAAATATCACTAGCACACCCCAAGGTGATGCACTAGGGTGTATGAACCCTTTGTCCAAATGATCTTGTAGCTGCTCTTTAACTCCTCCAGTTTGATAGGATCCATCCTACAGGGACACATTGAGATAGGAGTAGCTTCGGGTATCAATTATATAGAGAACTTAACCTCATAGGCTTGGGGAAGTCTGGGTAACTCTTCTGGAAATACGTCACCATATTCCCTCACAATGGTAATTTCTGTATGGTTGGCACTTTACATTGATTCAACCATTTGGAAAAGGCACGATTCTATATAGTGTATCAAAACCCACACTATTGAAGCATTTTTTAAAGGGTATTAATGATATTCTGTACATTTATAGAAGAGCATGGGATGATTTGGAATATGAAAACATGTTTCCTTTCTCGACAGTTTATATGTGCTATATATAACAACATCCAGTCCATTCCCATTATAGCATCGAATTCCATCAAGGAAAGTTTTATAAGATTTTAGGGAAGAATCTCCCCACATATGCAAATAAGAGAAGATTCAAACAATTGGGATTCAATGATTGCACCATTTGGTTTTTTTACAGATATCTCTTCTTTATAGTTTTGGGGGTTTGATTTTATAGATCTAGAAAACCTGCATGATATAAAGGAATGTGTAGAACCAGAATCAAATAAGACATTTTACATTCTTGAGGGAATATTAATTGTTCCTTGTATGACATAATTATCTTTCTCCACATCCACAGTAGTGATCGAACAATCCTTCCCTTGTTCATTCAGCTCTGGTGTCTACTAACGATGATTACCCTCGAAGACTCGAGGTTTAGTGCACTGGCTTGCATAGTGCCCTTGATCCCTACAATTGTAGCATTGAACCATGGGTGGGGCTCCACTTTCTTCCACCACATTCTCCTTCCTTATCATGTATTTTTGAAAATCTATAGCATGGTGTCATTCTTTTAAAATCTTAAAGAATTTACCCATTCATATGAGGCAGTTCCCATGATGCAATTTACAATATTTTTTCCATGTGGGTAGCTGAATTTTCTTACCACCTTTTTCAATAGAACCGCTGACTCAAAACTACATCTTTATTTTCTTATTATCATAGCCATGGGAACATTCTAAAAAATTCATATCCACTTTAAAATCATATTGAACAACATCTTTATAACTCCCAATGTCTTGAATGGTAAGATCCATTGAACGTGTGGTTTTAATCCACTGAAAAATCTATCAATTTTTCTATCATTATTTATAACAAACCCCAATGTGTATCTTAAAAGTCTTGTGATATTTTAATTGTATGTTGTGGAATATTATACTTCATTTTTTTGAGATATATGAATTCTCTCTCATTCTTTGTACGAATATTTAATGGGAAATACTTGTTAAGAATCATGATCTTAAAGTCATCTCATTACATCTCTTTAATTTCATCTCTTGGATAGGTGTTCTTAATAAATAACCACCATTGATCAGCCTCCCCATCTAGATAATAAATGGCTCATGTAACCTTCTCCATCTCAGAAAAGTAAATCACATAAAATATCTTCTCCATGGAGATGTCCCACTATTCCGCAACTAGTGGATTAGAAGATCCACTAAATGTTAGTGGTCGTTGATGCATAAAACACTCAATTTCCAGTAGCTCCATATTTGTCGAAGGAGAATGTTCCCTATTATTATGGATTTTTTTCATAACCTATAATTGTTGGGTAAATGTTTCCATGAAGTTTTTTACACCACCTCCCAAAGAATTGGGAATGTCATTCAGGCAATCACTGTATTGGCACACACACGGGTTGTTGCCCTGGTTTCTCCTGGTTCCCACCATTTTCTAAAATAGAAAAGGTTAGAACAAAACATAAGTCAACAAGTCATGAGAAAATTATTCATTTGTAATATTTTTACTTAAAGAACAAATTATGGGATCCCTATGTAATGCTTTTTATGTGCATATTTTTACATAGTTTTATGCTAGAGGTTTTCCCTAGGTTTCACTAATCCTAATTCCAAAGTTAACGAAGCATAGCCTTGGTTACAAACTATAGACACACTGTATTTCCTTAAATTAATATTACATAATTATAAAGATAAAAAAATTATATTATTACATCCTGAGGATCCTGAGGATTTGTGTCTTGGGAAAACTAGGACCTATAATAACATTTACAACATCAAGAATACCATTTATTTAATTCCTTCCTCTTTAGATTCTTATTGTAACTTGACCTCTCTTTAGTTCATGTAGTCATCTGAGGATATAAATATAAAAGGTGTGAGATAAAATCCTATTAATAGGATAGATCATAACAAAATATCATGGGGTAAGAACATTAATACCAAAGGCAATGGATCATGAGAGTAAGAATTAATAAAATACTTAAAATGTGTAAATGCATAAAAATTAAACATCATCACTTACTAGTTAACTACCACACATAGTTGTGAACAATGATAAAATTTTGGTCACACATAATTTCACTTTAACTCATTAGATTCTTCACTTTACCCAATGTATTGTATCACTTAAAAATTATGGGCACACCCATCACATCAAAACATTCATTTTTCACTTTATAATTCCCGGTGCACCAGTCACATCATAACATTATAATTATCTTGCATGCCACATAGAACATATATAAAACATGAAAATAAATAAACCACAGAAAGGAAAGGGTTTCATATCATAAGAACACATTCATATTCATTTGGTTCTCAAAATAAATAGGGAATAACATACATGATACAAGAACCATCAACCTTGAGTGTGAAGTAAAAGGTTTTATTTTGAAAGAAGAGTTATTTTTGAAAAAATATGTTAGACATAAACATCAGTGGAAGACATATATATCGCATAAAAGGTAATATAATTATTTTGAAGTTATATTAAACAATGACCATACCAAAAATGGTGTGAAATATGGAGAACCCAGAGAAAGAAATTGTGGTTTGATAATTTCCCCTTACCTTGTATCTGAAATATTTCTTTGCTTTAAGGTCCAATAATACCACATTATATTCATTAATTGACCATTATAGAGCTTTTTTTCAGGAATATGGTTCATTATGGTTTCATTATGCAATTTTATGGGCCTTTCAATGAGTTATATAGTTTATATACATTGTTTGCGAATGATCATTTTTGTGGTTTTCTTAAGCGGTTCACTTGTATTCATAAATTAAAGTTCATGTAGAACATGGATAAACATACAGAACTCATTTTTCATGTTATTAATGATATTTCAAAATTTTAAATGATCTTATAATAAATTATGTTGTATATCATTTGGATAAATAATTAAATAAGAATTTAATGATGATCACTTGGGTTAATTCGGGCAGTTTTTCGACCACAACAAACTTGTTTAGTTTAATCATTTAGTAATATGTACATAAGTTGGATCACGAAGATTAAATATTATATAATACATATAAAATAGTCTGGTTTAACCATAAAAATAGTTTCATAACCAGATTCAAAGGCAGTAAAGGGAAAATAAAAACATGTCATATTTTATGGTGATAAATTAGCACCTCACGAACAACGTTTTCCTTTCTAAAATGAAAAAAAAGATAAGAGGATTGGATTATATATAGTCTCATTAGTATCATAAAATTCTTGTATATGTATCATACTGGATATACCATAACATTTTAACGAGGATGGGTGGGTATTGATGTAACACCCCAAGCATCAACAATATGCTTCTCGTTGAATAGTACAATAGCGTGTGTTGTACGCAACTTTGAGTTCTAACATACCATGACCAACCAAACTAGTTGTTATGAATAGTAATTACGACTTTTTGAAATTTTATAACTTTTATTATTCAAAATGGACTTCATTTTTGGATTTTTAATGTCAACATTTTCTTAGGGTGAATTTTTGGTATTTTTCTGAAAACATTTAATATTTGATAAATAGTGAAAAAATGTGTTATTTTTTAAACCAAATTTTTATTTAAATAATTAGATATTTTATTTAAATTAATTTTAAGAAAAAAATAGATACCTAATACATATATATTTTCAATTTAATTCAATGTAATCATTTTATAATAATATTAGATATATAAAATTTTATTGAACTTATTACTCTCTTTTACCCACCTTCTAGACACATTTTCAAATTTGCATAAAATATAATTTTACCACTTCTATTAATTTAATTTAAAACCTCTTAGAGTCAAAATTGACCTTAGTATTTAAAATTTGGTTCAATAAGATGAAAATATTTTTTGGTGAATAGTTACTTTTGACTTTTATTAACCATTTTTAAAATTTAATATGGAAATTAAAGGTAAAAATGATATTACAATTACACTATCACATGTCCTAACTCTATTGGATAAGTGTATTTAGATGAAAATAAACCTTAGGAATAAAATATGATCCTTTTGGTCTACTGGGATTCGATTAGGACATTTATTATTATTTTATTTAAAGAAGAGTTAAAAGTGTTAAATTCAAAGTTTAATAACTAAACCCTTTTTAATATAGGGTTATACATAAGGTAAATTCAACAATAAATATTCATTAGAAAATGAATAATATTTCCTACATAATGGTGTTTTATTTATAATTTTTAGACAATATATAATTAATTTTATTTATGATACAATGATGATGCAATAATTAACTTATTAATGAATGGTTAAAATAGTTGATATTATAAATATAAAAATAAATGTAATTTTACAGTTTTGATGCTTTCCACGAATTTTCTAGTTTAATATGACATGTTAGGGTTGATTCAATGAATTTTTTTCAAAGTAATCATTTTTTATGACTTTTACAAAAAAACCAATACTAAATAGTGTCAAAATTGACCTAAATGAATTTATAAAACAAATACTATATAATTAAACGGTATAATATTCCCAAAAATATAATTATTGGACAAATTAATTATATTATTATAAATATTTCATTAATTAACCACTTGGTATTCACTTAAAATTTTATAGTATCTATATTAACAATATAATATAAAAATACAAAGAGACATGGTAAAAGTCAAACTATTTAACTAAGAGTTAAATTTAAAACATATGGTTAATACAGTGACCTAAACCTATATAAATCCTATTTGTTGAGAAGTTTTCGACCCATCCTGACCTTATCATTAAAATAAATCATTTTTCATACATTATAAACCAAAAATGATTTTATTATAAAATAATATTTCAAGCTTTTCTTAAAATGACCTTTACCTCCCTTATAAAAGGGAACTTCCCCTTCTCTCAAAGTCACACCTCCAAAGCCATTTGGATTGGCCAAACAGTACAAAAATATCTTAACAATTACCATCACATCATCTTAGAGGCCTTCCTTTGATTAGAATCCATCCTAAGGAGCCCTTTTGATCAACATAAAAGGAATCACCTGAGGAAGAGGTAATCATTTCACCACCTCTTTCAATGTTATTTTCTTCTTTCACTTCATCTTTTATTGTTGTTTCCATACGAAAATAATAACTCTAGTACCTTATATATACAATGAATTTATTATAAATATTGTACAACAATATTCACTATTAAATCCATCCTATTAATGATAAGTCACCATACGTGGGTACGTACGGCTTACCATCACCACGTTTTGGTGTAGTTTGTTATTCAAACACTTCATTATTTGGATGAGTATAATAATGAGTTTAACTGATGTAATTAATAAATAAAAATTGTTTGTTATTTTTTATATATGATATAGCATCCAATTAAAAACTTTTTCACGATTAATAGAATGTTATTGTCGCCTGTGTGTACGTACGGATTACCGTCTCCACGAACGCGATGAGATTTATTCCCAATCCTAACCATTAAAGAATTAATTTCATTTAATAGTTAAAAAATAATTTTTAAGAACGTAATATCATTCTTTATATAAATAAAATAAATATTATCCATAACAAACATGACTTACATAAAATAAACATATAAAGGAAAACAAATCAGTTAACACCCGAAACGATGATACAACTGAAATACTATCAACAAAGCAATATTAAAAGATCATATATGATTTTATATTTATGTATGTGGTTCTTTTATAATTTAATAACAATTATTTAACTTTTATATATGAGGTCAATGTACCCAAAACCATGGAAAATTACAATTTAAGGGTTAATTCTACAATATCTTCATTATTCAAGGTTGTTTATACGCGAGTATCTACTGGGACCCTTTTATCATCCACATCCATGTTTCTTAAAAATTTATTTTAAAATTTTTTTACTATTTTCTAGACTATTGTTAAACTCATTTATACCCTTTTTTGATTTTTATACTTTTCTTTATAAATTAATATTTTTTCTGTTTTCCAAAAAAATTCTTTTACGACATTTTAGACAAAATTAAATAAAGAATGTTCTTTTAACATATACAGAATGTGCAGCTATTTGATACCATTATAAAATATTCAAAGCTTATAATAAGATTTTCAAAAAAATCTTATTTTATAATAATTTTACTTTTAAATTATTTCAAAATAGAAAGTGATATTTCTCCCATATAGTTTTGATTTCATCTATATCAACGTCCTTTGATGGATTTTACTGTTGTTTTCAGTTGATTTATTATGATAAAAATCTTCCATATTGTATTGAAGGTTTTGTGATATGTTTGACTATAGATGTGGTTTTTATACCATTAATGTTTTATGTATAAATTATTGAAATTTCATACACTAGTTTAAATACAAATGTTTATGTTAAGCTTCAACCTTTTCATATGAGGAATGCATTGGACTTAGTAAGTGATGGGAGGATCCCGCTATAGCTCCTCGATGCATTGGTAGGTCTCAAGAGACAAACTAGTGTCTTGAAACAAGGCCTTGAAAAAATCTTATTTTTAGAATTAGCATGAGGCCATGACTATGTGGTTATGAAGTTTAGAATTATGCATTCCATCATTATGAAATTGGATATTCATATTTCATGTGATTATTTAACTAGTAGAATATCCATGTGAATAAGTAAATGAAATTATTTGATTTATATTTTCCATATTATGCTGAATTTTATGTTTGAAAGGATTATGTTTTAGTCTTATACAATGCCTTAAATGTTTAGGCTTATTTATGAATGTTTCTGATATATTTTTATCCTTACTGAGCATCTGAGCTCACCCCTTCCTATGTTTTATTTTTCCGAGGATGTGAAGAAGTATTTAATGGTAGACCTGTAGGGATAGGATAAGGGATATAACTGTATTCAATGGGGACAAATTTTTTTTGTTTTTTTTATCACTTGATGTAGTGTAAAACTTATGTTTGTATCTAGTAATTACAAGGCTACTAAACTGATTGGTATTTCAGGATTTGATAACTTGATATCATTGCAATGTTATGTAATAATGCATTGACTCTAGGTAACTGGGGTGAGGCGTTACAATTGGTATAACAGGAAGTTTACTAAAATCCTTGGAATCTTGATTTAGAAAAACTTTTATTAGAGAAAATTACCCTAAGATATACTTCGAGGATTAGTATAGAAGAACATCCTAGTATTTTGTAATGTATAGATTTTCTATGTTTTCCATGAAATAAATCCTTGTATTGATACGACTAGGTAGAGGCGGCTCTGGCATAGATGTATATAGGTGTGAAAACTCCGACAAGGGGTTTCAGGCTTGACCTGGGGTATCCCGGTACACAATAATGGGTGTTGCTTCACTCTTGGTTGCGACACTCCTGGGGGATATTCTTAGGATAACTCACATTTTCTTCACAAACCACTACGAAGGATTTATGAGTATATACCTCTTCAAATAAAACATGTTTTCAAATATGGATTATATCAATAAACTTTTCAATTTATGTTATCTGTTTTACAAGTTTAGAATTATGTATTGTGATTCATAAACTAATCTAGTGTATTCCATTATTACGAAATGGTACCTATTGGAATGAATGGAAGCTATATCAACACACATAATCCATGTAGGGATTTACCTCCTACTCATGATAATTATAGTGGATTTGGAGATGCAATTGGTGATAATCTTCTTGTCACCATACTGTGACAAGTCACCCAGGTTATGAATAAGAACCTTACCCGTATGGAGCACCCTGATCCACAACGCAGAGGATCAATGTTAGACCGATTCGTGAGGAAACAACCACCAACATTCAATGGGAATACCAATCCATTTGAATATGAACAATGAATGTGTCCCTTAGAGAAAATATTTAATGCTTTGGGGAGTAGTGAAAGGGACAAATTTGTCATGGCGGTTTGTCGCCTCACAAGAGATGAAGATCAATGGTGGTCATTAATTCAAAACACAAAGCAGGATAAAGAAATTTCAAATATAAAATTGAGGGAGTTTAATGATATTTTCATAGAAAAATAATTTCCTCATGATCATCGAGAAGACATAGATAAACAATTTCTGAGTCTAAGGAAAAAGGAGGATGAGAATGTCACAAATTCTGAGGATAACTTTACAAGGTTAGAAAAGCATGGATAAAATTATATACGTAACTCAAGGAGTATGATTGATTGATTATTTCATAGGTTAAAACCATTTCTCCATTGAGTATTAGTCTCACAATCCTTCTCATTATACGAAGACATTGTCTCCTGTACTATCAATATAGAAAAAAAAATCATTAAGTATTACGAATTTAAATCAATGAAATAGAAGAAGAGATATGTTAAACACTCTGAAAATAGAATTAAGGGGAATAAGGGAAAATTTGAATATACATCTTGTGGTAAATATGGGAAGAAACACCCCTGTACTTTCTTTAAGGGAATGGGAGACTGTTTCAAGTGTGGGGGAAAAGGCCTCCAAGCTCATGATTTCAAGTGAGAGAAAGAGGCTATAAATTTTTTATGTTATTATTTTAGATAAAAGGGGAATTATTCAAATTAATATCCTAAGATCCAAGAAAATATACCATAGAAAAGGCCAAGGGAGAAAGGATAAGCTTATGCAATCACTACTTCTGAGGTTGAAGCTCTGAATGACGTAGTGGAAGGTAATTTAATTATTTCTTCAAATTTATGCAATGCTTTATTTGATTCTGGATCATCACATTATTTCAGAACATGATAGTTTGCAATGAAAAATAGATATTTCTAATTTTATTTAACAAGGGACTTGTTATTCAAAACTCCTAAGGGAATTATCATTACAACAAAGTTTTGTGAATCAATTCCCATTAGGGTATATAAATGTTGTTTATCTATGGATCACATATTCATAGGCATGAATTAATTTGATTTAACCCTCAAAATGGATTGGATTTCAGACGAAAACGTGAAAATTTATTGTAAGGAGGTTACAATATTCATTGATGATAAGGAGTACCTTATATTTAGGGCAGAAACGTCACCGCCTGATTCATATCTAAATTCTCCCCCAATATCTCAACTAAATTCAATTATTGGAGACGAATAGAATGGAATAACTATGGGTGATTAAAGGAATTTTCAAATAGGGGATGTGCCTATTTTTCAATAATATGATGATGTGTTTCCATAGGATTTACCTGGTCATTTTCTAGAATGAGAAATTGAGTTTCCCAGTGATTTAATTCCTTATTCAAGGCCCATATCAAAAACCCCATATAGAATTTACACTGTAAAATTTGTATAACTAAAGAAACAAATAGAGAAACAGAGTAATAAAAGATTTATCTGCTATAGTGTTTCTCCATGGGGAGCCCCTGTTCTTTTTGTTAAGAAGAAAGATGGATCTGTGTGGTTGTGTGTTGACTACATCAGCATCATAATCAGTTTTTTTATTCAAAGTGAAGAAAGGATATACAAGGGCTCCAAAAAGGGGCCATGGACAAACCACACTACGGAGGTCTAAAATAGTGAAGTCCGAGAGAATCCCCCCTAATAATGTTAATCACCATTGGTTTCAGACATTGAAGAGTGTGACAAACAAGGCCATCCGATTTAGAAAAAACAAGAGAAGCAAGGTAGTCCGCCACTTTTTTGCCTTCCTTCCAATTTATGCGATACAGTAATGTCAGAGTTTTGAATGCCACGACACTTATGAATCACATACTCAATACACCAGGGGGTAGTGTCAATACCTCGAAGAGCATTAGAAACAAGCTTTGAATCAGTTTTAACCTCCACTAAACCCAACCCCCTCTGCCAACACACAAAGAGACCAGCCAACATGGACTTCGCCTCTGCAAGAAGAGAAGTGTCGAGAGCAGCCCAATTGAGAAGGCCAGGGTCACTGATCCATTGTTTTCACGAACAAGACCTCCCCCGCGCAAACTATCTGAAACACATGAGCCATCGGTTTTGAGTTTAAATCCCCCCAAAAAAGGATTCCATCGAACCCAATTTCCAGAAATAGAACTGGACGCTGAGTCTGGATCATGCAGGATAGGAAGAAGTTGTTGTAGAGTGGGGGCCTCCTTCCAGGAGCAGATGGCCCGAGCCATATCCAGGATGAGACTTTTGGTTCTGATATAAATCACTCAAACAGAGGAGACAACCCCATCCTGAAGATATCCATTCCGAGCCTGCCACAAGCACCAGCATCCAACATGCAATGCCATAGTACGCGCTCGATTTTCCGGTCCCTCGCCGCCCATGCCATGGAACCAACAGATAAGGAAGGGATGGTCTACCATGGATGGAATTGAAAGGCCAGTGAATTTCCCAAAAAGTTCCAAACATCATGCACCCAGTCACTATTAAAGAACAAATGATCTGAGGTTTCCTTTTTATGCCTCTTACAGCACATGCATTTAAAATCCAGGTTCACCCCGCACAGCTTGATGTTATCCACCATGGGTAATGATTTGTTACAGATTCTCCATGTAAGAAAGTTGAATTTTGTGGGGATATCTTTATCCCACAAAGCCTCATGCTAGACAACCACCCCTTCCTACGAGACAGATAGGCGATGGTAATCTTTAGAGATGAAACAGCCTGAGGAAGATAAGGTGAACACACAATGATCTGGATCCGTGGACAGCACCACCAGGTTGAACAGATCCATCTGGTTCCTATCAAGGATAGAATTGATGAAAGGAAAGAATATACTATCCTTCTTAAAAGATATGTTAGTGACGGAAAAACCCGGAAAACCGATCACTTGGCCACACTAGTTATCATGCCAGAAAGAAACGTCCCATGTACCGATGATCCAGCGGACATGTGGATGGAGAGCTTTCACCAAAGTATTGATCACTCGCCAAAGGGGGGGAGCATGTCCATCCAGAATCTCCCTGATACCACTGTAACACGCATGCATGGTCCTCCCCCACAGCTCTCATCTCTTCAGAACTTCCCATGCCATTTTTGCATGCAAGCAGGTGAGGACATACCCTAGATTACGAACATTGATGCCGCCCTCACCTACAGGACTCTCCAACTTCCGCCAAGAAGCCCAGTTCCTACATACCTCGTTCCCAGGGTCCCAAATAAAACTAGCAAAAATTCTATCCAATTTTCTGATAACTCATTTAGGAACCTTAACAGCCGATAAAGCATGGATCAGGGTGGCCATGAGGACACTATTAACCATGGAGATTCTACCACTAAATGACAAAAAGCGACTCTTCCAGTTGAGAACTCTCTCTGATATTCAACAAAAAATGGAATCAAAGTCTTGGATACAAAGAGCCTTCGATGAGATGGGGGATCCCAGATACAATATGGGAAGATTACCTCTTTGCATGCACAAAAGGAGACTCACGTTGAGGTGGAGCCTATATGAGAAAGCATTAGATATAAAAAATATTACTCTTGCTGTTGTTGATGAGCTGACCACTCCAAAAGCAGTAGTCCTCCAAGGTGTTAATCAGGCCATGCATAGATCTGCTTGAAAAATTGGTAAAAATCATGTAGTCATCAGCGAACATAAGGTGAGACACCGAGGGGAAGCGCATCATTCTGCGATATGGAAGGATCTCACCTGACAACATTTTGACTGCATGGAGATCAATGTTATAAAAATAAAGAACAAGTATCCACTACCCTGCATTGATGATTTATTTGACCAAGTTCATGGAGGTCAATATTTTTCAAAGATTGAACTTAGATCTAGATATCATTAGTTGTGTGTGAAGAATGACGAAATTCTGAGAACATCATTTCAAACCTAGTAATGGAATTATGAGTTTACAGTAATGCCTTTTGGATAGACTAATGAAACCTATATTTTTATGGATATAATGAATAGTGCTTTCAAGGAATATCTTGATTACTTTATAGTGATATTTATTGATGATATCTTTGATTACTCAAAAATCTAAAAAGATAATGAAACTCATTTTCGCACTATTCTGAAACCCCTCGGAAGAAATTAATTGTATGGGATGTTTTGTAAGTGTGAATTCTGGCTTCAAGAGATTTCTTTTCATCACCATATTATCTCTAAGGATAGAATCTCTGTTTATCATTTAATGAACAAGGCAACCCATGAATTCCCAGCACTGAAAAATATAACTGAGGTACATAGTATTATTGGTTTAGAAGGATATTATCGGCGATTCGCCTATAATTTTTCCTAATTTCCTAACCCATTTACCAAGATCACACAAAATGGGGTTAAATTTGTTTGGAAAAAAGAGTGTGAATAATTTTTTGAAGAACTGGAAAGAAGATTAGTCAATTCTTTTATATTGACTCTACCATCAGGGAATGATGGTTTTGTTATTTATAATGATGCGTCAATGAAATGACTTACTTGTGTACTTATGTAGAATGATAGGTTTTTTCCTATGCATCACAATAGCCACGAATTCATGAACAAAACTATACCACTCATGATCTTGAGTTAGTAGCTGTAATATTTGATTTGAAAATATGGATACACTATCTCTATGGTGAAAATTTTGAGATATATATCGATCACAAGATTTTGAAGTATATTTTCTCATCGAAATAACTCAACATGAGGAATAGACTATGGCATGAACTACTCAAAGATTATTATTACAATACACATTACCACCCGGGGAAGGAAAATAAGGTGGCAGATGCTTTGAGTAGAAAAGATAATGGAGTTTTGAACAAGATGAGAGTTGAAAGGATTCCTATTTTAAGGGATCTAGTAAAGATGGGCATGGTAATAACAATGGAAGGTGAAATATAAATACTTTTTCATATGGTTCCCCAAAAACCTTTCCTAGAACAGATAAAGAGTTCTCAGACTAATGATGAGGAGTTTAACAAGAAAATTAAAGTTGTAAGTGATTAGAGATTGATCGACTTCGTATATGAAGATGGGATGTTAAAATTTTTGAAGAGGCATTGTGTTCCAGACATACCTGATCTAAAACGGTAATTTCTAGATTTTTCTCAAAGCACTAATTTCTCTATACACCTTGGTATCACTAAGATGAACAAATATTTGAAAAAGAAATTTGGCGGGACGACATGAAGAGAGAGATTGCTGATTATGTGTCATGACGTATGGTTTTTCAACAAGTGAAAGCTAGAAGACAACATCCTAGAAGATTCATGCAAACTCTTCCCATACCTGCGTGGAAATGGGATCATATTACGATGGACTTTGTCATGGGACTACCAAAGACTCATATAAGGAATGATGAAATATGGGTCATTGTTGATCATCTTACCAAGTCAGCACATTTTATTGCAATAAAAGAAGATTTACCACTTGAACATTTAGAAAGAATATATATTAACAATGTTGAATGACCTCATGGAGTACCCCTATCGATTGTTTCTGATCATTATCCATGTTCTACATCATGATTCTGGAAACCTCTTTAGAAGGCCTTGGATACTAAACTTTGTTTGAGCACTGCCTACCACCCTTAAACTGATGGACAATCAGAACAGACTTTTCAAACCTTAAAATACATGTTGAGATCATGATCACTTGATTTTAAGGATATTTGGGATCAGTATTTACCTTTGGTAGAATTTTCCTATAATAATAGCTTCTATTCAAGTATTCAGATGGCACCATAAAAAGCGTTATATGGAAAAATGTGTCACACATAAACTTGTTGGGATGATTTTGGGGAAATAAAACTCATAGGCCCTGAACTTGTTGAGGAAACAATGGAAATGAAGAAGGATATCCAAACCCACATCAAAGCAGCTCAATGTATGCAAAAAATCTATTCTAATAACCAAAGGAAATATTTGTAATTTCAAGTAGGAGATCATTTTTTCTTGTAGGTATCTCCATGGAAGGGTGATATAAGATTCAGTAAGATGGGTAAATTTAGTCCTTGGTACATCAAAAATTTTGAAATTCTAGAACTAATTAGTGTTGTAGCTTATCCTTTGGTAATGCCTCCATGTCTCTTGAATGTTCATGATGTGTTCCACATATCACTGTTCAGAATATACATGCCTGACCTAACAGATGTACTCACCTTTGAAGAAATAGAATAGGAACCCAGCATGTCTTATTGTGAAGAGCCTATCATAATTCATGATACTAGAGAACTTGTGTTGAGAAACTGGATAACTCTCCTGGTGAAAGTTCTATAGAGAAACCATAAGATGGAAGGGGAAACTTGGGAACCCAAAGAACTTATGATGAAGAACCACCCAAATCTATTTTACAGTAGTATTCTAGAAATATGAAGGATGAAATTATTTGACGGAGTGAATAAGGTGACACCCCAAGCTTCAAAGGCACACTTTTCTTTGAATAATATAATAGCTTGCATTGTACGCTACATCGAGTACCAACACACCACGACCAACTAAACCAGTCATTATGAAAAGTAATACCCAATTTTTAACATTTTTAAAATTTTATTTTTAATAATTGTCTTAATTTTTTATTCAGAATATCTAAATGAGCTTACTGTGAATTTTTGGTATTTTTTAAAAACATTCAATTTTGATGAATAGTGAAAAACATTGCGTTATTATTTAAAACTGACTTTTTATATAAATAATTATTTTTTTATTTAAATTTATATTAGGTAAAAATAGATATATTGTACCTATATATGTTCAATGTAATTCATTGGAGTCATTTTATAATAAAATTAGATATATAAAATTTTGTAGAACTTATTACCGTCTTTTACCCACCATTTAAGTGCATTTGCAAATTTGTATAAAACCAAATTTTACCTGTTATGTGAATTTAATTTCAAAAATATGAGATGAAAGGTAGAAATTAGTATGTAAAATTTGGTTCAATAAGTTGAAAATATTTTTTTAATAGTAACTCTTGACTTTTATTTACCATGGTTAAAAGTAAATATGGTAATTGAAGGTAAAAATGATATTACAATTATACTATCACATGTCATAATTATATTGGATAAGTTTATTTCAACAAAAATAAACCTTAGAGATAAAATATTATCCTTTTGGTCCACTTGGATTAGATTAGGACATTTATTGTTATTTTATATAAAGAAGAGTTAAAAGTGTTAAATTTAATGTTTAATAACTAAACCATATTTAATTTAAGATTATAAATAAGATAAATTGGATTATAAATATTCATTAGAAATATAAAAATACTTCCTACTTAATGGTATTTTATTTATATTTTTTAGACATTAAATAATTAAATTTATTAATGAGACAATGACGATGAAATAATTAACTTATTAATGAAAGATTAAAATAATTAATATTATAAATATTAAAATAAATTTAAATTGATACTTTTGAAGTATTCCACGAATTTTATAGGTTAATATGACATGTTAGTGCTGATTCAATGAATTTTTTTCAAAGTAATCATGTTGTTATGACGTTCACAAGAAATA
This sequence comes from Viscum album, assembly GCA_963277665.1. Lineage (NCBI taxonomy): Eukaryota > Viridiplantae > Streptophyta > Magnoliopsida > Santalales > Viscaceae > Viscum > Viscum album. The sequence continues at coordinate 1,721,906,726 of OY728145.1, forward strand.
CAAATACTAAATAGTGTCAAAATTGACATAAATGGGTTTATAAAAAAATTACTATATTATTAAATGGTATAATATTCCAAAAAATATAATGTTTGGAAAAAATAACTTTTATAATTATAAATATGTCATTAATTAACAACTTGGGGTACTCATGGAAGTTTATATTTAGTTTATTAACCATATAATATAAAAATTCAATGTGACATAGTAAATGTCAAACTATTAAACTAAGAGTTAAATATTAAATATAAGGTTAATATGGTGATCTAAACCTGTCAAAAATATATTGGTTGAGTGGTTTTAGACCCATTCCTACATTATCCACTAAATAAATTCTTTTGGAGCCATTAGAAACTGAAAATTATTTTATTATAAAATAATATTTCAAGCTTTTCCTAAAGTGACCCACACCTCTCTTATAAAAGGGCACCTCTTCATCTCTAAAAATAACACATCCATATCCATTTGGCTAGACGAAAACCTTGCCAAATATCTTTTAAACTACCCTAACTTCCTTCTAGAGGCCTTCCTTTGATCATAAGACAATCTATGGAGCCCTTTTGATCAACTCAAAAGAAAACACCCGAAAAAGTGGTAATAATTTCATCACCTCTTTCAAAATTATTTTCTTCTTCCACTTTAACTTTTTTTGTTGTTTCCATACCAAAATCATAACTCTAGTAACTTATACATACTGTGATGTTATTATAATTATGGTAAACCATATTCATTATTTTATCCATCATATTCATGACAAGTCACCATAAGTGCGTATGTATGGCTTACCGTCTCCACGTCGTGGTGTAGTTTATTATTCAAACACCTCATTATTTGGATGAATATAATAATGATTATAACTGATGTAATTAATAAATATTACTTTTTAATGATTAATTATATATTATATACCATCCAATTACATGTTATTTCACCATTAAAATAATGGCATTGTCGTTTGTGCATACTTTTGGATTACCATCTCCACGAACGTGATGAGATTCATTTCCCATAGAAACCATTAAAGAATAAATTACATTTTATGATTAAAATATAATTTTTAAAAACATAATATCATTTTAGATATGAATCACATAAATCCAATCCATAACAATCATGACTTACATAACAAAACATACAAAGCAAAACAAATTAGTTAACACCAGAAACGATGATCCTACTAAAATACTATTAACAAAGCAATATTAGAAGATCATATATGATATCATATCTATGTATGTGGTTCTTTTATAATTTAATAACAATTATTTTATTGTTATTAAGGAGGTTATCCTACCCTCTACTAAGGAATAGTACAAGGTAGAGGTTTAATTCTATAATATATTCATTAACCGAGGTTGTTTATACGTGAGTATCTACTATGACCTCTTTATCAGCCACATACATGTTTCTTAAAATTGTATTTCAAAACATTTTTACTATTTAAAAGACTATGGGTTAATTTCATATATAACCTTGTTGTAATTTTTTAAAAAAATTATTAAAGGATCATTCTGTTGTCTTCCAAACAGGGTCCTTTGCGACCTTTTCAACAAAATTAAGGAAAGAATGTTTTTTTAACTTATACAGTGAGTGAAGAAATTTTCCACCATTATAACATTTTCAAATATTCCCTCGAATACTTATAAGAATATTTTCAAAATAAATGTTTTATTTTATAATAGTGTGACTTTTAAATGATTTCAAAATAAGAAGCGATATTTCTCTCAAATAGATTTGATTTCATCTATGTCAACATCTTTTAATGGATTTTACACTTGTTGGGAGTTGATATATTATGATACAAATATTCTATATTGTATTGAAGGTTTTGTGATATGTTTGAATATGGATGTGTAATTTTTATACCATTCAAGGTTTATGGATAATCTATTGACATTTCATATGATAGTTTTAATACAAATGTTCTTGTTATGTTACAACCTTTTCAAATGGGAAATGCATTGGAATTGGTAAGTGATGAGTGGAGCCCGCTACAGCTTCTTGATGCATCAGTATGTCTCATGAGAAAAACTAGTGTCTAGCACAAGGCCTTGAAAAAATCATTTTTTAGTCGTAGCATAGGGCCTTTACTATGTGGTTATGAAGTCTGGCCTTATGCACTCCATCATTATGAAATTGACTATTGTGGTTGCATGTGATTATTCAACTAGTAGAATATCCATGTGAATAAGTAAATGGAATTATTTGATTTATATATTCTATATTATGATTAAGTTTATGTTTAAAAGGCTTATGTTTTAGTCTTATATATTGCCTTAAATGTTTATTCTTATTTATGAATGTTTCTGCTGTATTGTTGTCCTTACCGAGCATCTGAGCTCACCCCTTTCTATGTTTTATTTTTCCTTGGATGTGAAGAATTATTTTATGTTTGACCTGCAGGGATAAGCTTATGAATATAAGTGTGTTCAATGGGGAAACAATTTTTTTGTTGTTGTCTCATGATTTAAAGTAAAACTTATGTTTGTATCTTGTACTTCCAAGGCTACTAAACTGATTAGTATTTCTGGATTTGATCCCTTGTGATCATGCCAATGTTTTGTAATAATGCATTAACTCTAGGTAACTGGGTTTGATACATTACAATATATTAATAAAAGAAATTTAAATTCAAAATAAATTAAAGTAAGAGATGGAGAGAGAGAAATAAAGAGATAAAGAGAGGGGAGAATTACCTCTTGAATAGTCCTCTTGAAATCCCCCTTAAGAAACCTAGGCTTGGTCTTTTGATGAGACCAGAAGCTCTTGGAAGTGGGGGAGGGGCTAGGTAAGATGTTTGGAAAGAGTTTAGAAAAGTCTTGAAGCTTGATAGGTGTGAGGAAATGAGGGTGTTACGTGTTGTATTTATAGTAGAGGGGAGAAGGGTTTTCCCAATATAATATTCATTAATTTATTATTTCCCCACAAGAAAACTGATAATGAGTCTTCCATGAATAATTAAAGTAATTTTACCATGTTAATTTGAAAAATATGTTCTTACATCAGCATAACATCAAACTTGTCTGTATAATTACTGTATTTAAATTATTTTGTAAATTATCCTATTTCACTATTTATAAAAAATTTCAAGTATTTCAAAAAAATCCCAAAAATTAACCCAAAACATTTTTAGATGTTCAAAATCCAAAAATTAACTCCATTTTTGAAAAATAATTTTATAAATATTATTAATTTAATTCAAAATTTACTTGAAAAATACAGATTTTAAAATTAAAATTGATTTCATAATGCTTTCAAAAATTACATAAGTTCTTCTAAAAATATCTTAAAACAAAAAAATGCCTAAAATTGTTTATTTATTAAAAAAATTACAAAAATATATTTTTTTAAAATTAATTAATTAATTTTATTTATTTATTTATGACTTACAGAAATACCAATACTTTTACAATAGTCAAATTGTCACTTATAAGATGCCTAAATTTTATTTATTCAATATTGGGAAAGGTTGCTATTATTTTGAATTATTTATTATTCATAATCGTCATAAAACTATTCATAAGGGTAGGTTAATATTTATAAGTTTAGGATATTATTCACCAGAAATTAATTTTTCCCCATCAGACTCTAAACATCTTACTGATCGCAACAGTGTATGTTGGATTTTTGATGTTTAAAGCATTGAAGTCGAAAAATTATGTTTAATGATCAAAATTTATTTAGTATCATGATATTTCATTGTGCTTCCTATTGAGATTATACTATAAGGCATAATTATAATAAGGTAAGTCCATTGATAAATCTTTGGTTCATTACTGTTGAGAAGTTAAATGATATAATATATTTCAAGGATAATAATTACATTATAAATTTCATATATATTCATTATTTATATATTTATAACCATAAAAGTTAAATAGAGTTGAGAAATGAATTACGTAGTAATATAGAGATGGATAGTTGTATGTATGGACGAGAGAAGTTTTTCCATTTCAAATGATAGAAAAGTGAGGGGAAATAGTTTTTACATAATCATAATAATATTATTTAATATTGATAATATTTTATTATTTATTTTATTCTGGTAAAAATATATTTAATTGAATTAGGAGAATAAATAAATTTGAATTAGATGGTAAAAATAATTGTCTCTTATTCATTATAACTCCTTTATATACCATACTAACGACTGTTGGAATGGTATTTTAGGAACACAAAAAAAATTAATTTATGGATACAAAATATTATAAGATAATTTTTTAGGTTTTGGTCACTCTATTTGGCTAAAAGTTGTGTAATGAAGAGAGAGGATGGGTGGCCTCTTATAATTCAGCGGAGGGACACACCATGAATTTTTTAGAGTAAAATATTATTAATCCATTTTGATAGAAAAGTGTCCCATAAACAATTAACTACCATGAATATGGTTATATGGTAATTAATACCCAAATAAAATAAAAATAAAATCAAATATTATGGAATTTCACTTAGTATAGTGTAGGTTAACCTGGTGTATCCTTTTACCTTAATAAATTTTTTTTGCAATTAATTATGACACAAATATTTTATTTAAATTTCTATATAATATTTACTATTATGATTCTAAATATTAAACCAATTTTACATGATTAAATTCTTAAAAGTAGATGAAATTAATATTAAAATAATCCCACCAAACCAGATAATTTTATTTTTTAAAAAATGTAATTTCAATTAATTTTTTTCTATGATCAAGTATACTATTGATCAAAAAAGGGAAATATAGAAAAATATGTAGTGATAAAAAAATAATTAAATATCAGTATTAATGAAAATAAAAAAAGGGTCTTAGAAAATACTAGAAAATAAAATAATATTTTTTAAAAAACTCAGTATTTTCACTATTCACCAAAAAATAAACTTTTTCCAAAAAATTTCTAAAATTCACCACAAGATATTTTTCATATGATTATTTCAAATGGATATGTGAAAACCATCACATTAAATGATAATATTTCAACAGTATACTACAATTTATTTAAACTTGGTGTTCTGTGTAATGATTGATAACAACGAAATTGAATTAATTTAAAGAGAAATATACCAAAAAATATTGGAGTGTTAAATTTTTACCCAATTATAATGATTTTCCCTTGAAATTATACAATTTCGATAAAAAAATGAGGAAATTTATAACTCATCAAATCCTCAGGTTCTCACATAACTTCCTATAATTTATGATTTTAAAATAAAACATTGACTTGTTCAGTGGTCATGTTTCATAAAAAAAATATGTTATCCAAAATACCCATTGGTTGTTTAAGAAAATATATATATTTCTCCATCATTATTACCTATGAGTTCACTGAATATGAAGGATTGGGTGTATACTTCATTCAGATATATATTGAACACATCGTGGACTTGATATAGATTTAGTGGAAGTTCCAAGTGATAAGATACCATCAAGATAAAGTAAATTCTTTTTAAGGGGACAATATTTCTGGGGTTTAGATATCCCTTCTTTCAAAATATCATAATCATTTTCTATGGAGATATTCATTGTAATTCTTTATCTCTAATATCTACCTATAGATATCTTTAGTGATTGTCAGCATAATTGTTTTTTGAATTTGAGCTTCCCTTATATTTTATTGAATTTATCTAACCATCGATATCATTTCAATTATTTGATTAGGAACCAATATATCTATTTCTCCAAATTCTTCCCAGATCATTTTATTTATTAACTTCCTTTAGTAATGGGATTTATAATGTAACATCTGAAGGATTGTGAGAAATATATATTTTTTGAAACATCTACCAAAAAATCTATTAAACAAAAGCACGACTGTAATCTATATTATAATATACTATCATGTCTTATAGAGTATCAATTTTCCTCTCATAATGGCCATCTATTATTAGATGATAAGTATTTCTAAAACTAAACTTGGTATCCAAATCCTATTGAATAAGTCTCTAAAACATAGAGTTGAACATTGAATCCCAATTTTATAAAATTGAGAGTGGCACTCCATGAAATATCATCACTTTAATAATATTAAACAAAGTAACTAGATCATGATACAAATAATCTCTAATGGAAATAAAACGCACTAATTTCATAGGGAGATTGAATAAAAACAAAATGTAGATTTTACCTTTAGATGTTTTGGTGAGAATGATGATGAAATCCAGGGAAATGTTTTCCATTTTTTATAATATGTGTAATGGGTGTCACATCCCCTTAGAATTCAGTCTATATGGCATAACATACTGACACACTAGGCATCAGGATACATACTCAATAATATCACTTTTTATGATATCCCATCATAAATACTCTTTTATATCTCTATAAATCATCATACATCCATGATGGATAGAGAATTATGAATTATGATCTTTATCAAACAACTCCCTTTTCAAGTCCAGAATTATTGGAACACATTCTTAATTCCAAACTTTTATCCTTCTAGAATGATCATGGTTAAACTTAAGAACATTACTCATCTTATTCCATAATTATACATATTTACTCAACACATTTGTATTCATATCAAGGATGCATGGTTTAACATTCATTTGAGAATGATAAGATTGTTATGTCCTAATAAATGTGAATACTCAATAGATGAAAGAATTTTTTCCTTTAAAAAGACTTGGATAATTTGAAATGGATCCACCATTCTTATTTGGAAAGTGATAATAATCACTTTAAATTAAATTGATTATGCAGCAGAAAAGTAAAATAAATGAACACAATAATTTATATTGTGGTTAGGGGCACAAAGGATCCCTAGCCCACTTCACCAACACTTTATCCATGAGCTTAACGATTTTAACTTGAAAATAATTTTCCAAGGTATCTCACTAGTTGACAACAAGTAACATCAAATCATTAAAAAGATTTTATATTCAATTAATTTGGACAAACAGTAGTCCCTGAAACACTCTGCACCATAGTGTTTAGAAACAAAAGAAAAATATTTTTGTTGAAGAAAATCATGCTGAGAGAATTCAGATAAATATTTTTCAGCAAAAAATATTATAGATCATCGTAGTAATATATTAAAAGTTTCATAGATAGTTATTTTGAAGAACAACACATTTATATACCAATATATCTAAATAACATGGAATAAGAAAAAATAAACTCTAGGAAATGGGTAAGATATATAGCAGTAGATAATAATTGGAATATCCAAAGGGTATTCCAGATAAATATTTTCGATGAACTATTGTATATGATTAAAATGATGATAAATTGGTATTAGTATAATTAGTGATCCCAAAAGGTCCGGATGAAATTATAAAATGATTCATCTTGTATAACATTATAGATGTATAGAGTTATTCAAAAAGATTAAAATATATTATTCTTATAAATAAATTCATTGATAATAAATAATAAAATCATTTAAAACATAGCCAAGAATCTCATAAAATGTCACTAGATAAATGTTTATTTTAAAAATACTCATTATATTTGAAATTTAAAATTAATCATGGACTAAAAATTGTAAGATTACATAGAAATTAAAATGATTTAAACCATTCTAAAATATATTTTGATATTTTATTATAATGGATTTAAATGATATATTTACTTTGGATAAAATAGTAGACAAAAGACTGAAAATATTGATGATAAATATTTTGTAGGTAAATAATTCAGTGTGGGGTTTCTCTGTGTGTGGATAACTCTAAAATAATTTATCACATTATAGGTTTGATTCAGAATTTTAGGTTAACATATCAAATTAAGAATACTAAAAATTACGGTTTATTATAAATGTTAGGATCCAAAAAATAACATTCACTTCAAATTTGTGATTAGGTATAAAGGGTTATGTGTCAAAAGTTATATTCATAAAGAAAACAACAAGAAAAAATGTAGTGTTCTAAATAGTGATTTAATAATTCTATAAAACAACCAGAATTATTTTTAAAATAAAACATCATCTGAAATATAAGAAAAAAATATCAGAAGTTACAAGAAACATAAATCAATATTATCATAAATATAACCTTTAAATACACTTAAAGAAACATAACTAGTAAACCAAAATTAGGGTTGTTGTGATCCTCCAAATCAATGAGATAATAATGAAATTTTGGGATTAAAAACTGTATTCCCAAAAACTATTTTCCCTATTTCCTCATCATTTCAAGATCCATATCCTAAAAACCAATAAATTTCATATCAATTTCTAACCTCATAATGGAAAATCATGCATTCCCTTTTCCATTAAGAGAATTAGCAACCTTGATTGTCATGCCATTGTGGTAATATATTGAGTAGTCATAATTATTAATTAACTTAAACTATCTCCTATGGAATATACTCAAATGTTCATGCATAACTATATTCTTATAGCTTCTAAGATCAATATATATTTGACACCATTCACCATATAGATATTTCTTCCATATATTAAATGTATAAATTATCAATATTAGCTTCAAAACATGAGTTGGGAATTTTTTCTCATGAATTTAAAATCAGAAAGATTCTTATGCTATGATAATTTTATTCTAGATATGGATGCATCCCATTACCTTTATTGATGACTTAATATAGATCATAAACTCTTATCCATTATAGGGTTTTGTAAATAAAGGAAATATGTCAAACCTTCAAATAATTTATTCAAAATTCTTTATATATTCATATATCCACATGAATATATACCGCATATAAGTCAACATGGTGAGTATATTAGATAGTCATGAGGAATATAACACAAAGTGTTGATAATATAAATACAAACCATGAAAATTATAGTTCATGGTTACTATGGTTAGTATAGTACATTGTAGAATAACTTCCATCATTGAAGGATTTGTCGATATACACCAAGTGAGATCATATAGTTTATGAATGAAATGTTCTCAACAAAAACTCACAAATATTAATTTTTGAATAAAACTTATCCTTCCTCAGGGTCTTCATTAAAATAATCTACTGTTTATAATGGTTTTCCTTGATCCTATGATATATGTGAATAATTTCTAAAAAGGCTACCATAAAATAATCAATATAATCTTTAAAGACTCTATTCATTAAATCAATCAAGATAAAAGGTAAATTGGAAAGTATAAATGAAATTAATATAAATTCATAATAAACATACCTCAAACATAAGGTATTCTAAAGCTAATCCTCCTTCTTGAACCATAGTTAATGATATCCTTATCAAAGATTAATCTTGTTAAAATATAAATCTACTTGAAATTGATAAAATGAATCCTAGATATAAGGGTATGGGATACAATTTCTTATTATTTCTCTTTTTACGTTCTAAATAATGAATTAAAAGAAACGTTGAACCATAATTCTTCTTAATAAAAATAAGAGGTTCACCCCATGGTTATGAACTAGGTTAAATGATTACCTTATCTATATTCTCTTAGAGTTTCTTCCCTAATTACTGCAACTCAATCAAGGTCATTATATATAGATCCATTTAAATAGTTTTAACGCCGTGTATGAATTCTACTAAAATCATAATATCAATTTTTTATTTAATATTAGGGATTTATTGGCAAATACATTTTCATATTAACAAATTATCGTTAAATATTTAATGATGAGTTTCTAACTGACCCATTAGATAAATATCACTTATGAAAAGGTAGTAAAACCCATATAATTGATATAATTAACTAGGTAGTTTTGTTTTATCCTTGTAATGATATATGAATGTTTTTTTAATTACAAATATAGAATTTATCTTCCATTCGATGGAGATTGATATGGTCTCGATACTTAGAGAGTCAATCCATTCCAAAAATTACATGAAATTCAACTAGATAAACAGTAATAATATTCTCAGTAGTCAAATTCCCACAAACTTATATCATTGATGTTCTATAAAATTAAGATTTTATTACCATACTGATAATATTTTTCACTCCAAACATATCATAATATCATTGATGTGGTTATGTGATACCCTTAGAAAAATTTTCAAATATAAAAGATTGGGGAGAACCTAAATCCAATAAATCATTTTCAATCCTTGTGTGAATGATAAGTGAACCATTCTCCAAATTCCTAGGAATATCCATTTCAGTTGTATTAATTTCATAATTATGGCCTTCTACCCTCAGATTCTTATATTGTATGTTCACTTTTTGTTTGGGTCATTGGTTGGAATAGTGACCATATTTTTATGGTTAAGACACTATGATTTATGAATTCTCCCTTACCCTTGCATTCATTATCATGATGTAATTTCTCTCCAAACATAAACCATAATAATTTTCCATTGAATAATATTCTATGGTGTTTACTTTCACAAGTATCAATAGTTATAAATTCACCTTCTCTTCTTGACCTTATCCATTTTTCATATTCATTATATTCCTATATTTCATAGCTTTAAATCCATATGACTTGTAACATTCTTTATCTGTATTGAATGCACATGAAATTATATCCCCAAATGATTATAATTTTTTGGTCAATAGTAACATTATAATGATGGGATTTATCCCATTATATAATCTTTAGATATTAGACTTTTTTCTTACATAAATATTCTTTTTCATTCCTCAATAATAATGTAATGTTATCTTCTCATTTAGAAACATTTGTTTCATCATTTTATCTTTGAATTAAGAGTGTATCCTCCATATCCACTCATTGTTTGTGAGGAAAACATTTTTTCAATAAAAAAACCTTAAAATATATACACTCCATTTCCATTATCTTCTCTATATCATTAGTGTTTTAAATCAATGGCCCCCATTGATTTGCATTCCTTTTAGAAGGTAAACACCCATTTTTTAGTTCATCCTTTCAATGATTTCAATATCATTGTATTTTATTTTGAGAAAATTATTATTTCCTAACATTATTGAAATCATTTTGACACTTATTTTCATCATGGGGAATTAAAACATAAGAAAGGGGTGATCTTAGATTCTCAGTAATGTAATGTGTAAAGAAGAATCTATTATAGAATAAATGAGGCATGAATAATATGGTAAGAATAAATTATAAATAAATAATACCATATAAATAATCTCATGAGTTTCATATTTATCTATTTATATCATATCTATAGTCACGTTGAAATCTGTAACTAATTTCATAATGATGTAAAGCAATATGTGGGACAAATATAACATACTTTAGAGATCACACGCCAATAAATCATACATATATGGGTAAGGCCTTATCCAAAAACCCAAACAATTTTGTCTCATTATACCTATAGATATATTGAAGAGATTTTTAATTCTAGGCCCCCAAAATTAGTTAATAGTTATAATTAATTCATCATATGAAAAAACTATACATGTTAATCAAAATTTCATTGCAATAAATAACAGTACATATAAAAAAACTAGCATAAAAATAACAATAATTTCCCTAATAAAAAATATTATAATGTATCAACATAAGTATAGTTGATTGTATCATTATAATATATCCTCATTAAAGAATAATATTCATCATAAAATGAAGAAATAGATAAAATAATTTTAAAATATCACTTTTAAATATCATCATGAAAATTCTATTTCATTTATATATAACATATATAAATAAGAAAAATTTATAAAATTTTATGGAAAATTATTTATTTAGAAGGTAAAATAGAAAATTTTAATTTAATCTTAGAAGAAAATAGAATTCAAGATAGTAGGAAATTTTGTTCATACAATGTACATTAAAATAGGTGTTTCATTCAGACATTTGGAAAAAAGTACCTCATTTTAAAAATGGTTGATGATTTATTTAAAAAATATATAAAGTAAAAAAATGAAAAAACATATCTTTAATAAATAATTTTTAAAGGTTGAAAATATTCTTGAATAAATTTTAATGAAAATGTAGAGATGGAAAAAAATTCTCAACCGAAAGAAAAATAAGGAGATTTTTCATTAAAAACCATCTACCATGATTTTGAGTACATAAAGAAGAAAATGAAAGGAATATATATAATTTCATAAAATAAATAGATGATAAAAAATATTTTGGGTTCAATTTTAAAGACCTGTAAAATTCAAGGAATTTTTTTCCTTAATTTTCTTTGGAATTTTACAAGAATGCAGTTTCTGACGGCACGTGATTCTGAGGCCCGGTGTGCCCGGAATCATTTTCCGAAATTTGGCTCGGGTACATTCAGTGAACGAATGAGCGGGGTTTTCTAAATCTTGAACCGGTGCTCAGAATCAAATTTCGAGGGCACGGATGGAATCGCAGCGCTGGTAATTTTTTAGAAACACCTTTTCCGGAGTTGTGTTTGCTCGGGTGTGGTTTTTAATTTTTGGGGGTTAAGTGAAGAAAATAAAATAAAGTGGTGCGACAACTTTATTTTATTTCACTTAAATCCACATAAAGCCACTTAAGCTATGTTTAAGCGGATAGGGTGCAATCCAAAATATCATACCCACTTGGTAGGATATTTGTGAGGTGGGGCCCACACGAGCCCCACCGTTTCTTTTCCCCTAAGTAACGCACCCGCGAAAACTTCTCTTTAATGAAAGTCAACTGGTGCCTTTTCTAAACTCTTAATGCTCCTATTAATTGGACAGTTAAGACATTACCATTAATTCACCGAATTAATGGTTCGTTTCTTAACTTGTTTTTCAAATTGATGGCATGTTAATAAAATGAGACCAATGCATGTCTTTCTTGAGGATTACTCGTTGAGAGGATTCGGATAAGACTCTAAGGCTTGAGATCTCCAACCTCCTTCGCGAAGAACGTGAAGAAAGTGAAGAACGCGAAGAACACCGAACCCTTGGAGATCGACGACGCGATGTCGTGTTCCGCGACGCCGACAATTCTCCTTCCGCGACGCTTCTTCCACGACATTTCTTCCCCGTAACAATCTCGGATCATCAACTGATTGAGGTAGGGGATTACGGTTCTCTAATACTTTGTGGATTTTATCCTCAACATGGGTTTAAACGTGGAATTTAATCTGTGTGTTTTCTTTAACCCTCGATGATCGTTGACGCAACGCTGTATACCGCGACGAAGTGACGCCCCCTTCCGCGACGCGACGGTCCTCTTCTTCCGCGACGGTCAATCCCGCGAAGAACTCACGTCTGATGACAACGACGAGGTAGGGGTTTGTTTTATTTAAATCATTGTGATTTATACCCATGACGTTGATTAAATAATTGTTGTGAGACTTTTAAACTGCTAACACGGTGAGTGTGGACTAACGAACAAGTCTGAACCCACCAACCCTTTCGTTCATGATCTGCGAAATGGCGGACGTCGACAAAGCAGGCCGCACGGGCGACGCGGGGTCCTCACAGTGAAGGACGGACCCCAGGAGGGCTTTTGGTGAAGACGGAAAGGAAGTCCGACCACCGGAACTCATTCGGTGGTCCGCGGAACGACCTGCCGGCGCGCCACGCCGGCACGGCGGCGGAAGGCGGCGGTGACCGGCACGCCACCGTGGAGAACCGCCATGGATGAAGCCGATGTGGCAGAAGCGCGGTCCCGCGACCGCGCGGGACAGGAGGAGCATGGGACGCGGCGGCCAAGTCGCGTCCGCTGGCAAGGGCGGCCCCACACGGGGTCACAGTTCTCTCACGCGGGGGCAACACGCCCCCCGCTCCGCTCGGCCGTAACCGGCCGAGCCGACCCACCTATTCGGGCCGGGTCGCGCATAGCCCAGGCCGGTCCGGGTCAGACCCAGAGCCGGGTCCAGTCGACCAGGTTCGGGCCGACCTAGGGGGGTTGGGCCGGGTCGGTCCGGGCCTAGACCCCCCGTTTTCGGACCTTTTCGGTCTTTTTCTCGTATCATGGGCTAAGAGACTCCGATCGACGCGCCGTCAGCGGCGATGAGATCCTTGGATCGAGACGGTCGTATCAGTATATCGTACTCAAGGTTTTGGAGTACTTGGGGTTTGGCTGGGTCGGTTCGTACACGAAACCAACCGAGCCCTCAGAGCGGAAACACTTATATCTTGAGCTCTGGACATTCGATTAACGTGCCGTCAACTTTGATGGATTCCTCTAAGTGAGAAAAATCATTTGGCTTACTACGCCCGAGTTTTTGACGCAGGTGGAGTATGGTCGGGTTGGTTTTGCCTTAAACACCAACCAGGTCCCTGGAATGAAGAAGCCAATAACCCTCAGACCGAGCGTCTGATTGATGCGCTGTTTGCGACGTTGAGTTCCTGTTGACGATACAGAATTTTTGGATACATCAACTCTGGACTATGTGTCAGTTGATGTATCAGCATCTCGGCTCGTGGAGTGGACCCTCCCAAACGAGCTTGTTGTGTGCAGGAACCCTAGAGCTGGCTGCGACTACGACGACGACGACTGTGCAGAGATACACATTGGATTCGAAGACGATGACTACAACACACAGCGATCCTCTGTGGGTCAGTGCTACCGATACTGTGTGGGTCCGATCTTGTGTGGGTCAACGCTCAACGGTCCTTTGTGGGTCAGCGCCTACAGATCCTGTGTGGGTCCGATCCTGTGTGGGTCTTTGCGGGGGTTAGTTACCTATCGATCCTTTGTGGGTCAGATCCATTGTGGGTCATTTCGGGGGTTAGTTACCTATCGGTCCTTTGTGGGTCATTGTGAGGGTTAGTACCTATCGATATTTTGTGGGTCCGACGGCTTAGATGAAGTAGTGGTTATATCTGATCATCTCTATTATCATACGAAGAAGTATACCTGTGTGAGCTGAATCCTGTTTTTCTTTCCTATGTGGATTGTGTTGTGCTATCCTGTGTGGATTTGTGTTTTCTTTCCTGTGTGGACTGGGTTGTACTTGGTCTCAGATTTTGGTGCCGAACAAGAATTGATGACTTAGGTATATGTATGGGCATATACCTAAGCAGTGTCGGATGTTACTTCGTGATTGTATCTTTCCTTTGTGGATTATCTTTTGTGGATTCTGGGAGACCTTCAGTGGTCTCGGGGTCCCTACTGAGTAGCTTATACTCACCCCTGCACGGACTATGCCCGCACTACGTTGTGTTGGTTGCAGACGACGGACAGTGCTGATCGTGGTTGAGGCTTACGGAGTAGGACGGTACCTGGAGGTGGACCACTGGACGGGATGTACTCGGATCGGTCGGATGGACCTGAGAAGCAGTGGAGGCTATCTGTACCCACCCATCAAGTGGGATTTTTAGTGGACAGCTCGATGTTGTATCTTTACTTTTCAGTTGCTGTTTTCCCTTTCCAATTGTACATTACTTTCAGTTTGGGTTTGTATACTGGCCCACTTACTTTTCCGCACTTACTGTTGTACCAGTTTTTACTTAGTCTTTACTTCTGCCTGCTTGCTCTGTGGTGTTTTTGGTTTACTTTACTAAGGAAATGCCTTCCCTTTTACTGGGATTTAAGCCTTGGTTCTAGTCGCCATCCCCTGGCCTATGGAAGGCGGGCTTGGGGTAGTCACGGCACGGGCCCCGAGGACGGGTCGTGACAAATTGGTATCAGAGGAGTTCGGTTCTACCGCAGAACCTTGGGACTCTTATCTTTTCTATGTCAATCAATAGTGTTAAGAATATTGGATGTGCTTATCAGTCATGGGAGTCCAGTGTTGGTTCGGCAGCCGACAAATCCGAACACTAGGACCATGACTTCGGATTTCCGACTTAATGCCCGAAAACATTGATTGCATGTGTGTTTCAAGTTTTCTTTGTGATTACTTTGTATCAGCTCACCAAATATACTGTTCTTACCATGGAGAACCGGTTTCCTTTTCAGGATGGCCCCACGATGGCAACTAGCTAGGGTTCCGAGAGTTGAGCGTGACGACAGCCCACCGAGCGACGAGGCCTCGGTGCAGGACCCTTTGACAGCTGAGGCACCGACGGTACCTTTACCCACCAATCCACCGATGCTTCCAGCCCCATCCGCAGATGATGCACATCGCCTTAGTGCACTGCATGAGTTCCAGTGCCAGCGACCGCCCAGGTTTCACAGGGGGACGGACCCCCAGGCAGTCGGGGACTGGCTCGAGGCAGCTGTACGAGTTTTCAGGTTAGTGAGGACACCAGCAGACCTCATGTGATCCTCGCATCGAGCCTACTGCACGCGGCAGCGGGCCGATGGTGGAGCTTGATTCTCCCGGTGCACGATGAGGAATCTCTTCTATGGAAACACTTTGAGAGCCTCTTCCGCTCAGAGTTCTTCCCGGCCACCCTCCGTGGGGTGTGCATCGAGGAGCTTCTTCAGCTGTGGCAAGGCATCTTGACGGTCCCCCAGTACTGGACGAGATTTACTGATCTCTCGCGCTACTCGACAGACATGGTACGGGACCCATTTTTTCGGGCCCAGACCTTTGAGTAGGGATTGAGACATGATATCAGGGCATCACTGATCTCCCTCAACATTCCGACTCAGGAAGGAGTACTGGAGAGAGCCCTTTTGATCGAGAGCTTCCTTGCTGAGCCTTCATCAGCAGTGAGACCTACCGTGGGGCGGCACGTAGCAGAGTCTTCTACAGAAGGCAGTCGACGGATGACTCATGGGTCTAGGCAGACTAGACCCTCACGCAGACGACCTCAGGACACTGGCTCCGCAGTGTGGGGCACACAATGTGGATCTAGTCTTTCGAGAGGCAGGCAGTGATACACATGCGGCGGGCAGGGCCACATAGCTCGTGACTGCCCGACCCACCGTGTCGAGGAGCAGTAGACGGTTGAGGGGCCACCCAGGCAGAGGAAGAGGGTCGACAGTGGCGGTCCGCATGGAGCCGGTGGACGAGGCAGAGGAGCTGGCCAAGCAGCAGGTGGTGGGTGACACTTTGAAGCTCTACCACCACCACCACTAGGAGGTCCACCCCGACTACAGGGAGCTGGTGGACAGAGACAGACACAGCTCCAGGCAGCGGAGGCCTACGACCACAGCATGCCCGAGATTATTCGAGGTACTATCTGTGTCTCTTCCACCCTTTCTTCAGTTCTTATAGACACAGGAGCGAGTCACTCTTTCATAGTCGCTGCCCTTGTTCGGAGCTCGAAGATTCCGATAGAGTCGTTGGCTCGATCCTTACGGCTAGAGACTCCTACGGGAGCAGACTCGACGATTACGCACTGGTACCGGCAGTGTGAGCTTACACTAGGAGGCGAGAACTTTGGTTCTGATCTTCTTGTAGCGGTGTCGAGGCCTTACGACGTCATCTTGGGCATGGATTGGTTATCTACAGTCCATGCACAGATTGACTGTATTACGCACAAGGTGTGATGTTTACGCACCGACGGGAGCAGGTTCACCTTCACCAGTGAGAAGGGAGCCTTTGCAGCACAGGTTGGACTCTCGCAGAGGAGAGGACAACCCATCACTCATCAATTGTCCAGCCTCATCCTAGGAGTAGTTGACTTGCAGAGTCCTAGTTTTCCTGCAGTGGTGGATCAGTATGCGGACGTCTTTCCCGACGACGTTCTAGGGCTACCTCCTCGCAGAGAGGTAGACTTTTATATTGACCTATACCTCAGGACAGCCCTGATATCGACTCCAGCGTATCAGATGGCCCCCGCTGAGCTTTGAGAGCTATGAGTATAGTTTGAGGACTTGCAGGGCAAGGGATTCGTCCGACCCAGGGTTTCACCCTGGGCTTCCCCGATTTTGTTCGCCAAGAAGGCGGACGGGAGCTGGCGACTTTGTGTCGACTATCGTCGCCTGAACTAGGTGACAGTGAGGAACAAGTATCTGCTACCGGGGATTGATGACCTCTTAGATCAGCTCAAGGGAGCACGGTGGTCCTCGAAGATAGACCTCAGGTCAGGTTATCATCAGCTCAGAGTTCGGGATGAGGACGTGCAGAAGACAGCCTTCAGATGTCGGTATGGCCACTATGAGTTCATGGTTATGCCATTCGGTGTAACCAATGCTCCAGTAGTGTTCATGGTCCTCATGAACATGATATTTCATCCATACCTCAATCGATTTGTCGTAGTCTTCATCGACGACATTTTTATATACTCGACGACTGAGGAGGAGCATGCCTACTACTTACGGGTTGTACTAGACACACTCTGAGAGAACCAGCTTTATGGAAAGCTCTCGAAGTGGCAGTTCTGGATACGTGAGGTCCACTTCTTGGGACACATCATCTCTGAGGCAGGAGTTGCAGTGGATCCTATGAAGATCGAGGCAGTGCTAGCTTGGGAGCCACCTAGGAGCGTAAAGGAGGTGCGGAGTTTCTTGGGACTAGCTGGATACTATAGGAGATTTGTGCAAGACTTCTCCAGAGTTGCGGCAACACTTTTAGCTCTTACGAAGAAGGGGAAATCCTTTGTGTGTTCAGACAGATGTCAGCGGATCTTTCAGGAGCTGAGACAGAGATTGACCAGTGCCCCTATCTTGAGGTTGCCTGAGGAGGGAGTAGGGTATGTAGTCTACTGCGATGCATCAGGGAATAGACTTGGATGTGTCCTGATGTAAGAGCGGGTAGTGATCGCCTATGGATCACATCAGTTGAGGCCGCATGATCATAACTATGCTACCCATGACCTGGAGTTTGCAGCAGTGATCTTCGCTCTGAAGACATGGTGACACTATCTGATGGGTGAGCGCTTTACAGTCTTTTCTGACCATCAGAGTCTCAGGTACATCTTTTCTCAAAAGGACCTGAACCTGAGACAGCGGTGATGGATCTATTTCCTCTAGAACTATGACTTTAAGATAGTCTATACTCCTGGGAAGGGGAACGTGGTAGCCGATGCCCTCAGTAGGAGGACGAGCATTCAGCTACTTGAGGAGGCAACAGAGAAGCTAGCCGCTTTGCGGATATCCTTTGTGGATATAGATGAAGCAGCTTTTCTTCAGTCACGTACAGTATCTCTTCCACTACTACAACTGGGTCAGAGAGGCACAACATGGGGACACTGATTGTGAGATGCGGCGTGCACAGATATCCTCAGGATAGGCACCTGATGGTTTCTCTTTTGGAGCAGAGCACGACATCCTGTTCAGAGAACGTACCTTGATACCAGTCGCTTTACGAGAGGAGGTTCTGGGAGAGTTTCACACTTCCCCTTTGGCGGTATATCCTGGAGTGGCGAAGATGTACCAGGATCTTAGATAGCAGCACTGGTGGTCGGGCATGAAGAATGTTGTGGAGGAGTTCGTTTCTCGATTCCTCACCTGCCAGCTGGTGAAGGCAGAGCATCAGGTACCAGCAGGTTTGGTACAGCACTTGGAGTTCCCAGAGTGGAAGTGGGATGGGATATCTATGGACTTCGTGACTGGACTTCCACACACTTCCAGAGGTCATGACTCCATTTGGGTGATTGTCGACCGACTCACCAAGTCGGCTCACTTCTTACCCATCAGAGAGCAGAGCTCAGTGGAGAGCTTGGGACGTCTCTACGTTCAGGAGATTGTCTGGCTTCACGGTGTGACTTCATCTATCGTCTCCGATCGAGATGCTCGCATTACTTCCCAACTTTGGAAGGGGTTGGAGGAGGCGTTCGGGACGCAGCTACGTCTGAGCACCGCCTTTCACCCTCAGACGGATAGTTAGACGGAGAGGACCATTCAGACTCTCGAGGACATGCTCCGCGCATGTGTCCTCGACATTGGTCATAGTTGGGAGGACCACCTACCCTTGGTGGAGTTTGCATACAACAACAGTTACCACTCCACCATCGGGATGGCACCATACGAGGTGTTGTATGGCCGACCCTTCATATCTCCTTTGTGCTAAACAAACCCTGGGGAGTCAGCACTTGTGGGACCGGAGATGGTCCAGGCCATGACAGAGAAGGTCCAGGTCATCCAGGAGCAGATGAGGACAGCTCAGAGCTGGCAGAAGTCTTATGCTGACAGGAGGCGGAGGCCACTAGAGTTCGAGGATGGAGACCACGTCTTCTTGCGTGTTTCACATCGACGTGGATTACGGAGATTTGGCTGAGGTGGAAAGTTGTCTCCATTCTTCATCGGACCATTCCAGGTCCTCAACAGGATTGGCAAGGTGGATTATCGCCTGGCTCTACCACCTCAATTGCACAGGGTGCACAATTTCTTCCACGTATCTCAACTGAGGAGATACGTGCACAACCCGACACACATCATTGACCATGGGGAGCTAGACGTTGCTGATGGGGCGGCTTTTGCGGAGGTCCCGGTGGAGATTGAGGATCGATAGGAGCTTGTCCTACATGGATGGTCGATTCCTCTAGTGCGCATCAGATGGCAGTACAAGAACCTCCAGGAGAGCACTTGGGAGCGGGAGGCTCAGATGCGTGCTCAGTATCCACATTTGTTTCCCTAGATTATGATGTATCTTTACGGGGAAGCAAATCCCTGAGGATGGAGTGATGTAAAGACCCGTAAAATTCAATGAAATTTTTTTCTTAATTTTCTTTGAAATTTTACAAGAACGCAGTTTCTGACAGCACGTGATTCCGAGGCCCAGTGTGCCCGGAATCATTTTCTGAAGTTTGGATCGGGTACATTTAGTGAACAAACGAGTGGGTTTTTCTAACTTTTGAATCATTGCTCGGAATCAAATTCCGAGTTCACCGATGGAATCGCAGCGCCGATAATTGCTTAGAAATGCCTCTTCTGGAGTTGCGTTTGCTCGGGTGTGGTTTTTAATTTTTGGAGGTTAAGTGAAGAAAATAAAATAAAGTGGTGCGACAACTTTATTTTATTTCACTTAAAGCCACTTAAATCCACTTAAGCCATGTTGAAGTGGATAGGGGTGCAGTCCAAAATATCATACCCACTTGGTAGGATATTTGTTAGGTTGGGCCTGCATGAGCCCCACCGTTTCTTTTCCCCTAAGTAACGCACCTGCGAAAACTCCTCTTTAATGAAAGTCAACTGGTGCATTTTCTAAACTCTTAATGCTCCTATTAATTAGATAGTTAAGACGTTACCATTAATTCACCGAATTAATGGTTCGTTTCTTATCTTGTTTTTCAAATTGTTGTCATGTTACTAAAATAAGACCAATGCATGTCTTTCTTGAGGATTGCTCGTTGAGAGGATTCGGAGAAGACTCTAAGGCTTGAGATCTTCAACCTCCTTCGTGAAGAATGCAAAAAACGTGAAGAACACGAAAAATGTGAAGAACGCTGAACCCTCAGAGATAGACGACGCGACGCCATGTTCCGTGACGCCGACGATTCTCCTTCCGCGACGCTTCTTCCGCGACGTTTCTTCCCCGCAACAATCTCTGATCATCAACTGCTTGAGGTAGGGGATTACGGTTCTCTAATCCTTTGTGGATTTTATCCTCAACATGGGTTTAAACATTCAATTTAATCTGTGTGTTTTCTTTAACCCTCGAAGATCGTCGACGCGACGCCGTATACCGTGACGAAGCGATGCCCCATTCCGTGAGGTGACGATCCTCTTCTTCCGTGACGGTCAATCCCGCGAAGAACTCACGTCCGACGACAACGACGAGGTAGGGGTTTTTTTATTTAAATCGGTGTGATTTATACCGGCGGCGTTGATTAACTAATTGTTGTGAGGCTTTTAAAACGCTAACGTGGTGGGTACGGACTAACGAACAAGTCCGAAACCACAGCCCCTTTCATTATTGATGTGTGAAATAGCGGACGTCAACAAAGCAGGCTACACGGGCGATGCGGGGTCCTCGTAGTGAAGGACGGACCCCGGGAGAGCTTTTGGCGAAGACGACAAGGAATTCCGTCCACTGGAACTCATCCGGTGGTCCGCGGAGCGACCCGCCAGTGCGCCATACCGGCACGGCGGCGCCGGCGGCGGAAGGCGGCGGCACCTTGCGCACCGCCGTGGAGAACCTCAGTGGCTGAAGCCGTGGCGGTAGCAGCACGGTCCCACGACCACGCGGGATCGGAGGAGCACGGGACGCGGCAGACCGGCCGCGTCCGCTGGCAAGGGTGGCCCCACACGGGGCCGCAGTTCTCTCATGCGTGGGAAGCATGCCCCTCCGCTCCACTCGGCCGTAACCAGCCGAGCTGACCCGCCGGTTTGGGCCGACCCAGGGGGGTTGCGCCGGGTCGGTCCGGGCCCAGACCCCCTGTTTTCGGACCTTTTCGTTCTTTTGCCTGTATCTTGGGCTACGAGCCTTCGATCGACGCGCCGTCAGCGGCGATGCGGTCCTTGGATCAACATGTTTGTTTCAGTATATCTCACTCAAGGTTTTAGAGTACTTGGGGTTTGGCCAGGTCAGTTTGTACACGAAACCAACCGGGCCCTCGGAGCGGAAACACTTATATCTTGAGCTCCGGACGTCCGATTGATGTGCTGTCGACTTTGATGGATTCCTATAATTGTGACAGATCTTTTGGCTTACTCCACCCAAGGTTTGGACGCATGTGGAGTACGGTCAGGATGGTTTTTCCTTAAAAACCAGCCGGGCCCCTGGAACGAAAACGCCAATAACCCTCAGACCGGGCGTCCGATTGACGCGCTGTCTGCAAAGTTGAGTTCCTGTTGACGATACGGAACATTTGGATACATCAACTCTGGACTATGTGTTAGTTGTTGTATCTGCCTCTCGGCTCGTGGAGAGGAACCTCCCAAACATGCTTGCTATGTGCGGGAACCCTAGAGCTGGCTGTGACGACGACGACGACGACTGTGCAGAGATCCTCAGTGGATTCAACGGCGAAGACTACAGCACTCAGCCATCCTTTGTGGGTCAGTGCTACCGATCCTGTGTGGGTCCGATCCTGTCTGGGGTCAGCGCTCAGTAGTCCTGTGTGGGCCAGCGCCTACAGATCCTGTGTGGGTCTGATCCTGTGTGGGTCTTTGCGGGGGTTAGTTACCTATCGATCTTTTGTGGGGCAGATCCTTTGTGGGTCATTGCCGGGATTAGTTGCCTATCGATCCTTTGTGGGTCAGATCCTTTGTGGGTCATTGCGGGGTTTAGTACCTATCGATCCTTGTGGGTCTGACGGCTTAGATGAATCAGTGGCTATATCTGATCATCTCTCTCGTCATA
The DNA here is from genome assembly GCA_963277665.1 of Viscum album. NCBI lineage: Eukaryota > Viridiplantae > Streptophyta > Magnoliopsida > Santalales > Viscaceae > Viscum > Viscum album. The sequence goes on from OY728145.1 coordinate 1,721,929,561, forward strand.
CGAAGAAGTATACCTGTGTCAGCTGAATCCTGTTTTGCTTTCCTATGTGGATTGTGTTGTCCTATCCTGTGTGGATTTGCGTTTGCTTTCCTGTGTGGACTGGGTTGTACTTGGGCTCGGATGTTGGAGCTGAATGAGAATTTATGACTTAGGTATATGAATGGGCATATACCTAAGTAGTGTTGGATGTTACTTCGTGATTGTATCTTTCCTTTTTGGATTATCCTTTGTGGATTCTTGGAGACCTTCGGGGGTCTCGGGGTCCCTACTGAGTAGCTTATACTCACCCCTGAACGAGATATGCCCGCACTACGTTGTGTTGGTTGTAGACGACGGACAATGCTGATCGTGGTTGAGGCTTGCGGAGCAGGACGGTACCTAGAGGTGGACCACTGGGCGGGACGTACTCGGAGCGGTCGGCTGGACCCGAGGAGCAGTGGAGGCTATCTGTACCCACCCTTTAGGTGGGATTTCCAATGGACAGGTCGATGTTGCAGATTTACTTTTCAGTTGCTGTTTTCCCTTTCTAGTTGTAATTTACTTTCAGTTTGGGTTTGTATACTGGCCCACTTACATTTCCTCACTTACTGTTGTACCGGTTTTTACTTAGTGTTTACTTCTGCTGGATTACTCTGTGGTGTTTATGGTTTACTTTACAAAGGCAATGCCTTCCCTTTTACCGGGATTTACGCCTTGGTGCCAGTCGCCATCCCCTGGCCTATAGAAGGCGGGCTTGGGGTATTCATGGCACGGGCCCCGAGGACGGGTCGTGACATCAATATATAAAGATAAAATAATTCACCGAATGTAAACATAATGATAATCAATCTTGAATAATTATGAGATTTGAAATAAACCCTTACCTTATGTCTAACATGCTTTGTAAGTGATTTTATCCTCCTATATTAAAATTTTAAATTATTATACTATAATTAAATAACCTTATAAAAACTTATAATATCATATTTTTTTAACTTATTGAATTTAAAAAAACTATGTATGAACAATTATTTGTTAATATCATCATTTCTGAGTGTTACTTATATCATTTTTCATTTATGTTATAGTTCGGTAGTTTGGATCCTTGCATATGTAACATGATTTAATAATCTTACTAATTTTAATTTGGATAAAAATATCATATATATTCACTATATAAATATTTAGAATCATCCAATAAAGGTCCACATTATAATTGCATCAGATCACTTTGTGGAGGTGGTGGTCCACGCATAGGCAGAAGTGATGTTATCATTTTTAACGAGTGGACCAGTAATAAGGTAAATGAAATATTATATTTATAATATAAGCATAATTTCATAAAAATCATAAATATTTATTAGTTAAATATTTTAATTATCCATTTAAAATATGGATGGAAAATAAGTTACACCACTACGTGCAGACTGTAAGTTGGATTTATGCATGAGCAATGTTTCCTCTTTCTATAAGTAGGGGATAAGACAAAAAATGTCCATCCCATTATAAAAATAAAAATTTAATAAATTTATGAAACTTATTTTTAATATTTCTTGATTTTTACAACAAATTGTAAATAAATAGAATAAGAAATAAATTTTAAATGTTTGATAAAAATGATTACATCGTATTCAATATAACTACTTTATATCCATTCGTAAAGCCCCTAGAAATGCTCTTTAATGAAGACCAGAATCTCTAAATAAACTATAGTTAATTTGAGAAGATAATTGTGAAACTTTGGTTAATATTCATGGCTAAAAGTCTGATAAATAAGAGAGAGGAGGGGTGTCCTTTTCTATATGGAGTGACACACATTGAATTTTATAAAGGAATGAAATATTATTAAGGAATTTTCATGGAAAAGTGACACACAAAAAAATAAATATCCATAATTAGGTTAAAAAGGTATAAAAACATCATCCTACAAGAATTAAGTCACAAAAATTGTTTCCTTTTCACTTTTTTTACCAAGGTAATCCTAATTTACCCTTTTTTCTATTAAGATTATTTTTTACTATTTTTACTATTCTTTACGAAAAATATATTATATTGAAATTATTATATAATTTTTGTTGGAGTTCTCATGTATTAACCATGTTTTAATGATCACAAGTCTTATTTAACCTAGTTAACTCCTATAAATTATATCCAATCGTGTGTATTTATGTTTGATGTTTTCTCATGCTTTAAGAAGAGCCATGTAAGATCTTAATTTCTCTATATTTAGTTTACTTACTTTATATTATCTTTGATCTACTCTCATAATACCTTCTTTGACAAATGATTAAGTCTAATTCTTTCTATTATCATCATTATTTAAGTCAAAACATAATTACTTTGAAAATTCTAAGAAACTGTGAGACTGTCACTGGCTATGTATTTCTGACACCGTGATGCTAGACACTGTGACTGCGAGACACCATGACCACGAGACACCGTGAAAAATACACCTTGAACGAGACACCATGACCATGACACACCATGACAACAAGACACCGTGAGCGTGTGACACCGTGACCGTGAGACACTGTGACCCTCATACATCGTGATCAATCTAGACACCATATAAAGGAGACATCATTTTCATGACTTATGATGACACCGTTTCTTAAACTATTTTGTCGTCTTTAAATTTAATTTATAACAGTCATATTTGATGATTTTAATGCACTAACATAATTAAAGTTTCTTTGTAGACATATCATCAGATAGTACGAGGTACGAGGTGTAGAATACATGAAGCCTGTCAGTTCCAACACATGCATTCCAAGTTAAAAGAGAAGTGTGGCCAAGAATCAGTATGAGTGATAAAAAAATGAAAAAGTCCATGAGCACGATAACGAAGAAGATGCTTGGAGGAAGTCTCAAAAGAAATTCACACTACATGCAACTAGACACAGCTGATCACATGAAGCATACTTGAATCTTAAAGAACATCTTCACTCGTTGAATCTGACGAAGAATAGAAGCTGAATCGTGACACTCTGTTTTCCACACAACTTCCAAATAAGGACTCAAAGCTTCATATGCTTCAATCCAAAGGAGTCCAGAGCTACATTGACTGCAAACATGATCATTCTAAACTCATCTCTATATTCTTTCTCTATTGTGATCGTCTTTTTGTTTACATTACGATTAGTGTGTGCTTCTGTCTGTTTGGACACACACTGAACCCTTAGATGAACTGGAGGATACAGAAATCTTCACACCAAACTACTTTTACCTTTGTGTATCCCACATAAAACTGTGTTAGAGGTCTAAGGACCTGTATAGCCTGTGTACTGCTGTTGTTGTTTTTTATTTCCCACGTATAACTGTGGTATAGGTATGAGGACCTTGACAGTCTCGGCACTATTGTAAACCCTGATCCAGGGTGTGGATCAATGTTTATTTATTTAAACTTCTTGGTGGAAAGTGATCACCAAGTGGAGTGGATTAGGTCTCATCTTGAGGCTGAACCACTTGTTTCTTTTCTACTCTGCATCTTATTTTTTTCTTAACTAGTTTCAATATTCCACTTCTAATTACTTTTAAATAAAAATCGGTTTTAAAGTAACTCTGATAGTTGAACTAGGAATTTTTTGTAATTATTGTTAGCCATTAAATTAGTTTCAAAAGATAACTTAATCTTCATATTATGTTAACTGAGAAATAATCAATCTTTGAGAAACTAACTAAACACTTACAATATTTATAAATTCACTACAGTTTAACTTGTTTGATAAATTTGGGGTTATCAATAGAAATTGTTTTAATCAGAAATTTTAATTGGGATTCAGTTCACCAACCTCTTGGGTATCCACACTAACCAAAATTTGGTATCAGAGGTTTTTGATAAATATTTTACAAAAACCTCTGTATTGGAAAAGTTTTCAACAGTGATTTTAGTTGTGTCTAAAAGATCATAAATTTCTATTCATAAATTTCTGTTATTTCTAAATTTTTATCTCTTTAAATACATTTACTAAAATCTATTTATGGATAATAGATTAGAAGGTGTACCTACCAATATTCCACCCTTCTTTAATGGTGTCAATTATTCCCAATGGAAAATAAAAATGAAAATACATTTAGAATGTATTGGATTTGACATTTGGACTGCGATAGAGACTTAGTGTAAGATTCCAGAAACTGTTAGAACTACTTGGGATGAACCTATGAAAGCTGCTTAAAATAATAATTCTAATGAAATGAATACCTTGTATTGTTCTTTAAGAGATAAATAATTTTTTCGAATATCTTCTTGTAATAATTCTTATGAAATATGGGATACTCTGGCTGTTTCCCATGAGGGAACAACCAATTTTAATTAAATGAGACTAAATACATAAACTATTAAATACGATAATTTTAAAATGAAATCTGATGAATCTATTTCTGAAATGTATCTTAGGTTTAATGAGATCGTCAATATAATGAACACCCTAGGAAAAGTTGTTCCAGCAAAGGAGCAAATAATGAGGATACTAGGTTGCCTACTAGACAGATGGAGAGGCACCGATGTCTTTATACGAGAATCATGGGACCTTGGAAAGCTACTTGTCAAAGAGCTAATTAGAAAATTGATGATGTATAAAGAAGAGTTGAAGGTAAACAAAGAGGAGGAGGATGAACCTAAGAAGAAGTCAGTGGAATTCAAATATAATGCTTAAAAAAGACATAGATAAAGATCACATAACTGAAGAAATCTCAACAAGTGAAGGTTCAGATTTTGACAGTGATAAAGAGATGGATCATATATCCAGGAGATTAATGAAATCATAAAAAGAGTAAATTTTTCAAAAAATAAAATTATAAGGTTAAGAATTACCAACATGGTAATTGGAAGAGAGATTAGAAGAAAGCTGATAAAAATGATGAGATAGTCTGTTATGAATCTAAAAGTAAAGGAAATGTTAAATATGACTGTCCAAAATTGATGTTTTAGAAGAAATATGATTATAAGGACAAAAAATATAAGAAATCTATTAAAGAAACATAGATTTCCCTGAACATAGCTCAAGTGGTTATAAAGTTTCTGATTCTGAAGAAAAGAATCATGCCAACATGTGTTTCATGACTGAAACATCTAAGGTACATGATTTCCTTATACTAAATGATTACTATTCTAGGAATGAAAGTGAATCAAATAATGTTTATAATATTTCTAAATATGAATTATTTGAATATTGTAATATGTTATAAGATTCTTGTAATGAACTAAAAGATAAGTACAAATCATTAATGAAATAGTATTCCCTAACTAGTTCTGTTAAATCTAATCTTAGTATATAAAAGGAATAGAATGCTGAATTTTTAAAGGAGAATACTGAACTCAAATTGTCTAATGAGAAACATATAAAATAGTTAGAGATGTTCACAAATGGAAAGAATAATCTAACTCAAATTCTTGGAAAACAAGTTTCACCAAAGAATACTACTGGTTTAGGATACCAACCAGGACAGAGACAGATTGTCAAGAATAAATTTATTCCAAAATCTGGACAGTATGCTGCTAGTTTAAGTTATGGAAACTCTTATGCTTTATCTAGATATTAAAATTCTTACAGACCAAAAAATTTTTAATTATCAAAATCATTTGAATTTGTTAATTATAGGAAACCCATTAGAAAAATATGGGTGCCAAATGTTTTATATGCTAACCTTTCTGGACCCACGAAAATCTGTGTACAAAAATTATCTTCTGTCTAAATCTGTTTTGTAGGAAACTTGCTTGAAATTTTCCTATTGGATGATATGGTACATGGAAAGTGGATGTTCAAGGAATTTTATAGGAGACTACTCATGATTTAAGATATTAATCAAAGTTGATGTAGGACATGTCACCTTTGATGATAACTCAAAAGGAAAAATCATTGTCTTAGGCCAAATTAGTAACACTTATTCTATTTTAATATCTAAAGTAATATTTATTGATGGATTAAAATAAAACCTGCTATGTATTTCATAATTGTGTGATGATGGTTTCAATGTAAAATTTGAAAATGATTCATGTAAATTTTTTAATTATAAAACTGTTTTGGTATTTATTGCATTAAGAAATGAAAATGATTATGCTGTAGATTTGAATTATTTAGCTAAAAATGATACTTGTGTAAATGCTTTTCATAAAGAATCTTGCCTATGGCATAGAAGACTAGGACACTATAATGTCAAATCACTTAGAAAACGGACTAGGAAAGGATTAGTTAGAAACTTACCTAAACTGGAATTCCCACTTAACAAAGTCTAAAATCCTTGTCGAAAGGTAAAACAACAGAAAGTTTCATTCAAATGAAAGAAAAAGGTTTCTACTTCTCAACATATCAAGTTGGTTTACATGGATTTATTTGGACCATCAATAGTTTCAAGTGTAAATGGGAAGCACTGTGTTTATGTTCTTGAAGATGATTTTAATAGGTACACATGGGTATACTTTCTTGCTCACAAAATTGAAGCCTATTCTTATTATATCAAATATTCCAAGTCTGTGGAAAACCTTAGTGGACTTAGGATCAAGACCTTGAGAAGTGATCATGGTCATGAGTTTGAAAATCAAGGGTTTGAATCTTATTACTCAGATAATGTCTATATTCACAAATTATATCCTCCTAGAACACCTCAACAGAATAGTGTAGTAGAAAGAAGAAATAGGAATCATCAAGAGATTTCTAGGACAATTCTCAATGAATATGACTTACCTATTTACTTTTGGGCTGAAGTTGTTATTACAGCTTGTTACATTATCAATAGAGTCTTGATTAGACCAATTCTTAAAAATACCCCCCACGAATTTTTGAACAATAGGAAGCCTAAGGTTAATTACTTTAGAGTTTTTGGTTGGAAAGTTTGTTATCCTTAATACTAAAGATAATCTTGACAAATTCTCTCCCAAAATTGATGAAGGAATTTTCCTAGGTTACTCAATCTAGAGTAAAGCCTATAGAGTATTCAATAAGAGAACAAAATGTGTCGAAGAATCATACACATCAAATTTGATGAAACTGATCAACAAGAACCTAAGACCCCTTTTGAAAATCTTGAAGAAGATATGTCCATTCTAAACCATATTGACAAGAATAGTGAATCTGTTGTTAAGACAACCAGTTCTTGAAATTATCCAAAATTTTTTTCTGTAGAACACAAACATGTAAATGAAACTGAAATTTTTAGCCTTACCTTCTCTAGACCAACTAGGACCCTTAAAACATCCTTTAGACATTGTAGTAGGAGATTTAGATAGATGGACACAAACTAGAGCTTCGCTGAGAAACCAGGTTGAACATCAAGATTTTCTTTCACATCTTGAACCTAAAAATATCAATGATGCAATCAATGATGTGTTTTGGGTGATTGTTATGCTATAAGAATTGAATCAATTTGAAAGTAACAATGTTGGAAACTTGTTGATATACTTAAGGACACATTGACCATAGGCACCAAATGGGTTTTTAGGAATAATGTTGATGAAGCTAGTAACATAGTTAGAAACAAGGCTAGACTAGTGGCACCAAGCTATAGTCAAGAAGAAGGAATTGACTATGAGGAGACCTTTTCACTTGTATCTAAACTTTAATCCATAAGAATCCTTTTTTCCTATGCTACACATTTGAATATCAAACTATATGAAATGGATTTTAAGAGTGAATTATTAAATGGGTATATAGTTGTGGATGTTTTTGTTGAACAACCCCTGGATTTACAAACCCCCATTTTACAAATATATTTTTAAACTATCAAAAGACTTATATGGTTTGAAGCAAGCTCCATGAGCTTGGTATGATAGATTGGGTACTTTTCTTGTTTTCAAAGGTTTTACAAAAGGAATAGCTGATACTACCCTTTTTAAAAACAAATTTCTAATGATGTTATAGTTGTTCAAATCTATGTAGATGACATTACTTTTGGATCTTCAGAAAATTATTTATGTGTTGATTTTTCTAAAATGATGCAAAGAAGAATTTGAAATGAGTTTAATGGGAGAACTCAAATATTTTCTTGGATTTCAAGTTTCTCAAAATAAAAATTGTATTATTTTAAATCAATGTAAATATACAAAGGATCATGTAAAATGTTTGGATTGGATAGCACTAAAAGTAGTGAAACTCCCTTGAGTACCACTTGTAAGTTAGATTTTCATGAAGATGGAATATATGTTGATCAAACCACTTATAAAGGAATGATTGTAAGTTTATTCTACTTAACTTCTAGGCATCCTAACATTGTGTTTAGTGTGTTTATGTGTGATCGTTTTCAAGAAAATCCTATGTAATCTCATTTAAATTCTATAAAGATAATTTTCAAATACATCAAGCATGCACCCAATCTAGGACTGTTTTATCCCAAAGGAGAATCATTAGTATTAGTTAGTTATTTTGATGCTGACTTCGGTGGCTGTAAGTTAGATTGAAAAAGCACCTATGTAACTTGTCAGCTTTTTTGAAAGTGACTAGTATCATGGTGTAGTATGAAACAAAATAATGTTGTATTATCTACTGCAGAAGCTGAATACATAGTTTCCGGCAATTTTTGTGCCCAAGTTTTGTGGATAAAACACACTTTACTAGATTATGGATATCAATTCATAGATGTACCTATAAATTGTGACCAAAAAAGTGCAATTAACATCTCAAAAAATATTTTTTCACATTATATGAAAAAGCATATTGATGTAAGACATCACTTTTTGAGAGATCATTACCAAAAATGTGATATCACTTTGGAATTTATTGGCACTAAATATCAACTTGATAACATATTCACTAAACCATTAAATTCTAAGAGAATTGACGACATCATACATGAACTAGTCATGATAAATATCAAATAAATACCTTACTTTTTAGTGTTTCAGGTCTTACTGTTCGATATCTTACTGTGTTATACTTTACTGTTTCATGATTACGATTTCTCAGTTACTGTCTCTCTTGTTTACTGTATCACCGTAATGTTATATGTTTATAGTATCAAAGTTAGTATTTTGTACTTACTGTCTGATGTTTACTATCTCATTGTAACACACACTAAGAAGTTCATTCACGGTCTCACCGTGAAGCTCGTTTTCTGTCTCACCGAAATGACCAAACACGGTCTCGCCGTAAAAATTCTTTATTTTTATAAAAACTCGTATCACGGTAATTATCTTTTTCAATTTTTTATTTTCCCGCATTTTTATTTTTGCGACGTTTGGAATTCGTAAAAGATAAAACAAAGTCAGTATCACTTGATTCTTCACTCGAGGATTATTCTACCTAGTCTTTTCGAACCCTTCTTCATCCCTGTATCCCTTCTCTCGCCTGAACCTTCAATGAATGCCAAAAATGAAGTGTCTATCATCATTGATACCTGAGAAGCGCAGCTCGAAGAAGAAGAAGATTGCATGTAAGCTGACACCGTAAGTAAATTTAAATCCGAATCTAGTAAACCACATTTTTGTACTTGAGAAAGTGATTTTACTTCAATGGATTCTATCTAGTAAGTATTTGTTATTGAAAGTGTTTGAACAGAAAGGCTGGTTTGAATAGTTTTGGAAGGTGGATAGACCCATCTTATCCTAGGTTAGTGGATCAATTTTACCAGTACGAACAGTTCCCATTTGATTCTGGTGAGAGTTATGTTGTAAGAAGCTGGTTCAATGGCTAGAGATGATCATTCTCTTTGAGGTTATGGGTTGCATGCCTTAGGATACCTCATGATGGAATTTTTGAGGATTATCGGAGAGTACCTCCACCTTCAACCGATTTTTTTTTGATTTAGAATATTCCCTGAAAACCTTAACTAGAAATGGCACCCAGAGGAGAGCCATTACTACTGAATTATATGGAGAATCAAAACTTCTATTCAAGTTTATACATAATTTTGTTATTCTAAGAAAATGTGATTTTTCTATTTTAAAATATCAATATGTGTTCTTTATTCTCCATATGAAAAATGGGCATAAGATGAACCTGTGCAAGTATATCATTCACTATATTTGTGAGTTGATCAAAGTCACATCCAAGTCATCTTTTTTGTTCTACTCTCGACTAATCTCAACCATGATCCTTTCCAAAGGTATGGTTGGACATAATGAGGAATTAATTAAGTATTGTGAGTACTGTCTCCCAAAATATACTATCAAAAGAATGAATATAAACTGGAATCCTTGGAAAGGAATGGGTGGAGGATAGTGAAAGAGTTGATGAGAAATTCAATCTGGTATATTATTCCTCAAGACCAAAAGACATTTCTGATCCGGGTTTGGAATTAGATGAGATTGTTGAGTATCATGAAGAAGAGGAAGAATATTCTATACTTCCACCTAGGTAAGTTGTTACTGTTGAGGAAGATAGGAAAATTGATCCTCCTGGAGTTCTTGAAGAAGAAGTCCCGGCTCGTAAAGAAACTGTTAATTTGGAAAACTCAACCTGAAGCAATAACAAAATCAGTTTCCAAAGAACAAGAAAAGCATTCCATGGAAGAGCCTATAGTGGAAAAGACTATAGTGGAAGAGCTACCTATTTTTTAAGAGGTCAATCATGAGGAACTCCCGGTGGAAAAATCTATTCTTGAAATCATCCCTTCAGCTGAAGAAAGGATGGAGCTATCCTTTCAGCTGGCTAGATAAGAAATGAGTGAGTAACTTAGAGCAGAGTCTGTGGAATTGAACCAAGATCCTAAGCCTCTCAGTCCTAAGAAGGAGGCACCTATTGAGTGGGTTGAAACCCCAAAACATGAGTCTATTGAAGCCTCACATCCAACTGAGTCAAGTCAAGTAGACACTTGGTATAAATTTCCTAGTTTCTATGATGTCTGTGTCTCTCAGTAAGTTATAGCAACTGGACATGATATTTCCTCCCTATTTTAGTTGAAATAAGTCTCCAATATTGCACATGAGAAGGTTCCTAAGCCTGCACTAGTCCCTACTCTTGAACCCTTATATGAACATCAATCCTTTGTGAGTAAGGATTATCTGAAAGAATTTGGTGATACTCTCTTATCCGGAGTTGAGAAACTCATAAATAACCAACCTCATCCTATAAAAATTTTAAGTGAGAGAGATTCCTCACTATTATTGGAGAAAATTATTTGGAAAATACAACCTAAGATGCTCCATGAGATTCATGATGTAAGAGTTGAAAATAAGATTCTCAGTAATGAAGTGATGATCTTAAGAAGTATGTTTGAAGACATGTAGAGAGAGCTGTATTTGAGATCTGAACCTGCTACTCCTCAAATCCCACAAGTTGGTGTGTCTCAGATTCAACCTTATCGAGCATCTTTAGATGAAAATATAGTTGAAAGGAACAAACAAATTGTGAAGGAAATTAAAGATCTTGTTTCCAATCTAAATAAACTCACTTATGAGTATACAAGGTGTCTTCAAAAGGTTCTAAATAAACTAAAATCTCTGACCACAGCTGTCAATGCATCTGGTCAATCCTCTAAACCATCATTGGACAGTGATCTGCTCAAAATTATAGTTGAAGAAGAACATCAGAATGTACTCAGTGGCTTCAATGAGACTTTTTTATCTAAAGTGATCAAGAACATATATAGATTTCTTGAAATAGTATAAATCGACTCCAAAATTTCTAATGATGCTTAGAAAAAGATTTCCCAGAATGTGGATTTCTATTTCAAATGAATCTTCTCTAAGACCGATATGACAAACCTTTTCAAGTACCTTGTTGAAAATCTATGGATTCCTCATGTGACTCAAGCTTTTAAGAACTAAGTCCAGAAGCTCACAGAGATTACTCGATTGTTGGACAAGATTATGGAAAACAAGGACGATTTTGGAAAATCCATACTGTATGGTGGACAGATCATTGTAGATTTCATCAAAATCATGAGGCCCTATCTTCATGTCCAAAGTATAGCCATTGTTTCACTAGTAGATGCACCTCTCAGACCTGGACTGCCTACCTTCTCTTCTTCCCTAGCCTCAACCACCATGTCTGCCGGACAAGCACTCAGTCAGACCAGGCCTGTGATTCTTGATCTGCAACTGCCTAGATCTTCTACTGCTCCTACCTTGGCACCCTCAGTCATTGAAGTCCTTCTTTTAGCCTTCTTATCAACCACCTCTCTACCTTCTTCTACCTTAACCACTTCCCCTACGGCTTCCTCTTCTACTAATACTAATGTTAAAGATAAGGAAAACCCATGAAGAAGAAAAATGATTATTTTATCTTTGATAGTGATGATATTGATTTTTTATTACTATTTTGTTTTGTACGGAACCTTTTTTACACTTAAATGAATGTTCTATTTTTCTTTAATCTCTCTTATTTCATATTTTTGATAATCCCAAAAGGGGGAGAAGTTTCTATATGATATCCATTTATCTCCTTTTATCTCTGTAGTTTAATCCAATATGCACTCTAACTGTACATGCTTTGTGATCATCAGAAAGGGGGAGATTGTTGGACTCCCCATGTATTAATCACATTTAATGATCTTAAATCTTATTCAACCTTGTTAATTCCTATAAATTATATCCAATCATGTGTATTTATGTTTAATGTTTTCTTGTGCTTTAAGAAGATCCATGAAAGATCTTAATTGCCCTATATTCAGTTTACTTACATTGTACTACCTTTGATCTACTCTCATATTACCTTATTTGAAAAATGCTTAAGTCTAATCCTTTCTATTATCATCATTTTTTAAGCAGAACTTAGTTACTTTGAAAAGTCTAAGACACTGTGATTCTGTCACTGGCTATGTATTTCTGACACCATGAAGCAAGACACCGTGACCGCGAGACACCGTGACCATGAGACACCGTGAACAAGACACCGTGAATGAGACACTGTGACCACAAGACATTGTGACTGCGAGACACCGTGACCATGAGACAACATGATCGTAAGACACTATGACCATGAGACCCTATGACACTCAGACACCGTGATCAATCTAGACACTGTGTGAATGAGACACTGTTTTCATGACTTACTGTGACACTGTTTCTTAAACTATTTTGTCATATTTTAATTTAATTTATAACAGTAATATTTGATGATTTTAATTCACTGACATAATTAATGTTTTTTTGTAGACATATCATCGGACAATACATGGTACGAGGTGCAGAACACATTCAACATGTCGGCTGAAACACATGCATTCCATGTTAAAAGCAATGTGTAGACAAGAATCAGTATAGGTGATACAAAAAAATGAAAAAGTCCATGAGAACGATAATGAAGAAGATACTTGGAGAAAGTTTCAAAATAAATGCACACTACATGAAACTCGACACTACTGAACACACGAAGCATACTTGAATCTTAAAGAACATCTTCGCTCGTTGAAGCTCAAAAAGAACACAAGCTGAATCGCGACACAATATTTTACATACAACATCAAAAGAAGGAGTCAAGGATTAATATGCTTCAATCCAAAGGAGTCCATAGTTTCATTGACATCACACAAGAGCATTATAAACTCATCTCTATATTCTTGCTCTGTTGTGATCATCATTTTCTTTACATTACAAGCAGTGTGTGCTTCTGTCTGTTTGGACACACACTGGCTCCTAAACTAAACTGGAGGATACTGAATTCCACTCACCACACTCTTTATAACTTTGTGTATCCCGCGTAGAACTATGGTGGAGGTCCGAGGACATGTACAACCTGTGTACTGTTTTTGTGGTTGCTTTCCCACATAGAACTGTGGTAGAGGTCTGAGGACCCGGACAGTCTTGGTACTATTTTAAACCCCGATCCAGGGTGTGGATCAAAGTTTATTTTTTTAAACTTCTTAGTGACAGGTGACCACCAAGTGGAGTGTATTAGGTATCAGATTGAGATTGAACCGCTTATTTCTTTTCTAATTTGCATCTTATTTTTGTCTTAATTAGTTTCAATTTTCCGTTCCTAATTACTTTGAAATACAAATCTATTTTAAAGTAACTTTGATAGTTAAACTAACAAGTGTTTGTAATTATACTTAGCCAGTAAATTAGTTTCAAAAGATAACTTAATCTTCATATTAAGTTAACTTAGAAATTATCAATCTTTGATAAACTGACTGAACACTTACAATCTTTATAAATTCACCATAGTATAACTTTTTTTTAAAAATTTGGGGTTTTCAATAGAAATTGTTTTAATCATAACTTTTAACTAGAACCCTATTCACCCCCCTCTTATGTATCCACTCAGACCAACAATATTAATTATGAGGTTTCAAATTATAGAATACATTTTATAGTATTTAATTTCTATATGTTTCAGAAATTTATTTTAAAATAAAACCACTTAACATGATAAAAAATAGTTTTCTGAAAAATTACCTTTATGTCTAATGGTATTTTTACGACAAGATAAAGTATAATATTGATAAAAAGTTATAAATATAATTATTTTTAATTAAAATAAAATAATTAAATTTTAAAAATAATATAAATTATCGAGGGATCTTGAAATACTATAAAATAAATAAAGGTTTTCTTTAAAATTAGTATATTCATTATTCACCCAAAACAACAACTTTTCATAATATTCTAAAAAATAATACCCAAAATAATATTGATATAAAAATTTGAAAATTGAGTCCTTTTTAAATTTATATTTCAAAAATTATTAAATATTAATAATAATATCCGTAAAAAATAAAAAAATAATCATTTTTTTTCAAAAAATATTCTTGATGCATAACATAACATTATTGAAAATTAATTAATTATTTATGACAATTTAATTATTACATTATAATTAAATAAAAACTATATACATATTTTTTATAATGTGGATAATTCTATTCATACTCACCAATCCAATTTTATTGTGATAACTATAAAATAAAAAATTATTTTTTAATAAAATATTATGGTTTATATAAACGTGTGGTTGTATGTGAAGCAAGATATCAAATAAATTAAATTTATTTAAATAGAAATATATCATAAAAAATTGTGGTGTTACATTATACCCCCATTCTAAGTATTTATCATTTCAAATTTCAGATCTCCAATACAAAAAACTGAGGATACTACTGGTTCATCACATCCTTAGGTTCCCACATAGCTTCCTAAAATTTATGATCTTTTCAGAAAACATTTACCAGGTGAGTGGCCATTTTTCAAATGAGTTTGTCTCCACAATCTAGATTCTCTAATGGTTGTTCCTTATAAAATATATCTCTGTCAAGAAGTATGACCTTTGAGTTCATTACATTTGAATGATCAAATACATAATTACTTATGATATATACATGGAACACATCATGCACTTAAAACAGATTTGATGGAAGTTACAAGTGAATAACTATCACCGTGATAATTTCAATAATTAAGAGGTATTGATATATATATAGTTCATATTTTACTTTATTTCAGAATATCATAACCTACTTCCACGGAGATATTGAGCGTACTTTGTTTCCAAAAACTTCAAACTCTAGATCTCATCGATGATTTTCATAATAACTAGTATACTAAAATTGAGTTTCATTTATGTGCTGCTAAATAGAAATAATATTATCTCGAATTTACTCAGATATATTATTTCATAATTTAATTCATTATCCAGAATCATCTCAAAATATTCTATTTTTACACATCTTCTCATAGTGGGATTCATAACGATAAATCAAAATACTTGATTGAAATATGTTGTTGTAAAAAAAATTACCCCATAGGACTGTGTTGATCCAAACCACCATTGAAATTAATAATA
The DNA here is from genome assembly GCA_963277665.1 of Viscum album. NCBI lineage: Eukaryota > Viridiplantae > Streptophyta > Magnoliopsida > Santalales > Viscaceae > Viscum > Viscum album. The sequence continues at coordinate 1,721,945,193 of OY728145.1, forward strand.
AAATATTTCAACATTTATTTTATAATTATAATATTCCTCTCAGACTGGCCATCTATTTGAGGATGAAAAGATATATGGAAACTCAATTATATATCTTGATCCTGATGAGTAGTTCTATAGTTCTTTGAGGGAATCCTCACATCCCGATCAGAAACATTTGAGAATGGTACATCACATAATCTCAAAATTTATTTATTTTATATCTAAGTAAGTTTATCGAAAGAGAAATAATATATAATGGAAACAAAATTTTCAAATTTCATAATGCTATCAACTAAAACCCAAATAAAATCGCTTCAATTATATTTTTTAGGAATCTGATGATGAAATCTATTGTAATGTTTTGTCACTTCTATTATGGTATGTGTAATTGTTGTAAGATCACCTTATAATTTTGTTTCATAGATATAACTTGATAACAGACCAGAAATATGTTTATACACTCTATAATTTGACTTAGAATGTCATCTCACGATAAATATTATTTTATATCTATATACATATTCTTACTTTAGGGATGAATTGATAATAATTAATTATGAGCTTCATCCAATAGAATATTTTTCCATCCTTGTATTAATAGAATACATACTTAATTTACAAACCTTATCTTTCCAGTATTATCATATTTGAACTCAGGAAAATTCCTAAATTTCTTCTATAAATCTTCGTCATCCTTCTGCTATTTCTTAATCACCTCATTGATGGATTTTTTAACCTTCATATGAGAAATATAATATTCTTCCATTTTCTTATGATTTCATAATCTATTTTCTATAATTACCTAATTATGAATTTTCTTTTAGTCCAAATCATGGAAATATTATCATGGTTTTTCTGATTCAAATCATCAGATGCCTTGTTCTCCAAACTAGGGTGGTAATGTATTGAGAAATAGTAATCTTTGATCAAATCCAACTATCGTCTCTATAAAATATTCAACTCACTCTGAATATATACATATTGATTTTATGATTAGTATAAATTTTACACCTTTCCAAAACATAGATAATTCAACTATATCATTGATGAAAAGATTACCATTTTCATCACAAAATCATGGGTGTAGAAATTTTTCACATTTATTTTTAATTAGAGAGTAGCATATGACATCATTATGTAACTATATAGGTGGAAAATCACGTTCTATTGATTCACCATTATAGATCAATACCCTTATCCACTATATGGTAGTATAATAAAAGGAAAACTGAACAACCTTCTCTTCAGTTATTTGAAATTATATTCACATTCATCAGCCCATATGAAATAAATCCCCTTCTAGCTCAATTTGGTGAGATGATTAGATTCTCATCAGAAATAACTCACAAAGAATTTGTTGTATCCATCAAATCCATGAAAACTATAAACATTAGTTACCATGGTCAGCCAAGAAAATTCTTTAATAACATACATCTTTTAAGGATCCAATGATATACCCTAACCTAAGAATATTTTCCCCAAGAATGAATGTTTTTTAAGAAAAAATTCAGACTTGGTAAATTTATCATACAACTTATCCTTCTTCAAGGTCGTTTGTACAATTCCCAAATGTTCTTAATTCCCTAACATTCTTTTCAAATATATAAATATATCATCTATAAATAGTTCCATTAACTTATTAAGAAAATCAATAAAGACTGTATTAATTGAATCCATATATATAGTGTTGGAATTGTATGTCCAATTGGAATTAATATAAATTCCTAATGACCATACATCATATAGATTTTTATATTAGGTTTTCATCTTTTTTTAACCTTAGATAATGATATCTAGATGAATGATCTATATTTTGAAAATTTATATTTCATTGTAATTGATCAAAAAGATCATCGATACAAAGTTTAAGATACTTTTAAATAATATTAATTTTATTAAGTTCCCAATAATCCTTGAAAATGCTCTTTGACTAATAATTCTTCTTAAAAAAATAACAGGTACATCCCAAGGTTAAGCACAAGTCCTATTAAATCCCTTATATATATTCTCTTAGAGTTTCTTCTCTAATTACATTCAATCTATCATAGAAATTATATATATTATCTGACATGTGTGTATTACTATGTATGATTTATTTTAAAATGAACATCATGATTTGGTGGAAGGCTAGGAAAGGCCTCAGTAAATACATCTCATATTCTATACAAATATGCAATTTTTTATTACTGTGTTTTGACCCAAATATTTGAGAAAAATATAACACATGAATATATAGTAAAACCCAATATCTGGATGTAATTCTGTAGGTATTTAAGGTTTATCCATGCACGAAAAGAAAATCATAGTTTCATTCAAAATACCAAATGTAACTTCCCTTCCTCAACAATTGATATGGGATCTATACTAAGGGAGCCACTCCATTTCCAAAACTATATTGTATTGAACTAGATTAATTATTAAAAAAAATTACCAAAAAATTATATCATAGAGGATCTATAGAAATAATATTAAATCAATGCACCATTAAAATTTTTCAATCCTAAATCAACATCTAATTGTATAGGTGGTGATGTGAAATAATTAGAAAATTAGTCATATGTAAAAGAGTGGGTAAAACCTAAATCAGATAAAACCATTTCAATCACAGAGATGATGATAATTATACCATTCAACATTCCTCTTTGAAAATCCATATAAATTTTAGTAATATCATATTCTTTGTCTTATCCCATTGGATTGATTTTTTGAAGTTACCTTGGAGTTTAAGGAATTGGTTGGAATGATATGCCATTTCCTTACAGTTAAAAAATATACATTAATGGAATCTCACTTACCTAATAATTCATGAAAATTATTTCATTTCTATACACACTATAATTAAACTCATTTTCCCTTAAAACATATACTATGGTGTTTCCATCCTAGTGTATCACGTGTTGAAAATTCCACATTTCTCTTCTTACACTAATGCATTTTTCTGCATTGTTTTTCTCTTATACTATTCCATTTATTTGAATCCAATAAAAATGGATAATTCATTCGGTATCCTGATAGCACGTTATATTATATCCTCAATGTGATTAAAATTTTTGGGAGTCTAGTTTTATTCAAATGATCGCCTTTTCCCCATCAAAGGAATGATAAATATTACTCTTTGGATTATATATGTTGTCTACAACATGTCATGATAACATTGTAAATCTATCTTCATACCTAAATTTTTCTTCTACTTCCTTTTATCATACACTCAAAAATTGTACCTTTATTTCTTCTTCTATTTCAAGGGTAAAATATTATTCTCCAAAAATAACCATAAAATAAATATATTCCACGCTCATTATTTCTTCCACATCCTTAGTGTTTTCAATTCATAACCACGATTAATCTGTATCCCCCAAGAGATGATAAAATTATGTGTCAAATTTATCTCTTTCATTACATCCCAAAGTGAGACATATCTTTTCTAATGAAATTATCTATTGATCATCTACAAATTAAATTTTGGATCTATTAAATGATGGAGGATTTTATCGCATGAAATGGTGTAACATTTTTTCACAACATTGATGATTAGAAATATTCTATATACAATAAATTTTATTTTTCAAAACATAAGTTAGTTTCCCTAACAAAGTTATATTTTGTTTAGTTATAACTATAGTTCTATCTCTATCATCATTATATGGACCGTGAGGGAAATCCCATCATAGATTACAAGAATTGATATATTATTCCTTCTTTCTATTGAATTTCTTTTCTAAATAATAGAATACACTTTATCTCATTACATTATGAATCATGTTGTATAATTTAGATATAGGTGAAACACATAACATAAATTGAAAATTTATACATATATAATCTCCTAATCACAATCTAAATATCATTTGGAATAATCTAATATTATATAAATATTTTTAAAATATTTCATAATGGATTTTAAAAAAAATGTTAATTAATCCAATAATATCCCCTTGGAGTTTCAAATCAGTTCTGAAGTAAGAGACCATTCACAATGAAACAGAATAATAGTCAATATATACTCACACAACTCTTTTTGGGGTTATTAGTCCAAAATTCATATGTTAAAAAATCACATCCCTATGTAGTATCCAAAAAGGATTTTATTTCTAGAAAAGGATATAATATTTACCTTTCTAAAAAAATATTATGATATTATCCTTCAATTAGACATATCCTCAATGTTTTTTATAGGGTTCTATTCCAAAATCAATGTTTTAATATATTTATCTCCCAATGTTTCTACTAATATTTATTCAATAGTGACTATATAAACCATTAACTTATTATCCAAGTACATTGGTTACTTTATTACAATGGAATTGGATGAAGGCAATAAAATCCTAAGGGTCAAAATAGTTCAATAAGGTTCCTATAATAGATACATTATTGAATCCAACATTGTATTTGAAAAGATAAAATAAAACATATTATTTTTTTTGGGAACATTATTACCCCCGCCCCTTCATATCAGTAATATCACATTTTCTAAAATAATGGAGAAATTAAACCTTAGAAAGGGTTATCTTGGATATTTAGTATGAGAATTCATAAAGTGTAATCTAACATAGAATAAATAAAGAGTAATATGCAAGGAATAAAATATTATTAAAAAATATCAAATAAATAGTCTCATGAGGTCGAAAATTATCCATGGATTTCATAACTATATTCACATGGACATAAATAACTAATTTCATAATGATGGAATGAGTAATGTGGGAAATCTGCAACGTACCATTGATCCTCTAAGATAATATATATTATTTAAATGGGTAAGGACCTTGAAAAATACCCAAAGTATTCTTTCAAATGATACCTATAAATCAATTTATGGGATAAGAAATTATGATCTCTTCTTATAACATAATAATTATGATTCGTTTATCGAATTAATAAACATTAGAACTTATAAAACATACCTTAATAGTCAATATTTTTCTATATTAGAAGAAATTTTATATAGAATTCCAATACTTTATATTGTCAAAATTACTAGACAATATCTATTTAAATATGGTGGATGAAAATATTACAATATATCATTATAAAAATGTTATATTCATCAAAGGATATCAACATATTCCTTATTTTTATGTTCTTAATATATTCTTCAGGTTTAATTCGATATAGGTAGAATCCAGAACTAATACGGGATGAGATATCTAGAATGGACCTAAGGTAGTTGGTCTTATTCCATTCACTCAATGTCTGGCCGTTAATAAATGTTGTCTTTCAACACACCCGATTTCCAGAAGTCTCATAAAATGAAATTAAATATCCAGTATTTCTAGACATGTTTAAGTGATTTAATTTCCATGATGATGTTTTTAATTGGTTGAATACGTTGAATTTGAATCACCCCAAAATTTATTGTTTGTTAAATAGGTTTTTAATGGCTATTAACCATAAACAACATTGATGTTCAGTTTTCCTCTTGAAATGAGATGTTTAAATGGGATTGATAATGGGGAACAAAATATCAATTGATGATTTTTATAATGAATTTTAAATAAAATGGATTGAATGGGAAGGGATGAGTGAGCATTACCCTTATCCCTTATCCTTATTTAGCACGTTATGCCTGAGTTTCTTTTAAAGTGAATTTCCCATGTGAGTAATATAGAGACCATGTTATGTAAGGGTTTTTTGTAGTTAATTTCATGTTATAATGTTATTCCCACTTGTGTTAAATGATATATAAGCCATGAAATATCTTTTTATGCATTAAATTACTATTATGTAGAAAATAACCATGGGAGTAATAGAAAGGTGAAGCCTTATGTTATTGGAAAAGGATTAAGTGTCCTTTTGAGGTGAGGTATATTTAGATATCATTGGGTTTGACCGTATCATGTTAAATTAAAATGAATTATTGATATTAAAACTTAAAAAATGGTTAATATCCTTGGGTAATATGTGGATTCAAATTAGAATTTCATAAATGAACTCAATTTCCTAAACAATCATTATGACATGGGTGGTGCAACAATTATCCAAACAATGGTTTCAATGGAATGACTCTTGAGTCATGACCTATATGCAAAGTTATATATGGATTTAAATGAATGATTTCATGGGAGAACTCATAAAGGTAATTTTACCTTATATTTGATGAGTGATAATTGTGGATTCCTTAGAAGACCCCAAATGATGGAATTGTATTGCATGCACATTAAACCACACCTAGTGTGATACCAGTTTCTTAAGAGGCTTGAAAAGGTTGGGGTTATAGGGTTTTGGATTAAATTTCACCTAGATATTTACTTGAATTATATCATAGGAATGTCAAGGATGAGCTCAGTTTCTAAATCAAATGAAAAATTAAAGTACTATTATGACTTGTCTTCCAAGCCAAAGCACGGGCTTGGATTCATTCTTGACTTTTATATTTTAGATATCATGTGGGGGAATCTATCATTATAATGACTATATAGGGGATGTTTGGCATGTACCAGATCTCAAGACATATAAAATCAATTTATGTTGAAGTGTTAATTTTTTTGAATAAATGAAATTGAATTTAAATGAGAACTTGTTTTTAATGGTTCTTTAATTTTGAGTACTTCATCAATTTATTATTATAATTATTGCTAACTTTTTATTTATATGAAATGACTGATTGGCACAAACAGTGGGTACTTTCCTAATGGAATTATATCTTGTACTCTACTTGGGTGACCTTTTTGGATCTCAATAGACCATATGAATATAGGTAAGGATAATTGAAATTTCTCTTTTATAGGTACATGATAGCTGCAACGGGACATGGGAGAATGGGACCAAGCTGAGGCTTGCGATGATAGTGGGAAAATTTTTTGTCTTATTTTTACTTTTTTTATATGGATTGTAAAACTTCCTTTTATACATGTTATGATGTTTTGTTAAAGAGATATGACATGTAACACCATTTTTTATATGATATAACTTCTAGTTTGGTTATATATCGGTCTTCCATTGTGTACATATGTTTTCTTATTATATTAATCCTTTTACTACTTATATTATATGTTTTGTTGTGATACACTCTAGTATTTAGGGAATAGTCTCCCTATAAACTAACCTAGGACCTTGATTCTAGTCATTAAATTTGAGCATTTAGGGAGATGTGATTGTGTCTATGTGGCCCACTATGGTCAGGGCACCGTAGAGTTTCATCCAAGTATGGGATGTTAAATAATTATTCATGAGTACACATCCCAGTCCATTCATTAATGCAACAATATAGATGAACAACTCTTATCCAAAATATTTTAGTGTAATCACAGGTGAACTGACTAAGCTTCTCTCTAGTCATTTTATACTCTCTTCATATTAATCTTTCCACATAAACATGACCCCCTTTTGAGTCAACCTATTGAGTGAATTATATAGTCCTGAAAATTTTATAATAATTAATTTTTAGTATCCACACATCCTCTAAAAACTATGTATGAGAGTTGTCATGGTCGGTCTAGGCTATATCTCAATAACGTTTATCATTGAAAAATCCACTAAAATACACACACTTGAGAATATATAACCCATGAAAGAAATAATACGAAGCCAAAATTAATGCATGTTATATTTAGTATAAATTTATTCTTAATTAGGGTTCTTAAAAAATTATAAAATATTCTTCATGATATTCGTTGATCATTAAATTTACAAGATTATTATCTATATATACCACCCAAAATTGATAAAGGTAACCTATACAGACAATATTAATTAAATCCATAAATATAGTAGGAAAATTGGTATGTACAAAAAAAATTACCATAAATTTATAATAAACATACCTTATATAAAAGGATTACCTATTTATAGATTCATTGTTAAGCCCTAGTGACTGATATCCAGGACGATGATCAATCTTTAAAAAATATAGATCTCCCTGTAATTGATCAAACAGATCATCGATACAGGGTAGAGGATAATTTTTATTAATAGTGATATTTTTATGTTATAATTAAATAATTAAATGATTCAATTACCCATATTTATTCTTAACAAAGTGAAAAGGATCATCCAATGGTAAAGCACTAGTCTGAATGAATCTATTTTCTAGTTTCTCTGGGTGGGGCTTCTCTAATTACATTAACTCAAAGAGGGTTATTCTATATGGATTATTTAAAATAGGTTTAGTACCAAGTATGGCTTCAAATTAAAACTCAGATTCAAATTTTTGGTAAATAATATATTTTTTTAGGAAATACATCAGCATGGCCATCCAGGTAAAAATAGTGATGGAAAAAATGACACTAAATTGTGGATACTATAATCCTTACATATGGATGTGAGATGTTTTTTATTTTGTAGTGTGGTAATATATGGAAAATATTTATAAAATAAGAAAATAAATATATAAGAATATTTATGACATTATTGTATTTTTTAGGATAGTTATAATATATTTACAAAGAGTATAAGAAGGAATAAACTTTAAATAATCGGTAAATGCAATTTCCACTTCATTAACACACCTCATTTAGATCCATTTTCAATGACCATTATAATGGACTTTTAATAATACCATAACATCTAATTCATGATTAGAAAATTTTAGAATTGAACATTATATGGGGTTTTTCAATCTAGATGTCGCAAATTGGTGTAAATAAGAGAGAGGTGGCTATCCTTTTATAAGTTGTGAGAGGGAAAATCCATGAAAATTATAGAATTTTAAAATATTATTATGTAATTACCCTTGAAAATTGTACAATAAATAATTAAATCTTGACAATAAGGTTATAATAATAAAAGTACCTTTATCAAATTATAATAAATATAGGAAATTGTGTCCTTATCACTTAGTTTAACCTAAGATAATCCCATTTACCCATTAACTGTGGTGACTAATTTTTAATTCTATTACTATTTAATATGATAAAAAAAATAGTTAACAATATTAGATAATATTAATTTTTATGATTCAAAAAAGGAATATATTTAAAAATATTTAATTTCTATATATGATTGAGACTATTTAAAAACCCGCAAAATGAACTGATTAGTTTTTGGAAACATTGTTTAAAGTCCTAAAGTATTTTTATATTATGTCGAAGAATAATATTCAACACAAAAGTATAAATTTAATTATTCATAATAAAAATTAACAAATAACAATTTAAAACCAATCCCAATATAAATCTGGATTTTAATATCCTAGAAAAAATATATAATTTTCTTTAAAAATTAGAATTTTCACTATTCACCCAATAATCAACATTGTCAGAAATCAACCAAAATATTACCCTAAGATATTTATGATTTTTTTATTTCAATAATGATATCATTTTTATAAAATTAAATTTTGTTAAATGGTAGAAATTATTATAATTTTTTTCCCAAAATTAATTAAAAGGTATTTTTAATGAAAATATATTTTTGAAGTCCAAAATAACATTACTGAAAATTGCGTACTTATATATTATCAATTCATCAATATATATTCATTAAATTAATATTTTATATATATTTTCATATTTTTTTAATTTTATTTATGACCATTTATCCATTATCAAGGTGATAACATTCATATTAAATAATAATATTTTAATAGTATAACATGGTTCTTTTATACTTGGTGGGGTATATAGAGAAAACTATAAAAAAAATTAAATTTATATAAAATGAAATATATCATAAAAACTAGGGGTTATATGGTTTCACCCCATGAATGGCACAAACCTTCATTTTCCTCTCTTAGGGTTTCTCCAAGTACTTCACAATAACTATTACATCCAATATCATGACCATGGGTAATATAAAAATCCATTTTCAAATCTAGAACCTAGGGTAACATACCAATATTTGGGGCCCTATCATCCACCAAGATTCTATATCCCCCCTATGTTTTATCATAACTCTCAGTATCCATCTAAGTTTCATGTTCACCTTGGGTTTACCCATGTGTCTCTATTTCTAACTGGGGGTTGTCTTCACTCTAGTTTTACCCATAAATATACACATTTATTTTCTTAAAACCAAACCCACACCAACCAGATTTTTCTATTTCACATCAAAATTGCTTTATGAATATAACAATTCCCATAAAAACTATAATCTTAATTTTATTTTACCAAAATTGGATCTTATGTCATTTCCCATTTCACTATTAAATTTCAAAAAATTATTATGTTTTTTTAATTTCTTTTCTATATACCACTTCTATGAAATATTTTAGAGGGGATTTCCAAAACACTAACTTCAAAATACCAATCCTAATACAGGTTTCTATTTCAAAAAAATAATCAATATACTTTTCAAAAAAAAATCTTCTCAAATTTCAACTTCAAATATACCATTGCAGTTACATTTTTATGAAATATCTATTCAAGTATCAATTCACTTTCATATCTCAAAACCCATATTTTATTTACTAACAAGGAACCCCACTTGGGATCTCCTATGATGTGGCATATAGAATGAAAATGGTAATTAAAACAATGATCAATATATTCTTAAATCATTTTATTTAAACTATTTCAATACACATGCAAGCCAACATTCACTCACAATGAACCACAATAAATAAAATCTTGAAAATAGGTTAATTTTTATTGTATAACTACCCACATTTGAATACTGTTTATATAGTTTATATCTTGGAAAACCCTAAACAATATAATCTCATATCATTGAAAAATAATAGATCCACCCATGGTCAAGAAATTATAAACAATTTATAATTAATTTATAACCACTGAAAAAATAAAAAACCTAAACAACTTATTTATAAATAATAAAATACTCAATGTGTACTCTTGTTTCACCTATGATGAGACAAAAAAATCTCTATAGATATTTTCCAAAATATCATCCCCCACCATAACCCATGACCTAACAACTAGCATCAATATTATAATAAAAAACATCTAATTTTACCCGATCACTTGAAAAATAAATCATGTCACATACCTCGAGTAAAGATATGGGTTACAACATGAGCATATTGTATTGGGATTTTATTAAGTCGTGTAACATGAAAATTAAACCATCCTGAGATGATTCCAACATCCTCTACTGTAAACATCTCTCAAATTCCTAATGGAAAAAATAAAGAGAGAGAGATATAAGAATGGGAGGAAGAAATATATCTTGACAATAATCTTACCAATAATCACTAAGAAACATCTCCCAAAACTATCAAACGTGAAGGGTAAACAAAGAAGATATCCAAAAATGGGGAAGATAGATTGGTTTCCCTTCTTAAAGAAATAGTGGATTAATTTTAATTATTCACCTTAAGATCCCCATCAACTATCCAATGACACCTAAGACTTCCACCCTTCATCGACGTATAGTGAACATCTTCTATCCAACAACCTATCTGGATTTTCCATCAGATGGCTAGTTTCTACAAGCTACAACCCTATAAACTCATCCTATCATTGATTCCTTTTCATTTATATCAATATCCTCCAAAATCTTACACATTTCCCAAAATCACCATTTAGAGGGGTTTACATCCTCAACACAATCTTACAACTCTTGGTTCTTACAATGTCACATCCACTAAACAAAAATTAAAAATCCTCTTGAAATTAGAACACATGTATATACATGGGGAAATATTACCTCCCCGCATAGTAATAGCTCGTCCTTGAGTTATATCTATGAGAATCATCCAAAAGGATTTCCTATCCAATGATGGTCATAAACACATGTGTGGTTTCTATGTTCCAATTCCAGATGATCAATGGTATTCCATATGATGACACTAAAAATATAATAATTTAAGCCACATAATCCAATTATACACTCATTGATATCATCAAAATGACAAAACATTTCTTCCCACCAAATTTGATTTCCATTGATAGCCAATTATGAAAAATATATAATACCACATCTAGAATTAAAACCATAAAAAATTTTGTGTTAAATGATTCCTCCAATGTGGTTCCCAAAAAAAATTGTTTTCCAATTATGAAAACACCATTCTAATTCATGTACCTAAACTAATTATAAAACTCCAATACAATTAGACAAACATCAGTCTTCTAAACATCATTCCAAAAGATTCATTATTCCCTTGAAATAAACTAGTCACCATCTAAAATCTACTCAATGAACCAAGAATTACTTACTCAATTAATTTTCTAACTAACCAACTCCAATTACATGGGACAACAATTTTTGAACCTCATTCTGTTGTCTTTTCATAAAATCACTCAACTTCTGCAGCATATGTTTTGTTAATCCACTTGACTATGATATTATAAAATGTAAAGGAAACACGAGATTGTTCTACCATTCATAATATAGTTCAAACCATACATCTAATGAAATTCCATGGTTTAAACATCATCCTTACATTTCAACCATCATTCCATACTATAATAACTAACACACCACTGGCCAAACCATGTTTGGATCATCTTCATTCATCTCGAACCTGAAACCAAAGCCTGGACCCCAAACAATACCTCATCCAAGTCAATTATTATTATTTTATTAGGATTCCGTGATGAAATATTATGAAAACTCTAATCCCTCATATTAAGGTCACATCACCATGACCAATATCCCACTCCCCGCCATAGAATCATCTTTGTTGTCACACCACAGAGTTTGTTTTCCAAACTCAATTTCCAGCACATTTTCCATCCTCGAAAAATGGTTTTATGGGTATATAAAAACTCATCCACGAGCATAAATCTATAAATAAAGACAAACCTTATTACCATATCATTGGAATGTCCCAAAAGTATTTCATCAAAAAACTAACATTAAATATGGGATAAATTTTTTTAAATGACTGATGTTTTATACCATGGAATCCTACCCATAATTTTCTACTTCTAGATCTATGACCCTAACAGATATCATTTTAATCTTATGAATGGTACTCCTATTAATCCCCTTCTCTAATCAATCATGTAAAACATACTTTACCTCATTATGGTTCAACCTAGATCATCCCTTTCATCACAACTAATCCTTTCATAATCAATTTTCTCTATTAAAACATCATGATATCATCATAGTGCATCAGGTCACCATGCCCGCTAGATTATAATTAGACATGAAAAATTCCTCATCCCACAAATGTTTTCTTACTCATTCAAATATAATGGGGGTATAAGACCATACCACTGAATCCATAACCTCAAGAAAAAATACATCCCCAATGATAAGATTCCTCAAATATTTGATTGATGCTCAAAGGTTACATAGAAATATGAAAATACTCTATAAAAACATAAATCAACTACCATTAATCATGTCTCATCAAAATCGGCACATGTACCCAAGCCACTAGACTTGCCTACCCCACATGTAGATCATGACAAGTGAATACCAGCCTTGGTGATTTTGAAAACAATAGAATCTCATCATGATGGACCCTTCACATAAAAATTGAAAAATCAACTGTCATTCTAAAATTACACTTGGGCTCATTTATCCTCTCACCGTGTTCCGTAAGGTGCATCTGGAGTTAGTGAGTTTTTAAAACTAACTTATCTTTCCTTAGAAAATATATCTTTCAACCAAATCACCCACTCTAATGGTAATTTTAATTTAAAATTTATATTAATTTCCAAAATTATTACACTAGAAACATAAGAGGATATTCCATTTATAGAGAACTGAACTCCCAATCCAACTCATAAACACTAAGTACAACTCACATGTACTGAAATTTTCAAGGCATCTCTCATGCCCAAATTACACATTCCCAAGAACCATATATTTTGTTTCTAAATATTTATTTTTTTCACTATGAATTACTATTTATATGTAATTTATCCACGATTCTTACTAATCGACCAAATAAAAAACACATTAGGGATTTTATAGAGAGAGGTTTCCAAAAGAGGCTTCCATTTCTGCGATAACCCTCAAAACTGAAAGAAGTAAAACACAAATTATTTTACAAAATAAAATAATTACCACACCTAAACCTCATACATATCATCACTTATCATGAACTGATGTCATAATAATAAACATCAGTCTATTCATCATACTCCAAAATAAACTCATATCCTTAACTAGACCTAACAATGAGTCACCCTCAAAGGACGAAAGGAACCAAATTCTTATCTAGATTCAGGCCAATGAAGGTCATTTAGATCTCCCACATAGACCATGCATCAAGAAAAATCTCTTATAAATACACTCACCACTATATCAATGTCATACAAAATCTATTGTGTCACAAATATCCACCCACTCTCAGACATGACACACATTTTCAATTGATTCTATTTTATCCACTATCAGGTTAAGAAACACCTACTAGGGTCACATAATCCAGATCACCCCAACATGGGTCTTATATGATGGGTTCTCTCTCCCTCCCCACCCATTCTATTTATTTATATGGTTTATTATGGTACACCATTACCTACACCAGATCATTTTTTCATTAGAACAAGGTTTTCAATTTTACATCCCACAAAGGATAATTACGGGAACAAAAACTAAAATAACAAACCTCATATCATAGTGATATCACATAACCTGGTAACTCTCAACATTACTAAAAACCCATACATCGGTTCAAACTCCTAAAATTCACTGGTCCCACATTATATATATAAGGTTTTAAATTTTTCCCTTTACTGTTTTCTTAAACTATAAATTCTAAAAAAAGGCTCAATTAGATCAAATGTCAGGAACATAATATAGAGGAAGAACATATAAGTTTTACAAGAAATATTGTTTATCTTATTCAGTTTAAAAAACCACACAAGTTTACAATATAATTTAATAATATGGTTTCAATGTAAAAAAAATTCATATCATAATTTCAGTTTAATAGGTTTTTAGTTACAAGTTATAGTAGAAAGATGTCATTACGTTTCAATTTTGGTTTTTTTTAACTAAGAACTCATAATAATCATTCCAATTGGTCACATAACAAGTATTTTATTCATTTATGTATTTTTTAAGTAAAATTCCACCATATATTTATATGGGAACTCTACATAAATAGGTTTAGACACTTTAAATACCTTCACAAGGTCATATACTAGTTTAAAATACAAACACAATCATGCACATAAATCTTATGTGCCTGATATGATTCCTAAATAAAAACACAACTTATTTACAAACATGGAAAAGACTCAACACCCCATATATCAATTACCTCAATAATAATGTGCATTTGTTGTGGGGAAATCTGATCGACCATGATAATGAAATACATAAACAATAATCCCATCCTTAAAAACAAGGAATTACCTCTTACATGAGGGGGAATGTCCTAGAAAAAAGATCTATACCATGTCCAAACACACTATTATTCTATTATATACCATGAATAAATAGGGAAAAAATAGAAAAATGCTATAATAAAACTTTCTAATACCTCTCCATCCCAAACCACTAAATAGAGCTCGGGCCAGTGGACTAATGCAATACCCTAGTTGTGTCTCCCCATACACTAGAGGCTGTCGACTATTAGTTTGGGTCTAAGATGGTATAGTGGGGAGACTATACCCATATAACAATGTAAATAAATATTGATAATAAAACAAAAAAAATTCAATCTAGAAAAATAATCAATACATAACATAGTAAATGGTTCTAAAAAAATTAAAATAAACCATGTGATATCAATATGAGACTCTCCAGTACATTTTTTGTAGAAATAAAACAAAAAACAACAAAATATCCTAAAATAAAAAAAACTATCTTGGAAAAAGCACAACAAAATGAAACCCTAGAATGGTCCAAACATCTCGTGCTCTATCCTAAAAGTTAACAAAACCTAAAGTGAGTCCCTTTCCAAGAATATATATATAAAATCAATAACATCTTCTCAGGTGTCCATGTCCCATGGTGTCCTGAGGAGGGTGTCAGTACAACTCGATAGTACACCACCAAATCCATCCCAAAAAATAACTAATCCATAATAGTGATTATAGACACAGTAAAGATAGTCAATTACAATGCACATATTTAATCATTCAATAACATAGTGGGTAAAAACTATTGCACTCGAGGTGAAGTTCACAGTGGGAATAGTGTGTAGCTACTTCCATCGGTGGTGGGGTTTCTCTAGGAAAATTTTAATGATTATGCCGAAACATCTCCAAACCAAGTGTAATATATATATCCTTAGTTCAAACTAGAAACTAGAGAAACAAACCCTTCCCTAGGGCCCTAAAATTCACCTAAATATCGTGTTCACTACCGTTTCAACAAGAAATACCAACCTCTGTTTTGGGGGTCCATTTTCCCCCAAGGATTACCAATTAATCTCTATGTCAACCAAACAGTTATGTTCAGATGGGGTTTACCTATTAATTTTGGTGTTCACCCATGGGGCCATGTTTACCATGGGTTTTACCATCAAGCACAACCAAAATCCAAACAGGGGCTAGGTTTACCATGGATCTAACAATAAAAATATATATTTACCCTCTCTTAAAAACCCACTTGGTTTTATTCATTTCACATAAAACCATTCATTTAGAAATATCAGCATTCTTATAACAATTATATCCCTCATTAAATTTTACAAATACATGTTTTTGTGCCTTCGCCCATTTCATAATTAATTTGAAAAACCCTCAACAATTTTCATTTCCAATATAATTTTTCAAATACCACTTAAAGTATAATTTTAGAAGAGGCATTCCCATGATTACAATTTCAAAATACTAAACCCATTACAATTTTTTTGTTTCACAAACTAAATGAATTTACCTTTCCAACACTCATTCATTTGAATTTACCATTTCCAAAATACCATTCCTACGTCCATTTCCAATACATGTTAATTCATGTATCAATTCATAGTTCTTATTACAACCTAATATTATTTTTATTTATTAGGATCCTAACATGGTGTTTCTTATAATTTGGTACAATTCACAAAAATAGGGAATTTAAACTATAGTGATTCTATTTCTAAAACTTGTAATTTAAAATAAATTGTTTCAAACGGAATCTAGCAAGAACGTATAATGCATGACCATAAATAAAAAAAGACTATTGATTAATTTTATAGGGGCCACCTACCTCATTTTATTTCACCATTATAATGTTAGTAGATCAGAAACCCACTAACCATTCTTTTCAAAGATCAACAAAAAATGGTCAAAACACCTATAGTCATAAATTTCTTGAAAAAAATCATGTTCAATTAATTATAATAAACTTATAATTAATGAAAATTCTATTGAAAAAATTTACCAAGATAAAAAAAATAAGAATAAATAAAACAATACACAATAGGTTCTCCTCATACACATAATATGATATAAATGATCCTACATGGGTGTACTACGAGGTTTAGGAACTCACCCATGCCCAATATCTAATAATTGTAATTGAAACCGTAACATAATAAAATTAATTTATCCTAAAACCCCTTTAAAAAACTCACTTTACAACATACCTCCCTAAAAATGATGGGTGAAAGAATACAGAGAGTGTCTATGGAAATTAATATGTTATATGACACAAAATAACCATCATCCTATCATGATTAAAAAATCATCTAGTAGAATAAAATTATAAATACCTAACTGAGAGAATAACAAATTAGAGTGATATTTGTATGGGACAAATGAGTATCGCCATGGGAGAATCTTACAATGAATCTTTAAGAAATGGAACCCAATAACATCCCACATGAATGAGGACTAAATAAAAGAGGTATATGGTACCATTAGTCTAAGCGAGACAAAAATAAATGGGAAAGAATGGTTTCCCCTATTAAAAACTAAGGAGGTGGAATTGAATTTTTTCCCCTAAAAATCACAACCAAAAAGATAGTGGAGGATACTAATTGTCTCCCATATTCAAGAAGTGTCTTATGCCATAGTCACCCTTCACCATCTAGTTAGTGGACACATTCTAGAAAATAGGCCATATTTCCTTTGCATTAGATGGTTGGTGTCCATGTCATGGGAGACTGGTGGCTGCAAGCTACAACCCCAACCAGCTAACCCATATAGTGTGCCTTATAGTTTCCTTTATCCACCACTTGACCCAACCCTTTTCAAAAAATCCACATACAGTGGTAGAAAACCTAATTCCACACTTGTAAATATTGGATCTCGAAATGAAACATCCACTGACCAAAAATACCGAATCCACCTATAATTCAAGCACCATTACAAATATGGGGTTTTACAATATTTATATATTATTAACAAACATAACTTGGGTGAGGCACATAACACACACAATAAGTAAAAATAATTAATATTTAGTCTAGTTGAGAAATAAAAATAGGTGAAAGAATATTTTTCTTCCAACATATCAATAATGTTGGAAGGATCCCTTAGGAAAATGTCTTAAAAGAACATGATGATGTTTTAGTTGTGGAAGGTAATGGAATAAAACAAACAATTACTGAGGAAAAATAAAGTTCTCAATTGATGGAATTGTTGTTTATATTAAGGTATCACTAATAGTATACATAATTATGTGTAGGAAACATGGAAATTATCTTATTCAATTATGTAATACAACAGATTACTCCTAGACCAATTAGAGTTTGTGTTATATCAAGCACTAAAGTGTTTTATGATTGTTAAAGAATACTTATCCACCTATATGAAGAGATAGGATTCATTTTTCATTAAATTTTTTACATGGATAATAATAATGATATATTTATTGAATATATATTATATTTATGATATAATTAGATTTTTTAAATGTGAATTATTATTTACCTTACCTTTTTTTATCCTTCAAAAAGTGGAAATCTCACTCTTGCTTATGTACGGACAACCATCTACATGAATTCATGTAAATAATTTTTTATAAATGTTTTATATTAAATTTTATAAACTTTTATATAATTAATAATTATTATACTTATTTCCTAAATAATTTTCTATAATTGATGAAACCATGAATGAAGTTTAACTCCTGAAGACTTTACAATATTTCCCCAGTCGAATAAATTTAATGTCCTTGAAAGAATGATTTATACGAAACACCTAATTAAGATTATCCTACACAAAACATAGATAATTTATGTACAATATAATGTTTAATTTTCTACACACGTAACCCAAAGGTTAGATTACTTTACACACAATAATGACATTCTTCGATGGCTTCCATTATACACGAGACTATTCTTTACAGAATAATAATATATTATTGAAATATTGTTATTTAATATAATAATATATAACATAACCATATATTTTTTGGTTATGAATCGTATTAAATAAATTATAAATATATTTTGGAATTAATTTCTTAAAAATTAATTATAAGTTAATATAAAAATAGATGGATTATAACGGGAATTTTTTTATAAAAAAACTATTTTTATGCTCACAATGTCATTTTCTCATAATGAATAAATTAATTATATCTTTTGAGTTATATTACTGTAAAAAAATATATATTACATATTAAATAAATTATATTTTATATTAATTAAATATATTTGATAAGCATAATATTAGAAAAACACAATATTATACATAAAAATCAATATTTTTATAAAAATAATTCTTCCACCTTTAAATAGAAACCCTAATTTAAATATTAATTTTAAAAATTTTATAAATTAAATATATAAAAAATTAATTTTATAATGATAAAACTCAATATTATGTAAGAGTGATTTTTGGGTATTTTTCGGTGAAGTTTCATTTTTTGATGAATCTTGAAAAATACTGAATTTTAATTGAAAACTTCTTATTTGTCTCTTTTTATATATTAGGATAAATTATATTTTTACTTTTATTTAACATAAAATTTTATAAATTATACATAAATTAATT
Organism: Viscum album; assembly: GCA_963277665.1. Classification (NCBI taxonomy): domain Eukaryota; kingdom Viridiplantae; phylum Streptophyta; class Magnoliopsida; order Santalales; family Viscaceae; genus Viscum; species Viscum album. The sequence continues at coordinate 1,721,964,860 of OY728145.1, forward strand.
CATTCCAGGTCATTGGAATCAATTTCACTTTGAAATGAAATATAAAAACATAGTAAATTTATGAACATTTTTAATTTAAAAACACGTTTTGTCATCCCATCTACGGAATTAAATTTAAATTAATTCCTACAACTTATGTGACTGGATTTTGGAAGAAATTATTCCATATTTAGAATAAGAATAATTTCTAATTTCTAATAAGTTCAATATAGTTTTTTGTATAAAATAATATTGAAATAAAACAAAATTAATTACATTGATTAGGAAAAACATTAGTGTAATATGGGAATAAATAATAATATTATAGCCCAAAATGACATAAAAACATACAAAAAATCCATTTATATCCATATATAGAACTCGTAACAAAAAGTTTATTAATTTAGTTTAGTATTTTAGTTACCTGAGGTAATTTATACCTCTCAATAGTGTTTAACTTTATATATTTATAAGAATGTCACAACTCTATTATAAAAACGCACTCATGCCAACTATTTATTCAAACCTCATAAGCCCTTTGATAGACCAGAAAATAGGAAAAAATACTCTATTAAAATAACCCCTATCCTTAGAGGTATCAATTTGGTCATAAATCCAAAAAATAATCCTTTTGGTTCAAATAAATAAGAGTTACCTGAAAAAAAGGTAACATTCATCGACATGAATATTTACTTTTTTTCCTTATCAACTCCCATACTATAACATTATATCATGATTATATGATGATATAAATATATTAAATATACTTATATGTTGGTATGTTAAGGTTTTTACTTACACTTACACACAAATCCATCAAATCGGTAACAAACATACCGTTTTTGTGTACAACAAACTATTGCCTCACAAAACAATGTCATTTTTTCCATTTACCACCTTTCATTGTCAGGTATTATGCTAAAAACCCGATATATATTTGATTTATGTTACTTTTAGGTATTTATAAAAATTCTTCAATTATTAGATAACATATAACATAATGTTTTCCAGTTTTTTATATACGATTACATAGTTTGTGGATGTGTGGAATATCGCCTCCTTAAGGTGATCTGATACGTTCAAAAATTTAATAAAATGTATAAAAGATGGTTTTAATTAAATTATGTGATATATATGATATAAATTTGATTCATTATTTATAATATATGTATATATCCTTAAAATTTTAGTCTTGTAAAAACGACAATGAAATGGAAGAAGCATTCATCCGTACGTACGACCTACCATCTCTATGAATAATGAATTTCATTTTTTATCTCTAAATATTTTGGCTTATTATAAATACATAAATATTTGATATATAAGATAATGAAATAATGTTTTATAATATGTATAATATGAAATCATTATGTACATAATAAGAAAAACAAATAATAATTCATAACATACTCGAAAAATATGGCAATAAACTCCCAAAATATCATTAATTATAGAATATTATTTACAAATGGGTAATAAGATTTTATAAAATGATAGTATATGATATTATGGATAAGGATATTTGTATTTAGTCAGTTATTGATTTTATTAAAAACACATATATATGAGGTTGAAAGATTTTCACCCTAAATGAAATGAAAGGTAACAAATTTTATCTCAATTTATATTCCATTGATACTTAATTGTTATTATGCACAAAATCACATAAATGTGGTGTATATACATTCCATTTGTCATTTAATATCACTATTCAGTCATAATTCATAGTATTTTAAGATTCAACTTGAAATATCTCATCCAAGGGGTTTTGACTTGAAAAAATACAATGTGGTAAAAGTTATTTTTGTGGTATCACATTATTTTGGGATTGTTAACATTCTCTTGAAATAATCACTTAAATATAATATTTTTATTTTACATTACATTTATCTCCAATTTTCATTTTCTCATTGAAATTGATATTTTTCTCCTTAATTGTATAACAGTCTTATATACAGTGTTCACGTTGACATTTATTTGATTAACTAGGGAAATATTGTTAAATATGTATCCTTTAGTCAATATGCATATTTGATATGGAAAGTGTTTTATTAATTAATTCATTTATTTGATATATGAGGAATTATTTATAAATCTTCTACATGAGTTTGGGACTAGATAATTCAATCCCTTCAATGCATCGATAGTCTCATGAGACAAATCAATTGGACAAATTTGAATAGTTTAAACTGTCTTAAGAATAAATATTAATGGTAAAGGTATCATGTTACTAGGTAACATGATGTTAAATAATTAAGAGTTTACATTATTTAGAATTTATTTACTATTATTATCCTTGATATTTATTCTTTTACATGTATATGGATTCATTTTCATTCTCAGTTTATTGATTAAATGGACTTTGTTTCAGTTATCTACCATGCCATATTGATTATTCCTTATCAATATATTTATATGGAATGTGTTCTAATTGTTTTACCTTTCCATGATGGCAATACTCATTGATTCAATATTTATTCTTTTTTACTTACCCTCGCTAATCATTTGAGATCACCCTTATTTTTGTTTCCTTTACTTATCTTATGAAGAATAAATAGTTGAATAAGATTTCAAGGATGTTTTTCATTTAATTTTATTATGTATCATGTTATATTTTCTTTTTACCAATATATTATTGGTATCATGTACGTAATCTGGATTCACAAAAACTATTAAACTAATTGGTCCTTTCAGATTTTATCCCTTTTAATAATGCCAATGCAATAAATCAATGCATTTCCTCTAGTATTATGCGATCAAGGAAATAAAGTAGGTATTAGAAGAAGTTTAGTTGAAAACGTGGAAACTAGAATTAAAAAATATATTAGGGAACATAACCTTATGATATCCTTTAAGGATAAGTATAGAATAACATCCAATAATTTTTTTAAGATAGAGATTGTGTGCTTTTTCCAAGCAGTACATCTCTGTCGGGATACTACAAGTGGATGTGGTTCTAGTACAGATCTACCTAGGGGTAACAACTTTGAAAAGGTGCATCGAGACTTTCTTGATCATAACCAAGTACACAACAACATACCTTACTAAGCACCTAGGATGGAACTCTTGGGTTGTATTCTTAGAATAATTAATAGTTTCTTTACAAAACATTATAAAAAATTTAAAAGTAAATATATCCACAAAGAAATCATATTTTTTATTTTGAGATTAGATACAAATATTTTTTTCAATTTATGTTATATATTTCTCTATTTTAGGGACTATAAATTATTTTAAATAATGTTATTATCCAATATAGTATATAACATTGTCTAGAAATGGAACCTAGAAAGAAGAATGGTATCAATACTCGAGGTCAATGTAGAGGATTCACAACTGAGAAATCTGATATAGATGGTATTGGTACTAGAAAATATATCGATATATTAGGGAATCTTAATCAGGTGGTGACACATGACCTTTCTGAGATGGAGAAACCTATTCCACAATAATATTCTCTATTTTTTGCATGATTTATGCGATAAATCCCTACATAATTAAGTGAGACTACTATCCCAATGGGAGAAGAGATATGGATTCAGTCATTGGGGAAGATGTTAATGGTGTTGGGATGGGGTCAGAATAAAAATTTTACACTTGTAGTGTATTGTATAAATGGTGATTTTGATAAATAATGTTCTTTTATATAGAATACTATGGAGGTAGATGAAATCAAACTCAAAAAATGGATAAATTTTAAGGATATATTCTTTGAACAATATTTCCCTCATGAGAAACAAAATGAGATGATGAGAAATTTACATAGTTTAATGTAAAATGAGGAAGCAATTGTGGAGGAGTACGAAGCTACATTTAAATGGTTAGAAATGTATGGTAATAATTTTATATGCAACACAGAATGAAATATTGGCCATTTATTTGAGGACATAAGCTAAGTCGGTGAGGGAAACTCATGTTTAAAATATTTTCTTCATATGATTAAACTGTTTTATGTGCAATAGAATGATTTATCCGAGTCTAATTGATTAAAAGTGAATAAAAAATTGGAGGAAAGAGTAAAAAATAGCAGATAAATTTATTAAGGGAATGAAGAATTTTCTATATTATGATAATTGTGGAAATAATCACTCTGGAAATTTCTTGAAAATATTTTATTTTTTCATGAGTGATGAGAAAAGGGTCACATATAAAATTAATAGATAAGAAAAAATGAAAACAATTATATTTAGTGTTAAAAATGGAATAAAATGGGCCACTATTCAAACAAATTCCCTAATATTCATGAGAATAGAGCTCAAAAAATCTAAGGGATCAAGTTCAATCATAGGTTATTGGAACAACCGAAGTGGAATGATTAATGTGATTCTATATTTGGATCTGTGAAATTTTTTTAACGATATTTTATTGATGTTGTTATCATCATTTTACTTATTAAATATGTATGTATTGTAGTTAAGTACTATTTAATTAAGTATTTGAGATCACATGTTGAATGGTACCATGGAAATTGAATCAGTAGACTGTTATAATTTTTGTCAAATACATGGTTGAGAGAAAGATACAACTTAATATCTTCCAAATGTGATGGTAATGATGTTAGATAAAGTTATGAGTGATATGGATAAAGTAAACATGATAATTACTAATTAACTGGGAAATTATTAATGATTTATAAACATTGTTCCTTATTCTATCATTAATACAGTTTTCAAAACTTTTGGTTTTAAAGAATATATCCAATAACATGTGTTTAACTAAAGTAATAAAGAAGAAATCATGTTTCAAATTATATTTATGGTAATTAAATGTTATTACCATGTTTCAATAGAACACATGAGGAAGGTGTTACCATTTTCAATATGTGATTACAATGTTTATAGAAATGTATATTTAATCATATTCTTATAGAGTAAAGGAATTGATCAAATCTAGTAAATGGTCTTGAAACAATAATATTTTCAAATTATAATCATTTTTGATTATATCAATGACCATTATTTAGATCTATGGTTTATAGATATGTGGTCAAAAACATTCTCATGAATTTTTTTATCACTCTCTATCAATAAATGATAGTTATATTTATCTTCCATATAAATGTTTGCACTATTGTTTTCTTGTTCAAAAGACAAGTTTTTTGTGACCTTTACATTTATTTTTCCCTTTAATAAATAATATGTGTTATGAACCCTATTTATGAAGTGTATTTTTCAAGAATTTTATTTCCAAATATCAATCTATCAATTATTGAGGTCATGTTTAAATTTTTAAGATGTAATTTAATTAATCTGGGGATAATCCAACACACTAAGAATTTACAATATTTATAATTTAGAATAAATTTAATTTTGGTGTGAGCATAATTTATACAAAACACCAAGTTAATAATGCACCAAACGCAACATGGATAATTTATTTAAAATATAATTTTTACTTATACCTACATGAAACAATGAGTCTAGATTGTAATACACATAATAATGACTTTCAACAATGACTTATGTTACACGTGAGACTGAGTTAACTAAAAAAATATTATTAAAATATTATTACATTAATGTAATAATGTATTTTTGAGCCATTAAATATTTCATTATTAATATAATTTACTAAATTATAAATATAATGTTTAATTACCTAGTTGTGAATTTATTATAAATTAATATAGAAACCAATTGATTATAAAGGGGTTTTTTTATAAAAAAACTATTTTTATGTTGAGAGTCCTTTTGGAATAATAAATTAAATTAACTAAAATTAAGGAGTAATATTATTTTAATATATATTATATATTAATGAAAAATATTATTGTCATTCATCAAATATATTTTATAATTATAATATTAGAAAAAACCCAATATTCTGTAAACAAATTCAATATTTGTATAAAAGTAGTTTAAACACCCTTTAATAATAAACATATTTTAAATCTGATTTGTAAGCATTTTTTAATTTAATACGATAATAAAAAATTACTTTTGGAAATTAGAACATCATAATTAGTTTATGGTAAATTTTTGGTATTTATTATGATGTTTCATTTTTTGATAAATAGTAAAAATACTAAATTTTAATTGAAAACTCCTTCAACGTCTAAATTATTTATAATACTAAATTATACATTAAACTGGTTTCAAAGTAAAATTATATCAATTTAATATCATTAAATTCAATTTAGATCATTTTAGACAATTTAACATTGAAAATTGTTGTAAAAAGAGTGAAAACTTTTGAACCTTTTAACTTCAAAAAGCTGATTTGTCTTACCATCTGTAGAATTAAATTTAAATTAATTTCTTCCAATTATGTGATTCTAAATTGGAAAAATTGATTCCATCTTTATAATTATAAAAATTTCAAATTTCATATAAGAACAAATTGTTTTTTGACAAAAACAATTTGTGAATGTAAATAAAATTAACTATAGTGATTAAAAGAAAAACTAGCTTAACAAGGGTCTAAACAATAAACATATGAGCCCAAATGACTTATAAACTTATCCAAAATATATTTTATAGACATATTTATACCTTATCCTCCCTTTTCTATATTTTTTACTATTAGTGGAGTCACATGAGGTAAAAGAGACCACTCAATAGTGTTTACCATATTATAATTAAAATGATGTCACCCGTCCTGCACTATAAAAAGGAATTCAACCGTTCCATTTATTCATGCATATCATTAATTTTTTATCACAATTAATCTACCCAAAAAAATATCAAAAAATACCTCCCCTTACAATAGAGGCCTAACTTTGGGATGAAATCTATCCTAGAAGCCCTTTGGTGAAAACCAAAAGGAGTTACATGAAGAAGAGGTAACTTCCATCAACAAGTATTTTTAATTTGATTCCTTAATAAATCACTCAATTTCACTTTATATAATGATTATGTAATTAAAAAAATAGCTAAAACATATTTAGATATTTATATCATTAGGTTTTAATGTACACCTTTACACACTTCCATCAAATGGGAAACAAACTTACCCTTCGTTTGTGTGTTGATCTGCTATCTTACAACACATGGTCATTAGATTTTACTTTACCAACTATAATTGTTATGTATTATGATACACAACTTATTTATATATCATATGTGTGATATTTATATGTTCTTCATGATTCTATAATATTTATATAATAACGATCTTAAGGGTTTTCATTTTATGTAAATGTGATGACATCGTTTATGGATGTGTAGACTACTACCTCCTCAAAGAGATGTGTTACATTCACACATTTCATGAAATGTTTAATGTAACATCTTGAGATTTTTTTAAATATTTTTTCAAATTAATTTCATATTTTTCCAATTTTTCATTTCACACAATACTGAATATAGCTTTTGTTATATGAAAAAACTAACTTTGGCTTGCATTGTACGTTACATAATACCAAGTTAATATTATGCTATGAAAAACCTAAATTAAATTTTGATACACACAAAACTATTTTTTTATTATGTTACACACAATGTTGAGATCCCTCGATAGCTTTTATTGTACATAAGGCCACATTTCTCTGATGTATAATAATATATTATTAGTATTACTAAAACATTATTGCAGTTACTACCTAGCCATCAGAATGAATATTATGAATAATATTGACTAAATTGTGAATTAATTATATAGAAATTTATATAAGATGAGTCATATGGTTATCAATTAGTAATAATTTAAATTAATAACTATTTGAAAATTAAGAAATTCATTTTCTATGAAAACTATTTTGAAACTAAGAAAAATATTACCTCCTAAATAAATTAAAATATATACTTTAGATGAATTTTTTAAATAAAAAAAATATAATATATTCAATAAATATTTTTTATAATCATATAATATATTTTATTCAAATAATATTTGAATAAATACACTTTTAGGAATAAAATGATGCATTTTTTCAAAAATTTAATTTTGCCACCTTTTAATGGATAATCCTTTTTAAATTAATATTTTTACTCCTATGTAAATTTAATTTGTAAAAATAAAATTAATTTTCTAAACATAAATATCAAAATTTAATTTGGGTCATTTTTTGGTATTTTTTAAAGATGTTTCCTTTTTGATGAAAAATGATTAATACTGAATTTTAGTTCAAAATAGCCTTTTTATATAATTTGTTTATATAGTTAAATTAAATTTTAATTTTATTTTAAAGTAAAATTAGGTCAATTTTAGACCAATTAATATAAATTATTTAATTGGAAAAATTTCACTTTGAAATTTGATATAAAATCATTTAAAATATTTAAACATTTTTTTCTTAAAAACTCATTGTATTGATAGTTCTACGGGATTAATTTTCAATTAATTCATACCCCTTATGTGATTGAAATTTTTATATCTAGTTAAAATATAAGGAATAATAATAATTCATAATGTCTAACAATTTGAAATTAGTTTTCAACCAAAAATATTAGTGAAGGTAATTAAAATCAATTATGCATATTAAGAGAAAATTATTTAACAATGGATTGAACCATAAAAAGAAAGTTAAAAATGAATTATAATGTTTTTCTAAAATCTATTTTATGTTAATATTTAGAACCTATACTCGCATTTCTCATATTTGTACCACTATTGGAGCCACCATACATGGAAAAAATATGGTTGGAATTCACTTTTCAAAAAAAATTAAGATGCCACTCCTACTCTACTATAGAAAAGATCTCAACCCTCCCACTTATTCAAACCCCTCAAGAAATTTATCACAAAAAAATCTAAAAAAATATATTATAAATATACATAAATTCTTCATAAGATACTCCCATTGTGTATAAATCTATTCAAGGATGCCCTTTGGGGAAAATCAAAAGGATTTTCCCAAAGAAGAAGTTACATCCTTCCACAATGACTTTTGTATAATTTTCATTCTCCACAACCTAAAATATTTTTATTCCATGATTATATAATAAAATTAGTATCCTAGATATACTTATATTTTTTAATTCTTAGGTTTATACCTAAACATACACACACTTCCATCTAACGGGTAACAAACTTACCCTTCTTGTGTATGGTGAACAACGGCCTCACGAAACAATGTTGTTCATTTTTCCTTTATCTCCACTAATTGTTAGAAATTATAATGTAAAATATGTTTTTGTATGATATATATGATATTTTTAATGTATTTATACTTCTTTAATTATTATAAATAACACTCCTTCATGTTTTCTTTTGTGTGTAAATGTGATAACTTCATGTGTGGACGTGTGGACTACCATCTACTCGAAGAAATGTGATTCGTTAACAGTTTTCATAAAAACTTTTAAAGATGAATTTAGTAACTGTATATAGTATTAATAAATTAAAATTTATACTATAATATATATATATATATGTGTGTGTGTGTGTAATTTAATTTTTTCTTTTAATGCGACAAGAGAACAGAAACAACGATCATGCATAAGTACGGTCTACCATCTCCAGGGATGTTTTTTTCAATTTCATTTTTATATATTTTATAGATTATTATAATACTGGTATAATAAATATATATTATATTGATATAAATTTTTAAATTATAGAAATAATTAAATCCTAATATAAGTAAGATGACCAAGAATAATAAGTTTAAATGTATTCGAAAAACAAAGTGGATATTACCTGAAACGTAAAATTAATATAGAATTGTTAATAAATGATTAATATAAAGTCACAATAAAATAATATATGTAATTAGATATAATAATATGATTATATTTTATATTTATAATAAACTTATATTAAATATATATGATGTTTCAATGTGTTTGAAGAAATTCAAGACTTAAGGTAAGGGAATTCCATCTCACTTTTTATTTCTGTGAGATATATTCCATATTCCCCACTTGTTTATTTTGGAGGTTTATATACCTACCTTTGAAATTTTATGACATTAATTTTATTTATTTAATTATATTCAAATATTTAGCTCATTTATTTATTTCATGTTCATCACGGTTCTAAACATACTTAACTTGTAAGGGAATTTACAGTCTCACTTTTATTATGTGAGATTTATTCCTTATTCACCTCCAGTTTCTTTTTTGTGGTGTATATACTTCCCATGAATATATTATATGATTAGTCTACTTAAATTTAATTTTATTTACACATCCATTTTATTATCTATCTGTCATGGGTCTTTTTTATAAGATACCAAATCGGTAAAGTGTTTTTGTCTCAATTTTCCTACTTTGAGACATATTCCAAGATATGCACCAATATTCTTCTATGAGGTGTATACAATTACCTTAAAAATGTTTTATCATGAATATACTTACTTTAATGATATTTTATGGTTAATTTAATTTCATGTTCTTACATACGGATTCTGATTCAATGTTACCAGGTGATAAGAAATTACTATAACAATCTCATCATTTATCAAGATTGATTATGATTATCCATTAATTAATGAAAAATTATAATCCATATTTAAAGAATACACATGAAGTTTATTATTAAATGGTAAGTCATTATTTATTCATGAATTAATATAATTTTTATTCCCTTTTTAATTATAATTAATAAAATGTTTTTAATAAAATCTATCCTTAATTCTCTCATGATTCAGATACATATTTTATTGAAAAAAAATGACTTCAAAAAAATATTTTCAAAAAATGTTTCCAAAAAAATATTTTGATCTCATTTTCACAGAAAAATTATGTGAAAAACTTTTTTTGGCTTTCAAAGATTTCTTTTATTTTTTCAAATCTCTTTTCAGAGAAAAAAGGTTTTTAAAAATGATTCATGTTTAAGAAAATATTTTTTAAAGAAGGAATGATATTTTCCTAAATAAATGTTTTTAAAATATCTTACCATATTATTTTCCATATATGTAACATTATTTTTGTTACTCATAAATTACTATGGAGATTATCTAGAGGTTCCATTCATATTATTTCTTTGAATTCTTTTTGTTTTTATGACATGATTGTTATGAAATTCATTTCTCTTTCATGGGTAATATGTTTCGGAAACCCGATTGTCTTTCATGGGTTATATTAATATAAAACCCACTTATTTTAACAATATATTATTGGATCAAACCAATTATAAAACATATAAATTTTCCATAGTTTATGATATGATTTCATGTTTACGATACCCATTTCATGTCATGTGTTATGATATGATTGTTTATTATCTTGTCTAACATGTATGAATGATTTAATTATGAGATGGGTTGGGACTATATCTCCCTTCTATAAATTGGTTATATATTTATATATAATGATATAATGATGATAATCCAGTCTAAAGGATTGATCCACTCTGGAATATGGGAAAATTCTACGCACTATGGGAATATAGGGAAACCTGATTCACTATGGAAGGATAGGGAAACTAGATACACTACGGGAATATGGGGAATCCCGATCCCATCAAAGTAAAAGACTTATAATGGGGATGGTGTTGTGTCCTTCCCAATAGGTTTAGTCCCCATGAAGTTTTTGGGTAAGAATTTTTAGATCACCTTGACTTATAGGTAAAGATATTACCTATTTATGTGTCTTCCACAATTCCCGATCTTATTTATATGTTATTCTTTTATATCATACTCTCTTGATTCAGTGATAATTCTTCCTTTATTAACAACCAATATTTATTCAATGAATAATGTGTATGAACTTTGATAAGCATGGTATGATTTTCTAATGTTATCATCATGTTTTCACACCAATATGTTATGGAATATGCTTAAGTGTCTCCTTTTTTATCCCTTACTACGCATATGAGCTCAACCCTTTCTTACGTTTTATTTCCCAGGTTATTAAGGAATATTTTATGTAGGGGTACTAATGAAGAAGATACTTACATGGGGTTTTTAATATCACTCACCATGTTAGAATACTCTATTTGCATGTTTTTAAAAGCAATAAAACATTATCGTCCTCAGGATTATACTTTTTTATTGTTCTTAATATTCATATAAAATGATGTAATATCCAATAATGTTAATAATGGGTTATTATTTTTTTGTAATAAATGGAATTTTTAGTCAACCATTTAAAAATAGAACGAGAAAACTTTATTTAGATCCCTAGTGATATTTATAAAAATATTTCTAGTTATTTCTCTAATTATAATCCTAAGTTGTCAAAAATTTAAAGAAGAAGTAATAATTTAGACATCCAATAATTGATTTTACATTATTATTCTATTTTACACCATGATCAGTGTTTCTCACACAATGACTTCTGGTTTTTTAATGGCAGGATCCTAAAATATCTAGGTTAACATTTAATGTGATAGACACTTTGTTGATGATAAGTCAAATCGGATAGTAACTGGAGTCAAGGATGTTGTGATCATTCCAAAAAGTTTTTTATAGTACATGTTTAACAATGTATACCTTAAATAACTCCAAGACTCACCAAATAAGAGAAAAAATGATTTTCGTGATAGTTCATGTAATGAAGACCATGGAGGAAAGAATATTCAGTTTCATTTCTGTCAATAATGGGAAAATAATCACGGATTTAAAAAGGATTAAAGGAAAAGAGAAGATGTTTTGACTATGGAAAACACGGACACAAAAAAAGTAACTATAATGGAAAAATGATGGTTTCAATTAACATAATGGGTGATATTATTGCGATCCCTAAGACATCATCAAATTTTAAATTCATTAATTATAGAATTATTAGTCATTATGAAAATCAATGTACTATGTTGAAATATCCTGAAGCTAATCAGAAAGGTCCTTCGAGTAATGGTAATATTGGAAATGATAACAATAATACATGTGAAATTTGAAAATAAATAGATATTTAGTAATTTAATTAAGTATAATTGATAATGGAATAAGGATTAAGTGGAATAATTGAAGTTCTTCTGTATTGGGTTTCAAGAATTATGATTTATTAAATATAAAAGGATTTCCCAGTTTATCTTTTTTCGAAGGATTTATAAGGATTTGTTGAATGTTTCTAATGAAGTAGAAATTTTATTTAATGGATAAATGATATTTGTTAAATATAGAACATTATGGGAAATATTACCCTTAACATGTTCCTAATTTCGAGACAATGATATCAGATTGGGATATTTTGGAAATGAATAAGTAAATTTGATGGTAATGATTACCTTATAACTGATAAAGGATTTATTGAAAAAGTGGTGAGTGATATCATTGATTATGTTAACATAATTTTTTTTTGTTTAATGAATATATCTAATAAACTATGAAATAAATAAACATTCATGTTATCAATAAGGATTTGGGGTAATTCAGTTTTTTACTATGTTTCAAGATAATACATGATAAAGGAATTAACATGTTTGGAATGTGAAACCATGATATTCCATATGATAGTGATAGGATCAATGTTAATAATATTTAGAGATCTTATTTATATTTTTTTTGATATTCATCTTTTGGAAAGGTAAAAAGGTTAACCATTTATGGAATAGTTTATGTTAAAATTAGGATGAGGTTTTAGTGATTAAAGTATTATCTCACCATATAAGTATTTATGAATGTTCAATAACTTGTTCTAACCATTTCTCGGTGATGATAACTAATGATATATGGAACACATTAACATTATACCTCCTGATATGTTAGTACATCATGAATGAGAAAATAACTTTTATTTATTGGAATAAGAAATGAAGGAGAAATTTATCCAAGAAAAACACAGGGTGATATTGTATGGAAATCAAGTAAGTATATAATCTCATGAAATTTCTTTAACATTAGGAAAAGGGTATTCAAATAAACTTTTTTCCTATTATCATCATTTTTTGATGATATCAATTACCTCTTCCATGCTTTTTCACTCCATGGTTTTGTGATTGTTAACTTTTTGTGGATTAGACACTTTCTTATGATCGATAATATTTATCAATCCATATGATTATTTACACTTTTCTTACTTCTCTATGTTTTCACTTCCAAGCTATGTTCTCTTATGTTGAAGTCTAATTGCCTGTTTTATTGGGTAACAGTTATGTTTCCAAATTTCCTTTTTACAAAAATGTTTAATATTTATCTTTATGATGTGTGTTTTTATGAAATGGACATTCAAGTATTAAACCATTCATAACATAGGGGAATTTTTGTGTGTGAAATTCATTTTAATTTGGCAATAATGTAATACCGCAATATTTTTTGAAATATTTTTTTGAATTAATTTTTTTTATATTTTTCATTTCACAGAACACTAGTTATGGATTTTTTATTTGAAAGAACTATATTTTTATTTCATTATAAGCAACAACAATTTAATCTTGCACTACATGAAACACATAAATTAAATATTCATATATTCAACACTATTTTTGGATATGGTGTCACGCAATTCAGAGTTCCCTTGATATCTTTCACTACATGCAAGGTTGAGTTTTACCAAACTACAGTATACTATTAATATTCTTATTAAAATATTATTTCATTTAACACCTGTCTATTGAAATGAAATTTATCAAAAAGATTAACTACATTTTTAATTTATCATTTAAAATTTTATATATAATTATTTCTTTAGTTATCAATTAGTTCAAAATTAATGTAATAACTATTTGAAAATAAATAAATTCATTTTTAGGGAAATTATTTTTCTATGAAAAAAATGTAATTTTATATCAGGAAATTAAAAAATCAACCCTAAATGAATGTTTTCTATAAGATTAATATATAACATATTCAATAAATATTTTTCGTACTCATCAAATAGATATTATAGGTATATGATAAAAATAAATCCAATTTTATGAATAAAATGATATATTTTTCTATATTGTAATTTTAGCACCTTTTAACAAGGAATCCTTTTTAAAGAAAAATTTTGGCAAATTATTACTTTTTATATTATATAATAAAATTAATTTTTGAAAGGAGAATATCAAAATTTACTTTTGATGAATTTTTTGTATTTTTCTAAGAAGATTGATTTTTTATGAATAGTGAAGAACTCTAAATTTTATTTTAAAACTAGTTTTATATCTAATTTATTTATGTAAATAAATTTAAATTTAATTTGGTTTTAAAGTTTAATTATTTATATTATAAAAAAATTTAAAAAATTTACAATGAAATTGGATATGAAACAATTTGAATCTTTTAAACACATTTGCTTAAAAAACATACAATCATGACACGTATGCGGGGTTAATTTTAAATTAATTTCTGCCACATATTTGATTGAGATTTGGAAAAATGGAATCCATATTTGGAATAAAATAATTTATAATTTATAATAATTTCAACTCATTTTCTGACCAAAAATATTTGTGAAGGTGATTAAAATTAATTATAGTAATTTAGAGAAAAAATAGCTTAACAAAAGACTAAACCATAAACATAAGGATGCAAATGACCAATAACATTGTCTATAATCCATTTTATTTTAATATTTTTACCTTACCCTAACTTATACTATACTTTTACCATTATTGGAATCAGTTTTCAAGGGAAAAACAAGGGTGAAATTCCTTATTAAAAAATTTAAAAGAATGTCACTCCTCAACCTCTATAAAAAGGACCCCCTACCACTTATTAAAACCACTAAATCCATTTTTATTGGAAACAATATTTACATATATCCTCCAAAAGTACCTACATTTATCCTATAATTCTCATTTTGGTCAGAAAATATAATCAAGGAAGCCCTTTGGTGAAAACAAGAATGATTTACACAAAGAAAATGTAACATTCTTCTACAAGCCCTTTGGTTTCATTTTCATTATCCAACCCCTAAAAATTATTAATACATGATTATATAATAAAATAAGTTTCATAAATATATTTATCTTTAGTTATTCTAATGGTTTTATTTAAACTTACGCACACTTCCATCTAATGGGTAACTAACTTATAGTTCCTGTGTACGACGAACTACCACCTCACAAAATGATGTTGTTCTTTTATTCATTTACAAACTTTAATGGTTTGTTATTTTGATAGATACTATATTTTTGCATTAAATATATGATATTTATAATTTATTTTTGCTTATTTATTTATTATATAAAATATACCTCCGTGCATTCCATTTTGGGTAAATATGATAACTTCGTGTGTGGACGTGTGTACTACCACCTCCTCAAAGCGATGTGATTCATTAACCTTTTCATGGAATATATTAAGGATGGGTTCGGTAAATTTATACGATATGTATGAAATAGTATTTATTATTTAATAATATATTTATATAGTATATTTTATTTCATTATTTTAATATGACAAGAAAATTGGAACTGCGTTCATACATATGTACGACCTACTGTCTCCATGAATGATGTCCTCTATTAAATATTTATATATATTATAGATTATAATAATATATATTTACTGAATATATATTATATCTATATCTTTTCTAACACTCTTGAAATTATTAAATCATTATCTATGTAAGAGTATCAATAGTTACATGAAAAAATGTATATTAAAAACAAAGAGGATATTACCTAAAACGTAACATTAACATGGAGTTGTTAATAAAAAAGTAATATAAAGTCATAATAAAATCATATATGTTATTTTATATAATAATATACTAGTTTTTTGGATTTATAATATACTTAAATTTATTATACATGCTTTGTTAACATGTACGTTGAAATTCAAGACTTAAGGTAATGGAATTTCATCTCACTTTTTTTCCTAGAAACTTGTCAAATTCACCACTAACTTATTTTGTGACGTGTATATATATCCCTATGAAATTTCATATCATTAAATTAATTTATTTAATGATATTATATTTTTTAATTGATGTTATTATTTCATGGGGATCATGATTCTAATGTTACTGATGAAATAAGGGGATTTCTAGTCTCACTTTTCTTTCTATTAAATTTATGCCTTATTCACCACCTGTTTCTGTGTGTGGTGTATATAATACACATGAATATATTATATTATTGTTATATATAAATTTATGGTTATTTATATTTCTATTTTATGATCTATCATTGAAGGGTTTTATGTTTCAAAAGTTTCCAAGTTGTAAGAGTTTATTATAACAATTTCACCGCTTATCGGGATTATTTATGATTATGCATTCATTGATAAACATGTATAACCCATATTTCAAAAACACACAAAAAATTTCATCTCTTATGGTTATTAATGATTTATAAAGGTATTGGTATCATTTTTTCACTCATATTTACATAAGGTAATTATGAAATGTTTTTCAAAAAAATTTGATCTTATATCTCTCTTCAGCTGGATACCTATTTTATTCAAAAACCATATTAAAAAAAATAGTTTCAAAAAAGGTTTTTAAAATGATATTTTTATTTCATTTTAAAGGAAAAATGATTTCGGAATTTTTTAGGGTTTTTAAATATTATTTTATAATTTTTCAAATCTATATTCAAAGAAAAGTTTTTTTAAAAATGAGCAATGTTTTAAAAACCGTTTTTCAAAGAGGAAATGATATTTTTCTCACAAAATGTTTTAAAAATTACATCCTAATTTATTTTCCATATATATGAAATAAATTTGGGTTACTCATTACTTTCTTGTGAAATAAACGAGAGGTTCCATTCAAATTATTTTTATTAATTTATTGTGTTTTAATGTCATGATGTTTATAAAACTTGTTTGTATTTCAAGGGTTATTTGTTTGTGAAACCTGGTTCCCTTTCATGAGTTAAATGATTATGAATACACTTAATTTCATGAGATATGATTTGATGAAATGATTATGAAAATTTTCACTTTTTAACCGGTAATGAAAATTTGACATGTTAATTATACCAATTTCATTTCATGGGTTATGATGTGACTATTTGTGATCTTGTGGAACATATATGTATGATTTTATTATTGTAATGTCCCAACCCTAGAATCAAAAATATGGTGTTTAATTTACTAAAATTTCATGATTAAAACGAATCAAATCTAGATGGACCGATCAGTTTAGTAGTTTTGAATACCCATATTACATTCAAGAAATCCATTTTACATTGGGGATAGAAAATATTTCATAAAAAAAGTAAAATATAAACATCCTTGAAACGTATTAAAAGGATTCCTATACATAAACTAAGAAAATGAATCATAATAAGGGTGATCTCAAATACTCAATGAGCTCTGTAATGTGGAAGAAATAATGAATCGATATGAAAAATAAATATATAAATTTAAATAAATGAACACACTTTCTATTTAAATAACTTAATAAGGAATAATTAATATGGAAACGTAGATTAATAAATCTCATTTAATTGAATAAATAAACTAATAATTTAATCCATCTATGTGTTTTTTACAATAAAAATATTCTGAAAAATATGAACAGAAATAAAGGTAATGCTTATTTATTGGATATCATGTATCAGGGAGATGAACCACTACTATCAAGACCATTCCAAAGATGGTTTATGTTTATATGTAGAAAATCATCCATTGTTATTTCAAATAAATATCAGGGTTTTTTAACCAATTGATTTAATATCTTGATACTACCGATGCATCGAGGGTCTTATATTAACTTGTCTCCAACTCGTGTCTTTTATGTCCAAATCATTCTGCATATATTGAATAATCTTTTTAGTTAATAAACAATGTGCCTTATCAAAAAATATAAATATTTAATAAATAATATAGATTTATCAATAATTATTTATTTGATGATAAATAATGAAAAGGATTTTTTCTATTCATTAAAGAAAAAAAATTGAAATATGATAAAAGAATTCTTGAGGAAAATTATCTTTAAACATTAAAAAGTGTCCTATACCACTTACCACTTTGAAACATTTGGATCACAATACCCCTGAAAGAATAAAATTAAATGAAACTTATAATATCCTTAAAATTAGTATTTTAGTGATATAAAATATCAAAGGTCATTATATACCCCATGTAAAATAAACTAGGTGTATAACATTACAACATGCCTCAATGAAATGAAATTGAGACAAAATCCATTAACTGAAGTTTGTATGGTCACATGTGTCTTTATATTAATAAATAATAAACTTATGATAATGATTTAATTAATTTAGAAACAATTTTTAAGTTTACGATTACTTGTAATTTACTTATAACAATGTTTTATATAACTACTTAAACAATTAAGTTTATGTCAGATGTTTTGACCAAATTTGGTTCATATATTAAAAACAACATTGGTATGTCGATTGTGGTGAAATGGGTCTTTATATGAAAATATTGATAATAATTTTCATGAAATAATTATCAAATTTATACATAAAGTGTACTTTTAAAACCAATAATTAACTATGGTTATGAAAAATGAACCATCGTTATAATCATGCAGAATGTAGGATGTAGACACACACGATTAAAGTTCCAATTTTTCAATAATAATTTTAGAAACATGTTATGTAACATTATATCATTCCATAATTATAATTATATTATGACTACCATTTTATTTAATCATATTCATTTATATATATAATTATTTTTATGTAAAATTAATCGTATCGCATCGAGGAGGCGGTAGTCTCGACGTTCATGAACGGTGTTATCACTTTTTTAGTGTGTGAAAAGGGTAATAAAGAAAATGATATATTATATTTATAGATAGTTAATTATTTATATAATATCATAAATATTTAATTTAAGTCCCATATTTTTAATTAAATCCATTCTTAAAACATTCTATGTAATATGGGAATGTATCACATTTCTTTGAATAGGCGGTAGTCCACACGTTAACAAACGAAGTTATTGTATATACATAAAATGGAATGCATAAATTTGTTTGTAATATAAAAATTAAAGTCAAATATATAAGTAATAAATATAATATTTATAATATAGAAAAAATTAGTCTATAATAATTTCCAACTATGAAAGGTGGTAAAGGAACAAACAAACGACATCGTTTCACGAGGCTATAATTTTTCGTACATTAATGAAAATTTTGTTACCAAATTGATGGTAGTGTATGTAGGTGTAGGTAAAAACATTAACATAAAACATTAAAATATATTTTGGATACTAATGTTATAATATAATCAAGGAATAAGAATAATTTAATGCTTTTAGAAGGAAATAATACATAAAAGCATGTTGAAGATGTTACCTCTTTTTCTGGTAACTCGTTTTGGTTTGCACCAAGGGGTTTTTTGTTGGATTTATACCCAAATTGAGGACTCTAGGTTTAGGGGATGGATGTTGGGATATTGTTTTTGAGTATCTTGGATGACTAAAAGAGGCATAATAGGTGTGATTATAGGGAGGAGTGAATCTCTTTTTTAGAGTGGAGGAGTGGATTTATTTTAAATCCCAAAAGATAAATATTATTAAGAGGTATATCATACGTCATGTGCTTGAAAAATGTAAAAATACTATATTATATGGTAATTTTTGTCTAAAACACTCACACCATAGATAAATAAAATCATTTTTATCATGTTTTCTTAATTCATTAAGTTTCATTATTTTTATCAATTTAGTTTTTATTAACGTACCTAGTTTTCTAACATATGTTATTTAATAATAAAGACTAAATAAAAGATATATTTATTTTAAAATATATAAAAACTAATTATAAATATTATATCTAATTTTCAAAAGATAATCCCATGTATTTTGGATATTAATTTTAATACAAGCGCCTAGAGCGCCTAAAAACACTAATTTAAGTTAATTATAAAAGATCCTTTCATCCATGAATTGAAAATATGTTATATTTAATCACACATAAAAATATAATTTTATAATATATAATTTTAATTAATTTTGATTCATTTAATAAAATATCATTTATTGTAAAATAACATTAATTCCAAATTTAAAATTATTTATTTAATTTTTATTTAAAGCGATAAAAACAATATTGGAAATAAAATATATTATTTTTAAATATATTCAACATGATATATTCATTTAAAAATTAATATAACAGACTAATTCATTAAATTTACTTTCTTTTTATTTTTTTATCATCA
The DNA here is from genome assembly GCA_963277665.1 of Viscum album. Lineage (NCBI taxonomy): Eukaryota > Viridiplantae > Streptophyta > Magnoliopsida > Santalales > Viscaceae > Viscum > Viscum album. The sequence continues at coordinate 1,721,985,686 of OY728145.1, forward strand.
TTTATTATATTTAATTATTAAGTAAATAATCCCTACTTTAGCATTGGTTAAGAGTTTAATGTTTCTAATTAATCTCTAAAAATAAAATTTAAATTATCATTATGATAAAACATCATTTAAATTTAAAAATAATTTTTATATTATAAAATATGTAGCTTCTTCCATAATAAAATGCATTGCAAATGTTAAAGGTAGAGAAGGTTCATTTTTTTATTTCCCCTTACTTAACCTACTATATAGGTTTCATTGATATAATAGTATCCCAGTAACTCATAAAATCAGAAAAAGAAGGGAATAAGGTCAAAATATTGGCTGAAAATGGATTTTGGATAATTTTATAGGTCATTTTGACCTTATGTTTAAGGTTTAGTCCATTTTTATGCCCAATTTTACCATAATCACTATAATTTATTTTAATTAATTTCACTAATATTTTTTGTCGAAAACTATGATAATCTCATTAGACTATAAATATTATACTAATTACAACCATTTATAACTTTTTCCCCAAATTCAATTCATGAAAGTGGAAATTTTAAGATGAAATCTCGTCTCATAAATGTAGTGAGAAAGCAAGATTTTAATGTGAAAATGTTCAAAAATTACATTAATACGTTATATCTAAATTAAATAAAAAATGATTCTAATGAAATACATTGAATTTATATATATATATATATAATAATAATAATATAGATAATAATTCTATTTTTTACCTTTAAAAAAATTAAAATATAATTTAATAATAATTATTATTTATGAAAAAAATCAGTTTTCAGATAAAATGTAGTATTTTTCAATATTCATCAAAAAAATATCATAAGAATAAAAAACTAACCTTGAGATAATTTTTTACATTCAAAATTCAAAAATAAAGTCTATTTTTAAAATTATACATTATAAAAGTGTTAAATTTAGTTTTAAAATATGTTTTCCATTAAATGGTTCTAAAACATGGTCTTGCGTGCAATGCAAGTTAACTCAATGTTGTCTGTAGTGTATTATTAACAAGGTGTTGAAAATAAAGAAACCAATATAAAAAATTAATTTTGTTATAAATGAAAATATTATAATGCCATGGGGTGTTACAATTCTGATATGGGTGGGATTATTGTCTCCCTCCAATGCATTAAGTAGAGATTTATATCACATTAGATAATGATGGGAATCAAGTCAATGAGTTTAATCCACAATGGAATTTGGGTAAACCTTATCCTCTTTGGGGAGATGGGTAAAACTGATCCATTAGTGGAATATGGTGAAACTTGATCCATTATGGGAAGGTGGGGAAACCAGATCCCTTATAAGGGATGAAATATAATTGAGGACAATGGTGTGTCTCGCCCAAGATGCAGTACCCATGAATTTCCCTGATATGTTTTGGTAATGCACCATGGAGTATAAATAATGATAATATATGTTTATATTTCTTTAATAATTCCATGTCTTATTCCATTGTTATTCATTCTTGGATTATGATCTAGATTACATAATTATTTATATCTTATGAATTGAAAATATTCAATCCATGAGTCATATTTATGATCTTTTATATACATGGTGTGATATTTTAATGTTATTCTCATGTTCTTATAACCAAATTTTCATTATTATTATTACATATCTCATTTTTTTACCCTTACGAAGAATCTGAGCTCACCCCATTCTTATATTTTTTTCCCATGTTATGAAGAATTATTTTAAGTAGGGGTAGTAAAGGGGAAGATATTTATGAGAAATGTTGAAGATCATTCACCAAGTTATAATATTCTATTTCTATGATTCCAAAGACAGTAAACAATTGTATTCCTTAGGCATATATTTTTGTAATGTACTAAATATTCATTTAAAATGATGTAATATACATATATGTTAATCATGGGGCATTCTTTATAAACGTTGGTTTTAATTTACATGTGTTGTTTATATGACAAAAGTATGATACTTGAATTATAATATACATATATATATATTAATTTTAATTTTTTAAAATATGACAATGAAATGAAATTAGCATTAATGTGTATGTATGACCTACCATCTCCATGAAAAGTGCATTTCATTTATTATCTTCAGATATTATTGATTTTAAAAAATACATATATACTATATATATTATAATTATATCATGGTTTACATTTTAGATATTATGAAATTCTAATAGATGTAAGAAAAACAACATGTAATAAGTCTAAACATACTTGAAAAACTATGAAATTAACTATAAAGACAGGTAAATTTCAAGGAAATTTTTTTCTTAAATTCTTTGGGATTTTACGAGTACGCAGTTTCTGACGGAACCTTAATCTTATGCCTGGTGTGCCCATAATAATTTTCTGAAATTTAGCTCAGGTACATTCAGTGAAAGAACGAGCGGTTTTTACTATCTTTTGAACCGGTGCTCGGAATTGAAATCTGAGGGCACCGATGAACTCGCAGCGATGGTAATTTCTTATGGGGACCTTTACCGAAATTGTGTTTTCACAGGAGGAGAAGTTAAAAATTTGTCGTTTAAATGAGAAGTGAATAAAATTGTGGGAAAATTTTATTTTTTTTATCTTAAGTTGGTATATCCAACATGGGGGAGTTGGGATGGGACCCACAAGCTCCTAACTACCCATGTGAGGATAATTGTGAGGTGGGGCCCACACGAGCCCCAAATATTCACATTCCATAAACCCCTTAAACATCACATTAAACTCCTTTGTTTAATGTTGACACCCCCCCCCCTTTAATTTAATTGAGTAACTCTTCCTCTCCCCTCTATCCCTCATTAATTATTGCCAACACACATTTTAATTAATTTATTGAACTTCTTCAATTAAGTTAATTAAGTGTTTGAATTTTAAATTTTGAAAAGCAGGGAATTATTAAATAAAATAAAGAGAAGCCTTATTTTATTTTTGGTTGGCTTGTGGAGTTGAGATTTTGGGGAGAAAGCACATGAGTTTTAAAGAACGCTTCATCTCCTTTATTGAAGAACGCCAACTCTGTGATGAAGAACATCGACTCGGCGACCGCAATTCTTCATCCTATTCTTATCTTAGTGAAAAAAGTGGAGACGTCACTTCCTCAGGTGCACACTGACGATGATAGAAACAACACCGTCATTCACGACGCTTTTCAACCGTGAACTTCTTTTTGAGGTAGGGGTGTGTTTTGATTTGATCAATGATTGAATCTTCTATCCTTCTTGTTTTTTTCTCTTTAACCACCTGCTACAAAACTAATACGGAGAGACCGGTCCAAACTAACATGGTCTGAATCCTCAACCAATATTGTGATTGTTGTTTGTTCTTCATGTTCTTCATGGGTGATGAAAAACGGATTGTTACGAGTTCTTTAAGTGACGCATCAGTCCCAAAATTGAAGACTCAACATCACAGAAAACCTAGAGGAGGTGTGACGATGATAGAGGGTGACGGTTCATACTAGAATGGGATGGACTATTCCCCGACCATTCTTTGAGCGGGAATTCAAAACGTGTTTTTGGAGCCTATTGGAAGAGCGAAAACACCAGATTCAACTTCGGGACAGCGGGGCGACCTTGAGTCTGATGTTTCGTGACGAATGAACCATTGGAATGAAGAACTGGCATTAAGGGAGGTGCACTGTCCTGAGGCGTCGTTTCTGGAAAATTGTAGACTACACGACGTGAACTCCTGGAGAACACGCCGTGTAGTGCGGGCATTCTGCGGCTAGGGTTTCGGAAGTCAGACGACTAACATGTGACGTGTGACCTCTGTCACACAGCGTGTACTTGCTACCCAGCAAGGAGGTAGAGGCTACGCGAGACTCGGCAAGTAAACCGGGGATACACGGACATGGTGTGAAGTACACATGCATGTACACTATCACACAGCCAGACATGGCCAGTGGTACGGCTAACCCGTGTACCAATTACACATGTTTGAGAACACGGGTTGAGGTCGTGTATGGGCACATGGCCAGCGTACACGGAGCCAACCCCAGATGTTTATACATGGCATGTAAACATACCACACGCCGTGTACATACTCTTTTTACACAAACAACCCTTCGACATGGGCTATGGTACATGGAGAGTACCCGGGGTCTGAAGACACGACGTGTAACCATACAACACACCGTGTACTTACTTTTTACACAAACAACCCTTCAACACGGTCTGTGGTACACAAACAGTATCTGGTGTAACAGCCCGAGATTTTATGAAAAATATTCTTTTTAATTTCACTAATGTGTTGTGTTGTACGCAACACAAAAAGGAGCTTGCACAACACGCATCCTTGACTTGCCTTTCATTACACGCAATCGCAACCTTCCTCGATAGCGTGTGTAGTACGTAATACTGAGTTTCACGAAACAACGATATGCTATTAAAATATTATTAAAACTAGCCTTTATGAATAGTAATAACCACTTTTTAAATTTTAGAAAATTTATCTCTCAAAATGGACTTTATTTTTGGATTCGGAGTATCGAATTTACCCTAAGATGAAATTTTGGTACTTTTCGGATAACTTTCATATTCTGATGAATAGTGAAAATTACTAAATTATAATTAAAAACAACTTTTTTTTATCGAAATAATTAATAGTGATAAATTATTAATTTTAGTGGTTTTAAAGTATATTTAGAATATATTTTTACAATTTAATACAATGTTGGTCATTGGATGTAATTTCACATTTAAACTAGACATAAACAAGTGTCAATCTTTTGATAAATATTGTTTCTTAAAAACACGCTATTTGTTTTAACAGCGGGATTTAATTATAAAATTAATTAATGCATCTTTTATGTAATGAATTTGGTAAAATAGACTTCATTTTTGAATTCAGAATATGAAATATAGCTTGGGATGAAATTTTGGCACTGTTCTGAAAAACATCAATTTTTGATGAATAGTGAAACTACTAAGTGGTAGTTAAAAAACTGAATTTTTCATAAAACGTAATTTTACCTCTTCTGTGAATGAAATTTCAAAAATCCGAGAGACACGGTTGATGTCAGTAAGTAAAATGTGGTTCAATGAGATGAAAATAATTTTTGGTGAATAGTAACTTTTTACTTTTTTTTACCGCGGTTAATAGTAAATAGGGTAACTAAGGGTAAATATGATATTAATATTACCCTAACACATGTCCTAATTCTGTTGGACAAGTGTAATTCGACCAAAAACAAACTTAGGAATAAAATATGACCATTTAGGCCCACTTGGATTAGATTAGGACATTTATTATTAATTTATTTAAAGAAGGGTTAAAATAGTTAAAATCAAAGTTTATTAAGTAAATAATTTTTAATATGGGTTTATACATAAGATAAATTCGATTGTAAATATTCATTAGAAAGCTAAAAAGATTTCCTACATGATGGTATTTTATTTGTAATTTTTCGACATCAAATAATATAATTTATTTATGACACAAAGATGATGCAGTAATTATCTTATTAATGAAATACTGACATAATTGATAATATAAATACCAAAATAAATGTAATTTAAGACTTTTTATGAATTCCACTAATTTTCTAGGTTACTATGATATATTAGTGTTGATTTAATCAACTTGGTTTGAACATATAATTCTGTTATCACTTTCACAAAAATCATATATCAAATAGTGTCAAAATTGACACAAAATAGTTTTTAAATCATATATTATATTATTAATTGTTATTTTATTCCTAAAAATCTAAGGTTCGGCCAAATGACTAGTATAAGGATATATATATTAATAATAAACAATTTGGGGTTCGTTTGGCATGTTATAGTAAGTGTATTAACCATATAGTGAAAGAAAACAAAAAGACACGGTAAAAGTTAAATTAATTAACTTAGAGTTAAATCTAATTGATAAGGTTAAAATAATACCCTAAACATGTCTAAATCCTATTGGTTGATAGTATTTCGACCCATACCCACCTTATCTTTGAAATAAGACCCTTTGGAACCATTATAAACCGATTTTGACTTTAATATAAAATAATATTTTGAGATATTCCTAAGGTGCCCCTCTCCTCCCTTATAAAAGGGCACCTCCTCCCCCTCCTCCTCACACCAAATTGAGCACTCAAGCTCGGCCAACCCCTGCCATTTTCTCCTCTCCACTTCCCTAGAATAATCCTAGAGGTTCTGGTCTTCTCCAAAGACCAATCTTAGTTCCTTAAGTGGAGGATTCAAAGAGGCGTTCCAAAGAAGAGGTAATATCCATTACGGATCTTTTCAATTTCTTTCTTCTTCAACTTCTTCTTCTTTAGTTGTTTCATGATAAAGTAATAACATCAGTATTACTTACATACTGATATGTTATTATAAATATGAAACAACCCTAATTCACCTTCTATCCATCCTACGGAAAAATGAAATCACCGCGCGTGCGTACGTACGGAATACCGTCTCCACGCCATGGTGTAATCTATTTTCCACCATCACTTTACAAGGATGGGTATAATGGTGTAATGAGTAACTATATATGATTATTATGAATTAATATTGATACTGAAATAATATATATATATACTCCAATACAATTCCACGATCATAGGAACGATATCATCACTCGTGCATACGTACGGAATACCGTCTCCACGATGTGATGCGACTCGTTCTACATGATCTTCATTTCATAATGATTATATAAATGAATTGAATGAATGAATATGGTATATACTACACTAATACCATTCTGGAAATGAATTATCTATAACCTAAAGATAAGAATAAGAATTTATTCGACAAAACACGCATAAGAACAAAAAGTTATAAAGACCCGAGTAACAGGTAACAATGAAATATTACTAACAAAGAAGCTAATAATATGACCATATATGATCTCATATCAATATGTATGATTCTGGAATAAGTCAATAACATTATTTAAACCATTATACAGGAGCTTCGGACACGTACAAAGCAAATCGGACCTAAGGTAAGGGAAAATACCACAATCTCATTTTTATCCGAGATTGTTTATTCGTAAGTATTTGCTGGGGTGTATTTTATCATCCACATCAATGTTCCCTCAATATGTAATATTGTTTCCATCCACTTACAATAGTTTAAATCCAATTTTACCCTTCGGTGAGTTTTTAGTAAAGAATATGAAAGGAATCTTTTGTCGTTTTTTTGTACGAGGTACTTTTTGACTTTTCCGACAAAGGTACGAAGAATGTTTTTTTTAACTTATACGGCATGTATGGATTTTTAAAACATTATTTCCAAGAAGATTCCTTTACAAGTTTTCAAGTTTATTTTTAATCAACTTCTTTTATTTTAAAGTTGTATGACATGTTATGAAAGGAAAAATGTTTTTGAAGAAGAAAGGATATTTTCCTCAAGAATGGAGTTCAAGTGTTTTATCAAAATTATTTTCCATCTAAGATAATAAAGGGTTCTGTTTTTATCCCTATTATTAAATTGATTTGTTCATGTTGTGATGGAATTATTTTTATGAATTCCTTTATCTTATATGAATTGATTTATTATGTCATGATGTTTCAAGAATCCCATTTTTGTTACATGTGTTATGCGATGATGTATGTTTTATGATTATGTGGCACACATAAGAAAGGATTCATTATAAGATGGGTGGGACCTATATCTCCCTCCAATGCATTGGGTAAAGATTTTATATCTCATGAGATAGACATGGCTGGAACGGAAGGTTATTTCGGTTCAGTGATACAGGACTGAAACGAGGAGTGAACTCGGTTCAGAAAGGGACTTTGTCTACTAAGATAGTCTTGGCAATGAGTCATGACTAACAAGAAATGATTTTCCATGATTATGTGTGCATGCCACAAAGTTTCAAGTTTTATGGGGATCTCATTTTCACTTCTATGATTTGTTCCATGTTAAGATATTATGATCTCTTTTGCAGGTTATGATTTTCAAAAAGATATGATATGATTTTTATTTCCTTTATTTTCCCTTGCTGAGCATTTGAGCTCACCCTTTTATGTTTTCTTTTCCCCAGGATATAAAGAAAGGGGTTTAGGTAAAAAAAAGGAAGATCATTATGGGAGATGTTGAAGATCTTTCACCACGATTATAAGATTATATTCCGAGTTTCCAAAGACACTAAACTATTACGATCCTTGTGTGTGTGTTTTTGTTATGTACTAAGTATTCCGCAAAAGTAATGTAATGTCAATGTAAGTCAAGATTCAGGTCTCTACAGTTGGTATCAGGGGAAAGGTTTAGTCAACCTTTGGAAACTAGGATGCGAAAACGTTAGTGAGATCCCTAGAGATATTTCTAAGGTATGTATAGGGATGTCCCTAAGGATAAGTATATGTATAGGATATAGTACTAGAACTACGGTAACGATCTTAGAATTTAACCTAAGATGTTAGATATTGAGGGTGCTCCCCCTTTACTATGTTGTCTTCCCTAGCATGATTTCGCCTCTCACAAAATTCTTTTTGTGTTTTAGTTAATGGAGGGAACCAGAAGGAATTCGGTTAACGTTGAATCCAATGGACAAATTGGTGACTATGAGCAACAAAATTGTGTAATGCCTAGAGATAAAGATGTTGTGATTATGCCGAATCAGTCATCACGATATATGATTAACAAGGTGAAATTTAGTGGTATGCCTAATTCATCAAAGAAGAGGAAGATAGACTATTATGCATGTTCGCATGCTGAGGAGCATAAAGAAAGGAAGATTGAGATTTCTAAAGAAGGGAAGAAGAACCTTGAGGAATACCTTAAATGGAGGGACCGATGTTATCTGTGTGGAGAAAAGGGTCATAGAGTGACAGACTGTTTTGGAGTTCAATGTCTTATTTGTGGAAAACATGGGCATTACCCAACTCAATGCCCTGACCTAAAAAGTTACTTCTAAATCAATGAAGGACTTCTTCCAGGACAATCATTGAAGTGGATGGACTGAAGTGTTTATGTATTGGTATTCAGGAATAATGTTGTTGAGGTACTTTTATGGTGTATTGAAATATTTATGTATTGGTCTATTGTGGTTTTCAATAATTTTAAGGTACCAGTAACCATGAAAAGTGATTCAAATATTTTGGAAAGTAGATAATATGCCCATAATGAAGGGACACTACTGGAAAAACGGCCTATACCCACGGTTCAAAACCGTGGGTATATCCCCCAAAACCGTGGGTATAGCCTATACCCACGGTTTTGGGAACCGTGGGCTGGAATGCCGTCGGTATAGGTCCCCAGCCTATACCCACGGTTTTGGAAAACCGTGGGTATAGGTGTCCTGCCACCGTGTCACCGAAACTTAGACAATTTCCACGGTTTCAACGACCTATACCCACGGTTTCAAAACCGTGGGTATAGGTCCTAAAAAAAATGCAGGCGCCGAGTTTCGATCCCGCAACCTCTTCGCTGTAAACACGGCGTCTAACCACTACCCTAACTTCACATATATGTATATATATATATATTTAGTTAAATATAGTTATAAAAACCGTGGGTATAGAGGGAAGAACTGTGGGTATAGGGTTCCCGCCAAAAAAAAATTCCTTCCCGCGGAAAAAAAAATTTCCCGCGGACACAAAATTGACCTATACCTACGGTTTTTCATAACCGTGGGTATAGGTATTTTATCCCAGACCTATCCCCACGGTTTTCCCCAAAACCGTGGGGATAGACCCCCCCCCCTATACCCACGGTTTTGGGAAACCGTGGGTATAGGTGACTTTTCAGGACCTATCCCCACGGTTTCCCAAAACCGTGGGGATAGAGCCCCCTATACCCACGGGTTTGGCAAACCGTGGGTATAGGTCATGAAAATTCACCTATACCCACGGTTTTCCAAAACCGTGGGTATAGGGGGGGTCTATCCCCACGGTTTTGGTGAAACCCGTGGGGATAGGTACATTTTCCAGTAGTGGGATAAAGAGAAAATGAAATGTTTGACAGTATTCATGAGCTCATGATTGATATAAGGAATAAGTGATATCATGGTTTGAGTATATAGAATTTTGAGGATTTTGGTATGTGGAAAGTGTTAACTTTTAACTGCATACATGTTTTCACTAAGGTATTCAAGAGAATACACGATTAAGGACTTTGAATGTTTGGAATGTGACCAACAAGACATATCTTATGATATGTGGGGATCAACGACAGTATTAAATCTCTGGTAATCGTTGTCACTATATTATGAGAGTGGATTGCAGTATTATGTATAAGCCTAAAGATTAGACTGGATTATGTTGGACATAAGTTAGTATTGTTTAAGGATAGAAGATTTTCGATATTATTGATGGGATGTTATAGTAACGTAGTTTTCGAAAAAGGACAACCTGCAGGACGGGCGACATCCCATCGCTTCGGACAAGGCTGTAGGAATCGAACCCACAACCGAAGTGCGACTGGCCTTTATCGCCTACCACTGACCTACAGGAAGTCCCTGTTTAGTAGAAACTAGTGTTATTATATTAAGCAGTATGATATATGAAGTATAAGCCCATTTTAGGAACCATATATGATTAATCCCACTATAGATCGACTTATATATATAAATTTTGCTAACCTTTTGAGAAAGATGGAATGACCCGTCATTCTATCACATGATCTGCTAACACTTCACGAATAACAAATTCAACTTCATTTATTTAAGAGATGAAGTGGAAATTGTTAAAGGCACGAACAACAGTAAGATTGTACCAAAATAAAGTAAGTATTTATTCTAATTCAAATTCTTTAACTTTAGGGAAATGATCTTGAAAACCAAAAATGTTGTCCTAGTTCTCTTATACCTGATGAATCAGATGGTACCTTAGATCATCACAAATTTATGGATTTGTGATTACTGGCTTTTCCATAGCCATGTTCTCTACCACTCTCCATCAGAACATTATGGTTAGATTTCTCTTCCATATCCATATTTTCACCTATGTGGAAACCCAGTGATTAGTTTATTTGGGTAATCGTTACATTTCATAATTTAGTTTTTAAAGCCAAGTTTTGGTATTCCTTTTTACGATGAGGGTTTCTATTAAAGAAACTTTCGAATAGTAAACCATTTATAACCCCGACGAATTTCGAGGGCGAAATTCATTTTAAGGGGGGTAGAATGTAACAGCCCGAGATTTTATGAAAAATATTCTTTTTAATTTCACTAATGTCTTGTGTTGTACGCAACACAAAAAGGAGCTTGCACAACACGCATCCTTGACTTGCCTTGCATTACACGCAATCGCAACCTTCCTCGATAGCGTGTGTAGTACGTAATACTGAGTTTCACGAAACAACGATATGCTATTAAAATATTATTAAAACTAGCCGTTATGAATAGTAATAACCACTTTTTAAATTTTAGAAAATTTATCTCTCAAAATGGACTTTATTTTTGGATTCGGAGTATCGAATTTAGCCTAAGATGAAATTTTGGTACTTTTCGGATAACTTTCATATTCTGATGAATAGTGAAAATTACTAAATTATAATTAAAAACAACTTTTTTTATCAAAATAATTAATAGTGATAAATTATTAATTTTAGTGGTTTTAAAGTATATTTAGAATATATTTTTACAATTTAATACAATGTTGGTCATTGGATGTAATTTCACATTTAAACTAGACATAAACAAGTGTCAATCTTTTGATAGATATTGTTTCTTAAAAACACGCTATTTGTTTTAACAGTGGGATTTAATTATAAAATTAATTAATGCAACTTTTATGTAATGAATTTGGTAAAATAGACTTCATTTTTGAATTCGGAATATGAAATATAGCTTGGGATGAAATTTTGGCACTGTTCTGAAAAACATCAATTTTTGATGAATAGTGAAACTACTAAGTGGTAGTTAAAAAACTGGATTTTTCATAAAACTTAATTTTACCGCTTCTGTGAATGAAATTTAAAAAATCTGAGAGACACGGTTGATTTCAGTAAGTAAAATGTGGTTCAATGAGATGAAAATAATTTTTGGTGAATAGTAACTTTTTACTTTTTTTTACCGCGGTTAATAGTAAATAGGGTAACTAAGGGTAAATATGATATTAATATTACCCTAACACATGTCCTAATTCTATTGGACAAGTGTAATTCGACCAAAAACAAACTTAGGAATAAAATATGACCATTTAGGCCCACTTGGATTAGATTAGGACATTTATTATTAATTTATTTAAAGAAGGGTTAAAATATTTAAAATCAAAGTTTAATAAGTAAATCATTTTTAATATGAGGTTATACATAAGATAAATTCGATTTTAAATATTCATTAGAAAGCTAAAACGATTTCATACATGATGGTATTTTATTTGTAATTTTTAGACAACAAATAATATAATTTATTTATGACACAAAGATGATGCAGTAATCATCTTATTAATGAAATATTGACATAATTGATAATATAAATACCAAAATAAATGTAATTTAAGACTTTTTATGAATTTCACTAATTTTCTAGGTTACTATGATATATTAGTGTTGATTTAATCAACTTGGTTCGAACATATAATTCTGTTATGACTTTCACAAAAATCATATATCAAATAGTGTCAAAATTGACACAAAATAGTTTTTAAATCAAATATTATATTATTAATTGTTATTTTATTCCTAAAAATATAAGGTTCGGCCAAATGACTTGGATAAGGATATATATATTAATAATAAACAATTTGGGGTTCGTTTGGCATGTTATAGTAAGTGTATTGACCATATAGTGAAAGAAAACAAAAAGACACGGTAAAAGTTAAATTAATTAACTTAGAGTTAAATCTAATTGATAAGGTTAAAATAATACCCTAAACTTGTCTAAATCCTATTGGTTGATTGGATTTAGACCCATCCCCACCTTATCTTCGAAATAAGACCCTTTGGAACCATTATAAACCGATTTTGACTTTAATATAAAATAATATTTTGAGATATTCCTAAGGTGCCCCTCTCCTCCCTTATAAAAGGGCATCTCCTCCCCCTCCTCCTCACACCAAATTGAGCACTCAAGCTCGGCCAAACCCTGCCATTTTCTCCTCTCCACTTCCCTAGAATAATCCTAGAGGTCCTGGTCTTCTCCAAAGACCAATCTTAGTTCCTTAAGTGGAGGATTCAAAGAGGCGTTCCAAAGAAGAGGTAATATCCATTACCGATCTTTTCAATTTCTTTCTTCTTCAACTTCTTCTTCTTTAGTTGTTTCATGATAAAGTAATAACATCAGTATTACTTACATACTGATATGTTATTATAAATATGAAACAACCGTAATTCACCTTCTATCCATCCTACGGAAAATTCAAATCACCGCGCGTGCGTACGTACGGAATACCGTCTCCACGCCGTGGTGTAATCTTTTTTCCACCATCACTTTACAAGGATGGGTGTAATGGTGTAATGAGTAACTATATATGATTATTATGAAGTAATATTGATACTGAAATAATATATATATACTCCAAAACAATTCCACGATCATAGGAACGATATCATCACTCGTGCGTACGTACGGAATACCGTCTCCACGATGTGATGCGACTCGTTCTACATGATCTTCATTTCATAATGATTATATAAATGAATTGAATGAATGAATATGGTATATACTACACTAATACCATTCTGGAAATGAATTATATATAACCTAAAGATAAGAATAAGAATTTATTCGACAAAACACGCATAAGAACAAAAAGTTATAAAGACCCGAGTAACAGGTAACAATGAAATATTACTAACAAGAAGCTAATAATATGACCATATATTATCTCATATCAATATGTATGATTCTGGAATAAGTCAATAAAATTATTTAAACCATTATACAGGAGCTTCGGACATGTACAAAGCAAATCGGACCTAAGGTAAGGTAAAATACCACAATCTCATTTTTATCCGAGATTGTTTATTCGTAAGTATTTGCTGGGGTGTATTTTATCATCCACATCCATGTTCCCTCAATATGTAATATTGTTTCCATCCAATTACAATAGTTTAAATCCAATTTTACCCTTCGGTGAGTTTTTAGTAAAGAATATGAAAGGAATCTTTTGTCGTTTTTTTGTACGAGGTACTTTTTGACTTTTCCGACAAAGGTACGAAAAATGTTTTTTTTAACTTATACGGCATGTATGGATTTTTAAAACATTATTTCCAAGAATATTCCTTTACAAGTTTTCAAGTTTATTTTTAATCAACTTCTTTTATTTTAAAGTTGTATGACATGTTATGAAAGGAAAAATGTTTTTGAAGAAGAAAGGATATTTTCCTCAAGAATGGAGTTCAAGTGTTTTATCAAAATTATTTTCCATCTAAGATAATAAAGGGTTATGTTTTTATCCCTATTATTAAATTGATATGTTCATGTTGTGATGGAATTATTTTTATGAATTCCTTTATCTTATATGAATTGATTTATGATGTCATGATGTTTCAAGAATCCCATTTTTGTTACATGTGTTATGCGATGATGTATGTTTTATGATTATGTGGCACACATAAGAAAGGATTCATTATAAGATGGGTGGGACCTATATCTCCCTCCAATGCATTGGGTAAAGATTTTATATCTCATGAGATAGACATGGCTGGAACGGAAGGTTATTTCGGTTCAGTGATACAGGACTGAAACGAGGAGTGAACTCGGTTCAGAAAGGGACTTTGTCCACTAAGATAGTCTTGGCAATGAGTCATGACTAACAAGAAATGATTTTCCATGATTATGTGTGCATGCCACAAAGTTTCAAGTTTTATGGGGATCTCATTTTCACTTCTATGATTTGTTCCATGTTAAGATATTATGATCTCTTTTGCAGGTTATGATTTTCAAAAAGATATGATATGATTTTTATTTCCTTTATTTGCCCTTGCTGAGCATTTGAGCTCACCCTTTTATGTTTTCTTTTCCCCAGGATATAAAGAAAGGGGTTTAGGAAAAAAAAGGAAGATCTTTATGGGAGATGTTGAAGATCTTTCACCACGATTATAAGATTATATTCCGAGTTTCCAAAGACACTAAACTATTACGATCCTTGTGTGTGTGTTTTTGTTATGTACTAAGTATTCCGCAAAAGTAATGTAATGTCAATGTAAGTCAAGATTCGGGTCTCTACATCTGGGGTCTGAAGACATAGCGTGTAACCATACAACACACCTTATACTTACATTTTACACGAACAACCCTTCTACAAAGGCCGTGGTACACGGGCAATACCCAAGGTCTGAACACACGATGTGTAACCATACTAACACACAATGTACTTTTTGGAAAATGGCTTGGTTATCTTATAGTCAGTGTCTTGGACATGTTTTGTTTGGTTTAACCCCCTATGACGAGGCGGACCTTCGGGATATATCAACTCTGGACTTCGTTATAGTTGATGTAACGACCTCCCTTTACTCGTGGAGTGGACCCTCCTGGAATCGAGTACGCTCTGTGCAGAAACCCTAGAGCTAGCTGTGACTGCGACGACTACCGTGCCGGGATCCTCCGTGGGTTCAACGATGAAGATGATTGCACTTGGATCCTACGTGGGTTCGGCAGCGAGGATGACTGTACTTGGATCCTTTGTGGGTTCGACAGCGATGACGACTGTACATGGATCCTACGTGAGTTCAGTAGTGATGGTTTCTGTACTTGGATCCTACGTGGGTTTGTCAGCGATGACTATTGTACTTGGATCCTACGTGGGTTCGGAATAGGAGATGATTCAGAGGCAATATCTAATCATCTCTACCCCTCTTCACGAGAAGTATACCAGCGTGAGCAGAGTCTTGATTTTCAATCATTATCATTGATGGGATTGAGTTACCTTCCTTTGTGGACTAGGTTGTACTTGGACTCGTGCAATTGAGCTAAACTGGATTTGATGAATTAGGTATATGTATGGGTATATACCTAAGTACAGTTGGTTGATACTTCATGTTTGTATCGTTCCTTTGTGGTTTACCCTTTGTGAATTTTGAGAGACCTTCGGGGGTATCGGGGTCACTACTGAGTATCGTATACTCACCCCTGTATGGGCTATGCCCGCACTATGTTGTGTTGGATATAAAAGACATACAACACTGATCGAGGTGGAGGCTTGTGGATTTGGATGGTACCCGGAGGTGGACAACATGGCGGGACATACACGGAGCGGACGACCGGACTCGAGGAGCCAAGGAGAATATCTATACCCACCCTTCAGGTGGGATTTTTGAAGGACAACTCGGTGTTGCTGCCTTAATTTCCTATTTTTGTACTTTCCTTTTAGTTGTATTGTACTTTCAGTTGGGTTTTTATACTGGCTCATTTACTTTTCATCACTTACTTTGTACCCAGTTTTACTTAGTGCTTACTTCACCTGCGTACTATATTCTATTTGTTTACTTTTATAAAGGCAATGCCTTCCCTTTTTCTGGGATTTACGCCTTTGGTGATAGTCACCAGCCCCTGGCCCATGGAAGGTGAGCTTGGGGTAGTCACGACATGGGCCCCAAGGTTGGGTCGTGACAAATTGGTATCAGAGGAGTCAGTTCTACCGCAGAACTCAGGACTCTGATAATTTCTTCTCTGTGAAGCAATAATGTTTAGAGTACAGAGTGTGGTTATCAGTCCAGGGAGTCCGGTGTTGGTGCAGCGGCCAATGTATCCATACACCAGGACCATTACTACTGATTTCCGACTCAGTGCACGAAAACATTGATTGCATTTGTTTTTAAAAAAAAATTCTTAGTGATTACGTTGTGTCAGCTCACCAGGTATACAATATTAACTATGGAGCAACTCTTTATTTTTAGGATGGCCCCATGACGGCAGCCAGTTAGGGTTCCCAGTTACGTGCGAGATGACAACCCACCGACCGATGAGGCCTCGGTACAATGTCTCATTACAGCGGAGGCACCAGCAGTACCTCTACCCACTAGGACACCGATGCCACATTCCCTAGTAGCAGAGAGTGCACACCGCCTAAGTGCACTGCATGATTTTTAGCGACAGAGGCCGCCCAAGTTCCGTAGAGAGACGGACCCTCAGGCAGCCGATTATTGGCTGGAGGCTATCATCTGAGTCTTTAGATTGGTAGGGACACTAGTAGATCTTATGGTGATCCTTGTGGCGAGTCTCCTGCACACAGCAGCAGGTAGATTGTGGAGCCTGATTCTCCAGGTGCACGACGAGACATCTCTACATTGGACGGACTTCGTGAGTCTCTTCTTCTCAGAGTTCATTCCAGCCATCCTCCATGCGGTGCGCATCCAGGAGTTACTACAGCTGCGGTAGGGTAGCATGAAAGTAGCCCATTACTCGGTGTGGTTTACCGACCACTCGCGCTACTCCACGAAAATGGTATGGGACCCATTATTATGGGACTGGACATTTGAGCAGAGACTGAGGCATGAGATCAGGGATTCTATGATCTCCCTCAGAATTCTGACGCAGGGAAGAGTACTGAAGCGAGCCCTTCATGTGGAGAGCTTCCTTGCTGAGCCTACGCCAGCAGCGAGGCCTACAACAAGGAGACATGTAGCAGAGTCTTCTACAGCTGACAGTAGACAGATGTTGCAGTGGTTCAAGCGGTCCAGGCTATCAGGTGGACGACCTCAGGATACTTGTTCGAAGGTGTAGGGAACACGCAGTTGAGACAGTCATATGAGAGGTAGGCAGTGCAATGCATGCGTTGGGTAGGGCCACATGACTCGTGACTGCCCGACCTGCCATGCATAGGAGAAACAAAAGGATGAGGGACCACCCAGGTAGAGGCAGAGGATCGACTGTGTCGGTCTGCTGGGAGCTTCCAGACGAGGCAGATGTGCTAGCTGAGCAGCATGTGGTGGACGATGCTTCGAGGTTCTTCCACCACCACCACCAGAAGGACCACCCTGACCACAGGGAGCTGGCAGACAAGGGCAGGCTCAGCTCCAGGCAGTCGAGTCCTACAACCACGGCGCAGCTGAGATGATTCGAGGTAGTATCTGTGTCTACTCCACCCTTATTGCATTTTCTATATACACATGAGCGAGTCATTATTTCATTTCCACTACCATTGTTCAGAGCTTGGAGATTCCGACAGAGCTGTTGGCTCGATCTTTATGGCTAGAGATTCTTACGAGGGCAGACTTGATGATTACACATTGGTGCCGTAAGTGTGCTCTTACTCTAGGAGGTGAGATCTTCGGCTTGGATCTTCTTGTAGTGGCATCGAGGCCTTACGACATCATCTTGGGAAAAGATTGGTTATCTACAGTCCATACTCTGATTGACTGTATTAGGAGCAAACTGCGGTGTGTCAGCATAGATGGGATCAGGTTCACCTTCACCAGCGAGAAGGGAGCCTTTGCAGCATAGGATGGACTTACGTTGAGGAGAGGGCAGCTGATCACACATCAGTTCGCTAGTCTCATCCTCGGAGCGGTTGATGTGTGGAGTCTGAGTTTTCCTGTTGTTGTGGATCAGTATGTGGATGTTTTTCCTGAAGATGTTCTAGGACTACCTCCCTGCAGAGAGGTAAAATTTTTTATTGACATGTACCATAAGAAAACACCAATATCTACACCAGTATATCGGATGTCTCCCGCTGATCTTCATCAGCTGCGGGTACAGCTGGAGGACTTGCAGGGCATGGGATTCATCCGACCCAGTGTTTCACCTTGGGCTTCCCCAATTTTATTTTCCCAGAAGGCGGATGGGAGTTTACGACTATGTTTCGACTACCGTTGCCTAAAATAGGTGACCGTAAAGAACAAGTATCCACTCCCGAGGATTGACGACCTCTTTGATATGCTCAAGGGAGCATGATGGTTCTCCAAGATAGACCTCAGGTCAGGCTATCATCAACTCAGATTTCGAGACAAGGATGTGTAGAAGATGGCCTTCAGGTGCCGGTATGGCCACTATGAGTTCTTGGTTATGCCTTTCGGTGTAACCAATGCACCAGCAGTGTTCATGAGTCTCATAAACAGGATCATCCTGCCATAGCTCGATCGTTTTGTTGTAGTCTTCATCGATGACATACTGATTCATTTGAATATAGAGGAGGAGCACGCCTACCACTTACAGGTTGTACTGGACACACTCCGATAGAACCATCTTTATGGTAAGCTCTCGAAGTTCCAATTCTGGATTCGAGAGGTACACTTCTTTGGGAACGTCATCTCTGAGGTGGGAGTTGTGGGGGATCCTGTGAATATTGAGGCAGTAATTTCTTGGGAGCCACCCAGGAGCGTGATCGAGGTGCATAGTTTCCTAGGTCTGGCTGGATACTATCAGAGATTTGTGCCAGACTTCTCCAGGGTTGAATCACTACTTTTAACTTTGAATAAGAATGGGAAACCCTACATGTGGTCAGATAGATGTCAGTAGAGCTTCTAGGAGCTGAGACAGAGATTGACCAGTGAACCCATCTTGAGGCTACCAAATGAGGGCGTAGGGTACGTAGTTTACTACGATGCATTAGGGACCAGACTCGGGTGTGTCCTGATGTAGGATCAGGTAGTGACCGCTTATGGTTCACGACAGTTGAGGGAGCATGAGCAGAACTACGCTACCCATGACATGGAGTTAGCAGTAGTGGTCTTTACATTGAAGATGTGGTGGCACTATCTGATGGGAGAGCGCTTGACAGTCTACTCTGACCAATAGAGTCCCAGGTACATCTTCTCACAAATGGACCTGAACCTGATACAGTGGTGATGGCTCGAGTTCCTCCAGGACTATGACTTTGAGATAGTCTATACCCCTGAAAAGGGGAACGTAGTAGATGATTCTCTCAGCAAAAGATCATGAATTCAGCTACTTGGAGAGGCGACAAGGTAGTTAGCCACTTTGCAGATATCCTTCGTGGATATAGATGGATCGGCCTTTCTACAGTCACTCAAAGTCACTCCTCCATTACTTCAGTGGGTCAGAGAGGCACATCGTGGGGATGTTGATTGTGAGATACGACGTGCACAGATATCCACATGATAAAAACCAGATGGACTTTTTGTAGGAGTAGAGCACGTAATCCTCTTCAGGGGACGTACCATGGTACCAGTTTCATTACAAGAGGAGGTGATGAGGGATTTTCACACTTCCCCTTTGGCAGTACATCCAGGAGTAGTGAAGATGTACCAGGATCTCAGACGACAGAACTGGTGGCTGGGTATGAAGAAGGTTTTCGTAGAGTTCATTTCACGATGCCTCACCTTCTAGCAGGTGAAGGCAGAGCACCAGGTTTTGGTAGGCTTAGTAAATCCCTTAGAGGTCCCGAAGTGGAAGTGGGATGGGATATCCATGGATTTTGTGATGGGTCTCCCACGTAATTCTAGAGGACATGACTCCATCTAGGTGATTTTTGTCTAACTAACCAAGTCGGCCCACTTCCTACCTATCAGAGAGTAGGGCTCAGTGGAGATCTTGGGACGCCTTTACGTTCAGGAGATCATACGACATCATGGTGTGCCATCATATATCGTCTCTGATTGAGATGCTCGCTTTACTTCCCAGCTTTGGAAGGGGTTACAGGAGGCATTTGGGACACAGATACTCCTGATCACCACCTTTCATCCTCAGACGGACGGCCAGATGGAGAAGACCATTCAGACTCTCGAGGACCTACTCCGTGCATGTGTCCTCGACTTTGGTCACAGCTGGGAGGATTATCTACCCTTGGTGGACTTTGCGTACAACAATAGCTACCACTCCACCATCGGGATGGCACCATACGAGGCACTGTATGGCCGACCATGTAGATCACCTCTCTGCTGGACTGACCCTGGGGAGTCAGCACTCGTAGGACCAGAGATGGTTCAGGGTACGAATGAGAAGGTGCAGATCCTCCAGGATCGGATGAGGACTGTACATAGTAGATAGAAATCCTATGCTGATAGGAGGCGGAGACCACTGGAGTTTGAGGATGGAGACCACATTTTCTTACGGGTCTCACCTTGACATGGATTACGGAGAATTGGTCGGGGTGGAAAGTTATCTCCACGCTTCATCAGACCATTACAGGTTCTTAGCAGGGTAGGCGATGTGTCTTATCTCCTGGCCCTTCCACCTTAGTTGCACTGGGTGCATGACATCTTTCACGTATCTCAGCAGAGGAGATACGTGCACGACCCGACCCACATCATCGACCACGGGGAGCTGGACATCGATGATGGGGAAACATTTGAGGAGGTACCAATGGAGATCGATGATCGACAGGAGCGGCTCCTACATGGACGGTTGATTCCTCTGGTTTACATTCGTTGGCAACACGGAAACCTCCAGGAGAGCACATGGGAGGAGGAGGCTCAGATGCATGCACAATACCCATATTTGATTCCCTAGTTTATGATGTAGCTTTACGGGGATGTAAATCCCAGATGTCAGAGTAATGTAAAGACTCATAAATTTCAAGGAAATTTTTTTCTTAAATTCATTGGTATTTTACGAGTATGTAGTTTCTGACGGCACCTGATTCAGAGGCCCTATGTGCCCGGAATAATTTTCTGAAGTTTAGATCAGGTATGTTCAGTGAACGAATGAGTGAGTTTTACTATCTTTTGAACTGGTGCTCGGAATTGAAATTTTAGGGCACCAATAAACTCGCAGCGCTGGTAATTTTGTAGGGGGACCTTTACTATAATTGTGTTAGCATGGGAGGAGAAGTTAAAAATTTGTGGATTAAATTAGAAGTGAATAAAATTGTGGGACAATTTTATTTTTTTTTATCTTAAGTTGTTATATCCTACATGGGGGAGCTGGGATGGGACCCACAAGCTCCAAACTACCCATGTGAGGATAATTGTGAGGTGGGGTCCACATGAGCCCCAACCATTCACATTCCCTAAACCCCTTAAAATTCCCATTAAACTCCTTCTTTTAATGTTGACACCCCCCCTAGAATTTAATTGAGTAAATATTCCTCTCCCCTCTCTCCCTCATAAATTCTTTCCAACACACACTTTAATTAATTGATTGAACTTCTTCAATAATGTTAATTAAGTGTTTGAATATTAAATTTTTAAATGCATGGCATGATTAAATAAAATATAGAGAAGCCTTATTTTATTTTTGGTTGGATTATTGTGTTGAGATTTTAGGGAGAAAGCACTTGAGTTTTTAAGAACGCTTCATATCCTTTGTTGAAGAACGCCAAATATCCGACGAAGAGCATTGACTCGGCGACCGCAGTTCTTCATCCTCTTCTTCTCTCCGTGAAAAAAGAAGAGATGTCACTTCCTCGGGTGCACACCGACGACGATGGAAATGACACCGTCATTCACGATACTTGTCAATCGCAAACTTCTTTTTGAGTTAGGGGAGTGTTTTGATTGGACCAATGATTGAATCTCCTTTCCTTGTTGTTTTGTTCTCTTCTATTTCCTACTACCGAACTAATGCTGAGAGACTGGGCCAAACTAACATTGTCTGAATCCGCATCCAATATTTTGATTGTTGGGGGTTCTTCGTTTTCTTCATGCTTGATGAACAATGGATCGTTACAAGTTTGTTAAGCGATGAAACAATCCCAAAATTGAAGACTCAACATCAAAGAAATATAGCAGAGGTACGACAATGATAGCGGGTGACGGTTTTTACTAGAATGGGATGGACCGTTCCTCAACCGTTCTTTGAGCAGGAATTCAAAACGTGTTTTCGGAGCCGATCGGAAGCCCGAAAACACCGGAATCAACTTCGGGACAACGGGGTGACCTTGAGTCTGAATTGTCGTGAGGAACGAACGGTCGTAATGAAGAATCGGCATCAAGGGAGGCGCAATGGCCAAAGGCATCATTTCTGGAAAATTCCAGACAACACGGCGTATACTCCTGGAGAACAATCCGTGTAGTGTGGGCATTCTGCGACTAGGGTTTTGGACATTATATGCCTAACACACGGCATGTGACCTCTGTCACATAGCATGTACTTACCACCCAGTAAGGAGGTGGAGGCTACGCAAGACTCTGCGTGTATCCCGGGGATACACAGACATAGTGTGAAGTACATGGGCATGTACACTATCACACGACCGGACGTGGCCAGTGATATAGGTAACTTGTATACCAATTACATGGGTTTGAGAACACGGGTTGAGGCCATGTACGGGCACATGGCTAGCATACATGGAGCCGACCCCATATGTTTGGACACGTCCTGTAACCATACCACACACCGTGTAAAAACTCTTTTTACATGAACAACCCTTCGACACAGGCTGTGGTACACAGATATTACCTGGGGTCTGAAGACACGGCGTGTAACCATACAACACACCATGAACTTACTTTTTACACGAACAACCCTTCAACATGGGCTGTGGTACATGGATAGTAACTGGGGTCTGAAGACACAGTGTCTAACCATACAACTTTCCATATACTTACTTTTTACACGAACAACACTTCGACACTGGCTGTGGTACATAGGCAGTACCCAAGGTCTGAAGACACAACATGTAACCATACCAACACACCATGTACATTTTGGAAAATGGCTTGGTTATCTTATACTCAGTGTCTTGGACACTTTTTTTTTGTTTATCCCACTATGATGAGGCGGACCTTCAGGATACATCAACTCTGGACTTCGTGATAGTTGATGTAACGACCTCCCTTTACTCGTGGACCGGACCCTCACGGAATCGAGTACACTGTGTGTGGGAACCCTAGAGATGGTTATGACTACGACGACTACCGTGTTGGGATCCTCCATGGGTTTGATGATGAATACGACTGTACTTGGATCCTACGTGGATTCGGCAGTGAGGAAAACTGTACTTGGATCCTCCGTGGGCTCGGCAGCGATGACGACTATACTTGGATCCTACGTGGGTTTGGCAGCGATGGTTTCTGTACATGGATCCTACATGGGTTCAGCAGCGACGACTTATATATTTGGATCCTATGTGGGTTCGGCAGAGGAGATGATTCAGAGGCTACATCTAATCATCTCCACCCCAATTCGTGAGAAGTATACATGTGTGAGATGAGTCTTGATTTTCAATCATTATCATAAATGTGATTGACTTACCTTCCTGTGTGGACTGGGTTGTACTTTGGCTTGTGAGTGTGAGCTAACCTGGATTTTATGACTTAGGTATATGTATGGGCATATACCTAATTAGAGTTGGTTGATACTTCGTGTTTGTATCTTTCCTTTGTGGTTTAGCCTATGTGAATTCTGAGAGACCTTCGGGGGTCTTGGGGTCCCTACTGAGTATTGTATACTCACCCCTGCATGGGATATGCCCGCACTACGTTGTGTCGGATGCAGAAGATGGAAAACACTGATCGAGGTGGAGTCCTGTGGAGCACGACGGTACCCGGAGGTGGACCACTTGGCGGGACATACCCGGAGCGGACGGCCAGACCCGAGGAGCCGAGGAGACTATCTATACCCACCCTTCAGGTGGGATTTCTAGAGGACGACTCGATGTTGCTGTTTTACTTTACTGTTGATGTGCTTTCCTTTCAGTTGTATTTTACTTTCAGTTAGGTTTGTATACTGGCCCATTTACTTTTCAGCACTTACTTTGTACCCAGTTTTACTTAGTGCTTACTTCACTTTCGTACTCTGTTATGTTTGGTTACTTTTATAAAGGCAATGCCTTCCTATTTTACAGGATTTACACCTTTGGTGCTAGTCTCCAGCCTCTGGCCTATGGAAGGCGGGCTTGGGGTAGTCACGGCATGGGCCCCGAGGATGGGTCGTCACATTAACACTCGAAATGGTTGAAATATTTAATGATTATTAACAAAATGTTAATAATATATTATAAGAAGTTAATATATGATATTATGGATATCATTATGGATTTGGTATAAGTTATTAACTTTTTTAAAACCCTTATATTAGAGTTTAAAGGATGTTCACCCAAAAGAAATCATCGGGTAAGGGATTTCGTCTCAATTTAAATTCCATTGAAATTTATTTTTTGTTATGGACCAATTCATAGTAATCTGGTGTATATATGTCCCCCTTTTAATTTAATATAATTATTCAATCATAATTCATATTATTTATATTTCACAATAGAATATCTCATCCAAGGGGTTTTTATATGAAAATTATCCAGGTCTAAAAGTTATATTTGTAATATAACATTAATTTTTGATTGTTAAAATTTTCTTAAAACAATAAATTAAATATAATATTATTTTTATATATTAGATTGATATAAAATATATATATTCACATTCAAATGGATATTTTTATTTCCTTAACCATATACCATTTTAACATACGGTGTTCACATTGATAGTTATTTCATTATACCAGGAAATATTGTTAAATATGTACCTTTATTCAATACAAATATTTGATAATGGACATTTTTTCTGAATTAAATACTTTATCTGATAATTGAGTAATTATTTGGACATGCACTATATAGGTTGGGGATTAGTCAATGCGAGGACCTTGAGGCATAAGTTGTATCCTGAAATGATTCTTTTGGTCAAATCAGAATATTTTAAACTGTATTGAGAATAAATCTTGATGGTGAAGGTATCATGCTCCTTGGAAACATTATGTCTAATAATTAAGCATTTATTTTTTTTAATAATTCATATATTATTATTATCCATAATTTTTTTATTTTAAATATCTATGGATTAATTTTCATTCTTAGTTTATTGATTAAATATCATGTGATTCATTTATCGATCGCTCCATATTGATTATGTCTTATCGATATATTTACATGGGATGTATAATCATTTATTTACCTTTACATGATAATTATTCTAATTGGTTAAATATTTATTCCATTTTAATTACCCTTAATGAGAATTTGAACCCACCCATATTTTATTCCATTCCATAGGTAATTAAGAAGAAGTCATTGAATATGTTTTTAAGGATTTTGTTCATAGTGATTTATTGTGTATTGTGCTATATTTTCTATTTCCCATTGTATTATAGGTTTCAGGTATGTAATATGGTTTTATAAAACTACTAAATTGATTAGTCCTTCAGGAATTGATGCCTTTTTATCATGCCAATGTAATAATGTAACACACCAGCTCTGGGATTCTAGAGGCGAGGAATTACACAAAGTTAAGTATATAAACCAATTAACTAAATCATGTGTCAAAAATGATTTATTTTTCAACAAAATGTTCATTTTAATAAAGAAATTGATAATAAAATGATAATTTGATATCATAATGGAGTTATACATACATTGTTATGTATTAATATAGTTCCAAAATATATTTATAATAAATATGTATTAATTACACTAGATTTTTGAACACATATGAAGCAAGATGAGACTTGAGGTAAGGCTTTATTTTTCAATATGATTTCTTTTAAAAATTCATATGTTAAATTTATATTGATGTAAATTCTATATATTTTATCTTTGAATCCCCGTATATTTTATTCTTTACTAGTTATCCCCATAATATTCCAATAATAGTACTTTTCCTCTTCATGGTAGATAAAACGGTTGAGAAAATGTTTTTAAATAAAAGTCAAAATAATTTTCTATTTGGTTGAAAAACTTTTTATTCCATATTAATTCTATTAAAAAAATTTATGGAGGACTTATATAATATATTAAATTTTTAAAAAAAGTAAAATTCACATCCATTTTCATTATTTATAAGTTTTTTAATGGAATCCTTTTAAAAAAATATGAAGTGGTTTTTTCTATTTTACAAAAGTATAAAAGTAATTTTATATTTTAATGTATAATATATGAAGGTATCTTACTACCATCATGAATATTATATTCATTTAATATTGTATTCATTTAATATTATATAAATGTTTATATGGTTACCTTAAATTAAATTATGTTTTTATATATTATTGGAATTTCAATTTTTAATGTTGGAAAAAGAAAATGATATTTTCCCAATTTTTAAAGAAAAATACGAATTACATTTTAGATGTATTTTTCATCGATGAAAATAAAATTTAAGGATTTTTATGATTAAATGGTGATATTATCTTATTATATCATCCAATTTCTTTCTTTGGATAGATTATGATGATAATTATTTAAATATAGTTGTAAAAATAATTTTTTTATGGGTTAGTTAATTTATGAAAAATTATTTTTTAAACTAATTTCTCCAACAATGGTTGTGTAATGATAAAAATATTTAATTAAACTCATTTACATTCCATATTTTATTATATGATGAATTGGTGAACATTTTAGGATCCAATTCTATATAAATTTATGTTTTTTTAGTATGTGACCGATGGGCCTGGAATTATATATCCCTCCAATGTATTAGGTAATGAATGATATCTCATGAGATTATAATGATTGGAATAAAAAGTGAACCCAATCATTTAAGGACTCTATCCACTATGATATACTAGGGACTAAAACTTGACTAAGGAAATAATGGAAAGGAGAGTGAACCCAATTTCTTATTATAGTACTGGGACTAAGGAGATGCCTTCTTATACTTATGTGTTTTCCAAAAACATTGGAATTATACTCATGATATATTCTCATGGATCATGTCTTCTTATTGATGACTCCACAAACATATAATTTATTTCTTCTCTTATAAAAAATCCTAATTCTATTATTTATTATTAGTGATCACTCACTGATTGGGTATGACTTTCTTAAGTTATGATCATATTCTCAAACCCTTACAATTTATCCCTACTTATCATCACTGGTCAATATATCTTATGTTTATCTTCACTGAGCATTTGAGATCACACTTTCATTTGTTTCCTTCCTCCACTAATAATTTTTTATGTAATTCTCAGTTAACCTAAAAATCCAAACTCCCTCATGAAACCTAAGGGTTTTATATTAAAAAATCTAGTTATACATTCCATAAAAACATAAAAATATATACCCAATAGTCTAAATCCCAAGATATCATTATTTCAAAAATAATAAGAAGGAATATGATATGATATATAAATACCCATCTAATGTATCCATCTCAACCAACACTTGAACCGAACCTACACTATCCCAAGAATTTTTCTTGATCCCTATAGGATAGAGTCAATCATGAAAACATCAATAACAAACACATGGAATGGTTTCTCACTTAATTTAGATTTTAATAATAATATAATTTCTCTTAATATTTCTAAATGAACCATCCTTATGTAATACATCTACAAAAAATCAGTTATTTAGATAATAAATAAGTAGGTAGTACAGACATAAGAAGAAAAATAAATCCATATGCTCACGCCACACACCCTAACATATAGAAATGGCCTCCACAAATGCATATCATTGAACAATTCGGGAATAGTACACCTCTAGTCGTAGAAGGAAGTATAAGGCCTTACAAGCCAGAGTAAATGAACTAGTGGTCCACATGTCCATCATTCTTTGAAAATAAATATATGAATTACAAATCATTTAATAGGGACACTTTTACAAATGTGAAAAATAAAACTAAAAATAGTGACCAGGTCAATAAAAATTCGATGATGAACATAAAATTGAGATATAATATATGCCTGATGACATAACTAATCAATAGTCTACCAACCTTCTTATCACATGACCAGTCAATAATTTAAAATAATTTTCAATGGTTGTTTAGAAAAAAATTTATAAGAATGGTTTTTTAAATATTTATAATGGACAAAAAAACAAATTAATTTTGTAAAACATTATATTATTATTTTTATTAAATTGATACAACTATATAAAATCCATTTAAAATGACTAAATCCATCTTTATGAATCATTAATTTTTAAACCACTTTGAAAACACAGGATAAAATTATTTACATGAAAATTGTTTCCATAATATATTTAAACCCAAATTTAATGAAATAAAAGATAAACAAGATTTTGAATAGGGAATGTTATAGGTTAAGCACCATATGTCAATTTTATATAATAAAAGTAAACCCAAAATGGTGAAAAAATCAATATAATTAACATGGTGAACTGTGAATAATAAGATATGGATTCCCTCTATAAACCACCAATTTGGAGGGATGTTTTATGTGATCTAGTCTAGGTCCTAGTGTGACATGGTATAAACTAACAATGTGATTCCCAAGGAATGTACAAATAACTTTTCTTGAACCAATAGCTATATCGAGCTAGTCAGGTCATATATGTCAATCCTAGAAGCACATCACATTATCAGCCACATGAACCATCCTTATATATCTTCTAGTATATTTGGGGAACCTCACTATAGTTCTCAAACAAACAATACTAATGGTTTTTCTTTTCTAGAATAACTTAATTACATGAGTTCCTAATATATTGTGTAATAGAGGTAGGTCAACAATCATGCAAATTGAATATCCATCAATAAGAAAAACTAATTCATCCTCCCACTAAAAAACCCCAGCAATATATCACTAAATAGTTTTCATGAAATCTTGACACATAATGCTGTAATCAAGTTCAATGTAACAATAAAGGGGATATAAAGGATTTCAGATACAAAATAGATGCTAAAAATATTTACAGTCTCCAACATGAATTCTTGAAAAACAAGTCAGGTGGGATGAATCATTTTTACCAATTTAAAACTATTTAATGCATTTAAATAATTTAAAATAAAACCATAAAAATCATTAAATATCTATTCGAAATACGGACCATTTTTATTTCAGAACAACCTCCATTAACATGATCTTATAAATTTATACTTACATGAATATATTTGGGAATCACTATATGAACACATTGATAAATTATATTGTGAATATTTAAACACACATATATATATATATATACATACCTATATATATTTATAAGTTCATGGTACTCAACTTTCATCACACCCACTTTAAAATACCACAATGAAAATGGTGATTAATTTCAAACCCACATTTAAAAGAGAATAAAACAAATTAAAGTTAATTAAAAATAAAAAACACAAATTTTTAATAAAATAACATCCATTTTAAGTATAATAAATACTTTATGATTCTAGATGTATGATAAGAGACAAAATTTAAAAATTTGATCATATTTTAAAAGGACCACCTAGGAAATTAAACAAATAACTTGTGTGTGTAACACAAGAATTAATTATGAACCTTTATCTATAATATGAAAACCATTCACTTCTAGTTGAAATAAAGAGAAAAAAATTACACTATAGTAATTAAATAAATATATTTAACTTAATAATTACATGGAAGAACATAATTATTGATAAATATGAATACAATTGTTCTAAAATCAAAAATTGACTAATGGAAATTCTACCTCAAGTCAATGGAGATCAAGTTGGAACATTTCGTATTTGATAGTAGAGTCCAAAAAAGATTAGAAATGATTGGAATAACGCATCAAACCCCCTATAAATGACATAATCATAAGAACTAGATCAAACTAAAACCCCTTAGATTCTAAGAATGAGTGACTGTGTCCAAGTTAAAATAATGAGAGGGTGGAAATGATAAATTTGGGGATATAATACCATATTAAGGAAACTTAAAGTGAATTCCAAGAAAATATGGATGAAACCACAAAGAGAGAGGAGTCCATAAGGGGGGGTCACATTTAGTAGAGGTATCTCATGAACTATATGAGGGGGTTCAACCAGATATGGGAGTAGGGATAAAGCCCTCTTTATTTCATTTTTAAATTTTTATAATTTTTTTCATTATTATTTATTTTAGTTATTATTATATTATTATTCAATATCATCATTTATTCATCACTATTTTATAAAAAAACCTTATTTAGATGTTAATACTAAACTTATAAATAATATTATATAAATAAATAATAGAATACCCAAAATAGGGGGTAGTACAGAATTCATGTATGTTACGTTCATGAATTTTCCTCCTCTGTATCCATATTCATTGTTTAGATAACATTATCCATTATTATATAATTTATTAAGGTAATTTTATTCTATTCAAATTTATATACAATTGTTTTTAAATAATACGTTAAAATTTTCCCTATATATAATTTTGAAAAAGATCATCCATTTCTAAATTTTTCTATGTGAAAGAATTTTTTTCCCATTGGATATTTCATATCTAGGAAGCTTCCTTTTCATATTGAAAAAAATCAAAATGATCTTTATTTGGAATTATTTTCAAGAGAAAATGATTTATTTTATTAATTATTAATCATAAAATTTTCATTTTAAAAAATCAATTCATGATTGTTAAATAGATTTTAGTGACTTTTGCTTTTAAGAAAAAACTCTGAAATGTTTTTATATCTTCTAGAAAAATTTGAAAGTGTATTATTTTTTTAAATTATTTATATGGAAAATTTTTTAGTTTTAAATGGTAGTTTTTAAAAAAAATTATCAAGATCCTTGTATTTAATTTTGAATAGAACACCTTTTATTTGTGTTTCATGAATTTAAAAAGAATAATATATCTTCTTTTTCATCAAATTGATTTATGAATTAATTTTAACATGGTGTTTTTAATATATTTTAATATACTTTGAATTTCATTATCTTACACTTGGAATATGTTCTTATGATACTATCCACCTTATTTATGAAAATGGAATATGATGATGATATTCTAATTAAGTTTTTATTAACCATGTTTCTTTCCTTGGATTATATACATTAATAATACCATCAAACTTGTTTCTATAGAAGGTTCATGATCATGTTGTCAAAATTATTGACTAGGGAAAGGATTAACGTCAAATATTTTTTATTTAAATACAAATATTTAATAATAACTAAGGTTTTTGTATTCTGTATTATTATTTTAATTCCTTTTTTCATATGGTGAATGCATTGGACTTGGTAAGTGGTGGGTGGGTCATTATATTAGATATCCCCATGATGCATTAGTAAGTCACATGAGAAAAACCATTTTGTTATACTGAATATTCCTTAACTATTTATGTATGATATCATAGAACAAGTTATTGATGGTAAGATTATTATGGTTGGCATTATGCATTCCATCATTGTGATACCAGTTATTATTATAAATATGATTATTTTTATGGATATTTCATCCATGGATAAATTTCTCATTCATGATATTATATTATAAAATATTTGACTATAGTTTATCTCTACTATATTATTCATGACTTCTTTATTCGATGATAACTTTTATTGTATATTTTCCCTTACTAATCATATGAACTCACCCTTTTTTATGGTCTTTAGGATACCAAGATGTGAACCCTGAATAATTTTTGGGAAATTATAGATGAAGTAGCAATGTTATCACTACAATTTATGTTGTGTATAATGTTTTTGAGCATAATATGGAAACTATGTATGTAGATATTTACCGAGGACTATTAAATTGTGTTTTTAAATGTGATGTGATCAGTTATACCTTGTAAAAATATATGGTATTGACCACTAGCTTTTGTTTACAAGAGTTTTGGTTACTGTATAAATTAATAATATTGAAGGTTACCTTATCTGACGATCTATATTACCCTATGATTGAATTAAAATTTAAATATCTCTATTTACCTCCACCAACTTATATGAACGATGGATAAAGAATTTTTGGACATTTTCTAGATCATCTTCAAACTAATAAGGGAAATATATTTAAGAGACTCACACTATTTGTTTTGATTTAGGATGTCCATTAATATGGTGTACAGATCAATATGGTGGAACATTTTATCTAGCACCTTTATATGTTTAGAATACTCCACATATAGAAATGTTATGAATAAGGAATAGGAAAAATCTCCCATATGATTTAATAATGAAGAGGTATGTATTACTTCTTCAATGTTATGATAATTTCATACATAGGATTAATATTAGGATATAGCATGATTATTTTTTAAAATTCAATATATTATATCCACTTAATTATTGAATATTGTCCATCTTCCCTCAGCAAATATTTATCCTACTCTAACTGTAATGGCCACTTCCCTCTTATTATATCCAGGATAGTGATATCAATTTGAATACCATGAATTATATTCAGTTTTGAACAATCAAGGGGAAGGAAAAATGATAATAATTTCTATGATTTTCCCATGAATGGGTTAAAATAACATTGAATTATAATATATTTTTTAGTATAGTAGAATTATACTTATTAATTAATTCTTGGTATAAGAAAAACATTATAATAAATTTTTCCTGTGATAGAATTATATTTTAAGGATATATTTAATTATTTGGAGGTCATTCGAAATGATCACCGTGAAGAGGACCTCCATGGTTTCTGATTCATAGTTCAATAACATGCTAAGGAACCCCAAGGTTACTATATTATTTGTTTTAATGAGAACCTCAACAATGTATTCCATAGATATGAACTCAAGATTCATTAACAAAGATATCACAGGGGAGGACAATATGATTATCTGTTATCATTATATTAGTTATGGGATAATGTCATTGTTGATCAATATGTATACTATAGTGATGACCTATGTTAATGGAGACAGGGGGATGGCCTTGATTATAAGAATATACTTTATGAGAGGGAGGATTTCCCAAAATGTTAATCAAAATTAGGGTAGGACCTCAACACTAAGGGATCATGAGGGGAAATTAAGAGATTTCTGAATATATTTCACCCTGGGGAGGACCTCAATAGATAATAATTTCATATTTAAAACCATAACGATTATTAGGATTATTGGTATTTCAAGAATCATAGTGAGGACCCTATGGTGGGTGCCTTATAGAGGACTAACAAAGTTATTAGATATAGTTTTTCTGGGAGAACGATTTTAGATATTATTCCCTAATTTATTCATAGATGTTTTGTTGTAGGTTTTTTTTGTTTTTTGGTTTGTTAATATTTGATAATTTATGACATGGGTGACTTGATATGGTCCTTAGGCTAAGATAATATCATTCCAAAAATATATGGAGTTTTCAATGTCAATTGGGGATGGGGCCTACTCTAAAAATGTGGTTATAGATTATTCCTTGAAATACCTCCTTTGGGATGAATTTTGTTAGGTGAATTATACTAACTCCTGGATCATAATTTTTTTCAATGTGGTAAACTAACTTAGTATATTTGAGACATATTAGGTGGATCTCCAATTATCATTTTAATATATTGACTGGCTCTCTTGGTGTTTATGGTAATATGGTACTGGACCTACTCCTAAAATTCAAAAGTCCTCTCCCCTCAATTGGGGATTCTTTGGATGGATTTGTATATCAAGGGTATCATCCTCATAATTTTTATAAGCATTTAAGGTTTTTTGGAACTAGAAATAGATATGGTATGTTGGAATTCCCCGAGAAATTTCTTGAGTAGTTATAGGGATGTGAAAATGTCCTCTTCTACCTCCATGAGATAGTGGAGATTGGTATTTTTCACCCTAGAAAAAACTCTCAAATTCATCAGATGTTGAAATAGAGGGAACATTCTTCCTATTACCCTATAATTGACATGACGGTGTATATTCTTTAATATTATAGAGGTGATAATGTCCCACCAATATGTTCGAGTTATAACTATTAATATTATACTCCAATAGAAGATACTTCACCATTTTTTGTTGGTGGTGTTGGGTTGGTGATAAAACATGTCATTTTTGTAGGGTCATTGAATTCATTAGGATTAAAGATTACATTCATGATAACATCTATTGGAAATAAAAATATATCTTAGTTTATCAACCACTCCTCTTATAATGTCTATGGATCTTTATTCTCGTTATTAAATTAATAAAAAATACCATTTGGATTTATGGGTGATCTTGAAAGAGAAAAAAAATCCGAAAAAATATTAATATAGTATCACAAATAATAATTCCTAATTAATTGGTATCTTATATGTGTGAAATATTACACAACATATTCCAAATTTTGATTCATCCATGAATTCGTGCCTATGTATTTTTGTGGAACTAATTTCCAAAATAATTTTTTCACTATGGTGAGCTCAAAAACATAAAATTTCATATATATAGGTCAAGATGATCTGAGGTTAACAAATTCTATAAATGTATTTATTTCTAAACATGTGACTCTTTTATAAATATAAAAAATATTCAGAAAATCTTTACTAGTAAAAATAGCAGTTAACCTCACTATGAAAGTCACTAATTGATATCATAAATGGATGTGAGCATTTATATTCATGAGTGGTTCACTATATATATTTAATATTGTGTGGAGACCTATTCTATATTGGCTACTAAGAGTGGGGTTGAATCTGTGGTTTAATGTTATGAACTATTTTCTTTGGAATTCAACCTACTAAACTTGTAAAGGTTCTTGATCCACTCAGTGATATCTCACAGTCTCACCTCCCATGAAGAAATGATCACATAAGAGAACATCACATAATATTTAATATTTTTTGTATAAAGAGTTACTTTTTTACATTTCAGTTAAATTACCTAATATGGATTATCTACTATAATATTATAATCATTTATAGTGGTCTAGGAAACAACCGGCAGTAGTAAATCCGCCAAATGATCCTTTTTATATCCTTATCCATCCAACTCTTATATCTCTATTGGTTATTCCACCCAACCATCCTCAAGATCCAAACACGTACTAAAGTCTTCTCTTTCTTCTAGATCCAGCTGAATTACTTTACCTACACCCAACACTAACTAAGAGGCTTCCCTTTCATCCATAGACAATAAAAAAAATTCCCCTGATATTATCTCTAAATAAGTTTATTCTTAAATTTTTTAGGATTAATCCACTAAAATATAATATTTTTAACTTACCCAATGAGCATGAAGAATCTTAATTTATCAAGTACACTTCAAGACCATTGAAAATCCACTAAATATATCTATTTCCCTTTCCCAAAAATTTTTATCACATGTATATAAATTTCTGATGTAGTTCAATAGTGACTTATAATTTCATCCTTGATAGGATAAATTGTATACCTCACTAGATGCTTGCATGTGATGCACATGATTTCATCAGTAATATTCTATATAAGAATGAACTTACAAAAAATAAAAATACTAACAACTAAGACATGAACTCTTCTCATATTATTTCTGAATTCAATCATTATACATGTATAATAAAATTCATTTAATTTTCACTTTGTAAGCCCTAGAACATATCCATTTATATATGATATTAGTTTATGTCCTTTATAATATTATTTCGTAAATAATTTGGATATCTTATGTGATTATTTCTTCTTTACTTCTTCGAGAACACACATATATGCACATGTGGTCTCAAAGTTATATATTCTTCATTAACTGTCCTTATTCATGAGATATTAATAAGTGGTACAACAAATGATTATTCCTCTACATTATCTCTATATACTTCTGTTTTCTTTATGAAAGTACCTTCGCACAGTCAAAGAAGGTTTCACTACAATAAACTCCTTTATGTAATAGTATGTATACATGAGTACTTAATATTATTCTTCGTGAAACCTACTTGGATAATGATATGTCTAAATTCATTAACATAGTAGAATTTTTTCACAAAAAATCCTACGTATTGGGAGAAAATAGTGGTGTACATGATTTTTTTCCCTTTATGTAATAGAATTATTTAAGTATCACTATTTCTCTTTACAAAATGAGATCTCTCAATGGAAAATTAAATACATTTTTCCTATTCCTAGTTCTTATCATTTTATAGTGGGGTATCACTACCTTATCTATGAAAAAAAAATGTTACATGAAGGTTTTGTAAAATATTTTTTATCATGGCGATTTCATTAACTTGAATATCACATCATTTTTTCAGATCAATTATGTTGAAAATTACATTATCTTTGTAATGAACCCTCCTTCACAGTCTCACATTCATGATTATAATTAAATTCACATGTTTTAAAAACTATTTAACTCAAACTTGTATTAGTGTTGTACGAACAGCCTTCTATAACAACATTTTTCATTCGGCTGAATAATTTTCATCGAATGATTTCATGCATGCGGGACACTGATTGCATGAATGGAATCATATCAATCCAGAATACCACATTCCATTTTTATGACTATATAACATGGATAGAATCATGATCTATGAATCTATGGAGTCATAAGGTGAATCAAAACCATGTAGAGAGGTTAAAGATGATGGCTAAATTCGATCAGACTGCCTATATCCAGTGCATCAGATGACCAAGGTTATTCCCATATTGTTCGAAAATGGATGGATTGTAAACTGAAGTCTCTTATCCCATATCTAATATCAATTAATTATCACATTATTATATGATAGTTCATTTTCAAATTGCCTCTCGAGTCATCTTCAGGTTCGGCACCTGGATACACTTCACACACATTCAAGATGCTTACATGCTACTCTACATAGTGGCTTGACACCTCTTTGTGTACACCTCAACCATCCAAGACAGGTTCTCACCTCTGTACCTCCCTATTTAAACCATATACCCACTCACATCCCAACTTCTGTATGGGCTCAATGACTCATCTCTATTGTGTTGTTGAGATCCCCCTCCAATAGTGCAGTTAATTGAGTTAGCTTCTAGCTCAATTGTTGGCCAATTGTATTGGTAAAAGTTAGTAAAAATTACATCATATAAAAATAAATTACAAACCATAATTTTATTATTATTTAAATATTTTTCATTATATATATATATATAATGACCTTCTTACTCCTCATGAAATAATGGTGTGTTGGATCAGTATTTTCATCTCATATTCATTATCTTGGTTTTTATGACGTTTCATCATTGAAAAAAGTATTTAGAGTCAAATAATTGATTAATTAATCATTATGATTTTCTAGGATAATTTTTTAAATAATAAATCCATTTCCATAAACATTTTCCAAAAATCACCACTTCATCTTAAATCACAAAACAAATATTAAAACAACATTGAAAAAAAAATTATGTAATTTTAATCAACAATCTCCCCTTTTATATTTTATTTTCAATATATCTTCCAAAATTAAAAATTCAATATAAGTGCTCCAAAAATTAACCTCTTATTTAAAATAAAATGAAAAGGATAAATGGGGTTTTATTATCTTCTCAGATGTCCCAAAAATATGTTCTACCTTATT
The DNA here is from genome assembly GCA_963277665.1 of Viscum album. Taxonomy (NCBI): domain Eukaryota; kingdom Viridiplantae; phylum Streptophyta; class Magnoliopsida; order Santalales; family Viscaceae; genus Viscum; species Viscum album. The sequence goes on from OY728145.1 coordinate 1,722,023,460, forward strand.
TGATTAAATGTTTAACACCTCTGAGGGAGGGAATATATCTCACGGTTTTCTAAGATAATATACTTAATTTAACAAAATTTAAAACATCCTTGGATAAAATGGTGTAAAGAAGAAGATAAATCTAACTAAGATTTTTATGTAGTCCATAAACTACCATGCCTGTGAAATTCTACTTTGAAATTATAAATTATCATTTTAGGGTTTTATAAGTAATCATATTAATCAACAAAATTCTAAAAATGGTACACACTTCAATGAAAACATAATAATGTTCAGGTGGAACAAATATTGATACCCCTTCACTGTTTAGTAAAAAATACCACCTCATAATCATAATCAATTAAATTATAAGAGGGATAAGGGAGTGATTGTCATACCTCGTCTTCTAATTTAATAATGTTATTTATAAGTTCCAGATTCACTATGTAGTGGAGATTTAATAACTCAATATCAACAATGCTACCCCTTAAGGGATTTATCCATCTACTCTAATTACCTACATGTATGAAAAAGTATATATATATATATATATATGGGATTAAGGACGAACCTTTTTTCCTTTAAGACTCATTTTAGGCCAGGTGCTGCCTCTCAACCATTGGGAATTTCATTATTCCAAAATAGTATGGGAATATTTCTTAGTACTAATATTTATCTTTTGATTATCATTTGATTTCATTATCATATTTATTCCCCATTACTTATTTATTTGTAACTCCTTTTTCCACCCCAGTTTCTAATGCAAATTAATTTCCATTAACTTTAGAATACTTTCCGTTATTCCCAAAATTTATTAGTAAATTTCAATTTATTTGACCCAAAAACTAGGTACAATTTCATTACATTTCTTCTCAAAATCTCCACCACACATTCGATTTGTTTTTTTGGAACATATTCCCTTTCACAAAATAGGGAATATCTCTTGAAGTCTTGTCAATTATTTTTCAACAGTGTAACACTTCTTCTTACTTCTTCTACAAACATCTTCTAATCATTAATATATATCATAAATTTGAATTTGTAAAAGATCTATGGTCACAAAATTATTTCCATGATAATATATTACCATTTTTTACCATGTCTCCCCATTGATTTATGCATGTTTCCTTGAAATGAAATGTTATACCATAAATATTCATCTTTGTTACCATAACTTTCACAACACTAGTAAAAACAACTAATCAAAAATCTTCTACTAGGATATGTATTCAATCCAAACACATTATTTATGTAATTATTAAAAATGATCCTCATTTTATATTAGGATAAGTGATTTTATTAACACATTTCATTATCCCATTCATGTGGGTGTGTATCCCTCATATATATTCTTTTTCGAAGTAGTTTTTCAGTCTTTTGTTCAAATTCAATTTTAGAAACAAAATATTTCCTATGATATAGATTAGGTGAAGGTATATATTTCCTATTTAGACCCTCTATATCATGATAATTTTACCATTCAACTTTAAACATAGTTAGTTGGGTGATTTATTCATTAGTTATCATTTCTATATCTTTTCATCCCATTTATTTTTTTCATAATATTTTATTATTAATTGATAAGTTATGAAAACATTCTATTGGTTTGTGTTTAAAAATTCAGAAACACTAAAAAAATACTAAGAAAAGTCTTCTTTTCTTTTCTAGTGTATTCTATCCAGAATTTTGGTTTTTATGAACCTTGATATCTCTGAGTGAAACTGCCACTATTTTGGATACCTATTAGGGAGTATATCATCATACATCTTCAATAATCCACCCTTTATATAGTAGTATTCTCGGTATTTTTTTCCAAACATATTTTCCTAGAGTATAGTTTAAAACCTTCACTGACACTTGAAATAATATTTATATATAAGACAGTTTTTGGATTATTGAATACCTTCCTCTTGGAGGATGCTTCCATTTCGTTAAAGGATCACCTCAATATCTTCATGATGTTATAATACTCAAAGGATACTTGTGTGGTAGGATATGTTTTTCCAATAATTATATATGTTTTATATTTTATTTAGTCCAAATTCAATAATATCACCCCTGTCTTTAATTAAATAATATTGAAATAGATCCTCTCATCCACAACAATTAATATATTGTCTTCACAATCCTCATTTTTCTTCTTCATCTATTATTCACATATTTTTATTGATTTCTGTAAATATATATCAAGATCCTTGATGTTATTTACATTACCCTATAATTTTTCATCTTTAATATCCCCTGAAACATTGTTCAAATTTTCATGTTTAGGGAAAGAATACATAAAATCTATCTAAGAAATAAATCTCCCAAAGGAATTCCATTTTAATTATTATTTAGTATAAAAAATGGATGCTCTTTTTCTTATAAAAGGTGTAATATATTGATTAAAATCCTAAAATTATTATATAGTACAACCTATTATACTTGATCTTTTTCATCAAGATATGATTTTTCATTTTATAGGGTCTTGAATCCTCTAACAATTAAATTTACAACATCTTTAGGAAATTTATTTAGTTATTATCTGAATTAAAAATAATGATCACTAATGATACATCCTCATATAGATTGAGTAGGATTCTATAAAATAATCATAATCAAGAGACATATATCAAAATTTACCAATTTTATTTCCTTAGATCAGTGGTATCTCTACATTTACTATATGATTCTTTTTCAATATCTTGTACTTTTTTTCGTTCTATTCTTATATGTCTTGGAAGAATGTTTTGGATCTTTAGATGGATCCTTTCTCTCAGACCACAAGTAGAGCCTTAATAATGATTAAAATAGAAGAGGTGGGTGAATCAGTGTTTTTACTTTATGAATTAAATTCTTTTGAATTCATAGGATGAAAATTTTAAAGGTTTTAAATCCAATCAATGATATCTAAAAGTCTCGTCTAAGAAGAAAAAATTATAAGAGAGAACACAATTCATAGTATTTACATGTTTGGTAATAAATCATACTTCTTGACATGTGGGTTAAACCCACTGACATGGAACCTATACTATAATATTATCATCAATTAATGTGGTTCTGGTAGAAACTTGGCATACACCCCAACAGTCAATCCTCTAGTTGATCCTAGTTATACCAACCTGTAATCTAACTCTTCTACCTTGGTTAGTTGTACATTATAATCATTCACATGCTCTAGAGTCCTACTAGAGTTTTCTATAATTATAAACTCCAACTAAAGGACTCCATCTTCACCTAGATCCAAATAAGTTATTTCTCTTGTTTCCATCGCGAACTGAAAGAGCTCACCTACTCCCTACTCCAACTGATAGTCTTCTTACCTCCTTCTAGGATGATCTTCTACAAGATGATCTTCTATAAGATGATATTTTGATATTAACCCATACTATTTTACTATCTTACATTCTTCTGTGCAATTCAAGTACCTTCAACAACAACTAAATAGGCATATCTCCTTGTTTAATAATTATGATCACTTTTATATAATCAATTGTCAATGTGAAAAAATACATATAAATTATTTATTTTGATGTTTATTCCCCAACATCACTATATATGTACAAATATTCAAAGTATTTCTTTAAAAATATTCTACACAAGGAAATCTTAAGAAATCACAAAATAAAGTTAAATCCAAGATTAACTCTTATGATAATATTCCTGGATTCATTTTCTAGATCACTCCAATGTATTCATGAAAATCATATCATATGTGAATTTCTCAATCTCTATAAATGTCTAATAAAAATTAATTGAATTACCAAAATATAAAATAGAGAATATAACCATTTATGATTATTATTATTTTATGAGATTTTCAATATCCTTTATTATTTAATTTGACTATCTTATAAGGTTTTTAATTCCTTGATTCGTCACACACACAAGTTTATGAACATGGGGTATCGAAGTAATATTTTTTATTTCACTCTCATATTTGATAAAAAAGTAACATGTATTACTTTTAATGATAAAAATAATATCTTTTCCATATGTCAATAAATTTTCCTCATATATGTATGTTTTGGTTCGGTCTCAAAACGCCCAACGGTTCCGTATCCGATGACACGTGGACCTGCTTTCCAAAGGTAGGTGTTCACCGGGTGGTTTGACCAGCGACGCTTATGAACTCACATTGGTCTAGAGGATGGGAAGTCAGGCTCATCACACCCTTTTGGGGGGAAATTATTGCCTGTTCTTGGACTCCCTTATATAGTTAAGACGTATTCATATGTTCGTGAATATTTGGTTTATACCCAAGCATAGTATCCATGGATTATTCCTGGTTGGAAATGGCTATCTGGACACAGGGGTTCGGAATCATTTATGCCCGAGGTTTACCACCCCTCTTTGGATTAATGACCCCGAGGAGTCTGGACTCATTGAGGCGGCACTAGGAGTGGCGCGTTGAACCGATGTGAAGGTAGTCGGATCGATCGGTCGTTGGGCTTGAACCTCAAGGAGGCTTCCTACGTACACTGCTTGGGATATAGGGATCAAAGTCCTTGTAGTTCAAATAGGAGTGTTGGAGAGCTGATGTGAATGTGGACCTGGGGGTCTGACAGTGATAGGGCGTGAACCTTAGATAGTTTTCCTACGTACCATGCCTTGACATGGATCAAAGTCCTCGTAGTTCATAATGGATTGGGGCTTACACATTGAGGAGGCCCATGGTGTGGACTGGGGCTTACACTCTGAGGAGTCCCATGGTGTGGACTGGGGCTTACACTCTGAGGAGGCCTAGGGTAATGGAATGGGGCTTACACTCTGAGGAGGCCCATGGTGTGGACTGGGGCTTACACTCTGAGGAGGCTCGTGGTGTGGACTGGGGCTTACATTATGAGGAGGCCCATGGTGTTGACTGGGGATTACACTCTGAGGAGGCCCAGGGAAATGGACTGAGGCTTACACTCTGAGGAGGCCTATGGTGTGGACTGGGGCTTTCACTCTGAGGAGGCCCAGGGCAATGGATTGGGGATTACACTCTTAAGAGGCCGAATAGGAGGATTTCATGGTCAATGCTTACTCTAAGCCCACATGAGTCATGCTCGTTGTGAGAAACAAGAGGCAGTAGGGACCAAACGATCATGTCATGAAAGGTGAGTCTGTGGGAAGTGGAGTGGGGCTTACTCATTGGGCATCCCGTATGGTCGGGGCTTACTCAGAGATGGATGCCCATTGCAACAAATCACATCGGGAGAGGGAAAGAGGTGCTCTTGTGCCCGTCACCTCTCTTGTTCCCGGGGGAAGTACGAAAGCGCATGGGGTCTTCCTTCTGATGGGTATTTTACTACCCCCCAAAGAAGGGAGAAGTGCCCCGGCCCCAACAAGTGGAGGGGCAGAAAAGGGGATCCCGAGCTCAGACTCCACATTATCGTGGGAATGTGAACTCAGGAATGCTTCAGAAATCCACCCAATAGTCAGAGCAACCCCTGCACCCCTGCCTACCATGGGTATGTGAACTCAAGATGGCGCACTGATGGGCCTGAAGGTTACATCACACGGGTCTGGTGGCTCCGGTGGAGGCCTCATCTCGGGGCTGGTGAATGGGCCAACGAGGGAGTTGTGGAGGATTAGGCCGGATTGGGAGGATTTTTTCTAGCTCAGGGATTGGGAACTCCGATGGATTTTGTGGGTCACATGGGTTTTTGAGGAGTAGCGCCCTTCTCATAGGGAGGTGCTACGAGGCTGGAGAGGCCGTCCGCGAACCATGGTGGTCCACAGACTGATGGGCACCCTGCAAACCAGGGTGGTTCGCGTCTTGGTGGGCATCTCGCAAACCAGAGTGGTTCACAGCTTCAGGTTCGGCCCGTGTACCAGTTTGTTATGCGGTGGGATTCATGAGCGCAGCGGCGGCCAAGGGTGACGCCAGTCGGGGGTTCATCGGTCGGGGCTTCACCGTGTAGGAGGGTGTTACGCGGTGCGACGAATCAAAAAAGGGGCATAAACTCCCTGGTCCATGGGAAGTGCATCCGCGGAGGGGCCATGGTTTGCAGTTTTCTTTTCATTTTTATTTTAAGTTTGCAGTTAACCATGTTATTATGCATTTTCGGTTCCTTATTAGTTTGGTTCCATCTACATACCTATTCTGGTTTGCGGACTAGAACTTTGTGGTTTGCAAAATCCTAAGCTCCTTCTTTCGAAATCCTTCCACCCAAATTTGGTCGATCTCCTTCCGTTCCCCCTTGAAAACCCTTCCAAAAACACTTTTCCAACCTCCTCGCAGTGCTTCCCCTTCGATCTCCTTTTATAGAGTGGGTAAAGAGATGTATCTATGGTCATAAAACACCTTTTGCAGAGGCCCATGATCGGAGACCCAGTTCACGGATGACTTGGTCAATCAATGAATCACGGGTGCGTTGAACACACATCCCCCTCCCTCCCCCCCCCCCCCGCGAACCAAACCAACTCGGGGAGTGCTTCCCGGCCACAGAGGGTTCTACCTCCATTCCACGAATGATAGCAGATGCAGTCCAGGCCGGTCGACGTGGTCTGCGGTCGGGGGAGGTTCGTGATGGTGGACCGGTCCAGCACTCGTCCTGCTTCGCACCCGCAGAGGATCTTCGCCCCCATTTCTCGAATGACAATAGTCTGCGGAGGGGGTGCTTCGCAGAACCGGCCGTGTTGCATCATCATTTGGAATGGTCTACAGACCGGTTTGGATTTGTGCATCCTTTTAGTTTTCTCCATTCTTCCCCCCAATTCTATTGGGGGAATTTTGTAGAATCTCCTTTGCGGATTTTTTTGGATCCTACAAATGCCCCCATCAGAATGGGGACCGATCAGAATGAAGAGGAGGCCATTCCGATACAGAGTGGTCCTGAAACTTGGATGGTTTGCGGTAGGTGAGTGGACCCAGTAGGGGACCACACCTATAAATACGAGGGGCCCTTCCTTTGTCTTTTACCAGATTATTCATGAAACCAGATCCCTCTCACTTTTTTTATCTCTGTGTTCTCATTCCATTATGAAACACCTCATCCACGAGCCAGTTGCTATTTTTGTGAACCATTCCTCCTTCGCGATCACCTTCACCGGCGTACCAATCTCCAGTGCCGAACCAATACTTTTAATTAATTAAAAAGTAAGTCACAATGGGCCGCAGATGAATTCGCATTGCGGTTTTGATGGTCCACAGACTGAAATCTCCCTGACATTGAAATATTACCATGTTTTTCGAATCTTAATTATTTAAATTCGGGGTTATGACTCCATGGAGCGACTTGGTTCGTGATTTTATGGCCAACGCTCTGTAGGCTAGGTTATCGCGGACTGCTTCCATGTAGGGTTGGTTTGCGGGATGCATTCATCACGAACCACATTTTGAGGCCTGCACGGGGTCTTTGCTATGAAGGCTCCTTGACTATATATTTGGTATTTTCATTCAGATTTTATTATTCTGGAATAACTATTTGTTGATCTTCATAATGTAGGGAGAAAACATAGTTCCCCCTCACTCTGCACCCAGGCCTGCTGCAGAGCTTCTCCCAATTGGTGATCAAATTCTGAAGGATGTGGTCGAATCTGTTGAGGATGGAATCAGTCACTCCCCACTGTGCCCCTTCCTTGCTGATCTTCTCTCTGAGTAACAGCAGGAGTACCCCTTTTCCAATAGACTTCCGACCTATGGGTTTAGTTTACTGTGTGATACGTCGATTCCAGTTCCATCCCGTGACAACAATCCTGGAGCATGGATATTTACTACCAATATCCCTTGACTTTTGATATCCACTAGAGGGAGGCCTACCTCAAGGGACACACCAGCCGGATCTATGTTGATTCACCTTCCTGTGTCCCCGACAGGAGAAGAACATCAGCAGGAAGGGGCAATTCACTGTTACCAGAGCATCGCCCGCAATGACATGGTAAACGACCAACATGGCTGGTTAGTAAACTGAGACCTCTAGCCCGGAGGGTCATTTATGTCATTGGATTGGGGGTGGCCCTTCTGGGTTCTCCAAATCTGTGCAGAGTTTGAGGTAGAGTTGCGAGTCGAGGGCTTATATGAAGCTGCTTGGGTGTCCCAAACCTATACCCATCGACCTCAAGCCCTTGCGAGGCAACTTATGAGCAGTTGGAGTCCGGACACCAACACCTTTCACATGGTCCATGGTGAGGTGGGTATTAGTATTTGGGACATCTTTCAGATTTCCAGGGTCCCCATCATTGGGTGTTTGTATGACGAATTCCTACCTCCTTCTGTGTGGGATAATGAAGAGAGGACTCCCCCTCGTGAAGAAGCTTATTGACCAGACCCAGAAGCATTCAAAGGATACATCTCCGAAACAGCTTGTCCCATATAGTTTCTAGGTCAAGGATTTTTCTAGAGAGAACAAGTCTGTAGTTCTCCCACGTAGGCCCAGGACCTGCCCAATGATGGAGTCCCGGAAGCAAAGCAGTAGCTACTGGCTGATCCTAGAAGAAGTCCAGTTCGACGACTGGGGATTGTAGCTTCTTCCGGACATCGATCAGCTGCTATGTCTAGCGGCATTCTTGGCCCTATTCCTGAGTGGCTAGATATTTTATGTACGTGAGACTGGTGGCGTGTGGGTCTGTACTTTCTTTGTGGCAGCACAACTGGCTACTGGTAATGTCATCAACTTGGTCATTCCAGTATTGGACAGGATTTATCGGTTGCATAGCAATATTACCAATGGGAGTCGGCCAAACCGGGTAGCTGGTCCTTTCCAAATACTCTAGGGATGGTTGGGAGCGCATATCAAGATCTGATACAGTTTCATCAACCCCTTTCAGATTCCGGGTACCACTTTCAAGCCATACTTACAACTGACCACCGGGGTTATGCCTGAAGAGTGGGAAACCCAAGAGAAGGTTGGTCAATAGACGGTTCAGAATATGCGTCTGTTGTTGATCTGGATCTCGAGTTATGATCATTTCATCTTCCATCCATATCCCTTCCCAGCCGGTGTAATTAGGAATACTATATCAGAGGAGTTTAGTAAGCGGGGCTACCTCTTTTCTCTTTGAGAGGGAATTCTGGCGGCCCGTATCAGTGGGGAACTGATTTGTGGGGGGTACGCGTCTTGCCGATTCAGACGCCAATTTGGCTACATCTAGGCACTATGTCCTCCCTCTCTCAATGATGCCCGTGAGAATCATTATCTGATGGTGGCCCAGAAACTGTGGTTAATGTTTAACTGGGATGATATTGGTTGCGAGGTTATGACTCCCGTAGTTGCAGACTCCATTCCCTTCTTATCCAAGAGTTACATCGACTCCTGGGTGTAATCGTACCTGAATGGCCAGCTAGGGATGTGGGTTCCTACCATCTCATGTCCTAAGTCATCGAAGGGAAAGAGGAAGCGAAAGGGTGATAGTGCTTCAACCAGGCCGGACAAGGTTCTTCACCACCCAGCCGGTCTCGTGCTTCCGGGGAAGGTTTTGAAAGACAGAGGTGTATCCTCTCATGCCCTCGTAGCCACCCAGAGATGATTGGTTATCCCGGATGATGCTGCCTTCCCGATGACTTGGGGCCAATGGGACGAATTCAATGGCCGGTCATCCTTTCGCATCTACTACCCCCGCTGTTTGTGGAAGTATCTTTAGGAATCGGAGTTGGCTTTTGATGGGATGGGTTATATATCTACTCTCATTAATATTCTTTATGATGTGGACCCAGACATGGTCGATCGGTATCTCAGGGACCTCGAGGCCTACATCCACACACGTCAGGGATATACAGTGTTGACTCATTGAGTCCAAGACATACTGCAGCCGGTGACTGATGAGGAGGAGGAAGAGAGCGATCACTCCACAGGGGGTGGTGATCTCAGTTGTTCCCCCACCACGGCTGAGGTATGAGAATTTTCCCCTCATCCTATGAGGACCCACCCACAAGTAGCTCTAGAGAGATCCAGGGCGGCTGTGAGATCCAGAAAATAGACAGGGCCATTGACGCCCCCAATAGTGCCTGCTGCTACCAGACCCTCCCAGGTTGATCCCTCCGGGCTAGCTGTTTCCATTACGGCCACATTCCTGGACGCATGGAGGATTTGGGATGACCTGAGGGCCAGTGGCTCAGATGAAGAGGTCTGGGCGTTACTCTCGATGGGTCCTCTCGAACATCTGAGCATTGGGACTATCTTCGCTCCACCTCACCTATTGTTGGAAGAGGATCTGAATGAAATAGTCTCCTCATTGAAGGAGATGGATGCATACGTGGATTCACCCCAAAACCGGCTCTATGGGTCCACCTGGGTGACCATGATGATTAGACATCCCAAATCTTCTGACCCTGAAGAAGAGGTTGCCCTGCTTGTCCATTCTAGATTTCCTCCTCCTCTACTCTGAAGGATTTAAAGTTTCATCCCTTTGTGTTGGGTGCTGAGGAATCCCAGGGAGTAATTCCCTCCAAAGATTATACTCCCTATGGCACTACAGCAGGCTAACACGCACTTTCAGCTTTGGGGATCATCAAGGAGGGATCTCCTGGCGTAGATGAGATCATGGAAATGACCATTGCGGGCCCATCTAGGGTCTTTCCTCCTCCATCTCCTCCCAGCGTCCTGAGTGAGGAACTGTCCCCTAGGAAGATCCAGATTTGGCAACAGGCATCCCTTTTATCGTAACGGCTCAGAAAGGGGACGTTGGGTAATTATGAATTCATGTTTCCTCGATTGTTGACTCGTATATTCTGACTCTACAAGTTATTAACTATCTTGGCATATGGTGTAGGGATACTCAGAGGCCTGGTCGTGGTTACACCATCAGTCGTATCTTTTTCCCCCTTATCTTTGGAGGGAACACCTGCAGCCCAATCTGGGCGTGACGAGATGGTGGGCCCTGCTAGAGGGGCTAGTAATCTGGACGCTTTACTCCTGCCTTCATCAATCGGAGATAGGTTAGAGGAGGAATAGCTGTAATTCTAGACTTTTGGTGATTAGATAGCCCCTTCAATTGCGGGGGAGAATGGGGTGCCCCTAATTATTGAGGGGTCACCAAATCCACCAGGGTCGGCCTCCTCAGACCCAATGGATCCTTTGGTGATGGAGGAAGAGCCCGCCACCAAACTAGTCATCAGAAACCCAGAGCGGGACATTATTTTATTTACCAGGGGAGTGATTTCCCCGGGCATGATCTCAGTAGCCGAATATTTGGGGAAAACTTTGGGAGATACTGTCCTCAGGTCTTGGACACCTCCGGGGTTTCCCAGGACTCCCTTTCCTCTCCATGATGCAGCGTCTTCCTCGGGTGGCCACGGTGGCGCAGAGCTTGAGGATACTGACGCCTTGATGATTAGGGGTCTGTTTTTCAACCTCTTACCAATGACTCATTTCTTATTCCCTTTTCTGATTAGGGATACTTATCTGTCTTGTCAACTCCCGGGCTTTAGGACCACGACCTTTGGCATTAGCGATTGTGATGTCAGACTCGATCGTGCCTGTGACCACAACCGTTGGGGGCGAAGTTGCTGCGGTGAAAGAGTTTGTGGGTGGAGCTGCATCGGGTCCTTCCTTGGTGACATTCATCCCTAAATATGTATCTTTATCCGAAAATGACTCTGAGCCTGATCAATAAGTCCTTTCCAGTCTTCGACCTGCTCACCAATGGGGTTGGAAGTGAATTTGGAAGCTAATTTCTCAAACTCCCTTGGATGAGATGATGATAAAATTACCAAATTTGCGTAATCTTTTTATGATGTTGTTATTTGACAGATTCTACTACCATGGTATTTATGACATAGTCAAATAGGTGGTCACTGATCGGGAAAGACTAGGTGGTTTCGAATCCTGCCTTTCTGCTGCTCAATATGAAGCCTACCTTTCCACAACCCAATAGCTTTGCCTAACAGAGGCTCATGATCATGCTGGAGTAGTTATGAGGATCCAGGGAGAATTCAATGAGTATCATTCTCGCCTAGAGGTTCTGAGGAATGAGATACAACAACTTCAATAGGAAGAGTCTAACGTCGCCGCTATAATTGGAGAAGGGGAGCAGCTAATGGAGGAGGAGATGAGGGTGAGCTCAAAGGTGGACCAGGAGGCGGAAGCATTTCGGGATGGTGCAGAAACTGAGATAGCCTTACTACATAATCATTTTCAAGAAATCGAGGATTCTCATCAGTTCCTAATAAAACATTGTAAATTCGCTGAAAACCTCCTGTAATGACCTTTCATTCCATAGGAGGCTCCAGATTGTGGATTCCCGTATTACCATCATTGTTATGGAACAAAGAAATGTTTTCCTTAATGCTCTGGCTATCCTATCCTGTGTCAGGAATTACATGGAATGATTACTGTATATATTAACTCACCAAACTTAGAATAACCACAGTCTGGGACAATTGATAAAAAAAATCAAATGAGCTCTGAATTTTTCCTAGATCATGGGATCCAGCGAGCATAGTTTGACTATTGTTAGAATATTGTAGAAAAGCCACACAATATTTTTTTCTTTTCTTTTAATGACCTAATTTTTCTTGGGCTCATTTTGTGTGGACCCAGCAGGTATGGCCCAACTTCTTCTTAGGTTTCCCTTTTTGGGTTTTCAGCCTAACAGGCTTTGTGCCTCTTTTTGTGAGCGATTTAAAGTCCCACCGACAAGACTATCATTACTGATGTTTTAGGTCGAACAACATTGACCAGATATGGTGGGGCGAGGGCCCCAATGTGATTTGGTTGATTAAAATACGTCTCGATATCCTTTAGACACATATGGGTGGAACATGATTAAATTTGAACGACATGCAGGGCATTTCTCAAGGCATGGGATCTGTATCAGCATACAGAGGTTGGAATAGAATCTCTTAAGGAAATATTGCCTTTGGTAGATGGGCCAGGGGTGATCATCATGTAGAGCTGCTAAGGGAATGGTATGTATAGTCGTGTAAAGTTTTCCTTAAGTCAATGACTTCCTTTTTCTGATGGCCTAAGGGCTTCATGGAAGTATGGCTTATAGAAACCACCATGGGTGGCTTGGAGAATCATGAAAACCACCGACCGTGGCTTGGAAATGGTATGTGACGTCTGAAAGGTTTTGAGAACATCTGCATAAATTATGAGTGTGAACTCAGGGTCCCTATCCTACTCATGTATCTAGCGTAAAGGACGGTTGGAGATTTGCACAGTTTAACATCATGCAGCAGGGACATCATCTAGAATGGAACGGCTTCTCCTGATCCTCAGTAATCTCGTTAGAGACGTTTAACCATTTTCAGGCAGGGTTGTGAAAGAGGCTAGTAAACTGTATCTCAAAGGGTTTCTGAATCCAGGGATGAACATGGGGGCTCAGGGGCCAAGAGACGTACGGAGAAAAACATTGCCTGAGGAAATCTTGCCTTTGGTAGATGGGCCAGCGGCTATCAATATGTAGAGCTGCTGAGGGCATGGTATGCATAGTCATGAAAAGGTGTCCTTGGGTCAATGATTGTATTCTCCTGATAGCCGAGAAACTTCAGGGAAGTTGAGATTCGGGATCACCAGGGGTGGCTTATGAGAGTTCGGTTTTTTCTGAGTACGAAGTATGGTTTATGAGGGGAGGGTGCCAGGATACAGGAGGAGCATCTATGCTAAATATTCAGAGAATGGGTGAAGTCATTCCTTATCACGCTAGTGTGAGACGGTGGTTCGTGCAGGTCTGACCCATGCACTCAGTGACAGGTAAAATCCTTCGTTGCATACTGAACCCATGATAGGTTTTGCCATGTAGTTTAATGTCATGCGGTAAGGAAGACTTCCTAGCAGTTTAACGTCATGCGATAAAGACGGCTTCTGTGCAGTTTAACGTCATGCGGAAAAGACGAGGAGCATTATTAAAGGAATCTTGTGCAATTTAACGTCATGCATTGAGGACAGGGGCATTTTTAAACCAGTGAAAATGCTTGTTGTTACCCAGGATGGTTAATGCTTGGTCTTTGCAGTTTTATGCCAAGCAACCAAGATGTTCCATGTAGTTTAACATCATGCAGTAAGGACAAAGTTGCAAAGGCCCCTCTTCATCAGAATGTAACTGGGCTTGAACACCCTAGCATGTGTAACACCTGAGTTTTTTATGAGAAATATTTTGTTTTTATGTTATATACATTATAAAATGAATATTTCACTACACACTAAACTATCTTGGCATGCTTTACACAAAATCGCGGCCTTCCTCGATAGCTTGCAGTGTACGCAATACCGAGTTTCACTAAACTACGATATTCTATTTAAATATTATTAAAACTAACCGTTATGAATAGTAATACCCACTTTTTGAAATTTCGTAAATTTCATCTTTCAAAATGGACTTCATTTTTGGATTTGGAAAATAGAAATTAGCATAGGGTGAAATTTTGGTATTTTTATGAAAACATTCAATTTTTGATGAATAGTGAAAACGCTAGGTTACCATTTAAAAACTGACTTTTTATTTAAATAATTATTTATTTTATTTAATTTTATTTTAGTTTAAAATTGATACATAATACCTACATCAGTTCAAAGTAATTCATTGGATTCATTTTATAATAATTTTAGATATATAAAAATTTTTATTGAACTTTTCACCGTCTTTTATCCACCTCCTAGGAGAATTTGAAAATTCACATAAAACTTAATTTTACCGCTTTTTTGAGTGGAATTTCGAAAATCCGAGAGACACAATTAATATCAAGGAGTAAAATGTGGTTCATTAAGATGAAAATAATTTTTTGTGAATAGTATATTTTTAATTTTATTTACCATGATTAAAATTAAATAGGGCAATTAAGGGTAAAAATGATATTATTATTACCATAACACATGTCATAATTCTACTGCATAAGTTTAATTCGACCAAAAACAACCTTAGGAATAAAATATGACTATTTAGGCCCACTTGGATTAGATTAGCACATTTATTTTTAATTTATTTAAAGAAGGGTTAAAATAGTTAAAATCAATGTTTAATAACTAAATCATTTTTAATATAGGGTTATAAATAATATAAATTCAACAATAAATATTCATTACAAATATAAAAAGATTTCCTACATAATGATATTTTATTTATAATTTTTAGACATTATGTAATTTAATTTATTTATGATACAATGATGATGAAGTAATTATCTTATTAATGAAATATTAACATAATTGATGTTATAAATACCCAAATAAATGTAATTTTAGACTTTTATGAATTCCAATAATTTTCTAGGTTAAAATGACATGTTAGTATTGATTTAATTAACTTTTTTCAAACTAATCAAGCTGTTATGAGTTTCACAAAAATCAATTACCAAATAGTGTCAAAATTTACATAAAATAGTTTTTAAAACAAATATTATATTATTAATTGTTATTTTATTCTAAAAAAATCAAAGGTTCGGCCAAATTACTTATATAAGGATATATATATTAATAATAAACAACTGGGGGTTATTTTGGCTTGTTATAGTAAGTTTATTAACCTTGTAGTGTAAGAAAACCAGAAGACACAGTAAAAATAAAATTATTTAAGTTAAAGTTAAATCTAAATGATAAGGTTAAAATAGAAACATAAACTTGACTAAATTCTATTGGATGATAGGATTTCGACCCATTCCTACCTTATCTTCTAAATAAATCAATTTGGAGCTATTAAAAAGTGAATATGACTTTATAATAGAATAATATTTTTAGTTTTTCCTAAGGTGCCCCTCCCCTCCCTTATAAAAGGGCACCTCCTCCCTCTCTTCCTCACACATCTTTCAGCATTCAAGCTTAGACAAACCCTACCAATTTCTATTCTACACTTCACTATAAACATCCTAGAGGTCTTTTTCTTCTTCAAATATCATCTTTAGTGCCCTGAGAGGAGGTTAAGAAGAGGCGCTTCAAAGAAGAGGTAACGTCCATTACCGATTCTTTCAACTTTATTTCTTCTTCTACTTATTATTCTTTAGTTGTTTCATTATGAAGTAATAACATCAGTATCACTCATATACTGATATGTTATTATAATTATTAAACAACCATATTTCACCATCTATCCATCCTACGGAAAATGAAATCACCGCGCGTGCGTACGTACGGAATACCGTCTCCACGCCGTGGTGTAATCTATTTTCCACCACCACCATTCTTGGATGGGTATAATGGTGTAAATAATAACTATATATGATTATTGTAAAGTTATATTGATTCTAAAATATTATACATACACTCCAATACAATTCCACGATCATGGGAACGATATCATCGCTCGTGCATACGTACGGAATACCGTCTCCACGATGTGATGCTACTCGTTCGAAATGATCTTCATTGAATAATGATTATATAAATGAATTGAATGAATAAATATGATATATATTACACTAATACCATTCCTTAAATGAGTTATCTATAACCTAAAAATAATAATAAGAATTTATTCAACAAAACACGCATAAGAACAAAAAGTAATAAACACCCGAATAACAAGTAGCAATGAAATATTACTAATAAGAAGCTAAGAATATTACCATATATGATATAATAACAATAATTATGATTCTAGATTAAGTCAATGAAATTATTTAAATCATTATATAGGATGTTTGGACACTTACAAATCAAATTGAACCTAAGGTAAGGAAAAATCTCACAATATCATTTTTATCTGAGATTGATTATACTTCAGAATTTACTGGGTAATATTTATCATCCACATCCATGTTTCATCAATATGTAATATTATTTCTATCCTCATAAAATTTTTAAATCCAATTTTACCCTTCGATGCTTTTTTAGTATTAGATATGAAAGGAATCTTTTCTCGTTTTTCGTACGAGGCACTTTTTGACTTTTCTGTCCAAAGTACGAGAAGAATTTTTTTTAAATTATACGGCATGAATGGATTTTTAGAACATTATTTCCATGAAGCATAATTTACAAGTTTTCAAGTTTATTTTTAATCAACTTCTTTGAGTTTAAAATTATATGACATGTTAAAAAAGGAAAATTTCTTTAAAGTAGACAAGATATTTTCCTCAAGAATGGAGTTCAAGCGTTTTATCAAAATTATTTTCCATCTAAGATAATATAGGGTTCTGTTTCTATCCCTATTTTTACATTTATTTGATTATGTTATGATGAAATTATTTTTATGAAGTCGTTTTATATTATATGGATTATGTTATGTTGGAATGATGTTTAAGAATCCCATTTTTATTATATGGGTTATGTTATGATGTATGGTTTATGATTTTGTGGCACAAATAAGAATGGTTTCATTATGAGATGGGTGGTACCTATATCTCCCTCCAATGCATTGGGTAAAGATTTATATCTCATGAGATAGACATGGCTGGAACGACTGGTTAATCCGATTCAGTGAAACAGGACTGAAACGAGGAGTGAACTCGGTTCAGAAATGGACTTTGTTTGCTAAGAGAGTCTTGGATATGAGTCTTGACTACTAAGAAATGATTCTCTATGATTATGTGTGTATTCCACAAAGTCTCATGTTTTATGTTATGATTATTGGGATTACATTTCCATACTATGATTTATCCCATGTTATGAAATTATGATCTCTTTTGCACGTTAATATTTCTAAAATGTTTTGTTCTTATGAATATGATGTGATTGATATTTCTTTTTTTTACCCTTACTGAGCATTTAAGCTCACCCTTTTGTATGTTTTATTTCCCAAGGTCAAGAAGAAGGTTATTAAGTAGGATATGGAAAAAGGGACTCTAGATATGATGAAATAAAATGGGAGACAACGTAGATAATTTATGAACTCGTTGTTTATGTTTCCCAGTTTCTAAATACACTATACCTATACGGTCCATTCATGTTTTTTTATATGTTGTAATATGTTTAATTCAATTTTGAAGTATTAACAATTTATGTAAAGTATGGGTCGTTATAGTTGGTATCAGAGGAAAGGTATAATCAACCTTTAGAAACTAGGATGTGTAGCCTTTGTAAGAACCCTTTGGATAAGTCTAAGAATATAACATAATCTTTGTGTTTTAAAAACGGCCATGAACAACCTATGATAAGACCTTAAGTGTGAAATTTTATTCTTGATTATGTGGTTTTCCTATTATAATTAGTGTTTCTCACACTATTCTTCTTGATTTTAGTCAATGGATGGAACCCGAAGGAACCGTGTTAATGAGGAATGTGATGGGCAATGCAATGATTGTCCCCCAGAGAAACCAAATGTTATGGGAGATGGAATGAAAAACCTTGTAGCCATGATCACACAACTTTCTCAAGCTATGAATTATGCCAGACTTCCAAACGAGCAAAGCAAGGAGCAACATTCTGTTGAATCCTTCATGAGGCAGCGTCCACCATCATTCAGTGGGTCTACTAATCCATTAGTTGCTGAACAATGGATTATTACTACTAAAAAGATATTTTCAGTTCTTCAATGTTCTGAGAATGACAAAGTCATCTTAGCAGTGTATCATTTGGAAGGTGATGCTGATCAATGGTGGAATCTTATCAAGAATACAAGGCAAAGAGATGAAATTGAGTCCATGGAATGGGACGAGTTCAAGAACTTATTTTTCAATAAGTACTTCCCTTGTATTCTTTGAACAAAGATGGAGAAGGAGTTTCTTGAACTGAATAAAAAGGATGATGAATCGGTTGGTAACTACGCAGAAAATTTTACAAGACATGAAAGGTACGCTTCTGGGATTATTATCCAACCTGAGAGTAAGATTGATCGATTCATTGGAGGCTTAAAACCAAGTCTTTGAAGGGCGTTACCCATAAGAGACTTCAATAGCTATGTGTAAATCATTTGATGTGCTCTCAAGGTTGAGATGGAGATTGGTGTAACCCATCAATCATATGGTTTTGATAAGAAGAGGAAAATGGAGTTCAAAGGGAAATCTAAAGACCACACTGACAAGAAGATGAGTTTTCCATTATGCTCAATGTGTGGAAAGAAACATGGAGGGAGTTGTCTTAAAGGGACAAGTAAATGTTTCAAATGTGGAAAAGAAGGTCATCAGGCATTTTAATGTCATAATGATGGGAAGAAGATGTCTAGTGATGCGAACAATGAAAAGGCTACACAGAGTGCACCTCATACACTTCAATGTTACAAGTGCAAGGAAATGTGGAATTATGCCAATCAATGCCCTAATATAAGGGTTGTTGATAATGATCGACATCAACAAACTCTTAAGGCTAAAGATAAAGGAAAGTCACATGCAATTTCTATCAGCGTTGTGGAGTATGTGAACAAAGGGGTGAAAGGTTCACTTACCATCCACTCTAAAGTAGAAAATGTTTTATTTGATTATAGATCCACCCACGATTTTATTTATGAAGAATTTTCTAAGGGTATCGTCGTATTACCTCAACAATTAGATGTTGAGTTAGCTGCGACAACCCCTAATGGCACAACAGTCGCATAAAAAGTTTATAATTCATCTCCAATTGAAGTTTGTGGGGAAGTGATTCCTGTAAATCTTGTGATCCTTACTATAGTGGGATTTTAGGGGATTCTTGGCATGGATTGGCTTTCTTTATATGGAGAACATATACATTGCCAAAGAAGGGAAGTCACATTTCATATTCCAGATCAATCTATGATCATTAATCGATGCAAGGATGAACATAAACTTCCAGAGGTAATTTCTTTCATCTTATGGGTCTTGATTCCATTAAATGAAGGTTATTTATCTCAAATGTTTGGAGAGAAACTCACGATTAAGAATATTCCCATTGTACGGGAGTTTGATGATGTCTTTCCGGAGGAATTACTGGGTCTTCCACCAAATCGTGAAGTTGAGTTTTCAATAGAACTCATACCGGGTGCTTTACCTATTTCAAAGACACCTTATAGAATGACCTAGATTGAGTTGCAGGAATTTAAGAAGAAACTCCAAGAGAATCTTGATAAGGGATTTGTATGCCCTAGTGCGTCACCATGGGGAGCACCTATTCTGTTCGTTAGGAAGAAATATGGATCAATGAGACTCTGCATTGATTGTCGAGAACTTAACAATATCACTATCAAGAACAAATATCCTCTCCCATGCATTGATGACTTATTTGACCTCCTACGCAGAGCTCAATACTTTTCCAAGATTGATCTTTGTTTAGGGTATCATCAATTAAGGGTCAAAAGGGATGATATACCAAAGACAGCTTTCTGTACAAGGTATGAACACTATGAATTTATAGTGATTCCATTTGGTCTTACTAATGCCCCTACTATCTTTATGGATCTAATGAATAGAGTCTTTAGAGACTATCTTGATCAGTTTGTGGTAGTATTTATAAACGATATTCTTGTCTATTCAAAGAGAAAGTAAGAACATGAAGATCACTTGAGAATTGTATTGATGTCCCAGAGAAAGAAGAAGCTTTATACCAAAATTACCAAGTGTGAATTTTGTCTTCAAAAAGTTGCATTTTTGGGTCACATAATCTCAAAATAGAGGATATCTGTGGATCCAGCAAAATTAGAGGTTATTGAAAGACAGTTGAGACCAACAAAAGTAACCTAGATCCGATGTTTTCTTGGTTTGGCTGGATATTATCGACCTTTTGTGAAAGATTTTTCACGATTATCTAACCCACTCTACAGGTTGACTTGAAAAGGAGTTAAGTTCTTGTGGACGGAGGAATGTGAAGAGAATTCCAAGGAGTTGAAAAGAAGGTTATCAAGTGCACCTTTACTCACACTTCCTTGTAGTGGATAAGGGTCTGTGATCTACAGTGCTGCATCCAAGAAGGGGATGGGGTGTGTTCTTATGAAAAATGATATGGTGATATCTTATACCTCATGATAGTTGAAAATCCATGAGAAAAATTACCCAACTCATGATTTTGAGTTAACTGCGGTAATCTTTGCATTAAAGATTTAGAGGCATTATCTTTATGGTGAATGATGTGATATTTATACTGATCATAAAAGTTTAAAGTATATTTTCACACAAAAGGAGCTGAATATGCGCCAAAGAAGATGGTTGGAGATGATTAAGGAATACGATTGCTCAATTCATTACCACCCTGGGAAAGCAAACAAGGTGGCAGATGCATTAAGTCAACAAGACCATGCTTGCTTATCCATGATGAGGATCAAAAAAGATCCAATATTTATGGATTTAAAAAGGATGGATCTTGGAATTATAATGGAAGGGGAAAAATTTTATCTTTATCTAATTAATGTTCAACCATATGTACATGTGAAGATTAAAGAGGAACTGAAATAAGATTTAGAGTTACAAAAGAAGGTGAGAAATGTTCCTGAATTCAACCTTCATTGTGATGGGATAATAAAGTTCAGGAATCGGGTTTGTGTTCCTCCCATCCCAGAATTAAAGAAGGAGCTGATGGATGAGGCTCATAGTTCTTCATTCTCTATTCATCCTGGAAGCACGAAGATGTATAGGGACCTGAAAGAGTACTTCTAGTGGGATGGCATGAAAAGAGATGTTGATGAATATGTCTCTCGATTCTTAGTTTGTCAGCAAGTTAAAGTTGTGAGACAGAAGTCTAAGGGGATGTTACAACCATTACCCTTGCCCGAATTTAAATGGGAAAACATCACTATGGACTTTGTCATCAGACTTCCTAAAACATGCAAAGGCAATGATGCTATCTGGGTCATAGTTGATCATCTTACAAAGTCTGCACACTTCATTGCTATTAGAGAGGATTTCTCTATGGATCACCTTGCCAGGATATATGTAATGGAAGTGGTAAGATTGCATGGAGTACCACTTTCCATTATATCTGATCGGGATCCGAGGTTTACCTCAATGTTCTGGTGATGTCTTCAGCATACTATGGATACAGAGTTGAGTTTCAGCACTGCTTATCATCCATAGACAGACGGTCAGTCTGAGAGAACAATTCAAACTCTAGAAGATATGTTAAGAGCTTTCTCTATGGATTTCAATGGTGGTTGGGATCAACACCTACCTTTGGTGGAATTTTCTTATAATAATAGATTTCTATCTAGTATTATGAGGGATCCTTATGAATCTCTCTATCGAAAGAAATGTCGAACTCCAACTTGTTGGGATGAAGTTGGGAAAAGAAAGCTACTAGATCCTGATCTTGTTGATGAGATGGCAGAAAAGGCCATATCTATTCAACAACACATAAGAGCATATCAGAGTTGACAAAAAAGTTATGCCGACAACCTAAGAGAAGACCTAGAGTATGAAGTGGGTGATAAAGTGTTCTTATGAATATCTCCATGGAAGAGAGTAATGAGATTTGGAAAGAAGGGAAAGTTGTGCCCTAGGTATATTGGTCCTTCCGAAATACTGGATCATGTTGGGAAGGTATCTTACCGATTGGCGCTTCCACCGAATCTCTCTCAAGTTCACAGTGTGTTCCATGTATCTCTCCTGAGAAAGTACATACCTGATCCTTCACATGTACTCAACTCAGAAGTTGTACCGTTGGAGCAAAATATTTCTTATGAAGAACAACCGATAGAGATTCTTGATCATTGTGAACAAGTCCTACGGAACAAGACCACTTGCTTGGTGAATGTTTTATGGAGGAACCACCAATTAGAAGAAGCTACATGGGAGCTTGAGGATATGATGATGGAGAGGTATCCTCATCTGTTTGTCACAAAGTGACGAATTTCGAGGGCAAAATTCATTTTAACGGGGGTAGAATGTAACACCTGAGATTTTTATGAGTAAATTTTTTATTTTTATTTATATAAATCATCAATTAAATCTATCACTACACACAAAACTAGCATGTCTTTGTTTACATGCAATCTAAGCCTTCCTTGATAGCTTGCATTGTACGCAATACCGAGTTTCACTAAACAATGATATGCTATTAAAATATTATTAAAACTAATCATTATAAATAGTAATACCCACTTTTTGAAATTTTTTAAATTTCATCTTTCAAAAAGGACTTCATTTTTGGATTCATAATATCCAAATTTTCCTAGGGAGAAATTTTGGTATTTTTCTGAAAACTTTCAATTTTTGATGAATAGTGAAAACACTAGGTTGCCATTTAAAAACCGACTTGTTATTTAAATAATTATTTATATTATTTAAATTTATTTTAGGTCAAAATTTATACATAATACCTATATAAGTTCAAAGTAATTAATTAGAGTCATTTTATAAGAATTTTAGATATATAAAATTTTTTATTGAACTTTTTACCGTCTTTTACCCACCTCCTAGGAAAATTTTCAAATTCACATAAAACATAATTTTACCACTTCTGTGAGTGGAATTTCAAAAATCCGATAGACATAGTTAATACCAAGGAGTAAAATTTGGTTCAATATTCTGAAAATAATTTTTGGTGAATAGTAACTTTTTACTTTTATTTATCACGGTTAAAAGTAAATAGGGTAATTAAGGGTAAAAATGATATTATTATTATACTAAACCATGTCCTAATTATACTGGATAAGTTTAATTCGACCAAAAACAACCTTAGGAATAAAATATGAGCATTTAGGCCCACTTGCATTAGATTAGGACATTTATTATTAATTTATTTAAAGAAAGGTTAAAATAGCTAAAATCAATGTTTAATAACTAAATCATTTTTAATATAGGGATATAAATAAGATAAATTCGACTATAAATATTCATTAGAAATAAAACATTATTTCCTACATAATGGTATTTTATTTATAATTTTTAGACATTAAATAACTTAATTTATTTATGACACAATGATGATACATAAATTATCTTATTAATGAAATATTAACATAATTGATGTTATAAATACCCAAATAAATGTAATTTGAGACTTTTATGAATTAAAATAATTTTCTTTGTTAATATTGCATGTTATTATTGATTTAATTGAATTTTTTAGAACTAATCAATCTTTTATGAGTTTCACAAAAATCAATTACCAAATAGTGTCAAAATTGACATAAAATAGCTTTTAAAACAAATATTATATTATTAATTGTTATTTTATTCTTAAAAGTATAGGGTTTTTACAAATGACTTATATAAGGTTATATATATTAATAATAGGCAACTTGGGGTTCGTTTGACTTGTTATAGTAGGTTTATTAACCTTATATTGTAAGAAAACAAGAAGACACGAAAAAAGTAAAATTATTTAACGTAAAGTTAGATCTAAATGATAAGGTTAAAATAGAAACAAAAACCTATCTAAATTATATTGGACGAGAGGATTTAGATCCCTCCCCACCTTAGATTAAAAATTAATAAATTTGGAGCTATTAAAAACTGAATATGACTTTATAATAAAATAATATTTTTAGTTTTTCCTAAGGTGCCCCTCTCCTCCCTTATAAAAGGCCACCTCCTCCCTCTCTTCCTCACACCACTTTGAGCCTTCATGATCTTCCAACCCCTGCCAATTTCTCTTCTCCACTTCCCTAGAAACATCATAGAGGTCATGGTCTTCTTCAAATACCATCCTTAGTGCCCTAAGAGGTGGTTAAGAAGAGGCGCTTCAAAGAAGAGGTAACGTCCGTTACCGATTCTTTCAAATTTATTTCTTCTTCTACATATTCTTATTTAGTTGTTTCATTATGAATTAATAACATCAGTATCAATAATATACTGATATGTTATTATAAGTATGAAACAACCCTATTTCACCATCTATCCATCCTACGGAAAACGAAATCACCGCGCGTGTGTACGTACGGAATACCGTCTCCGCGCCATGGTGTAATCTATTTTCCACCAACACCTTACATGGATGGGTATAATGGTGTAAATAATATCTATATATGATTATTGTAAAGTTATATTTATTCTGAAATAGTAAACATACACCCCAATACAATTCCAAGATCATGGGAACGATATCATCACTC
This sequence comes from Viscum album, assembly GCA_963277665.1. Taxonomy (NCBI): domain Eukaryota; kingdom Viridiplantae; phylum Streptophyta; class Magnoliopsida; order Santalales; family Viscaceae; genus Viscum; species Viscum album. The sequence continues at coordinate 1,722,048,153 of OY728145.1, forward strand.
GTGCGTACGTATGGAATACCATCTCCACGATGTGATGTGACTAGTTCTACATGATCTACATTGCATAATGATTATATAAATTAATTGAATGAATAAATATTATATATATTACACTAATAACATTCTGTAAATGAGTTATCTATATCCTAAAAAGAAGAATAAGAATTAATTCGACAAAACACGCATAAGAACAAAAAGTAATAAACACCTGAATAACAAGTAGTAAGGAAATATTACTAATAAGAAGCTAAGAATATGACCCTATATGATATAATAACAATAATTATGATTTTTTAATAAGTCAATGACATTATTTAAATCATTATATAGGAGGTTCGGACACTTACGAAACAAATCAGACCTAAGGTAAGGCAAAATCTCGCAATCTCATTTTTATCCGAGATTGATTATACTTCAGAATTTACTGGGGAATATTTATCATCAACATACATGTTTCTTCAAAATGTAATATTATTTCTATCCTCCTACAATTTTTTAAATCCAATTTTACCTTTCTATGAGTTTTTAGTAAATGATATGAAAGGAATATTTTCTCGTTTTTTGTACGAGGTACTTTTTGTCTTTTCTGGCCAAAGTAAAGGAAGAATCTTTTTTTAACTTATATGGAATGAATGGATTTTTAGAAAATTATTTCCATGAAGCTTATTTTACAAGTTTTCATGTTTATTTTTAATCAAATTCTTTTAGTTTAAAATTATATGACATGTTAAGAAAGGAAAATGTTTTTGAAGTAGAAAGGATATTTTCCTCAAGAATGGAGTTCAAGCGTTTTATCAAAATTATTTTCCATATAAGATAATATAGGGTTCTATTTCTATCCATATTTTAACATTTACTTGATTATGTTATGATATAATTATTTTTATGAAGTCGTTTTATCTTATATGGATTATGTTATGTTGGCATGATGTTTAAGAATCCCATTTTTATTACATGGGATATGTTATGATGTATGATTTATGATTTTGTGGCACACATAAGAATGGTTTCATTATGAGATGGGTGGGACCTATATCTCCCTCTAATTAATTGGGTAAATATTTATATCTCATGAGATAGACATGGCTAGAACGGCAGGTTAATCCAGTTCAGTGAAACAGGACTGAAACGAAGAGTGAACTCGGTTCAGAAATGGGCTTTGTCCAGTAAGATAGTCTTGGTTATGAGTCTTGACTACTAAGAAATTATTCTCTATGATTATGTGTGTATGGCACAAAGTCTCTTGTTTTATGTTATGATATTGGGATTACATTTCACTACTATGATTTATCCCATGTTATGAAATTATGATCTCTTTTGCAGGTTAAGATTTCCAAAATGTTATGTTCTTATGAATATGATGTGATTCATATTTCTTTTTTTTACTGTTACTGAGAATTTGAGATCACCCTTTTGTATGTTTTCTTTCCCCAGGTCAAGAAGATGGTTATTAAGTAGGATATGCCAAAAGGGACTCTAGATATTATGAAATAAATGGGAGACAACGTAGATGATTTATGAACGAGTTGTTTATATTTCCCAGTTTATAAAGACGCTATACCTATACGGTCCTTTCATGGTTTTGTTACATGTTTTAATAAGTATACTTCAATTTTGAATTATTAAAAATGTATTTAAAGTATGGGTCATTATAGCATGCCCAAGACGTGGAGAGGGGTTGATGGTGTAAATCGTGGTTCCGGAGCCTCTTAGATCTGGAGAAATGATATGAGGTCCCTGAGGCCAGTAAGCGTACGGATCAAGGAAGAGTGATGCCCGAGGAAATATTTCCTTTGGTAGACGAGCCATAGGATATCAATATGTAGATCCACTGAGGGAATGGTATGCATAGTCATGAAAATGTGTCCCCGGGTCGATAACTTTCCACTTCTGATGGCCATGAATGATTGTGAAAATCATCAACTGTCCGGGCCACGAAGTCTATTGTTTGGTAATGAAATGTATGGACATATTGGGGATGTTCATCCTTGGTTGCTGTTAAAGCATAGAGAACTCCATGCACGGATTTATCTTACGCGCAGGGGTGTACCTTTACTCCATGCTGTTTAACGTTGTGTAGTAAGGATGAAGTACTTCTAGTTTTGTGGTCATAGAGCTCGGACCATTGGGTGACTATTACTACAGTCACTCGAAGGATAACTGAGTTAACAGGCTCTGGTATACTCTGAACAGGGTGGGGGATGAAGGTTGTAAACGGTAACTCTAGGGTTTCTGAGATCAGGAGATGAAGTGTGGGGGCTCTAAGGCCAGTAAGCGTACGGAGATAGGAAGAGTGTCTCCCGATGAAATCTTGACTTTGGTCGACGGGCCAGGGGCTATCAATATGTAGAGCCACTGAGGTCATTGTATGCATAGTCATGAAAAGGTGTCCCCGTTTCGATAATGTTCCACTTCCGATGTCCATGAATGATTATGAAAGTCAGAGATTTCTCATAATACAGAGTTCGGCATGTGGGGATAATGGTGTCCGAGCATACCAGAAACATCTTCACTACAATTGTCCATTGAGTCAAAGTATCCTATTTCTAGCTTGATGTTCGTAGACGCAGGTCGTCATGTGAACCACATGCAGATACATAGGCCAACCGGGTAGAGATACCCTGGAAACATTTGGATGTGAAATGGGGATGAACTTGTAATCCACTGCACCATAATTTTTTGGATCTGGCGGTATGGTATGGGGGCTCTGAGGCCGGTAAGCATATGGAGCAGGGAAGAGTGTTGCCTGTGGAAATATTGCCTTTGATAGACGGGCCAAGGGCTATCAATATAAAAAGCCACAGAGGGAATGGTATGCATAGTCATTCAAAGGTGTCCACGGGTCGATGACTTTCCACTTCCAATGGCCATGAATGGTTATGAAGATCCATAATTATCTGGGCTGTGGAGTCTGATGTATGGGGAGGATTCATCCAAATGTGCAAGGAGTATTTCAACCATGTTTCTCCATACATCTTAGGTGGTTCGTGATGAAATCTGTGTAGTTTAACGTCGTGCGGTGAGGACGTTGTCCGTGCCGTTTAACGTCATGCAGTGAGGATGAAAAATACACCCCATGCAGGTCTGGTCCATATACGGGGGTAATAGGCATTTTTAACTTTCATTATCCATGAAGTTTAACATCGTGTGGTGAGGACGTAAAAATAAACCCTGTGTAGGTCTAGTCCATACACAGGGGAAAGGGAGCATTTTTAAATATTATTATCTGTGTAGTTTAACATCGTGCGGTGAGGACGAGGAGTACACCCTGTGCAGGTCTGGTCCGTACATGGGGGGAAAGGGAGTATTTTTTTTTATTATCCATGAAGTTTAACGACGTGCAGTAAGGATTAAAAAATACACCCAGTGTATGTCTGGCCCGTACACGGGGGGAAAAGGGCCTTTTTAACTTCTATTTAGGGGTGGTTGGGCCAGGATGGGGAATCTTAGTATCGCTATGTATCCTGCGAGGGCATGAATCAAGCCGCACATAGTTATTTGAAAGAAGTACACCCCATACAGGTTTGGTCGATGCACAGAGAAAGGGGACATTGTTAAATTTTATTTTATTTCATTTGGGAGTGGGTAGGCTACGATAGGGGATACATGTGTCTCTACGTATCCTGCAAAGGTAGGGATCAAGCTGTAGGTAGTTCTCTACCAAATACTCCCCGTGCAGGTCTGGTCCATACACGGGGGAAGGGTGAATTTTTTTTTAACTCTTATTTGAGGGGTGGCTGGGCTAGGACGGGGAATCCTGGCATCACTATGTATCCTGTGAGGGTTGGAATCAAGTCGTACATAGTTCTCTGAAGTCCGTGCAGTTTAAAGTCATGCGGTAAGGACAAAAAATACACCTCGTGCAGGTCTGGTCCATACACGGGGGACGGAGCATTTTTATCTTTTCCTTCTTTTATTTTTTTTATTTTAGGGGGCGGTTGGGCCAGGATAGGGGTCCTATAATTTCTACATATCCTGCAAAGGCAAGAATCATGCCGCACGTAGTTCCCTGCTGATATCTGTGCAGTTTAACGTTGTGCGGTAAGGACGACTTCCGTGCAGTTTAATGTCATGTGGTAAGGATGTCTTCCATGCAGTTTAACATCATGCGGTAAAGATATCTTTCATACAGTTTAACATCATGTGGTAGGGACATCTTCCGTGCAGTTTAACATCATGCGGAAAGGATGTAGAATTTTTATTTTTTATGTGAAATACATCTTCAGGAATCTCACATTTGTAAGAGAGGTGGTAAACTGCCCGTCCATGGAGATCAGGGCATATGCTCCATTGGAGTAGACCATATGTATAACATATGGTCCCTACCATTTAGGCTCTAGCTTTAGAGGATTCCTTCTAGGTATCATTGGGGTCCGGAGGACCAACACCAATTCTCCTTCCAAGAAAGGCCGAAGGAAAACCTTTTTATTGAAGGCTTATACAATCTGGTTCTGGTATACTTCCAGATGGTGCAAAGTGGGCAGCCGCTTCTCGTCTAGCTGTTCCAATTCACCTAGCTGTTTTTCTTATTTCTCATCCACTGATAACTGATCACAGATGAAAACACAGAGTGAGGGTAATTGGAGCTCAATGGGCAGTACCACTTCTGTTCCATATACTAATGAGTATGGGGTAGCCTGATTATCGATGCATATTGTGGTTTGATAAGCGCACAATGCATGGATGGAGTTTGTCCGGCAATGAATTCTTGTCTTTGTTCACCATTTTTTGGAGAATGTTAGATATGGTCTTGTTGAATGACTCTATTTGTCCGTTCATCACTGCATGGTAGCGGGATGAGAGGTTATTATGAATACCATATTCTTGGTGTAGTTTCTCCAATTCAGCTATATCATCCTGCCATTTTATAACATAAACTTTCATTTCATTACACGAAACTGAGGATCGTTAAGGTTTAGTGTCTTGGAAACAAGGATCATAATACATAAAAAAAACATAAAAACATTCTTCTTAAACACTTGAAAGGCTTCTCCTTTAGTTCATCCTATGTTCATTATGCATCTCATAACCTGGGGTCATACATCAAAAGAAAGGGTGAGAAGAAGGCCCAGTAAGGGAAACAAGAGAAACATTTTACAAGTGAACTTGAGATACTTCAATAAGGACATGAAAAGAACTTTAAGGCATGAGAAAGAAATCATGAGATACATCGTAATAAAAATAATCATTTTTCATAACTGGAAGATGTGGCTACAACATTTAATATTGACAATCGTTTCGTTTCACCAAGGTCCATCCCCAAGGTGTCGTTAAAAATTACCAAGGTTATTCACCAAGGCGTCGTTAAAATGGTCATCTCTAGAGATTAAGTCTTTACCCAATGTATTGGAGCTCTATCAGGGCGCACCCTTAAATTTGTCTTTATTATCATGTGAGCCACATATATCATCATCAAACATTTCATAAATAACCCATATATCATAAAACAAGTGGGTTTCATTTCATAATCATAACGTTTCAAAAACTGCTTTAAAGACATGATCTTTACGTTACTTTAAACCCACGGAAAGGGAAAGCGGGTATCATGTATGTAAATCCCAGAATTTAAAATAGAACATTTTTATATATGTGTGAATACCCCTTTAGAAATAGGAGCTTTGAGTATTCACTTTATAACATAAAATAATTTTGAGAAAAGAGAGGCATTTTGAGACGAAAATTCTGCAGCATAACGGCTATGTTACAAGGTTTTAGAAACATTGAAAAGAGAGGGAACATGGGTTGAACAATCATAATTGACCCATAAAAAGGTAGAGGGACAGAATAAGAAGGATATATGGACATGGTGATGCAATTTCAAGGACATACCAATTGAAATGAAAAACATGGAAGGAAGACAAAAATTTGATTTCTCTTATGAAAATTCGGCAGCCTAACGGCGTCACTTAAAATTCAACAAAAATGAATTGGACAAATAAAATAGGGTCTCTCATCATATGATCATAAGAGATAAGTATGATAGATATAGAGATCATACCCCAAAATAATAAAAAGGAACATGAAAGATTTTACATGAAAATCGAACTTGAAAAAAAAGAGAAGGGTGAAAGAATCACTTAAACATTCGGCAGCCTAACGGCGTCACTTAAACTTTCATAAAACGAAATGATGAGAGTAAGAGGGGATATCTCATCATATAAACATGAAAGGTCATTAAGAGGAATATAAAAGAACATCCTCTCACATAATAACATGAAGCATAAAAGGAATGACATAAAAGAGATTACACGAAAAGAAAGAGAGGGGTCGGATCCCTTACCTTAAAACGTGACTCTTGAAACTCAAAGGATTGGACCTTGAGGGCTTGGGGGCACCTTGGGAGGACTCTTTGGAAGGTAAGAAGACCAGAAATTCGTTGGGAAAGAGTTGGGAGTGAAAACCAAGGGAGGAAAGGGTGGGTATTTATAGGGAAAGTGAGGGGACAAAGCATTAATGGCCAAAGGACACCTCACATGTGCTTTTCTCAAACCCATGTGCTCTCCCTTGGCATTTATCATGGAGTTAGGCCACATGGGTCCCCCAAAACAATAATTCACCACCCTTGGCCGGCCAACCCTCAAAATATCTCATGACATCATCATGACACCGTTATGATGTCATTAAACATACCGAAACCCTAAAATTGTAATTTTACTATTCACTGAAAATTCAACTTTCTCAGAATAATCCCAAAATTTCACATTAACCAGATATCAGTCCTATGATTTCAAAAATGAACTCCATTTTATAAAAATAATTTTCTAAATATTTTTAATTATATTTTTAAATAAAAACACTATTCATCGAAAATTCATTTTTTTCAGAAAAATCCCCAAAAATTACCTTAACATAATATCGATGCTCTGAGTTCAAAAATAAAGTCCTTTTTATAAAAATAATTTTCTAATTATTTTTAATTAAAAAACACTATTCATCCGGAAAAAACTAATACTTGAATAATAATTTATGAAACCGTTATTTAACCATTTTATTGAATCACATTACTTAACCAAGGTGTCTAAATTATATTAAAACTTTCTTTGAGTGAAAATTACTAATCCATTTGATCACATTACTAATCCTAAGCGTAAAATCACTATTCATAATTTACTATTCATCAAAAATTAAGTTGATCTTATTAGACTCCAAATTCCTTAATGAACACTTTTGTAGAAGACCATTTTTTGAAAATCATTACACATCATTAGTTATTTAGGGTTTACATAAATATTTCAAAATATCCCTTTTTCAAAATTCATCAATAAAATACATTCTAAAATTATCTAGGCATTTGAAATTTCACAAACATCACTAAAGGAAGAAATCTCAATTTATTCACCCGAGAGGATTACACAAGGAAACTAGGGTCTTATCACATAGCCCCTTATAACACTGGCATAAGACCTAAGTGTAAGGTGTGCTATGGTGAGAGAATCTGAGGGAGGCTCAGATAACATTGCCCTAGTAGCAACCTCCACTAACTTGAACTTCTCCTGCAAGCGTTTTCGTTCAAGCTTGACACGCTGGAGCTCAGCTTGGGCTTGGTCCAAAGCTAAGCCCACAGATGCTACCTCCTTCCCAAGCTCTGATAAGTGGGCTTCGTAAGGGTTGAGTCTACTGGATGAAGCCATCGACTCCTCTTTCTGAATTAACCATTAACATCTTATTAAATCAATAAGAGTAAGTTAATATACTACTCAAAAAGATTGGGTCGTTACATTCTTCCCCCCTTTAGAAATTTCGTCCCCGAAATTTATACTTGAGGCCTAGTCGAAAAGGTGAGGGTACTTTTGCTTCATTGTTTCCTCGGGCTCCCAAGTCGCCTCTTCATATTTATGATTCCTCCACAACACTTTCACAAGGTGGGTAGTCTTGTTTCGTAGGACCTTGTCTCTACGGTCTAAGATCTCCACTGGCTGCTCTTCATAAGAGAGGTCATGTTCAAGTTGTACCACCTCTGGGTTCAGTACATGCGAAGGGTCGGGTATGTACTTCCTCAAGAGAGATACGTGGAAGACATCATGAACTTGAGCTAGGTTCGGTGGAAGTTCTAGACGATAGGCCACTTTTCCTATGCGATCAAGGATTTCCTAGGGGCCAATGTACATAGGGCTGAGCTTCCCTTTCTTCCCAAACCGCATGACTCTCTTCCATGGAGAGATTCGAAGGAAGACTTTGTCACCCACCCCAAACTCCAAGTCTCTTCGACGATTGTCAGCATAGCTCTTCTGCCAACTCTGAGCAGCCCTTATGTGTTGTTGGATGGCATGAACCTGTTCCGTCATCTCTTGCACGAGATCAGGCCCAAGAAGCTTCCTCTCACCAGTTTCATCCCAACAAGTAGGAGTTCTACACCGCTTTCCATACAGAGCTTCATAGGGTGCCATCTGAATACTCGCATGGAAGCTGTTGTTATAGGAGAACTCAACTAATGGGAGGTGTTGATCCCATCCACCTTTAAATTCCATTGAGCATAATCTCAACATGTCTTTGAGTGTCTGAATAGTCCTTTCAGATTGGCCATCTGTTTGAGGATGATAGGTCGTACTAAAATTCAATTCAGTGTTCAGAGCATGCTGAAGACTTCTCCAGAATTTTGATGTGAATCTTGGGTCACGATCAGATACGATGGATAGTGGTACCCCATGCAGCCTTACCACTTCCTTCACATATATCTTGGCAAGCTGATCCAGAGAGAAATCTTCCCGAATAGAGATAAAATGGGCTGTCATGGTGAGACGGTCCACAATAACCCATATCGCATTGTTTCCTTTGGATGTTTTTGGGAGACCAGTTACAAAGTCCATGGTGATATTATCCCACTTCCATACTGGTATGGGTAGCGGTTGTAATACCCCCTTAGGAAGTTGTCTTTCTGCCTTTACTTGCTGACACACCAGGCACCTTGTAGTGTAATCAGCAATCTCCCTCTTCATGTTATCCCACCAATAATGATCACGAAGGTCTCTTTACATCTTAGTGCTTCCCAGATGTATAGAGAAAGTAGAGCTATGAGCTTCATCCATTAGTTCTTTCTTTATCTCCGGAATAGATGGAACACATAGTCTTGTACGAAATTTCAATACACCTTCTTGATCAATATTGAAATCAGGGAACTTCCCATCCTTTACAGCCTCGAACTTCTCCTGCAGCAAAGGATCTTCTTTTTGAGCCTTCTTGATCTTCTCTAGTAATGAAGGTTGAGAAATCATTTGGGATAGGGTTGATGATGTCCCTTTCCTTATAATTCCCATGTCCAGTTTTACTAGATCTTTAATCAAGGGATCTCCCAGGATCCTCATTGTTGCCAGAACAACAGGATCATTCCTGCTTAACGCATCCGCGACTTTGTTTGATCTTCCAGGGTGATAATGAATTGAACAATCATAGTCTTTAATAAGCTCCAACCATCTCCTTTTCCTCATGTTCAATTCTTTCTGAGTGAAAATATACTTTAGACTTTGGTGGTCAGTGTATATATCACATTTCTCCCCATAAAGATAGTGCCTCCATATCTTTAGAGGAAAAACAACTGCTGCCAGCTCTAGATCATGCGTAGGATAATTCTGCTCATGAATCTTCAACTGTCGAGATGCATAAGCAATTACTTTGTCATTTTGCATGAGGACGCACCCAAGCCCTTTCAGAGATGCATCGCTAAAAATAACGAATCCTTCGCTGATAGAGGGAAGTGTTAACACCGGTGCAGTAACCAATCTCTTCTTCAGCTCTTGGAAACTTTCCTCGCATTCCTTTGTCCAGATAAACTTAACCCCTTTTCGAGTCAACTTTGTTAGTGGATTAGAAAGCCGTGAAAAGTTTTTCACAAACCTCCTATAATATCCCGCTAAACCAAGGAAACTACGAATCTCAGTTACTGTTGTGGGTTGAGGCCACTCCTCCACAACCATTGTCTTTGCAGGGTCAAACGAGATTCCTTCATTGGTTACGATGTGCCCCAAGAAAGCCACTTGTTGTAACCAAAACTCACATTTGCTGAACTTCCCAAAGAGCCTCTCCTTCCGTAGAGTTTTCAAAACAACCCTCAGATGATCTTCATGCTCCTCACAACTTTTTGAATATATCAAAATATCATCAATAAAAACTACCACAAAGTTATCAAGGTAGTCCTTAAAGACTCTATTCATCAAATCCATGAAAATAGCAGGAGCATTAGTCAAGCCGAAGGGCATAACAGTAAACTCATAATGCCCATATCTTGATCGGAAGGCAGTCTTTGGAATATCTTCCTTCTTCACCCTCATTTGATGATAACCAGATCGAAGGTCAATCTTAGAGAAGAATTGAGCCCCACGAAGTTGGTCAAATAAATCATCAATTCTAGGAAGAGGATATCTGTTCTTCACTGTGATCCCGTTCAGTTCTCTATAATCGATGCATAGCCGCATTGATCCATCCTTCTTCTTCACAAAGAGAACTGGTGCTCCCCAAGGAGACACACTCAGTCGGATAAACCTCTTCTCCAACAAGTCTTGGAGTTTTTTCTTTAGCTCCTCTAGCTCCACATTTGCCATTCTATACGGAGTCTTTGATATCGGTTGAGACCCAGGTACGAGTTCAATGGAGAACTCTACCTCTCTTTCTGGGGGAGGTCCAGGTAACTCCTCGGGAAATACATCCATGTATTCCTGAACAATCTGAACATCTTCAATTTGTATGCTCCCTTTCCCTTCTTCCTCATCACCGATTAACTCCATAAAGAAAGCTATAGGAGGTGCTTCTAGATAGGGATCAGTTCGGGATATCTCTCCACGGAAGATAACTGTAGGTCGTTCATTCAAGACTACTGATATTTCCTTACTTCTGCATTTGATCTTAGCATTATACTTTGAGAGCCAGTCCATCCCTAGTATAACGTCGAATTCCATCATGGGAATGACTACTAGATTTGCGATAAGATTGTGCTCACCAAAGTAAACACTAGAGTCTCTAAACACAGTTGATGCATGGATAATCCCACTTGGAGTCTTGACTGACAACTCTACCTCAATCAATTCAGGGATTGATTCTATATTCTTTTCAAACTTGGAAGAAATAAAGGAATGCGTAGAACCAGAATCAAATAAAGCACTTGCTAGTTTTGAGAGGACAACAAGAGTACCTGCTACCACATCGTTCGGGACTTCAACTTCAGCTGTTGTGATAGCAAAAGCACGACCTTGCTCTCTTGGCCTCTGCTGAGGTTGGTGGTGATTCCCCTCCACCACCCTCGGATTGGGACATTGGTTAGCAAAGTGCCCAAGTTGTCCACACTTGAAGCATGTGACTTCGGGTAGGGCCAGAACCATCTTTCCTCTGTCGTTAGTGTTGGGAAGCTGAGGCTTCACCTCACTATGACAATTCCGAGCAATATGGCCTCCTCTTCCACACTTGTAGCACTTTCCACTTCCGTTCAAGCAGTTCCCCAGATGATTCTTCCCACATTTATTGCATGTGGTAAGTTGCATTTTCTTTCCACCTCTTCCCTGATCAAAATACTTCCCTAAACTGGGCTCCAACGATCTCTTCTTTTCATTTGGCTTATGAGACCACTGTGTCTCACCAAACTCCAGCTCGACTTTCATAGCACTTCGAACTATTTCTTCATAGCTATCATAGTCCCTGTTGGCTAGATTCTTCCGCAGATGAGGTCGTAGTCCGCCAAAGAATCTATCAACCTTCCCATTAGGGTCCATGACAAAGCTTGAGGTATAACGGGAAAGCCTTGTGAAGTTCTTCTCGTAGCTTCCGACAGATTCGTTCTCCTTCTGCTTCAGCTCGAGAAACTGTTTCTCCATTTTCGTTCTCATGGAACGAGGGAAATAATTGTTAAAGAAAATCCCCCGAAATTCTTCCCACTCCATAGCTTCCATCTCTCCTCGTGGCTTCGTGTTTTTGATCAGTGACCACCACTGATCAGCTTCTCCCTCTAGGCGGTAAACAGCAAGGGTGACTTTTTCTTGTTCCGAACAATGAAGTACAGAGAAGATCTTTTCAATGGAGCTTATCCATCATTCCGCAACCAATGGGTCAGTAGATCCACTGAATTTTGGCGGTCGTTGACGCATGAAGGACTCAACAGAGTGTTGTTCCCTTCGTGGTGAGGTCGGCCTCTCAGCTTGATTCAAGTTATTACTCATAACTTGAGTCAGTTGGTTCATCATTCGCATAAATGTTTCCATTCCGGCTTCCATCGGAGGGCCGTCAGCACATGGTGCATTGCGGTCACCATCGGCACGGTTCCTCCTATTTCCCGCCATTTTCTAAAAGAATAAAACCTTAGTAAGAAACTTATTTCATTTATGAATCTTTTAACTAAGACTTAATGCTTAGACAATTACACTTTTCTATAATTCCTTCATAATGATTCATAAAACGCTTGTGATTAACCAAACATATCCCCCGGGAGTGTCGTAACCAAGAGTGCAGCAAGGCCCGTTATCGTGCACCAGTTCCCGTTCGAGTCTAGCTCAAAGCGGTGTTTTCGGGTTTTACCCCTATGTACATTTGTGCCAGAGCCGCCTCTACCTGCTCGTATCCAGACAGGGATGTATTTGTTTGATAAACCACTTACTCAATACTTACCAAAATACCAGGAAGTTTTCCTATATTTAAACTTTTCTATAGGGTTCTTCCTAAAGTTTTTATATCCTAATTTCCACAAATAACTAAACCATCCTTTGATACCAACTATAGCATCCCGCCATTTTATAACATAAACTTTCATTTCATTACACGGAACTGAGGATCGTTAAGGTTTAGTGTCTTGGAAACAAGGATCATAATACATAAAAAAAACATAAAAACATTCTTCTTAAACACTTGAAAGGCTTCTCCTTTAGTTCATCCTATGTTCATTATGCATCTCATAACCTGGGGTCATACATCAAAAGAAAGGGTGAGCAGAAGGCCCAGTAAGGGAAACAAGAGAAACATTTTACAAGTGAACTTGAGATACTTCAATAAGGACATGAAAAGAACTTTAAGGCATGAGAAAGAAATCATGAGATACATCGTAATAAAAATAATCATTTTTCATAACTGGAAGATGTGGCTACAACATTTAATATTGACAATCGTTTCGTTTCACCAAGGTCCATCCCCAAGGTGTCGTTAAAAATTACCAAGGTTATTCACCAAGGCGTCGTTAAAATGGTCATCTCTAGAGATTAAGTCTTTACCCAATGCATTGGAGCGCTATCAGGGCGCACCCTTAAATTTGTCTTTATTTTCATGTGAGCCACATATATCATCATCAAACATTTCATAAATAACCCATATAGCATAAAACAAGTGGGTTTCATTTCATAATCATAACGTTTCAAAAACTGCTTTAAAGACATGATCTTTACGTTACTTTAAACCCACGGAAAGGGAAAGCGGGTATCATGTATGTAAATCCCAGAATTTAAAATAGAACATTTTTATATATATGTGAATACCCCTTTAGAAATAGGAGCTTTGAGTATTCACTTTATAACATAAAATAATTTTGAGAAAAGAGAGGCATTTTGAGACGAAAATTCTGCAGCATAACGGCTATGTTACAAGGTTTTAGAAACTTTGAAAAGAGAGGGAACATGGGTTGAACAATCATAATTGACCCATAAAAAGGTAGAGGGACAGAATAAGAAGGATATATGGACATGGTGATGCAATTTCAAGGACATACCAATTGAAATGAAAAACATGGAAGGAAGACAAAAATTTGATTTCTCTTATGAAAATTCGGCAGCCTAACGGCGTCACTTAAAATTCAACAAAAATGAATTGGACAAATAAAATAGGGTCTCTCATCATATGATCATAAGAGATTAGTATGATAGATATAGAGATCATAGCCCAACATAATAAAAAGGAACTTGAAAGATTTGACATGAAAATCGAACTTGAAAAAAAAGAGAAGGGTGAAAGAATCACTTAAACATTCGGCAGCCTAACGGCGTCACTTAAACTTTCATAAAACGAAATGATGAGAGTAAGAGGGGATCTCTCATCATATAAACATGAAAGGGAAGTAAGAGGAATATAAAAGAACATCCTCTCACATAATAACATGGAGCATAAAAGGAATGACATAAAAGAGATTACACGAAAAGAAAGAGAGGGGTCGGATCCCTTACCTTAAAACGTGACTCTTGAAACTCAAAGGATTGGACCTTGAGGGCTTGGGGGCACCTTGGGAGGACTCTTTGGAAGGTAAGAAGACCAGAAATTCGTTGGGGAAGAGTTGGGAGTGAAAACCAAGGGAGGAAAGGGTGGGTATTTATAGGGAAAGTGAGTGGACAAAGCATTAATGGCCAAAGGACACCTCACATGTGCTTTTCTCAAACCCATGTGCTCTCCCTTGGCATTTATCATGGAGTTAGGCCACATGGGGCCCCCAAAACAATAATTCACCACCCTTGGCCGGCCAACCCTCAAAAAATCTCATGACATCATCATGACACTGTTATGATGTCATTAAACATACCGAAACCCTAAAACTGTAATTTTACTATTCACTGAAAATTCAACTTTCTCAGAATAATCCCAAAATTTCACATTAACCAAATATCAATGCTATGATTTCAAAAATGAACTCCATTTTATAAAAATAATTTTCTAAATATTTTTAATTATATTTTTAAATAAAAACACTATTCATCGAAAATTCATTTTTTTCAGAAAAATCCCCAAAAATTACATTAACATAATATCGATGCTCTGAGTTCAAAAATAAAGTCCTTTTTATAAAAATAATTTTCTAATTATTTTTAATTAAATTTTTAATTAAAAAACACTATTCATCCGAAAAAACTAATACTTGAATAATAATTTATGAAACCGTTATTTAACCATTTTATTGAATCACATTACTTAACCAAGGTGTCTAAATTATATTAAAACTTTCTTTGAGTGAAAATTACTAATCCATTTGATCACATTACTAATCCTAAGCGTAAAATCACTATTCATAATTTACTATTCATCAAAAATTAAGTTGATCTTATTAGACTCCAAATTCCTTAATGAACACTTTTGTAGAAGACCATTTTTTGAAAATCATTACACATCATTAGTTATTTAGGGTTTATATAAATATTTCAAAATATCCCTTTTTCAAAATTCATCAATAAAATACATTCTAAAATTATCTAGGCATTTGAAATTTCACAAACATCACTAAAGGAAGAAATCTCAATTTATTCACCCGAGAGGATTACACAAGGAAACTAGGGTCTCATCACATAGCCCCTTATAACACTGGCATAAGACCTAAGTGTAAGGTGTGCTATGGTGAGAGAATCTGAGGGAGGCTCAGATAACATTGCCCTAGTAGCAACCTCCACTAACTTGAACTTCTCCTGCAAGCGTTTTCGTTCAAGCTTGACACGCTGGAGCTCGGCTTGGGCTTGGTCCAAAGCGAAGCCCACAGATGCTACCTCCTTCCCAAGCTCTGATAAGTGGGCTTCGTAAGGGTTGAGTCTACAGGATGAAGCCATCGACTCCTCTTTCTGCATTAACCATTAACATCTTATTAAATCAATAAGAGTAAGTTAATATACTACTCAAAAAGATTGGGTCGTTACATCAGCAGAGCAGAAGTTGGTGTCGTTATCCATCAGTATAGTATGAGGGACACTGAATCTGGTGATGATATTTGTTTTCACAAAGCTGACAATATTTTTCGCCCCATCTTCTTTGAGGGGTATAGCCCCTGCCCATTTGGAAAAGAAGTTGGTTGCTGTGATGATATACTTTAGCTGTTTGGATGTGGCGGGGGGATACGGTCCCATGACATCCATTCCCCAGATGGAAAATGTCCAGGAGTACTTGGCTTGATGATTTAACTCCTTAAGTTGGCATGAATTTGGCATGAGTGGCATTTTACGGTAAAGTGCTCACAATCTCGTGCCACGGTGGGCCAATAGTACCCAAGCCTTCAGACCTGATGAGAAATCTTGGACCCCGACTGATGTTCCCCACATACTCCAGCATGGACCTCAGTCATGAAAGTAGTTGTTTCCTCTCTATCAACGCACATGAGGAGGATTCCGTCGAGGCCTCATTTGTAAAGGACCTCTTGCTGGCCCGTGCCAATATATAGGACAAAGTTGACTACCCTTCTCCGTATTTGATCTCGTTTAGTCCTGTCTAATGGAAGTTCTCCCCTTTGATGATAGTTTACCATGGGGTTCATCTAGCCAGTGGCGCGATCATGCGACTGAGATACAGGACTAACATCATTAATTTCTTCCATCTTAGTCTGGACAAATGGAAATACCATTCGACGGTGAGCGATACTGATGACTATTTCATCCTAGTCTGGGTCGACTAGGGTTGTGGCCGTGTTGGCTAATGCATCGTCCTAGGAATTCTGAGACCGGGGAATATAGGTTAATGTGGGTTCTGTAGAGAATTCTGACATTAGCTCTTATACATGGTCAAACAGGGGAATCAGCTCCTCCTTTTTGATAGTATAGTCACCATTTACTTGCTTGATGACCAGTTCTGAGTCGCCTTTAACCTTAAGGTGTTGTACTTTTTCTTGGAGTGCGAGCTCCAGGCCTGCAATGAGGGCTTGATACTCTAATTCATTGTTCATACATCCTTCTGACAGGAGAAAGGAATATGGAAAGACTGCCTTTTCTGGGGACATGAGTATTATCCCCAGACCCACCTTGTTAAATTTAGGATCTTCCATCCTTTTCCTGGTTGGGCTTTGGGAGGCGTTGTCGAAGTACATTTACCATGTTGGGAGATCCTCTTGAGCCAAGAATATGTCTTCATCGGGTAGCTCTATGTGCAGTACGACGGTCCCTTTTGAAGGGTGCTCTGCCAGAAAATCTGCTAATGCCTGGACTTTGATGGCCTTTTGAGGCACAAACTGGATGTCTAACTGCTGCAGGATGACCGCCCATCGGGATAGGCCCCCAGTCAGCATCAGGTGGCTGAGGATGTACTTGAGCAGGTCATTACGTGAGACCAAATGGACTTCATGATGATGCAGATAATGTCACAACTTTGGAACTACGAAGACTAAGGCCAAACAACTCTTCTCGATGTTTGACTATCGAGTCTCAGCATCGATCATGGTTCGGCTGAGGTAATAGAGACGTTTTTCACTACCGGCATCATTCTTTTGTGTGAGAAAGGCTCCCAGTGACTGCTCTAGGGCTGTCACGTATAGAATGAGAGGTCTTCCTTCGACCGGGGGCATTAGCACTGGTGGTATTAAGAGGTACCACTTTAGGCTGTCAAACGCCTCTTGGCATTCATCTGTCCATTGGTACATGACACCTTTCTTCATTAACCTATTAAAAGGCAAACAATTTCTTGCCAGGTTGGCTATGAACCGCCTGATATAGGCCAAGTGCCATTGGAATTCTTTTAACTCATAGAGGTTGCGTGGAGGTGGCAGGCCAAGAATAGCCTTTGTCTTTTCAAGGTCGACTTCGATGCCACGATGGCATAAGAAGAAGCCAAGGAATTTCCCTAAGGTAAACTCGAAGGCACACATCAAGGGGTTCATCCTCAAACTATGTTGTCGAAGTTTGTTGAAAATGATCTCAAGATCTGACAGGTGATTCGAGCACTGCCTGGACTTAACCAGCATGTCATCTACATAACATTAAATGAATCTCCCTAGGAATGGTTTAAAGATATGATGAATGGCACGTTGATATGTGGCACCAGCGTTCATGAGACCAAAGGGCATGACCCTGTAACAGAATACTCCTTGGGGGGCCCTGAAGGTAGTGGATTCTTTATATTCTCGGGCCGTCCTGATTTGATTATACCCATAATAGCCATCCAGGAAGGATAGCTCCTCATACCCGGTCATTGCATCGATTAATAACTCGATGATCGGGACCGAGAAATCATATTTCGGGCAGTGCTAATTGAGATCTCTGAAGTCAATGCAGATGTAGATTTTCCTGTTCTTTTTCTTGAATTGGACGATGTTGGCCAACTAGATGGGGTATTGGACCTCCTGAATAAAGCCTGATTTAATAAGGTTATCTACTTCATCCTCTATTTTTGCAGCATGCGAGGGGTGTGTCCTTCTAGAGGATTTTTTATAGCCTTGATGGTATTCTGTCAATCCTAAATGGTGTGTTGCCACTTCGGGATCGAGTCACAGCATTTCTGTGTAATTCTAGGCAAATACATCCCGATGTTTCCTCAATAAAGAGGTATATACCTCGTGTTCCTCGGGAGACATTGCTGCACTAACAAGAGTGGGCCTCGGGTCTTCCTCGGTACCCAGGTTTATTTCCTTGAGCTCATCCATAGTGGTGGAGATACCTTCCTCAAATGCGAGAGGTGCATCCTTGGGATCTTCCTCCTATTATTCTCCCAAATCCTCATCTTCTTGATCTGATGGGGGGAGAGTTTCCGACCCAGGATATCGAGGTTTTAAGGGAGAGGAATCGTGGGATTCCCCACTCGAGTATTCATCCCTAGATTGTGGGTTGGCGGATGTTCCCGTATTGTCCTGCTCGACTGTTATGGCTGAAGTCATGAAGACAGCTGAGTGTGTGTCCGAACATGAATCCCTGCTCTCAACGTGGTTGATGGGCAATATGTAGTCTCTGCCAAGCTTCCTGAGGGGGTCATCAAGAACCAATTCCAGACCATTTGGAGTGGGGATCCATTCAACACCATCGACCAAAGTATTCTTCCTCTTTTGCTCATAAAACCCACTGTTAATGTAGTGTGACTCGGAGAGCTTGAAAGGGTCCTTATCAGCATGAAAAGTCCCACTTTTCTCATTGACATAGTATTTAATACATTTGTTGTAGGATGAAGGAAAAACCATGTGCTTATGAAGCCATGGCCTTCCCAGAAGGGCACAGAATGTTGTGTTCTGTCGAACCACCAGGAATTTTGAGTAAGCCACGAGGTCGCCAAAATGGTTCTTTAGCTTAATTTGTCCCATCGGCTTCTGCTCTCTCTTTTCGTAACCTATCAGAGTCGTGGCGAAGGGTATTAAATCACCCTCACTGTATCCCAACACACAGAGTGTCCTTAGGGGAAGGTGGTTAACTCAAGATCCATTTTCAATAAAGACTTTGCAGATCTCAACATCATCTAGTGTTCCAGAAACATATAGTGGTTTGATTTGTCCCTACATGAGGGAATCTTCATCTAGATCAGTGAAGGAAATAACTTCATTGAATTTAGCCGAGCCAGTCTCTGTCTGGGAAACCTCGGTGGCAGCTGCCTTGGCATGAAACTCCTTGGGGTTGAACAAGGCTTCTACCAGTGCCTCCCTGAGGTCGGTTGACAAACCCAGGGCATCCAGGATTGACATTTTGGCTGGTACCGACACCAGCTGATTAAGAATGTTATATTTTTGTTCTAGTGGCCAACACTTCTCCATTGGTGGGGGAGCTTTAGCGGGTAGCTTGGGATTTGGACTACGTAATGTGGAGGGACCAGCTGCGGGGTCAGATGCCGATGATGCCCCAGGTTATGGGGACTTGTCCCAGCCGGTCTAATTTTGCGCACCAGGTTGCTAGACCCTTGTTCCTCCTTTGATGGGTACCGTATAATGATGGGGGCAGAGTGGCTGCTTGTGGAGGAGGAGGGATGTTATTTCTCTTGCTGAGTCCTTTGAAGGGCTCTCCCATTGGTTTCCGCGATATTGACAGTTCGGGCCATGTTCCAACCGTAGGGTTGGTTTCGGCCTTGACTGCGCCTTACCTGATATCCCCTGACTCTTCGATTCCTCATCCCAGCTCCTCGTATTGGATTATCGGGTTTATAACCATACCCTTTGTCAGGTAATGATTTGATAATATGGATTACGTCATTGGAACCAAATATTGGCTCTTCATCCTCTGACAAGTCACCCTGGTCGGTTGTCCCTGATGGTGTCGTTTGGTGGGACAGTGCCCGTGGCACCGGATTCAAGGGCATGAAATCTGACAGCATTGGGGCTAACATCATCCTTGTTCTGGATTTCTCTTATTGTGTTTCCCCTCACTTTTTTATTACGCCTAGATGACCGTCTCATGGAGGGTTGTGAGGCCGATACTGTCGGCTTTGAGGCATCAAGGGTTGTTGGTGGAAACACTGGCTGGTGTAGTTAAGCTCAAAGTATGGTCTGGGCTTGATTTATATTCTTCCGAGTCATCTAATTATCAAAATTTTCCCCTTATTTTTAGTTACTTCTTGCCACACCTCCCCTTCGTCGGAGTCGGTGGTAGAAATATATGTTACATATGCTGGGGGTGGTCCCATCTCGACTTGCCTGGAGTCTACCATCCTTTGCAGGAGGTCCTTGAAAAGGAAGCATTCCTGAATATTGTGCCCCGACATTCGATGTTAGGGACAGCAATCTGCCCTGTCATCGTGGCCTAATTATTCAGGTTTCCTTAGCTCCGGGGGGTGGTGTAATTTGCAATTCATGGCGGTGATGAAGTAGCCGCGGACTTGGTCATCTCGGAACAAGTATACCCTATGTCTTCATTCCTCAAACTGGATCCTATTCAACACTTTCTGATCGTACCGCCTAGGCGGAGATGGTCGCTAATATATGGGGGGACCTTGACGATTTGGTGGAGGCCTGAGTGGTGGAGCAGTCACAGGGGCTGGCTTGAGCGTGACAGAGGATGATTCATCTTTGGATGCTCTCTTTGCAGGAGCCTACGAGAATATTCGAGACATCAAATTGGTCCGCTGCAGGGAGTCCTCAATTCTCTGGGAAATGACCGAGAGATAGTGGAATCCAGTGGTGCACTCTACTGGTATGAGTGGAGTTCGTAGCTCATCTAAAAGATTACCAATGCATATGGAGAGCATCTCATCTTGAGGCATTGGCCAATTCAAGGAGTAGGTCAGACCTTTCCATCTAGAGATAAAATCTGAGACCCTCTCTTTCTCCCTCTGCTTGCAGTTCATGAGGTCACTGACCGTTGTTTTAGGCAGCGTTGAGCTGAAATTGAACATGAACTACTGCCGAAGGTCCTCCCAACTTTTTATTGACTGGTCTAGCAGGCTCGTATTCCATACGAAGGCAGATCCTTTTAAGGTCCGTACAAAGAATCTGAGTTTCACTACTTCATGTTGTTCCAGATTTCCCATCATCGGGTCACAATAAGACACGCAGTGCATCAAATGATGTTCCAGATCACCTGATCCATTGAATACAGGGAATATTTGGATCCCAAAATTGGGTGGAGGTGGTGTGTTGCTCACCCAATTCGGGTAAGGTTTCTGGTCTAGCTGTATTAGAGCGCGTCGACCTTTCATTGCTTCCAATCAAGCCGTTAGTGCCTCAATGGTATTGGTGAGACCCTGGTTTACATCTTGTCAGGCCCGGTCCTGAGTAGGTGTTCCTCGAGGCATTTCTTGAGGATCCATCTCGGTTGGCACCTGGGTGCATGTGCCATTTGTGACACCTTTGTAGGGTTCAAGCGTACTCGATCCAGTTGCTTCCTGAGTGGAGTGAAGTCTTGGAATTCATCCGGATCCACATTTAGGTAGTTTGATGGGCCGAGCAACTCGTTGGGAAGGAGCCCTGATCGTGCTTCGTTTTCCAGGGAAAACCTTGGTCTTTGAGGTGCACTCAATAGGAGCTCTTGATGTGGCTACTCTTGGGACATGCTTTCCAAAAGATGGTTTCTCTGGAGTATCTCGGCATTAATCCACCTGAATTATTTCATTTCCTCTTCCTGTCGAGCAAATCTCTCTTCAAGCGTAAGTGGCTCATTTTTATCGAGAGAAGGAGGCGAGTTAAGGCTAACCGGTCCCTTATTCTTATCCTTGATGGAAGATCGCAGGGTGAGTAGAGGAAGGTTAGCTAAAGGGGCATCCATATTTAGAGCGTCCCTCTGGTTCCGGGTGTGCACACCTGGTGGTTCATTGTGAGTCACAGCCAGACCGGAACCATCGTCTCCTGATACATCTGGATTTTCATCGTCTTCAATGATACCCGTGGGGTTAACCTCTATGGCGTTGATGGATGCGTATCGTGGGGTAGAGAATAAGTCATCATACAAATAGGAAGAGGATCTCCCACATCTTTTACTTGTCTTCCCTCTCCTTTCCCGAGATTGCTTTCGGGCTCCTTGATGAAGGGTGACAGGGAGAGTTCTCTGTTGTGACCTTATGTTACACCTACCTTTTGAAGGGGATGATGATTCAAAGGATGGGATAGGGCAGGAACCTCCTCTTCTGACTACCCTCCCTAGACGAGAGAATTCTAATTCTCGTTGGAGAGGTTGTTGTTGAGGAGTTAATAATGCCCCCATCCCTGAGGGATGGGGTTGGATCCGTTCCTTGAACGTTGAGTCTCTTCCCATTTTTATTGGTCTTACGGGGGCATTTTTTGTAAAAAATGCCCCCAACCCTGCAACCTAGGGTTGACCCTGGATTGCGTCGGTGGCTGCTGCTATCGCTACCTGCCTGATCTTGTGTGCCCCCATTCAGGGGTGAACTGGTGCCGAGTTCTTCTATGAATCAATCCCTTCTGGGGAGGTAGGAAATGACCGCTGATTGGCCTCTCTTAGGCGAGACTCATGTTGTATGCTCTCGGTGGCCTAATTCAAAAGTTCTTGAATGGATTATTCCTATCGGGCCTAATGCTTCGGGGACTTACTCAAGGCCCGAATCTGTGGGGTGTGTTGCCTTTCGCGAATAAAGATACAACTCGATTGTTGTCTTGACGTGATGACGTTGCAAGACACCATACCGAAAAGGTTATTCTGGGCGAGGAGCAGGGTGAAATTCAGAGCACCGTGTTCTCCCCATCCCCGGATACGGACTCCTATCGGGGCGTCACCGATGAGGCGACACAACTGGTGTAGCACACGAAGGAAAGATGTCTCCATATTTTCATTACGCCTCTCGGGTCACTGTTGTCGTGCCGATGGAAGAGCTTCCAAGTTGATGTGACGCAGGAGGTCTCTTATTATCTTGACATGGTCTACATACCCATCGTAGGGCAGGAAGCTTGATTTTAGTCAGCAGAGTGTTGTCCATATATTATGGCGGATGCTGTGCATGCATTATTTTTACAAATCATTGGGTATGTCGAACTGAGAGGTGGCCGTGGGCCAAAACATAACTGGTATATCATCCCTGGCTAGTCATTTCCTCAGGTTTAACATGTCGGCATACTCCTCCGCTAGTGATTCCTCTACCTGGTCAGCCCAACTGAGATGCTCGCTGTCAGTGTGGTTAGAGGAAGTGAGACCGGTAGGTGTTGAATTATCATATGTGCGATTCCGGGGTGGTTTAGAAGATGAACATGGCCCCAGAACGTCTCCTGATTGAAGAAGGGTGTCGTTGGCAACTAGCTGGGAATATGACATGCTCGATCTCGTTCTTCGGAGTGCCTCAGCATACGAGGGCTTTTTTGTTCATTATTCTGTAGGGGGAGGACCTTCCTATCGATATGATACGTCATTGTGGGGAGCACCTTCACAATGGCGTCTGTAATGTCAAGGACTACCATTACTGCTTGAAGCCTCCCTGTATAGAGTAATTTTGTAGTGCACACCCTGGGGAGGACCTACAAGGCATGTCGCAGCAAGGAGAGGACCTTCTGGCTGTGTAGCATTGTTACGGGGAGGTCCTTCAAAACAACTGACATCATGGTGAGGATGACCATCATGGTTTGATGTTAGATGTGAATCCTGGGGAGGACCTTCAAGACACACTGTGATAAGGTGATGACCTTCTTGTTGCCTAGGTCCACTGCGGTGAGGACCTTCGCAATGGCGGTCGTGGTGGTGAGGACTACAACCAGAGCTTCTGTAATGGCGAGGACTACCATTACAGCTACCGCAGGGAGAATATCTATAGGGTATACCCTAGGGAGGGCCTTTAGAATGTACCGTAATGAGGGGAGGTCCTTCTCGTTTCTTAATGTATCTACGGGGAGGACCTTCATTATCAGGGTGGCGAGGACTACCACCACGATCTGATGCCCGACTACGCGGAGTGTCATTGCAGTGTAACCCCTGGGGATGACCTTCAGGGCAGACCATGACAAGTGGAGGACCCTCTTGTCGTGATGAGACGTCAATGTGGGGAGGGCCTCTGTAGTTGCGACTATGATAGCGAGGACTACTATCATAATCTGTGGTCTCACTACATGGAGAATGTTTGCAGCGTATACCCCAGGGAGGACCTTCAGGGTGGACCGCAGCAAGTGTAGGGCCTTCTTTTAGCTCGATCTTCTGGTCACATGGATGGTTTCCGTGACTCACATCAAAAGAAGATCTCTCGTGATCGATCATTATATGATCGTGGGGGAGGCCCCCACGGGTGCTCTGGAGAGGACCTCTAGAGTTGCTGGTAGAAACATTACAGGGAGGACCTTCACAACTGCTACTGCCGCTCTCATAATATGGTAATGGGTGGGAAGGGTTCCGAGCCTTAGAAATGCGCTTAACGGCATTGGGAACCCCAGCTTTCAGCAGAGCACAGTCATGAACCCCCTCTTTATTTTCCGACTGCCTTCGGTGTGTTTGGGGAACTTTCTTGCGGGCAGCGGGGACCATCTGCTATTGATAACGACCTTCACCTTTGGGTCCCTATCTAATTGGGTCCTGTGATGCTATTGGGATATGCCAACAAACATCTTTACTTTTAGTAGGGATATATGCCTTCTCTGAAGCATCCACTGTGATGGACGGGTGTCCCCCCGTTGGAACGAGTGAAGTTGCTGGATCTGATTGTCCTTGCGTCGCGAAATATAGTCGGAGACCCTCCTGGGTGGAAGCAGGGATGCAGATCTACATCGAGGCGGCTATCTCATGTCCGAGATGAGTCACCTCAATTGGGGAGACGGTCTCACATGCTCGAGTGCTTGTTGTTGCTATTGATGCAATTACATTCTGGAATGTCTGCAAGATATGATCTGGGATCGATACCTGATCCTCCATCATTGTTAGGATATAAAGAGAGACGTTTTTGGCTGAAACTGGTATGAAGGCCCATTCTGGTGTCAGTGTAGGAATATCCTGCTCTGGTCCCCCGGTGTTCAGTGGGTACTGAGAATTCTCCTGTGTCGGGGAAGGTGAACGAATTTTCCACTGGGACGGGATATGCCAGTTTATCTCTCTGTTTGATGCCACATCGGGGTGGCGGGCATTACTTGCATCTGCAGGGAGATGGCCCTGCATATATTTTTTTCCCACCATATCGAGTCGGTGGACTTTATTGGCAGGGAGACGTGCCCGCCTATTAACTACAGCCACATATAGGTGGCGGGCTTTGTTGATCGCCACCATATCAGGATGGTAGGCGTTAAGAGTGTCTGCTAGGAGCTGGTCCTGCAGGGGCTGGGTTGCCACCATGTTTGGCTGGTGGGTTTCATGACCATGGGCAGGGAGAGGAGCATGCCGGGAAGGTGTCGTAATGCATGAGCGACAGGCTTGATGGAGCGCATCGGGGATGTGCACCTACTCGTATGGGGCTTCCATGTCCGGATGGCGGGATGCCATGTCTGGATGGCGGGCTTTGGAGGAGCGAACAGGTGTATGTGCATGTTCGTGATGCGCCTCCATGACTGGGCAACGAATCTCTTCCTCAGGGACAAGGGTGTTTACCGGTCCCCATTTGTATGTTCTCCATCCTCATCAGGTGGTCCGAGGGGCCGGAGCACAGGGAGCATGGGCCTGGATCCTCAGGGCTACATCCTCCTGAGCTTGAGGATGTTGAGTCGTGGTGTAACCGCGATGACGTCTGCCGGTGGAGGCCTTGGAGCAGAACCCCCGTTCAGTGGGGATGAAGTCCTCAACGTCGACCTCATTCACCTCCCTACGATAAGGGATGTACGCATTGTACCGTTCCATGTATATACTCCTGAAATTGATGGAGATAGCAACAGGGGCTATCTAGATTTGCCTTTGCGGCCGCTGCTTGGAAGGGGACCAATGAGTCCTGGTGGATTGGAGGGCATGCATGGCTGCCTCCACCGTCGGGAGAGTACTGTTCACGTGGTACTCTTTGATCAGTGTGTCCGAGACCACGCGTTGGAGACGCTTGGTAGGTGACAGGGTCCTCTATTGTTGAGGAAGTCCTGTCATTGTGTAGTTGGAAGCATGCGCATGTGAATTCCTTCAGGACGCCATTGGATCAAAGGGAGTTTTGTGTGGTACCTGCAAAATATTTTAACAAATACAAACAAAAAACCTGTCAAAGCAGCATCTCATGATCCCATGCGTAATTAATGACCTTTGTTGGCCCTACATGTGAGTATAAAGGGTGAACCGTGTGGGATTAGGTTAAATCTGTCAGGCTTGGTTAAAGATTCACGTCGGGTTCACCATTTTTGTTTCGGGTCAGTCTCAAAACACCCAATTGTTCCAATTCCGATGACACGTGGACTTGCTTTCCAAAGGCAGGTGTTCGCCGGGTGGTTTGACTAGCGACGCTTAAGAACACACTTTGGTCGAGAGGATGGGAAGTCGGGCTCATAACACCCTTTTGGGGGGGAATTATTTCCTGTTCTGGGACTCTCTTATAGATTTAAGACGTATTCATATGTTCGTGAGTCTTTGGTTTATACCCAAGCATAGTATCCACGAATTACTCCAGGTTGGATATGGTTAGCTGGAAGCAGGGGTACGGAATAATTTATGCTCGAGTTTTACCATCCCTCATTGGATTAATGACCCCAAGGAGTCTAGACACATTGAGGCGGCACTAGGAGTGGCGCGGTGAACCGATGTGGAAGTATTTGGATCGACAGGTCGTTGGGCTTGAACCTCAAGGAGGCTTCCTACGTACCCTGCCTGGGATACAGGGATCAAAGTCCACGTAGTTTGAATTTGATTGTCGGAGAGCCGATGTGAATGTGGACCCGGGGGGTCCAACGGTGATCAGGGTTGAACCTCGAGGAGGCTTCTTACATACCATGGATTTACCTGGATCAAAGTCCTCGTAGTTTGCAATGGATTGGGGCTTACAATCTGAGGAAGCCCAGGACAATGGATTGGGGTTTACACTCTGAGGAGGCCCATGATGTATACTAGGGATTACACTCTGAAGAGGCCCATGGTGTGGACTAGGACTTACACTCTGAGGAGGCCCATGGTGTGGACTAGGGCTTACACTCTGAGGAGGATTAGGGAAATGGACTAGGGATTACACTCTGAGGAGTCCCATGGTGTGGACTGGGGCTAACACTCTGAGGAGGCCCATGGTGTGGACTCCGGCTTACACTATGAGGAGGCCCATGGTGTGGATTGGGGCTTACACTCTGAGGAGGCCCAGGGAAATAGACTGGGGATTACACTCTGAGGAGTCCCATTGTGTGGACTAGGGCTTACACTCTGTGGAGGCCCAGGGTAATGGACTGGGGCTTACACTCTGAGGAGGCCCAATAGAAGGATGCCAGGGCCTATGATTACTCTAAGCCTAAGTGAGTCATGCTCGGTGTGAGAAACAAGAGGCAGCATGGACCAGAGGATCACGTCATGAAAGGTGCGTCCATGGGAAGTGGAGTGCGGATTATGCATAGGGCGGCCCGTATGGTCGGGGCTTACTCTGAGATGGATGCCCATTGCGACAAAGCGCAGCGGGAGAGGGAAAGAGGTGCTCCTGTTCCCGTCACCTCTCTTGTTCCTGGGGGAAGTACGGAAGCTCATGGGGGCTTCCTTCTGATTGGTATTTTACTACCCCCCAAAGAAGGGAGAAGTGCCCCAGCCCCAACAAGTGGAGGGGTAGAAAAGGGTCTACCGAGCTCAGACTCCACATTCCCGTCAGAATGTGAACCCAGGAATACTTTTAAAATCCACCCAAGGGTCAGAGAAACCCCTTCACCCCTACTTACCATGGGTATGTGAACTCAAGATGGCGCGCTGATGCGCCTGAAGGTTATATCACACGGGTCTGGTGGCTCTGGTGGAGGCCTTGACTCGGGGCTGGTGAATGGGCCAATGAGGGAGTTGCGGAGGTTCATGCTAGATGGGGAGGATTTTATCTGGCTTGGGGAATAGGAACTCCGAAGGATTTGGCATTCCACGTGGGTATATGAGCAGTGTCACCCTTCTCGTAGGGAGGTGATATGCGGCTGGAGAGGCTGTCGTGAACTAGGGTGGTCCGCGGAATGATAGGCACCCTAAGAACTAGGGTGGTTCGCGGCTTGGTGGGTATCTCGTGAACCAGGGTGGTTCGCAACTTTGGGTTCGGCCTGCGTACCAGGTTGGTATACGGTGGGATCCATGCGAGCAGCGGTGGCCATGGGCGACGCTGGTCGGGGGTTCATCGGTCGGGGCTTCGCCCGCGTATGAGGGTGCTACATGGTGCGACGGATCGAAAAAGGGGCAAAAAATCCCTAGTTCGTGGGAAGTGCATCCGTGGAGGGTACATGGTTCCTGGTTTTCTTTTAATTGTTATTTTATGTTCATAGTTCACCAAGTTTTTATGCATTTTGGTTCCTTATTAGTTTGCTTCCAACTTCATACCTGTTCTGGTTTGCAGACTGGAACTTTGTGGTTTGTGAAATCCTAAGCTCCTTCTTTTGAAATCCTTCCACCTGAATCTGATCGATCTCTTTCCATTCCCCCTTGAAACCCCTTCCGAAAACTCTTTTCAAACCTCCTATCGGCTCCTCCCCTTCGATCTCCTTTTATAGAGTGGGTAAATAGATGTATCTATGGTCATACCACACCTTTTGTGGAGGCCCATGATCAGAGACCTGGTTCATGGATGACATGGTCAATCAGTGACTCACGGGTGCATTGAATGCACATCCCCCCCCCCCCCCGTGAACCAAACTAACCCAGGGAGTGCTTCACGGCCGCAGAGGGTTCCGCCTCCATTCCGCGAACGACAGTGGAGGCGGTCCGGGCCAGTCGACGTGGTCCACGGTCGGGGGCGGTTCGTAATGGTGGACCAGTCCAGCGCTCGTCCTTCTTCGTGCCCACAGAGGATCTCTTCCCCCATTCTGCGAAAGACAATTGTCCGCGAAGGGGGTTCTTCGTGCAACTGGTCGTGTTGCATCATCAATTGGATCAGTCAGTGGACCGGTTCGACTTTGTGCATCCTTTGAGTTTTCTTCATTCTTCCCTCATTTCTCTGGGGGGAATTGGGTAGAATCTCCTTTGCAGATTTTTCAGGACCCTACAATGTAACATTAAACAAACCTGTAAGGTATCTCTTGACCAAACTCTTATGCATAATATTATGTAAACATGGGGTCTTATTCATCTTATTTATGAAACTAAGAAGGATCATATAATTTCTCATATATTATTAATAAGAAAATTATTGCAAAATATATTCTTTTTTGTAAGATAAAATACTCCTCCTGGGGATCTTTTCCCTTTCACATAAAATAACTCAATGAAAAGAACTACTTATCTCTAGAAACTAATATATCTCTATGATAAATGGAATCAATGTTTCCTCAGCATGGTGATTCACATTTTATAGGTGTCCATCACCACTTTAACTTAGATAAAAATTTCACAAAACGTTTCATCAAAATATCTCATGTCATGGTGTTTTAATTCACTTGAATATCATTGTGTATTCTCAAATTTTATATGTTGAAAAACATGGAATCTTCATGATGAACCCTCATTATCAAACTCATATTCAGGCTTATTATGAAATTATTGACGTTTAAAAATATTCAACTCAACCATGTGTAGTGGATGTATGAAAAAACATCACGAAACATCATTTTTAATTTGGATGAATAATATTCTTTGAATGATCACTTGCATGCAAGACACTAATTGAAAGCATAACCTCATATTGATCTCGAATACCTCGTTCCTTTGGAATTATTTTTTAAGATTTCCAAAATCATGATCATCAATTTATATAGTTAGATGATCTAGATTATCCTAATAAAGAGGTTATAGACAACAATCAAATTTGATCGGAATGTGTAGATCAAATGGATCATATAGATGAGGTTCCCTTCGTATCTTTTTAATGTGGATGAAGAGTATATAGCATGTTATCTTCCTGCATCAATGATTGTTTAATTTTATCTCTCCAAAATAATACTCACTACCCACCTACCTCTAGAGATTGCATTAGGGTTGACACATGAATACAAATTACAAACACACCACGTGTCTTTGGGCCACTCTACAATACGGCTCAGAACCTCCTACCATGTACCCCCACTTTTCCATGCAAGTACTCACCCATGAACCTCCCTATGGGATCTATGCAACCAATCACACCAAAACCACCATTTAGACTTAGTTATTTGGCTCTCCTATGTGGGTTATCTTCTCCTCACCTAATTAATTCAATTGATTTTTTTCCTTGATCAATGGTTGACCAATTATTGGGTAAAAATCTATTGTAAATTTCATCATATAAAAACAATTTATAACTATAATCTCAATATTCTTCAAATCTTATTCTTAAAAAATATATCTATTTTTTATGACCTTATTAATCCTCATACAACAATGGAATTTTTCATGTCCGTATTAAAATCCTATTCTTTATCTTTTTGTAGATGATGTATCATGATTACCACAAGTCTTTAAAATTAAAGAACAACTCAATGAATTATCATAATTTACATGGAGAATTTTTAAATATTGAAATCAAATTCCATAAAATGATTCCTTAAAATTTATATAATCATAAACCCTTCAACTTATCTCACCAAACATCTATTCACACAACATTGAAAACAAATGCAACACTAGGTCTCAACAATCTACCCCTTTGAATTTTTTGTCAACAAATATTCGCATATTTATAAGACTATATGTGTGGTCAAAAAATTATAGCCCTTACTGACAATTAAAGAAAAAATGATGAATGATCATCTTATAATCTCCTTAGTTTACCAAAAAAATTATCCTCCCTTATATGATTAATTATTGATCACTTCCGAAAGAAAGATATTATCACATGGTTTTATAAGCTAAGAGCCTTTACTTAATCAACTCTAATTATTATTAGGATCAACCAGTGTAAAAAATATGAGATTCAAAACCAATGTTGTATATATTTTTCATAAAATACCATGCATATGGAATCCAAATCATAAATTATCAATCCACATTTTAGGGATTATAAGTAATCATATTATCAATATAATGTTATATCCAGGACACACTTTAATGAACACATCTAAAAGTCCATGTGACATAGAAATACATCCCCCTGAATAGATCAATATCAACTCCCCTATGATAATTAAAACCAATTCAAATAGTGTATGGATAAGGGAGTGTTTTTTACACCTTATTATTCAATTTTATAAATCTATTTATAAGTTACACATTAACTATATATCCAATATTTAATCACTTCATATCATTAATTCCCCCCCCCCCCTCAAGGAATGCATCCATCTCCTCCAATTACCATCATGTCGGTACAAAATCACACACACACACACACACACATATATATATAGGGGAATAAGGACAAACCTTCTTGTACTTTATGAGTAAAAGTTAGTCCAAGAGATGCCTCCCAATATAGTCCATTCCTTTCATCCATCTCAGTATGGGAAGATTTGTTTAGAATCTTTTATTGGTTTTATGTCAAATATATTTGATCATAATTTTTCTTACCTTGAATTTATTATTTTTGTGGAATTTATTTTCTCACCCTATTTTATGTGTCCACTTATATTTCTTCAGTTATAATTTTTTTTATCTTAATTCAATTGATTATCCAATTTCAATTGATTTGAAAAATCCACTTTGTTCTATTATTTGAAATTCATAGTCTTTTTAAAATATCTACATGTCATTCCACTGGTTTAATGTTGGATCCTATTTCTTATCACAATATAGGTAATATCTCTTGGAATTCTTGTCAGTAATTTCTCAACATTTTGACCCTTACTTTTTCATCTACTAAAAACTTCTTCTAATCCATCTTATTTATTCTAAAATGTAAAATTTAATATATTTCTAGTCATAACATTATTTCATTGAAAAGTTATTCTCATGTTTCCCATGACTCCCTCTTGATTCATGAATGTTTCTTAGAAATTACATTTTATACCATTAAGAGTAGGATCTGTTCCAACACCTTTCACAGCACCATAAAAAACTACTGAACATTGATCTTTCTATTGATATGTATTCTATCCAGACACCAATTATTGATGAATTTCTTCAAACGGATAGTTGTCTCTCTTAGGGGTAGTTATTTTCCCTACACATTTTATTCTCCCTTTGTTATAGGAGAGTATCACTCATCTATGTAATTTTTTGATGAAAGTATATATTTATTTTATCCTATACTTTAAGAAACCATTGTATTTATTTTATAAATATTATTTTTATATCATTATTTAATTTTTTGATCTTTTATTTCCCCATCATTTTATGATTCACCATTAAAAAAGCATAATTTAGTGAAATATTATTTACTTATATATTCTTTGTATTTTATCCCCAATCCTTTTAGCCACGTATTATCTTTTTAATTGATATGTTATTCCAATAATCTAGGTATTTTTTTCATATATTCCAAGAACACCAACAATAGCTTATGAATATTCTTCTCTTTTTATCTACTGTAGCCTGTCTTGATTTCATAGGTTCTAAAAAAATTTATATTTCAGTGGAACAATCCCTCTTTTAGACACTTCTTCAGGAATAGATCTTCATAAATATTCTCTCTTACAAATTTTATGTCGTTGTATAATTAGTTTTTTTTTACCATGTATATTTTTCATGATTTTGATTTAGAACATTTAGTAACTCATTAAATAATAATAGTTCATAATATAGCTTGCGGGTTTGGCGATACCTTCTAATTTAAGGATGTTTCCATTTTGATAAAGGATGACCGCATGCTCATATTGTGTTCTTAATAATCCAATAATACTTGTGTGGCATCATATCATTTTCCATTAATTTGGGAAGTTTCATATCATAGTGATTTGTGATACTTAAATCTCACCACCAGCTTTATACACTTAATATTGCGACATTTATTCTCATCCTTACAATTTTAATCTTTTCTATATTATCCTCTTTAATCGTCTTCTTATATTCACTATGTATTTTTCTTGACTTTTGTATAAAATTTTTGAGAACCCTGACCTTATTTATGTCACTCTATAATTTTTCATATTTGAAACCTAGAGAAATGTAGTAAGATTATTCATGTGCATGTAAAGCTTCCAAAAATACTATTTAAGAAATAAAGTTCCTATAGACATGCCTTTTCAATTCGTCTTCATTATCAAGAATGGATTACTCACTTATTTCTACGAGGTCTGTGAGAGTGATGAACTTCTATAAATTCACAATTAATACAACATTTGGTACTTCAATATACTCTTATAGTTATTATTTTTCAGTCTAAAGTTCAATTAAACCTCTTAAAATACAATTTAAAACATTTTTAGGAACTTTCATCAGATGTTATTTGAATTAAAAATTGAGATCACTGATTGATACATCATCATAAATCTTGAGAAATATTCTTCAAAAGAATCATAATCAATAGAATTATTGAAACATTTACCACTTGTATTTCCTTATATTAGTGTTGTATTGTCTTTTTCTATATGATTCTTGGTCAACATCCTTGTTTATCTATTCTTTATGTTCTTATAAATGTTAGTTGAAATAATTTAATTAGTATCCTCTTGAGTAACATATTAATCAGAATATAAGGTATCATTCACATTTTTTTTATAATTTATTTCATAAGAACTCAATTTGATATTTAGAAGGAAACTTACTCTTATACTACATGTAGAACCCCAAGACAAATTGACCACTATAAATATGGGTGAATCAGTAATTTAATTTTTTGATTTATATTTATTTTAATTCAACAAATAAAAACTATTTAGGTTCTAAATCCACTCAATGATATCTCACGTGCTCATATCATATATAGAAGTGATAAGAAAGATCACATAACATAGTATTAATAAGGTTGAAAAAAATACCTACTCTTTTTCATGTTGGTTAGACCCCCCAACACAGAATATTCAGTGTAATATTATCATCAATTATAGAGGTTTAGGTAGAAACTGGTTATAAAAACTAGTAGTTGATCCTAGATATATATACCATGAATTGAATTCTTCTACATTATTTGGTTATCCCCCCCCCCCACAAATGTTATCCTACCCAAGAGGCCCACTAAATTATTCTCTTGATTCCAATAGTAACAGAAATACTTCACCTACTTCTGAATTCTATTAAAAGACATACCAAGCATTCATCTCCAACTAAATGACTTAATCTTTAACAAAATATAACCTAGAGTTTTATTCCCTTCATCAAGGTTCATCCACCTCAAGATGTTATTTTGATGTTACTCTATGATCATGCAGGATGTGAGTTACTTGTTTATGATTCATATAAATTCAATGGCCAGTATAAAAATATATCATTCTTTCTCCAAAAAAAATAATCAATTTTATATGATCAATTTTATCATTAAAACAATACTCATTAATAAATTATTTTGATTTTGATAGTCCATCCTCTATAGAAGTTTCCAAGCGATGTACATGATTTTTCATTAATATTTTATTTAAGAAATATATTTCACAATCTCAAAATATTGAAAAATAAAAGTTGAACTATTCTAATATTCTTCTCAAATTCATTCTAAAATTCATTACACACTATTCATGCAAAGCATATCACATGATAATTTTTGATTTTTTGTTTATGTATAATAAAATTATTGGAATTGTCACTTTGTAATCCCACACACATATCCATTTATGTGTATTATTATTTAATATTCTTTCCAAGGATCTATCAAGAACCATATGGTTTTCTCATGAGATTCTTTACACTTTTTTTCATCGCATATATAAGTATGTGATCATGGAGTATCAAATTTTTATTCCCTTTGTGCACTCTCCACCTTCACCCAAAAGTATCATGTACTACATGTAACATTTCATACATAGTCTTATACTTACATGTACTACTTTTATTTTTTAAATTACCTTCATCAAAACCTAGAAGGTTTCACTAGACCAAACTTCTTTTCATAATAGTATGTATATATGGGTTTTTATTCTCATTCTACATATGACCTAAGAAGAACATGGAATGTCTAAAGTCATTTTCATAATAGTATATTCACTGGATATCTAATTATTTGGAAGTAAAATTCTACTCTGTGGGATCTTATTCCACTCGCATAAAAAAACATAGGAGAAACTACATTTATCTCTATAAACTGATATATATCTATGATAAATGGAAGAAAAGTTTCTTTAGTATAATTATTCACCTTTTATAAGTGATTATGACAACTATAGATCAGATAAAAATATTATTTCAAGGTTCTTCATTATATTCTATAACACAATGTTATAGTTCACCAAAAAATAATTTTTTTTTAAAATCCTATCCCAAAAAACATAGAATCTTCATGATTAACCCTCATCTTAAAATCACATTTTTTCTTATTATATCATGATCCTATTTTAAATGGATTTAACTCAACCATGCATGGTGGATATATGTACATCCTCCTGAAACATTATTTTTTATTTAGTTGAACAATATTCTTTGAACGATCACATGCATGAATGAAACTTATTGAATGCATGAAATGGGATCATTCCCAAATACCACATTCCTTCAGTAATATTTTGTAATATTTATCGAATCATGATCACTAAATGAATGATTTGGATGATATAAAAACACCTCATTAGGATGTTGATGATGAAAAGTGGATTCTATTTGATGGTAAAGATCAAAATAATTAGATGATTGAGGTTATATTAATATTTTTTTGATAAGGATGAATAGTATGTCACATTCTATTATCATAAATTATAGATTTATTAAGTTTCACTTTCCAATATAATACTCATTGTTCCTTATGCCACCAGATTTAACACCGGTATTGAAACCCATATACACTTCAAATGAACTCCACATGCCATCGTGCCACTATTCAATATGCCTTTCCACATCATTCTGTACACCCTCATATTTCCATGCTGGTGATCACATGTGCACCATAATGTGGGTTACATATATCCACCCAAACCCCATCAACCATTCTGGTTAAGTGATTGATATCCCCAATATCATTGAGTATGTCCTCCCAAAATTAATTTGATTGAGTGGATGCATATCTCAATGGTTGTACGTTAATTTGGTAAACATATAGAGTAAATTCCATTATATAAAAACAAATCCCAAAACATAATCTGATGATTTTTGAAATTTTATTCATGAAAAAATAGTATATTTTTTTCATGACGTTTATGATACTCAGTAAACAATTCAATGTTTCACCTCTATTTTTAACTCCTCTTATTAATCTAGTTATACATGATGTATCATTATTTCTACAAGTCTTCACAAATGAATGAAAAGTCAATAAATCATCACAGTTTTCAAGGATATTTGTCTAATATTTGAATCCAATGTTTTAAAATTATTCCATAACAATTCTCCAAGCATCACTACTATATCATGTCTCACCAAACACATATTGACATATCCTTTAAAAAATGAAAAACTTGGGTTCAACATGTATTTTTTCCATATCCCCCCTCACTAGTTGACTAAGCTATAATATAAATTTGGTTTATTAGAAAATTTGTACTCTATTTTCATCAAAGGTGGATTTAGTTGTGACAGAGTCAGGATTAGACCCTTGATAGGAGCTTTCTATGTGTCTTTTTGAAGGAAATATAAAATCACATAGTTCAATCCTACTTAATAGGTAATTTAATGTTGTTTCTTATTATTTTATAATCATTAATTTGGTTCTTTCAATGGTTGTGTATCCATGACCAATGAAGTTCATTTTTATGTTATTATATCCTAAAAAAATAAATACATTTTTGGTCAAGTGAATAAGACAAAAGAAGATCTTATTCACATCATGCATTCAAGATTATAAAATATTTTTGTTTTAGATCATAAAAATATGACCTATTTTGATAACATTGAAAATAATGAGAATGGAATATGTAGTTAAATGGTCTTTTTCACTGTTGGAGTAGGACTTACGAATGAGTGAACATTTGTAAATTGACTTGGAAGATGAATCTAATGAAGTTAGTTTTGAACATACACCAGGTTATGGGGTCATTCATATTCACACATTATTAACTAGACATGTGGAAGATATTATCAATGAGAATATTTTCAAGGATTATAATTAATTTGAGTTAGACTATACATATTTATCATTGATCAAACATATAGATGAGATTATAAATGAAAACATGGTCGTTGATTTTACAAATTAAGTGTCTATATGTATTCATGGATTATTTATTGGTAATTGGAGACTCACTAAAAGTTCACCCAATCACTTTTTTTACATTACATAGATTTGTGTTAATGGGTTCAAGTGAGATGAGAGGATTTAACTATAGGTGATTTACATTATCATCCAAGATAGAGAGTCCCCATTATCTATGGAATACCTAAATATTTTCATCATGCAGCTTATATCAGTTAATGAGTAAAATAGGGGAGATTTATTATAAGATTAATGATTCTATTTATCAAAAATGAAACATTATCAAAAGGAATCAATATATTTTTTCTAACCCATTCATGTGTCTCATGAAGCTGTTGAGGAGGCTAAGGAAAATTGGACTCTATAGTGGGATTGTTTTGGAAAATGAACATCAATATGGTTTTTGGGTAGTTTATTTATCCCATGTAGAAGTCCTGAGAATGGGGAACCAATGTGTGTTTTACATTCCATGAGTATTGAAAACATGACATGACATATAGTAGAAAAATTGGGAATAGGGGAACCAATTTTAGTGAGCATTGTGGTTGGGGTAATGGTTGGGAAGAAACGGTAAATGGAAACCCAGTTAGGTGAACAAGGTGTCTCTCAAATATTGAGAACAAGGGAAACATTTTGGGAAGGTCTCATGGTTGAATTTCACTCTGAATAAAGAACCTAAGAAAATGGGTGATCCTTGATATGACCTTTGAGCATTGGGTGTGAGTATTGTGAATACAATCAAGGTGAAACCTCTTCGGTACAATACTGGAATCGAGATGAAATAATATAATAAATTGGAATATCTATTTGAGGATGGTTTTTCTCCCCAGTCATAATGATTAACTTGGAAAAGTGGACTTTTTCGGTGTCCAGGATAAGTGAAGTCAATAATTACTCATTATTTATATGATTTCACCCTTATTTATGATTTAAAAATAACCTAAAGGTGAATATTGTAAGGCTTATTCATGGGATTCTTATGCTCGTATGTTATCAAGCCTTCTCATTTTCTGGTGGGGTGTTAAGGGTCTTTATATAGGAATGAAAAACTATGAGATAAAATAACCATTGGTAACTACTTTATGATTAAAGTACCTTTGAATTGGGTGTAAAATGTGGGCATGAAGAAGATAGTGAATGTGTTGTTTTAGTATAACGAAGTGTGTGAGTATAACTGTTGAATAATTATATGAGGTGGACATGGTGCAGAGTCATGTGGAAGATGGGTAATATAACACAATATAGGATAAGGTGCATGAGAGGCTAATAAAACTAAGATTGTGGTGATGGAGATATATTTTTGTACATTCCTTTAAAAATTCTATGAACAAATTAATTCATTAGTAGAATTATTCCATGGTAAAATTTTATCATTAACAAATATATAAAGTAAATAATTTAACCACTTACATTTAAAAAGGAATAAAATCCATAAAGTCAATTAAATAATAAGTTCCCTAGAAAGAAATATGTAAGAATAATTCATCATTCCAAATTCATGGATTATATAAATTATCCTATGAATATTCAAATACATAGTAATATTATCTACAAATTAACATTTATTTCCTATGGATTTGACAATGATATCACCTTTTAGATAATAATCTCTCAAAAAAAGTGATGCCTCGTGTCAATATGTTTTGTCCTTGAATGTGATATTGGATTCATCAAAATATAAATAAAACTATTATTTTCATACATCATTGGGGTATAAAAAACTGAAATACAAAGTCTATTAATATGTTTTTATCCTAATAATTCATGAAGAATAAATATCACCATCTTTGTATTCAACTTTAGAATTATAAAATTATATCAGAATTATTATTTATTACTATATAAAATACTAGTGGATTTATTAAAAGGTGGTATTTAATATATTTATAAATATTAAAAACATTATAATAGGAATATATAAAAGAAACTAGATAAAATGAGTGTCCCCTATAATAATAAAATAGAAGTTTTATGGAAATATAGATGTATTTAAAAATTATTTTAACTAATCTCTATTGATATATTAGGGATTTTTATTAAAATATAGAAAATATTAAAACATGAAACATAATATCAAGTTGACTAATAGTATGATATCAAACTTCCTATCATACTACAATAATGATATTTTTGAACTAGTTTCCCAGTTATATTCAAATCTAATTTATAATTATTTTTCAATGGAATTTCACTCCCATTAGCTATATCCATTCCAAAATATTTTAAGATCATTCATGTAGTTTGTTTAATTAATAAAAATACTATTTTAATTTTAATAAATTTTATATCCAAGAATTTTGTTTTGGTCTACACTATCAAACTTATTTCAAAATTATTTTTCACAATCTTTAACAAAATTTCAAATATAGAGTTATTATTATATAGAAAAATAATGTCGTAATTATAAATTTTATCTATTAAAATGTTTTTTCAAATCCATTTTATAAAAATAGTCACATCAACATTTCATTTTGTAAAACTATTTTGTAATATAAAATAGTTGAGTATATTATACCATGTTCTTGGAGTATATTTCAAACCATATAAATCTTTATAATGTTTAAAAATATGATTTTAAAGTATATGATTGTTAAAATTATGGAATTATACAAATAAGACATCCATAATAATGTAGCTATTTAAAAATTCACTACTTTCATCCACTTGAAAAATATATATGTAAAAATGAATTTCATATGAAAGAAATATCCTGATAAAGTGATGTTTTTATTTTCATAAAGTTTTCTTGAAAATCAATGTATTCCTACTAGAAAAAGAAAATATG
This sequence comes from Viscum album, assembly GCA_963277665.1. Lineage (NCBI taxonomy): Eukaryota > Viridiplantae > Streptophyta > Magnoliopsida > Santalales > Viscaceae > Viscum > Viscum album. The sequence continues at coordinate 1,722,088,087 of OY728145.1, forward strand.
AAATAGATATAAATTTTTTAACTACAACTCTATACTCAACTAATATGTTTTTATAACCCACACAGATTCTATAATTAGGTAATATTTAATACTATAAAATACTTTTAAAAATTTCTTCCATACTATTTGTTTAATTTCTTATTATATATAAATGTCTCTATATTTAATTCTACTAGAATAGATGATTTTCATAGGTTAACTATATGATATTTAATTTTCCATATTTAATAATGTTTTTTTTGATATAATATTTTATAATTAAATTTCTCAATATATCAAACTGTTAATTCAAAGGTATGATCATTGAGGGTCCAATTTGTTTTAGGTAAAGATGCATTGGTTCTTATATGCCATCATCATGGCCTGGGTACTACATATGCTATCTTATGGTTGGTTTTCATTTAAATAAATAATAGGTCACTACTATTAAAACAATTATTAATATTTATGTCTGATATATTATTCCTAAATATATTCAAAAAAAATTCTTCTCATATGTATTTTTTTAATAAAATGTGAAAAAATTGGATTCATAAACAATCATGTTTTTCTATTAAAATCTCTAAATTTCATAATTGGAGTTGGATAAAAAATAGAAAATATATTCATTAGATTTTTGAGACAATTGGTTGAAACTCTCCTTGGTATTAAGAATGAATAAGTTTATCCAAAAAACATTAGAGTAATTTACCTTATTTTCCCTACCATTACATAATACAATATGTTTTTTTAAATAAATAATTATACACACTAGATTGACAGTATTCCAAGAAAATTTAATATGATCACAACAAAAAACTAAATAATTCTCATTGATAAAGGTCTAATATATCTCTTAAGTAGTTCTATTTTTCTTTTCAATAACACCATTCTATTAAAGTATTCGAAGGAATTATAAAATAGGATAATAGCCATATTGTCTGTATAATAAATAAAAATCCTGTATTTCAAACTCAGTGTCATGATTAATTCAAAAATTATTAATGAAAATTCCTAAATAATTATTATCTATAATTTCAAATTTATACAAATAGTTACATGATTTACTCTAGTGAGAATAAAATAAAACCCATGTATATATTCAGTATCGATAAATAAAGACAAATACATGTGTTTTTATTTGTAAACTAGAAACTACAAATTATCCAAATAGATCCTTGTAAACTATTTATGGTGGTTGATAGTTTGAAACAACATTATTTTTTTGAATGAAATTTAATGTTTCGTATCCATTCAAAATATGTTATGTACTTTCTATTATGGAAATTATAATTTTCAAAGATCTATAAATAAATATCTCGTGGCCATGTTTCTACACGAGTTCACATTTTAATGGAATGTACAGCTAGGATAATTCCAAAACTTTCTATAAAAAGTACATAAATCAATAATATTCTGAGAAGTCATATAATTTAAACAAAAAATATATACATTATCAATTCTCATTACAATAAATGATATAACATGTTTAAATTTTTAAATATTTCATGAATTATTCTGAATCTTAATATGATAATAACCATTGAAAATTTGGATGTCCCTGTGTATAATCTAATTTAATCTTTAAAAAGACATATAAACTTAATATTTAATTTCAAATTACATATTTCAAAAGTCTTGTAATTTTTATTTTACTTTACATCTAAATATAATAAAGAACACATAGAATATTTTATGCTTTATTTTATTTTTTTCATCATATCTTGAGAAGAATTTGAAAAAAGATAATGTTACGAAACAACTCAGGACTACCCGGATCCTAACGTCCAATAAAACCTAAGACATACCCTAATGTCAATCCTGATCCCCATGGGAAGATGAAAAGATTTAGGGAATCATTAGATAATCCTTCTGGACAATTTTACAAAATAATAAAATAACTAAATAAAAATTTAATATGCAACATAAGAAGAATACACGTAAACAATATTATCATATTGAATATCCAAAAACATGGGACATGTGACAACTAAACTAAAACTAACAGATTACCCAATACTGTTGTGACCTCTTTATCACCATCCATACATAATAACCAAAAAACTCTATGATTGAACCAAAAGAGGAACCTGAACCTGTAAAATAGCTTGGTTCTAAAAATATATAGTGGAACAAGTAGGGTGTGAGCATATAAAATATCATTAGGTAAGCACCAAAGAATCCATTCATTTCCTTCCTCAAAACAAGATATAAAATCTAGTTTGTAAATATATGTTAAAATTATGTTTAAATTCATTTAACAAAATATAGAAAACACATTTAAATGTGTTCTTTAATATCACATTAGATTATATATCGAAAATAATTATGATTTAAAAATAAAGTTTGAAAGACCATTAAAATTAAATAAGCATAACCCTAGTAAATGTGGAGGTAATAGAGATAAAAACTAAACATAGTAAACAAGGTATACAATAGATAACAATATATAAATAGAATAAGGGTATAAAAAATACATATAAATGATCCAAAACATGAATCTAAGGTTTCATTCCATAATAATAAAAATTAAAAGTATATAATCATGGGAATGGCATAAAATAACTGAGAGGTAACTATAGACGTACTCAGTTCAAAGAAAAACCTGTTGGTTTTTCGTTCAGTTACTAAGTCTATAACCAACTATCTTCTCTCACCTATCCTCACTAATGGAACAATACATCATGGAATTTTCCTTCCATTGGAAATCCAGTCCATCTCATCATTAGTGAATATTAATCATCTATTGACACTCTAGATGAATCCTAGAATCCAATGATTATTGTAAAGGGGAGGTGTGGTAGCTGGTATACATAAATCATATCTACCATAAGTCATCATAATCCATCATACATGCTAAGCCCACCACCTGACACCATTAATGTGAAGACACCCCTAAACCATAGGACATCCAAGGAGGTGTTCAATTTTAATAAAACGTCTAGGAGAACCCATAAGGACATATCATTTGAAATTAAAATCATCTTCTAGGAAATCATATTTATTTAAAAAATACTCTCAAACCCCAAAGTGATCATTCATGTACATTTAGAAGGTTCCAAACAAGCCTTTAGAAGAATCATCGGTAAAATCCACTCTAAAACCATATTTAGAAAATATTTATTAACAAAAAATCCCCTTAGGAAGATAAGATTTATAAAAGAGAAAATTATATAGAATTATTATTTATATAAATGATAACTTCTATATATTCACCTAATTCATAGACTTATATGTGTATATCTCACTAGTAAATATATAGAAATCAATATGGATCGAAAAGGTTCAATTAAATAAGTATAGAAAATTATTATAACTAAACCCAAGAGTTTCTCATATAAAGGCCCCAAATCCATAAAGGATAAAATGTACATCTAAAACATGATTAAACAAGAAACCCAAAATTAGATAATTCACAAAAATGATTAAAATAATTAAAACATAAAGTATCCCTTAGAAAGAACACTTGAAGATTTCATCAAACACATATCATACATATACTTTGAACACATAGGCATAATTATAGAAATCCTTAGAAACACAATTTTAAAATAAAACCTAAAATATTAATAAATTTTAGATTTAAACTTATATATCAAATAAAATATTGAAAATAATTAGAAATATATTTATAAAGGCAGAATATTCCCTTACCATGTTTCGGGAAGTGTATGAATGGAGACACTTACCTCAATGGTTTGTGAATTCAATGAAACCACAAACACATGACATGGAGGACCAATAAACCAAACCACACACCATAATCTAAAATAAAAAATTCCAATATCATCTCCCATCCTATTGGGTTTTTACAATAAGAAAACTTTCCATGGAAGAAGAGATAAATATGTTAAATAAGGAAGAAGAGGAAGAAAAAATATACCAATAAAAGAATCCAACATAATTTAAAAGATAATTCCTAAAATCCTATATGGGAAGATAAAAGATATCTGCAATGATTCCAAGGGTATAGTCTACTGAATAGAGGATGAAACACCCCCTCTAAAGTTTTAAAAATGGTAATTGAAAATAGTTATATGAAAAAATTTAATGATCTGGGAAGGTCGCACGGTTTACCAACCATGTGCTAATTGTGAAGCCTCTACTAGAATAGACAACCATCCTTAAATAGTTTGGAATATTGGTTTTGAAACTGTGTTATATTTTTAAAAAAAATATCAATGAAAAATATACACACCCTCATACTCTTGGTATATGATTTAATCTAACCAGTCACAAGTCATACGCCAACTCCAAGACACTCTATGCTCCCACATGGTTTCTCCTAATACTCACATGGTTTGGACTCAACCCTTTGATGACAATGTGAGATAAGTTTTTCAAAGATAAAATAAATTATAAGTTCACATTTATAATATTTATTCTTAGGGTTTACTCTAAACCATGTATAGATCCAAGAACTGACCAAAAACACTAAATCTTGAAATTTCACAGGGAATTCAACCTCAAAATCAAAGGAAATATAATAAAACCAATAAGTAAATAAAATAATAAGGAAATTAAAAGTCATACTATGACATTTATATTTAGGTTCAAAATTTCTCCCCCAATAAATTCACCATGTTATGGATGATATAATAAAATATGACCCCTTAACCCAAAAGAAAGGGCTCTTTGTAAAAAATCTCTAAACAAAACTGAAAAATAAATTTACATACTAAATCTTGTATGATTCATAATTCCATAAGTCAGACGTAAATAAAAAATAAATTAATTATAGGATATCCAAGTTTTTTCTCCATACAATTTTGAAACCAAATAGAATTGGGTTTTACTAGCAAATGTACTAAAAAATATGACCACCTCACACAATAATGGTTTCAACCAAGGAAAATCACGTAGAATACTTGGTAAAAATACAGTTTTTAATTATAAAATAATATTTATATAAAAATATTAATGAGATATAGAATATCCCATAGGTAATCCTAGATTAAATAAAATATTAAAATGAATGATGAAAGGAATAAAAAGAAAAATATGAAAATAACAAGATAAGGTAAAAACATTAAGAGGCTACCTAAGAATATCAGAGAGGAAAGGATGCCAATATCTTGAATTTTCCTGGACTTTTTTTTCTTCTTCAAAGATATCAAACCATATAATTTATGAATATTACCCTACAAATCATACTGAAGAAAAGTCATTATTGTATTACAATAATTTTTATTAGAATAACCAAAATAAGTACACTAGTATCACATAAGAGGGGGATCAAAGAGAAGAAGATATAGATATAGGATATTCTTAAATAATATGATCTTTAATCCCACATACCTCATCAAATATGGTACTATAACTAATACCAATGGGTATTGGGTTTCCATACATCATGGGATAACTTCTATAAACCAAATTTTCTAAATATTACTCACAAACCAACTATTTATATGATAATTTCTCATATGAATGAATAGATTCACTAACCCTGCGATGAAGACCCTTCTCAAAGAGATAATCCTTGAAAAAATTTCTTAACATCACTTGTGGAGACAAGGGAACTAGATTATTAAAATGGTCAATGTATCCCTTAACTATACATTGGCCATGATGAATACACATAATCTCTTCTAATTTCTAAACATTAACTTCCTTTAGGAGGTACAACTGAATGAATTTTTTCATGAGGGATTCCAAGTCATCCCATCTTATAAAGAGGGTTTAATGACTAACTCTCAATGATCCATCCTGGTCCCTCGACCCAATAAAACTCTCAATCTCAAGGATTCTTGAGTTCAAAGGGACCATGAGATATTTTTAATTTCCACTAGAAACTTTGTAGCCTCTATTGGAAATAGATCACCACAAAAGGAATAAAACAACTAAGATGCTCCCATATTCACCACTAAGTTGGGATTCTGGGTAGATACATCCACTAAGAGACACTTCTTAGGAATATTTAACTGTTTTCTATGTAGAATACTATAAATATCAAGAGAACATAAAACCAATTCAATATCCAACAAAAACTCAATCGAATCACAATCAGGATTACACTTCAACTCAAAACTCCAATTCAAAAACTAAGTCATATCCCAAAATGAATTCAAAAATCCCCTTTTAAATGCTAAAATATCCAATACAATTTCAAAACAATTTCACTTCAAACCCTTTTCAAATAAAAAACCCAAATTTAATTAACTAATTCTTGTATCCAAATTTCTACTTCTACCCCCTTTCGAAGAGAAATTGTTTTCTAGTTTACACATATTAAATTTTAAAATAGAAATGTATCTTTTTATTTAAAGAACAAAATATCATCATAGAATAAATCCATTTTTATCATGTTTTAAATAAAAAATCGTTTTCATTTAAAAAATAATCACAAAAAAATCAAACCAATAACTTCACTTACTCCGTAGCTTCTAAAATAGTTAAATATTGGTTATAAATGACTTTGTCACATTGTTTAATAAACTATGCACTCGATATGAATCATACACCAGGAGCATGTTGAACCATGCACTTGGGCACCACATAGTTCTATATAACATGAATTCTCACTATGTAACACCAGTTCACTAGGATTATCATCCACTAAAATAGAAAAATACATTAAAAATATATTACTTATAGTGTAATTCTGAATAAAATTTGGAGACTCAAAACCCAAAAACACTAGGTAACTTGAGTCTCTAGACGAGTAAGTTCTCATGACATTCTTCCTACACCAACCTCTCGAGTGTTGATATTCCATCTCTATAATCTACCTTATTGATCTAAATAACATAGGGCTAATTCGATACCATTTTTTCACTACCCGATCTCATCAGTCCAGGAACCTTGTTATTAGACCATAAGTGTCACCTATAATAAAATAGTTTCCCTACCAACACAACATAGGTTATTACCCATTTAGGTCACTTATTAAACTAATGAATTTTCTCAATGGTCAATACATGTTCATTTAGTGTTCTTTTTAATCACTCAAACATACCCAAGGAAACATATCATGATGTTACCCATCCTTAAAAGCGCCATTTTAGGCATTATTAACTCTTTATTTCTAATCAAGTACACTCTTGAATAGAAATATGTGTCTTGTTGACATGGAAAGTAAATTTTAATCAGTTAATTCTCACATTTACATTGGTGATATAGTGGGTAGTATTTTAGAATTGTTTTGAGAGGAATTTAAATGAATTTATTTTTCCAGAGATGAGTTGTGAAGTATGAAGTTGGAATCTTTTAGTTACTCAATTCACAGATAATATATTGTTGTTTATGGGATTATATAAGAAAATATGTATGATATTCAAAAAAAAATTCAGGGTAATGGAGTAGATAAAATATAATATGTAAAATAAATATGATTATATGTAATATCTACTCAAGAAGATGAAATAATTATTCCGATCTCTCACTGAGATATGATATACCTATCAAATATAACCAAAAATATATTGAATTTTTATTGGAAATGTTATATATTTTATTTTATTCATAATATTTCGTTGGTGATATGTAATATTGTTTTGTTGGTAATTAATAATTTTAGATATATAGATGTATGTGCTTAGAATAGTGGTACCCAATTTAGGTGAGGGTAATATTATTAAAAAATGATATATTTTTTAGAATAAGATATTTGTGGTTTAATGAATTTTTTAAAATTAGATATAATTATAATGATTTTTTTGTTATTGATAAAAGATTTTAGATCATTATTTTTATTGATTAATGTCATGATTCATGGTGATATATTTTGAGAAATATTGTGTTGTGATGAGAGTCTTCACACTAAATGGGGATGTTCAGGGTATAATGCCACATCGAACATGAAACTGTGGATTTTGTGAAATACCAATGAATAAATAAATATAGAATTATATTTTTAAATAATCAGTTGATATTGTCATTATATGGTAATTGTTTTTATTAATTTTTGAATATTATAAAATATGATCGATTACGAGAGGAGTTTATGAATTTAGATTTGACCAGTTTGAAATGATATAGATCATGTGGTTGAATGTGAATTTGATTAAAAATTAAAATAATAGACACAAGTATCACATAATTAATTAGGTTTAAAAAGAATAATTAGAATATAGTGAAACTAAAAAGTGATAATGAAGAAATTTTTTTTGAAACGAAGATGAAAATAGTGTAAGTCATAGAATAATGATATTCATGAACTACTAATATTTTCAACATTAAAAATCATAAATTAAGGATCCTTAATTTATTTAGAATATTATAAAGACTTGGTGAAGTTATTTTGTTTAGTGTTGAAGCACTCATAGTTTCAATATAGGTATTCTTTTATATGGTTTGAACAAACATTTTTATCTAGATGGAGGTGGTAGAAATGAAAACTAGTATACTGAGTTGTTATGATATTACTCTAAGCGTCATTGCAGATTCATTTTCATCACATGTAATGAATTTATTAATTTAGTGATGTGGCTATGTCTTGAACTCAACTCAAACATATTATAGAATTATATAGAGACGTTTGGATCAATCCTTTTAAAAATCATGTGAGCTCTTTGATTTCATTATATATTCATTTTATGTGGGTGATGATACTTTTTAATATTTATTAGATCTTAACCAATACGATTCATATAGATTACTTGATAAATAATTGTAAAATAGTATTTACATTTATTCAACCCCTCCACACCCCAACCCCTGTGAGTGTCCAATAGCTGATCACCTAAAAAATTCAAGTGGTATTAAGAAAATCCAGATTCCATATAAAAGATTCCATTTTAGATATTAAATAGAAAGATAATATCACTTATATCAATGGTCTAATAATACCTACATATTATGGAATGCACTATCTTGTATAAAATAATAAGATGAATTTTTATCTTCTTTCTATTAGAATATAATTTATTTATTCTTCCACTGTTGGATTCACTACAATTATTCAAGGTTCCGACATTAAATATGTCAACAAGTGTAATTTGGAAGTTGATTTTAATGCAAGGAAATAAATTTTTATTTCCTTATATGGAAAAATATATTCAAAGGTGTTGGGGATCAAAAAATCCAACAAAATATTAGAAAATCATTAAATTATCATTAAAGTATCATTGAAGGGAATTTCAATGTAAAAAATAATAAGATATTAAATTATAAAAATAGGATTAAAGATGTATGTAGACGAAATTCAAGGCAATTAAGAAACTCAAAATTAGGGAAAATTAAGAATAGATTTATGAATACTCTAGAGTTAATGAACCAAATAAATAGAATGAACATATCTTTTATAAATTTTCAAATAACATCAAAATAAGAATAAATAAATAAATAAATTGGAATCCTTTATAATTATTATATTATAGTGGGATTTATCATTTTATAGTAGAGTATACAAAGAATAAAAATGGTGAAACTAAGGATGATAAGTAAGAACAAGATTCTCACTAATTAATGGGGTAAAATAAAGAATTATGATATCAAAAATAAAAAGTTTCCATGAAGGAATAGAATAAATTTGACGAAAATTTATATAAAGATGATGAATCATGAAAAAGTAGTAAGTGAAGATATTATTTTAAAACTGAAAAAAACAAAATCATAAAGGCTCACATTAAAGATGTTGATGTGACATAAATGTGTAACAATTGGGTGAAGAGACTACATTGAGAATATATTGAATGCTTTTATCAATTGTTGTCTTGATAAAAAAATCAAAATTAATAGAAATAAATGCATTATAAGGGAGTCTCAAAAGAAAAATTAATGTGAATATGAGTTACTCAAAATACAATGATATTGAATTTAACAACACAGAATTCAAAAATTTTGATGTGTATAATGAGAAAAGATGTTAATTTTTTTAGTAGACATCTATTTTAAAATAAAAGGAGTAAAAAAAGGATAAATTTGTGTTCTCTAATGATAAAAAAATTCTATTTACTATAAGGTAATTTTTTAATAAAATAGTCGAAATAAAAAAGACTAATCCTCTAGAAATGTTGGGAGTTTTTTCCCAAGAAAAAAATTAAAATCTACACCTGTAAATAATAAAGAATTCATATCAATTTTTTCTAATAATAAATATTTTAAATCAAAATATGAGATAGTTTTGGATTTGAAAAATCATGAGTAAACTATTTTTATATCTAATGGATTTGATAATGATGTTAGAGGGCATAATCCCCCAAGAAAAAAGAAAACAAATATCAATTTTAGGAAATAAATTTCTAAATTAATTGAAAAAAATCTAAACTATAATAAATAATAAACTACTATACTTCATATATAATTTTTAAAAGTTATTGGGGTATAGATTTTTTATAAATATAAAAGACATAGTGATAAGTTCTTGTTGATGTGTATCTAAATGAGTATAAAATAAGAAACCCATGGATTCTAGATAATATGTATTCATCCCATGTGACTAGAGGAACCAAGATCATGAAAACATAAAATATCATGATGTGGGATTAGTTAATTTTGAAAATAATAGTTCCATTAAAAATAAAATAATTATTACATCTAAGATAAAAGCTTTAAAATTAAAATCTACACATGTGTTATTTTTTAATTCCATTAAATTAAATTTGTTTAATTTTATTCAACTATGAAATGATTAAAATGAATGAAAATTAAAAATAAACTCTTGAATCAAAAAAAATATTAATGGATGGAAGAGTTATTACTAGGTTAAAAATAACCATTGATAATTTATTGCAAAATATCAATTCATTTTACTCTATTCCATTGAGTTCAAGAGAAGAAAACAATATTTGGCATAAAATAATTGGAAATCTTGGTCAAAGGATATGGGGAAATATTTCCAGTGGATATGTGTTAAGAGAATTTCCAAAACAAAATATAGAAATAGAGGATATTTTACAAACATGTCAAAAATATAAAATAGATCAAGGAATTACGAAAATGTGAATTCTAATTCAATTATTCCACATTAATTAATAAATTTTTAATTATGTGAACCAATAAGACACATGTAACACCCAAATCTTCCACTGTATGTTTTCCTTTCATTAATGCAATAGCGTGTGTTGTACGCAACTTCGAGTTATAACACACACCATAACCAATCAAACTAGCCGTTATGAATAGTAATACCCAATTTTTGAAATTTTATAAATTTTATCTCTCAAAATGGACTTCATTTTTGGATTTGTAATATCTAATTTAGCCTATGGTGAAATTTTGGTACTTTTTGGATAACTTTTATATTATGATGAATAGTGAAAATTACTAAATTTTAATTAAAAACAACTTTTTAATAAAAATAATTAATAGTGATAAATTATTAAATTGAGTGGTTTTAAAGTATATTTAGAATATATTTTTACCATTTAATACAATTTTGTTCATTGGACATAATTTCACAATTAAACTAGACATAAACAAGTGTCAATCTTTTGATAGTTATTATATCATAAAAACACGCTTTTTTTTAGAGTGGGAATTAATTTTAAATTACTTTCTGCCACTTCTTTGTTTTGAATTTGGAAAAATGGATTCCATATTTGGAATCAGGATTTCCAAATTTTGTACATAGGTAACTTTTATTTTTAGACATTTTGAATAATTACTTCGGTAAATATTTTATTTACCATGGTTAAAGGGTAAATCCGGTAAATAAGGGTTAAAAAATAATATTATAAAAATAATAATAAATTACCCTAAAACGTGTCTTAACCTTATTTCTGGATACATGTCCGACCATGGGCATCTTTGGGTCAATTTGTGGGACCCGATGGAGCCACTTGTAGGTGATAGGGACACTTTATTTTAATTAAGATAAAGTAAATACAAAATGACATAAGATTATATCTTTTAGAAAAACAATTTTTATATAGAGTTATATATGTTATATTTTAGATTATAAATATTAATTAGAAAGATAAAAATATTTCCTACATAAAAATATTTTATTTATAATTTTTATACATTGAAAAAGTAGAAATATATATGACACAATAATGATGCAGTATTTTCCTAATTAATGAAAGAATCAAATAATTGGTATTATAAATGTTAAAATAAATATAATTTGAAAGTTTTGATAACATGAAAGAATTTTATTGGTCAGTATGACATGTTAGGATTTCTTAAATGAATTTCGTTCGAATTAATAATGTTTTTAATACTTTAACAAAAATCAATTATTGAGTAGTGTCAAAATTGACATAAATGAGTTTTTAAAACAAATATTATATTATTAATTTATATTCTATTCCTAAAAACCTACGGTTTGGCCAAAGAACTTATATCATTATTTTTGTACCATTAATAGACCACTTGGGGGGTCTATTGGATGTATATAAAAAGTTTATTAGCTGTATATTATAAAAATACAATGTGACATGGTTAGTGTTAAACTAATTAACCAAGAGTTAAAACTAAAAGATAAGGTTAATATAATGACCCAAACCTGTATAAAATCTATTAATTGAAAGTATTTAGACCCATCCCTACCTTATACTTGGAATAATCCACTTTGGATCCATTATAAACCTAATATTATTTTATTATAAAATAATACTTTAAGTTTTTCCTAAAGCGCCCCTCACCCCTCTTATAAAAGGACACTCCCCCTTCTCATTAATTCACACCTTCAAAGCAATTTGGATCAGCCAAACCGTACCCAAATATCCCCCCAACTTCCCTAAATTCAACCTAAAGGCCTTAGTTTGATCATAAATCCAACCTATAGAGCCCTTTTGATCAAATCAAAAGGAAGAACTCGAAGAAGAGGTAACGTCTTCACCACCCTCTTTAAAGTTCCTTTCTTCATCAACTTATTATTTCCATGTTATTTACATTCTTAAATATTAGCTCCAGTACCTTCTATATAATGTGATGTTATTATAATTATGGAACAAACAAATTCATTATTCTATCCATCCCTTGAATGACATGTCACCATATGTGCGTACGTACGACCTACCGTCTCCACGTTGTGGTGTAATTGTTATTCAATATACTATTATTTAGACGGGTATAATAATGATGTATACTTCATGTAAATAATAAATATAACATGATAATTATTCTGTCTCTATGATATACCATCCAATTATATATTATTTTAATATCAAAAGAATGATATTCTCGCTCGTGCGTACATACGGATTACCGTCTCCATGAACGCGATGAGATTCATTCCCCATCGTATTCATTCAAGACTAAATTTTATTGGATGATTAAAAATAATATTTAAGTACTTAATATAATTCTGGATATGAGTATGATATAACCTATCCATAACAAACACGGCTTATATAAAATAAAACGAGTATGTTAACACACAAAACGATGATAATACTAATATTTTTTTAACAAAGTGATGTTAAAAGATCATATATGATATCATATTAATATATTTGATTATTTCATAATTCAATAAAAATTATTTCACTATTATAAAAGAATTTAACCTACCATCAAACAAGGAAAAGTAAAAGGTAAGGGTTTATTTCACAATCTCTTCATTATTCGAGGTTGTTTATACGTAATTATCTACTGGGACCTCTTTATCATCCACATCCATTTTTCTTAAAAATGTATTTCAAAACATTCTTATATTTTACAAAATATGGGCTAAATTAATTTATACCCTTGTTTGACTTTTTATAAGATGTTTATAAAAGAATCTTTCCATCATTTTCCAAAGAAGGTCCTTTTTAAACATTTCGACAAAATTAAGGTAAGAATGTTTTTTTAACTTATACGGCGGGTGAATCTATTTTCTTCCCATATAACATCGTCGAAGCATCCCTTACAAGCTTATAAGAATATTTTCAAAATAAATATTCTCTTTATGTGACTCTTAAATGATTTCAAAATATAAAGAGATATGTCTCTAAAAAAAGGTTTTGATTTCATCTTTGTCAATATCTTTTGATGGATTTTAAGTTTATTTGAAGTTGATTTATTATGATACAAAACTTCCATATTTTATTAATGTTTTTGTGATATGTTTGATTGTGGATGTCTTATTTTTAAACCATTCATTTCTTATGGTTAAAGTATTTACATTTCGTATGCTAGTTTTAATACGAGTTTTTATTATATGTTTAAACCTTTTCATATGAGGAATGTATTGGACTTAGTAAGTGACGGGTGGAGCCTACTATAGCTCCTCGATGCATCGGTAGGTCTCATCAGACAACTAGACATGGAATTGGCTGAGGCCCTTTCCCAATTTGATTTATGGTTTTGGCCGAGGCCTTAATCATTTTAGACGTCTTGGCCGAGGCCTTGACAAAATGTTTCAGAATGTCCGGCATTATACATTCCCTCATTATGGAAATAATATTAAAGGTTCATGTGGTCATTCGAATAGTAGAATACCCATGATTATGTTTTATTATGGAATTACTTACTTTTCTCATAATATTTCCATAAAAGTATACATCTTTATTATTGGTAAAGGCATGTGGTTTTCAATTATTTACCATGCTTAATATTTATGTCATTTTCTGATGTATTACTTACCCTTACTGAGCGTTTCAGCTCACCCCTTTCTCATGTTTCATTTTCCCAGGATATGAAGAATTTAGTTGTGAGTGACCTGCAGGATTAATCTAGGAGGCTTGGATGCTTCTAATGAAAAATATTATTGTTGTATTTCTCTTCAAGCTGTAAAGTGGATCATATGTATGAATCTTGTTTCCAATAATACTAAACTGATCGGTCTTTCAAGACATGATTTCCTTGTAATCATGCCAATGTAATGTAATAATGCACCAACTCTAGGTAATTGGGGCCGGGGCGTTATAGTTGGTATCAGAGGAAGTTTAGTACAAACCTTAGAAACTAGATTTAGATAAACTCTGATTAGAGAACATAACCCTAACATATACTTTGAGGATTAATATAGAAGAAATTCCTAGAATTTTGGTATTGTAGAGATTTTTGTGAGTTTTCGGAGCAATACATCCCTGTTAGGATACGAGCAGGTAGAGTCGGCTCTGGCACAGATGTACCTTGGGGTAAAACCTAAATACACCGCTTTGAGCTTGACTCGAACGGGAACAGGTGTAGGACAATGGGCCTTGCTGCACTCTTGGTTACGACACTCTCGTGGGATATGATTAGGATAATTATCATTTTCTTTACCAACCATTATGAAGTGTTATGAGTATATACTTCCCAAATAAAAACTTTTTTATGAATAAGGATTATATCCATAAATTGCTGAATTTATGTAAAGTGTTTTAGAATTTTAGAATTATATATTCCAATCCATAAACTAATCTAGTTTATGCCATTATTTAGAAATGGCACCTCGTGGAAGGAGTGGAAACCATATAAACACACGCAGTACATATAGGGATTTCCCTCCTACTCAAGATAATTATAGTGGAGCTAGTGATGCAACTGGTGGTGATCATCTTATCACCATACTGGAACAACTCACTCAGGTTATGAATAATAACCTTACCCGTATGGAGCACCCAGATCCACAGCATGGAGGAACAATGTTAGATCGCTTCATGAGGCAACAACCACCGACATTAAATGGGAGTAAAAATCCCATAGTAGCTGAGAAATGGATAAATTCCATAGAGAAAATATTCTATGCCTTGGTGAATAGTGAAAGGGAAAAAGTTGTCATGGCAGTTTATCGGCTCATTGAAGATGATGATCAATGGTGGTCATTGATACAAAACATGAAGGAAGATGATGAAGTATCATATATGGAATGGAGGGAGTTCAAAGAGCTGTTCTTAGAAAAATACTTTCCCCGAGACCATTGAGATGATATGGAAAGGAAATTTCTGAGTCTGAGGTAGAAAGAGTATGAGAATGTCACAAAGTATGAGGCTAAGATTACAAGGTTAGCAAGGCATGCTGCTAATTATATACGTAACCCAAGGAGTAATATTGACCATTTATTTGTTGCGTTAAAACCATTTCTCCATCGAGCATTAGTCTCGCAAACCTTCTCATCATACGAAGATATAGTCTCATGTGCTATGAAGACAGAAAAGGAATTCTATAAGTCTTATGACTTTAAAACAAAGCAGGAGAAGAAGAGATCTGTTGAAGACTCTGGGAATGGAAATAAGGAAATAGGGAAGAAGGGTAGAATTGAATTTCCACCGTGTAATAAATGTGGAAGGAAGCACCTTGTTGCCTGTCTAAAAAGAAAAGGATTATTCTACAAATGTGGACAGAAAGGCCATCTAGCTAGAGATTGTAATGTAATGAAAGACTCTACCGAGGTTCAATGCTACAATTTCAGGGAGATGGGACATTATGAAAATAAATGTCTTAAGCGTCATGGAAACATACCTCATAAAAGGCCGAGGGATCAAGGCCAAGCTTATGCAATCACTACTACTGAAGTTGAAGCCTCAAAAGACGTAGTGGTAGGTAATTTAATGGGTTCCTCAAGCTTAGCACGTGCATTATTTGATTCTGGATCATCGCATTATTTCATATCTTCCCAGTTTTCTAAGAAAATTAGATATTTCCAATTTGATTTAACAAGGGAGTTGTGAGTTAAAACTCCTAAGGGAAGTATCATTGCATCGAAGTGTTGTGAATCATTCCCCATTAGAGCACATAAATGTTCTTTATCCTCTAATCTCATCATCATACCTATGATTGAATTTTATATTTTCCTCGGTATGGATTGGCTTTCATACCATGATGCGAATATTTAATGTAAGAAGAAAGTGGTTACGATTATTGATGATGATGATAAGGAACACCTTATCTTTATAGTAGAATCATCGTCACCTAATTCATATCTAGATCCACCCCCAGTAGCTAAAGTAAATTCAATTATCGGGGGGAAGAGAATGAAATAATTGTGGGTGAGGAAAGTAATGTTCAAATAAAGGATGTACCTATTGTGAGAGAATATGTTGATGTGTTTCCGGAAGATTTACCTGGATATCCTCTAGAACAAGAAGTTGAGTTTTCCATGGATTTAATTCCTGGTTCAAGGCCTATATCGAAAACCCTTATAGAATGGACACTGTGGAATTAGTTGAACTAAAGAAACAACTGGAGGAATTGAGTAATAAGGGATTTATTCACCCTAGTGTTTCTACATGGGGAGCCCCTGTCCTTTTTGTTAAGAAGAAATATGGATCTATGAGGTTGTGTATTGACTATAGGGAGATTAATGCTATAAGAATAAAGAACAAGTATCCCCTACCTTGCATTGATGATTTATTTGACCAACTGCATGGAGCTCAATACTTTTCAAATATTGACCTTCGATCTGGATATCATCAGTTGTGTGTGAAGAAGGAAGACATTCTGAAGACAGCATTTCGAACCAGGTATGGGCATTACGAGTTTACATTAATTCCTTTTGGACTGACTAATGCACCCTCTATATTCATGGATCTAACGAATAAAGTTTTCAAGGAATATCATGATGACTTTGTAGTGGTATTTATTGATGATATCTTGGTATACCCCAAAATCTACAATGATCATGAAAATCACTTGTGAATTATATTGAAGACCCTGAGAAGACATGAATTATATGGGAAGTTTAGAAAGTGTGAATTCTGGATTCAAAAGATTTCTTTTCTTGGCCATATTGTCTCTAAGGATGGAATCTCGGTTGATCCTTCTAACACCAAGGCAATCCAAGAATGTCTAGCACCAACGAGTATAACAGAGGTACATAGTTTTACTAGTTTAGCAGGTTATTATCGACGTTTCATCCATAAATTTGCCCGTTTGGATAACCCATTAACAAAGCTCACACGTAAAGGGGTTAAATTTGTCAGGACAAAAGAGTGTGAAGAATGTTTTCAAGAACTGAAGAGAATATTAGTCAATTCTCCAATATTGACTCTACCATTGTTGAATGATGGGTTCGTTATATATAGTGATTCATAAAATAAATGTCTTGGTTGTGTCCTTATTCATAATGATAGAGTTGTTGCCTATGCATCACGATAGCTGAAAATTCATGAGCAAAACTTTCCTACTCATGATCTTGAGTTAGCTATTGTAATATTTTCCTTGATGATTTGGAGACACTATTTTTATGGTGAAAATGGGAGATTTATACTAATCACAAGAGTTTGAAATATATTTTCTCACAGAAGGAGCTCAACATGAGGCAAAGGAGATGTCCTGAACTACTAAAGGATTATGATTTCACGATACACTACCACTCGGGGAAGGAAAATAAGGTGGAAGATTCTTTGAGTAGAAAGGATCATGGAATTTTGAACAAGATGATAGGATAAAAAGATCCTATATACATGGATCTAGTAAAGATGGATATGGGAATCACCATGGAGGGTAAAACATCAAAACTTTTTCAAATGGTTGCCAAACCATATTTACTGGAAAGGATAAAGAGTTATCAGACCGGTGATGACAAGTTTCAAAAGAATATTAAAGCTATAAATGATGAAAGATTGAATGACATTGTGTATGAAGATGGAATATTGGAGTTTGGGAAGAGACATTGTGTCCCCAATATACCTGGTCTAAAAAGGGAATTGTTGGATGATGCTCACAGTTCCAATTTCTCTATACACCCTGGGTGCACCAAAATGTATAGAGATTTAAAGGAACATTTTTGGTGGGACAACATGAAGAGGGAGATTGCTGATTTTGTTTCAAGATGTATGGTTTGTCAAAAAGTGAAAGCTGGAAGGCAACAACCTGGAAGAGTAATGCAACTTCTTCCCATACCTGAGTAGAAATGGGATAATATTATGACGGACTTTGTCATGGGGCTAGGAAAGACTCCTAGAAGGAACGATGAAATATGGGTCATTGTTTATCATCTTAAAAAGTCATCACATTTTCTTTCTATAAGAGAAGATATACCACTTGAAAGTCTAAAAAGACTATATATTAATGAATTTCTGAGAATTAATGGAGTTCCCCTATCGATTGTCTCGGATCATGATCCCTGTTTTACATCAAGATTCTGGAAAAGTCTTCAGAAGGCCTTGGATACTGAACTTCATTTGAGCACTGCTTACCACCTTCAAAGAGATGGACAATCAGAACAGACTATTAAAACCTTATAAGACATGTTGAGATCATGCTCACTTGACATTCAGGGTATGTGGTATCAATATTTACCTCTGGTGGAATTTTCCTATAACAATAGCTTCCATTCAATTATTCGGATGGAACCATATGAAGCGTTGTACGGAAAGTGATATCGCACACCAACCTGTTGGGATGATGTTGGTGAAAGAAAACTTGTTGGCCCGGAACTTGCGGAGGAAACGATGGAAAAGGTAATGGTAATCCAAAACCACATCAAAGCAACTCAAAGTAGGTAGAAGAGCTATTCTGATAATAAAAGGAAGGATTTGGAATTTCATGTTGGAGATCATGATTTCATGAAGGTATCTCCATGGAAGGGAGTTATACGTTTCGGTAAGAAAGGTAAATTGAGTCCCAAGTACATCGGACTATTCGAAATTCTAGAACGAATTGGGGTTGTAGCTCACCGATTGGCAATGCCGCCAAGTCTCTCCAAAGTACACGATGTGTTCCACGTATCACTGTTATGAAAATACATGCCTGACCCAACGCATGTACTCAACTATGTGGAATTAGAACTGGAACCTGATGTATCTTATTTTGAAGAGCCCGTCAGGATTCTTGATACGAGAGAACAAGTGCTGAGAAACCGGACGACTCGTCTGGTAAAAGTTTTATGAAGAAACCACAAGATGGAAGAGGCAACGTGGGAACCTGGGGAACTTATGATGAAGAAAAACCTGAGTCTTTTTATACAGTAATTTTATAGAAATTTCTAGGATGAAATTATTTGAAGGAGGGGAGAATGTAAGACTCCAAGCTTTCATGGTACATTTCCCTTTGAGTAATGCAATAGCGTGTGTTGTACGCAACTTCGAGTTCTAACACACTCCACAACCAATCAAACTAGCAGTTATGAATAGTAATAACTACTTTTTGAAATTTTATAAATTATATCTCCCAAAATAGACTTCATTTTTGGATTCGGAATATCAAATTTAGCCTAGGGTAAAATTTTGGTACTTTTTGGATATCTTTTATATTTTGATGAATAGTGAAAGTTACTAAATTTTAATTAAAAACAACTTTTTTAATAAAAATAATTAATAGTGATAAATTATTAATTTTAGTGGTTTTAAATTATATTAAGAATATATTTATACCATTTAATACAATTTTGGTCGTTGGACATAATTTCACAATTAAACTGGATATATACAAGTGACAATATTTTGATAGTTATTATATCTTAAAAACACACTTTTTGTTTTGACAGTGGGAATTAATTTTAAATTAATTTCTGCCACTTATGTGTTTTGAATTTGGAAAAATGGATTCCATATTTGGAATTAGGATGTCCAAATTGTGTAAATAGGTAACTTTTATTTTTAGACATTTTGAATAATTATATCGGTAAATAAGGGTTAAAAAATAATATTATAATAATAATAATTTACCCTAAAATGTGTCCTAACCTTATTAGTGGATAAATTTCCGACCATGGGAATCTTTTTGTCGATTTTTGGGATCCCATGGAGCCACTTTTAGGTGATAGGGACACTTTATTTTAATTAAGATAATGTAAATACAAAAATGACATAAGCACATATCTTTTAGAAAAACAATTTTTACATAGGGTTATATATGTTATATTTTTTATTATAAATATTCATTAGAAAGATTAAAATATTTCATACATAATGATATTTTATTTATAATTTTTAGACATTGAAAAAGTAAAAATATATACGACACAATAATGATGTAGTATTTTCCTTATTAATGAAAGAATCAAATATTTGGTATTATAAATGTTAAAATAAATATAATTTGAAAGTTTTGATGACATAAACATATTTTATTAGTTAATATGACATGTTAGTATTGCTTTAATGAATTTGGTTCTAAATAATAAAGTTGTTAAGACTTTAAAAAAAATCAATTATTGAGTAGTGTCAAAATTGACATAAATGAGTTTTAAAACAAAAATTATATTATTAATTTATATTCTATTCCTAAAAACCTATGGTTCGGCCAAAGGACTTTTATAATTATTATTGTATCATTAATGGACCACTTGGAGATCTTTTTTATGAATATATTAAGTTTATTAACTATATATTATAAAAATACAATGTGACATGGTAAGTGTTAAACTAATTAACCAAGAGTTAAAACTAAAAGATAAGGTTAATATAATGACCCAAACCTGTCTAAAATATATTGGTTGAAAGGATTTAGAACCATCCCCACCTTATATGTTTAATAATCCACTTTGGATCCACTAGAAACCGAATATTATTTTATTATAAAGTAATACTTTAAGTTTTTCCTAAAGAGCCCCTCACCCCTCTTATAAAAGGGCACTCCCCCTTCTCATTAAGTCACACCTTCAAAACCATTTGTCTCGGCCAACCCCTGCTCAAAAATCCTCCCAACTTCCCTCAATTCATCCTATAGGCCTTAATTTGATCAGAAATCCAACCTAAGGAGCCATTTTGATCAAATCAAAAGGAAGAACCTGAAGAAGAGGTAACGTCTTCACCACCCTCTTTAAAGTTCCTTTCTTCTTCAACTCCTTCTTTAATTTTTATTTCCATTCTAAAATAATAACTCCAATACGTTCTATATACTGTGATGTTATTATAAGTATGGAACAAACAAATTCATTATTCTATCAATCCCTTGAATGACATGTCACCATACGTGCGTACGTACGGCCTACTGTCTCCACGTTCTGGGGTAATTGTTATTCAATATACTATTATTTAGATGGGTATAATAAT
Organism: Viscum album; assembly: GCA_963277665.1. Lineage (NCBI taxonomy): Eukaryota > Viridiplantae > Streptophyta > Magnoliopsida > Santalales > Viscaceae > Viscum > Viscum album. The sequence continues at coordinate 1,722,109,803 of OY728145.1, forward strand.
GATGTGTAATTAATTTAAATAATAAATAAAACATGATAATGATTATTTATATATGATATACCGTCCTATTATATATTATTTTAATATCAAAAGAATGATATTGTCGCTCGTGCGTACGTACGGATTATCGTCTCCACAAACGCGATGAGATTCATTCCCCATCGTATCCATTCAAGAACAAATTTTATTAGATGATTAAAAATAATATTTAAGGACTTAATATCATTCTGGATATTAGTATGATACAACCTATCCATAACAAACACAGCTTATATAAAAGAAAATGAGTAAGTTAACACCCAAAACGACGATAATACTAAGATTTTATTAACAAAGCGATGTTAAAAGATCATATATGATATCACATTAATATATATGATTATAGTATAATTCAATAACAATTAGTTCAAAATTATACTGGAAGTTAACCTACCATAAACCAAGGAAAAGTACAAGGTAAGGTTTTATTTCACAATCTCTTCATTATCTTAGGTTGTTTAGACGTAATTATCTACTGGAACCTCTTTATCATCCACATCCATGTTTCTTAAAAATGTATTTTAAAACATTCTTACTATTTTACAGAATATGGGTTAAAGTCATTTATACCCTTGGTTTACTTTTTATAAGAATTTTATAAAGGAATCGTTCCGTCGTTTTCCAAACAAGGTCCTTTTTAACCTTTTCAACAAAATTAAGGTAAGAATGTTTTTTTAACTTATACAGTGGGTGCGGCTATTTTCCACTGTTATAACATCATCAAAGATTCCCTTACAAGATTATAAGAATATTTTCAAAATAAATATTTTCTTTATGTGACTCTTAAATGATTTCAAAATATAAATAGATATGTCTCTAAAAAAGGTTTTGATTTCATCTTTGTCAACATCCTTTTATGGATTTTAAGATTATTTGAAGTTGATTTATTATGATACAAAACTTCTATATTGTATTGATGTTTTTGTGATATGTTTGACTATGGATGTGCTATTTTTATACAATTCATTTCTTATGGTTAAATTATTCACATTTCAAATGCTAGTTTTAATACGAATGTTTATGATATGTTTAAACCTTTTCATATGAGGAATGTAGTGGACTTAGTAAGTGACGGGTGAAGCCCACTATAGCTCGTCGATGCATCAGTAGGTCTCATGAGACAACTAGACATGGAATTGGCTGAGTCCCTTTCCCAATTTGATTTATGGTTTTGGCCGAGGCCTTAATCATTTTAGACATCTTGGCTCAGGCCATGAAAAAATGTTTCAGAATGTCCGGCATTATACATTCCCTCATCATGGAAATAATATTGATGGTTCATGTGGCCTTTCGACTAATAGAATACCCATGATTAGGTTTTATTATGGCATTATTTACTCAGCTAATAATCTTTCCATAAAAGTAATCATGTTTATTATTGGTAAAGGCATGTGGTTTTCAATTATTTACCATGCTTAATATTTGTGTCATTTTCCACTGTATTACTTACCCTTTCTGAGTGTTGGAGCTCACCCCTTTCTTCTGTTTCATTTTCCCCAGATATGAAGAAGTTTGTTATGAGTGACCTGCAGAAATAATCTAGGAGTCTTGGATGCTTCTAATGAAATATATTATTTTTTTATTTCTCTTCAAGCTATAAAGTGGATCATATGTATGAATCTTGTTTCCAATAATACTGAACTGATCGGTCTTTTGAGACATGACTTCATTGTAGTCATTCCAATGTTATGTAATAATGCACTGACTCTGGGTAACTGGGGTTGGGTCATTACAACTCAAATCCACTAAAGGTGGTATTTATTTCCTTACATTCATTAATTATTTTACAATAATTACTTTTTTATGTTTTTTAAGATCAACTCAAAAGTATTGAAGATAATTTAAACATTCAAAATAGAATTTTAAAAATAGATAGTAGTTTATATAAAATATATTATATTAGAAAAAATTATATGGAGTTCAATGAAAAATAATTTTTATATAATCATGATAACCATTGGATCAAGAATCAGTAATGTTCTCTTTAAATACCCTTATTTAATGGTGTTATAGAGTGGAAAATTATAAGATTTATTTAAATGGGAAGAACCATGATTTTTGGGTTTAAGATCCAAAAATTAATTTGGAGAGAGGTTATAAGCACATATTTTGGGTATTTATTGGATATTTTGTACAATTATAATCCCACTATGAAGTATTTCAAAGTGTTTAGATGTTCATTCTTAATTCATATTGAAAAATAAAATTTGGGAAATTTTGATGAAAAGTTTAAGGAATGTGTATTAATAGGTTTTTTATAAAAATTGAAGAGGTTAAACATCATGGATACAAATTTTAAACAATGTTTTCTTTAATGCATGTTATTGAAAATAAACCCAATTATATGGAGTTAAATGATATAGTTTCTGGAAAAAACTAATGAAGATAACATGGATATTATTGGAATAATAATTGAAGAAGAAGTTGGAGATAAACTAAAAAAAGTTATATTGAATTAGGTTAAACTATTTATAATTAGGGTGAAACATTGAATGAGAAATTTAATTATAATAAGAATAATAAAAATTACAATAAAATATAATTGGAAATTATAATAAACTAGTTCAACCTAAAAAAAGGTTGTGGCCCAACAACCAGGAAACCCTTATATCACAAATTGTCCCCAAATAGTTTTTAATGATAATGAATCTAAAAAATGAATAAATTCAATAAAGGGGAAGTGGGATTAAATTCAATAAAATGTCACTTGGGATCCATTTTGAAAACCAATGGGTGGAAATTCCATTGGAACCAATCTTGTTTTTAGAAATGATATGAATGATAAATATTATGTTATAAGAAAAAAATACAGAATAGTTTGTAAAGTATATTTTTATGTAGAAAGAGATTATCTAGACAAGTAATTTTCATCTATTTGAAGACTTGAAGATATTATAATGTTCCTAGTTTTCTTAGCTCACATTAAATTTGAGATTTATCAAATAGATGATAATTTTTATTACTTTAATTTGGATCTTCTTGAATAAGTAATTACTCTTAAAACTAAATTGTTTTCCATGAAATTGATGTAATCATGGTGTAATGGTAAAATAATTTCCTGTATGGGTTGAACTAATCCCATATATCATATTTTTTTAGTATATATAGTTTTTATATAGAATGAATTTCACTAAAGGTGACATGTATATAAACATAAATTTCAAAGAGATGATAACATGTACTCATATTTTAATTTTTTTTATAATGATGTAATCATTTATTTAGGTGAAAATGAGTATTAATGTGATGAATTTTCAAAAAAATGTTGTTTCATTTTGATATATTTTTTCATGGATAACAGTGTTTTATGGATTTTGAGTACTATAATAAGAAAAATATATTTTTTTATCTCAAGATAAATATGTCAAATAATTAATGAAGAAATTTTTATTAAATGATTCAATATAAGTATTCAAATTCATTATAGATAGTGTTTTTTTGATCATATATAATTTATGTAATATTGAAAATGTAAAATAATTCAGGAATCGAATTAGAATATATCTTTACCTATTTATATCATAACTTCATAATGTTAATTTCAAAACATTATATTAAAGGAACCAAATTGGTTATAATTAATAACACAAGAATGATTCCACGAGAGTTATTAGATATAATAAAATCAATGGTGAGTTATGGTTTGGTTTTTGAAAAGTTGATAAATAATATATATATATATATATATGGGTACACGAATTATTTTATCTAGAGATTGTGATTATAGGAAATTTTCTTCAGGAGGTAATTTCATTTTGGGAAATACTTGTCATATTTCTCATTACATGAATAAAAATATAGTTAATATATACATGATTGAAAATGAGAATATTGATGATACACATTCATACCAAAAAATTATTTACATGAGAGTGAAATTAGAGGAAATTAATGTTAGAATAAACAATCCATTTATAATTTCACGTGTCAACCAAAGAGTAATTGAGTTATTGTAAAATCTAATGTAACATGCTAGATCAAAGGATATTGATATCAATTATCCTTTAATAAAATATAATTTTCCTAACGATGATGCTGGGATGGAATATAAACCAAAAAAGGATTAAATTTTTGATATTCTCACAAAGCCCATACAAAGGGACCAATTTTAAGACTTGAGGATAAATTTGCATGTTTATCTTTTCCCAATCTATTGAATACTTTTTAAAATCCTCACAATACATTGGATTTTATTAATTAAGTGGGATAATGTAAGTACCCAAACCATATCACTCTATAGTAACTAGATCAAAGAACCAAATAATTTTAATCCTACCTCCATATATACTAGAGCATACCAACTAGTATAAAGGGTCTATGGAGATACCATTGGGAGACTATACCCTCATATAAATGTATAATAAAAATATTATAAATATTATAAAATAAGTTATTCCAATACTCAATAGAATAAAATGTGATCTAAATTCCCATGGTACAAAATATAATTAAAAATATCACATCCTATAAAATAATTAGCTTTTAAAAATGTTCCATGATATAAGAAAACCCTAAAAATATCTATCATGTAAGGATTATACACAATCTATAAAAATTGAATAAAATGAACCATGAACCAATCTTATGTCACTTCCAAGTCCCATATCCTGAATCTTTCTAAACCGTCCAACTCAATCATCAAGCATCATGCCTAAGCCCGACCTCTACATAAAATTATGAGGTCTTCTAGGGTACGAGTGTGTTAGGGTTTCACAAGAAATGTGTCTGTAAAAATAAGTATTCCACCACCAGTGGTGTACCCACTATAACCATTATATACAGTGCATTTTGAAAGTCATATTCTCATAAATAATTCATAAATAATGTACTTTTCAGGAATACTACTCTTATCTAGGTAACATGGGAGTGGTCATATCAACTTAATATAGTGATAATATGTAACATCCCTATACTGGATTACTCTATAGTCACCAGGATTTGTTGATATATATAATAAGTCACACCTCTCCATGTATTAGAGGATATCAACAAGTGATGGGGGTCTATGTAGGTATCACTCAGAGAATATACCACTATATCAGAGTGTATATTAAAAAAATGAACAACATAAAAATAACACAAAAATACATATGTACACATTATATAATTAAATAGTAATCATTTATAATAGAATCGAAGGCATCATATAGACTAGTCATCATGATAACACATCAAATAATGACTCATTATGTCAGTTATATAAAAAATATTATAAAGGATATAATGTTCTCCATAACTCGTACAATATCCATATTATAACTATAACCATGTTATCTTTCAAGATAATTTAATATTGAGCCTATACCAAACTTAAAACTACAATCAGTGAATATCTGTTCAGGGGAACAAGTGTCATGGTAGCCCAAGTACGGTGTGAGTATAACTCAATAGGTCTTCAGCAACATGATCACATAAATATTTAATAATGTAGTGTTTGTGTATGCCATATTATTATAATAAATAAACAATATGTAAAATAATGAATTATGAAATAAGCACCCTCAACCCTTAGGTTCTGATATTACACCCAAAATAAATTATATATAATTAAATTTTTGGAAGAGTTTATTTAGGCATGACACATGAAAATGTCATCCAATATCAGGCTTATTTCTGATTCTTGGGTGTAATTATATGGAAATTGTAACATCATGATCTTTTATTTTAGGGTTTTTTTTTCATTTTGAACCTTGGTTTATTCTTTTTTTGTTTTGGAATATTTGGAGGTGTTAGATGCATAAAAGGTCTTTCTTGGTTTTCTAGTTCAAAATGGATAGGACCATGAAATTTTGGAGTTCGTTGACCATATTCCATGTGAAATATCCAAGATTTATATATATCTGGGAATGTTCCCGAGAGTGGTATACCGATATTCACCATCTCCACCATAGCTTGAAAAGGCTCCACTAGGGCGGGGTGGAGATTATGGCCAATCCAAAACACACTAGAATATATCACTAGGGAATGGATGAGAGTTTGTGGTGGGGGTTTTAATTTTGAAGTGGTGGAACATTTTTTTGATCTCTAAAAACATTTAATCAGTCCTTTTTTATTTCTTAATAGAAATTTTTAATGGCCCTCTTTACTTATTTTTCTTTATTTAAAAACTATATTGTACATTAATTTGATCAAATCTCTAATTTTGTGTTTTATTAAATAGGTGATGATAATTCTATATTTGGTGTTTATTGATATGATTACTCATGACTTTTATTTTCTTCTGTTTACAATAGGTCACCAAAATGGGTTTAAAGTAAGTTTCCCTTTAGTTTTCGTTCATGAAACATTGTTGATCCCTCCCCCTACTGATATGGTTTGTTCATCCTTACTGGTCATGGAACCCTTATTAGAAATTTGACTATCCATTATTAAGGTATATATTTTCATGTTTTTCCTTCATCCTATGATTCATTTTAAATGGAAAATTCATAATCATGTATTTTATCTTATCAATATGTGTTCAGTGAGAGTTGATCATAAATTTCATCATAAAATATTCTTTGAACCTATACATTATGATTGAACATGGAATGTATCAAACTGATTATAATCAATTTATTCCCATATCTTAATAAAACATAGAATTCCATGTTGGTTTTTACATATATTCAAAAAAATTAAGTATGTTTTAGTGAAAGTGAATGTTTAGGATCAGTTTTTATATCTAAAGTTAAATGCATTGATTTAAATGAAATTAGTCAAACCATTTTTTATTTTATACACTATTTAAAATTCTTGAATTTATGAAATGACCAAGATACTATTGGATCGGATTATACAAAATATAAACAAGAGGGAGGGTGAATTGTATCTTTTCAAAAATCTTTGCAAGATCATGTTCTATCTTTTATCTTTAATCAGATAAATTAATGCAGCATAAATATGATGTGATGAGACACACGATTTATAGTGGTTTGGGGAACATAAGGCCCCTAGTCCACTCCACCAACGCTCTACTCCACGAGCATGGTGATTTTCACTATCTGGTCCTCGTTTCAATAGACCTTTCAACAATTGAGTACAGACAGTTGACACCGTTACAATCTAAGGCAAAACAAAGCCTTTTGGTTTACTTACAAAACCTACACATCTTAGTATGAGAAGCAAGTCACTCAAGAATAGAAAAGTAATATTTTTTTCATTTGAGAATACTTTACATATGTTCTTCATAATTGAAACAGAATGCAATTGACATTAGATGGATCATCGCCTTCAAAAATAATGATCTTCACAAAAGAGATGTTCTTAGTCGATCTTGTTGTAGTAAATATAGACATATAATTCACAACTTCAGCAGTAGTAGATTCACAGTAGATCATTGATGTAGAATGAGTAAATCTTCTATCGTGATTCTTATTCTTCAATAAATAGAGTTTTTTCACTCCTTTGAATCAGCAGGTCTATGTTTTTTATAGTCTCGATTTTCTTCCTTTTTATGAATGATCGATTTTTTATAAAACGTATCTTCCATTTTTCTGTCCAAAAAACTCATATAATGATGAGCACTTCTCCTGTAAATTTTGATCCACAAAAGTCGCCTTTTGATTAGCGATATTAAAACATTTTAATTTTCAGAGTAGTCATAAATTCCCTAAAGACTCGGCATAAAAATCTCCTTTTAATTCGATCCTTAATCCATTGATAAAACGACATTGAATCAGTCAAAGTCGTGCTTAAAAAAAGCATGAAATCCCGGTTAAAATCAGGCTAATAATCATCTTGCTTATTGTTGCAAAATAATATCGACTTTAAACTCTCTAATGCTAAATGTATGGTTGAGTTGTACAGTATGCATCCTTTAAATGTAACGTAGATCATAAATGTAAGGTTGAGGATGTAGCCTTCACACGTAAGGTTGTTAACGTATGGTTGATCACAAAAGTAGGGTTGGCAACGTATGGTTGATCACAAACGTAGGGTTGGCCATCCATACTTTTTCTCTTCCACTTTCAAACATATGACGAAAGATCCATACATTTATAAGATTTCAAATGAAAGGAACTTGATCCATAATTTTCTAAGAACATATGGTTTTCCACAAAAGTAAGTTTGATGAAGCATACTTTTGAGAAATAAACATAACGTTCAACACTTACATACGGTTCTCCTTACATACTTTTCAATAACCCAAATGTAGGGTTCCTTCCTAACGTAGGGTTCCTCTTACATAATTTTCTGATAACTCATAATGTATACACTTCATTTCATCCTTACCCCACATTTATCCACGTAGGTTATGTATAATGTATCCCGAACATGCTAAAACAGATCCTAATTATGTAGATCTTGAATGGTGTTTCAAGAACGCGCTTTTGCAGATCTATGTTCCCAGAACCTGCTTATGTGAATACTTTAGCAATTAAACCTTGTTGTTCAAGAAAATAAATATTACATCAAGAAATAATAATATAATGAATATTAAATTCCTACAATATTCTTAAAAAATCATAATAAAATAATTAAGGGTACTTGTGAGCATCAAAATTATCATAAATAGATAGAGTATAGTTCTCAACAATCTCCTCCTTTAAATAACAACATTTTGTATTGTTGAAAACAACACTTCCTCAACAATCTCTGCCTTTTTGGTGATCACAAAACCCATAAAATAACCAATAAATTTAACTTACAAAAATTAATTACATATAGTTTTGAAATTTGAAAAGATAAATACAATATTATACTTAACATAATTTCTCCCTTTAATTTATCGATTTTAATTTCTCCCCCAATAAAAAATATAAATTAAAAGAGAAAAAAATGTTGTGTTTATCCAAATTTCTCCCCTTTCTGTTATATAAAAAAGAATGACAAAATATGGAATATAACACAGATTAATGTATCACGGAATGTAAGTAAATGCTATAATGAACTATTTATCAATTAGTGAATCTGGATTACTATATTAGCTAAAAAAGGAAGTAAAACCAAATAAATATAATGAAACAGATTTTCATTAAAAGTAAAAAATGGATAAATATAGGAATCAAGGTTTGGTCGGGGTTGAGATAGAGTCTATCTAATTCGAACGACTTCCTTGATTTCTGAGAGCTGCTATCTGAGTCTCCTCATCATTCCATCACCAAGTCTAACAATAAGATCCATGTTCTCTTGAGTGATATGAATATATTCTATGTGGTTGACTCTGAAAAACTCATGTTGACTTTCTTCATTTTCCATAAACAAGGATATATTTTCTGTGAACCGAGTCAGTACAAGTCTAGTAGATGGTTTACTTGATGTCAACTGATCAACCAAAAATTTATGATTTTCTAACAAGACTGTTAAAGGAGTTCTGTTGCATTGAATATCTTGCAATATATCATTCATGTTTCTCATTGTAGTTGTGATATCCTGAAACCTTCTGATTAAATCCGGTGATGTACCTGATCCACTAGTAGCACTAGTCCCAATAGACGCAAATTGTGTATCTATAAATGATTTAAGATCTGATAAATCTGACATCATAACCATTTCAAACTTTAATTTTTCAACTGCATGCATCATATCCTTCTTAAAAATTTCAACTTCTTACTCAGAAACTGTAATTCCCTTAAGTCTCTAACATTTCAACTGCTCTGTTTCTAAGGCTCTCCTCAGAGTAACATTTTTAGATTCCAACTGAGACAAATTCTTGTACAGCTCATCGACTTCTTTATTCCCTGAATCAGAGGCACACTATGATTGATTCTCATTATTTGTTTCAGTGTGATGCAGCAGTACTAAAGGCAGCGAATCTGCATCAAAATTTTCTTTTTTTTCTTCTCATGAGCTGGTTGATCCACATATTTTTCCTCAAATTCTTTTCCAGACTATTCCACATAATAATCCTCATTAATTAAATCAGTGTGAACTTTAGAAAAATTCTTAGCATGAACATCAGAAAACTATTATTCCATTTTATTTTCAAAAATAATATCTTCTGGATTTTCTTGAGGGTTGGCCACTTTATCACCAGGCTCTGCCTTCTGTTCAATGTCAGTTTCAACTTATGGTTCTGTTCTTTCAACTTCATTCCTTTCAGGTTAATCTTCTGTAAAATCCAAATCCTGTTCGTGAGTCTCTCCTTCAACATCTTTAGGAATTCCAGATTGAATTTGAGGTCCTTCCACTGGTTCTGACCTCTAAATAATAGCTTCCATTTCTTTTTCAATAACAGATTCTCTTACAAATCATTAAGAGAGTAAATATATTGTTGTCAGTACATGGGAAAAAGGTTCCTCATTTACAGTTACATTTCTTTGAGTCTGAAGGCCCTCTTGACCTCTTTCTTCCTCAATGACTTCAGTTTCAAATCATATTCTTCTTGCACCAGTGCTTACTCTAGATTCGGCTTGTCCCTCTTTGGACTTAGAAGACTAAGCTTGAGCACTATCTTCTTCTTCCTCAGGTCCTACTTGAAAAAGTTTCCCTTTTAATGTGCTCTAGAAATAGCCAATTTTTCTTAAATTTCCAGCATTGAAAACATTACTATGATGACATCTTACTCTGGCATCCACCAGTCTCACCATATCCTTTTTGAACATAAAATTGGAAATAAATCTACCAAAAGGGTAGAAATTCATTCTGGCTTCACTATGATAGAAGTAACTCATGTACATCACCATGTACCTAGGAAAATTTAATTTTATATCACTAAGAAGAAGATACATTATGTACATGTAGGGATATAATATCTTTTCTATCTCTGATATTCTTGGTGCTATCCCTGTTTGTACAAATTTCACAAGAATCTTCTGATCTGGTTTTAAATCTTTAACTAACATTTTCCTTATGTTTGTAGATCAAAACAGAAATTACAAAATGTCTTCAAATTTATGCACAGAGTCTTCTATATTTTTTAAATCAAAATGAAACACTCCCTCATGAGGGCAATTCAATATCTGACTATTATCAACTAAAGAGATCAAAAAATCCATATCCTCTATCTTAGCCAGCATAGTGTCAAAATGATCTCCCAAACTAAATTGAACATTTTTAAAGAAATATGGAAGTTATAGCGCATAAACAAATTATGTATTCTCAGTATTGAAGGTCTTTTAGGGATTCTAAAATGATAGTGCTTGTTTTAACAACAATTTCATTTGAAATAGACATTCTAGATCAATCACCTTTCCTTGTAAGATTTTCCATCCTCCTGAGCGTTGTTTGTTTCCATTACTGGTCTCGGCATCATCAGCTCTCTTAGTCTTTTCCATTTCTACAAGAATCTCAGATGGTTTTAAGGTTAGGGTTTCAAAGGTTCGATGATTATGGTTGACAAGCAGTGGTGCGGTTTTGTGGGTTCGAAAGGGTTTTGGTGGAAATGAAACGGTTTAGAATTCAAAAGCTTTCTGATAGACTTGATTCCCGTTTTTTCATTAATCATTACACAGATTTTAAATATAATTAAAATTGATTATGTGGGGAAATTAAGAGAAAATAAAACTTATTCTATTTTAAAAACAAATAACTAAATTATTTTAAAGATTATTAATATAAAGAAACAGCATAGTAAAATAATACATTATTTAAAATTAACTAAACCTAGCTCCCCCTTGATAAAATCAAACCTTGCATTGGGAAGTGGATTAGTAAAAATTTCAGATAATTGAATTTCAGTACTTACAAATTCCAAAGATATATCCTTTTTAAGAACATGATCTCTTAGAAAATGATGTTGGATATCAATATACTTAGTCAAAGAATGATTAATAGGATTTTTTGAAATATTTATAGCACTAGTATTATCACATAAAATAGGCGTATTATTAAAATTTAGTCCAAAGTCCATAAGAGTGTTTTTCATCCACAAAACTTGTGCACAGCAACTTCCAGCAGAAACATATTCTACCTCAACTGTTGACAATGCAACTGAATGTTGTTTCTCAGTTGACCATGACACTAAGGATTTCCCAAAAAGGTGACAAGTACCCATTGTTCTTTTCCTATCTAATCTAAAACTCCCAAATTATGCATCTGAATATGAAATAAAATTAATGTCCTATGTTTTGGGATAAAGAAGAGATTGAAAATAGTTCCTTTTAAATATCTAAAAATTCTTTTAACAATAGTAAAATGAGAATATTTAGGATTTGATTGAAATCTTGCACAAAGACATACTGAAAACATTATCTCTGGCCTTCTAACAATAAGATATAACAAACTACCAATCATACCACTATATAACTAGTTGTCAACTGATTTTCCAGTTTCATCCAAATCAAGTTCTATATTCATACACATAAGATTTGTTTATTTATTTCTGTTTTCAAGTCCAAATTTCTTTAATAAATCAGAAATGTATTTTCTTTTATTCAAAAAATTGGAAAAATCCTTTTGATAAATTTTATGTCCTAAAAAGAAATGTTATTCTCCCATCATGGTCATTTCAAATTCTTTTTGCATTAAATTTGAAAACTCATGACAAAGGGATTTATTATTTGATCTAAAAATTACATCATCAATATAAATATGATCCAATAAAATATTATTATTTACAGTTTTCTTAAAAAGTTTTGGATATTCCATTACAACAGTAAAAAAATTTCAATAGAAAAGAGGTTAATCTTTCATACCAAGCTCTCGGTGCTTATTTAAGGCCATAAAGAGCATTAGTACGATTAAAAACAGAATCTGGTTTTTGAGAATATTCAAAACTAGGAGGTTTCTCAACATAAACTTCCTCCATTAAATAACCATTTATAAAGGCAGACTTGAAATCCATTTAAACTAATTTACTGTTCATATGAGATGCGTAGGCTAAAAGGATTCTAATTTCTTCTAATCTAGGTATAGGTGCAAAGGTCTCATGATAATATATACCTTCTTCCTGATTATATCCTTTTGCTACTAGTCTTGCTTTATTTCTAGTTATTATTCATTTATCTTCTTTCTTATTTCTAAAGACCCATTTGGTTCCTATCACTGGATAATTCTGTGGTCTTTCAACTAATTCTGAGACTTCATTTCATTTGAACTAGTTTAATTCTTCTTACATTGATATCATCCTGCTTCCATCATCTAATGCTTCTTCTATAGACATGGTTCCTAATTGAGAAAGAAAGGAAAGTAATTCTACAAGATTCTCTATATTTCATCTAGTTTTTATTCATGTGTCTAAGTCACCTATTATAGTTTCTAAAGGGTGATTCTTTAGAGTTCTAGACTCTCTAGGTAGTACACTCATAGGTTCTTCAGTATTATGTTCTTCTAAACAGGGCTGAATTTCATTTATATCTTTTTCAAAATCATTTTTCAGGATCCAAAGTCTCAGGTTATCATTAGAGTCAAATTCATCCATTTGATCTATCATTATCTCAAAGGGATCAGATTCATCAAATTTCACATGAAATTATTCATTAACAATTCATGACTTCTTATTATGGACTCTATAAGCTTTGGAGGTAGCTGGATATCCTATGAAACTGCCTTCATCAGATTTTGGATCAAACTTACCAAGATTTTTCTTGGTGTTGAAGATGTAAACCTTGCTTCCAAAAACTTTAAAGTAATTTACTTTAGGTTTTCGATTATTCCAAAGTTCATAGGGTATTTTTTTTCAAAATAGGTCTAATTAAAACTCTATTCATTATATAACAGGCTGTGCTTACAGCTTCTGCTCAAAAATAGGTAGGAAGACTGTATTCATTTAGCATAGTCCTAGCCATTTCTTGAATAGTCCTATTTCTTCTTTCAACAATTATTTTTTGTTGATGTGTTCTTGGTGTAAAGAAGGTGTTTTCAATACCCATATTTGAGCAGAAGGAATTAAATTCATGATTCTCAAATTCTCTGTAACACCTGATATTTTTATGTGAAAAATTTTGTTTTTATGATATATACATCATCAAAAGAATCTTTAACTACACACAAAACTAGATTGGCTTTATTTACACGCAATCGCGGCCTTCCTTGATAGCTTGCGTTGTACGCAATACTGAGTTTCACTAAATAACGATATGCTATTAAAATATTAATAAAACTAACCGTTATGAATAGTAATACCCACTTTTTGAAATTTTCTAAATTTCATCTTTCAAAATGGACTTTATTTTTGGATTTGTAATATCAAAATTAGCCTAGGCTGAAATTTTGGTATTTTTCTGAAAACTTTCAATTTTTGATGAATAGTGAAAACACTAGGTTACCATTTAAAAACCGACTTTTTATTTAAATAATTATTTATTTTATTTAAATTTATTTTTGGTCAAAATTGATACATAATACCTATTTATGTTCAAATTAATTCATTGGAGTCATTTTATAATAATTTTAGATCTATAAAACTTTTTATTGAACTTTTCCCTGTCTTTTACCCACCTCCTAGATGAATTTGCAAATTCACATAAAACATAATTTTACAGCTTCTGTGAGTGAAATTTCAAAAATCTGAGAGACATGGTTAATATCAAGGAGTAAAATTTGGTTCAATAAGATAAAAACATTTTTTGGAGAATAGTAACTTTTTACTTTTATTTACCATGGTTAAAAGTAAATAGGGTAATTAAGGGTAAAAATGATATTATTATTACCCTAACACATGTCCTAATTCTACTGGATAAGTGTAATTCGACCAAAAAAACCTTAGGAATAAAATATGACCATTTAGGCCCACTTGAATTAGATTATGAAATTTATTATTAATTTATTTAAAAAGGGATAAAATAGTTAAAATCAAAGTTTAATAACTAAGTCATTTTTAATATAGGGTTATACATAAGATAAATTAGACTACAAATATTAATTAGAAATATAAAAATATTTCCTACATAATGGTATTTTATTTATAATTTTTAGACATTAAATAATTTAATTTATTTATGACACAATGATGATGCATTAATTATCTTATTAATGAAATATTAACATAATTGATGTTATAAATACCCAAATAAATGTAATTTGAGACTTTTATGAATTCCAAAAAATTTCTCGGTTAATATGACATGTTAGTATTGATTTAATTATCTTTTTTTGAACTAATTAAGCTGTTATGATTTTCACAAATATCAATTACAAAAGTGTCAAAATTGACATAAAATAGTTTTTAAAAAAATATTATATTATTAATTGTTATTTTATTCTTAAAAATCTAATGTTTGAAACAATGACTTATTTAAGGTTATATATATTAATAATAAATAACTTGGGGTTCTCTTGGCTTTTTATAGTAAGTTTATTAACCTTATAGTGTAAGAAAACAAGAAGACATGGTAAAAATAAAATTATTTAACATAAAGTTAAATCTAAATGATAAGGTTAAGATATAAACATAAACTTGTCTAAATTCTATTTGATGAGATTATTTCGACCCATCCCCACCTTAGATTCTAAATAAATCAATTTGGAGCAATTAAAAACCGAATATGACTTTATAATAAAATAATATTTTTAGTTTTTCCAAAGGTGCCCCTCTCCCCCCTTATAAAAGGGCACCTCCTCCCTCTCTTCCTCAAACCACTTTGAGCCTTCAAGCCCAGCCAAACCCTTCCAACTTCTCTTCTACACTTAAATAGAAACATCCTAGAGGTCCTGGTCTTCTTCAAAGACCATATTTAGTGCCCTAAGAGGAGGTTAAGAAGAGGCGCTTCAAAGAAGAGGTAACGTCCGTTACCGATTCTTTCAACTTTATTTATTCTTCTACTTATTCTTCTTTAGTTGTTTCATTATGAAGTAATAACATTAGTATCACTCATATACTGATATTTTATTATAAGTATGAAACAATCCTATTTCACCATCTGTCCATCCTATGGAAAACGAAATCACCGTGCGTGCATACGTACAGAATATCGTCTCCACACCGTGGTGTAATCTATTTTCCACCACCACCTTACTTGGATGGGTATAATGGTGTAAATAATAACTATATATGATTATTGTAAAGTGATATTTATTCTGAAATAGTATACATACCCTCCAATACAATTCCATGATCATGGGAACGATATCATCGCTCGTGCGTACGTACGGAATACCGTCTCCACGATGTGATGTGACTCGTTCTACATGATCATCATTTCATAATGAATATATAAATGAATTTAATGAATAAATATGATATATATTACACTAATACCATTTTGTAAATGATTTATCTATTACCTAAAAAGAAGAATACGAATGTATTCGACAAAACACGCATTAGAACTAAAAGTAATAAACACCTGAATAACAAGTAGCAATGAAATATTACTAATAAGAAGCTAATAATAAGACCATATATGATATAATAACAATAATTATGTTTCTGGAATAAGTAAATGACATTATTTAAATCATTATACAGGTGGTTTGGACACTTACGAAGCAAATCGGACCTAAGGTAAGGGAAAATTTCGCAATATCATTTTTATCTGAGACTGATTATACTTCAGAATTTACTGGGGAATATTTATCATCCACATCCATGTTTCCTCAAAATGTATTATTATTTCTGTCCTCCTAAAATTATATAAATCCAATTTTACCCTTCACTGAGTTTTTAGTAAAAGGTATGAAAGGAATATTTTCTCATTTTTCGTATGAGGTACTTTTTGACTTTTCCGGCCAAAGTACAAGAAAAATGTTTTCTTAACTTATACGGGATGAATGGATTTTTAGAACATTATTTCCATGAAGCTTCCTTTATAAATTTTCAAGTTTATTTTTAATCAACTTCTTTTAGTTTAAAATTATATTACATGTTAAGAAAAGAAAATGTTTTTGAAGTAGAAAGGATATTTTCCTTAAAAATGGAGTTTAAGTGTTTTATAAAAAATATTTTCCATCTAAGATAATATAGGGTTATGTTTCTATCCCTATTTTTAAATTGATTTGATTGTGTTATGATGGAATTGTTTTTATAAAGTCGTTTTATCTTATATGGATTATATTATGTTGGAATGATGCTTAAGAATCCTATTTTTATTACATGGGTTATGTTATGATGTATGATGTATGATTTTGTGGCACACAGAAGAATGGTTTCATTATGATATGGGTGGGACCTATATCTACCTCCAACGAATTGGGTAAAGATTTATATCTCATGAGATAGACATGGCTGGAACGGTAGGTTAATCCGGTTCAGTGAAACAGGACTGAAACGAGGAGTGAACTCGGTTCAGAAATGGACTTTGTCTTCTAAGATAATCTTGGCTATGAGTCTTGACTACTAAGAAATGATTCTCTATGATTATGTGTGTATGACACAAAGTCTCATGTTTTAATTTATGATTATTGGGATTACATTTCACTACTATGATTTATCCCATGTTATGAAATTATGATCTCTTTTGCAGGTTATGATTTCCAAAATGTTATGTTCTGATGAATATGATGTGACTGATATTTCTTTTTTTACCCTTACTGAGCATTTGATCTCACCCTTTTGTATGTTTTATTTCCCCATGTCAGTAAGAAGGTTCTTAAGTAGGATATGCAAAAGGGACTCTAGATATGATGAAATAAATGGGAGACAACGTAGATGATTTATGAACCAGTTGTTTATGTTTCCCAGTTTCTAAAGACACTATACCTATACAGTCCTTTCATGGTTTTGTTATATGTTGTAATAAGTATACTTCAATTTGTAAGTATTAACAATGTATGTAAAGTATGGTTCGTTATAGTTGGTATCAGTGGAAAGATGTAGTCAACCTTTGGAAACTAGGATGTGAAAGCCTTAGTAAGAACCCTATGGATAAGTCTAATCATAGAACACAATCTTAGTGTTTTAAAAATGGCCATAAACAACCTATGATGAGACCTTAAGTGTGAAATTTTAATCTTTATTATGTGGTTTTTCTATTATAATTAGTGTTGCTTACACTATTCTTCTTAGTTTTAGTCAATGGCTGGAACCCGAAGGAACCTTGTTAACGCGGAATGCGACGGAAATGAAATGATTGTCCCCCAGAGCAACCAAACGTTATGGGAGCTGGAATGCAGAATCTTGTATCCATGCTCACAAAACTTTCTCAAGCTATGAATCATGCTGGACTTCCAAACGAACAAAGGAAGGAGCATCATTCTGTTGAATCCTTCATGAGGCAGCGTCCACCTTCATTCAGCGGGTCTACTGATCCATTAGTTGCTGAACAATGAATTAGTACTACTAAAAACATATTTTCAGTACATCAATGTTCTGAGCATGACAATGTCACCTTTGCAGTGTATCATTTGGAAGGTTATGTTGATCAATGGTGGAAGCTTATCAAGAATACGAGGCAAATATATGAAACTGAGTCCATGGAATTGGACGAGTTCAAGAACTTATTTTTCAATAAGTACTTCCCTCGTATTCTTTGAACAAAGATGGAGAAGGAGTTTCTTGAACTGAAGCAAAAGGATGATGAATCGGTTGGTACCTACAAACAAAATTTTACAAGACTTGCAAGGTACACTTCTGGGATTATTATCCGACCTGAGAGTAAGATTGATCGATTATTTAGTGGCTTAAAACCATTTCTTTGAAGGGTGTTAGCCATAAGGGACATCAATAGCTACGAGGAAATCGTTCGATATGCTCTCAAGGTTGAGATGGAGATTGGAGTAACCCATCAATCATATGGGTTTGATAAGAAGAGGAAAATGGAGTTCAAATGGAAATCTAAAGACCACACTGAAAAGAAGATGAGTTTTTCCTTATGCTCAATGTGTGGAAAGAAACATGGAGGGAGTTGTCTTAAAGGGACAAGTAAATGTTTCAAATTTGGAAAAGAAGGTCATCGGGCATTTGAATGCGGCAATGATGGGAAGAAGATGTCTAGTGATGCGAATAATGAAAAGGCTACACAGAGTGAACCTCCTACACTTCAATGTTACAAGTGAAAGGAAATGGGGCACTATTCCAATCAATACCTTAATCCAAGGGTTGTTAATGATGATCTACGTCAAAAAACTCTTAAGGCTAAATAAAAAGGAAAGGCACATGCAATTTCTATCAGAGATGTGGAGTATGAGAACGAAGTGGTGAAAGGTACACTTACCATCCAATCTAATGTAGCAATTGTTTTATTTTATTTTGGATCCACCAACTATTTTATTTTTGAAGAATTTTCTAAGGGTATCACCTTATTACATCAATAATTAGTTGTTGAGTTAGCTGTGACAACCCCTAATGGCACAACAGTCTCATCAAAAGTTTATAATTCTTCTCTGATTGATGTTTTTAGGAAAGTGCTTCTTGAAAATCTTGTGATCCTTCCTATAGGGAAATTTAATGTGATTCTTGGCATGTATTGGCTTTCTTTATATGGATCTCATATCAATCGCCAAATAAGGGATGTCACATTTCATATTCCATATCAATTTATGATCATCTATCGATGCAAGGATGAACATAACATTCCAGTGGAAATTTCTTCCATCATATGGGTCTTGATTCCACTAAATGAAGGTTATTTATCTCAAATGGTTGGAGAGAAATCACGATTAAGAATATTCCCATTGTACAGTAGTTTGATGATGTCTTTCCGGAGGAATTACCGGGTCTTCCACCAAATCATGAAGTTGAGTTTTCAATATAACTCGTACCGGGTGCTTTACCTATTTCAAATACACCTTATAGAATGGCCCCAATTGAGTTACAGGAATTGAAGAAGCAACTTCAAGAGAATCATGATAAGGGATTCATAGGCCCTAGTGCATCACCTTGGGGAGCACCTGTTCTATTTGTTAAGAATAAAGATGGATCAATGAGACTCTGCATTGATTATCGAGAACTTAACAAGATCAGTATCATGAACAAATATCCTCTCCCATGCGTTGATGACTTATTTGACCAACTACGCGGAGCTCAATACTTTTCCAAGATTGATCTACGTTCAGGGTATCATCAATTAAGGTTCAAGAGGGAGGATATAAAAATACAGTGTTCCGTACAAGGTATGGAAACTATGAATTTATAGTGATGCCATTTGGTCTTACTAATTCCCCTGTTATCTTCATGGATCTAATGAATAGTGTCTTTAGAGACTATCTTGATCAGTTTTTGGTAGTCTTTATCGATGATATTCTTGTCTATTCAAAGATAAAGGAAGAACATGAAGATCACTTGAGAATTGTATTGAAGACCCTGAGAAATGAGAAGCTTTATCAAAATTTACCAAGTGTTAATTTTGGCTTCAAAAAGTTTCATTTTTGGGTCACATAATCTCTAAAGAAGGGATATCTGTGGATCCATCAAAAACAGAGGCTGTCGAATGATGGTCGAGACCAACAACAGAAACTGAGCTCCAAAGTTTTCTTGGTTTGGCTGGATATTATCGACATTTTGTGAAAGATTTTTCATGATTATCTAACCCACTCACTAGGTTGACTCGAAAAGGAGATAAGTTTGTGTGGACAGAGGAATGTGTAGATAATTTCAAGGAGTTGAAAATAAGGTTATCAAGTGCACCTGTACTCACATTTCCTTATAGTGGAGAAAGGTTTGTGATCTATAGTGATGCATACAAGAAGGGGTTGGGGTGTGTTCTTATGCAAAGTGATATGGTGGATTCTTATACCTCATGATAGTTGAAAATCCATGAGCAAAATTACCCAACTCATGATTTGGAGTTAGCTGTAGTAATCTTTCCATTAAAGATTTAGAGGCATTATCTTTATTGTGAAAGGTGTAATATTTATAATGGTCATAAATGATTAAAGTATATTTTCACACAAAAGGAGATGAATATGCGCCAAAGTAGATGGTTGGAGCTGATTAAGGATTACGACTTCCCACTTCATTACCACCCTGGGAAAGCAAACAAGGTAGCATATGAATTAAGTGGACAAGACCATGCGAGCTTATCCATGATGAGGATCACAGAAGATCCAATATTTATGGATTTCCAAAGGATGGATCTTGGAATTATAATTGAAGGGGAAAAATTGTATCTTTATCAAATAAACATTCAACCATCTATACATGTGAAGATTAAAGAGGCACATAAAGAAGATATAGAGTTACAAAAGAAGGTGAGAAATGTTCTTAAATTCAACCTTGATTGTGATGGGATAATAAAGTTCAGGAATCAGGTTTGTGTTCCTACCATCCCAGAATTAAAGAAGGAGCTGCTGGATGAGGCTCATAGTTCTTCATTCTCTATTCATCCTGGAAACATGAATATGTATAGGGACCTGAAAGAGTACTTATGATGGGATGGCATTAAAAGAGTTTTTTTAGAATATGTCTCTCGATGCTTGGTTTGTCAGCAAGTTAAAGCTGAGAGACAGAAGTCTAAGGGGATGTTACAACCATTACCCATACCCGAATGGAAATGGGAAAACATCACTACAGACTTTTTCACCAGTCTTCCTAATACATACAATGGCAATAATGCTATCTGGGTCATAGTTGATCGTCTTACAAAGTCATCACACTTCCTTGCTATCAGAGAGGATTTATATCTGGATCATCTTGCCAGGATATATGTAAAGGAAGTGGTAAGATTGCATGGAGTAACACATTCCATTATATATGATCGGGATCCTAGGTTTACCTCAAAGTTCTAGGGAAGTCTTCGTCATACTCTAGATACAGATTTGAGTTTCAGCACTGCTTATCATCCTCAGACAGACGGTCAATCTGAGAGAACAATTCAAACTCTAGAAGATATGTTAACAGCTTGCTCTATGGATTTTAAAGGTGTTTGGGATCAACACCTACCTTTGGTGGAATTTTCTAATAATAATATCATTCACTCCAGTATTCATATGGATACTTATGAAGCTCTTTATGGAATGAAATGCCAAACTCCAACTTTCTGGGATGAAGTTGGGGAAAGAAAGCTATTAGGACTTGATCTTGTTGATGAGATGGCGGAAAAGGTCAGATCTATTTAAAAACACATAAGAGCAGCTCAGTGTTGACAAAAAAGTTATGCTGACAACCAAAGAAAAGACCTAGAGTTTGAAGTGGGTGATAAAGTGTTCTTACGAATATCTCCTTGAAAGAGAGTAATGATATTTGGAAAGAAGGGAAAGCTGAGCCCTAGGTATATCGGTCCTTTTGAAATATTGGATCGTGTTGGGAAGGTAGCTTACCAATTGGAACTTCTGCCGAATCTCTCCCAATATCACGATGTATTCCATGTATCTCTCCTGAGAAAGTACATACTTGATCCTTCACATGTACTCTACTCAGAAGTTGTACCGCTGTAACAAGATCTTTCTTATGAAGAACAGCCGATAGAGATTCTGGATCGTAGCGAAAAAGTCCTACAGAACAAGACCACACTCGCTTGGTAAATTTTTTATGGAGGAACCAGAAATTAGAAGAATCTACATGGGAGCTTTAGGATATTAGGAGGGAGATGTATCCTCATCTGTTTGTTACAAAGTGATGAATTTCGAGGGAGAAATTCATTTTAAGGGGGGTAGAATGTAACACCCGAGATTTTTATGAGAAATATTTTTTTTATGTTATATACATCATCAAATGAAACTTTCAGTACACATAGAACTATCTTGGCTTGCTTTACATGCAATCATGTCCTTCCTCGATAGCTTGTGTTGTATGCAATACCGAGTTTCACTAAACAACGATATGCTATTAAAATATTATTAAAACTAACCGTTATAGATAGTAATACCCACTTTTTGAAATTTTGTAAATTTCAACTTTAAAAATGGACTTCATTTTTGGATTCAAAATATCGAAATTATCCTAGGTTGTAATTTTGGTATTTTTCTGAAAACATTCAATTTTTGATGAATAGTGAAAACACTAGGTTACCATTTAAAAACCGACTTTTTATTGAAATAATTATTTATTTTATTTAAATTTATTTTAGGTCAAAATTGATACATAATACCTATATAAGTTCAAAGTAATTCATTGGAGTCATTTTATAATAATTTAAGATATATAAAAGATTTTATTGAACTTTTCACCGTCTTTTACCAACCTCCTAAGAGAATTTGCAAATTCACATAAAACATAATTTTACCGATTCTGTGAGTGTAATTTCAAAAATCTGAGAGACACGGTTAATATCAAGGAGTAAAACGTGGTTCAATAAGATGATAATAATTTTTGGTGAATAGTAGCTTTTTACTTTTATTTACCACGGTTAAAAGTAAATAGGGCAAGTAAGGGTAAAAATGATATTATTATTACCCTAACACATGTCCTAATTCTACTGGATAAGATTAATTTGACCAAAAAAACCTTAGGAATAAAATATGACCATTTAAGCCCACTTGGATTAGATTAGGACATTTATTATTTATTTATTTAAAGAATGGTTAAAATAGTTAAAATCAAAGTTTAATAACTAAATCATTTTTAATAATGGGTTATACATAAGATAAATTTGACTATAAAGATTCATTAGAAAGATAAAACGATTTCCTACATAATGGTATTTTATTTATAATTTTTAGACATTAAATAATTTAATTTATTTATGACACAATGATGATGCAGTAATTATTTTATTAATGAATTATTAACATAATTGATGTTATAAATACCCAAATAAATGTAATTTGAGACTTTTATGAGTTCCAATAATTTTCTAGGTTAATATGACATGTTAGTATTGATTTAATTAGCTTTTTTCGAACTAATCAAGCTTTTATGATTTTAACAAAAATAAATTACCAAATAGTGTCAAAATTTACATAAAATAGTTTTTTTAAAACAATATTATATTAATAATTGTTATTTTATTCCTAAAAATATAAGTCTCATCAAAATGACTTAGATAAGGTCATATATATTAATAATATAAAACTTGGGGTTCGTTTGGCTTGTTATAGTAAGTTTACTAACCTTATATTGTAAGAAAACAAGAAGACACGATAAAAGTAAAATTATTTAACTTAAAAGTAAATCTAAATGATAAGCTTAAAATTGAAAAATAAACTTGTCTAAATTATATTGTATGGGAGTATTTAGACACATCCACACCTTAGATTCTAAATAAATCAATTTGGAGCTATTAAAAACCGAATATGACTTTATAATAAAATTATATTTTTAGTTTTTCCAAAGGTGCCCCTCTCCCCCCTTATAAAAGGGAACCTCCTCCCTCTCTTCCTCAAACCACTTTGAGCCTTCAAGCTCGGAAAAACCCTGCCAAATTCTCTTCTACACTTCAATAGAAACATCCTAGAGGTCCTGGTCTTCTTCAAAGACCATATTTAGTGCCCTAAGAGGAGGTTAAGAAGAGGCGCTTCAAAGAAGAGGTAACGTCCGTTACCGATTCTTTCAACTTTATTTATTCGTCTACTACTTATTCTTTAGTTGTTTCATTATGAAGTAATAACATCAGTATCACTAATATACTGATATGTTATTATAAGTATGAAACAATCCTATTTCAACATCTATCCATCCTATGGAAAACGAAATCATTGTGCGTGCGTACCTACGGAATATCGTCTCCACGTCGTGGTGTAATCTATTTTCCACCACCACCTTACTTGGATGGGTATAATGGTGTAAATAATAACTATATGTGATTATTGTAAAGTGATATTGATTCTAAAATAGTATACATACACTCCAATACAATTTCACGATCATGGGAACGATATCATCGCTCGTGCGAACGTACGGAATACCGTCTCCATGATGTGATGCGACTCATTCTACATGATCTTCATTGTATAATGATTATATAAATGAATTGAATGAGTAAATATGATATATATTACACTAATACCATTCTGGAAATGAGGAATCTATAACCTAAAAAATAAGAATAAGAATTTATTCGACAAAACACGCATAAGAACAAAATGTAATAAACACCCGAATAACAAGTAGCAATGAAACATTACTAATAAGAAGCTAAGAATATGAGAATATATGATATAATGACAATAAGTATGATTCTGGAATAAGTCAATGACATTATTTAAATCATTATACAGGAGTTTCAGACACTTATGAAGCAAATCCGACCTAAGGTAAGGGAAAATCTCACAATCTCATTTTTATCCGAGATTGATTATACTTCAAAATTTACTGGGGAATATTTATCATCCACATCCATGTTTCCTCAATATGTAATATTATTTCTGTCCTCCTAAAATTTGTAAATCCAATTTTACCCTTCTATGATTTTTTAGTAAAAGATATGAAAGGAATCTTTTCTCATTTTTCGTACGAGGTACTTTTTGACTTTTCCGGCCAAAGTACGAGAAGAATGTTTTTTAACTTATACGGCATGAATAGATTTTTAGAATATTATTTCCATGAATCTTCCACTACATGTTTTCAAGTTTATTTTTAATCAAATTCTTTTAGTTTGAAATTATATATCATGTTAAGAAAGGAAAATGTTTTTGAAGTAGAAAGGATATTTTCTTCAAGAATGGAGTTCAAGCGTTTTATCAAAATTATTTTCCATCTAAGATAATATAGGGTTCTGTTTCTATCCCTATTTTTACATTGATTTTATTATGTAATGATGGAATTATTTTTATGAAGTCGTTTTATCTTATATGGATTATGTTATGTTGGCATGATGTTTAAGAATCCAATTTTTATTACATGAGTTATGTTATGATGTATGATTTATGATTTTGTGGCACACATAAGAATGGTTTCATTATTAGATGGGCGAGACCTATATCTCCCTCCAATGCATTGTGTAATGATTTATATCTCATGAGATAGACATGGCAAGAATGGCAGGTTAATCCGGTTCTGTGAAACAGGACTGAAACAAGGAGTGAACTCAGTTCAGAAATGGACTTTTTTCGCTAAGATAGTCTTTTCTATGAGTCTTGACTACTAAGAAATGATTCTCTATGATTATGTGTTTATGCCACAAAGTCTCATGTTTTAAGTTATGATTATTGGGATTACATTTCACTACTATGATTTATCCCATGTTATGAAATTATGATCTCTTTTGCAGGTTAAGATTTCCAAAATGTTATGTTCTTATGAATATGATGTGATTGATATTTTTTTTGTTTACCCTTACTAATCATTTGAGCTCACCCTTTTGTATATTTTCTTTCCCTAGGTCAAGAAGAAATTTATTAATTAGGATATTCCAAAAGGGACTCTAGATATGATGAAATAAATGGGAGACAACGTAGATGATTTATGAACCAGTTGTTTATGTTTCCCAGTTTCTAAAGACACTATACCTATACGGTCCTTTCATGGTTTTCTTATATGTTGTAATAAGTATACTTCAATTATTAAGTACTAAAAATTTATGTGAAATATGGTTTGTTATATTCTCTACCATTATCACTTCTTAATGAAATTATTTTAAAACCTTTTTCATTTTGAGTAGATTTATAAAAAACTTTCAAATAATTAAAAGTTTCATTTTTAAATTTTAAAAAGAAAATCCATGTAAATATAGATTAGTCATAAACTAAAACATATAAAAATAATTTACCAACCATGATTACTACTATTTACGGTCCAAAATAATCCATATGGATATGTTCTAGAGGTTTATATGTATCAATTCTGTTAACAGATTTGAAGGATGACTTGTGTTGCTTGCCAAGATGACATGCATCACAGAATCGGTTACTTTAAAATATGATACTAGGAAAATCAAAAACTAAATGTTTCTTAGATAATTTATGTAAAACATATACATTACAATGTCCATGTCTCCTATGCCAGATCCAATATTCATTCAATTTAGCAGTTAAGTAGTTTACTTGTTGTTTACACAAGGAATTTAAATACATGGTATACACATTGTCAGTTCTAAGTTCTCTAAATTTAAGAAGTTTATTTTAGAAAACAGAACAGGAATTGTTAGAAAAATCAACAACATAACCATCATAACATAGTTGAGAGATAGTTATCATATTGTGTTTCAATCCTTGTATATAAAGTACTTAGTTGATTGAGACAGCTTCTGGATCTCCAACTGTTCCAATATC
This sequence comes from Viscum album, assembly GCA_963277665.1. Taxonomy (NCBI): domain Eukaryota; kingdom Viridiplantae; phylum Streptophyta; class Magnoliopsida; order Santalales; family Viscaceae; genus Viscum; species Viscum album. Next base: position 1,722,136,668 of record OY728145.1, read on the forward strand.
AATGATCTTCCCATTGGCATTGTCACCAAATGTAACTATTCCACCATCTTTTTGAGTCAGTTTAGTGAAGTTAGATGAGTTTCCACTCATATGTCTTGAGTATCCATTGTCCATATACCATATTTCCTTTTTGTTTTTGTGACCTCCTTCTTGCAAAGGCATTTACACAATTTTCTTTGGTACCCATATTCTGTTGGGTCCAGGGGTGTTAGGTAGCAGAGATCTGGGAATCCAGACATTCTTTGTTTTTCTAATTTCACAGTAGTCAAAAAAATCATTTAATACAAATACCTTCTTAATACCACTTATTTGGGGTTTTCTTAAGAAACAATTTTTAGAAGTATGTCCCCTTTTTTCCACAGTAGTTACAATTTAGTCTTTTTGAACATAGAATAAAATAATTCTTGTACAACATGGGTTTTTCACCATTACTGCCAATTCCAAATCTTTCCTTTTTAATGAAATTTTTCACAATAATTTCATTTAATGTATTTTATCCTTTAGTAAAAACAAGGGATTTATTTTAATAAGTTTCCACTTCAGTTTGAAGTGATTTTATCTTTTATTCATAATCTGTATTGTTACTGTTAATTAAGTAAAACTTTTCAGTTAACTCCTTATATTATTTCAGCATTGTATCTCTTTGATCATAAAAATCCTTATGAATGTTATTTAAAGACTTATGATTCTTAAATATATATTTTATATTTTTCATCAAGCATATTGCAGTAGGCTGCAAATTTTTCATTAGAGTAACTAGATTCAGAACTAGAATCAGAAGATTAGTAAGATTGTACCTCATCTGTTCTTACCAAGAATCACATGTTGGATTTCAGATTTAATTCTTCCTTCTTTGATTCTAATTTAGAAGTGATACTGGAGTCTTCAGATACAATCCATGTATATTTTGTTGCTTTCTTTTCCTTATGCTCAGAATCATTTCTTTTCAAGAATTTATTTTCCTTGTCTTCTTTTAGATAGGGATAGTCAGGTCTGATGTGCCCCATTTTTCTTGCATTTATACCATTTGACTTCCATGTCATCCTTTTTGAAGGATTTTCTGAAGCCTTTTTTTTTTTCTATAGAATTTAGTGAATTTTCTGTCTAGTTGATCCAATTCCACATCATAATTTGATAAATCAGATCTTTCTGATTTTACTTTTTCACTTTTCTTCATCTTTTTGTTTTTGCTCTGTGATGACACTTTCAAGGTAGTGTCATCTCTCTTGATAAATATTTTATGCTCATTAGATTCATCTTGCATCTTAGCTTCATACATAATTAGTGTACCAATCAGTTCTCTCATTGTTAAGTCTTTGACATGTGTCGACTGTCTGATTGCAGCAGAGATTCCATTCCATATTTTAGGTAGTACCCTCAGTACCTTTAAAGCTTGATCATCTTGTTTAATGGGATATCCCAAAGAGGTAATGTTATTGAAAATCTATGTCAATAATTTATTCATTTGCGTAATACAGTCACCTTCAACCATTCTGAATGTATCAAATTTAATCTTAGTAGTAGCATATCTCATTTCCCTGATATTGTTAGTTCCTTCATAAGCAATAGCAATAGTTTTCCAAATCTCATATGCTATCAGGAATTGAGATACTCTGTTGAATTCATCAGTTCCTAGACCACATATAATACCATTCATTGCCTTTGAGTTCATATCATATTCTTCTTCAGTAGCTGCACTCCATGTTTCAGGTTTTTCTGGTATTTCATATAGATCCAGAATCATAGAATATACTCTGTATCCAATGTTTTTCAGATAGATAGTCATTAGTGACATCTAACAACCATAATTTTCTCCATTAAATTATGGTGCTCGGACCATAGACATTCCATCTCTTGTATCAGTCATCTTGCTCTGTGTATAATCACTTTCATCTTGTTAATGGTTTATCAGAAATCTCAATCTCTGATACCAATTGTTGGATCATATTATACTAAATATACACAAGAGGGGGTGAATTGGGTCTTTTCAAAAATCTTTACAAGATCATGTTCTGTCTTTTATCTTAAATCAGATAGATTAATGTAGTGGAAATATGAAATGCAGAGACACACGATGTATAGTGGTTCGGGGAACATAAGGCCCCTAGTCCACTCCTCCAACACTCTACTCCATGAGATTTGTTATTTTCACTATCTGGTCCTCGTTTCAACAGAACTTTCAACAACTATGTACAGGAAGTTGACACCTTTACAATATAAGGAAAAACAAAGCCTTCTGGTTCACTTACAGAACCTACACAGATTAGTACGAGAAACCGATCACTCAAGAATAGAAAAGAAAGATTTTTGTACTTTGAAAATACTTTCCAGATGTTCTTCACGATTGCAACAGCATGCAATTGACAGTAGATGGGTGATCGCCTTCAGAAATAATGATCTTCACAAAATATTCATTCTGAGTCAATCTTATTGCACTAAATATAGAAATATATTTCACAACATCAGAATTAGCAGATTCATAGTAGATCTTCGATGTAAAATCAGTAAATCTTCTATCATGATTCTTCTTCTTCAATAAACAAAGCTTTGTCTCTCCTTTGAATCAGCAGGTCTATGTTTTTATAGTCTTTGTTTCTTCCTTTTTATGAATGATCTATTTTTTAAAAAACATCTCTTCCTTTTTTCTATTCACAAAAACTCATATAATTATGAGCACTTCTCCTGCAAATTTTGATTAAAAAAAGTCTCCTTTTGATTTGCGATATTCAAACATTTAAATTTAAAGAGTAGTCGTAACTCCCTTGAAGACTTGGCATAAAAAGATCCTTTGAATTTGATCCTTAATCCATTGATAAAATGGCTTTGAATTAGTCAATGTTACGCTTAAAAAAGCTTTAAATACATCTTGAAATCATCCTAATAATTAGCTTGTCGATCATTGAAAAATAATATCGACTTTAAACACTCCAACGCCAAATGTAAGGTTGACTTGTACAGTATTCATCCTCTGAACGTAACGAATATCATAAATGTAAGGTTTATGATGTAGCCTTCACACGTAAGGTTGTCAATGTAGGGTTGATCACAAACATAGGGTTGGAAATGTAAGGTTGATAACAAACATAGGGCTGGCCATCCATACTTTTTTCTTCATCTTTCAAATGTATGATGAAAGATCTATACTTTTATAATCTTCAAAACAAATGGAACTTGATCCATAATTTTCTAAGAACGTATGGTAGTTCAAGAAGTATGGTTGATGAACTATAATTTTGAGAAATAAATGTAACACTCAACACTTACGTACGGTTCTCCTTCCATAGTTTTCAATAACCCAAACGTAGGGTTCCTTCTTAACGTATGGTTCCTCTTCCATACTTTCCAAATAACTCATAAAGTATACACTGTATTTCATCCTTACTCTACGTTTATCCACGTAGGGTATGAACAGTGTTTCCAGAACACGCTAAAACAGATCCTGAATATGTAGATCATGAATAGGGATTCTAGAATGCGCTTAAGCAGATCCGTGTTCCCTGAACAAGCTTATATGAATACTTTAGAAATTAAACCTTGTTTTTCAAGAACATAAATATTTCGTCTAGAAATAAAAATATAATGAATAATAAATTCCTGCAATATTCTTAAAAAATAAAATCAATAGAAAATAATTAAGCGTATTTGTGAGCATCAAAATTATCATAAATAGATAGAGTATTGTTCTCAATAATCTCCCCCTTTAAATAACAACATTAGGTATTGTTGAAAACCACACTTTCTCAACAAATACCTCTTTGAATTTTCTTCTCCTAGATTATAAAATTGGTTTTACTAGATGATTTCAAATGACTGACTCTCTCCCAATGAAAATGTTTATATACCCTTTTTTTGAAATTACATAAAAAACCTTAATTTTCAATATTCATTTTGAATAAATTTTGGATTTTTTTAAAATAGTTATTTTATTAAAGGATTCTTTGAATTATTTATGATAATTAATGAAATGTGTAAAGTATGATTACCCTTTTGAATATTAAATTCAAGAAAAAATATAATTGAATTGATTATTCTTGATGTCTTAGTTGAAACTTTTTTAGGATCTTATATTTTTATAACCCCTTGAGGTTACATACTTGATTATTATACTTCCCCTAGATTGGTGTTTTAAGATGGATTATTTAGTTTCAGGGAGTTTGGGGATGGGAGTGTAATGTCAACTAAAAATGAGATGAACTATTGAGGGTGTGATTCTATTTTGATTTAGAAGTGGTTTTAACATTATGATCCTCATAACATGATTATCTCACTCACCTCCTTTGTTTAGTTTGACAATCCTTTGTAGGTAGATAAAATTTCATATATTTTTTCTTAGATAACCAATTATCACTCTAACAATTGGATCTATAGAGAACATGAGATGTTTGAATATGGAATTTTTTAAGGAAAGATGGTGTTTAAGGACTTTGTTTGATTGATACACATTTATACTCTATGTAATCCTAGATATCATTTATTGTTTATTAATTAAATAGATTTTCATGGACATGACATATTATCTAGTTTAGACCAATTTCATTATTATACTTGATACTCAACACATTATAGAATTATTTTTCACTAAATGGTAATGGATTTTCCTTTATTGATCGATTAACATCATATATTGAAAATCCTATTGATATATTACACCTTGATTGTATTTTATTTACTCTTGTTCAGATCATTAATATATGGTTCTTGTTAACATCACATGATTTGTCTATCTTAATCTTGTTATTTTATTTTAAAATATATTATATTTAAGGTTTGTTGTTTAGAAATAAAATGATGAATTGTTTCTCATTTTTAGCAATTGAAAATTATTTTTTTAAAATGATTAAATTCTATTTTAAACTCTCTCATGTTTTAATCTGATACTGATGGTTTTGGTTTTCTATTATGAATAAAAAACCAATCATTATATTGAACTCAATTTTATCATAATGATATACCTTATGAAGTAAATGGAATGAATCTTTAGTGGAATTATATTCGGATCTATAGATCACACCCTATGTGTTTCCTTTGGTGTTTTCATATTTGTGTTCTTATTTCAATTTCAAATGTTCTTTTTGATTTACTTATTTTGTTTTCATGCTTCGGTAGAAAAGTGTTGGGGACTCTGGACAAATTTGGTGGTATTAGTTCATAAGGAAACTTGTTTTGGATGTTTTGTTATGGTTTAGTATTTTGTATTGTCTCCTTATACCCTGATATGGTTGTATTGATTTATTTATCAAATAGTGTTTCTATGGTGTAATTTTATTTTTAATCTTTTATTTTTGGTGAAATAATTTCCAAATTTTTTATGGATTCCCAATATCATTACACCAACCCATAGGGATAAAGAAGTAACTTCCCTCCAGTAGAGCTTGGTTCAGAAGTTGGTTCAAATGGTATTGCAATTTAATTCATTTGTAATCATATCATAGGTGGTATTTCCTTAAAATAATATATTTCAAATAAAAAACATTATGTTATTTGGGGTCATTCATTGAAGGAAAGATATTTGAAATGTATCAGGACTCAATAGTTAGTGCAGGATAAGGCACTTGATCACCACCCCTTCATGATGATATTTTAGTTACTAAGGAAAGTGGGGACATGGTTCTTTTTGTCATTTTTTTCTTAATGATAAATTATATTTAGATACCTGATTAGACAATCCTTGATTTTATTTATCTTTTATAAGGTAGGTTTATATGAAAAAGATAACTAAAGTTCCATAGTTACTTTATAATATTATAAAATATGAGGAATGAATGCGGTTAACATGGGAGTCAATACAACAATAGTTTTAAGGTTGGTGAATAGTTTACTATGCCATACAACAAATCCATGAAATGTTCTAATCTAAAACATAACTTGGTTCCTTTTCAGTTTTCCCCCAAAATGACGTCATGTGTGTGAGGTTTGTTTGGAGGTTTATTATTTATCAATGGGTGTGTTTTTTATGATATTTTTTTGGTTTTTAGTTTAATCCCTGTTTTGATTATTTTAAATCCATTAAAAAAATAAAACTTTATCTTAAACATATTTTTCTGAGTTCATTGGAAAAAAATAAGTTACCAAAAAGTGATTTTTATGATATTTTTGGTTTGAAAAATTAATTTACAAATACTAATATTTGATGATTTTTAATTGATATTTTAAAAATAAATTTTGGTTTTGTAATAGATTTAAAATACAACTCATTTTGTAATTGGATGTGAGGGTTAGCGTTATCAAATCACTATATGATCTAGAAAATGAATTTTGTTAATTTTGATAGATTTAATTGAAAATTTAAAATTTTAAAACAAAATTGTAATGATATATATATGGGTAAAATATTTTTTCACTTCTAAGATGTAGTGATGCTTTTATAAAAGTGTTTTAAATCATTATTTGTAATAGTTTGGGTTTTGATCTCCATTTTTTCTTATTTTTCTGTATGATTAGGTTGAATAGAATATATTATTGTAAGTCTAGAAAATTCTTCTAAAACTTTTTAAAATAAAGATATTATTCCTAGTATTTTTTCTAGTCTTCGAAGTAATGTCTTGTGTTTTCAATTAGTGACATCCTTAGTAGATAAATCTAACAAGACTCTGAATTGAGTGGTGGATCTGAACTCCTTCTATATTTTTGATATTATTAAGATATTATTAAATAATTTTCCACTTTGTTATGTATATGTGTATGGATATCTATATTAAATGGATTGGGTTGATACTGTTTAAGTAATTTTTGTTTCTTTCAAGACTCTTAATGTGTTTAGTGTAAATTCAATATCTCTTTTTTTTGAAGTACCCATCCAAGAGTGGTGGGAAGTCATGGTTCCTCCCCACATTCATGAATTATTTTCAAGGGAATTCTCATGTCACACAATATTTTTTTGAAATATCCCAATAAATTGAAGGTGGCTAGTTTTCCAAAGCTCATGGGTCTTAATAAAGGTAAGAGATTAGTTGTGGAGTATGTCAAACAATTTTTGATATTTGTATGTTTTCTACATGATATTTTTTGATGAATCATTCAATGAAATATGTTTAAGAGGAAGTATGAATCCATACCATGGAGCTTTCATATCATGTATTTTTTTTATCTCTTATCCATAGGTGTGTGAAATATATTTTTCATTTAATGCGGAGCTTGTAGAGCAACAGAATTTTAAGAATTCTACATTCAAGATTGGTTTAGAAGAATATTCCCATATGATGGTTTTTGGATATTGGTTACATGGGTTAAATTATTCTTAAAGAAAAAATTGTAATCTCATGTGATTCCAGTTTTGGGTACCTCATTATTATAAAAATTCATCGTTGAAAGCCCAAATAATTTTCGATCATGGTGGTTTCTTAGGTAGCCTTAAGAGTTTTTGTATATTTTGATTCCAAAATGGAGAGTTTTGATCAGGTTTAAATAATTTCTAACAATGGGGAATCCTATGATTCATGATAACAAGGCTCATTTCATAGGATTCATAATGAAAATTTTTCATTTAGGGTAGGATTTTCTAGTAGTTGGTGATACTAGTTGTCTTGATGACCTTGATGTTAAAATGAAAACAATTTGACTTTTACTTTCTTTTAGTATGTCAATTCTTGATAACCTTCTTATTTTGGGGATCTCTTGTGGCTTGTTTAGGATCTTTTTAGATGTTTTTTGGAAAATATTTTGTATAATTATGATGTTTTATTTTAATTGATATCTCTCCAATGGTCCTTGTGGATTTCATCTCTTGAAAGGTGTTGTAATGATTCTTTAATGGTCTAAATTACTTGAGGTTTATTTCTCTCGTAGGGATAAAATGTAATCTTGTTCTATTAACCTATAAATGTTTGGGGTTGTTGTATTTTGAAAAACCTTTTATTTTCATCCATGCACATCACTCTATGGTTGGTTTTGGATACTATTTAGAATGGTTTTTCATTATGGAAACATTTTTTTTCATCCGGTTTTGTTAAATCCCTATCTTGATGTGTTGGGTGATATCCATTTTTGAGAGATTTTAGTGCCCTATCTATATGTCAATTTTGATTGATGAATTTCTAATTGAACATGGATAGGACATCAGAATATGAAAAAGGTAATTATGAGGATGTTGATTCTTGATGGACCCAGCACCCAGGGATTTTTAATTTTCGATTTGATGTTCTCATCAAGATGTGAGTATCTAGGTTATAATTATTTATTTATCATCAATTTCTTTCTTGATATAGATATCCTTGTCAAATTGTTCCTTTTATTGTTCATTGCTAAATTGGTTATGAGCCATTCTGGTTGTTTCTTATTTTAGATTCGTTTATATTATTTGGGTGTACAATAACCTTGAGGTTTTCATTTTTGTTATTATTTTTTTCTATGGTGATTTATAAAGGTCTCTTATTTGGGTTGAAGGGATGTGTTATTACTAGATTTTTTCATCATGTCACACCATTTTCAGGTCTCTTTAAATGCTGTGGATACTTATCCATGTTTTCTTGGTCTTTATTAGTCTTTTCTCTCTTATATTGAAGTTGTTGGATAGTTGTTTTGTCTTATTTGGGAATGTGTGTTAATAATGGAGGATTTTATTTAAGGTTTCTTGGAATTTTTGCAACCTGTTGTTTTGGAAGTTCTGTCAGTGGGGTTAATTTTCAGGTTTTTTCTATATTTTGGACTGGAATCTTAATATGGGAAGAAATAATTTTTGGTGCGGATAATTTTAACACCCCGAACATTTATTTTTGTTCTATTCATTTTTTATTTTGATAATTGTGTTTTTCTTTTCAGTTTAATACTTTTTTGAGGCATTGGAAGATTAAAAAAATGTTTTTTTGACTTCTCTGATAATAAACTACCTATACTATACCCTTGGGGTGGTTGTCTTCAATTTTTAGTTCAAAACATCCTAGCCAAAATGGCCTAGATTTTTGTACAAGGTCATTCCCCCCATGCACTACCTCATATTATCCTCTCTATCCACTATTACATTCACAGGCTCCATCATATTATTGTGGAGACCATGGACATACGAAAACACCCAAAACATTTCCACCAAGGAATGGCCAATGTCATGTGGTGAGGAATCAAATTTGAAATGTTTGAACATCTATTTGACCTCCTATAATGGTTACTCATGCCCTATTATTTTTTAATTAAATGTTTTAATTCACCTATTAACTAGTTTTAATTCAATATAACTGAACTTTCTCCTTTATATCACTCAAATATCAGGTTGTACTCATTCTTGATGAGGTTTTTGAAATTATTTCTTTGGTACTTGGTGATATGGTTCCACGTAAATTATTTATTTTCATACTAGTTATGATATTTATTTGTCTTATAGTTTTACTATTTTTGAATTCCATGCTCGTTTTGACAATTTTCCAATGATATTTTAAATGTTTTATTGATGAAAGTGGCGTCCTAGGCATAGTTTTTCTAATAAAATGAAATTATATGATTTAAATGAAATTATTTTAAAATTTTAATGTTTTTTCAAGGTTTCGAATGATTGAATTTATGAAATAACAAGTACCCCACGTTAATTTATTTTATCCTAGTTTATAAAATCGAATATCAAGGGAAATTTTAAATGAGTGAATTATTCCATCAGAAAAAGAATATATAGCCATATTTTGAACTGACATATAATCTATCAAATGTCAATATTTATTTTGAACTCCCTTTTTCAGTTGTTAACATAATTAATTGATTAAATTTTTTTATGATGATTCATTAAAGGAGGAGAGTATGATTACCATTTTATATTTTTATTTAGATAAAATTTTTTGAATTAAAATTTATGATGCTTGATGGCCTAGTTGGAACTTTATAATGATACTCTGTTTTGATTACCCATTGATGTTACTCAATTAATTATTTTATATCCCATTGATGGGTATTGACAAAGGGATTATTGACTTTGGGTAGTTTGGGATCTGATGGATATTTGAGCAGAGAATGATAAGAAATATTGAGGTCATGAGACCATGTTGATACTAATGGGTATTTTTCCAATGTGATCCTTATAACATTATTATTAAACTCTCTTATTTTTATTGTCCATAGTAACCAAGGTAGTTTGATGAGGTGAATTATATTTATTATTCACTAGTGGACTCACACACCGACTAGTTTATCCATTGAAAACATGAGAGGTTTAACTAAAGATATGTGGCTAGGAAAAAAGGTGTGTGTCGAATTGGTTTCATTGAGAACCATTTAGACTTGATATAATCTTGGTGATTAGTAATGCTTTTATGAATATATCGACTATAGTGGGTTAAATATCTTTTATAGGTAATACCAATGACATTATTATAATTGATACTTGATACATAACAATGTTCATTATCACTGCAATGAATTGGATTTTCCATTCTTAATTGATTAACATTCATGATTGATCATCTTATTGATATGATTCACATTGATTCTACTGTATTGACTCTTGTCCAGCTAATTTAGATTAGGTGTATGTTAACATCACTTTTTAAATTTAAATTTATCTCCTAAAATGGTTTTAAAATATTTTCAAGAGAGTTTTTTAGTTTTGAAATGAAAGAAAAGTTAAATTTTCAAATTTATAATTAAAAAATTAATTTTTTGAAATAATTAAAATTATATTTTAAACTCAACCATTAGGTAATCTAATTATGATTATTTTTGTTTTTATTCTAAAAAAAATCATTGCACTCCCTTAATTGAATTTCATTTATAGTATATAATTTACCTCATAAATAAAATGCATAAACTCTTTTGTGGTATCCAACAGGGCTCTGTTGATCACATCCAACTTGTACCATTTGGTATTCATAGAATTCATTCCCTAAGAGAAGGGTAACTTGTTCTACTGGATTTTCTTATAGCCAGTTCATGATTTTTTTATGAGTTATGTTTTCTTGGGACATTATTGGTGGTCTAGGACAACCAAAAGATGGGTATTTGTAGTTTTTTTCTTCTTTTATCTTTTGTATTGTCTCATTGTAGTGGATATGGTGGGATTTATATATTAATCATATATTTTCTATAGTGTACTTTAATTTTTTTAACATTTTTTAAGAAAAATTGTTCCTAAATGTGGTTTATGGATTCCCAGGAACATTTCACTAGCCTATGGGGATTGACAATTCTCTTTAGGCTAGTGGTGATCAGTTAATATTTTACTTCATATGGTTTTACATCTCTATTAATTAAAAAAATATAGTAGTATTGCAAATAATGTTTATAATAGGGAGTAAATACTAGGTGATCTATAGTCACCAATAATCATCATAGATCACTATATTGTAATCCTATGATAACCAATAATATCACGCCTAGTGATGATCATTAAGAGGTAATTCTAGAAAATCAATTGTATTAGTCTTCATTACTGATCCCTATGAGGTAATCATTAGGGATAATTAGTCATCAGGAATCATCATCGATCCAAATGAGTTAATTCATGTAAATTCAACAGTATCTGGATCAACATTGAATAATGGATAAAATCCTATAAAATAAAATGTTAGCATATGTTATAGTCCAAATCCCAGGTGACATGACCTAGGAATTACATTTAGACCAAATGTTCAAATCCTGTGAAAACATATGAGAATTTCGCTAAAAATTTGAATGTACTAAGTCCCTTTCAAAATATATCATATAATTTATATAATAAGGGATTACTATATTCCCAAACCCATCTCACATAATACAGGACATCCTCTCCAAAACATGACCTAATATAATTGTACCAATATTAATCTCACAAAAAAATTGAGGTTCTAAAGTTTCTCACTCAATCATTTATACTTATTACTACATGGTCCCTATCTATAGTCAACATTTGTATCTAGAAACCATTATGGATCCCCTATGTCAAATTATATCATGGACACCCAATAAGTGTTTCTTTCTATAAAAATTCTCACTTAAGTAAATATTCATCACTAATAGGACATAGTGTCCCCTTGCACCATCAAAATCACAACACACCTCCAAGGGCCCTATAAGATATACCACACTACCATCACTATAAAGTAATGGAATAATTTTTATGTCCCATATCAGGGAAAATCTGTGTCAATCTTCACACACCATACCCATCCATAAATCCAACACATGGAATACCAACCAGGAAACTCAAATATTAGTGAAGGTATAAAACCCTCCCCATACACAATTTGACTAGTCTAATGGATCTAATAAATCTCATTGTTCCATCATATAATACTCAAAAATTATTTCTAAACCTGTCTCACATGTATACACAAGGGGTCTAAGGGAACCTATTCTAGTTCAACGCATTCATTAAAATAATTTATGTCTCATTATTGAAGGTTATTGTATCAAAATTCACATAAATAAGGTAATGTCCTCAGTCATTGGTGACTGCGGAATCAAGACCATGCACAAGGGGTTCTCATTCCCCAAGGATCCTTTTTCAACTTATTCATGGAAAATTTCTTTTTCATTGGAAAATCTATTTAAATTTAATTGGTCGATCATATTTAGTAGACATGCCACACATATCACATGGCTCATAAATCTATCTTAATACCATAGGGTTATGTGTGAGAGACCTCCTACCTAAATAATAGTGTTTTCCTTTTTTAATCAAATCACGACCACCACTCCCCAAGCTCATCGAATTCAGGCATCACCTCCACGGAAACTATCTCATGACATAACATCTAAAAAAATATTTATAAAAATTTAAAATTAATTTTAAAAATGAATTCAATTTAATTTAAATGTACATAAATTACTAAAATCTCATCATCGATAACCTCTCCCAAAAACCTCTTCATCTACAAACTGACCCCTAGTTGGGGTGGCTGTTATTTATGGACCCTCTGTCTCCATGACTATTTCTCCCTTTCGTGCAAGGGTTCCTTCCCAGCACCACCGTTCCCCCATCGATAGGACTTTTTTTCTTCTCTAGGATTCCATTCATTGTCCATCATTCTTCCCATTGTCTCCCTCCTAGTGTATAAGGACCCGACCATAAAACATTATATAATATTAAATTAAATGACTAATTCACATTGAGGATCTATTTAGGTTTAGAGTTTTAGATAATTAGGATATAACAATTACATCTCAAAATAATACAAAGTAAACACTTCTACACAGTTTCCATTTTTTCACAAAATAAAAATGCTTCTGAAAAAGAGTCATGTCTATTTCCATTTTTAGACATTATGACATTTCCTGGATCCCATCCTTGACCCAATTTTTTATGTCTTGTGAAAAACATTTCAAAAAAACATAGGATGAGCATAAAAAACTTAGTATGGGTTATAAAACATAGAATGAAAACATTAGTTCATAATTACATACATAACATAATCTCTTTAACATACCTCATAAAAATATAAGATTTTTGAATAACATTTAGTAATCAAAAATCATAACGGTAACTTGTGGAAGCCATATCATACTTACATTGTATCTATCACAGCTACGTAGGGAGTTACATTTATGAATACCCATCACCATATATTCCCAAAATCTCTTAGGAGAAACATTCACCTTTACCTCTGTCACATTATCCAATGCATTAGAGAGCTATCTCGAGCTCACCCGCCCTAGGATTATCACGCAACCACTCGTATATATAAACAATTCCCAAGAACGAAAAAATAATCCTAACACATAACATAAGCATAAAGGAAAGATAACATTCCCACATTGAAATCACAATATATCATTTAAAGATATCGAACAATATATTGAAATAATAAATCCATTCTCATAAAAATTTTCAATACCAACAATGTAAAAGAGTATTTGGTATTTATTTTTCTTTTAAGAACATTACAACTTGTTAAGGAACCAAAGATCAAATAATACTTGTGGCGGCGAAAAGGCCATTATCACCCCATACGTTAAAAGAAACATTCCTTTTTTGACATTTATTAAATAGCGTCATAGAGAAAGGATTCCCATTGAATGAAATGATAATTCAAAAGGGTTTTATACAGTGTATAATATAACGTCATGTAGAAATCAAAAGATGCCTCAATGAAAAGAGATTGAGACGAAGTCCCTTACCCCGTGTTCGACTTGACCCGTTCATTTTTTAATCTACTGAATAACAAACTAAAGTTAATTTATACTTGATTAAAAACTTTTTTTAATTTTATTATTCCTTTTATATCACTTATTACCATGTTATAAAAATTCTGTAATCATTTATGTTAATAATGGTCATTTGGTCGATATTTGTTACTTGAGTCAAAAATGGACTTCTTATTACTACAAGTTGTACATGTGGTCAAAAGTTCATTATATACAGAATTATATTCATTATTTAGATATCATATATATCATATATATCCACTATATACATGTATTTATATTATTACATAACATTTGTAGCTAAGAAATGAAATGCACCATTCACAGAGACGGTAAGTCGTACGTACGCATGAACGCTACTTTCATTTCCATTTCATATATTGATGAAATGAAAACATAATGATACATATGTATATTATAATTACAGTATAATATCATATATAATATCATTAAATTCATCCTTTATATGTCCCATATAAGGCATTAATGAGTCATATAACTTTGAGGGGGCGAAAGTCCGCACCTTCGAAAATGAAATTATCACGTTTACCTGTTATGCCAACCATAAAGATATGGTATAAATGAAAAATACATAAGTATAAAAAATATATAAACATAATATATATCATATATAAATATATTTCCATCATAATGTACACCATGGGAGGTGGTAGGTGATAATTGAACAATCATTGTTTCATGAGGCATTAGTTTTTCTTCCAGAGAAACATTATGTTCTTTATCCATTAGATAGAGGTGCGGTTAAGTACAGTTCAAATACTTCTCATGAAAAAATACTAGTATATTGAGGATACTATTTTTATTATAAAATAAAGTAATAAAAAGAGTTTAGGGGTTGGAGAAGTAAAATAAAACAAAATAAATTAAGAGAATATGTTGCCTTTAAATCGGGTAACTCCCTTTGGTCTGAACCAAAAGGGTTTCTTAATGTGTTTTTTGCATAAGGTAAGGATTCTAGGATGAAGAGAGGGATCTTAGGAGATTATTGGAGCAGTTACTAGATGAGGAAATGGCTTCAGAAGTGTGATAAATTGGTAGGAAGTGATGGTTTTTTATAAGGGAGAGGAGGGGCTCTTTTGGAATGTTTTGAAATATTATTTTATTATATATTGATTTTCGGTTTCTAAAGGTCCCAAAAACATTAAAGTCAAAGATAAGGTTGACCATATTAAAAATAATATTATCCAATAATAATTGGAAAAGTTTTTTGTAACACCCCATGATTTCATAGTACGTTATTTCTTCAAATTAATTCAATAACTTGCGCTATACGCAAGACCGAGTTCGAACGTAACACGACTTACTAAACTAGCCATTCAAAAATTAGTTATGAATAGTATTAACTGAATTTTAAATTTTATAAAATCTATAAAATTTTATAATCCATATTATCTTTTTCTTAGACATAATATATGAACATATTCATTTTTTTAGATAAAAGAAGTATTTTAAAAAAAATGCAATTTTACCGCCTTTTAATAGAGAACTCTTTTTAAAACCAATATTTGAAACATTTATATATTCAATTTAATGAAATTAAATTTTTATTTATAATGGGGACATAAAAATTTAGTGTGGATAAATTTTTGGAATTTTTATGAGAAATTTCATATTTTGATGAATAGTGAAAATACTAAATTTTAATTTAACACAACTTTTTAAATAAAAATAATTTATAGTGATAAATTATAATATTGAGTGTTTTAAAATTATAATTAGATTATATTTTTACCATTTAATCCAATGTTGGTCATTGTACGTAATTTCACATTTAAACTGGACATAAGAAAGTGTCAATCTTTTGATAGTTATTATTTCTTAAAAACACGCTTTTATTTTGAGAACGAGAATTAATTTTAAATTAATTTCTTCCAATTCTGTATTTTAAATTTATGAAAATGGATTCCATATTTATAATCATGATTTACAAATTGTGTAAATATATAACTTTTATTTTTATACATTTTGAATAATTATTTCGCTAAATATTTTATTTATTATGGTTAAAGGGTAAATCCGTTAAATAAGGCTAAAAAATAATATTATAATAACTTCAAATTACCCTAACACATGTCCTAACCCTATTGGATGATACATGGACGACCATGAAAATCCTTGGGTAGATTTTGGGACTCCATGGAGCGACATGGAAGTGATAACGACATTATATATTAAATAATTTAAAGTAGAGACAAAAATAACAGAAGAAAATATCTTTTAGTAAAACCATTTTTATATGAGGTTATATAATTATATATTGAACTATTAATATTAATTATAAATATAAAAAGATTTCCTAACTTAGGATATTTTATTTTTAAATTTTAGACATAAAATAAATATATTTATTTATGAGACAATGATGATACCGTGTTTTCTTTATTAAGGAATGAATCAAATAAGTTGTATTATAGATGTTAAAATATAAATAATTTGAATGTTTTTATGCCATACACGAATTTTCTAGGTTAAGGTGACATATTAGGATTGATTAGAATAATTTTATTAGAATTAAAAATGCTTATATGATTATAGAAAAAACAAAATACAAAAATAGTGTCAAAATTGACATAAAAGAGTTTTTAAAACAAATATTATATTATTAATTGATATTATATTCCTAAAAATATAATGTTCAGAAAAAAGACTTATATAATAATAGTTTTATCATTAAGGAATCACTTCGGGTTCAGTTGAAAGTATATAGTATTTTTATTAAGCATATAATATAAAAATACAAAGAGACATGGTAAATGTCAAACTATTTAACTAAGAGTTAAATCTAAAAGATAAGGTTAATATAGTGACCCAAACTTTCTAAATCTATTAGTTTAGTGGTTTTAGACCAATAAACACATTATAATTTAAATAATCCACTTTTTAGCCATTATAAAACTTTAATTATTTTATTATAAAATAATATTTCTAGTTTTTTCTAAGGTTCCCCTCACTTCTCTTATAAAAGGTCACTCCCACATCCCTAAAATTCACACATTCAAAGCCATTTTGCTCAGCAAAACTCTTCCCAAATACCCATTCCATTTTCCTCACTTAATACTAGAGGAATTAATTTAGTCATAAATCCAAACTAAGGTTCCATTTTGATCAAATCAAAAGGAAGAACCCGAAGAAGAGGAAAATATTTTAATCACCTCTTTCAAGTTTCTTTATTCTTCCACGTCCTCTTTCTTTGTTATTTACATTATAAAATAATAAATCCAGTATCTTATATATACTGCGATGTTATTATAAATATGGTATAACCATATTCATTATTTTATCCATCCTTTGAATGACATGTCATCATAGGTGTGTGTGTATGGATTACTATCTCCATGTCGTGGTGTAATTGTTATTCAATAAATTATTATTTGGATGGGTAAAATAAGGATTATTAATTAATATAAATAATAAATATAACATTATAATGATTTAATATATATGATATACCATCCAATTAAATGTTATTTTAATATTAAAAGAATGATATTGTCGCTCGTGCATACGTATGGATTACCATCTCCACGAACACGATGAGATTCATTCCCCATCATATCCATTCAAGACTAATTTTCATTTGATGGTTAAAAATAATGTTTAAAGACTTAATATCATTATATATATGAATAATATACATCCCATCCAAAACAAATATGTCTCACATAAAAAATAATATAAAGTAAAATGAATCTGTTAACACCCGAAATGACGATAATAAAAAGATATTATTAACAAAGCTGTGTTAAAAGATCATATATGATATCATATTAATGTATATGATTCTTTTATAATTTAATAACAATTATTTCACCATTATACAAAATTTTAACCTTCCAAATACCAAGTAAAAGTACAAGGTAAGGGTTAATTCTACACTCTCTTCATTATTCTAGGTTGTTTATACGTAATTATCTACTGGGACCTCTTTATTATCCACATCCATGTTTCGTAAAAATGTATTTCAAGACATTATTACTAATTTATAGAATATGTGTTAAAGTAATTTATACCATTTTTTGAGTTTTATATGATGTTTATAAAGGAATATTTCTGTCGTTTTCCAAATAAGGTACTTTTTGACTTTTCTGACATAATTAAGGGAAGAATGTTTTTTTACTTATACGGCAGGTGCAACTATTTTCCACTGTTATAACATTGTCAATGATTCCCTTACAATCTTATAAGAATATTTTCAAAATAAATTTTTTTCACTATATTTATATGACCCTTAAATGATTTCAAAATAGAAAGAGATATTTCTCTAAAAAAGGTTTTGATTTCATCTATGTCAACATACTTTGATGGATTCTAAGTTTATTTGAAGTTGATTTATTATGATACAAAACATCCATATTGTATTGAAGGTTTTGTGATATGTTTGACTATGGATGTGCTATTTTATACCATTCATGGTTTATGGTTGTACTATTGACATCTTTTATGCTAGTTTTAATATGAATGTTTATGTTATATTTCAACTATTTCATATGATAAATGCATTGGACATAGTTAGTGATGGGTGGAGCCCGCTATAGCTCCTCGATGCATCGGTAGGTATCATGAGAAAACTAGATGTGGAATTGGGTGAGGCCTTTCCAATTATCATATATGGTTTTGGCCGACGCCTTAATCATTTTTAGACATCTTGGCTGAGGCCTTAACAAAAGTTTTTAGAATGTCTGGTATTATACATTCCCTCATTATGAAAATAATATTGATGGCTCATGGGGTCATTAGACTAGTAGAATACTCATGATTATGTTTCATTATCGCGTTACTTACTCAGCTCATATTCCTTCCATAAAAGTATTCATGTTTATTATTGGTAAAGGCATGTGGTTTCAATTATTCACCTTGCTTAATATTTATGTTATCTTCCGCTGTATTTCTTACCCTTACTGAGACATTGAGCTCACCCCTTTCTTATGTTTCATTTTCCCAGGATATGAAGAAGTTAGTTATGAGTGACTTGCCGATATAATCTAGGAGGATTGGATGTTTCTAATGGAATAAATTTGTGTTTAATTTTTTTCAAGTTTTAAAGTTGATCTTATGTATGAATCTTGTTTCCAATATTTTCCAAGACTGTTAAACTAATCGGTTCTTCAGGTTTTGATTTATTATAATCATGCCAATTTATTAAAAAAATGCACCGACTCAAGGTAACTGGGGTTAGGGAATTACATTTTGGATATTGTTTTAATTTTTATCTTCCTATTTATTAAAATCATTCATTAATGACAGAAACATTGCATCATAATTGGGTCATAAATAATTTTATTTATTTGATGTCTATAAATTATAAAATATTACCATGGTGTAGGAAATATTTTTATATTTCTAATGAATATTTATAGTCAAATATTTCAATTATACAACTACACATTAAAATTTCTAAAGTAAAATAATACATGTTTATGACATTTTTATTTTTACTTTAACTAAAAAGTTAGTTGTGTCATTATCTTACCCAAGTGGATCCATTGGTTCCCAAAATTGACCCATGGATTTTTTGTGTCAACCATGACTCAACTAGTAAGGTTAAGACAAGTGTAATGGTAATTTTCTATTATTATAACATTATGTTTAACTTAATTACCCTAATTACCTTTAATCGCGGTTAATAAAAGTCCTAAATTACTATTCACCAAAAATTATTTTCATCAAATTGAAGAACATTTTAATTACTAATGACTACCATGAATGTCAGATATGTGAAATTATATTCATATAAGCGGTAAAATTTCATTTAAATGAAAAAGTCAATTTTTTTCTACTACATAGTGGTCTCACTATTCATCAAAAATTGAAGGTTTTCTGAAAAATTCAAAAAATGCACCCTAAGCTAAATTTGATATTTCACATTCTAAAATGATGACTATTTTACAAAATAAAAAATATAGAAGGTTCATTAATTAATTTAAAATTAATTCCCATTGTAAAAACAAATAGTGTGTTTTTATGAAACAATATCTATTAAAAGATTGACATTAGTTTATGTCACATTTCAAAGTGAAATTAATTTCAATGACCACCATTGGATTAAATGGTAAAAATATAATCTAGTTACAATATAAAAAAATTAAAAATATAGTCTAACCATATAAATAAATTAGATTAAAAAAATATTTGAATTAAAATACAATATTTTTCACTATTCATTAAAAATAAATTTTATCTGAAAAATTCCAAAAAATTACATAATGTAAATTTGGATGTATTGATTCTAAAAAAAGATTTTATTTTCTCAAATAGAACATATGATAGTGAAAAATCTAGATTTAAAAAATGTTCTCCATTAAAAGGCAGTAAATCGACCTTTAAAGAATTTTAGATTATTTATGTTTAAAATAAAATTCTTTCCTTTCTTAAGCCTTATAAAATTTAATGGATAAATGTAAAAACATTTAACAAAAATGTATAATCATATTTTATTTATTTTTGTTTATTCCCACTAATACAATGGCAAGGCATTAACTACCATTTAAAATAACAATGTTATATTGTTAGTGTGCAACGTAATATTTCAAAGAAACCCGTTGTTGCGTATCGGGTACTCTATCAAATGTAGAAACCCATTTAATGTAAAATTAATATTAAATTCACAAATATTATTAAATATGAAATATGTCTTATTCATTATTTACCTAGGATGTTACATCCTTCCCCCCTTTTGGGAATTTTTTCATCGCAATTTTATTCACTTATCCAATAAGTGGGGGCATTTATCCCACGTAGCATAATTATATTCCCACATTGCCTCTTCAACCATATGGTTTTTTCCCAAAACCTTTACATGGAGAATTACCTTATTCCGCAACACTTTCTTTCTACGGTCAAGAATCTGGACTAGTTGTTCCTCATAAGAGATATTCTCTTCCAACTGAACTACCTCTAGACTTAAAACATGAGATGGATCTGGAAAATACTTTCTCAACAATGAAAGATAAAAACCATTATGTACCTGGGATAAAAATAGAGGTAAATACACTTTGTACGCAACTGATCTAACTTTCTCTAGGATTTCATAATGTCTAATGAACATCGAACTCAACTTTCCCTACTTACCAAAATGCGTCACACTTTTCCATGGAGAAACGTTGAGAAAGACATGATCACCTACCTCAAAAGATAGATCCTTCATTTGGTTATCCATATAACTTTTTTGACAACTTTTAGTTGTTCTCATGAGCTTCAGAATCAACTAAACTTTCGCTGCCGTCTCTACCACCAATTCTGGTCCCATCAGTTTCCATTCACCTACTTTATCCCAAAAAGCTGAAGTTCGACACCGCTTGAAATATAATTCCTCAAACAGAGCCATCTATTTACCGGAATGAAAACTATTATTATAAGAAAATTCAACCAAGGAAAGATATTGGACCCAAATTCCGTGATAATCCATCGCGCAAGCACATAACATATCTTCCAAGGTATGAATTGTTTGTTCTGACTGCCCATCTAATTGAGGACAAAAAGATGTAATAAAATTTAATTCATCACCCAATGAATTATAAAGGCTTTTCCAAAAGTTATAAGTAAACATGGGATCACAATCTGATACAATTTAGAGGGTAACTTCAAGAAACCTGATTATCTCCTTAATATACAATCGAGAAAGATGATCTAGAGACAATGTATCCCGAATAGAAAAAAAATGAGCATATTTAGTCAACTGATCAACAATAACTCAGATTGCATTATTACCTTGAGATTTCGTTGGTAATCCCAAAAAAAATTCCATGGATATATTTTCCCATTTCAACTTTGGAATAGCTAAATATTGAATCATCCCTTTCGGTAACTACCACTCTGCATTAAACTGTTGACAAGTTAAAGACTTCATAGAAAGGTCAACAATAACTTTTTTCATTCCATCCCACCTGTAATACTCTTGAAGATCTCTATACATCTTAATACTGCAGGGATGAACTGAAAATGGATAACTATGAGTTTCAAATAATAACTCATTCTTCAACTATGAATCAAAAGGCACACATAATCACTTTTCGAACCTCAAAACACAATCATTATCAATGTTAAATTTCAGCAACAGACCCTTCTTAACCAGCTCTACCTTTTTCTAGAACACACTGCCTTCCTTCTGCGCTTGATTAATTTTTTATGATATAGATGATCTCACTGACACCTAAAACAAAACAGAAGAACTTCCTACACCAACAAATTATATTCCAAAGTTCATCAAATCAAAAACTAAAGGATCTCGTTCCAAATGTAGAATGGTTAATGAAGCATTAATTTCTAAACTCAAAGCATCATCAACTATATTTTCTTTTCCTAGATGGTAAAGGATCAAGAAATCATAATCCTTTATTAATTCTATCCTTATCATATGTTTCATGTTCAATTCATTCTGAGTAAATATATACTTTAACCTTTTGTGGTCAGTATATATTTCACATTTCACTCCATAAAGATGATGCATCCAAATTTTTAAAGAAAAAACAACAAAAGGTAGTTCCAAATCATGTCTAGGGAGATTTAACTCAAGATGTTTCAACTGACATGAAGCATAAATAATTACTTGATCATTCGGCATAAGGACACAACCATGTACTTTCAACTAAGCATCACTGTAGATAACAAATTCACCACCTTTGGAAGTTAATGCAAAAATTGGAGCATTCACCAATCTTCTTTTCAATTCCTGAAAATAATAATCACATTTTGTTAGGTCCACACAGCAGAATACCCTAAGAGGGGGGGTGAATCAGGGTATGACTAATTTAAAATTAATGCCCGTTCTGATCTTGTTTCGTTGTTGAGCAAAACTCTCTTCTCTCTTTTTCCTGTTGCACAAAGTAAATAGAAAACGAAGTATGCACAGGACACATCAATTTTACTTGGTTTACCGCAAAGGGCTATGTCCAAACAGCATATGCCGACAAGTTGTCGGTCGTACCAAATTCCACTAATCTTCACTAGCTGTGGATTACAAGGTTCGGGCTAGATCACTTCTAAGCCCATGCTCACTGCCTTTACAAGTTTAGGGTAAGTTCACTACTTTCCCAAGGGTCACTCCCTATTTCTCTCTCTCTATGGCTCACTGCCAGTGGAGAGGATCACCTTCTTCCTCTTCCTAAGCTCACTGCTCTTAGAAGGAATCCACTCACAGTTTATAGACATGTAGGGCTCTTCATTTGCATGAATGAGTGCATCTTCCTCTGTGTGTAGATGCTCTGTTGAAGTACAACTTTCACCCGTAGATTAATATCTCATTGCACCAAAGGTATCGGGCAATGTACCAGCTTCCACGCAGTCCGAGAAGCACCGCTGGAACAAAACCTTACTTGGCGCGCAAGTCAATCTCAGAACGCAAGTCACAATGGGCGCGCAAGTCCTCCTCAGACACTTGCACGACTCAAGCTTCCTCAACTCCAAACTTGCGCGACTCTCTTCCTTTTACGCCCAAACCAATATTGGCGCGCAACTGCCAACCGGTGCGCAACTTCTAACACCGGCGCACAACTTCAACTACTGGCGTGCAAATTCACCTGCGCGACCCACACTCACCACTTGCGCGACCACCACACCTGCGCGACGGGAGCTCTGATTTCTCAAAGTGTTGAACTCCGTTGAAAATGAGGAGGGGTGGTCCATTATTTATAGGCAATCTGACCACCCTGCGCGACGGCGCGCAAGTCACCTGCGCGACCCAGTTTCAGCGCGCAAGTCCCCGGTCATTTTAGACACTTGCGCGACCAACTCCCAAACGTGCGTGAACCTCTTTACTTTGCCATATTTTGATCTTCTGATCTTGAAAAACATATGGCGCGCAAGTTTCCTATACTCCAAGTCCTCGGCGCGCAAGTCCTTTTGCAAAAAACACTTTTCTTCACTTACCGATTTTCATGCCCTAAAATTTGGCAAACACTGGAAAACGGCGCCACCTTCTATCTGTTATTTTGTACCGCCTCCAGATCATCCATTCCTTTTATCGACGTTCTTGAATCAAACATGGATCGTCGACCTCATCTATTGACCTTGACATTCCACCATGAAATCCTCTTTGTCAACAAATTTGTATGTCATTGTTTTGCTTTGTCAACAATCACTAATCAGATGTCCACTTTGTCAACAAACACAATCACTTCAAAAATGCTTCAATGATACCTTGAGGGATTTTTGCCCAACACATTCTTTTGTCCAAATGAACTTAACAGCTTTTCGTGTTAATTTAATCATTGGACTAGATAATAGTGAAAAATTCAAAAAAACCTCCTGTAATAACCTGCCAAAAAATGAAAACTATGAATCGTGGTTATATTTTTATGTCTCGACCATTCTTCAACAAATTTTGTTTTAAAAGGATCTAAAGTTATGCCATTTTTTTAAATAATGTGACCAAGGAAAGAAATTATTTGTAACCAAAACTCACAGTTGCTGAATTTTCCATACAGTTTATTTTCTTATAACGTTTGTAAGACAACCCTTAAATGACATTCATGATCCTGTTTACTTTTAGAAAAAAAATATCATCAATGAACACTACCAAAAACTTATCCAAGAACTAATGAAAAATTCTATTCATAAGATCCATGAATACAGTAGGTGCATTTCTTAACCCAAAAGGAATAACTACAAATTCATAATTTCCATATCTAGTACAAAACGCGGCCTTAGGAATGCCTTCTTCTTTTAATTTCAGCTAATGGTACCTCAACCTCAAGTCAATCTTTGAAAAATACCGAGATTCTTGAAGCTGATCAAAAAAATCTTCCATATGAGGAAAAGGATACTTGTTTTTAACTATGATGTTATACAATGCTCTATAATCAATGAAAAGTCTCATTGAACCATTTTTCTTTTTTAACAAACAAGACAGGACCACCCCTTGGTGATTTTCTAGGTTGAATGAAACCTTTTTCTAATAACACCTTTAATTTCTTCTTTAACACTAAAAGTTCAACTTGATCCATTCGATAAGGGGGTTTTGAAATTGGATTAGCATTAGGAATTAAGTCAACAATAAATTCAACTTCTTAATCAGGTATAATACTAGGAAACACATCATGAAAAACATCAAGGTAATCATTTATCATTATCACATCATTAATCTATATAGTTACTTTTTTTCAACAATATATTCATGGTAACATTCATTTCCATCTTTTACTAGTTTTTTGGCTTCCTGATATGTTATCAAAAGTAAGTTTTCATTCTTGTACACAAACAAAAAATATTTTTGAAAATAAACTTCTTTAGCTTTGCAGTCAATCTTAGCATGATAAACAGAAACACATTCCATACCCAGAATAACATCAAACTCTACTAGAGGCAAACAATATGGTTTGCAGGTAGATTTTATCGACACACAAGTATATAAAGGTCCTTATAAATTCTTTTTGTATCGACATTTCTTCCAGGTGTTTTTACTAAAATTTAATTATTAATATCTTGAGATTGAATTCCCAATTTACTAGAAAATTCCACAAAAATGATGGAGTGAGTAGACCCTGAACCAAAAAACACATTAGCATAAAATGAAAAATAAATAGTGTACCTAATACCACTTTATTTGACGGCCCAACATCTGCTGAAGTAGTTGCAAAGAATTTCACCACCCCTTTCTTCTTGTAGTCTAGTTGCTTTCTCTCAGTTGAGTTCTTCATCAAACACTCAATTTCATACTGACCCATTTCATCACACTTAAAACATCATTCTGATTGTAAATCTGATTTTTCCTTACCATTACCCTAATATTTGTCAGTGTAATAATAAGCCTTATGTCCCATTTTACCTCATCGGTAGCACTTACCATAATTCAAAAGACATTCCCCATCAGGCTTTTTACCACAATTTTCACAATCTATAAATTTAATTTTCTTACCATCAGACTTTTATGAAGAGTTTTTCCCTTTCACCTAACACCTTGACCACTTATTCTATTGTCTTCTAAAGAACAGTTGATCATCAGAAAACTCCATTTCCACCTTCTCCGCACATTGAACAAGTTTTTCATAACTTTTTAACTCACAAGAAGCTAAATCCTTTTGATACATTGGCTTTAATCCTGAGTAAAAATGGTTGATTTTACTATCAAGATCTTGTATGAAATTTAGAGCATACCTTTACAGTCATGTGAATTTTTCTTCATAAGTAGCCATTGAGTCATCCTCCTGCCTCAATTCTAGGAATTTTTTTTCCATCCTAATTCGAACAACCTTAGGAAAATATTTCTCAAAGAACATACCTTTGAATTCATCCCAATAAAGTTCATCAATCTCCTCACTATCCCTCATATTTTTCACCATCGAACACCACTGATCAGCTTCACCTTCAAAAAGGTAAACAAAAAGTCTAACCTTTTAATTTTCTGAACACCTCATGACATAAAAAAAATTCTCTAGTGCTTTAATCCACACTTCTGCTAGCAGAGGGTCTGATGATCCACTGAATGATGGGGGGTGTTGCATCATGAAATTCCCTACTAATGAAATGTTCCATTGTGGTTCTTCTGGATAATATCATGCATGGATATCACCACCATTTATAGCCTGAGTCAACTATTCCATTATTGAAACCAATTGTTTAGTTCCAATTCTAACCATCTCAGTTTGCTGATTTAGAAGGTTGTCTTCATCCTGATGTCATCCCGACATAGATTCCATGTTTCCTCTACAGAAAACCATTCTTAACACAAAAATATCTTTTTCGAAGAAACATGGTAATCTTTAAATTCTATATTATTTAAATCTTATCATAAATTAATTTTTGGATATTAATTTAACAATACCCAAACTCTTAATGTTTTCTAAACTGACCTATGATACCAACTATAAGGACCCAGTCTTAAAACATTACATCATATATAATTAAATGAATAATTCACAATGAGAATCTATTCAGGCTTAGAGTTTTAGAGAATTAGGACATAACTATTACATCTCAAAATATTTCAATGTAGACACTTCCACTCGGTTTCTATTTTTTTCAAAACATAAAAACTCTCGAGAAAAAGAGTCATTTCTAGTTCTGTGTTTTAGACATCATGACTTTTCCTGGATCTCATCCTTTACCCTATTCTTTATGTCCTATGAAAAACATTTTGAAAAAACATGTGATCGCATAAAAAGCTCAATAAGGGTTAAAAAAATAATGAAAACATTTGTTCATCATTACAAACATAACAAAAGATCTTTAAAATACCTCACGAAAACATAAGATTTATGAATAACATTTAGTAATATAAAATCATAAAGGTAACATGTGGAATCCATATCATACTTACATTGTAGATATCAAAGCTACGTAGGCAGTTACATTTGGAATACCCATCATTGTATATTCCCTAAATCTTTTCAGAGAAGCACTCACGTTTACCTCTGTCACGTTACCCAATGCATTGGAGAGATATCTCCAGATCACCCTCCTTATGTTTATCGCAGAACCACCCATATATGTAAATAATTCCCAAGAACCATAAAATAATCATAACACATAACATAATCATAAAGGAAAGATAATATTCCCACATTGCAATCACAATATATCATTTCAAGATATCGAACAAGATATTGAAATAAAAATCCATTCTCAAAACCATTTTCAATACCAAATACATAAAAGTGTATATGTTATTTATTTTACATTTAAAAACATTACGACTTGTTATGGAATCCAAAGATCAAATAATACTCACGGCTACAGAATGGTCATTGTCACCGCGTATGTTAAAAGAAACATTACTTTTTTTGTCGTTTAGTAAAACGCTTCCTAGAGAAATGATTCCCTTTGAATGAAATGAAAAGTCAAAAGTGTTTTATATACTATATAAAAAAGTCGTGTAGAAATCAAAAGATGCCTCAATGAAATGAGATTGAGACTAAGTCCCTTACCTCGTGTCTGACTTGACCCGTTCGTTCTTTAATCTTTTGAATAACAAACTAAAGTTAATTTATACTTTCTTAAGAACAATTTTCAAGTTTATTATTACTTTTATATCACTTATTACAATGTTATAAACATTATGTAATCATTTATGTTAATAATGATTGTTTTGTCAATATTTGATACTTGAGTCAAAAATGGCCCTATTATTACTACAAGTTTTACATGTGGTAAATAGTTTTTTATATCCATAATTATATTCATTATTTATATATCATATATATCATATAAATAAAGTATATACCGGTATTTATATTATTACATAACATTTGGAGTTAAGAAATGAAATGCACCATTCATGGAGATGGTAAGCCCTACATACGCATGAACATTACTTTCATTTCCATTTTGTACTTTGATGGAATGAAAACATAATGATAAATATGAATATTATAATTCTAGTATAATATCATAAATAATATTTTTTACTCCATCCTTTATATGTCCCACATAAGGCATTAACAAATCATATCACTTTGAGGGGGCGGTAGTCCGCACTTCCTAAAATGAAATTATCACGTTTACCCACTATGAAAACCCTAAAGGTATGATATAAATGAAAAATACATAATCATAAAGAAAAAATAAATATAATATATATCATATATAAATAAATTTCCATCATAATGGCCACCATGAGAGGTGGTAGAAGATAATTGAACAATCATTGTTTCGTGAGGCATTAGTTTTCCTCCATGGAAACATTATGTTCTTTATCCATTATATGAAGGTGTGGGTAAGTGTAGTTCGAATACTTCACATAAAATATCTTATTATATTGAGTACAATGGTTTTGTTATAAAAAAATGAATAAAAAGAGTTTATGGGGATGGAGAAGTAAAATAAAACCGAAGAACTGAAGAGAAGATGTTACTATTAAATCATGTAACTCCCTTTGGATTGAATCAAAAGGGTTTCTTGATGTGCTTTCTGCCTAAGTTAAGGCTTTTAGGATGAAGATAGGGAACTTTTGAGCTTATTAGAGAAGATTTTGGAAGATCCAAGAGCTTCAGAAGTGTGATAAATGGGTAGTAAGTGAGGGATTTCTATAAGGAAGAGGAGGGGCTCTTTTGGAATGTTTGAAAATATTATTTTATTATATAATAATTTTCGGTTTCTAAAGGTCCCAAAATCATTAAAGTCAAAGATAAGGTGGAACATGTTAGAAATAAAATCATCCAATAATAATTGTACAAGTTTTGGATATTTTTTTAATTTTTATCTTCTTATTTATTTAAATCATTCATTAATGACGGAAACACTACATCATCATTGTTTCATAAATAATTTTATTTATTTTTTGTCTAAAAATTATAAAAAATTACCTTGATGTAGGAAATATTTTTTTCTTTCTAATGAATATTTATATTTAGATATATAAATTATAGACCCCCACATTAATTTTTTTTAGTAAACTAATACATGTTTGTGACATTTTTATTTTTACTTTAAGTAAAAACTTATTTATGTCTTTATCTTACCCAAGTGGCTCCATGGGGTACCGAAATTGACCCATGGATTTTCTTGGTCAGCCATGACTCAACCAATGAGGTTAGGACATGTTTCATTGTAAATTTATATTATTATATCATTATTTTTACCTTAATTACTCGAATTACCTTTAATCGTGGTTAATAAAAGTCAACTATTACTATTCACAAAAATTATATTCATCCCATTGAACTAAATTTTAATTACTAATGACTACCATGTATGTATTATATATGAAATTAAATTCACAAAAGTGGTAAAATTTTATTTAAATGAAAAAAGTCAGTTTTTTAAACTACTACTTTGTGGTTTCACTATTCATCAAAAATTGAAGGTTTTCAGAAAAAAAACCCAAAAATTCAGCATAAGCTGAATATGATATTATGTATTCAAAATTGATTTCTTTTTTAAAAAATTAAAAACATAGAAGGTGAATCAATTAATTTAAAATTTATTTTCATTGTCCAAACAAATAGCGTGTTTTTAGGAAATAATATCTATTAAAATATTAACATTTGTTTATGTCCAATTTCAAAGTGAAATTAATTCCAATGACCACCATTAAATTAAATGGTAAAAATATAATCTAATTACACTTTAAACCAAATTAAAAATATAATCTATCCATATAAATAAATTATATTAAAAAACATATTTGAATTAAAATACAATATTTTTCACTATTCATTTAAAAAATGAATTTTATCTGAAAAATACCAAAACATCACACAAAGTAAATTTTTATGTCCAAATTCTAAAGAATTATTTTATTTTGTTAAATATAATATATAAAAGTGAAAAAACTGGATTTAATAAGGTTCTCCATCAAAAGTCAGTAAATCAACCTTTTAAAGAATATTAGTGTATTTATGCTTAAAAACTAATTCTTTATTATTTTAAGCCCTCTAAAATTTATTGGATAAATGAAAAAACATTTTAAAAACATGTATAATAATATTTTAGTCAGTTCAGTTCTTTCCCTCCAATACAATGACTATGTGTTAACTACCATTTAAAATAATATGATTACATTGTTAGTGTGCAACATAAGATTTCAAAGAAACCCATTGTTGGGTATCGGGTATTCTATCAAACGTAGCAACCCCTTTAAAGTAAAATTAATATTTAATTCAAAAATATTAATAAATATGAAATATTTCTTTTTCTTTATTTACTTGGGATGGTACATAGTGTGTCTTCATCTCCATCCTTGACTTATTACATTCCATTTCTTATGGTGATGTTGGGGTTCGTTTATGGTTCATGGACTT
The DNA here is from genome assembly GCA_963277665.1 of Viscum album. Taxonomy (NCBI): domain Eukaryota; kingdom Viridiplantae; phylum Streptophyta; class Magnoliopsida; order Santalales; family Viscaceae; genus Viscum; species Viscum album. Next base: position 1,722,167,399 of record OY728145.1, read on the forward strand.
TAACGGATGTATATATAACTCTTGTTTATAGAACCATCATGAACAAACCCCACTTGGTTGGACTCAATGGATCTTTAGTGATTTGAGTTTGGTGGTGGCATTCATGTAGTAAATTTATTTCCCTATTCATTTTCTCATCAATGATCCTTCATTTCCCATAATGTCATAACCAATGTGCAAGACCCCATATTTGGTCAAGAATGATGGTGTTTAGGGATATGTTTTATTGTTTTGGGGGTAGATCATTTGGTGTTCCCTCAATGGTTTTCTTCTTCACCTCCCTCTATTGATTGATTTGATGTTCCCTTTTGGTTTTTTTCCAATCTCAGTTCCATTATGGGGTTATTCGATTTTATCAGTGTTTCATCTAAATGAAGTTGATGGTTTCCATGTTTTCTTCAATGTATAGTGGTTTTGAAGGTAGAGGATACTGGTCATGGTGATGTTTCTGGCATACTATCGAAGCTTTTACTCTACTCTAGCACTAGGAACCTAACACTCTTCTCTGTTTTGAACTAGAGTGATTCTTTTTCAAGTTGTTTTGGGATGTTTAACTCAAGATATCAATGGTGTTCTTGGAGGCATTGTTTTTGATGGATTCATCTCTAAATTTGGCTCCCTATTAGGCATTATCTTAATGGTGTTTTAGTGTTTCTTCAACAAGTTATATTTTTCTTATTTTCCCGTATTGTTGTTCTGATGGGTTTATGGATTCTGGTAGTTAGTTTCTCATCAGCGCGCTTGTATTCCATCTATATGTGATCACCAATGTCGAAAGAAAATATGACCGTGAGGGTTGGTTTGTATTCTTTGTGTACGTCAGATCCCACAACTCAAGGTGTGATGTGAGGTTCTGTAGTTCATCATTATAATGTTTTTTTAAACTTAATATTTGATTACGAATTTTTGGGGGATCATGGTGCAGTTGTAGTTTTCTATTGTATGTTTGAATTTGAATTTTATTTGGTCTGTTGGTGGTTTTTGGATTGTGCTATAGAGTTTATGGTTGGCTACTTGGTATGTGATCCATGATTTTTCTTATGTGTAATAGGTTCCCAATTATCCACGATGTGGTTTTATTTTAAAATAAAAATATATATTTTGATATGTAATCCAATTAGAAAACCCTCAAAATAAAATCATCATGAGACACACCTTTACTATAATGGCATGTAATGGCAAGAGATCATCATCATGGAACAACCTATATCCATCACATAAAAATCCAAAATATATTAACTTGATTCAACCATACTCAAGGGGAATCATTAAAAAACCTCAATATGGATAAAATAATGATAAAATTAAGTTAATAGAAAGGAATAAATTAGATTAAGGGAAGGAAAAAAACCAAAAATTCCAACAAAATATCCATCAAAATCACTACAAATCTGTGGGTATCAAAAGAAGAAGGGAAAGGGGGACCACCAAGTTTTTTATACATGAGGTGGGGATGAAAATTATAGGATAGGGTAATTTATAATTGAGGGATAAAATGGGTACTTAAAAATAATTTAATATATACATGGAGGAAAAATGGATCGTGTAATTTCATTGTTTTCTCTATGAACCCCCCCAGATGTTAGAATGCCCAAAGTTGTGGTTAGCCCCTCATATTCACTCCATTTAAAACAGGAAGCCTATAACCCCACTACACCCACTAAAACACACAACCCTTTTTTCCTTACATTGTGCTGATTTTCTATGTCACCATGCCCAATAGGGAACCCCATCCCCAACTAGGGAATTCACCCTCAACGATGACAAGCCACATGTCATAGTGCTCCCTATGGTGAAGAACCTATAGATAAAAATGGGTTAATTTCATCCTAGGAAGTTCTATACCAACCATACCATAAAGAACAAAAAACACCTCCCATTCCTCCATCTAAGTCCAAAAACATCACCCTTATATTTTCTAATCCTCAAAACCACAATATTAAATATGATTCTCAAAATGAAATTCTCACAAAACTAAAAAATTAAAATTCTCTTAAAATGTAATAGAAAGTATAAGTGAGTGTTTTTACAACCTCTATATCATAACAATTAAAATCCCGAATAATTTCTATTATTAATTAAAACCCAAAAATCTAAACTCTCTCAATCATCAAATTATGCTCAATGCCCTATAATCTACTATGTAACTCTGATTCATATTCCACTATGGAACTCCCAAAATATGGCGCATTATTTATAAAATAATGATTCCCTTTTAATTACTCTGAGGAAAACATTGACATTATCCTCCATGAAATATTTTTATATTAAGACACCATAGTTTCATCAATAATTTTAGCTCTAAGATTATGTCTCTCCCCACCATACAACTCAAATCATTAAGGAATATTTCTGATCCACGATGCTCCCCACTATAAGAATAAGATAACTAAACAAAATCCCGGTGATATATTGATATACTATGTGTTTTTTTTACCTACCCTATCCTATAAATTGTAAAAATCATCAATAAAAACCCAATAGTTCTCCAATTCTCTGGTTCTAAATTTAGTCAGACGAGTCTTTAATGTCCATGTACAAGGCCTATACATGAAAATGTTTCTTAAAACCCATTGTTAATTCTCACAATCATCTCATTTCACTTGATATGATATACCCAATGTAATTTCTAACCAACAACATTCAATCTCATAGATAATACTATTCATACTTCCTTTTTCCATCCTTTCTTAAAAATACACTTCTTCACTAGCTGATGCAAAATCTTATAACCCGTTCAAAAACACCGTAACTTCTAAAGGTATATCATGATCAAATAAATACCCACACAAAATTTTATAAACATACATAATTGTATTCCCAATGTTAAAACCTCAACCAAACAAATTAATCATTATTATCCCATTATGAGCACCTACACATCTCTGATTTGACTCACTCTTGGAACACATCAAACCATCTCCAGTATGATGCCAATACATGTAATCCATCCAATACCAAATCCAAATTCAAATTATTTAACACAAAAACGAAACAAATAAAACTATGTCCATATGTCCAAAAATATCCAAATTTATCCTCAGCCATCCAGAAACCAGTCTCATCATACACATGACCCTACCCACAAAGGTTTACTACTCCACAAACAATTCGATTATCCTAAAAAATATTTTCCTTATCATCACTCCACTAAAAAAATACACCAACCATTATAGCCGATGTACCAAACATTACCACATGTAATAACTATATGTGGATTTCTTTCTCATACTCGATTACTTAGAAAGAAAATCTAATGCTACCTGTTCATAGATTGTAGAAATTCCATCCTTTGTATCCACTAAACTTCCACTAGTAATAGGCTTCCACCCTAAAAAATACAATGGATCACCCCATCTAGATTGGGTTTCTTATAAATATACTTTGGTGAAATCTCAACAGGTTCAACCGTAGATTTATTTTCTCTCCTCTTCATCCAAACTGATCTACACTATCATCTCGTTAAATCACGTCAAATATGGTGTCATCATGATCATTGAGAAACATTTATAAAAAAATCGGGGAAAACATCCAATAATATTTTCATAAAATCCATTATTCCTTGGCCTATAAAAAACCAATCACTTATTGAAAACATTAATGTAACCATTCATATCTAGCGTGTATCACCCTGATCTCATCCTAGACCAATAGGTTTTTTATCATGTATCACATGACCACATGATCCAACTCCTAATCCTATGATTCATACATCATTAAATTATAGGATCGAATTATTAAATAACATACCATTCCCCTTTCACTTGAGTCTCATATATCCATAATCATAATCAATGCTCCTTGTGAAAATTCGGTATTTCACATACGTTATGGTCTACTGTATGATAACCCTCCAAACTGTGTCATCACTTACTAGAATATTTTTCCCATTCTCTCATTACACTCTTGAAAGCACACATATAACCAATAGTGATGGGAAATCAACTGGCCCTACCCTCTAGATACCCATCCTCAATTCCAATTCCCTAGCACTCATAGTTCATCATTATGAAAACCCAAGGAATCCTCATGCCTATACTATATGTCAGGTTCCACATTACATGATCTGATATTATAAACCTAAACCTCAGCCCAGTATTTCCATCTCTAAAAAATGAAAAAACATGGACTAACCTCTCTCTTGGTTTACCCATATATATATCGCAAATCATATCATCTGTAGTACCCATCTCACTAACACATATGTCATATCTCAAGGAAACTAGGCTCTTCTATAAACTAGAGCATCAATTTTAGTATGTGAAAATTATATTTTAATAATATTATAATAAAATTAAAATTTTAATATTTAAAGAATAAAAATTATTATATTCCCATTTTAATCTATATATTGATCTTACTTGGTCAAAATAAGACTCGAATGAGTTTTTTAAATTTTCCCTTATAAATATGATTTTAGGAATTATTACAAATGAAGAATTAAATTATTATGAATTTAATTTAATTGAAATTAATAATATATATAATTAAAAATTTATTTTAAATAAATTTTATGTGGATAATTATAAAACCATTTTAAAGTAAAATTGGATATTTTTAATAAAACTATTTTTTCTGGAAATTATTTCTGTTTAAAAATGAATAATGTTTGTCCATTTAAATAAATTAATTAATCAATTAAATATGAATGTTTTAAATAAAATTAGTATATTATATATATATAAAAAAATAAATTTCATTCCATATAAGTGAAATTAATAGTTATATATTTAGTTTAATCACTTCTTATCCTTGAAAAATTAATTTCTTGATAAATCATTTTTCAAAATGATTTGTAGGCTTGTTTTTAAACGAAATTCTAATACCTTTGTGATTTAAAGTTGATAAAATTGATTCTGTATTATTATTTAGAAAAATTAGTATTATTTAATAATTTTAACTTAACTTTTTTCATAATGAAAAGAAAAAATGGAAAAAAAATTGTCATAGTTAAGGATAAAATGGGGGTTTTGTGCATTACATATTATTGTGTTAAATTAATTTTCAACACAAATATAATTTTTATTTGATAAATTGGATTTTATATTTAGAATTATTGGTTAGAAATTATTTACTAAGTAACATTTTATTTTTATTCTTAAAGGGTAAATTTCCAAGGATAAAAAAATTAGTTACAGTGGTGAGAACTCAAATAGTGAAAATAAGTAACTATGGGGGTAAAGGTAATGAAATGTTTAAAACATGTTTATATTTAGTGTTCGAGGTTTTTATTAACAAAATATTCCCTAAATCCTATTATTTATCAATTTTATAGTCACTTGGGTTGAGATTTACTTCCCATTATTGAATAGTTAAGGGTATTTAAAAAATGTCACTCCACCTCAATTATAAAAGGGCACCCCTTCCCCTCGCTTTTGAACACCTTTCATGCCATATATCTTGACCAAACCCAACCAAAATATCTCCCCAATATGATTAAACACATTCTATAGTTTTTTTCTGATAATTCCAACCCTATTGTCCTTAATAAGATATCCAAAGGAGTTACTTTGAGAAAAGGTAACTAGCATAACTAAGATCTTTATATTTACCCATTCCTTTCATGACTTAAATTATGCCTTAACACTTTGAAAATAATAAAACAATTATATCACATATACTATGATGATATCATATTTATTTGAAATTATTTGTCCATATCCTTCTCTATCAAATGGGAAAAAAATCCATCAATCATCTATACATTTGACTCCCCCTCGTGAAATGATGTAATTTATTTTCCATAAATGACTCACACGGATAGTAATAATGATGGAAATAATTAATATATATGATTAATATGAAATGATATTTTTTCAAAAAATTTAATATATCATCAACTTTCTTACACTTTATCCAATTATTAGAATGATATCATTATCCATTCCTACATACAACCTACCATCTCCATGAAGCGATGAGATTCATTTTCCATGTACATGTTCTAATAATGGATCTAGAAAGGTATGTAATGAATAGATATGATATTTATAAAATTAATATCATTATTTATTATATTTATATATATTATATTCATAATAATAGTGACCTCCCTGAAAAAACATGCATGATAAAATGAAGAAGATAACATTCGAACTAATAGAAATTATGATAAAATATTAAAAAATGATTGGTAAGATATTATAAGAGGATAATATATGATATTATAAATAATAATATGTCTCTTTTACAGATTAAATTCATTTATAAAACAATTATAAATTATTTTTAATCATTTTAAACTAAAGGTAAGTGAGTGGTAAGAGATTTTGTCTCCAGTTACACTCCATTAAGACTTATTTGTTATTGATCACCTATTAAGCTTAATGTCATATATGTACAACACCATTGAGGTGTTTACCATGAATCTATATTTATTATTTTTTATTATTTTTTCAATTGAAGTATAATATTTCTATGGGTTATAATTAATAAATTACCAAATAGGGATGAATCAATTTAACAATCTTACATTCTTTTGGGTTTTATTTTATTTTATTTAAAAGAATCTTACCATTTATCCTTTATATTCTCCAATGAGTTTCTTATCAATGTAATATTTTTATTATATTTCATTTTTCATAGAAATTTTCCTTTATTTTCTTCCTGAATCATTTGAATCTAATTTAAAGAGAAAAACATACTTATTTCTCTATTAATCTGTTATATTTTTCTTCCATGTCCATATTTTTCAAAATTGTTTTAAAAAAGATATTTTATTCACTATAATGATTTATTAAGATAATTTTAATTTAGAGATGAAATTTTAAAATCATTCTAATTAATATTTAGATTTTTTAAAGGTATTTTTTTAAATTTTTGTACAAAAATCCAATAGTATTTGTTTTAATATATACGATGATAACAGAATTCCGCACTACAATTACCATTTTACCAAACTTACCTTATTATACATGTGTTAAATGCTTTTTAAAAGAAATCTGTTTTATGAAATTTTACTTTAGTATTTCAATTTGATTCCCTTTATTCTTACAAAGTACATAATTTTATTACAAAACCTTCATTCTTAGTGAACCAGTCGTCGTCTCATATATCTTATTAATTCAATAGCCATTATATTTTCAGGAAAAAATCACTTTATTATGATCATTAGAAATTTAATTTTCCTTAAATATCAATATAATTTGTCATAGATATTCTTATATCATAAACCATATTTCATTTATACATATAGTTTTTAACTTTGAATGTTATTTGATTTTATGGGGGAATATTAATATAATATATTATTTTTTTAATAAAAAAATTTATTGATAAGGAATATTATTCAACAATTTAATAGAAAATTTGATATATGTTGAGCTAATTGGACATGAAATGATGGGTGGGCCTATAATTATATATCCCACAGATTCATCAAAAGGTCTCATGAGGCAAATCAGTTGTCCAAATTATCTATTTTTTGTCCATATTTTTAAACTATCTTAGCACAAGGAAATAGAAGTATTGATATGATGATATCTGATATCATTACATATAATATTAAAAATTTTATTCATTCAGATATTATTTATTATTATCAAATATATTTTTTTCAATGTTATTATCCATTAATGTATTTTTTTCTCAAAATATTGATTCATTGGTAGGTGTTATCAATTTTTTCATGCTATATTAATTATTCCTTTTTTAATCATGATAGCTTCTATTGTATGAAAAAATTTGTAGGAATTGAGCCCATCCTTATTTTTTTCCTTTACCCAAAATATGAAGTAGAATTCTTTGAATTATTTTAAGGTTTTTGAATTTTTTTCATTAATATTTTTTATATTTTAAACATAATGTAAAATGGCTACCATGTATGTATCTGGATCTCCAGGACTACAATACTAAAAAATACTTTAGTATTTAAACACTTGTATCTATTATAATGTAATGTAGTAGACATAAGCTTCGGGGTTATTGAGTGATAGTTTTTATAGTTAGTATCAGATAAATTTTTTAGTAAAAAATATTGGAACTTCATTTAGGAAAACATATATTATAGAAAATTACCCTATGGTTGACTTTGAGTATATTTTAAATTGCAGAAAAATATCTTAAATTTTTTTAAGGTGGATATTATATAGTTTTACCTATAAATAAATCCCTATCTAGACACTACATGTTGATGTAGTTTTGACATACCTATGCCTAGGGGATTTATCTCAGAAAAGGGAACATTAAAAATTAACTGAATTTCTACCTTATATAAAAAAATCCTTTATATACACCTTCTTTTACACTCCCATAGTCCATTATAAGGATAATAAAAATTTTCTTTGAAAAAATATTGTTAAATATTGGAAAATGTTTTTATAATTTAAAGACGTTCCCAAAGAAACCATGTTTATGATTCCAAGAATAACAATGCATAAATTTTTGATTTATGAAAAGTGTTACAGTAGATTTAGAATTATAAGTTTCAATATAAAATTAATAATTTCATGATAATATACAATAGAATCCATTTTCTAGAAATAATTCCTATAAAAAGGAATGGTATCAACAATGATGGTCAATTTAGAAATTTCCCGACTATATAATCCAACACAGCTTTTCTTCAATCTAAGAAGATCGTGAAAAATTGGGGAAGCTTACATAATGAATAACGTTTCTAGAATGGATAAACCTATTTTTCAATAGTGTCATTATCCTATTTTGGATCACTTAATATGAAAAAATACTCATAATTTATTAGGACTACTAATCCATTGATTATTAAGAAATGTATTAGTTCCCTTGAAAATATATTTCATGCATTGGGATGTGATGAAAATGAAAAGGTTATACTGGTAGTATACTATCTCAAGTGTGATGTTTATTAATGGATTTAATTGTTCTAAAATACTTGTGTGGAAGGATAAAGTTAAAAAAATAGATAAATAATTTCGTTAGATTTTAGAAAAATGAGGAAGAAATTATTGTAGAGTATGAAGACAGGTTTTGAAGACTATATTTTTATTATTGATTTCATATGAAATATAGAATGAAATATTCACTATTTCATTATTGGTATTAATCTAAGTCTTCAAAGGGAATAGGTTTTGAAAAAAATCAACAAATGATGAAATGGTATCATGCCCTATAAAAATTGTTAAATAATGTTCTATATACTATATATTCTAGGGGAATCAGGTGAAAATTTGGTCATTTTAACAATATGATAAATGGAACGCATAAAATAATTATTGGAAAATTAATCAATTTCCTTCAAGTGGGATTGTTAGAAGAAACACTCCAGAAACTTTTAGAAGGGAATATGATTGTGTTACATGTATAGAAATAAGGGTCATCGGGCTAATCAATGAAAGGGGAACAAAACAATAAATGATGTAAAATGATTCAACTCTAGAGAACTATGGAATTATTCACACCAATTCCCCAAATTCTATAGAGACATGATATATAAGTGGATGAGTGGAGAACATTGAGCATATGTGATCACTACAACTGAGATGGGTTTACCCAATGATGTATAGAAAATTATTTTAATCATATCCTGAAATTTATCCATTGCATTATATGATTAAAGATCATCAAAAATTTTATATCTTTCTTGTTTTCTAATAAATTCAGATATTTCACTATCACCAAAATGATGGTGTTGTCAGTCAAAACTAATATTTGTAATCTCATTGTCGAAAATCTGTCTGGTAGTTACTCTTATAACTCATAAATATTCTCTTTGCCTTGAATTTATTATAATAACTATGGTTGAATTAGATATAATTTCTTTTATGGATTTTATTTAAAAATATTATGTACAAAATCACAAAAAAGGAAGGAAATTATGATTCATGATTAAAATTTGGAATTCAATATCATAGTGGATTGATTTATTTTACCTAGTCTTTCACTATTGGGTTCCCCAATTCTCGTCATTAAGAATAAATATTTTTTCATGATTTTGTTAATTGATTATTTGGAAATCAGTTCTATTATGAAAAATAAAAAGTATCATATTCCTTCCAGTGATGACTTATTTTATCAACTTCATAATGAATCATATGTATCTATGATTTACCTTTATTATATGTATAATCAATTATTAGTAAAGTGGGAATAAATCCTAATGATAATATTCCAAACATGGTCTGTAAATTATTTGATTACTAAAATTCCATTTAGAATGACCAATAAACCTTCAGTTTTTATGGATCTAATGAATTTTGTATTCATGTAGTATCATGATAATTTCATACTAATATTCATTGATTATATCTTCATGTATTCTAATAGATATGATGACCATGAAAATCAATTAAATATCATTATTGATACTCTTAGAACAAGTGTGTTATATGGGAATTATTATGGAAGGGGGTACTTAACTCATTATTCAATTGAATGTGAAATATTCTTTGTTGAAAATTATAAACTGTTCCCAAGATAATGATGAGAATTTATAGAAGAATATTAGATCCATGATTAATGTTAAATTGAAAGAATTCATTTTTTAATATTTCATTCTAAATTTTTTAAATATACTATGTGTTCTAAATACATCTTAGCTAAAAATGGGATTTACTAGATGATGCTCAAATCTCTAATTTATCTATACACCCTAGTAGAACCAATGTTTATTGGGATTTTAAGGAACATTTTTTCTGGGATAACATGAAGTGTGAAATTTCTAATTACGTATCGAGATGCATAGTTTTTCAATGGGTGAAGGATGAGATAATGCATCCTAGTGGAGACATTTAAACTCTTCCTTTTACTATATGTAAATGGTATATAATTACTATGTACTTAATCACATGATTACCAAATACTATTAAAAGGAATGATTCATTATTGTTTGTTTTTATCACCTTACCAAATCTGCACATTTCATCACTATATGAGAAACTTTACCTCTTGACTTCCTGATTAGGATCTATATTATTCATATTGTATGTCTTTATGGAATACCTATTTCAATTGTTCCTAATCATGATCCCCATTTTACATTCAATTTATAGAAATTTTTTCAAAAGTCTAGTGATACAGAGCTCCACTTGAGTACCACCTACCATCTCCAAAGTAATAGATAACCCAAAAGGACTATTCAAACCTTGGAAGACATGTTAAGGTCATGATCACAAGAATTTCAAGGTATATGATATCATTTTATACCCATGGTATAGTTTTTACTAAAGTAATATTTTTCATTAATGTATTCAAATTTCACTATTTGAATCATTATAAAATAAGATATTTCTTACTCCATCTTATTGGGATGAATTTGGTGAAAGTAAACATTTATGTTCATAACATGTTGAGGAGACAACAAAAAATATAAAGACTATTAATACTCATATTACATCATCTCAAATCAGGAAAATGATTTCTGATTATAACTAGATGATTTATTTGTAATTTCAAGTGGGAGATCATGTTTTCAGGAATGTATCTCCATCAAAAGGTCTTATAAGGTTCGGTAATAAAGGGAAACTGAGCACCAAGTATATCAGACCTATTAAAATTCTAGACATTATTATACTTGTGGATTACCATCTAAAAATTTCACTAAGCCACCCTAAAATTAAAGATGTGTTCTATATATCATTGTTATGGATGAATATTCCATACCCAACCCATGTGGTCACCTCTCACAAAATATAATTGGATCATGGTCTATTATACAGTGAGGTGAACATCCTGAAACATGACACTAGATAGAAACTATTGAGGGACCAGATGACTGAAATAGTAACGATGCTATAGAAAAATCCTAAAATAGAAAAATTAACATCATAATAAGAGGATGTTATGATGAAATTCACCCTCATTTTTGAGAGAGTAATATCCATGATAATTTTAAAGTTGAAATTTTTGTAGGAGGGAAAAGTGTAACACTCGAGATTTAATTATAATAAGTGAAACTTATATTTTATTAAATCTATAACAAAATTAGAATTTTAATATCTTCTCACACAATAATTATAATATTATAAGATTTATATTTATTTTTAACATTGTCACAATAAGTCTATAATGAATTTTTTAAATCTCCCAATACAATTAAGATTCTATAAATAATTGAAAATTTATCATTTAACTATCTTTACTTTTAATTAATAATATATTATGATATATAAAAAAATTAATTATTTTACTATAAATTTGATATAAATATGTATAATATCATCTAGTGTTAAAAAGGGATACTTTTTTAGAGAAAAATTATTTTTCAGAAAACCTTTTTGTTTGAAAAGGTATAATTTCTATCCATTTTAATTAATTAAAATAATATTTAATTTTGAAAGGATTAAATAAAATTTATATATTATTTATATAACTATATTAATTGAAATCCATAAAATTATTATTATTAGTCGTATAGTTATTATAATATCATCTTGTGCATGGAAGATACATTTATTGAAAATCCTGTTTTGACATGATCTGTGATGTTTTTTAAATAATATTCAGAATATTTTTGTCATTTGGATTTGATAAAATGGATTCAATATTTTTAATCAAAATAAATAATAATTTATTATAATGTCAACCTAATTTTTTTGTCTTAAGGAATAATAAAAATGGAAATTGTTAAGGTTAAATAAGATTTTATGTGTTACATGTTCTTGTGTTAAAAATAATTTTCCACACACATTGAATTATTTAAAAAACTGTGTTTAATATTTATAATAAATAGATATAAATTATATCGTAAGGATCATTTTATTTTTAGTCATAATGTATAAAACTTTTATGGTAAAAAATTAGTTATCACGGTGGAAACTCAGATGGAAAATATAAGTAACCTTAGAGGTAATGGAAATAAAATGATTAAACTATGTTTTATTATAGAGTCAAAGGTTTATCTTGAATTTATCTTTTGTACACCCCATTATTTATCTATTTTTTATACACCTCGATTGAGAGTGACTTCCCATTATTAAATAGTTTTGGGTATTTAAAAAATGTCAATCCCTATCAATTATAAAAATGAAACCCATCCCCTCAGTTATTCAAACCTATAAAGATATGTATCTCAAACAACACACAAAAATATCTCCAAAACATCATTATTTACATCTTAGTGGTCCTTTTCTTCCCAAATTTCCTACTCTAGGGTCCACAATAAGATATTCAAAGGTGGTTCTTCTAAGAGAAGGTAATTGTATTCACTAAGCTCTTTATTTTTACTTCGTATTTAACAAATTAAATTATGTATTAACACTTAAAATATAATCTCACTAGTATATTCCATATAATATGATTTTATTATATTTATGTGATAATATTTATCCATCTACTCCTTAATCAAATGGGAACCAAATCCATCTCTCATGTGTATGGTAGATTACCCCTCCCGAATCTATGTACTTTGTTTTCTAATATTTACTCACATGTATAGTCATAATATTATAAACAATGAATATAAATTATCCATATCATATTATATTAATTCTTTAAAATTAATATATCCTCCACTTACTTACCCATTTACCCATTAATAGACTAATATTCTCCTTCGTCAATGTGTACGACCTACTGTCTCCATGAAGTGATGTGATTCATTTTCCATGACCAACATTAAATAATTATCATAAAAAGTTTATATAATGAATAAATAATATATTTATAACATTTTTATAATTCTATATGTTAGGTACTATAACCTATAAATTATAATTATAATTTCTCAGGAAAACAATTTGTAATAAAATGAAGCAGTTAAAACCCAAAACAATGGTAATAATGAGATTTTATTAATGAATGGGAGATAAAATGTTATAAGAGGATAATATATGTTATTATAAATATAAATACTGATTTTATATTATATAATAACATTACCAAAAATTTTATAAATGTTAATCAATCATGTTCAACTAAATGGAAGTGTTAGGTAAGGTATTTCATCACAATTTCTATTCCATTGAGACTTATTTATTATTATGTACTTATTCAATTTTAGTTGTTGTATATACCACCCATTAGATTTATTCACTAATAATAAATATTTATTATGTATTATTAATTATTCAACTCATGTATATTAATTAAAGGTGTTTCAAATTAAAAGTTACCAAAGAGGTTAAAATCTATTTTACAATCCCACTTCATTTTTTGATTTCATTTTATTTTTTTGGATGAATCATATAATTTATCAATTATAATATACAATAATTGTATTATATAGTAAATATTTAAGTATTTTCCATATTTTATTCCAATTTTTTATCTCTTTGGTAATTGAATCCATGAATGAAACGTTTTAAAGAAAAATAATAATGTTTTCTCATTTAATCATATATTTGTTTCTCCCATATACTTGTTTTTCAAAAGTCTTTTACAAAAATTTTTAATTCCATCAAATTATTTATTAATAAAATTTTAGTTTATCATTTAATTTAAAACGTTGTTTTTAGTTTAATATTTCTAATTATCTTATAAAATAATATTTTTCACATTCTTTACCAAAATCTAAATGTTTCTTTTACATACACGGTGACAATGGACTTTCCAACTATTATAACCATTTTGTAAAATTTTGATTCATATAATTATATTCAATGGTTTTAAAAAGAAACTTCTTTAATGAAATTTTATTTTAATATTTCACATCTATTCCCTTTATTTTTTAAAATAACATGGTTTTATTACAAAACTGATATTATTGGGGAACCAATGCTCTTATCTTATCTATTATAAATTTTTTTTGTCGTTATCTTCAATTGAATCATTCAATTTTTTATGATCATTGGATATTAAATTACTTTTAAATATCTATATTCTTTATCATGTATATTTTTTTTCTTAAATTTTATATCATTACTCTCTATGTTGTATTTCATTGAAAGTTATATCACTAATCAGGGAAATATTGATTTTTTTCCTTTATTCAATGTGTAAATTTCTTGATAAGTCATATTTTTAATGAATTAAATAGATAATTTGATATATGATGAATGAATTGGACATTCATTAATGTTTGGGGGTAAGAATTATATATACCCTTGATGCATCGATAGGTCTCATGAGACAAATTTATTAGCCAAATTAAATGAGGTTCTAACCATAATTTTAATCTATATTGGATCAAGGACTTGAAGGTATAGATATATTGATGTTTGATATCATGATTTCCAATATTAATCATTTCATTCATTGAGAATTTAGTTATTATTATACATGAGTATTTTACTTTGATATTTTCCATGTATTTATTTGGTTCTCATGTTATTTATTAAATGGAATGTGTTTTTAGTTATTTTCCTTTTCAAATTGATTATGATTAATTTACATATGGTAACTTATAATCTATATAACCCCTACTAGGAATTTTTACTCAAAATAATTTTGGTTTCTTTTACTAGGATATAAATAATAATTCCATAAATGATTTTATGGATATCAAATAATTTCCATTTCTATGTTTTATATTTTATCCCCAATGTAAAATGGGTATCAAGTATGTATATGGATATCTAAGACTAATAAGATAAATGGTCCTTCAAGATTTGACCCCTTGTATCTATGTGAGTGTAATAAAGTAGACACTAGATCTGCATTACAGTGTCATGGTATTTATGTATTCTTCATAACCTATAGTTTATTTCTCGTATATATCATAGTCTAGGGAAAACATAAAAGCTCCCTTTGCTAATGTCATATGGAAACTCGCATACCAACAATAACTCTAGGGTATCACTTGTGAATATACACATATCATGAATCATATTCCAATTCATCAGTCTATAAGGGAACTATTTTTCATTGAGAATCTAAAAATAATAATACCCCCCCTAAAAATTTTGATCTCAACTTAATCCTCACTAGGTCATCCCATATAGGGGACATCGCCTCATTGATCATATTCTCATCTATCTAAACATATATATATATATATATATAACATTTCATCTCCTTGTGATGATTGATATTGAGTTACCATTTCCACATGGTTCTGTTAAGTATAATCTCACCAATAATCTATGTAAGAAAACAACATATAGGTTATTTTTTTTACTTTTAACTATTAAACCTATTTTCTTAATGATCTACGAGAAGTCCATCACATGGGAATATAATTACAATACATATTTACTAGTTTCATTGTATATCCCCTATATCAGTGGGCTATATATTTATTTTCATCATGGAATATCTATACACATAATCAATATGTCTTACCATCAAAAAAATATTGTGCTTCAGAATAGTAGAATTCCACCAAAAAATTATATAGGAAAATTCTATATAATTTTTTTAGTCGTTAAATATTTGAAAACTCATCATCAGTAATAAAAAACACATATTAAATCATATTTCATCTAATTCCATCATGGATTATATAGTTCATAAACACCAGCCACTTGAAAATGGTCCATGATGCCAAACCAAAAAATCATAAACCCAAAAATACATGTGCATATTTCTAACTAAAATATTAAAATCATAAAATAAAAAACAAAACAAAAAACACATTGGCCTAGTAACTTAGAAATACTATTGGAAAAGGTGGTTGTGATACAGAATTTAATGCACATCAATATCCTTAATGCATTATTATATAAATTTTCTAACACCATCCCAAATAGTAAAAAACAAAATCATTTATACACTATTTTATATCAACAAAAAAATTGATTTGATACCTCTTTGTAACGTCACATTCCCAATTCACACTATAGTAATCAAATCAAGTCAGTGAATGACATCAGCCATTCCTTTTTGAATACCAGAGACTGCCGACTAGTAACGGGTATCTAATATGCAATTGGTGAGAGACTATACACCCATATCAAAATGTGTGATAAAATCCCAATAATAAATATCAACATCTCATTACATAATTAGAATATTAAAAAACACAATAAATCATAAATAATTTTATAGAGAAATGGAATGCATTATATGGACACATGAACATGATAACAAATGAACTTATCATTGACAGCCCCGATCACTCATAAAAACAAATAAAATAGAATAATTTATAAAGGATGTACTAATATCAACCTACCATACCATGTCAATTAACTAACATAATCCAAGATATCCAAATATAGGATCAAATATAATGATTTTGGATAGTCTTAATATACGATTGATGAATATCTTCTCAGGTATTGAAGTTCTATATAAGATTGACTAGGGTGTGAGTAAAAATCGATATAAAACCTCAAATATGATATCATATATAACTAGTAAATAAGTGTATATTAATTTTGTATGATCTGAATAAATAAATCTATATTAGAATAGTAAATAAGTAAATAAAAATTATTGATCCTTGAGTTTTTTTATGATAATAAAAATAAATAATACCTACTTTTTTTAGATTCATGATTTCTTCAAGCACATCACAAGACTGTTCCAACAAATAACAGTCTACTAGAAGATTCTTAGGAACACTTCCCCATGAATATTATGTTATTAGGTATATTTTCTATTCTTAAGATGTAATCTGAGGTTATCCAGTATTTGAAGAAGTAATTTTCATTACAAAGAGATAATCGTAGGTGATATATAGTATCAAGAGTTTTCACTTATCCCAAGGAGTTAATACTATGAGGTCAATAATCACTAGGAATAATGAAAATCCCATGTATTTAATCCTAGGTGATCAATTTGTATCAAGATAAAAATATTATTCACAGAATAAATCCCTTGGAAATATTGTAGGATCTTTAATCATACACAAAATACAATGTGACATGATAGCAGTATTCCAAATTTATAAAACAAATAAATACTAGGATAAAATCTTTAGAGTGGTTCATCCCTCTCAAAAATATATCATACAATACATATCATAAGGGTTGACCATCCACCAAAAATCATCCCACATAAAATAGGTTGACCTATCCAGCACACGACTCTATATAATATTATCTATATCTGGCACACATGATCAGTTGAAGTTCTTTCTTAACCCTTTTAATCACTAATAATCATTAACATATGCACCCTTTCTAGAGTTAGCATATATAATTGGTAAATTCTAGGTTCCCCTAACTCCTATCATAACACGGATACCCCATAAGGGTGTCTTGGTATAAAAATTAACTCTTGGGTAAACCATCATCACTCAGAGGTCATAGTGTCCCTATACATAGTCATAATCACATCATGTATTCTCGAGCCTCATAGGATATTCAACACTATCATATCTATGAAGATTAGGAATAATTCCAATATATCTTCTCAAAGAAAGTCTATGTTAGTCCTGATGCATCTAACATATCCACAAATCCTTACTGGGGAATACCGTCCAAGTTATTATCATCTATATGGTGGATAAAACCCCCTCCTTATTGTCAATTTGACTAAATTAATGGTTATAATACATTTAAAAATTCCCTATTGCCTACTCCACCAATCATTCTCAACCAATTTCATGTCCATCCCCAAGGGGTCTAAGGTAACCTGTCCATTTATGATACATTCCATAATATAATTCCAGTCTCACCCTTATCATTCTATGTATCAAATGGCACAATTTTATAGTCAAGGATCTAGTTATCAATGATCGAGGAATAACTCTAGTGAACAAGGGTCCCTCATGGCACTTGCCACATTGTTCATCTACTTCATAGGATAATATTTTTAATTTAAAAATTTACATAAATTTTACTGGTCATTATCCCTTAGGGGAGAGACTTCGCACATCACAAAGAACATGAAAATCCAATTCACCACTTTTGAAGCTTCTAAAAGTATTTAATCTCCTCCCAATCAACTATCTCAGACTATGGCATTTAAAAAAATTATTTATAACTATTTATAATTAATTTTATAGTTCAATTAAATATGATTTTTATAGAAATAAATTCTAATATCTTTCTAGGGAAAACACTTAACACCCCAATATTTTATGAAATATTTCTCATTAAATAATTTTATATCATTGATATATTTCTTTAGACACACCATCAAATTTAAATGAACTCTGATATACAATTGAAATTTTATTATTAAATATAGAAGTTATTGGATCGGCCTTGAGTTGGAGGGTACATATAAGAAAAACTAAATTTTGAAAAATTATTTTTTATACAAACTCAAAATTAATTCAAAATTCATCAAATGGTTGTAAATGAAAACAAATGAATTTGATTGTAAAAATATAATGTTTTTCTATAAAAAAATTGTGTGCAATGTGTTTTTATTTTAATAAATTAAATTATTCACCATTAATGAAGGAATTTAATTAAATGTGTAGATAATATATTCAATAAATTATTTTAACACTCATCTAATGGTTTCTACTAAAAAATGAATTGAAATGAATTTAGTTTTAAACATAAAAATTAATTTATCTAAAATGGTTTTGATGGAATATTTCGTAATTATTTTAAAATGAATTTCCTCCACTTATATATATTGCATCTGATAAAAATTTTATATATTTAGAAACAAAATTTACAATTTTTTAAATTATTTCAACGTTATTTTTTAGTCTTTAGGAATAGTATTATAGGTAAAAATTTATTAGAGTGCTAAAGGTAAAAAGGGTTAACAAGGGGGTACACAAAAAAAATAAGGGTTAAAATTACCTAAAAATATTTTTGAATATTTTTGGATATGTTTAGTTTAACATAGAATTAAGTAGCAATAGAATTTGTGTTTCTTTGGTCAAAATTTCACTTGAATATGACTTTATTATATTTTAATGTTTAAGGTATTTATAAGCATTTATCTCCCGTAAGTTATAAAAGGGGAATGATTATCCTCTATAATCAGAAAAACATGACCAATAGCTTTAGTAATATCTTCCCAAATACACTCCTTGAATAATTTTCTAATACCTTGATGTTTTTTCATCCCATGAGACCCATCTAGTAAACAATAAGTTTTTTCCAGAGGATTCCTGAAGAAGAGGTATATGTTCTAACAAAACTTTTTCATGTTTCGTTCTTCTTAAATCTCATCGAAATGTAACATAACCATATTAACATGATGGAATCAGAATATTAAATATAATTATAATATTTTACATTAATGATATCATTATTTATAATCCATCAATTGGAAAATTATATTGTCTTTGATGTGTACGTGTGGACTACCACCTCAACAAAATGATGTGATTTTTTTACATTTAATCTTTACATTAACGTTCATAAAGATATATTAAATAAATATATACTATATTAATGATAAAAGTTTTAATATTGAAAGGTGAATTAAAATTAAAATTTCTTCTGTTTCATCCCTCAAAAAGTGGGAACATCACTTCTATGAACGTGTGGACTATCATCACCATGAAGTGATGTAATCTATATTTAATCACTAATTTATATGAATGTTTTTAAAAGAATATATAATAAGAAAAATTGATAATTATGAAAATTTTAATATTATTTAGATGATGAAAAAATAACCAGGGTGTATGTACAAGAGTCATCAAAAAACAAAAACAAGCATAGAAAATGGATCATTCTTCACCTAAATGTTCATTTAAAATAAATTATTAATAAAATGATAATTTGAAATTATAATGGATTTATACATAGTATTTTATTTTAAAATATGTTTCTTGAATAGAATTATAATTAATATATAACAATTATTCATGATTTTTGAATGTGTATGATGTATGATTCGACTTGATGTAAGGGTTTTAAATAAAATATCATTTCTTCTAGAGATTGTTTAAGTTAAATTTATTATAAAATAAATTATATTATTTTATCCTTTAAATGGAATATAAGTTTTTCCCCATATTTATTCATATATTTTTTATATGTTAGTATTGTTTTCCTCTCTTTGGTACCCAAAAATAAAAAAATGTGTTTTATAAAAATCGACATTATTTCATTTTGGTTGAAAAAATTTCACCTCCATGTCCATGATCTTAAAAATGAATTCAAGAATATTATTTTCCATAATAAAAAGATTATTTAAATTAATTTAAAAAATTATTTTACATTTTCTATGTTTTGTAGAGAAATTTTTAAAAAAAATTAAAGAAGCTATTTATTAATTTTATCAAAAAGTTTAAAGGTAATTTTTTTAATGTTTTACCCCCAGAAAAAATTTCCCAAATGTCATGGCTATTATTTTATTAAATATTACTTTAAATATTTACATTATTATTTAAAAAGGAAATATTTTTATCAATATTATTGAATTTTTTAGTTTTTTGAGATACCGAAAAAAAGGGTGTTTTCCCAATTTTTATAGAAGTGATAAAATTCTCTTTTAAAGTTATTTTTCATATATTATATCATTTTTAAAGTATTTTTATGTTTAATTGGGTATAAAATCTTATGTTACCATCCACTCTATTGCTTTATATATCTTATGATTTGGATATTGTAAGTATGATCCTGTAAATCTTGCTAATTTTTTAAGGTTAAATTAATAAATAATGAAATAAAGAATGTTTTTATGATAACATAAACTTCATTCTTCAATATGGAAGGGATTTTGTGACGGCTAAATCATTATGTGACCATTTAATTTTCAATGGGGTGTTCTATAATGAAATGATGAATGTTTTTAGGTTTTTTTCTACACATATGTATGGTAGTTTTTAGGTAATGGGTGGAACCATAATTATATATCCTTCTAATGATTTAGTAATATATTTATATTTATTGAGATAATATTTACAATATTAGGAAGTTAAAAAAGATCAATAATGGAATATATTTATTTTTATATTTTTTATCGTTATCCCGGACTAAGGAAATGATGTAATGGGGAGTGAACCCAATCCACTATCATAACCATAACTGTAATCCTTGACTATAGAAATGATTATCTATACTCATGTGTACATAAAAACATATTTCAAATACTTCAGATATGTTCTTAAAACTCAGGGTTGATTATTTTTGTTTCCACACTCTTGTGAATTATATCTTTTTGGTATGGAAAATACTTGTGCCTTGAATAATGATTATATATCATTAACATATTTGGTATGTCATTCCTTTGTTTGGATCTTGTTAAAAAACCCTTAATTGCATATTATACTCAATTTGGTAATTGAATGATACCTATTAATCTTAACCTTATTAAGCTTATGAGATTACATTTTATTGTGTTTCCTTTTTCCTGGTTAGGAAGATTGTTTTTAAGATAGGTATTTATAATAATTTTACTATGTGAGAAGAACATTATAAGATATGGTTATGATATTTCATGAAATAATTTTATTATATCTCCATAATCAATAGACACTAAACCTTTACAGTTTTTGGGGCATGCATTATTTACATGTATTGAAACACATCCAAACTGATTTAATTTTTAAATATAATTCTAGTTTCACAAAATATTTTATTAGAATAGGGTTTGTCTATTTTTGATATTAACATTAATGAAATTTGGTTAATTCAAATAGGATTAGTCTACATATAGTATAACAACATAATGATTTAATTAATTAAATATTTTGAGGCTTCCTAGAAATGAAATCTAGATAATGGAAAGTGGATGCAGTTGTGTCATAGATTCCCCTTGGATTAAATACCATAATAGAGTTGGTTGAGTATTGAAACAACCTATACTTATTCCATGATGAGGGGGAATAATAATTCACACATGGATAGACACTTCGGAGGAATATTCTTTAGGCAATTCACATTCTAATTATGAAATAGTATTATGAATTAGTATATTGAATCTATGAAAACTTATGACAAGACAATGTGAAATGAGATGAACATAATGTTTCATGTGTTTAAATAAGGTGTAATAATTTAGTAAATATTAATAGTTATTATCATAATTATATGAATTTTTACTATGATTATTGGTGTTTGATACTCACACTATGATTTTTTGTTTTAGTCCATGATTTGAATGAGAATGAATTTTGTGTTCAATAAATATAGAATCCAATGAGGCCAACATTCTATTTAGTGACAAAATGAAATGGCAGATGTAATGTTAAACATTGTGATTATTTATAATAGTATATCTCAAATTATGATTAAAAACCTAAACATAGGTGAATTTTCAAATGACGCGAAAAATTGAAAATTTAATTTTAGGAAATTTCATGTGATAATTACCATGTAGGGAAGAAGATTCAACATCATTCATGTCAATAAAATATGAATAAACACCATAAAAAATATATTAATGGAATGGGATGATGTTTTATGTGTGTAAAAGAATATCATATATTAATTAATTTACTATGAAAAATTGAGAGTTAAATGATTAGTAATGAAGTTCATTATATAGTACTACTAATCGTATAGTGTCATATGGGTGGGGGACTTTGTCACTATCTGATTGAATTCCCTAACACATGTAATAACTCATAGAACAATTAAGGGAATTTTTATGTTAATAATTATAGTGTATCATGAACTCTAGTGTAAGGGATATCATGTAAATGTTTTTAAGAATATTCCCAATACAATTATTATTACTCTTCCTTTAGTAAAAATATATTGTGATTTTAATAATTTATTAGATCTATTTATACAGATCCTATATCAATTACCATGTAATGGAGATTATACTTGATATTATGAATCAACCTATACACATCTTTCATTGAATGTATTTATATAAAATTATAATAGAAATTACTTCCATTATAAGGGTATTACTACCATTTATGAGAGATATGTATATCAAATGTTTTGGGGGTAAACACATAATTGAAGGTATGTATACTTTTCAGGAATATGATAATTTATTTCTTACATAATTTATTAGTCTTACCCTAAATTTTAAAGTTGTTTTCAATATAACTCATGCATTTTGTTACAATTATTTCAAATACATCAAATCTAATGGCCCGTATTGAGTTGTAATAATTGAATAAGAAACACTAAGAGAATTTATAAAATGGATTCATACACAAAAGTTGATCACTATGGGTTGGACCTATTCTTTTGATTAAGATAAAAGATGGTTAAATTTTTATTTTCATTTATTATCAAGAACTTAACAACATCACAATTAAGAATAAGTTTCCTCTAACTCCTATCAATGATTTGTTTGATCTATTACAAGGAGTATAATATTTTTCCACGAATAGTGTTTGATCTGTATATCATCAATTCATGGTAATGGATGATGATATACTTAAGAAATCCTTATAAAGGAGGTATAATCATTATTAATTTATAGTGATTTAATTTAGACTTACCTATGTTACTATTATCTTCATTGATTTAGTGAATATTATCTTTAGATATTACTTACATTTGGGTTGTTGTAGTCTTTAAGATGATATTATTATATAATTAATTGGAAAGAAAGTGCCTGAAAACCATTTTAGTATTTTTTAAGACCATGTGGAAAAATAAACTATCTTCCAAATTTAGAAATTGTGACTTTTTTCTACAAAAATTTTCATTGTTGGGTTATTTAATCTCATACAACCGTATATTGGTGGATATTTCAATGATAGAAGTTATTGAGAAATAGCTCAGATAGACCACAATTACAATGATTTATATTTTTCTTGGTTTGGATGGGCATTATTTATTCATTAAGAGATATTTCATATAGATATCTAATCCAATAACCTTGTTAACATATACGGGATCCATTTTCCTTTAGACATATGAATGTGAGGGAACTTTAACAATGTGAAATGAAGGCCGGTTATTGCACATATTCTCACACTACCTTATAGTGTATAAATACTAATGATATATAGATACAAATTGAATAGATTTATAGGAAATTTCCACATATAAATTGATACATTGAGATATTATGACTTACACTAATTGAAAATTCATGGGTAAAATTATCTTACTCATGTTTTGGAGTTCAGATAGATAATTTTTTCATTGAAATGGGGGATGAAATATCATTATCATTAATGAATTAAAAATCAAACTGATCATAAATTATTTAATTATATATTCAAACAATGATAATTTAATATGTTCCAAAGGAGATAGTAGGAGTTGATTAAATATTATAGATGCTCAATAAATTACCACCTTGGGATGGAGAACAGGGTGGATGATGCTCTGAGCCCCAAATACCATTCAATTTTTTCCATTATGAGGATTAAAGGAGATATAATATTTATGGATTTTCATAATATGGATCTTGAAATCAATAGTAATGGTGTTATATTTTATCTTTATTATAGGATTTTCTAACCATACAACTTTGTGATTATTGAAGAGGTGTATAAGGATGATGTGAAATTAAAGAAGAAAGTGAGGAATGTTCTTGATTTCATCCCTACTTTTTATAGAATGATAATGTTTAGGAACCAAGTGTTTCCCTTAAAAAATATATTTGGAATAATTAGTTTCGTGGATGAATCGTATAATTCATATTTTTTAATTCATTCTGGAATTACAAAGATGTCCAGATATCTAAAAGATTAATTCTAATAGTACAACATGAAAAGGGATAAAGTAGAGTATTTATCCTAATTCCTGAAATATATATTTAATTACTATAGATATAATTATAAGGTTATGTTACAACTGTTAAACATAACAAAATTGAAATGGGAAAACATCACTATATATTTCATCTTCGGACTCTTCATAACTTTAAAATTACTTAATTTTATTTAATTTGTAGTCGGTTCCTTAAAAATTCAATGTATTTAATTGTAATCCCATAATATTTAGTTTTTGTTCAGTTTTATAGGATATATACTATGAAAAATTTAATATTTCATGGAGCACCACATTCTACTGTATCTGATTAGGATCAGAGTTTCACCTAGATGTTTGGGAAAGTCTTTAACAAGTATTGAATATATAATTGAACATTAGAACTACCTATAATCATCATATATATGGCTAGTATAATGGGACCCTTAAAACCCAATAATATATATTCATTTCTTGTTATATGGATTTAAAAGGTTGTTGGGATCATGGATTTTATTTGTTTATGTTTTTTTATAATAATTTCTTTTACTGAAGAATTCATATGGATCCTTATGAATACCTTTACAAAAAAATGTACAGAACTCTAACATATTGGGATGAAGTTTGGAAATTAATGTTATTTGGACCAAATCTATCGTAGTAAATATTAGAGAATTTTAGAGATAATTAGTAACAGATCAAGGTAGCTCGGACTGGATTGAAATTTTATTCTAGAAATCATGGATGAGATCTAGAGTTAACACTTTAATATAAGGTATTCTTTTGAATAAATAATTGGATGGATTTTATGAGATTAGGATATAATTTAATGTTATGACCAAGTTATATCAGTCCCCATGATATTCTTCATCACATTAGAATGGTATCTTATCACTTGTAACTTCCTCTAAACCTCTCCAATGTTCATGATGTGTTTTATGTATCTCTTTTGAGAAGGTAAATATTATATCCTTTATATGTACTAAACCCATAGGTTTTACTAATAGAGAATGATATCTCTTTTTTGGAACAACATATTTATATTCAATATTTAAAGAGGAATGTTTTCTGTAATAAGACCACTCACTTTGTCTATGTTTTTTGGCTAAACCCTAAATTTGAGTAATCTATATGGGAACCAAAGTGTGTGATGAGGAAAGATTATCCTATATTTTTTTCAATGGGGTGATTAAATTTAAATGGAAAAATTATTATAAGAGGTATAATGTATCAACCTAATATTTTATAATTTATTTCTCTTTAAATATGTTTAATTTCTTTTATATCTTACATTATATGAAACACCATGTTTAAACAAACCATGATATACTACTGAAATATTAATAGTAAATGTTATAGTTATCTCCTACAAAATTGATTATTGGTTTTTAATTTTAATAACAAAATTAAAAAACATTTTTTCTCATGTATAATATTTATTCATTTTTTATCAATTGGTAAAATATAAAAATAAAATAATCTAAAAGTAAAAAAGGTAAATTATAGAAAAACTATTTTTATGCATGTAAGGTTTTTTATTTTAATAAAGTAATCAAATAAAGATTAATATATTAATTTAGTTACAAAATTTACATGTTTTTAATAAAATATTTTAACATTCATCTAATGGTTTTTACTAGAAAAACAATAAAAATGAGTTCAGAGTTATGATTTAAAATGCATTTTTCTAAAATCAGTGTCTTTTCATTTTGTGAAATTTTTTTAGTATTAATTTTTAAATATAATATAGATTTATTAGAAAAAATTGATTTAAATATTTTTAATCATCAATTATAAAATTTTTAATGGGTTAAATTTCATTTTTTATTGTTATGATTAGTAAATGCAGTAAAAAATCATTATTATGGTAAATGTTAAAAGGGTTAACAAGGGGTTAAACTAAATATATATATGAAAAAATATCCTTGAAACATTTCTAATTCTTTTGGATAAGTTTATTTTATAAAAAAATTTTGTATCATAAAATTTGGTTTCTTTTGCGTCGCATTAACTTGAATATGTATTCATTATATTTTAATGTTTTAAGTATTTAGAAGAGTTTTACTACACACACTTATAAAAGGGAACCTATTATTCTATCATATCCCCAATAATAGATCCATTTATCTCAGCCATTATCTACTAAAATAATCTCCAAATATCCTTTATATTAACTTTAGATGCTTGTTTTAAAATAAACTCATCTAGTACTCGTTAAGGTACTTTTCAAAAGAGGATTTCTGAAAAAGAGGTATGTGTTCGTACCGATTTTCCTTTTTTATTTGTTCATAAAACTCAATAAAATGTTTTTTTACCATATTGACATAATTCAAAAATTATATTCAATGAATTTATATTTTTTATGTTTACTTTATAAAAATTTTATATATCTTTCCTATCCATTAGAAAATTATAATGTTCCTTATATGCAAGTGTGGATTTCCACCTCCACGAAGTGATGTGATTCATATTTCATTTCAATATTACATGGATAGTAATAATGATATATTTAATAAAAACATATATTATTTTTTATAGGATCAATATTTATTAATTTTGAATTATTATTTACCTTTATTTCATTCAATCTAACGAAAAGGGGAAATATCACTTAGGTGTATGTAAAGACTATCATCTCCCTGAAGTGATGTAATTAATTTTTCATCACTATATTATATAAAATTTTATAAAATTTTATATAATGAATAAAAATGATACTTATGAAATTATTAATCTTTCAAATATGATAAAACTGTGACCACAATGCATGTATCAGAACCATCAAAGCTAAACATGCATAAAAAAACCAGCCTTCACCTGAATATTCATTTTAATAGAGAATTATTTAAAAAGGGATAATTGGAAATTAAAAAGGATTAATAAACTATAAGTAATTTATGAATATATATTTTTAATATATATATATATATAATATTTATTTATTAAATATGAGTTCTACATGTGTATGAAACAAGATGAGACTTAGGGTAAGGTATTTTATTGCAAACTCATTTCTTTTCATGATTGTTTATGTTACTTTTACTTTAAGAGAAACTATATAATATTTATACACTAAAAAACACATATTTTATTCCCCATACTTTATTACTAGATATTTTAATTATTATTATTATTTTCATCTATTTTTTGTTAAAATATCTGAAAATCTATTTTAAAGAATAATTTACCTTTCTTTATCATTAGTCAATGAAAATTTTCTTCCATGTCCATACTATTTAAAATTTTTTAAAATAATACTATTTTAAAGTATGAAATGTTTATTTAATGTCATTTAAAAAAATTAATTTCCTTTCAATGTTTTAAAAATTAATTTTTATTATGTTTTTCTGAAAGGTCATTTAAGTCCTTTTAAAAAAAGTGTGAAAGGAATATTTATTTTAACATTTACCACATGAATAGATTTTACCTTCATCATGATTATTCATTTATTTTAATTATAATTTAAATTTTTAAATGTTTGTTTTCAACGAAATATATGTACCAATATTCTAATAATTTGATTTAAAAAATACCTAAATAAAATTATATTTTATATTCGTTCAAATAATTGTTCAAATGCTATTTTAATTATATATATGTTATATGTCAAACAAGTTTAGGGATTTTTATGATTAATTGGGGATATGATATTATGATACCATAAAATTTATTTCGATGTATAGATTATGATGATTAATTTTTAATGATAACTCAATGATACTCATTTAATTCCTATGGGATAATTAAGAAATGATGAAACAAGAAATTTTTTTATGATACCACCCACTTCCTTTATCTTGATGGATATGATTATGTGTTGATGGAATGTTTATAAAACCATTTATTTTATATGTGTTATGATATGATGAAATGAAAATTATTTTTATAATTTATGGTTTATCATATTTATGGTTTTAATTAAATGATGGGTGGACCTATAATAATATAGAATTTCAATGCATTGGGTAAATATTGATTTCTCATGAGATAGTATAGAATAAAATGTGTAGTTGATAATGTTGAGAAGGGGACACTACCCAATATAATAGTAGTGGTAGAGAACTATGACTACAGAATTAATTTAATTGAGATAGAACCCAATAAACTAAGATAATCATAGTTGGATCCTTGAATAAGGATATAATTTTCAATGATTATGTTTATTCCAATAACATATTTATTATTATTATGATATGCTCTAATTGATCAAGATTCCTAATATATTATTCCATACTCTAGTGACCATTGTATTTTATTTTGAGAAAACCTTATCTTATGATTCCAAATTAATGATATATGACTAATTGGTTATGATTTTTATAATTTATGATCATGTTATTATAAACTTATGCCTATATTAAGATAACTTTTTATCATTGATTCACATATACATTGTATACCCTTCTTAGAATATGATCTTTCTCTTTTTATTTGTTTATTTCCTTATTTTATGAATAATGGTTGTAAGTAGGGTATTCCCAACAGGTGTATTATGTGAGTAGAACTATTTTAGAGATGTTGGTTATCATTCATGAAATAATTTTACTATATATCTAGCCCCCAAAGACACTAAATCATTATATTTTTTTGGGAGTTAATTGTTATGTTTCATTGAAAAATCATCTTAAATATTATAATATTTATGTATTTCAAGGATAACCTCACAATCGCATATTAAAGCCTCAAGAAATGGGGTACGGTCCACTACTGATATATACCTAAACCTAAGACAAAAAAAATACCCATCATTCCACAAAAGTTTAATTTCAAATTTCATACAATTTAGTAAAAAAATACTAAGTGGAGTACCTTCAATGAAATGGTGTGCATAGACTTGTGATCTTCTTCATAAGATATCAATTATCAATCCAATGAAAAATCATCATTGTATCATTAACATTCCACTATTTTATAATGTAATATTCATTGAAATACTCATTTAGAAGAAATTAAATCAAATGGAAGGAAAGAGAAATCCTGAATGAATATGAAGGTAAGGAAAATCACCGGAATCACTAATTAAATATCCATGAAAATGTTCCATATTCCAAGTGGGTCAAAGGAGGAAGGGAGAGGGGGCCTCCTAGTTCATCCTGTGTAAGGTTAGAAGAATAGAAGATGAGAGGATAATTTAAAATGAAGATGTTAATGGGGGTATTTTTCTAGAATTTTAATAGTACAATCTAACAAAATGGATTATTTTATTTATTGTATGACCCCATGGTGCACTCCATCCACCCCCCTGGAGCCTAACAGACCCAAGTACAAATCCAACCCCTCCAATTTTTATTATTTTTCATAGGTATAACACACCCACATCCACATCATTCCCACTAAAACATCCACTATTGGGACACTATTGTATGGTGGGTTGCCCAGTTTCCATTCCCAAAATCTCTCCCCCCACGCCCCACCAACGTAGGTACTTCACCATCCACCAAAGTAATCCACGCACTATGGTGTTTCACATGATAGAGCACCTACAACTAGAAGTAGTTTTAGGTCCACTCACCCACAAAACCTATGGAATCTAAATCCGAATAAAAAAACCCCTACATGAGATTTTTCAAACCTAAAAATCATAAAATAAAATCTGGTTCTCAAAAAACCACTCATAAAATAAAAAAATCAAATTATTTACAAAATTAATATAATTTGTAGATGTGGCTCTATAAATTGGGTGTCTCTAAAAAATTATATCCAGAACCATGGTTCTGATAAAAAATGACAAATAATATAAATATTCACCACTAGCATCAAGGAGTAAGCACTCTCCTCAAATAACATAATATATCATAATTCAGAATAGAATTGTCACCATACTAAGGTATCACCAAATACAAGAATCTCTAGGTAGAATAGAACCCACCCATAATACCATAATGTATCATAATAATTCGGTGATTAACACCCACCATATACCATCATATATCATAATCATTGGGGGTATTTGTACCCTCCCTTGATACTATTATATTTCATAGTCATCAAAGCGATTAGTTACCCTCCTAGATACCATTATATATCATAATCATAGAGGGATTAAAACCCTCCTAGATAACATCATAAATCATAATAATCAAGGGATAAGAACCTACCCTAGACACAATCATATATCATAATCATCTGGTAGATTAACACCCACCTTGGATATCTACATATATCATAATCATCATGGGAATAAGCAGACTGCTAGGAAAACACAATATATACAATTAATTGGTGCTATAATTTTCATTCCAAAATATCACCCTATATCATAATAATCATATGAGATAAGATAAATACCCCGGTATCACTACATATCATAACCAAATTAGTTGTAAACACACCTGAAACTGATATAAATTACCTAGGCTAACCTCTCTTTCACAAAAACCATTCCTATCACTATATTCATACAAGTATATAATTATTTACCTCCCTTATTCTAGTTATCTTCATTGTAATCATAAGAATGAGGCTCTAATTTTCATACCATATTTTACATAAAGGTATCAGAACCCCTTTTAGGTTCCTTATCTCATTCTCAGACACTAGGGTGAAATACTATCTTTTAATCGAAATAACATCCCCTGAAAGGTGGATTATCAAAATAAATAAAAAATGAAGGCCTTAGGGCCATTGGAGGTCAAGGTCCTATATGGCCTAACCTTAATTGAGTTATTCCTAATCTATCACAAACCCCTAATTAGGGTTAACTAAGGGACTATATCAAAATTCCATTGTGTTTCATTAGTTGAATTCATACCACTCTAGGGTCCACACACCAAAAAATACATATTCAAGATCAATAACTCTATCATTCATTTATGAATCTTAAAGTATTGGGTTTCAAGGGTCCTTTATATCTCATGGAACATTAATTATTTCATTGGGTATTTAAAATATATAAATCATTTCCAACTCATGTATGATCACACAGAACTAGTGAGACAGTATAACACATGTTAATCAAGATAATTCAAA
This sequence comes from Viscum album, assembly GCA_963277665.1. Classification (NCBI taxonomy): domain Eukaryota; kingdom Viridiplantae; phylum Streptophyta; class Magnoliopsida; order Santalales; family Viscaceae; genus Viscum; species Viscum album. The sequence continues at coordinate 1,722,199,639 of OY728145.1, forward strand.
AAAACATAAGGAGATGTTTCGGGAACACCAACCTAATTTACATTTTTTTACCTTTAATCAAATATTGACCCAAAAATTGAAATATTCTCAACTATTCATCATCCATCAATAAAATTCCCTAACTCCCTCAATTCCACTTATTCAATTGTACACTAATTACGATAAATTCACTCATTTTGAAAATATTAAATCCATAATCAATGCAAAGAAACTAATTAAAAGATAACTCATTGGGTGATATTTTATGGATAAATATTTAGTAATATGTTGTTCATCTTACCTAGTATCCACCTAGACCTATAGTATAAAAATCCCTAGATGTTCATTCCAAATCATATATAAATTACAACCAAATTGATGGAAATCAGAAAATAACTCAAATAATCTACCTCAACAAAACCCCCTAAAATATAGTTTATTTATACTCTTTATATCCACTTAATCCAACTTGATCTAAACCACATTTTTTTAAGAAGATTTGATCAATCCCAAGTGTAACTGCTACTCAATCCCTTGCCCAGAGAAACAAAAATTAGTTGTTAATAGAGGAGAATAATAATTGAGGAATAAGGATTAAATTATACCTAAAAACAAGAAGACCGCAATAAATAGAAAAAATTTAAATTGCTTGAAATGGAGGAGAGGGAGAAGACTGTAAGTTGACCCTTTATTGTTTCGATATCTAGAAAATAATGAATTCTAAAGGTGATTCAAAACTAAAAAAATAAAAATACCATTACATACTTATTTAAAAGATAGAGATTGTAAGTCTATTTTAGTGTAACCCATAGGGATCACATTTAAAATCCTTTTCCATACACACCTCATGGCATGGCCCCTTGGGTATTGTCATGGGACAAATTTCCCAGAAAAATCCAAAAAATAAACCTCACTACGTGATGTTATGTAATGTTTGGTCCCTTCCCTTCTTAGAACAACAAAAAAACTAGGATCATCTTGATTTTTCTATTTATTAGGAACCCTCACCATGCATCTCAATTGCCATAGTGTGATACTTCCTCTCATATAACCCTCACGGATTTTCCTTTCTCTTCATGATGTCCAGCATCAGTCACACTCATTTTTTGGAATATTTTGGATTTACTCATACTTATCAAAGTTAACCTAATGCATCATATAGTAACCCTTTGTTTTATAGGGTAACCAATGAGTACCCCATAGTTACCCTTACCCTCAATTAGGTGCCACTTTTGTGTCATAGGGTGACCCTTATGCATCATAGGGTTACCATTATGCATCATAAGTTTTCCCATATATATCAAGGAGTTATCCTTATAAATCACAAGGTAACCCATAAATTTCATAGGGTAACTCTTGCAGATCACTACGTTAACCATACATATAATATGGTAAACCATATGCATCATAAGGAGACTATTATGTATAACAGGATGACACTTATGGATCATATTCTCACCCTTATGAATCATAGGGAATATTAAATTCAGCCTTATATATTTAATTCTTTACCAATTTTTTCATCCCGGTCTTCTTAAAACAAAAAAATTCTATACATTATGGTAGACTTCTCTATAAAAAATTCAAACTTATTCACAACAATTCTAGAGCTATAATTTACTTTAATAAGCTCATTTATAATCTCTAAATTATCGATATACATTCACACTCCAAAATATAATCTATTATTCACGACATGTTCCAAATCTTAGAATCACATTCTAAGTCCCAATTATCTAAACGATCCCTTTTATTGGACCAAAATTCAAATTTGTCCTAATTTTCACCATCAAAAAATTATACAAGACAATAAAACCTCTCCATTATAACAATTTTAATCCATGATAATAATCTTCATGATTCCTTAGTAATCCATCATTTTCACTGATACCTGATGTATGACCCAAATTATATGTCTCCCACTTATTGAGGTTATTCTAACACTACACCCAAAAAATATCTACTACTTAAATCATTGATTGATTTTTACACTATGAACTCAAAACATTGGTCATTCCCAGAACAATTTGTTTCTTCTCACTTCTAATAGTATCACAAAATCATGCATGAATTCCCAAGATAGTAACACATTTCCATGAATACATTAAAAACACATTATCCCATGTATCATGGCACTGATTATTTCAATCAACTCCATGATAATTTCTTATTCCCGATGGTATTCAAGAATTCTAAACCAATATATGTTATATGTCTTTTGTTGACATCATTTGTCTATAAAATTCAATCACTCACTCAGGGTCTCACCGGATATTCACGTAATCATTCTCATTAGAACCCATCATACATGCCGTAAGACTATTCCCATAACAGGAATCCCTAATTTAGTTCAAAAACATTGATACTTATCAATGAGTATGGGTGTTCTATAATCTTAGTCACCCTACAAATATGTTTCTCAAAATTCACCCCAATCATCCTACCCAACCATCATACCATATATAACAACTATCATTTTTTAGTGTACTAAAATTTACCCAATCCCCATTAATTAAAACCCACATCTAGATATTTACTAGTCACTTTTTGTAACATAGATACTAGCATCCAAGCACCAATAAGAAACTGAATCCTATTTTGGGTTGGGGCCACCGACACATCCCCCATGAATTTTACCAAATAAAATATGCAAATAGAGTAACATTTACATGGACAACCATTGGTATTCTCCCATCCATTTAATTTTTCTCATAACTAATTTAAAATAATTAATCTATTATACATCCACTGATAGTTTAATGGTAGAACCCAAGGTCCCAACTCATATTTTTCAAATAGATCTACATTTTGAGAACTCATCAATGTTCCAAATAATACTTTATAACACCTTTAAATTGTTTTCAAATATTAATAATTGACCAAATTGTACACTTTGTACAAATATACTTAACATAATGATCATAACCTATTTCATTACCATGTGACTCTAGTACTCCATCCTGCCACTAGAACCAATTAGTCATGCTAGAAAATCACAATATATCTTGTACACCAATCACTATAAACAAAAAAAACTATTTTAATTACTTTTTCATAATGTTTATCCACTCATCCAACTAAATTTTACAAGAAAAAATAATCACTTCACCTCATCACACTTCTCACACAGTTTCACAACTTAAATATCACACCAGTTCAGCATATTAACATAGCCAAAATCACCATGAATAATAATTCATTTCATTATTTCTCTAAAAATACCATATCACATAAACAATTCATTCCCTAATGAATATACCTTTATAGTTCAAAATGTATGTGACCTTACCCTAAGGAATCATCTGGTATATCTAACACATTTCATTACATCATGGGTCTCCAGCCTTTTCTTATCTTCCACAATGATAATAAAGTGCCTTACGTTTCCCCCATCACTACACATCTGACCACCATCTACGTTTGATTATCCAACAAGACCATCAATAACCCATTACCTAAATCCATGTAGTGAGAAATTTTTTTAATTTAGACCCCATCACAACATAAAGGAACTCATTAAGGACATATTACTTATATCAGTCCCAAGAGATGAAACACACCTTATAAAAACCTATCTACATACTAAGAATGAATAAAATGAATGAATAATGTATCTGCATCTTCCATTATAACCTCTACATAATGTTCACATGAACTGCACAAGTCAATCACAATATCACAATGATTTCCCAAAATCAATTCAATAACATATCTTATTTTCCATCAATGTCCAATCACGCCCAATAAAACACTAATATTACCTACATTAAGTTAATATTAGGTAAAACAAATCTATCTACCATGATGGCCAGAAACATTCTCACTCTATTAACCCATGGTATGATAGTATTGATAAATCCAATATCACTGTTGTACTCATCATACCACATTACCTAAACAAATCATACCCAGACACATGTTCACCTCAATGCCACCCCTCCAAACCATTTGAATCATGGAATATTATTTCATATCACATAATTCATAGGCTCACATGCCTAATAAACTAACTACCCACATAACACATGTGTGTTATTCTCATAAATTCATATATCACTAATCTAATTACCATTTTACCATACCTCATACGTATTTCAAACCTATCACTATACAAAAACAACCCTTGCATTAACATAAAATTTATTATATAATTTCCATACCTATATAACATACTTTATACCACCACCATGGTATAAATATCAAACACCACGAATATAAAAATTATTTGTATATCTAAAAGAACTCATAGTCCTAGGAAAACCCCCCTCTCAAGTAACCCTCATACACCACAAATCAACATTAACAATAATAAAAAAACGTATGGACACTCAATTATAACCACGACTCACCAATATCCTTATTTTTTTCTAAAGCTTATTAAGATATCATACCTATACCATTGGTTACATATCATATAGGACACAACTCTGGGAAAATCATTCATTCTATCATTTCATATAACAACAAGAAACTCACTAGTTAATAATCCCACTAAAGGTTTTTTATATATAGGTATATATAAACACACACACTTCAGGATTATCACAATCAAATCAACTATCCACTTTAGGGTGACAAAAAAACCCTGGACATCAACAAACTAGACTACCCCCTTGATACCATTGGTCAAATCCACATGTATATAAATTAAATGACTCTATAATGATTTTTATTAGAAAAAACATAACCATCAAGTAAAATTAAGTAGAATTCCACTCAAACAAAATTTATGAAAATAATATATATGTTATTGATGAAACATTAAATAACTGGAACTTTTTTTTAATACCATTATCATAATCACACATAAGAAGAAACATGATACATGAACCTACATATATGATAAAATGCATGGAATCATTCCTCCTTCCACCACTATCCAAAAGAAAACCTTTAAAATAATAAATCCAAAACATCATTCCTAGAAATAATAAAGTCATTTATAACAATTAAAATAATGAACAATAGTTCCCAACAATAAGGAAACTTGGAACTCAACTCATATAGGTGTTGGCTATGTAAAAACATTGCATCCATCCTGTATTATGACATGTATTGTCTCTTATATACAATATCCAAATTCTATAAAAAATAAACCAATTATTTGATACCAATTTTTAACATCTCCACACATCACACTCTATTGTAACCATATTAAAATTCTACATGATTGTAGGAACATCTTCCAATATTATATAGTTTTTCTACTATAAAAAATGTTCTATTGTGATAAAAATATAAGAATATAGCCCCATATAAGATTATAAAAATTTATTTTAAATATCATACAATCATTCACAAAAATCTCAACGGAATAAAAAATTAATCAATATAGCCAATCCATCTAAAAGAATAAAACACACCACATGCTATAAAAAATAAAATATTCAAAATTTCAAATAAATCATGAAATTATTAACAAGAAATTATAAGGTATGATCATAATCAAAGCAAAGAAAATTTAATAAACTAAAATAAACATGTAGAGTCCAACCTCAATACTCTGTCTATAAAACCCATCATTGGGACATTACCCAACCTATACCAAAAAAACATATGGTATTCTTGGGTACCAATGTTCTAGGTTCCCCAAACTACGGTGTTAGTAAAACGTGGTCTTCCACTATCAATGGTGTTTCTAACCTAACTAGTATACATTTTTCTTGTAAAATTTGATATTCTTAGAAATAAAAAATATAAAACTATAGGAAAAACACATCTCTTTACTGTGGGTACTATCCAAGTAACCTATGAGGGATCATACAAATATATGCATGTTTTTAGGTGGATTTGAACAAGATACATAACCTAATTCTAGTGTTAAATATTTACCTTTTCATAATACCTTAATTTACCGCAATTAAATGAGAACAAAAAATTTCTCAATAAAAGTTTAAAATTATATTTAATTATTAATAAAAGTTTTGATAAATTTGAATGCCTTTTGAATATTATATAACATTACTTTATATACCTGGAAAAAAATTCACCATTGTAAAATTTCATATATAATTATTATTGCATCAGTCTAGATAAATAAAATTGGATAAATTGAGATATATAACTTCATTATAATGTGTCTTAGATATATATTTTGGTGATTTTTGTTTGAATGAATTCATGAATCAATTCATAATTTCCTTTTAAATCTACATTCTATTACACACTACTTGGTTTTATATATTTTACAAGAGTTTAATGTGCCTTATGAATTGTGTTCATGTACATATATCAAATTATTTTTAATTATATAATTTTTTACAAGGATGAATTATTATTAAAATAGTACACAAGTTCATTTAAATAATTATCAAATTTATGCTAAAATGATAAAAAAACATTTTACATTCAAGAATACTATAATTTTGAATTCAACATAGAATATGAGAGGTAAAATAAATAGATAATTTTTTATGAATTTATAAATGATGGAGTTTGAATATTTTTATATGATAATATAGAATATTTATTATTAATGATCAAGTAAATTACATGATAATGCGACAAGTGTAAATTTTATTTTTATTAGAATAACATTTCCGGTTAAACAATAACTTGAATGTAATGTCTAATATTGTAGTAAATTTTAATAGGGTTATATGACATAGAAACACATATAAAAAGACAAGAATTTTATCGAATAATCAGTGTTTTATATTGAATGTGGATTTTAAATATCTGTGTGGCCCTGAAATACAAGGCACAAAGTTTATGTGAGATTATTATGGTAATATAAAAGGTTTTATAAGATCAATAAAATCATTTAAATGATTTAGTTAAGTTGAAGTAATGTTTTATAATATTTAATTAAAGGTTTCATGTGATTTAGTGGTTATTTTTAAAGAATCCATAATAAATGATATTTTTTTGAATGGTATTTTTATATTCACCATTCATACATGGGCCTTGTGATATATCAATAAATAGTTTATTACTAATTCAAGGAATTTTGTACACATGAAATAAAATTGTTCCAATAACTGTAGTAGATATTTTTTAGTCAAAGATGAAATATTTTCTTCAATTTATGAGTTGTAATATTTTTTGGAAAGAAATTTTTTAATTTTTTATTAGAAAACTATAAGAAAATATCAGAGGAAAAAAATAAAAGAAGAAAAAAAGAAGTTAATTAAATTTTGATATATTTTAAAGATATATAATAATGAATTTATTTAATTTATATTGTGATACAACTAAATTTTAGAAGATTTAAATTTTTATAGTATATATATTAAGAAATTGATATTGATAATTTATCTGTGATCATATCTTTATCAAAACAAATTGAAGGATCATTCGAAAAATTTGTTTTGATAATTCAATAATCAAGTAAGGTAATATTATTTATATTTTATTCCTTAATTTTAAACAAAAACTTAAGAAATGACTATATTAATTTATTTACACATAATAAAAGTTTAAAGATAATTTTTGTTCTGAATTCTCATTTTAGGAAGGGGGGATCAATGAATCATGGTGGGATACAAATTCTTACAGGTTAAAAATGATACATTCAAGTAATAATTGTACTTATCTTTAGTAAGTTAGTAATATAATTTTTTCTATGAATTATATGATACACATCAAAGATATTATAAAAAATCAAGATAATATTTTTATATTCTATTTATTAAGAATTTTGGATGGAAAAACATCAAATAAATTATATTGGTATTAGAAAAAGAAACATACGGATATCCAAGGAGGATGTAATATTTTTGAAAAAAAAAATGTTTTGTTCAACCTTATAGAACTGTTGTTAATAAAATTGTTTAGAAAAAAATATAGTAGTTTAAGTGGTGGTTATTTATTTAGAAAATATGGAATCTATTATGATTTAAATCCATGTTAGGTTTTACCCTATTGTATTAATTATCCTTTATAAAATATATATCTGATGTGAGAAGTTGAGAATTATATCAATTGTATATAAAGTAATATTGAATCTATAAGAAAGATAAGAGGAATAAAATTATTACACCATGATTCATAATAATTTAATAGAGTATATTGGACAGTTTTATTGGTTATCATAGCTTTATAATAGTAAACCATGTCATTATTTGAGCTAATTGTATATTTTTATATAAAATATGTAATAAAAATGAATAAAATATAGTGACTAAAGTCATGAAACTGAATATTTTATATAGATAAGCTAATAGAATTTTCCTAAAAGTTATGTTTTCAAAGGTTAAAGGGTATATTATAATTTACTTCATTATATACACCAAAATAATGAAATTCAAAAAAATGAAGAGTATAGTGACTTAATAACCATGGTTTGTAGATTCAATGGTTAACCACTTAAACTATGTCATAGTTAGAGAAAAATTATCAAAGTTGATAATGACTCTATTCAAAATCACATATTCATTTCTCCTTAAAAAATATATAAAAAATGAATTTTCTTGATATATTTTAATCATATTTTAGAGGTTTGATGAGAAAGTGTTTTGTAGTCATCGTTGAAGGAGTGGATTTGTATCTTTTGGATTATATATAAAAAAATATTTTTAATATAAAATAATATTGAAAATCCAGATATATTAATTGGGAGATAATTTATCTAGATAAATTATTTATGGAAAAATATTGGAGAGTTGGATCTCATTGTCACATTCATCCAAAAATAAGTAGGAGGAGCATATAATTGATATGGTGAAGATGGATATCATTTATAATATAATGAATATGTAATATTAATTTTTATGAGTATTAGTTTATTCATATGTTTAATACGCATCATTGGATGTGAAAATGAGTAGTGGACTATCTAAAGGTTTTAGGTTGTACATTAAAGGGAATAGTGAATTTTATTTAATATAGTAAGAAGTGCCATGTTTTATTGATCTTTTTATATCGATGCATTATAATTTTTGGATCCTGGAATATAGATCAGTTCAGTTAAACCAAATAAAATCACTTGTTTTCTATATTTGAATTAATATATAGAGAGAGGAAGTGGGAGGAGTTACCAATACCTTTGTAATAACATCATTGAAAGAAGAAGGTTTTAATTTGGAATAACCTAGTTTACTCCAACACAAAAAATATTCCCAAGTGGATGTAGTAAGTGGTATTAGAGATAATGGATTTTTTCCTTTTGTTTTCTCTCTTTAGTGAATATGAAATTGATCTTCACCTATTATTGATATCTAATATTCAATGGTAATAATATTGAAATATGGATGAATTTGATGCAATGATTTTATATCTATTGGAACATATTTGTGAATATATTTGATATACAAAATTTTAGTGGACAAGAAAAGTATATCCCACTTTGAACTAGATCACAAGAAATTGTATGTTTATCTAAAATGAAGTAATGCTTTAAGCAGAGATCATTTTAACACTATTTTCAAAAAAATTGATACTCTTTAATTCCCCAATGTCCATATGGGATATGATATTAAATATATCTGAAGGTCAATCAGTTGTGAAGGTGAAAAAACATCAAGTATTTTAAGATAACTAAAAATATATAAGGATACACCCAACTAAAAATGTCGATGCATTATTTTATCAAGTGAATGTTCGTATAGAATACATGTGTGTAAATAGAGAGGGTCCAAAAGATGCAAATATTTTTAAGTGGATATTATAAAAAAAATCAATTTAATCAAATGTTTTTTATTGTGGAATTATACCCCAAGATAGTATCTTTGGATTTCTTGTAAATAATCCTCACAGTATATTATATTATTATAAATTAATATGGTCCAATAGTAATGTATATGTTAATGAAAGTGTATTTAAATAAAGTTAAATCATGTCATTCATTTCCTCAAATCAGAATAGGGGATTGGAATGTTCAAAGGGAAGAATCCACTTACATGATTTTGATGTATAAAGGATGGGTACCTTATAGTAATTTTCCTAATGATGCACTAATATGATGAGGAGTATGATCAATTAGTGAATAAAAACTAATTTTATTTTAATGAAATGAAAATATAAAGAAAATTTTATTCAAAATTATGAACATGGTCACATAATATAACAATAGACTATAGTTATAAAAACTGGGGAAGATTCATGACTAATAATACCTCAATAAGGTATTTATATCTATAAATAAAAAACTAAAGAGGGAACTAAAGATACATATTCCTAATTTATAGAGTTACAAACATCAATTATATGTTATCGGATTCATTTATGAATATTAATGTTTTCAGATAGACAATAAACAAAGAAAATATTTTTATTATTTTACTCCATGTTGTATATGTAGTAGTAGTAGGTGGAGAAGAATGTGTTGAAGGATCAGATAAAAAATGTAAAATTTAAACAACTAAATAAATCAAATTATATTATATAGATCAAGGATAATATTTAATATAATTCTATAATAATTTATGGAATTATATCTATATTTATGTAAAAGTATAATTAGATCTAGGATATTGACGGAAAAATTATTGACATGAGGTGGAATCATTTTTATCCACTAAGGGTTGTCACTCTAAGAATGATATCATGTTTTTATATTTCTCTTTCCGAGGTGAAAGAAAAAAATAAATACATAATTAAATACACCTAATATTAGGTGGTTTTTTCAAATTTGGGTAACTCACAAAACATGTCTATTGAAAATATGCATCTTAAGGAACATGATAAATGAATATAGAATGATAAAATTGAATTAAATCATTATATTTTACTTGTATAACATATAAGGTAATATAATATTTATATAAATCTATGTATTTCTCAAATCAGTAGAAATGATTATGCATAAGAAAAGAAAATTGATATTAAGCTACAGCCCAATGAATTATAAAGTGATATTGATGTTGTAAAAAATACAGCAAATTAATAATAAGTGAATCCATTATATTAAATGGAATATATTTACTATTATACATTATTTTATTTGAAGAATAATTTATGGATCAATAATAATAAGGATTAAAATTTTGTAATATAAAATATTTTCTAAAATAAATTTATCAAGTTAAAGTTCAGATTCATAATTCGTGGTGTATGTAAAAAAAGTTGGGGAACAAAAATATCATGAAAATTTACATGTATGAAATGTATTATGTTTTTATATTTTAAATTATTAACTCATGGATATCATTGAAATTAAGAAATGAAAATTTAAAGGTAAAGACCTGAGAAAGAAAGATATTTTGGTGGTAGAAGGTTTTAGTCAAAATATTTTATGTTTTAAATAAATTGTGTGAGTTGAGACATATTCTTATCAATATCAATAATACTTTTACTATCAAATGAAGGTAGGATGATTTTATGATACAAGGAAAGTGAAACATGGTAAATATATGATTTATAAGTGGAGAAGAAGATATATATGTTATCTTATCAAGGAATATGAAAATAAATTATACCACAAACATCTTGGCATCTTCAGTGAATAATACATAAGAGTCTTTTTAAAGTATGAAGGTTATTCGAATGTTCCCAAATTTAAAAATAATCATACTAATGAATGTGATTATTTTCAAAAAAGAAAAATTATAGGGAATAAAATTAAGATATTGGAAAATATGTCATATTTACTTCTAAAATTAGTCCATGTAGATGTTTTGGGGGTGATCACACCAACAAATACTTATAAATGATTTAATTATTTACTTTTTAATATTTTTTCTGACATCATTGTGTCCCTAATGGATATATTCCATAAATTTAATTTATTCAATTGCATATCATGATATCCTAGGCTGAGGGAGAATATTATTAGGAATAAAAATATAAAATAATGAACCAATATTGACTGGGAGATTATAAATATCCAAGAGGAATATAATCCCAAAAAAATAAGTTATATGGTACTATGTGTAGAATACTGTGTTTACTAACCACACAAAAATGTGATGGTTTTTAAACTTTTTAGTTTTCTAAGAGGATTGGATTTATATCTCAGTTTTATAAATTAATTCTAAGAGGTGGAATATCTTAAATTAGTTTTTTTGGACTTCGGTGAAGGTGGGTTAAGTTCCCTAGGTTGTTCAATGTGTTTTTGGAGCACCAGACCTAGAAAGGTCATGTTTTAAAAAGTAGAATAAGGTGCACAGTTTGGGCATGGTCTACCAAACCGTGCGGCCCATTTCAGGTAAGAAATAAAACTTGTTTTAAAAGGGGTAGTGGCCCTACACACAACTTTCACACATTTTCCTAAACTGTGCACCCCACCCCGTGTGGGCAGTAGACTTCACCAGGTTTTCAAAAGGATTGAAAAATCATGTGGGTCAAACCGTGCTGACTCGATATTTTAATGAATTAAATGATTTAAAAATAAAACAAAATTAAAAACATAAGACTCTCCCTCACCCTTTCCCTCTTATGAACCGCACAAATCCCAAAGGGGCTTCCTCCTTCGACACACATTGCTCCTCCCTCATCCTCCTCTCCCTCCATCAATCCGTATAGATTTTCATTTGATTTCATCAAATGATCTATCAGGGTAAGTCCTCTCTCTCTCTTATCTTATCATTCCCTACTTTGCATCGGCCTATTCGTTTCCACATACGGTTTGTTCAAGACCTAGGCTCCTTTGGGTGACCCAATTTTTGTTTCCCTTCAATCGTAGGTTGTGATAATGTTCTCTACGCGTGTATTGATGTATGTTCTAACAACCACCACTGATGGAGAGGCAGTTCGAGTGGTTTTGGTCCGCCTTTTTTTGTTTCGAGGTATGTTTTTTTGTTTCTACTTGTTTCTCACCTGTTGACTTAAGTCATTTATGTGTATTTGACTCCATATTTATTAATCAATAGGTTGTTGATATGTTTTGGGTGGTTTGGCATTGTTTGGGTTTGTCGCTAACACATGAGGTGAGGTTTGTTCTTTGTTTCTTGTTTCTGCACCATTTAATTGGTAGTCTTAAGTAATTTTAAGGTGTATAGTGTTAAATGTGAAGTGTTTTGGTCTCTAATAATTGGATCTGAGCCACCAATTCAAGGGCGACTTGCTTGTGTATGAATATCTGTGTAAGTATATGTATGTGGGTTCTACCATTATGTGTGTAAATATCCATGTAATTGATTACACATGTATGGGGATAGGTGTTCCCATGTATATATATAAAAATTAATGTGTATGTGAGTGGAGACTTGTATATGCATATAAAAATAGGTGTAAGGATCCCCTTGCGCATTCTCATAGCCATGCAGGTGAGTAAATTGGGGCTAGGTGTCCTTACATACATGCGAAGGTGTATATACTCAGTGGGGGAGCTGCTTATTTTAGTAATAAACCTTTAAGATCCAAGTTGTAAGTCTTGTTTCCACCCTGAGGTAGGGTCCCTTTCCTAGTCCTCAATTTTATAAATGCATTAATAAATTTCTCCCAACACTTTTTCTAGAAATCAATTCCATGAAATAAAGTATTTATATTGAATTACTCTTAAATGTGAATCTTGGATGTTTCATTTAAAATGATAAATTTAGTATATTATTTGTGTGATAAAAAAATTCATGTTTTTATAATAAAACCCCCCAAATAGAGTTGTGCTACCATAGAGTTAAAAACTAGTGGTAAGACCTTTCTTTCTTGACTTTTCATGTTTATAATTATTATGTATTGATGTTTTTTTGATATATGGAACTTTTAGGAAATGAACCTATTTATATTAGAAAAATAGAGTTACCTTATGAAAATAATTAAAAGGGGAATAGAGACACATATGTGCTTGGACTAGTTTTATATTTGATTATACCTTGTGTGATGTTTTCCATAATTTTTCATTTAGTGTTTTGACACATTTGGTACACTGTTTGTGTGTTCCTTGGATTGACCTTTATAATGGTAAGACATTCTATATCAAATGGTTTACTTACACTATTAATTTCATCATCTTAAGTACCATTTATTCTTATCTCCTTACCCGCCTAAGGTATGTTCTTTGAATTCAAAATAAAATGCCAAATGTAAATTGGAAAGTAAACTAAGTATATCACTTGTCCTAATTAAGATCAATTGAATAAAGTGTTCATATTTGTAGCACCCCTTTCCATGTTTATGGATGGTAACATAGTGAACCTTAATTAACTAATATACCTTAATGGATTTTATTAAATGGTTAAAATTCTACTTGACCTTTCCATGCTAATGATAGGAAAGGCTTGAACCAATAAATAAATGGTTGCAATGATACATTAACTTTATACATTAATATAAGGAAAGGCATGAACCAATAAATAAATAGTTGAAATGCTACTTGACATTTCCAGACTAATGGGTGGCATGACTTGGACAAAAATAAATCATCACATGACTTATCTATTAAATAGGAATGGTTAGACTTGAGCTTTTTCTGATTAGAGAATACCAGCATCCCTTGTGTACCCCATTCCAAATTCATGGATGGGTTTTTAAGGTTCAGACTCACCTAGATCCCACTCCATATGTTGTATTTATATGCCTATTATGCTACCATTGGGTCCCCCATTTAGTACTATAGGATGCCTTGAATACACTCCTTCGATCCAGCATTGACATGTAGGTTCCTTGGATATAATCATTGGACCCAGTCCTTGTTTAGCCCCATTTTACCTTGGATTCACTCCTTGGACTCTTAATGCACCCCATCATGGAATTACTTGGACTATGCTCCTTATATTACACCATTACCTCTTATCTAGTCTCAGATACTACTGGGCTAGCGTTCTGTGAGATCTATGTTACTTTGGTTATTACCCTAGAACTTTATCATCGGATATCATTGTCAGGTTTCTTTGTTACATCATGGGACATTCACTACATATAATATCTTGCAGTTGTTTCCTTAGTTATCACCTTAAGAAATTATTAATAAATAACATCATATAATGCCTTGGATACACTCCTTAGGTCCAACATTGACAAGTAGGTTCCATGGTTAAAGCCCATCGGGCCCGGTCATTGCTTAGACCCATTTTACCTTAGAGGAAACTCCTTGGACTCGGTTAGCAACTTGCTCATATTTTACTTATGAATAGACAAGAAATACTCAATTAATATTCTATTTACATATCCAGATACTAGTTGAGGGCCGAAGAAGGTACTTGGGTATCTAGTAACATTGTACTGCTTACTTTATTTATACAGTCTTGCACCCTGTTTAATTTATATTACACTGTCCGAATTGGGATAGAAAATGGTGGTTCCAACCTACGGAGATTTATATATCACACCCTACTCAGGCCGCCATTGCACTGGCGTACCCAAGTAGACCTTTCTTGTTCATAGGGCCTTGGAACTTGCATGATGTTGTTTGCATGCACACATGAGTTATGATAAAGGGATTGAGATGGAGATCAGGATTCTTGTGGATATCGAATTTGAGATTTTAGTTCTTTTATTTACTTGTTTCATTAATTTTATTGTATTAAAAAACATTTTTTACTATTACTACATTCCCTCATGTATCAATAACTTGTTATGCATTCATCTATTTTATAAACTATCATTTTCCACTTTTTTCAGTTATTTGAAAGTTTTCTTCCACTTCTTTTCTAATTATGCATTAATACTTACATTGATGATTTTTATTTACTCTATTATACCACTTCACTACTCTAATAGGATGGTATATTCTCCCCAATGACTATCCCTTCACCCTCACTATTATTTGGCAGCCTATGGTGTATGGGGAGATGCTCTTGAAGTCATGTGGCGACCAGCCTAGCCACTGGATTAGTGGTGAGCCGGGTCAGGACATTATAAAGTTGTAGTAGAGGTGGTCATTACTTTTGTATTACTATTTTGGGTTAGTAACTAGAAATGTGGCAGCGCTTGGATAATAGTCGTGATTAGGACCGATAACCCCTTTTACTAGAAATGGTTAAGTGGTATGGGTTGGGGTATCTAATTATGATGTTCATTGTCACAATTTTATGATTTCTCCTAGAGTGATTGGTGTACATTCTACTGCTTCTAATTTATGGAATTATTAATATTACCCTTGGCTTGTTATGGAAAGGATTAAATATAAATTTGTCATATTAGGAACTTAAAATCAAATGGTTATCTTTTAAAAATGCAATTGTACCCAAGTAGGTCAGTGGAGGAATGTTTTTATGAGATGATCCATTTGGGTGTTAAAATTTTAATAACTGTTGATCTATTATTAGGTTACATTATATAGAACATAGTTTGGTTAAAATGGGACACTAATAGGTCACCTTATCTTCTTAAAAGGAATTTATTTTGATAAGATTCCGGAAAATGAAAGGATATCAACTAACATAAAATGTTTTAAAAATGGAGTTTTATAAAACATTCCTATTTTCCCATGGGGAATTGGTTGAAATAAAGTACCTTGTTTTGTTTTGAATATGGTACTTTGATGTTTTGTTTAAATATTTTGAGGATTAAAAGACTAAATGTGATTAAATATAAGAGCCTTGGAAATGGAACATGGTGGTGTGCACTGTTTAAAAACCTCATGGAAAGGGTGTTTCAGAATCAATTTGAGTTTTCTTGGAAAAAGCATGACTATTTTCCGTAGGCATCACCTTCCATTGCAATAGTCTTATCATCTGCTTCTGATCCTGGTTACTTTCGTTTGACGTGACCCAGTTTTAGGGTTGAAACTTTTTCTTCATAAGGGGATAACCCATGGTAGGTAGTACCCTGATAACATAAATTCCTTTCTAGTACAATGACATTTCTCACTTTTGGAGTCGTTTGGGTGTCATTGTCCCAAGTAGGACTTTCAGTTTTAAAGTGACACCCTTGTTTGGATGGGTGGCCATGTCATTCTTCACCTTATTAGGGGATGGAGCATCGAGTGATGCTCTTTTTCAGCTAGTTAGATTTCCTTACGTCACGTTCGGGTACTTTGAAGGTCTGTTTACCCTCTCTTTCATATGTAATGGATGACTGGTTATGGCATCATCTAGGATGATGGTCAAATGAGGCAACATGACTCCGATATAAATATTCTTTTACTATTGAGTATGGTCTTGGGTCATCTCCAAGTATAGTGACATGAGAGTTAAAGAATTATTTTCATTCCAATACTCAGGATGGTATTCAAAAGACTCGTGTGTTTTGACATGTCGATCTTGTTGTTATAATATATCTCACTTATGAGCGATTACGTTACCTTTATTTTTGGCTAGGAAACTCTTAAGGTGTGTAGGGTTTTTATGAATCTAGTAAATGTGTATTTACATGTAGAAGGGTCATAACCTAAGGGGACCACTGGTAAATGGTTTGTAATTTCATGAATTCCCATGAGGCTTGAAAGTTTTAAATTGTTTCAGTGATTTCTCAACAACATGACTTTTTTTTGACTTTTTTACCATCCAGTTTGTATTTCTGTTTGACTAAAAACCTTATCTTAAATTCTCTTAGTGTACTATTCTTAAGAGATGAGAAAGTTCCATATTTTGATGTCATCCTTGATTCCCCAAGAGAGTGTCTGTCTTACCCTACATTGAATCATTAAAATCTGTTGAGCTTGTTAGATGATCTTTTTCATTTTCGTATGCTAAAGCATGGTTCTCATCGAGGCTTGGTAAGTCCTGAGTTGATTTTGGGTTCCCAAGTAGGAACTCCTTGTTTGGGTTCACATAAATTAGCCGTTTCTTTTGAATTTCTTTGACCGCTTAAGACAAACTTCTATGAGATACACTGGCCAAGTGGCTTGAATCATTCTCTCTTCCATTAGTTCAATGTTTACGGTTGTAAGGGTATGTTTTAAAGCATGTTTCTAGGTGAAGGTTAGTTTGGATTCAAGGTTGGTTTAACCATCTGAGTAATCTTTATCTACATCTTCAGTTAGATCGATCATAATTTGACCATATCATTTTTAACGAAATCATGCTAGGAGTTTCATAAGAATACTCAGAGTTTTGATTTGTACAACAATTCTAATGGTGGAGGTAACGTGGCTTGGAGTTTCCCCTTCATTATGTTATGACCTATGGTGGGAAGAATCACTACTCTAGTGTTATTAAGAATTTGACACGATCATGTCTCTATCTAAATGGGCTCTTGTAAGCTTTGTTTCAGTGTTTATGTTGAACATTGAGTTTTTGCTCAAGTTATAATCACTGAAGTGTAGAGTACTTAGGAACTGCTCAAAGGTGCATCAGGTGTTAGAAATGCAATACAGCCATTTTAATGAAACTTCACGACCCTTGTAATTTGGGTGATGTTTAAGTTGTTCCCAAAGGATTTTCGTGGATGAGAATTTTTTAATGCAGGTATTTTGTAGAATCCTGTGTTTTTTGAACTGGACTAAAATGAAATGGTTTTTAAAAAATTTAATTTACTGAGTGGGTCAGATTTATATTTGAGTTTTGGAACTCAATTCTGGGAGTTGAAACATCTTAAATTGGTGTTATTGGACTTATGATAATTATTGATAAGTTCCATGGGTGGTTATATGTATTTCAGGAGCACTAGACCAGGAATGGTCATGTTTTAAGAAGAATTGGAGGGCGAATGGTTTGCGCACGGTCTTCCAAATCGTGCATCCCATTGTAGGAAAACGTGAGGACCTATTTTAAAAGAAGATGTGGCCTTAATGACGGCCTATAAATGGTTCCCTAAATTGTGTGCCTTAACCGATGATGGTAGTAGACTCTGCACGGTTTAGAAAACCATGCGGGTCAAACCGTGCTGATGGGTTATTTTAACGAATTAAATGATTTAAAAATCAATTAAAATTACAAACCTAAAACTCTCCCTCAACTTTTACCACATATGTGATGCACCTAGCTAAAAAGATATTCCCCCTTCGATGCACGCCTCCCCTCCCTTGTAATCCTCTCCCACCATCAATCCAGCTATATTTTATTTTGATTTCTTCGCATGATCAATCATGGTGTGTCATCTATCCCTTCTCCTCTCGGTTCTTGGCTATTAATTGGCTTATTCATCACCCCATAGGGCCTGGATGAACCCAAGGCTCTTTTAGATGACCCAATTTTGGTTTCCCTTCAATCATAGGTCATGTGAATGACCTCTATGGGTGTGTTGGAGTGTGTCTCAAAAACCGCCACTAAAGGCGAGTAGGATTGGGTGGTATCGGTCTGCTCGTTTTGTTCCAAGGTGAGATTTTTTGGTTTCTACTTTTTTTGAACCTATTGAATTAAGGTCTTTATTTTTCTTTGACTCCCTATTAATTAATCTATAGGGAGTTGAGATGTTTTAGGTGGTTTGGATTTCTTTGGGTTCGTCGTCGACACCTAAGGTGAGGTTTTTTTTACTTGGTCCCACACCATTTAATTTGCATTATATAATTATTTTAAGGTTCGTAGTGTTAAATGTGTAGTGCATTGGTACATGCTAGTTGGTTCTGAGTCACCACGTCCAGGGTGACTCGCCTGTGTATGCATAGGTAAGTAAGTATATATATGTGGGTTCCCATGTTACATGTGTAAATATCTATGACAATGAATAAACACAAATGGGGATAGTTTTTCCCATGTATATATATAAAAATTCATGCGTAGGTGAGTGGATACTAGTATATGCATATAAGCATATGTGTAAGGATCCCTTTGCGCATTCCCATGGCCATGCGGGTGTGTAGATTGGGGAAAGGTGTCCTTGCATGTATGTGAAGGTGCATATACTCAGTGGGGGAGTAACTAATTTTAGATAGAAACAACCAAGATCCTAATTGGATGGATTGGTTCCCCCTGAGGAAGATTCCCTTTCTAAGTCCTCAATTTTATAAAGGAATTAATAAATTTCTTACTGCAATTTTATTTGAAATTAATTCCATGCAGTAAAGTATTTATATTGAATGACACTTAAATTTGAATTTAGCATGTTTCATTTAAAATAATAAATGTAGTAAATGAATTGTTTGATAAGTAATATCATGTCTATATAATAAAACCCATCCAACGGAGGTGCACTGCCTTCATGCTAAAAAGTTGTGGTTATACATTGCTTGCTTGACTTGTCGTATTATAATTCTTATGTCTTGATGTTATGTTGAAATATGGAATATTTAGGACATGACACTAATGATATTAGAAAAAAATAGTTACCTTATGAAAAAATAATTAAAAGGGTCAAAGAACTACCTAATTTCTTGGCCTAGTTTTGAATTCGATTTAACCATGTGTGATCTATTACATAATTTTTCATTTAGTGTTTATACACATTCAGGCCACCATTCAGGTGTACCTTTTCATGACCGTTAAAATGGTAAGACCTTCTATATCAAATTGTTCATTTACCATATTAATTGAATCATCAAAAGTACCATGTATTCTTATCTCCTTACCCACCTAAGTTATGTTCTTTTAATTTACAATTAAATGAGAAATGTAAATTGGAAAGTATTCTAAGTATATCACTTGGCCTTATTAAGTGTAGTTGAATAAAGGTTGCATGTATATAGCACCCCTTTCCATGTTGATGGAAGGTAATTGAGTGAACCTTAATTAATGAGTATTCTGTATTTTACTTTACTAAATGGTTGAAATGATGCTTGACCTTTCCACACTAATGGGAGACCGGGCTTGAACCAATAAATAAATGGTTTCAATTTTACATGACCTTTCTACACTAATGGAAGGAAATGGTTGAACCAATAAATAAATTTTTGTAATGTTACATAACCTTTCCACACTAATGGATGGTATGTTTTGGACCAAAATGGATCGTTACATGACTTATTTATTAAACAAGATTGGTTAGACTCGAGCTTGTGGTGGTTTCTAATCGGGGAATACCATGAGCACTTGTGTACCTAATTCCAAATTCAAGGAAAGGTTGATAAGTTACATAAACACCTAGATCCCATTCCTAGTCTTATCTTTGTATTCCTGGTATCCTACTATTGGGTCCCCTGTGTAGTACTATTGGATGCTATGGATACACTCCTTGGATACAACATTGACAAGTAGGTGCTTTGAATACACTATATCAAACCTGTCCTTGCTTAGTCTTGTTTTACTTTGGATGCACTCTTTAAACTTTGTAGGCACCCCATCATGGAATGCATTCGACTAAGCTCATTGGATTACACCATAACCCCTTATCAAGACCCAGATACTAGTGGTTTATCATTCTGTGAGATCAACATTACCTTGGTTATTACCCAGGAACTCCCTCGACATATATATTTGTCAGGTTTCCTTATTACGTCCTAGGACCTTCACTACTTATACTATCATGAGGTTGTTTCCTTGGTTATTACCTTGGGAATTTGTTACTTAATACCATCATAGGATGCATTGGATACACTCCTTGGGTCTACCATTGAAAAGTAGGTGCCATGGTTAAAGCTCATCAGGCCTGGCCATTGCTTAGCCCTGCTTTACCTTAGAGGAAACTCCTTGGACTCATTATGAGACTTTCTCACATGTGACATATGAATAAACTTGAAATACTCAATTAATGAACTATTTACATTTCCATACACTAGCCTAGAGATGAAGTAGGTACATGGGTATCTAATTGCATTGTACTTCTTACTTTATTTATGGATTATTGCACTCTATTTAATTTATGTTACATTTTCAGGATTGGGATAGACACCAGTGGTGCCAGTCTACTCATATTTATATCTCACACACTACTCCGGCCTCAATTTCACTGGGGTACCTGAGTAGACCTTTCATGTTCACAAGGCCTTAGACCTTACTTGTTGTTATTTTCTAGTACCCGAGAGTTAAGAGTAAGGGACTGAGCTGGAGCTCAGGATGCTCATGTATATCACCTTTTGGATTTTATTTATTTTCATTACATGAGTCCTACATTGTACTTTATTGAAAAAAATGTTTTATTTTTACTTATCTTCCTCATCTATCAATACCATGTTATGCATTCATCTGTTGTATAAACTGACATTATCCACTTTTATTCAGTTATAAGAAAAATTATTCTACTTATTTTCCAATTATGTATTACTACTTTCGTCGTTGATTATTATTTACATTGTTATACTATTTTGCAACTATGATAAGAGGATATAGTCTCTCCACTAACTATCAATATACCCTCTCTGCTAGTCGGAAACCTCTGGTGTACGGGGAGGTGTGCATGAGGTCATGTGGGAACTAGCCCAACCCCCACCATAGTGGTGAGCCAGGATGGGAAGTTACACTATTTTTAAATGGTAGGAAATCCTCAATATAATGTTTTTTTATAGTATAAATAAAATAATTAATCACTTATATCAAATAATTCTCATTGAAATAGACATACTAGAACGGTTGTGGAAAGAAGTAACCTTAGCTTTGGCCTATATAAAAAATAGATCATCGTTATATATTATTATAGATAATAACACATTAATGGAATGGAATGGGTAAAATATGTTATTAAATTATTTTGGAATATTTGGAAGTATGTTGTGCATTATCAAAAATGGGAAAATCAAACAATGGTTTGAAAATTGATGTGATGAAGGTATTTTTATTATATATTTCTAAAAAAATCATATTAATAATACAATAAAATGATTTGTATGAATTAGTAAAAATTCTTGGTTACATTATTATATATGATGAGTATAATTTTCAGGAAAATGGTGATGATGTTCAGGAAAAATGAGTTACTAAAAAGAGTAGTTTAGGGGGAACACAAAAGGATGATGATTATTTAGAGGTAATTATTAATGATGACAATAAAGATGATTTTGGTTCTATTCTCCCAATAAAATAACGGTTTAGAGTTAAAATTAAGGAACCCATAATTGTTAGAGAAAAAAAATCTTATATGAAAAATAAAATGTATAATTATATATGAATAATGTTACATTTATCTCAAGTATACATAAATAACATTAAATATTTTTCTCAATATGAGATTTGGGTAATGTATATGTTATATGATCTTGAATAAATTAAAAAATAGAAATGGAAAATTTTTATATGGATATTAGAAGATAATGTTAAAATAACAAAATGATTCTTAAAGAATGGACTCAATAAATATGGTATTGATATTTGAAAAAAGGGTAAATTTTGTGTAACTAAAGGAACATAAATTATTACAAGGTTTTCTTCTATTGAGAAGTAGGAGATGATTTTCTTTATCCTTTTTTATATTAGTCTAATGATGGTTAAAAGTACTCTAAATTGATGGAAATTTATCAATTTTAAATGAATTCTTTGAGGAATAATTATATATCAAACATATGTATTGTTTTCAAAAATATAGTGAAGATAATAAGGTATAAAGGTATTAAAAGAAATTTTTTCTATGAAATAAAAAACCAATTTCATGGTATTTAAGGTTTGATGTATATTTGAAGAAATATTCAAAAGGGTTATTTTATCACAATATCTTTGTATAAAATGAGTGTCACCGAAGAATAATTGTTCCCATATATGTGGATGAAATAATATTTTAGGCTTGAGTGACATTAAATGTTGGGAGTCTACTAGTTCAGTGGATTTTAAATCCAATATTTCTATGATTGGTGAACTATAATTTTTTTAGATTATGAGTTACTCAGGGAATGAAGTGGAATTTCATTTCACAACCCAAATATATTAAATAGTTGTTGAAATGTTGTGTACTGGAAAAAATAAATCCAATTAAAATAAAAATAGTGACTCTAAGATATTTTCATTATATTAATATGTAAATTATATATACATTATGGCGTATTGATAACCCATTACTATCTTAAATCACTTAACTTTTTTAATATCCTACATTGCATTTATCAAATTTTATGTTGAACAATATCATTGGTGTCTTAGAGAAAATCACTTACTAGTGGTGATTCATATACTTTTTTATATCAAATGAATAGTTTATTTAGAATTTTTCTATAAAAAGTAAAGTAGTAGGAGTTATTAGCATATAAGGATTCCAATTGGTAATGTTTATTAAAGTTTTCTTGTAAAGACCCAGAAATTCCAGAGATTTTTTTTTCTTAAATTCATTGGATTTTTACGAGTCCGTGAAAATTTACTGCACTTGATTCCAAGGCCTGGTGTGCCTGGAATCAATTTCTGAAGTTTTTGTAGGGTACGTATAGTAGAAGTATGAGTGTGATTTTATATCTTTTAAACAGGTGCTTGGAACTGAAATCTGAGGGCACCGTTGAACTCGCAGCGTCAGTGATTTCTTAGTGAGACCTTCACCGTAGTTTCCTTCTTACGAGAATGGAAGTTAGATTTTGGTGTTTTTAATTGAATTGAATAAAAATAAAGTGTTAAATTTTTTTATTTGTGTTTGTTAAATTCTCCAAGAGGAGGTTAGTAGTGGGGGCCACCACACCATAACCTCCCATGAGAGGTTATAGAGGTGGGTCCCACCAGTATATACCCTCCCTTGGGAGGATATTCCATGGTGGGAAAAGTATGGGGGTTGTAACCCCTTGGAACCCCCAATTTAGTGGAGAGCCTCTTCACATTCCTCAACCATTTATTTGAGCCAACCCACTTCATTTATTTCATTATGTTTCACCAAATAATTAAAATCCACCTTCTGAAAATTTTGAATTCTTGCCAAAAATTAAATAATAGACAACCCTATTATTTTATTTTGGTTGGAAACGTTAATTTGGGTGGGAATTTTAGAGAGGACCTGGAAGAATTTGGGGAACATCATCCTCTCAACGAAGAATGCGAAGAACATCTCTTCATCCTTCACCGATGATTTTCAAACTCCTTCATCGATTTTCAACTGTGCAAAAAGAGAAGGAGACGACCGCGAAGAACGCCATCTTCGACTTCGTCCCCTCCAAATGCTCATCCGCCAATGATGGTTGTCCACTTCTTTTTCTGACGTCAATTATCATCGACAAAAGAAGGTAGTGGATTTGAGTAGAGTTTATTCCCATTCTTCATCGTTCAATTTATGGTTTGAGAATTACCGATTGATATCACCATAACGTGGAGGGCTCATACCGCATGACCATGTCTCGACCCTCCCCCTTGTTGTTCTTGTTTGTAAAAGATGGAGTTGGATCAACGGATGTAGGTTTAAGTCAGACAGAAAAGGATACTGGCTAGCGTGGGGCCAGCCGCGAAGAAAACCGGCAGCGCGAAGGCTGTGGGGTCGCCGGAGTTGTACGACACCGTCGTGCCATGCAGAGAACCTAGCTACGGCTAGGCAGGCCGCGGTGGTGCTAGAGGAGTGTGGTGCCATCACACCACGCCGGAAGAAGGATCCGCGGCCACGTAGGCCATGACGGTCAAACGGGATGGGCACGACGCCATCAAGCCACGATGGAGAAGAACCGCGGCCATAGGCCATGGCAGACATAGGAGGGCGGTCGGCTAATCCGGCCATCGGTGAGCACTACAGGCGGGATCTGAAGGGTCCCGTGGTGACTAGGTTAGTGCCATGCGCCGACCGTTGCGGAAGATAGGGGGTTTAACCCCCCATACGTGGCTAGCCGGGCCACGCAGGACAGCAAACCGGCCATGCTGAGCCACCAGCTAGCCGACTACATGGGCTGTCGGCTAGCCAGACCATGTAGGCTGCTGGCCAGTTGGGCCACCTGGGCTGCCAGGCCGACCGGGCCGCTGGGCCAACCAGACCACTAGGCCCACTGGTCCTCTGGCCCACCATCGGGCCAGACCTCCCCCTCGGGTCGGGCCACTCCCTTGGGTCGGGCCGCCTTCGGGCCAGGCCACCCCCTCGGGTTAGGTCACCCCTTGGGTCGGGCCACCTCTTGGGACGAACCGCTTCTTTCATGGCCAGGTCGGACTCGCGGACCGGGTCGGACCCGCGGACCGGGTAAGACCCCAGTCCGGACCCGATTAGCCGAGTACACCTTTTCACCCATATCTTGGGCTAGGGGTGTCTAATCGAAGAACCTCCCACGGCGACGGAAATCGTGGAGTGAGACGGTTACTTTGGAATACCCCACTTGAGGTTCGAATAAAATTAGGGTATGGTCGGGTTGTTTTGAACCTAAAAACCAACCAGGCCCCTGGAACGGAAATGCCAATAACTCATAGACCAGGAGTCTGATTGATGTGATCTCTATTGAGTTGAGACCCCTATGGTGAGGTGTACCTTTGAGATACTTATACATGGGACTTCGTGACAGTTAGAGTATCGAATAGTAGCTCATGGATTGGATCCTCTCAGAGATGAGTGAGTGGAGTACGACGACCTAGTAGCTGGCTGATATCTGACGACTGTTGACCTTTCAACTCAGAGTGTTTCAACTAGCCTAGTGGGGAGTGCATCTGTGTGACATAGAAGACCCACAGTGGGGAGCGCCTCTGTGTGATGTAGAAGACCCATGATACTCGACAGGAGGAGTACCTCAACAGGCTACATGGGGGAGTGCCTCTGTGTGAGCATGGTAGACCCATAGTGGGGTGCGCCTCTGTGTGATACAGTAGACCCACAGTACTCGACAGGAGGAGTACCACAGTAATCCAGGATAGTGGGAAGCACCTCTGTGTGATGTGGTAGGCCCACAATACTCTATAGAGGAGGAGTACACCATCAATCGAGGTTTCGACAGTTTGTCTGGGAGTGTTACATGTTACCACCCCTAGAATAAAATCCTGGTTTTGAGCTGAGTCAGTGATTTTTGTGATTTCTTCATGGTTGATATGGGTTACTAAATAGCTTAGGTATATGTATCGGAATATACCTATGTAAGGGTTATTTGTTGATTCTTTACTTTGTGGTTATCCATGTTGGATATTTTGAGACCTTGAGGGTATCGGGGTCCCTACTAAGCATCGTTATACTCACCCCTGCACGAGCTATGCACACACCTTGTTGTGTTGGTTGCAGAAGATGGACAATGCTGACTGAGGCAGAAAGTAGTAGGATTGGACTGTACCCATAGGTGGACCACTCGGCATGACGATACACGGAGCGGACATACGGCCGTGGAGTGCTGAGGAGGCCATCTGTACCTAACCTTCAGGTAGGAACCCCAAAGGATGACCCAGTAGTTGCTTTATTTTTCTTCAGTTGTACTTTTCTTCAGTTGTACTTTCTTTCAGTTGTACTTTCCTATTGGGTTTTTATTTCCGGGCCTTATGTACTTTCCAGCACATCTTTTGTATATAGTCGTACTTATATATTTGCTTCCAGTTGTGTACTATGATATGTTTTTTACAGTTATAAAGGAAATGCCTTCCCATTTTAGGGATTTACGCCTTTGGTGCTAGTCGCCAGCCCCATGCCTATGAATGGTGGGCTTGGGGTTGTCATGTTAGGGACCCTGGGGTACGGGTCCTAAAAAATTGGTATCAGAGGGACGTTCTACCATAGAACATAAGACTATGATCATTCTTTTCTATGAAGCAACAATGTTAAGGGTACTATGTGTTGTTTTCAGTTCAGGGAATCTAGTGTTGGTGCAGGTGGCCAACGTATCCATACACCAGGACCCTGACTACTGATTTTCGACTTAGTACATGAAAACACCGATTGTGTGTGTGTTTTTAATTTTTTTCTTAAGTCATCTCAACCGGGTCATCTCACTAGGTATAATCTTTTAACTTTGTCACATCTGTTTCTTTTAGGATGCCTCCCTGTAGAGCCCCGAGAGTCGTATGCTCGGAAATCCCACCAAAAGTTGAGTCCTCGGTACATGGACCTTTACCAGTAGAGGAACCAGTGGTACCACTTCCCATTGGTCCACCGATGCCACCAGCCCCAGCAGCAGACGATGCACGTCACTTGAGCGCGTTGCATGACTTCCAGTGCCAGAGGCCACCCAGTTTCTGGGGAGATATGGACCCATAGGCAGCTATGGATTGGCTGGAGACTGTGGTGAGAGTCTCCAGGCTGGTAGGGACACCATCAAACCTTATGTTGATCCTTGTTGCGAGTCTCCTTCAGGAAATAATAGGTAGATGGGGGAGCCTGATGCTCTAGGTCCACGACGAGGCGAAAATTCTATGGACAGACTTCGAGAGCCTGTTTTGTGCAGAGTTTGTACCAGCCACCCTTCGTGCGGTGTTTATACTGGAGCTACTTCATCTGTGGTAGGGTAGCATGATAGTAGTGCAGTACTCAGTGAGGTTCACTGACCTCTCACACTACACCACAGATATGGTGCGGGACCCATTATTCAGGGCCCGGACCTTCGAGTAGGGGCTCAAGCGAGAGATCCGAGCCTTGATGATCTCCCTTAGCATCCTGACGTAGGCAGGGCTGTTAGAGAGATCCCTCCTAGTAGAGAGTTTTCTTGCTGAGCAGTCACCAGCAGTAAGACCCACTACTAGTCAACATGCAGCAGATTCTTCTGCAGCTAGAAGTAGATAGATGACGTATAGGTCCAAGAGGACCAGACCCATGGGTGGACGACCGCAGGACTCAGGATCTGTTGTGTGGAGCACTTGAGGCAGTGACTTACCTGCCAGGAGAAGGTAGAGTTATTCATGTGGTGGGCAGGGTCACATGGCTCATGACTGTCCAAACCACCATTCTGATGATCATGATATAGTTGAGCAACCTCCCAAGCAGAGGCAGATATTCGATCGAGGTGGTCCTCAGGGAGCAGTCGGACATGGCAGAGAAGCTGGTCAAGCAACTGGCGGTGTACGACTTTTAAAGGTGTTTCCACCACCACCACTAGGAGGTCCGGCGCCACTACAGGGAGTGGGTGGACAGGTGAGAACTTAGCTTCAGGCAGTTGAGGCATATGACTATGGCACTCTGGAGATGATTCGAGGTACAATCTGTGTCTACTCCACCTTAGCTGCAGTACTTATAGACATAGGTGTCAGTCACTCTTTTATTTCCACTTCCCTCAGTAAGAGCTTAGAGATTCTAACAGAGTCATTGGCTCGATCTTTACGGCTAGAGACTCTTACAGAAGAAGAATCGATGATTAAACATTGGTACTGGTAGTGTGAGATTACTCTAAGAGATGAGAGATTCGGCTAGGATCTCCTCGTAGTGGCATCGAGGCCTTATGATGTCATGATGGGTATGGACTGGTTATCTACAGTCCATGATTAGATTGACTGTATTAGGTGAAAAGTGTAGTGTGCCCACATGGATGGGACCAGGTTCACCTTCATCGGAAACAAGGGATCCTTTTCAGCACAGGATGGACTTACTCAGAGGAGGGTGCAGCCGATCACTCACCAGTTGGCTTGCCATACCCTCGGAGCAGTAGATGTGGAGAGTCCAACTTATCCTGTAATGGTGGACCAGTCTATGGATGTTTTCCCTAATGATGTTCTAGGACTACCACCTTGAAGAGTGGTGGATTTCTATGTATACTTATACCCTAGGATGGGACAGTTATCTACTCCCCCTTATCAGATGGCTCCCGCGGAGCATCGTGAGCTACGGGTACAACTAGAGGACTTGCAGGGGAAGGGATTAATCTAGCCCAATGTTTCTCTCTGGGAAGCCCTAATTATATTCTCTAAAAATATGGATGGGAGATTGTGTCTTTGTGTTGAATACCGTTGCTTGAATCAGGTGACCATGAAGAACAAGTGCCTAATCTTGAGGATTGACGACCTCTTTGATCAGCCCAAGGGAGCACGATGGTTCTCGAAGATAGACCACAGTTCAGGCTATCACCAGCTCAGAGTTCGACACGAGGATGTAGAGAAGACAAACTTTAGGTGTCAGTATGACCACTATGAGTTATTTGTTATTCCCTTCGGTGTAACCAACTCTCCAACAATGTTCATGTGTCTCATGAACTGGATCATCCAGCCTTACCTCGATCGCTTTGTCATGGTATTCATCGATGACATTTTGATTTACTTGACTACTGAGGAGGAGCATGCCTACCATTTGTAGGTAGTACTGGATAAACTCCGAGAGCACCAAATTTATGGTAAGCTCTCGAAGTGCCAGTTTTTGGATTCGAGAGGTTGACTTCTTGGGACATGTCATCTCAGAGGTTGGAGTTGTAGTAGATCCAGTGATGATTGAGGCGGTACTTGCTTGGGAGCCACCTAGGAATGTGACAGAGGTACGAAGATTCCTGGGCTTGGTAGGATACTATCGAATGTTTGTTCCAGACTTCTCCAGAGTTGTATCACCACAATCATCCTTGAATATGAAAGGGAAACCCTTCATGTGGTCGAAGAGATGCCAGCAAAGCTTTTAGAAGCTGAGGAAGAGGCTGACGAGTTCCCCCGTCTTGAGGCTTCCAGAGGAGGGCGTAGGGTACGTAGTTTTCTGCGACGCATCAGGGACCGGACTTGGGTGTGTCCTGATAGAGGAGTGAGTTGTGATCGTATATGGTTCTCAGTAGTTGAGACAAAATGAGAAGAACTACGCTACCCATGACCTGGAGTTAGCAGTAGTGGTCTTCACCTCGAAGATTTGGCGACACTATCTTATGGGAAAACATTTTATTGTGTACTCTGATCACAAGAGTCTCAGGTATATATTCTCCCAGAAGGAACTGAACCTGAGACAGCGGTGATGGATTCGGTTCCTCCAGATTTATGACATAGAGATAGTCTATACTCCTGGGAAGGGGAATGTTGTTGTGGATGCACACAGTAGGAGGACGGGTATACAACTTCTAGGAGAGGTGACAGAGCAGCTGGCTTCCTTACAAATACCATTTGTGGATAGAGATGGTTCACCCTATCTACATTATCTCGTGGTCACTCCTCCACTTCTTCAGCGATTCAGGGAGGCACAACGTGGAGATGCTGACTGTGAGACACAACCAACTCAGATATCCACAGGTTAGGCACCTGATGGATTTTCTGAAGGTGGGGAGAACATCATCTTCTTTAGAGGATGTACCATGGTACTAGTAGCAATACATGAGGAAGTGTTGAGGTAATTCCACACATCCCAGCGAGTGTTAAATCCAGGAGTGGTAAAGATGTACCAGGACCTCAGATGACAGCACTGGTGGCTAAGTATGAAGAAGGCAGTAGCAGAGTTTGCCTCATGGTGCATCACTTGTCAGCAAGTGAAGGTGAAGAACCGGGTACCAGCAGGCTCGGTTCAACCCTTAGAGGTCCTAGAGTGGAATTGGGATGGGATATCTATGGACTTCGTGACGAGTCTTCCACGTACTTCCCGGAGACATGATTTGATATGGGTGATCATTGACCGATTCACCAAGTCAGCCCACTTCCTACCGATAATAGAGAAGGGTTCAGTAGAGAGATTGGGACACCTCTATGTGCTAGAGATTGTGCATTTCATGGAGTACCTTCGTCGATTTTATCCAACGTGAAGCACGGTTTACTTCCCGTCTATGGAATGGGTTGTAAGAGCATTTCGGAACAGATCTTTTCTTGAGCACCGCCTTCCAAACTCAGACATATGGTCAGACTGAGAGGACCATCCAGGACCTCTAGGACATGATACGTGCATGTTTCCTTGACTTCGGTCATAGCTGGGAGGATCACTTACCATTAGTATAGTTTCCTACAATAACGGCTATCACTCCACCAACAGTACGGCACCCTTTGAGGCCTTGTATGGTCGACCTTGAAAATCACCACTGTGCTGGACAGACCCAGGGGAGTAAACACTAGTGGGACCAGAGATGGTACGAGCTACTATGGAGAAGGTGCAGATCATCCAGGAGTGGATGAAGAATGCACAGAACAGGCAGAAGTCGTATGCTGACAAAAGACAGAGACCTCTAGAGTTCAAGGATGGGGACCACGTCTCTCTACGGGTCTCACCGCGACAATTTATATGGAGATTTGTCTGAGGCAGCATGTTATCTCCATGGTTCATCAAACCTTTCTAGGTCCTCAGTAGAATAGGTGATGTGGCTTACCGCTCAGCTCATCCACATCATTTTCACTGGGAGCATGACGTCTTCCACATATCACAACTGAGGAGATACGTGCATGACACATCCCACATCATCGACCACAGGGAGCTGGACATCGATGTTGGGGAAACTTTTATGGAGGATCCAATGGATATTGAGGATCAATAGAAGAGGTTTCTACGTGGACGGTTGATACCTCTGGCGCGCATTCGCTGGCAGCACGAGAACCTTCGGGAGAGGACATGGGAGAGGGAGGCTCAGATGCGTGATTAGTACCCAAATTTGTTCCCTTAGATCGTGTTGTAGATTACTGGGAAGTAAATCCCTGATTTTTAGAGAATGTAATGACCTAGATATTCCATGGAAATTTTTTTCTTAAATTCATGGTATTTTTACGAGTCCGTGAAAATTTACGGTTCTTGATTCCTAGGCCTGGTGTTCCCAGAATCAATTTCTGAAGTTTTGTTCGGGTATGATCAGTAAACGTACGAGTGGGATTTTATGTATTTTGAACCGGTGCTCGGAACTGAAATCTGAGGGCACCGTTGAACTCACCTCATCGGTGATTACTTAGTGAGACCTTCACCGTAGTTGCGTTCTAACGAGAATGGGATCTAGATTTTGGGGTTTTTAAGTGAATTGACTAAAAATAAAGTGTTACATTTTTTTTATTTTTGGTTGTTTAAACCTCCAAGAAGAGGTTAGTGGTGGCGGCCACCACACCATAACCTCCCATGATAGGTTACAGAGGTGGGTCCCACCAGCACATAACCTCTTTTGGGAGGATATTCCATGGTGGGGACCACCCGGGGGTTATAATGCCATGGAACCCCCAATTAAGTTGAGAGACTCTTCACCTTCCTCCACCATTTATTTGAGCCAACCCACATTGTTTATTTGGTTATGTTTCACCAATTAATTAAACTCCACCATTTAAAAACTTTTTAATTCTTGCAAACAATTAAATAATAGAAAAACCTATTATTTTATTTTGGTTGGAAACTTTCATTTGGGTGGGACTTTGAGAGAGGACTTGGAAG
Organism: Viscum album; assembly: GCA_963277665.1. Lineage (NCBI taxonomy): Eukaryota > Viridiplantae > Streptophyta > Magnoliopsida > Santalales > Viscaceae > Viscum > Viscum album. The sequence continues at coordinate 1,722,232,252 of OY728145.1, forward strand.
AATTTGAAGAACTTCATCCTCTCAATAAAGAACGCGAAGAACTCCTCTTCATCGTTCACTAATGATCGTTGAACTCCTTCATCGATCTTCAACCTTGCTAAAAGAGAAGGAGATGACCACGAAGAATTCCATCTTTGACTTTGTCCCCTCCGAACGCTCATCCACCAATGATGGTTTTCCACTTATTTTTCTGACGTCAACGATCATCGACAATAGAAGGTAGGGGACTTGAGTAGAATTTATTCCCATTCTTCATCGTTCAATTTATGGTTTGAGAATTGCCGATTGATATCACTATAAAGAGGAGGACTCAGACTGAACGAACATGGGCAGACCCTCCCCCTTGTTGTTCTTGTTTGTTGATGATGGAGGCGGAGGAATGGCAGTCGGTGTCGGGTCGACCGCAAATGAAACCGGTCGGCTTCGGGATGGCCGTGAAGGAAACCAGCGGCGCGAAGGCCGCAGGGTCACTGGAGGGGTAAGGTGTCATCGTTCCACTCAGATAACCGAGTTGTGGCCAGGCAGGATGTGGCGGTGCCAGAGGGGCACCATGCCCTCGCACCGTGTCAGAAGAAGGAGTCACGCCCACGTAGGCTGCGATGGTCAGACGGGCTAGGCGTGGCACTGTCGCGCCACACTGGAGTAGAACCGTAGCCATAGTCCACGACGGATAGAGGAGGGTGGCCGGCTGAGCCGGTCGCTAGTGCGCGCTACAGGCGGGCAGCCAACCGGCCACGCTGGGCCACCAGCCAACCGGCCACGCGAGCCACCAGCCAGCTGGGCCACGTGGGCTGTCCGCCAGCCGGGCCACCTGTACTCCCAGGCCGACCGGGCTGCAGGGCCAACCGTGCCACCAGGCCACCCTCGGGTCAGCCCGACCCCTCGGGCCGGGCCACTCTCTTGGGCCAGGAAACCCCCTCGGGTCGGGCCACCCCTCGGGCTGGGCCACATCTCAGGTCGGGCCTCTTCCTTTAGGGTCGGGTCGGACTTGTAGGCCAGGTCGGACCCGCGGACCAGGTCGGACCCCATTCCGGACTTGATTAACCAATTACACCTTTTCTCCCGTATCATGGGCTACGGGTGTCTGATTGACGAACCGCCTACAGAAACGGAAAGCTTGTAGTGAGATGGTTCTTTTGGAATACCCCACTTGAGGATTAGATATAGTTGGGGTACAGTCGGGTTGGTCGGAACCTAAAAACCAACTGTGCCACCGAAACATAAATTCCTATAACTCACAGACCGAGCATCTGATTGACGCATCATGTATTGCATTGAGACCCAAACGGCGAGGCAGACCATTGAGATACTTCTACTTGGGACTTAGTGATAGTTGGAGTATTGACCAGTAGTTTGTGGAGCAGATCCTCCCAATGATGAGTGGGTGGAGTACAGAGACCTAGTAGCTAGCTGATACCTGATGACTGTTGACCTTTCGACTCGGAGTGTTTCATCTATCCCAGTGGGGAGTGCCCCTATGTGATGCAGCCAACCCAAAGTGGGGAGAGCCTCTATATGACATAGAAAATTCATGTTATTTGACAAGAGGAGTACCTCAGCAGGCTATGAGAGGGGCCACCTCTGGGTCTTCCCGGCAGACCCCCAGTGGGGAGCACCTCTATGTGATGCAGCAGACCCATGGTACTTGACAGGAAGAGTACCACAACAGTCCAGGATAGTGGGAGGTGGCTCTGTGTGATGCGGTAGGCCCATAGTACTTTATAGTGGATGAGTACACCAGCATCCTATGTTTATAATGTTTGACTGGGAGTGTTACATGTTACCACCCCTAGAATAAAATTCTAGTTTTGAGATGAGTCAGTGATTTTTGTGATTTCTTCATGATTGAGATGGGTTACTAAATAACTTTGGTATATGTATAAGCATATTCCTCAGTAAGGGTTATACATTGATTCTTTACTTTGTGGTTATCCTTGTTGGATATTGTGAGACCTTGAGGGTCTCAGGGTCCCTACTGAGTATCGTTATACTCACCCCTGCACGGGCTATGCCCGCAACTCGTAGTGTTGTAGAAGATGGACAGTTCTGACTAAGGTAGAGAGTAGTAGGACTAGACAGTACCTGGAGGTGGACCACTCAGCGTGACAGTACACGCAGCGGATGGATGGACGTGGAGTTCTGAGGAGTCCATCTGTATATTAGAGAATTTTCTATTTATCCATAGATCTAGTAAAAATATTACATCTTATTTTTCACTATTAACGGTAAATATATATTTTATACTTAATATTATATAAAACTTTTAAAAAATGAACAAAAACATTAAAATATTGGTATATAAGTGTTTTCTCCTATTTAGTTAATTTTGATTATTCTTGTCCTATAAAAAATCAATGTATCATCTAATAATGAAGGACCTTGATATCATTGTCTATAACTAATTTTTTTATATAATTTCAATGAATTACTGTTTTTTATTGCACATATATTATAAGGGTCTTTCTCAAATACTAATCCTATGCCTTTCTTAACATGAAATAAGCATTTAAAACACACACAAATACGAATTATATCATAGAAAAAACTGATAATGGTAAATACCCTAACAAAAAATTCATACAAATCCTAACTCCACTACCATAATGGGAGATACACACTAACCCAACCAGTAGTAGTGGACCAAATAAGGCCATTAATAAAACAATTCACTTATTAATGGAGAAATTGATATATGGGGTCGTAAAATAGGAATAATTGTTACTAAAAGGTAATGTTGCATATATTATGACAACAATACTAATAAATAATGGGTCTTGAATACCATTATCTAACTATTAGAGTCATACTATTTTCATTCACTTCATACTTTAGATAATGACCCCCAATTATATGATTTCATTATACGTGAATACTTAAAGATAACCTAACACTTCTTATTAATCCATAATTTTTTACCATATAATTTTTCAAATCGTAAAATCCAACTTGTTGTGTCAATAAAGTCAAGATACCTGATAATGTATGACCCTAAAAATTTATTCAAATAAGTGGTTATTTATTCCCCAAAAAACCTCCAAAAATTGGTGTTTGGATTCATTTTGAAAGATGAATGCATGAGTAAAATGATTACTTCCAAAGGGGGACAAACTAAAAATTAGATTTTTATTTTATTTTATAAAATCCTCTTTTATGGATTAGTGGTAACCTACAGACCCAGTAGGAGCCCAAAAAATTACTACATCCAAGTTCAATATTCCAAATTCAAAAAAACATCACATACAAAAAACATGATTGAAGATTCCCATGTCACCATATCACCAACCATAATCCTTCACCATCGTCATCCATTACTACATCAATATTTCCTTCCAACCACCATAAATACTGGTTGTTGGAGATCACTTGAAACCATCAAAACAGAAATAAGACATCTCACATCACCAAATCATGATCATCCCCTAATGATTTAGAAAAAACCAAACCACAAAAATAGAGGTAAATAGTATGAACATCATCACAGTACTGTTGAAAGCAACCCGATAGCTGCCACCATAAACAAACTTGAGAACACACAAACTAAATCTAAAAATTGACGAAACACTGAACATTAGTAAGTAGATTGACCACATAAAATAAGAAAACATACCATCACCAAAAAAAGTGGAAGAAAACCAAAGACCAACGCTATCATCGTGGGCCACATGGCTAGATCCCTGACAGGCACTGAATCACACCTCACAAATCTTCAATGTTACCATCAGTCCTGATCCAAAAAGGATAGAAGCAGTAGAAAATGAGGTCAGAGCAGTAGTAGCATGACTGAGGACACATAACGACGCTAATCAATGGTGAGTAAGAAAATAGGGAGTGAAGAAAGCAAAAGAAAACAAACTTAGGTAGCGCCATGGGGCTCATTGATCACCATATCATGAAACCCAAAACCTCTTTATACCATAGATCCAAATATTACCTGGAGAGGTGGTGAGGAACATGAGGTTATATCCATAGAAGGAGTGTTTGAGAGAAATAACATCAGAAACCCATAATTGGGATCCTAGGAGAATGAAGAGAAAAATATTTCGACCCAAAAGATCAGATGAGTAATGCAGTAGAAATAATCTAGGAGGAGATGAGAGTAGGGGAGGAAAAAGTTAGTGGAAGAAGAATGGTGCAAGATTCGCCATCAAATCCAAATAAAAAGGTTTTAAAAAAACCCTATGTTGAGCCATTGATGAGAGGAGAACCGGGAGAGAAGGGAGACATCCTGATTTTTTATTCACAAAAGGGAATGTTTCTAAAAGGTTGGTTTGATGTGAAAATTGGAATGACATATGAATAGTTTAATTATCTTAGTAGGAGAGATTAGAATATTAATATTCTAATATATGAACATTCATAAGAATTTTATAAACATATGGGGTGTTTCTTTGAAGGATTACGCAGTTTCTAATGTGATTACTCATGGAACACATTTGGATTAAACTTTTTCTCACAATTAGAATAGCTTATATAGGCTTATATTAGATGGATATTTATATATTGAATATAATATGATAAATATTCTCTTGAAGCTAGATATTTCAAAAAAAGGTATTTCTGTTGTTTATTTTAAATGTTGTTGTCAACAAACCTAAAGGGGAAGGTAGTTAGAAAAAAATGAATAAAATATTTTTGGGTATTGATTGTTAATGAAGGTAGATGAAACCCCTTCAAATGACTCATAATGATATTCAGAATGTTCTACGTAGATATTGATGGAGTTCATAGGAAATTTGATGTCTTTCTATTGATGAACAATGAATCACATCATGGTCAACCATAATATGTTGTGTTTCTTCCCAATGATTACTTAGAATGAATAATGTTTAAATAGTGTTCCCTAGACAAGTATAAAATGAATCTAATTTAAAAAACATGTGAAATAAATGTGGTAGTTTCTCCTATTATTCAAGGTAACCTTTGTAAAATATTTGGTTGAAATGGTAAGTGGGGAATCATGCCTATGGATTAGATATAGGTTTTTAATCACTAAAAAATTGGAAGAATCAAATTATTACATCTTGGTTTGTAGATGTTTTGTAAGGGAAACTTATTTTATTATTTTTTATTTATGTATTGGATGAATTTTTATATTACATAGTATGTATTTAAAATAAGAAAAAGTATTTATATGTAGTTGTTTATATAGAAATTTTATCGAGTGAAGTTTAATAAATTTTTATTGATACCCCGACCATAACAGTTTCAAGGTCACATCATGGTTTACTATAGATATGTCTCTCAAAAAAGTAAAATAGTTAAAAACTATGGTGAATTTATTTTTGGTGCATGTGTATGATGATTAAATATTTAACAAAAAAACCATGTTGTTGTTTTAGAAAATAAACCATTATTTGGAATACCCAATTTTAAAATGGAATATTTTAATATCTTTAATAAGTGGAATGGTGTGGAATTTTTTTAGGAAGTTCTCAATAATGTTTTGAAGTCTTCATTAACAAATTTCTTACAAGGAATTAATTGAGTGGAAATATGAATTTTTTGTGATATGTAAAATACCTTTCTAATAGATAATGAGATTAATGACCAAGAGATACAAATTGGGTTGGATATTTTAGATAACCACATTCAATAAAAACATTGGTGAATTGGTTCTGATTTACACCTTCAACTAAAGTGGAGGAGCAAATAATTAGAATGATGAAGATAGAGACCATTTGTATACTAACAATGGTATACAATTTCATTCTTTTCATTTTCTAAGATCAATTTACTCAACTTTTTGAATGTGAATCATATCATATGAAATAGAGTAGAGATATATTAAATATGAATGGTCATAAATTAATAGGTATGGTGAATTCACTATAAAAATTTAAAAATAATTCAACTACAGTAAATTTCTAACATTAACGCATCATGAATGTATTCATGTAATATATATCCCACTACAGATGAACCATGTAAAATTACTTTCCTTCTATATTTTTTTCTTTCACATAAATAGAGGAAGAGATAAGAGTTCCCATTAACTATGAAATATGATTATAGAATGGAAAATTCTTAAATTCCCATAAACTGATTCACATACCTCTAAAATTATATTCCCTAGTGTATCCAAAAAATGATATAGTCATTTGTCTTTTGAGATATTACATATAAAAACAATTATTCGTATTGTGATTGATTTATTTTCATTTAATATTGCATGATTGAAATGAATAGTTATAAGAAAATTCATTGACTATAACTAATTCAAAAATAATATTTTCTAAAAGCTTGTTATTGGGAAACAATTATTTATCCCCTCCCACTTAGAACGACTTTTCAGTAAAAGAATCTAACATTTTTTTATTTAATAGATATTAATTATATCCTCTTGAAATAGTATAATTGTTTTATGTGCATCTAATTTTTACCTTTGGTTAGATTTAACTTTTTAATATTACAATTTTACATAATAATGTTTATATCTTATTGTTAATATATTTGATATTCTTTGACAGATTTAATTATAAAAATAATTTATACCATTTATAATAATAATTATCATGTCTGGATAAATATAATGGAAAACTATATTTTCTATCTTAGTAAATAAATTATTGACGTTTCCATTATATTATTACAACTATTAATAATGGAGATCCTTTGAATCCCATTGATAAAAAGAATATTGAGAATAATGGGAAAGATATAAACACAATTCATATTTATATTTATTAAAGATAATTAATAAAAGTTATGGTATTAAAGATTGAAATGATATTTTTTGGTTTGATTAAAAATATCGATAAAGGAAACACCAAAGTAAAGAAGTATAAATTGTAAATATGAAAAATGAAATATTGAAGATACAAGTGTAATGACGAAACTGTTTATGGTTTATTCATAAGGATCAATGACATTATTCATGACACTATAGGATTTAGATTAAATTTATATGACCCTATTTTCATAAAGAAACAATTAAGTAATCACCCTAAATTATTATATACCATTAATTTTTTAATATTAGAATAAACATTCTCCTTCTGAATTAAATTGTATTATAATTACTTATAAAACAAGGATAGATCCTATATTTTTTAAAGGATCAATGAATATAAGGAGATATATTTCAAGCCTTTTAATAAACTCATAACTAAAATGAATGAGTAAAAATAATCCACTAACTCAGGGGAAGATAATGGAAATATAGAATATCATGAAAAAAATGTAATAAATATCAAGAGAATTTAAAAATGTAAAAAGAAAATATAAAATATAAAATTAATTTTAAATGTTTCATCTACTGGATTATTAATAGTTTTACTATTGGTTTCTTAAATAAAAAAATAATTTAAAGGGGATAATAATCAATAATAAATACCACCAAAAAGAACTTTTGTAAAATATTTAATTAAAACTGTGGGAAACCCCATGGATTAGAATAATAGTTTTTCAAGATAAAAATGTATCTATTGGGAAATAAAGAGGAAGAGGAAGATATCTCAACTGATGAGAGTAAGTCTAATGAAAATATGTAAAATGAGAAGTCAATAAAAACCAAATAATATTTATAACTAATGTTTTAAAGGAATAAAGAAATTAAAGTAAACTCGAAAATTTAGATGAATGTTATATATAATTAATGTAAAAATATAAATTGGATACATGCCTTAGTTAAAATTATAATCTCATAAGTAAATAAAATTTCTAATGAAAACAAATGGGAAATTGACAAACAATAAATCAGAATTTCTAAATAAATAAGTTAAATATACTAAAGGGTATAAAATTAAGAATATCATTGAGACTCATCTTATTTTAACCCACAATAGGCAACCTGATGTGATTACTGATTAAAATAATGAATTGTTATATATAAAATTATATTTATAGGATAATGAACATAATTTGATGTAGTTAAGGTAATATTTCAATAGTTAAACTTCCTTCAATAGTAATCCTCTATTAATATAAATAATTGACAATTAACCGAAAAGAAATTATATGAGTGTATCTATTGTAAAATACCTAAATCTAAAATAAATAGTGGCCTTAAATTCTATATATATATATATAGCCATCGATATCTAAAATAATGAAGGTAAAATATTCCTTAGAATATTCTCCAAATTTCTAAATTCATTGTACTATATATACATGTTTCTAGATAAACTCTATGAAAATGTGGGCTGAAATAAAGGGTAGATTATATACCTATATGTAAAATGGAATTGATTTTTTTTGGAAAAACGTGTCTCAAAAAATATTATAATAACTGATTCATACTACACCATAAAAATGTTGAATATTTCTAAGAAAAATTATAACATTTCAAGGAAACAAATAGGTTATAGATGAAAATAAAAAAATACATATTATGATAGTGTTATATAAAATATTTAAAAAAAGTATAATAGTTTTAAGGATTAATTTCAATGAAATTATAAAAAACTATAACTGAACATAATTTACCCAAATTAAAGGTGAACTAAGATATTATATAAAGACATCTGTTTTATATGTATATATAATATTCAGTTATATTTAAGTATCATGTGGAAAATATGATCAAGTTTTTTATTTTGTAAAATAGTTCTTATTTACACTTTTTAGGTAATTTATGAATATTTATAAAGTTACATATCCATAACATATATGAACATATGAAAATACCTCTATTGATATAGTTCCTTTGAGGAATTATAATAATTACAAGATTTAGTTGTTTTATGATGGCTGTTCTTTATATATAGAATTTTCCAAAAATATTGTAATAAATATTTAAATTCATAGTAATACTTCATTAAAATTTAAAAATTATATTTAATTGAATATTAAAGTTGTCGGTATTTCTATAATATAGGTTCAAAAGTAAAAACAAATGTTTTTTATTGATTAGATGAAACATATTTTTTTTGTGTTTATGTGAACTTTTTTATAATAAAAATTATATTTTTTCTAAATAACAATTCATTACTATTTTAATCTTAAACGATAGCAGTGTTTTAAAATATTATGGGAAAATAAATTAAAATTTATTCTAAATTTTGAAATTCTCCAAATTTGTTCTATTTTAGTCAAAATAAAGAATATTTATTTTTCATTGAATAATTGGTGACCATTCCAATTAGGTTAGGATAAAAATAAAAAGCAATGATTTTTTGAGAAATCATTCAAAATAAAAAAGAGGAACATTAATTTCCCATTATAAATTATAAAATGAGAAAATATTATATGGAAGGAATAAAAGAATTAAAATTTGGAAGAAAATATTTATTTGTTATATCAAGGGACACTTTATTATGGCCTTTTTTATAACAGAATATGAGAATGTCCTATTTGGATAAATTTATTTTAATTGGGTATAAAATGTGGGTGATTTAAATATATCAATCTATGTAACATTTTTTATTAATAGAAAATTTTTTATACTGTATGGGAGACATATTTTGGTGAAAAAATGTACAGTTTATTTTTTTAAAATGTAGTTTATAAACAGGATTCAGAACAAATGTGTTTATAAATAAAAATTATTAATACCTAAAGGATGAAATTGTTTCTCATTGTGAATTGGTTTTGTAACAAAATTTAAATAAATTAATTAAGAACCCTTTATAATACTGAAGATCAACACACATTTATATTACATATCATTTTATCAAATAAAATGTATCATGTGGTATAGAAAATATCAACTATGTGTTTAAAACATAAAATATTCTAAATAATTTCAGCAATATAATATTAAAATTAAAATAAATATTGATGATGATGATTAATGTTTAACCTATACCACTAAAAATAGATTTATAGTAACCAATAGCCCTTTTATATATATTTAATTTGATATTTTTATCAAGTAAGTAGTTAAGAAATAAATTTAAATAAAATATTTTTTTGATTAAATATTGAATGGGGGGATTTTAATATTAATGGTTTGAATAAATTTTAGGGATAAGTTTTTTAGTTTTTAAAAAGTAATAAAATTAATAAATAAGTTGTTTGTTTTTAAAAATTTGGATATTATTTTAAAATTCAAATGTTGGTTGAATAATCTGAGGATTTATTATTTCTTATTTTCTTTCAAGAAATCAGTTTGATACTTTTTGATAAGATAGTTTGAGAATAAATACAAAATTATCTGTAGAGTGAAAATGTATTATGACACTATATAAATTAAAAATTTTCAATGAATCTTATGGATAATATTTATATAGAAATAGGTAGTCTGAGAAGTCTGATGTCCTTTTAAAGATCACATAACACCATTCTATAAACTTATATAAAATTTATACTCATCATAGTAAATATGCACAACTAATATATTACTTCATCACATTAAAACATGAAATTGGATACATTTAGTTAATTGTATATGTATTTGAGTTGTACTAATATGGTGAAATTCTAGTAGATTAAGTGAGTGAAGTTATTAAGAACATAATATTAAATTTCCAATATAAGAGTTATGGTATCACATGTATTACAATATTTTTAAGGATTAAGGAAAATTTAGGGAATAAGTATATTAAAAAACCTGTAATTACCTAGATGGTTGTGATTATATTAATATGTTATAAGTGGATATATGATATTAGGAGAAGTTCTATAATTTTTCCTAAAAGACAATAGAAAATTTAACTCTAATGAATGTCACATATTTTTAATTTATTAAAGAATATTTGAAATGAATGTAATTTAAATTTTTTTAAATTATTTATTATTAAAAAATAAATATCATGGGATTATATAAAGATATTTAAAATATCTCAAAGAAAATCTGGAAATATTCATGACAATATGAACACTACAAAGTATCTTTTTTATTAGAAGAAACATGTGAGGTTAGGAAAGTTTTCAAAAATATTGGGTATTATTTAATAATAATTTATAATGGACATATAACATTGAAAAAATTGAAAATAAATAGAATAAAATTTAATTTCCATTGAAAGATATTCGAGAAAAAATTTAAAAGGCTATAGGAAATTGAAATAAAATGAAAAAAAAAAATGTGTGATATTAATCTGGTCATGTAAAATGTTGAATAATATTACTATAGTCATTCCAAAGGTTGTTTCGTATTTAAATTTACTTTCATGATATTTTACAAATTTTTATGAGAGATTGAATGGTCAATTTAAAATTTTATATAATATATGATTTTTTTTAAATGTCGGATTTCGCCCTATTTCTACATTAATATTTATCTATTATTTTCAATATTGATAATTCAATTCAATTATTTTTATATTCATTTCAAATAAATGAATAAATAATTTTAGGATACCTTTCTTGTCAACAATGAAGATGGTTTAATCATTTGTTAGTATTTATGATTTTTATAAAGAAAATAAATTATTTGAGAGATAGGATGGATAATACAAAACACAATATGCGATGAAAAATATGAAGAAGAACAAGTTGATGGAATCCAAGGAGATATATTAGATAGAGAAGGAAAAATGAGAGTCTGTCAATTTAGATAAACATAATGCTATAATATTAAATAGCTCAAGGTATTGTCATATTATAAATAGATATTCTATAATGGAGTGTGATCATATGATGAACAATAACAATCAGATGCCCTAGAGGACTATATTGAGAGAATACATTGATCAAGGGAGATAATGTTTTTTTAGTCACTTGTTGAATTATAATGAATATAATATTTTTATAAATTTTATACTATATTTAAATGTTTATAAACCCACCATAGTATTATTTTATATTCAATTGTCGCATATTTAGGTTTTAGTGGAATTTGCAGGTTAATTGCAAAAAGGCCTAATTTTGGCATTTAACTGTTTTATTTTTATTATTTATTTAGGTGGTAAATTTTTCAACACTAAATAAAATTTTAAAATTACATATTATCAAGATTCTTTAAATATTGGAATATATTTCATCCTTTTGTACTGAAATATCAATCAATCATTTAGGGGCCCCAAACTAGCTCACAAATAGGACCTTGAAATCTATGCACAGATATGGGCATATAATGAGATGAGTTTATATCTCGAATTGGGCCAAGAAACATTTACTTAAATTCGACATGGAGTTTTAGAAGGAATTAAAGAAAAAAATTTATGTTGGATTTAATGTGAGAATATTCCTCTAGTAAGGTCATCTTGATGTGGGAATTTGGATGTTGAATTTGAAGAGTCACCTGGCCAGATTACATGTGTCAGACTAAAACAATAATAACTCTCTCCACATGTGTCCATTTAAGAATAAATTTTGTGGGATTATATAGGGGTTATATTAGAACCTGTTTTATGAAGGAAACATTCAAAAATTATACCATTTAATGTTCCTTCCACTAACATTGTTTTTGAGGTAATTGTTATGAGACAAAACTCTTCTCTCATTTCTCTAAAAATTGTGACCTCTTCTCCCTTTCAAAAGGATAGAAAATTTCAATTGGGGAGGGTTGAGTATTGTTGCTAATTTTTTTTATATTTTTAATATATATTAGTTTATCATTATTTTTCATTCACCTCCATTCTTCCATTTGTTTTATTATTTTATGTGTTCTCCCGCCGTTTTCCCTTCTCAACTACTCAAAATGGTGAACAAACCTCAACCCTTGTTTGAGGAAGGGATTTGTAGGTTGAATGACTTTCTTGTGTTCTAATTTCATATCTATTTATTTGAATATATGAGTTTTATAAGTTTTTAAATTGATTACATAGATCAATCATCCAATTTTTTCTAACATCATGTTCTTCTTCTGATTTAACATTCATCATCCCTTCACTATTTGTGTCGTGCATATGATGGAGAATGACTTTAGTGGTGATGGTAAACGAGGATTTATACTAGAAGACAATCAAAATAGTATTTACCCATTTGTAAAGGTATCATTATGGGGAAATCAAATTTCTAATGAGAGGATTTAGTGTGGTGGGTCTTGATCACTACACTAAATTGAATATTGAGAACAATTTTGAACAACGATTTTGATCACCATGAACACCAAACAAAAATTTCGTTCATTTACTCTTCTAACGTAATTCTATTTTCAATTGAATATATATTTATTATATTTATATTTTATTCATTTCAAACCTATCTCCAGTTATATTATTTTTATAGATTAATATTAGTTAGTTTTACAAAGTTAATATCGGAAAATAGTGCGTGTAAGCGGCCTCCTTGAGATCAACCCTAGGTTGTGCCACTATAGAACACTCTTAGGTAAAAACATATTATTTATGAGGGATACAAGATAAATCCCTTTTATCAATTTGGTTCTATTTCTAGTAAGTCCAATTTCTCTCAAACACTGTTTTCATAAAAAAACCAAAAAAATCCAAAAATTAATTTTTTTTAAAAAGATATATTTATTAAATATTATTTATTTTTTAGGTCATTTATTACTTTAGTTATTTTTATTATACATGGACTAGTATTTAAATTTTTAAATAATGAATAGATATTGAATATTCAAATTCTGGAAAATGTTAAAAAATGGACCAAATTTCCTTAGTGATTCAAAATAATTTCAATGTTCTCAAAAAAGTAAGTAAGTTGGTTGTGTCATTGGAAACTAAAGTGGAAGAAGTGAAAGTTATATGGGTGGAATGGAATAAAATAAAAGTAGAAGAGTATGGGTTTTTTTCTCCCACATTTCAAGAATATATTTATGAGGTTTGATCGATGCTTGAACACTCCCCTATCCGACAACAGTGTTATCATCTAACATACTTATGGGAAACATGTTTGAAGATAAATTTTTAATATATATTTAATTTCTGATCCTTCTATTTATTCAAATATTATTTATTATGAATTAAAAAAGTATCTCCCTTATTTTTATTGTGTTGATTCATCGCCATTAATTTTGACCGTGAATAAACAATAAGAAGTTTCTCATGTTGAGGAATGACTGGAGAAGCATGTTGAGTTGTACACTGGTTCAAATGAGGATGATGTCACAAATGAAGAAATCAATAATGAATCATTTTTTAATCATAAACCTAAAGAGAGTCTACTTAATATTCTAATATCTCCACCCCCATTATACAAAAATCCTCAATATGGGCTAAATAGGGAGCACCCCCACTTTCTTTTCCCTCCCCCTCTTAATGTCAAATTTTATATTTCATCTATTCTGGGAGGTTGGGACTTTTTTTATTTTGTTTCTGGGTACATAGTCATGGAATCTGCTGATGGATGTTGGAATAAAATAGATGTGATGGTTTTTAATTAAGAAACCACATCCACCATTTGATTTGGGTTAAATCGGTGCAACTGCTTGACAAGGGGAAGTAAAATCCTAGAACCCTCTTGGGGATTAAACCAATAAAAATCCACTAGAAGTTCTTGTGCAACTTTATTTTTTATTCATTTTTTAGGATCCATGAGATTCAATGAAAATTATGATAATTATTTCTCACATAAATTAATTTTTATAAAATTGAAATGAATTTTGAAATAATAAATTTTCAATGATTTTTTATGTGAATTTTTCCCTTTAATTGGATTTTCAACCATTTTTAAGAGTTTAACTAATTTTTGAAATCCATTCGCATGAAAAAGTGAATCTGTAACGACCCAGACCTGACCAGCCACCCGAACAGTGTCGAACGGGTCGGGTGCCACTAACTTACGTGCACCTCCCCTGAACACCAAAGGCTTCCGACTAGCAATGAGGGTATCTTAGGTATAGTGGGGAGGATATACCCTCTCGGAGGATCATAATAAGGGTACTGGTCAAAGTATAACTATAAAGATGCAGCGGAAAGAAAGACTCAGCATACTCGAACCAGACCCTCAAAGCGGAACCATAATCAATGTAGATAAACAGCGGAAGCAATAAATATAAACAACAATAGCAGAAATAACACAACAACATGCTGATAACATGTAACTACTACTGAATAGTAAAACATGCATCCAAAGCAGGTCATAGTCAACTGAATATAAAAAGGGTGCCTATGGCTAGCCAATAGTAGCTGCAACAAGTTAGCATGCTGATACAGAAAAGTAACCAAAACAAAGTAAACCCCATCTAGGTATGAACTCAAGGTCCATACCATCTCCAGGAAATCACTATTGCAGCTCAACTCCTGAAGCTGGCCTCTTTCCTGTACGTAAATTCATAAAGTCTGCATGCATCCCAAAGGGCTCGTGTAGGGTGTGAGACAAATCTCAGAAGGATAACACCAACGGTGCGTACCAAATATATGTCTTTAAACAGTCATGAATTTATAAGGAAATCATTAAACAGTACAAAGCACAATGAAACACAAACTCCAATGGTGCTCAGAAGCCACCATGGAGCATCACCTACTTCGGCCAATGCCCGAATCTCTATCGTGTAACCCGGCACCACGTGCCATCTGACACCTTGTGTCTCAAGTACCGACATCCCAATGGAATGCCCAAGAATAGTAACCTGGCACCATGTGCCTCTTGAAACCTCGTGTTTCAAGTACCGATGTCCCGAAGGCACGCCCAAGAATAGAAACCTGTTACCATGTGCCTCTTGAAACATCGTGTCTCAAGTACCGACATCCCGAAGGCACGCCCATCTCCTGAAGGCTCCTCACCTCCCACGTGGCTTCCTACAGAAAGAACCCCCATCCATACTACCTAACTAAAACTATGGGGGCCTCTACCCACACGAGTGGTCAAAACCACCTCATCATGTAGTATTCTTGTGTACACACTACTCAAAGTCCCGGGTGAGAAACAATCACCAAATAGTACCTAAGCCACCGACACATCTGACACCTCATGTCCCTGTGACCATGTCGCTCAAGTCTGATGGCCTCGTGATCCAAGTAACCCAGGCCATGCCCCAACCTGACAGTCGTACTGCCTCAAGCCGACGTCCATGATGCCCAATCCCATGGTCAAAACCACCCAAAGTAACCTGGGAAAAGCCCCAACCTGTGATCAGCATCACTCAATCATAACCGGCCAAGACCAACAAAACCCAAAAAGGGTCTAGAAGATGCAATTCAGCAATTGCATATATAACATATTCAAAAAGAAAACATACCCAGGCATAACAAACTAAACAATTGAATTGCACTATGCAGGGTTCTGTCCCATACCAGCACTGAGGCCTTAAATGCCTCTTTCAATTTATATCAGGATTTAATAAATTAAACTAACAGTTCAACACATTAATATTTCAATTAAAACCATTCTGGCGTTCCCCGGACAAAATTCCCCAATGAGCCACAACCCCTCACCCGATCTGCTCATGAAAAATGGTAACAGGGCATACCCAATGTCACCCTATAGGTCCCACAAGCAATTAAATATAAAATAGTAGATAAAAGGGGTCCTGCTCAAAATACCTGAAAACGCGACAAAGGCCGCATCACCCAAACAACAATGAAAACACAAAATGAGGTATGCACCACCTACCTGGGACTCGTACAATGCTACTCCTCCGGTAACAGCCGCCAATTCGGTCTAAAACACGGTAAATATATAAAAAGATTCAATACTGCTCAAATTCATATAACTCCTTCTAGAACGAAAATCAGACCAGACGGCCAAAGTGGAATTGAGGCCTTATAGAGGGGGTTCCCACGCATCAATCAGAGTTCAAATCGGACATCAAATAGATGATCGGGAGAAGGAAATAGGTTCGGCCAGCTTGGTTCGTGAAACTGGGCAACAAACATGGGATTTTCCTCAAAAACGAGGATACTGCCCATTTTAGTGGAAAAAAAAAAGAAAGTACACGACGTGTACTTCATGACTACACACCATGTATGTAACGACCCAAAGTTTCATTATTTGAAATTCATCTTGATCTAGTTAAATATCTCTTTATGTAAAACATTTATATAAAATGTCAACTTCATTGGTTTTATGTTATGAGTTGTGACCGTTACATTTATAGTCGTCGAATAGTGATCACATGATTCGTATAAATAAAAGGCTTTAACGAACCCAATTTACTCAGACAAAAGAAGCAATGGGCTCATCCAGTAGAATTGCTCCATATGAAGCTCATTTGTCGAAGTTCAGAAAAGAGGTGGTGTCTTTGGGCTTCGCTCTTAACGAAGCCCAATCTTAGCTTCACCATGTCAAGCTCGAATGAGACCATCTATGAGAAAAGTGGAAGTTGATAGAGATTACCACTTGAGCGATGTTATCTGAGCCACCCCAAGAGTCTGTCACTATGGAACACCTTACCCTTAGGTCTTATGCGGCTTTTTTAAGGGGTTATGTAACAAATCTCTAGTACTATGTTCATGTATTATTATTTTTGTATATAATAATGAATATACTTTCTTGTCATTATTGATACATTGTAAATAGTTTTTAAAGTACAAATAGTGTTTTTAGTCATTATTTAATTAAGAATTCTATTTTATTAAATTAAGGGATTTTTGAATTAAATAATATTTTAAGAAAATATTATTATTATTATTAAATTAATTTTTATTAAAAATAAATAATCTTATAATTTTATGAATGCAATGGTAATTTTTATTACGGTTTGATATCAATTTTTGTCAAAACCTGTGGATTTTCGATAAATGCCTATTTTTATTTTAAAAGTGAAAATTAACATATTTAGAAAATTATTTACATAAAATACATGTTATTTCTGGAATCAGAACATCAAAATTATCCAATGGTAAATTTTTCATAATTTTTTGACAGTCAAATTTTTGGGTAAAAATTGAATACCGTTTAAATATATAATGTGTTTTATGACATCATAATGACCCAATAGTGATGTAATAAAATACTATAAGCATTATGTTCGGACAGTATATGTTTTACCATTAAAATAATGTGATTTTGGTTTTGTTTGACATATTTTACAAAGCATTAATGGACCCCTCAAGACTTATTAAACATCTTGTCTTTTTAAATTATTTTCCATGGGAGTGTGACTCACCTCCAAATAAGAAACCCCATTATTTTAGGAAGTTTGGACTTTGTCCTTATAAAATTTTGTTTTCCTCTCCCCTTTTCCAAAAACCATGGGCAAAAACCATGAGCTGATTTGTGGTTTGGATTAGTTAATGTAAGGGGTCCCAAACCTAAATAATAAGGAATCCACTCACCTTTCCTATATAAACCCACCCAAGCTCCAAATCCCTCCTCACTCAAAGCCTTTGAAGTTCGTCCAACCTCTGCCCTACTCTCTCTAGAATCCTCCCAAGGTTCCCCAAGCTCCCAAGAATCCTCTTCCATGCCTCTCTCAAGCCTTTGGAATCACACTTCCAAGTAAGGTTTTTTTCTTCCTTTCACATTTTTGTCCAATTTTCTTTAAGTTGTTTTTCCCTTTTAGTTTCAATTCTGAATGTTGGGGTATGGTTTCGCGCCTCCCTCATACTTCCCTCTTTATGTTTGAATTATGGGAGATACTTTCTCTCTCATTAAATTCCTCCCATGAACACCTGTTATTATGCCGAAATTCCGAAAGGAACTTCTCTCTCCTCATTTACATTCAAGCAATACTTTTTTATCATTAATCTAAATTTCATTAAAATTGTTAGGAAATGTATCTATATGACCTCTTTACTGTCCATTACATGTAAATATGATGAGGAAACCATTTCACTCTCATCAACCGTTTTTTATGAATTCTTATGTCACGCCGTTAAGCTGCCGAAATCGCACCCATTTTCTAAGCCAATGCCATTGTGTTGTGAATACCATGCTCATTTCTCCATCAAGGGTATTCAACTTTATGCAAATTTACATATTTATTATAAAGTTTCATGAATTAATTCCACATTCCTCTATCATGGTATAAATTATTATGTTTTATGAATCCATGTTTTATGATCCATGTGGCACACTTATGCATGAAATGAAATATTTAAGAAGGGTGTGCCCTTATAGTGCTACAATGAATTGGGTAAAGTATAGTATCATGATATGTCATGTGCAATGATTGTTGACTCATAATAAATCAAGTACAAAGAGGGTTTATTTGTGCTTCATGTGCAATGTCGATTTACTCATGCTCCATGTGCAATGAGCCTTGGATCATGCTAATTCCATGTTAAGTGTTGTTGCCACATTTCCATGTTATGATTATCATGCCTTATCATATCTTTATGACAATTTTTCTCTTGTTCTCTATTGATATGCCTATTGTCTAACATGTATTTCACTCCTCATTTATTCCATGTTTATTCCCTTACTGGGCTTTATAGCTCACCCTTTTCTTATGCATGTCCTCAGGTTATCCCATGCAATTCTAAGTACGAGGGAATGTAGTGGTCATGTAAAGGAAGTTTTCAATAAAGATGTTGTATTTCACGCTTTAAGTTGTTATGTAATGATTCTAAGACCCAAATACACTAGACCTTTCAATCTTCCATGTTGTATCAAGTGAATAGTTTATGTGATAAATCATGTTTAAGTTTGTATTAAAAGAAGGGTTGTCATAGTTGGTATCAGAGGATAGGTTTAGTTATTTTTGGGATTAGGAATAGAAAACCCCAGTAAAGCCTTAGAGACAAGAATAAGTATAATAAAAACATCCCTAAGTTTTGGTAAGTATTGAGTGAGTTTTTTATCAAGAAAATACATCCCTGTCTAGATACGAGCAGGTAGAGGCGGCTCTGGCACATATGTATCCTACGGGTAAAACCCGAAAACACCGCTTTGAACTAGACTCAAATGGGAACTGGTGCACAACAACGGGCCTTGCTACACTCTTGGTTACGAATCTCCTGGGGGATATGATTTAGTAAATTCACAGGCTTAGTATGAACCCTTATTAAGTGAATAAAACCCCCCTAAGAATATATGTTAGAAAGTAGATAATGAAAATCTTAGATTGAAGCCTATAGACTCGTGAGTTATGGAAATAAAAGATTATTTATAATTCATAAACTATTGTTTTTTTATTACCCTTTATGTGTTACCCCCTAACTTTCCTTTTATTCTAGCCAATGGCCAGTAATAGGAGGAATCGGGCTAACAACCGATGTAAAGATCAGTGTGATGACTGTACTAATGAGATGCCCAATCCAATGAGAGCGGGAATCACGAACTTTTTCAAGCTTCTCTCTCAACTAACTCAAGCATTGAATATAAACACGGGTCAAGAGGAACTTACAAACCCCCTAAGAAAAAGTAAGTTTCTATCGAGAGATTTATGAGACAAAGGCATCCTACTTTTAGTGAATCATCTGATCCCACGATCTCTGAACAATTGATCAACTCCATTGAAAAAATATTCTCCATCCTTCAATTTTTGGAACAAGAGAAGGTTCTCCTGGTGGCTTATCATATGGAGGGTGAAGCTGATCAATGGTGGATGTTGATCAAAAATACGAAGACTGAGGAGGATATTGAGGGGTTGTAATGGAAGGATTTCTGGAATATGTTTTTTGATAAATATTTTCCACGCACCCTCTGGTTTAAGATGGAATGGGACTTCCTTTCCATCAAGCAAAAAGATGAAGAATCTGTTAGAGCGTATGAGGTAAAATTCACAAGGAATTCATGATATGCTTCCAACTTTGTCGTTACCCCTGAATTCAAGGTTGCCCGCTTCTTTGGTGGGCTGAATCCTAGCATGTGGAAAGCATTAGCGATCTGTGACTTTGACAGCTAGGAGGAAATTTTTTGATGTACCCTCAAGGTTGAAATGGAGATCGGGGAATCACAGGGGTGTCATGGGGACAAGAAGCGTAAGGTAGACATCAATGCTGGTAGTCTGATGGATAAATCCAACGGTGCTATGAAGATCCAGTTCCCCACTTTCCAAAAGTTTGGAAAAACACCCTAGAAATTTCCTCAAGGGGGCGAGAAATGCTTTAGGTGTGGAAGAGAAGGGCACCTAGCATTTAACTATCGGCAAGAAACACTCATGGCTACGAAAGAAGAGAATAACACTCCGTTCGAACCTCAACATGTTGTTCATTGCTACAACTGCAACGAACTGGGGAATTTTTCAAATCAGTGCCCTAATCCAAGGGTTTTCGGAGGCAACCAACAACCTCCAAGGTAGCAAGGAAGATGTTTTGCCATCACTTCTACCGAAGTGAACCCCGAAAATGAAGTGGTGATAGGTATGCTAGTTATTAATTCAAGAATAGCGAACATACTTTTTGATTCTAGTTCTACGCATTATTTTATATCTCTAAAGTTTAGTACAACAATCTCAGCACCACCACAAATCATGGAAGTGAAGATGAAAATGAGTATGACAAATGGGGCAATCATTGCATCCCATGAATATAATTCATCCCCTATTATAATCTGTGGATTGAATTTCCCGATGAACCTCGTCATACTCCTTCTGGTGGAATTTGATGTAATTATTACCATGGATTGTCTTTCCTTATATAGAGCCAACATAAATTTTCGGGAGAGGGAAATCACACTCCATATGGAGGATCGACCCCATATTCTTTACAAGTATAAGGAGAAAGATTAATATACTTTATCTCCATCATCTCAAGCATGGATATTACTGCCCTATGAGTAGGCGTATCTGGCTCAGATGATTGAGTCCATGGAAGAAACCACTCTTGAGAAAATTCCTATTGTGAGGGAATTTGATGAAGTGTTTCCCAAGGAACTGTCTGGTCTTCCTCCTAAAAGAGATGTTGAATTCTCAATTGAACTTATACCAGGGGCTCTACCAATATCCAAGACTCCATATATAATGGCTATCATTGATCTTGAAGAGCTGAAGAAACAACTACAAGAGAATCTGGATAAAGGGTTTATATGCCCAAGTGCTTCACTATGGGGTGCACCAGTCCTCTTCGTCAAGAAGAAGGATGGTTCAGTGCGGCTTTGCATCGATTATCGTGAACTTAACAAAATCATGATAAACAACAAGTATCATCTTCCACGGATCGATGACTTGTTCAATCAGCTGTGCGGAGCACAATACTTCTCCAAGGTAGATTTGCAGTTGGGATATTATCAAGTAAGGGTGAAGAAGGCAGATGTCCCCAATACTACTTTTCGTACAAGATACGGTCATTATGAATTCATATTAATGCCTTTTTAACTAACTAGTGCTCCAGAAATCTTCATGGACTTAATGAATAGAGACTTTAAATATAACCTTGAAAAATTTGTGGTAGCCTTTGTAGATGATATTCTAATATACTCCAAAACCAAGGAGGATCATGAGGAGAATTTAAGAACTGTACTAGAGACTTTGCGCAAGGATAATCTCTATGAAAAGTACATCAAGTGTGAGTTCTGGTTAAAGGAGGTCTCATTCTTGGGCCATATCATCACAAGCAATGGGATATCTATGGATCCCTCCAAAAAAGATGCAATTGGGGGATGGCCAAGGCCAACATCGATAACGGATATCCGTAGCTTCTTAGGGTTAGATGGATGTTATCGATGATTGGTGAGAAATTTTTCATGATTTTCCAACCCTCTTACCAATATAACTCGAAAGGGAGTAATGTTTTATTAGAGTGATGAATGTGAATAAAGTTTCAAGTAGTTGAAGAGGAGGCTTATCACAGTGCCCATGCTCACTTTACCCACAACTGGGGAAATTTTTGTAGTATTCAGTGATGCTTCGATGAAGGGCTTAGGCTGTGTGCTGATGCAGAATGATAAAGTGATATCCTATGCCTCAAGGTAGTTGAAAATCGATGAGCGAAACTATCCAACGCATGATCTGGAGTTGGTGGTGGTGATCTTTGCCTTGAAAATCTGGTGGCATTATCTCTATGGGGGGAAATGTGAGATATATACTGACCACAAGTGTCTTAAATATATATTCACATAGAAAGAGATTAATATGTTCCAGAGATGATGGATAGAGCTCATCAAGGATTATGATTGTTCAATACATTACCACCCTGGTAAGGAAAACAAGGTGGTGGATTCCCTAAGTAGAAAGGACCTAGCGATTCTATCAATGATGAGAATTGAGAATGTTCCAATCTTCTTAGACTTGATAAATATGGACATGGGAATCATAAAGAATGGAACATCATAAATCCTTTCACAAATGATTTCTCAACCATCTCTATTAGAAAGGATAAAGGATGGTCAAAAGGATGATGTGGGAATTCAGGAAAAAGTAGAAGCTATCAAAAAAGGGAAATCCCTATAGTTTAATGTTAATGAAGAAGAAATTGTGCGATTTGGGAAAAGATTATGTGTTCCATAAAGTCCGGATCTCATGAAGGAACTTTTGCATGATGCACAGAGTTCAAATTTCTTTATTCACCGAGGGAGCACAAAGATGTGTCGAGATCTCCAAGAAAACTTTTGGTGGGATAATATAAAGAAGGAGATCGCTGAATATACATCAATGTTCCTGGTGTGACAGTAAGTGAATGAAGAGAGGAATAAGTCTAAGGGGATGATGCAACCATTGCCCATACCAGAATGGAAATGGGAGAACATCACCATGGACATTGTCACCGGACTTCTGAGGACAACCAAAGGCAACAATGCAGTCTGGATTGTGGTGGATCATCTTACAAAGACTGCACACTTCATTTCTATTTGGGAGGATTTTTTATTGGATCAACCAGCACATTTATATATCAGGGAAGTGGTAAGGATGCATGGAGTACCACTATCTATTGTGTATGACTGAGATCCAAGATTCACCTCTATGTTTTGTAAGTGTCTTCAACATGCTCTGAATACTGAACTGAACATCAGTACGGCCTATCATCCTCAAACTGATGGAAAATACGAGTGGACTATCCAAACACATGAGGACATGTTGATAGCGTGCTCAATGGACATTAAAGGATGATGGGATCCACATCTTCCTCTGGTTGAGTTCTCTTTTAATAATAGTTTCCACTCGAGCATCTAAATGGAACCTTTTGAAGCCCTGTATGGTAAAAGGTGAAGAACACCGACATGTTGGGATGAGGTCAGTGAACGTAAGCTTCTTGGACCAGAAATGGTCCACGAAATGGTGGAGAAGGTGAAAACCATTCTGCTGCATATCAAGGAAGTCTGTAGTTGACAGAAGAGTTATGTAGATAATCGTCGATGAGACCTTGAGTTTAAAGTTTGAGACATGTTTTTTCTACTCATATATCCGTGGAATAAGTTCACGAGGATTGGAAATAAGGGGAAGTTAATTCCAAGGTACATTAGCCCCTTCGTGGTTCTTGATCGTGTTAGGGTTGTGGCCTATCGACAAGCACTTCCACTTACCATGGCTAAAGTACATGATTTCTTTCATGTATCCCCCTTAATGAAGTACATATCGGACCCTTCACATGTACTCTCTTCTGAGGTGGTACAGTTGTAGGATGATCTTTCTTATGAGGAGCAACCAGTGAAGATCTTAGAATGTAGAGAAAAATTTCAATGAAATAAGACAATTCCCCACTTCAATGTGTTCGGGTGAAACCACATGTTTGAAGAAGCGACATGGGAATTAGAGGAAATGATGATGTTGAGTTACCCACACTTGTTTTAGTGTGGGAAAAGGAAATTTCGGGGGAGAAATTTCTTAAGGTTGGAATATTTTAATGACCCAAAGTTTCATTAATGGAAATTCCTCTTGATCAATTTAAATGTCTCTTTTTGTAAAACGTTTATATAAAATGTCAAATTCTTTGGTTTTATTTTAAGAGTTGTGACTGTTACTTTTATAGCCATTGAACAGTGATCACGTGATTAGTATAAATATAAGGCTTTAACGAACCCAATTTACTCAGACAAAAGAAGCGGTGGCCTCATCCAGTAGAATTGCTCCATACGAAGCCCATTTGTCAGAGCTCTGAAAAGAGGTGAAGTCTTTTGTCTTCGCTCTTGACCAAGCCCAAGCTGAGTTTCACCATGTCAAGCTTGAATGATACCATCTATGGGAAAAGTGGAAGTTGATAGAGATTACCACTCGAGCGATGTTATCCAAGCCACCCCAAGAGTCCGTCACTATCGCACACCTTACCCTTAGGTCTTATGCGGCTGTTTTAAGGGGTTATGTAACAAATCGCTAGTACTATGTTCATGTACATTATTTTTTTATATAATAATGAATATACTTTCTTGTCATTATTGATACATTGTAAATACTTTTTAAAGTACAAATAGTGTTTTTAGTTATTATTTAACTAAGAATTCTATTTTATTAAATTAAGGGATTTTTGAATTAAATAATATTTTAATAAAATATTATTATTATTATTAAATTAATTTTTATTAAAGTAAATAATCTTATAATTTTATGAATGCAATTGTAATTTTTATTAGGGTTTGAAAGCCATTTTTGTCAAAACCCGTGAATTTTCGATAAATGACGGTTTTTATTTTAAAAGTAAAAATTAACATATTTAGAAAATTATTTAGATAAAATAACTTTTATTTCTAGAATCAGGATGTCTAAATTATCCAACGGTGAATTTTTCATAATTTTATGATACAATCATATTTTTGGGTAAAAATTAAATACCGTTTAAATATATAATGTGTTTTATGACATCATAATGACCCAATAGGGATGTAATAAAATACTATAAGCTTTATGTTCGGCCAATATATGTTTTTCCATTAAAATAATGTTATTTTGGGTTTGTTTTACTTATTTTACAAATCATTAATGGGCCCCTCAAGACTTATTAAACATCTTGTCTTTTTAAATTATTTTCCATGGGAGTGTGACTCACCTCCACATAATCAACCCCATTAATTTAAGAAGTTCGGACATTGGAATTATAAAATACTGGTTTCCTCTCCCCTTTTACAAAAACCATGGGCAAAAACTATGAGCTTATTTGTGGTTTGTATTAGTTTAATGTAAGGGGTCCCAAACCTACCTAATAAAGAATTCACTCACCTTTCCTATATAAACCCACCCAAGCTCCAACTTCCTCCTCACTCAAATCCTTTGGAGTTCGTCCAACCACTGACCTACTCTCTCTATAATCCTCCCAAGGTGCCTCAAGCTCCCAATAAGCCTCTCCCAAGCCTATCTCAAGCATTTGGAAGCACACTTCCAAGTAAGGGTTTTTTCTTACTTTCTCATTTTTGTCCAATATTCTTTAAGTTGTTTTTCCCTT
This sequence comes from Viscum album, assembly GCA_963277665.1. NCBI lineage: Eukaryota > Viridiplantae > Streptophyta > Magnoliopsida > Santalales > Viscaceae > Viscum > Viscum album. The sequence continues at coordinate 1,722,258,174 of OY728145.1, forward strand.
TTAATTTCAATTATGAATGTTGGGGTATGGTTTCTCACCTCCCTAATACTTCCCTATTTATTTTTGAATGATGGGAGACCCTTTCTCTATCATTAAATGCCTCCCATGAACAACTGTTACTATGCCGAAATTCTGAAAGAAACTTCTCTCTCCTCATTTACATTCAAGCAATACTTTTGTATCATGAATCTATATTTCATTCAAATTTTTGGGACATGTATCTATATGACCTCCTTACTATCTATTACATGTAAATATTATAAGGAACCCATTTATCTCTCATCAACCATTTTTTATGAATTCTTATGTCACGCCGTTACACTGCCGAAATCGCATCGATTTTCTAAGCCAATGCCATTGTGTAGTTAATACCATGCCAATTTCTCCATCAAGGGTATTCACCTTTATGAATATTTACTTATAGATTATAAAGTTTCATTTATGAATTCCAGATTCCTTTATCGTGGAATAAATGATTATGTTTTATGAATCCATGTTTTATGATCCATGTGGCACACTTATGCATGAAATGAAATGTTTAAGAAGGGTGTGCCCTTATAATGCTCCAATACGTTGGGTAAAGTATAGTATCATGATACGTCATGTGCAATGAGTGTTGACTCATTCTAAATCAAGTGAAATGAGGGTTTACTCATTCTTCATGTTCAATGAGGATTTACTCATGCTCTATGTGCAATGAGCCTTAGCTCATGTTAATTTCATGTTAAGTGTTGTTGCCACATTTCCATGTTATGATTATCATGCCTCATCATGCCATTATGTCCATGTTTCTATTGTGCTCTATTGATATTCCTATTGTCTAACATGTATTGTACTCCTCATGTATTCCACGTTTATTCCCTTACTGTGCTTTATAGCTCACCCTTTTCTTATGCATGTACTCAGGTTATACCAGGAAATGCTAAGTTCGAGGGAATGTAGTGGTCATGTAAATGACATTTTCAATAAAGATATTGTATTTGATGTTTTAAGTTGTTATGTAATGATCCTAATCCCCAAAGACACTAGACCTCTTGATCTTCCATTTTGTATCAAGTGAATAGTTTATGTGATAAATCATTTTTAAGTTTGTATTAAAAGTAGGGTTGTCATAGTGTATATATCATTTAAATGTTCATTTGGAAGATGGGATTCTGCCAACCTGCCGACATGAGTACACGACATGTACTTGGTTCCTCTTCTCTCCCTCGCCGACTTACCCACATTCCATGTATATCCCTCGTACAAGGCTAGACTACACAACGTGTCCAAGGGGAACATGGCGTGTACCTGGTTCTACCAGGCCAACAGGCCCACACGCCATGTATGGCCACCACATGGACGAGGTTACATAGCGTGTTGACCACTACACACCATGTAGTAAGAAATTTATACACGGTCATCACACGACATGTACTCAGTGAGCACCCGACCGACACATTCTTAACATATACACGGCGTGTACTTAAAATTACATGGCGTGTAGTCTTTAAATTTCCATAAACTTCCCGTTTTATCTAGTTTCCTCAGAAACCAATCAAAATTTCCAACAGGGTCGAGATTTTGACCCGTTTCCAAAAACCTGGGTTCTTACAAACTCCCCACCTTAACGTAGCTCATCCCCGAGATAATGAACTAAACCCAGAGATGGCATCAAACATGCCCATACCGGTTAAACAACCTGGACTACCCTGGACCCAAGGTTCTAGCTAAATTCCTCAAGGGGCTCCCCACCTTAGGAATTGCCTACTCGGTCTCAACCAACAATGATCAAAGAAACCAAGTTTTACTAACCTGTTTTCCGGACGCATAGTCCTTCCATGAAGCATCGTCACCTCTGCACCTCATTGGTGCTCATGTGTCGCTCCTGACACCCAACGTAGCCCTCACCACATCGGTGTCTACCTCTACGAGGTCCTGCTTCCTAGAACCTCAAATATCCCGCATCCACGATGCCCCGATGCCCACGACACCTCATACATATATCTAGTTTATACCAAGCACCCGATATGGTTCCAATCACACTGACTAGCATCTAGTCAGTCCACATAGATCTTGTGCACCACGTACAATAATAACAGTCATGCCTCTATAGATCATGGAAAAAAGGAAACATGGATATCACGGCCACACCGCGGTGTACCACTAACCGTCGTCAGCTCACCTGCCTGCTCCGCCTCTGAAAGCTCCATGACGTGCACCTGGCCTGAAACACGGCTGCCTGACACCTGACCTCCCTACGATGTTTCCCCTGTCACCGGTCACTAACCCCTATGTAGGGTCACACCGTCTCTGTCACGACATCCGCGCACAGCTGAACCTCGACTACCCTCTCCGGGTACCAAACGTGAACCAACTCCAGATGCTACAGTCTGTCCTGGTCCCTGCCAGCGAGCTATCTGAGAAGGATGCCTCAAATACCTCTCCAGATTCCCATTCTATCCACATGATCGGCACTCCTTCAGAGGCCTATCACACTGTGCCCAAACATGCCCCGATTGTCCACAGTGGAAGAAAATCATCGAATAACTACCACGAGGTGGTCTAGCTAAATCACTATTCTGACCGCCATACTAGAACTCATCCCATCATCTCTTACTACTGTCCAACCCATCACCTAAAGTTGTCGCCCTTCCCAAGAGATACTTCTCTCTTTCATTGTCCTCGGCTATGAGATCCTAATTTACCACCTCAGAGAAGGAACCCAACCTGAAGATGTTCACCTAGACCCGAATGGCGTGTCGTAATCCATCCTCAAAGCACCTCAACCTAGCCTCGTCGTCGCTCACCATACCAGGTGCAAAGAGGAACAACTGTGTGAAAGTAGTTTTGTAGTCCATGACGGACATGTCTCCCTACTGAAGACTCAAGAACTCTAGAGCTCTCTCTTCCCTCAGTGTCTCTTAATAGAAGTGCTCAGAGAACCTATCCTCGAAGTCCTTCCAAGCTAGTCCCTCGTGTTTATGAGTCTGAACTTGTACGTCTCACCAACGCTTCGTAGGTCCTCTCAGCATGTACGTCGACAGCTTGACCCTCCGCCCTGGAGGCATCTTGAGCTTCTCGAAGATCATCTTCATGCTCTCTATTCAGTTCTCAGCCGCCTGCGGGCCACCCTCACCCTAAAAAAGCGGCGGGTGCTACAACTGGAACTCACACGTCAGATACGCTATAGAAGGCTCTGTACCATGCGTGCCTCTGTCAATCCCCTGCAAGACATATACCAGGCTAACTCAGAGCTGCTCGTCATGCCATGGTTCGAACGTTGCCAAACCCGGTTTTTGTCTTGCCTGCACTAGATCCTATACATGATCATATCACTGAGCCTATACCAGCGGCTCGTGCTCTACCTGTTCTGAATTATGACCTTGATCCTGCGGCACTGTATCATATCATGTCGGATGCTCCATCGAGTCATGAAGGAGTAACCCGCTGAATACCATAAATGTTCAGACAGCCCATACATATATAACAATATATTCTATGCAGATAAGGAAAGCAGTAAAAGGTAGCGCATAAAAACTACCCTTACTACCCCTCACTGCAACCCATGCCCCACGACATCCCAGCCTCATGGCCTCCTTACCCGTCCCGAAAACTCATGTTTCCTTATACCGACGATTGAGTCACCCAATCCTGACAGTTACAATGCCTCAGCCATAGTACATGCCTTCTATCGTAAGAGTTAGACCCAAATATTCCTCCACATGCAATTTTACAAAATATGAGGCATTGCATAAACATTGCACACCTATCAATTCTATCAAGAATTTCACCAATTCACATTTCAAAGCATATAAAGCATGGAAATTGATTTTTTTTATTTACATGGTATTATCACTTCACAATGTATACATGCAATTATGAAATTGAAATACCCTAAAAATGTGCCTATCAAAAGCCAGTCAACCAAGCCTCTCTATACCGGTCAAGGTACAATTCTCCCTTACCATACCGGTTCAAGGGTCACATATCAAAATCACGAACATCACACCTCAAGTGAGACACTAAGGTAAAAATCATATAAATTGTAATCTGAGAAAAACAAACAGCAGTTCCCACCCGCGGCAACTAGGTCCATCCCTCGTACCTGGGGCTTCAGGCACCAAGCATAAGCTAGAAACCCAGTCCTTGTAACAAACTATCTCCAATATACCAAATACCAAATAGTACAACCAATAGAAAGAAACGAGAAGCCTCAAACTCATTAGTAGCCAGTAAAATGATGCTACTAAATCCCTATCATGAACTGCTCTGATACCACTTTATAACGACCCGGACTCGGCCAGCCACCCGAACAGTGCCAAATGGGTTGGTTGTCACTACCTTAGGCGCACCTCCCCTGAATGCCAAAGGATTCCGACTAGAAAAGAGGGTCTATTAGGTATAGTGTGGAGGATATACCCTCTTGGAGGATCATAATAAAGGTACTGGTCCAAGTATAACAGTAATGATGCAGCGGAAAGAAAGACTCAGCAGACTCGAACCAGACCCCCAAAGTGGAAGCATAATCAATGTAGATAAACAGTGGAAGTAATAAATATAAACAACAGCAGCGGAAATAACACAACATCAAGATGATAACATGTAACTACTAGTTAACAGTAAAACATGCATCCAAAGCAGGTCATACTCAACTGAATATAAAAAGGGCGCCCATGGCTAACCAACAGTAGCTACAAAAAGTAAGCATGCCGATACAGAAAAGTAACCAAAACAAAGTAAAACCCAGATAGGTATGACCTCAATGTCCATAAAATCTCCATGCAATAACTAACGCATCCCAGCTCCTGAAGCTGGCCTATTTCCTGTACATAAATCCATAAATTCTGCACGCATCTCAAAGGGCCCGTGCAGGGTGTGATAAAAATTTCAGTAGGATACCACCCAATGGTGCATACCAAATATATGTGTTTAATCAGTTATGAATTTATAAGGAAAGCAGTAAACCGTACAAAGTACAATTAAACACAAGCTCCACTGGTGCTCAACAACCACCATGGAGCATCACCTACTTCAGAAAACGCCGGAATCTCTGTCATGTAATCCGGCACCACGTGCCACCTGATACCTTGTGTCTCAAGTACCGACGTCCAGAAGGAATGCTCAAGAATAGTAACCCAGCACCATGTGCCTCCTAACACCTCATGTCTCAAGTACTAACGTCTCGAAGGCTCGCCTAAGAATAGAAACTCGGCACCATGTGCCTTCTGACACCTCGTGTCTCAAGTACCGACGTCTCGAAGGCACGCCCTTCCCCTGAAGGCTCCTCAACTCTCACGTGTCTTCCAACAGAAAGCACCCCCAACCAGAATACCTAACTACAACTATGGGGGCCTCTACCCACACGAGTGTTCAAAACCACCACATCACGAAGTATCTCTATGTGCACACTACTCAAAGTCTCGGGTGAGAGGTAATCCCCAAATAGTACCTAAGCCACCAACATATCTGACACCTTGTGTCCCTGCAACCAGGTCGCTCAAGTCCGAAGGCCTTTCCATCCATGTAACCCGGGCCATGCCCCAACCTGACAGTCGTACTACCTTAAACCGACGTCCATGACACCCAATCCCATGGTCAAAACCACCCAATGTAACCTGGGAAAATCCCCAAACTGTGATCAACATCACTAAAGCGTAACCGGTCAAGCCCAACACAACCCAAAAAGGGTCCAGAAGATGCAATTCGGCAATTGCATATATAACGTATTCAAACAGAAAACATAACCAGGCATAACAAACTGAACAGTTTAATTGCACTATGTAGGGTGTTGTCCCATACCATTACTGAGGTCTTAAATGCCTTTATCAATTTATATCAGGCTTTAATAAATTAAAATAACAGTTTAACACATTAATATTTCAATTAAAACTGTTCTTCCATTCCCCAACCAAAATTCCCTAATGATCCACGGCCCATCACCCGGTTCTCTCATGTAAACTCGTAACATGGCATACCCAAAGGCACCCCATAGGTCCCACAAGTAATTCAATATAAATTAGTAGATAAAACGGGTCCCACTGAAAATACCTGAAAATGCGCCAAAGGTCGCGTCAACCAAAAAACCACGAAAAGACAAAATGAGTTATGCACCACCTACCTGAGACTCGTACAACGCTACTCCTACGGTAACAAAAACCAATTCGGTTTAAAACATGGTAAATCTACAAAAGATTAAATACTGATCAAATGCCTATAACTCGTTCTAGAACGAAAATCAGACAAAACGGCCAAAGTGGAATTGAGGCCTTAATTAGGGGGTTCCAACGCATCAATCAGAGTTCGAATCGGACATCAAATGGACGATCGGGAGGAGGAAATAGGTTCGGCCAACTTGGTTCACAAAACCAGGCGACAAACATGGGTTCTGCCTAAAAAACGATGATACTGCCCATTTTAGTGAAAAAAGTAAAGTACACAGCATGTAGTTCATGACTACATGTCGTGTATATATAATTTAACTATTCATTTGGCATCTAGGATTCTGCAGACCTACCGACATGAGTGCACGACGTGTACCTATAGGTAAACAGCATGTACTTGGTTCCTCTTCTCTCCCTCGTCGACTTACCCACACGCAATGTATATCCCTTATACACGGCTAGACTACACGACGTGTCCAAGGGGAACACGACATATACCTGGTTCAACCCGGCCAACAGGACCACATGCCATGTATGGCCACCACACGGTCGGGGTTACACAGCGTTTTGAAAACTACACGCCACGTAGTAAGAAATTTCTACACGTTCATCACATGACATGTACTCGGTGAGCACACGACTAAAAAGTGTTTAACATATACATGGTGTGTACTTAAAATTACACGGCGTGTAGTCTGGAAATTTCTAAAAACGTCCCTTTTTCTCCAGTTTCCTCAAAAACCAGTCAAAAATTCAAACAGGGTCCGGATTTTGACCTGTTTCTAAAAACCTGGGTTCTTACATAATCAAAATATTTTTCAAATTGCGATTTATTATAAACCACTTTGATATATTTTTCTTAATACCATAATTTCATTAGATAAACTAGGATTTTGTGTGAAAACCAAAACTTGTGACTTTTCTCTTTCAAAGCAAAGGATTTCGTGGAATGTTTTTGATATGATTGAGGCACTTGTTTGGCATTCCATATTTTATCTTGATACCCAAACATACATCTATCCTTCATTAGCCCTTACATAATAGGAAGTTTATTGTAGGTTTAATCAAAATTAAATGACAAATTTTACTTACCTACCTACACCCTCAGTATTTTTGTGTTGATATTTCAAGTTTGATTATAGGGGAAGGGTATTTTATGTGTGTCTTTTGGGATGTGTTTCATTTATGGGTGATGTGAGGTTTGTTTTGACATTTTGGGTAGTGTGTAATGAGATAATTGGGCTTGATTAATCATTTCATTCTATTTTATTTTTTCATCTGGTTCTCCTTCATAAAATTTAAAAAAAATTAAAAAAATCAAAGTAAATAATTTAATGTTATGCGTTTCTAGAGCTTTACAAAAAACAGAAAAGTAAAAAAGGGGAAAATTTTGGATGATATTATTCATTTTAATAATTTCATGAATCATGTCTCATGTCATAAAAGGTGGTTGGTTCTTTATTTCACATTTTCAATGGGATTTGAGTGACGTTTATCTGGTTTTTTCAAATTATTATTCATGCATTTTACTTAAGAGTCAAAACCTCCACTTTTCAGGTTTTAATTTTCAACCATTTTCCCACCAACCCTAAGCCACATAATTCATCTAGAAAAACATAACTTAATTGAAATAATGTTCGTGTTTGATGTTGTGGATAAATTATAATTTTCACAAGCCTATGATGATACATGAATTTTCCAGGTATGGGCATAACTCCAGATTTAATTTATCTTAAGTTAAGAGTGAAATAATACTTATTTTAAGGTAGGTTGTGATACGACCATGGATGGATTTATGAGGTTGAAAACAATTTAAATTTGAATAATTAAAATGATAGGAAATTTTTTTATATTAGAGAAGTAATGTAATTTCATTTTGGGAAAGATCATTGATGTTTCTCTCATTTTTTATTTTTTTGTTATGTGCAATTGTCAAACAATATTAGGTTTTTTGGAATTTTGATCTTAATTGCTAATATTTCCAAATTTAGGTATTTAATCATTTTATTTTTATTTTATATTTTAGTCATAACATTTTCTACACTAAATTAAATTTGAAAATTAGTTTTTGGTAGGATTCATGAAATCATGGGTTTATTTCATCCTCTTATATATAAATCTCAATCAATCATTTGGGGGACCAAAACTAGCTCAAAAATATGGCCTCAAAAACTATGCATAAATATATTAATATTTAGATATTATCTTATATCTCAAATTAGGTGGGCCAAAAGAGATAAAATACTTCATAGAGATGTATAAGGAATTAATGAAGAACTATAATGAATGATTTCATGAAATAATCTACCACTAGTAAGTTCATAATGGCATGGGATGTTGGAAAAGCGAATATGAAGTGTCACCTGGCCAGAATATATGTGTGAGACTAAAACAATCATAACTCTCTCCACACGAGTCCATTAAAGCTTGACATTTTTTCATAGTAGGAGAGACATAATATAACTTATTTTAATAATTAAATATTCCATGATTCTTAAATTTAATGGTCCTTCCACTGACATACTTTTAGAATTCACATCTTGGAGTGAAAATGCTTCTCTCATTTCTCTATAAATTGTGCCATTTTCTCCATTTGATAAGGATATGAGATTTCAGGGGGGGATGGTTGAGTATTGTTTCTATAATTATTATTTATATTTTTAATATATATTAGTTTATCTTTCTTCTTAATTTACCTCCCTTCTTCTATTTTTTTATTTTATTTGTTCTCCCACCATTTTCCCTTCTCAACTCCTCAAAAAAATGGAGAACTAAACTCAGTGCTTTTCTAATGGAGGGATTGGTGGGATGAATGCGTTTCTTGTGTTCTAATTTCATATCTATTTATTTAATTATAATAATCTCATTAGTAGTTAAATCAATTGCAGTGAGTGGTCTCCCCATTTCCTCTACCATTAAGTTCTACTTCTGGTTTAACATTCAACATCCCTTCACTATTTTTGTCGTGCATATTATGGAGTAAGACATGAGTGATGATGGTAAATGAAGAGATATCCAAGATGAAATTTGGAATAGTATTTACCCATGTATAGAGGTACCTATATTAGGTAATAAAATTTCAAATGACAGGGTTTAGTATGATTGGTCTTGATCACTACATTGAATTAAATATTGTGAACCATTTTGAATAATGATTTCAACCACCATCAACTCCGATGAACAATTACATTCATTTATTATTATAAAATAATTATATTTTTCATAGTATTTATATTTAATATATGTATATTTTATAAATTTCATACATAAATAAATTTATATTAGATTTATATTTTTATATTAGTACATTTTATATAGTCGTGATTGAAAAATAGTGCGTGTAAGTAGCCTCCTCGAGATCGACCCTAGGTTGTGCCACTATAGGACACTATTAATAAATAAAACTATATTAAATAGGGTTCCAGGATAAATCCCTTTTATCAATTTGGCATTTTTTCTGGGGATTCCTAGTGCTCTCAAACACTGTTTTTCATAAAAAAATCCAAAAAATCAAAAAAAATATTAAAAATTAAAAAATTAGATCATTATGGAATATAATTATTTCTTTGGGTCATTGAATACATTAGTGTTTTTTCTTATGCCTGGAATATTACTAAATGGTTTGATATTGATGACATATTTAAGATAAAAATGCTTGAAAATTCCCAATAAGTGGAACAAAATTCCATAGTGATTCAAAATAATTTCAATGTTCTTGAAAAATAAAGAAATATTGTTGTTTCATTGGACACCGAAGTCAAATAAGTTGTAGATATATGGGTAGAATTGAAAAAAAATCGGAAGAGAATGATATTTTGGTACAACCTACATTTCAATAATATATTGGTGAGTTTGTGTCCATACTTAATATCCACTTCTATCTCTAACAAATGAGTTCCCAGCTTCTTTACTTGAGGAAGAAGAGATTGAATATGTATGTTTTGAGGGAGATTTAATTTATAAACCTTATATTTATTAAAATTTTATTAATTCTTACTTTAAAATTATTTCCTTTATTAATTTTTTTTAGATTCACCCCACAAATGCCAGCCCCGAATGAAGAAGAAGAAGAAGAAGTTGCTCATGTGAAGGAAGAATTAGAGGAGCACGTCCAGTTGTAAATTAGTAATAATGAGGATTATGGTACAAAATAAGAAATCTATGATGAATTATTTATGGAAAAAACCCAAAGAGAATCCACTTGTTATTCTAATATCTCCACCACTGTTGTACAAAAATCCTCCAGATGATATAAACAGGGAGCACCCCTACGTTCATTTCCCTCCCCCTCTTGATTTATTTTTTATATATATTATAGTGTTTGAAATTTTTTTGTTTTCTATTGGGGTTCTCACTATTGGAATCTAGCGATGGATGTTGGTAAAAATAATATATTGGGGATTCTATGTATGAAACCCCATCCACTGTTGGATTTGTGTTAACCCACTGCAACTACTTGACTATGGGAAATGAAAACCTAGAACCCGCTTGGGTATCAAACAAAGAATTATCATCTTTTCCATTACTCTTTTTATTTATTTATTTTTGATACTATTTTCTTTATTTAATTTATTTCTAGGTTTAGTGGCAGTTTATAGTTGCTTAACTCATGGCTAACACTAAATAATAATGTCAAGTTGTATCTTTCCTTCTCGTTAGTTTTTCTTCCCTTATTGTTATTTTATTGAGATGAAATGAAGGGTAGTGAAATCTAAGTGTGGTGGGAGTTTCAACCTTCTAGTTATTCTTGTGTTATTTTCTTTTATTCATTTTTAGGAACCTTGAGCTTCAATAAAAATTCTGAACATTTTTTTCACGTAAATTAGATTGGAGAAAATTGAAATGTATTTTAAAAGATTTTATTTTAAATGATTGTTGGTGTGAACATATTTTCTTTTAATTTGGTTTCCAATAATTTTTATGATTTTGACCAATTTTTTAAATTTATTACCATGAAACACTAACGCAAAATATTTATCTAGTCATGTGATGTATTCTAAACTATATTGAAATATTCTTCCTAATACCAAAATTTTCTTGAAAGAAACATGGATTTTGTGTGACAACCAATTTTTTGACTTTTCTCTTTCAAAGCATTAGATTTAATGAATTATTCTTTATATGATTGAAGAACCTATTTGGCTAGACATAGTTTATCATTAAACCCAACCTTAAAACTATCATTTCTTAGATCTTAGATATCATGAATTGTGTTATAGGTTTAATCAACATTTTAGTCCGATAGATCCCAACCTACCCACACTCTTGGTATTTTTTGCGTGGATATTTCAAGTTTGAGTATAGGGGAATGGACTTTCGTGTGCCTTTTTTGGGATGTGTTTCATTTTTCAGTGATGTGAGGTGTTTGTAAGTATTTAGGGTTTTGTATAATGAGATAATAGAGCATGATTCATCATTTAATTGTGATTTAATTTTTCATCTAGTTCCCCTTCAAAAAATTTAAAAAAAATTGAAAAAAATAAAAAATAAATATTGTTTTTCCTTTTTGGATATTTTTAAAAAAAATTAAAAAGGGGGATATAATAGATGCAATTATTAATTTGATTAATTTCATGTCTCCTGTGACATGTCATAAAAGTGGGTCAGTGTTTTTTTTTCACATTTTCAAGGGGATTTGAATGAGGTTCTACCTATTTTTTCATTTTATTATTCATGCATTGTACTTAAGGGTCAAAACCTCATGTTTTCAGCCATAAATATTTAATAATTTTACACTTACCCTATGAAATAGAATTCACCTAGAATAATTTTTCATTATGGAATTTATATTAATGTTTCACACTATAGAGAAATGATAATTGTCACAATCCTAAGATGGTACATTTATTTTCCAAGTATGAGCGTAACTACGTATTTAATTTATATTTAGTGAAGAGCGACCTAAAATTCATTGTGATCTATGTTCTTATTGGTCTATGGATGAATTTTCGAGGTTGATAAAATTTTAGATGTGCGGACTTAAAATGATATGGAATTTTTTTCATTTAACATACATGATGTAATTTTTTTTGGAATAGATCATTGATGTTTTATCATTTTTGTTGATGTGTGGATTTTGATTTGGATATTAGATGATTTTTAGAGAGTGAAACGGTTAAGTGTAGGGAAGTTATGAATATAATATTTCCAAACATTTTATACTTTATTTCAAAATTTATCAACTCACCATTGTTTTATTTTATGTAAAATTGTCACATGTTTTGGTTTTATTGGAATTTTGATGATAATTGAAAAAAGTAGCCTAATTTTTGTGATTATCTATTTTTTGTACATTATTTCGTTCATAACATTGTATACACTAACTTAGATTGTGAAATTTCTTTCTGGTTGGATTACAAAACAAATTGGAGTTATTTCATCCGTATGAACCGAAATCCCAATCAGCCATTTGGGAGGCCTAAAACCAGCTCACAAATCGGGCTTTGCAAATTGAGCACAGATATGTAATTATTTTGCAATGGGTTTATATATCAAATTTGGATGGATAAAAGTTCTTAAATTATACATGGATCTATAGAAATAATTATTGATGAACTATAATGAATTATTTCATGCGATAAACTACTGATGGTAAGGTCGTATTGGGAAAGTGAAATATGAAGAGTCACCTGGCTAGATTACAAGTTCAATAATAAAACACTCATAAATCTCTCCACACGTTTCCATTGAAGAATATAGTTTTTACGTAGATAGAGGATATAAGTTTGAACATCTTTTTTGAAGTAAACTGTCAAATATTATTCTTTTTAATAGTTCATTCACCTATATTCCTTTAGAGGTAAAATTTTGGAGCAAAAACTTTTCTCCCATTTCACAATAAATTGAGTCCTCTTCTCCCTTTTATAATGATATCCAATTTCAATGGGTAAATTTTTAGTATTGATTCTATAATTTTTATTGAAACTTTTAAAATATATTATTTTATTTTTCCTCTTCATTACCTTCCCTTATTCCATTTTTTGTTATTGTATGTGTTCTCCCACCGTTTTCCCCTCTCATATCCTCAAAAAATGGATAAAAACCATAGAATCTTGTTCAAGGGATGGATTTGTGGGTTCAATGAGTTTCTTTTGTTCTATTTCACATCTCATTATATTATTATGAAAAAATGTCTTGTGGTTAAATCTATTACAGTGTATAGTCACCCTGTTTTCTCTACCACTGAGTTCTTCTCGTTTATCATTCATCCCCCCTTCACTATTTCTGTCTTGCTTATAATGAAGCATGACATGAGTGGTGATGGTCAGAGAATAGGTATCCAAGAAGAAATTTCGAAGAAGATTTCCACATATTCAAAGGTCATAGAATGGAGTAACAACATTTCTAAGGAGATGGTGTAGTGTGTCGGATCTTGATCACTACATGGAATTGAATATTTAGAACCATTTTGAATAATTATTTCAATCACCATGAACTCAAAATAAAAATTTCCTTCATTTATTCTTCTAAAATTATTCTATTTTTCTCTTAATTTATATTTATTATATTAATATTTTATTCAGATCAAACTTTACAATATTTATATTAGATTTATAGTGTTATATTAGTTAGCTTTACATAGTGAAAATAGTAAAATATTATGCATAAGAAGCCTCCTAGAGATAGACCCTAGGTTGTTCCACTTTGGTACACTCCATGTAATACTAATATACTTCTTATGTATCCATGATAAATCCCTTTTATCAATGTCTAAACATAGTCCAAAATAATACCTACTTTGATGTAAGGCCATCTGTTGAAAATGTGAATATATTTTTCATTTTTAATTATTATTTTTAAATATATGGGATCCTCAAATTATTGATGGGTTTCCAATTCTCATATTCTATATATGATTCATTCCCATTGGATCTTTAATTAACTTCATTAAATTAATTATATAATATATTCTATGAATGTTATAATGAATTTTAAATATTTATACTTCAACATTGGGAAATAGACCTTTAAAAACCTTATATATCTACTGTTATTTTTTCTTCTCCTTACATGTTTTATGAGTTGAAGAAAAAGATTCTATATGATACATTCACTCAAAAAATGTTGTGATATATTTGTTTTAAAAAACTATGTATTTAAAAAAAATATTTAATACCCCCACCCTCAGTGTTGATTTTATTGACTTCTTATACACCATAGTTAATAATAAAAGTATGAGGTATCTAAATCTATATTATATTTATATCAATAAAAAATAATTATCATCAAAAAAAATTAATCTTAAATCTATAAAAAATTTAATTTTCCATTGAATATTAGTTAGATCCTTATTTAAGAGGAAAATAAATTGCATGCAACATATCTACTTTTAACGGTAAAACTAGTATTGTGAACAATGTAATTTATAAATTTTTTATTCTATTGATATTTATATTATCCAAATATATTTTTTATATTTATGTATTCTCTAGGATTTAAAAATATTATTTATTGTATGCATATCATTCTTAATTTCTCTGTGTTCATATTTAACTTCTCATTATTAAATTTTATGATATTATTCTCTTATTTCAAAGATACTTTACTAGAATTTATTGTAATTTGTTTATATTTTTATTTCATAACTAATCCAAGAGTCCTTTTATGATTTTTATCTTTAAATTCATGTATATTCTCTTATAACATGAATCAATATTCAAAAAAATCATCAGGCATAATTTCTTCATCATTCATATCATCGATAAAGGAAACGTAGAAATAAAAGAGTCTTAGATTCTTAATATGTAAATAAAATATTTTTAACATCAATGACTCATCCATTTTTAATGAATTGTAAAACACTAGATTAATTTTCAAAATCAATATTTGTAGTGTAATTCATAACTGTATTGCTATATTTCTTTTTCTCATATTTATTCCTATACTCAGTCTCTGGATAGTCGAATCTTATGTGAGCCTTTTATTGAACTCATAAGAAGTAAAATAATTTTTTTATACATACTTTTTATAACACCATTCTTAATATACATTAAATTAATTTTTTATGATTTTTAAGCGTATATTATTCTATTAGAACATTAGGAATCTTCTAAAAATGGTTTCTCGATTTATCCCTGTTATTATTTTCACTTTATAAACTTAATTAAATTTTTTTAAATTTATTTCAATTATAAGATAATTTGAATAAAATTTTTTTGTTCATAGAATAATCATCATCTACCCAAAATTTTGTAGTTTCTTTTCATATGTAGTAATATAAGAAAATATCTTCTTCATCTTTATATAATCAATATCACATGACTATAAGAGAATAATTGTTTTACTTACCCACTTATCTAGTACACACTTTAGTATTAAAAAAAATTTTACTCATGTATCATGATATGTACAACTGAAACCATTGTAATGATGATGAAATTGAGCCAATAATATATTATAGAGATAAAATCACCTTATTTTATCATTAATATATTATAATTATTAGTATAAGTATTTACATTGATCTAGTCAAAATCATTTATTCCCTCATTGGAAACCTCCATAGTAACCCGTATTTCATAGGTTATGGAAAATGTAGAAAACATTTTGAACTAACCCTCTCCTAAGTTAATACAATATATCCATTTCTTTATAATTATGATCATATGTAGAATAATTGGAATCACTTTATTATCTTCTATGGTCTTTGTGTTTATCAAACATATCATTGTACTACCCCATATATCAATGTTTCTACTTTATAATTGTAATTTAATTTTTTATCTTATATTATTCTAGGTTTTTTTCATTAATGTTTGGAATTTTATTGGTTTCACCAATATTAAATATAGAGGATTTTATCTTACCATTATGTAATTTTCCCCTTTTAGAATTGATCAATATCTCAAAGTAAAAAAATTCAAGTTTTTTTAGTTCCCTCAAAAAAAATATTCTCTAAGAGGATAACTCCAGAAGGATATTAACTGATCTTTCTCAATAAAATATATAATTTAAAAAAATAGTAAATTAAAAACCCCTCAATAAAAATCATACTTAATCCTAAAAGTTCTATATAAATAGGATTGAATATTTTCAAAAAATAATAATTGAGTAACTGATAAATACCCAATTAGATATATTTAAGAATACATTAACCTTTTAAAATAGTTTTACCAATTAAAAAAATAAATTAAATATATGAAGACATCATTTATCATAGTATAATATTTTTTATATAAAATAATAAATAAATAACTTTGATAAAAATAATATATTCTTAAAACTAGTGACAAATAAAAGTTTTCTTAAAGAAAAAAAATAACTCAAAACAAAAGAAATATCAATGAAAAAATAAATTTTAAATATAAATCTAACCAAAGGTTTAGGTATTAGGTATACATTAATTCTTTTAAATTTATAGAAAACTCTATTAAAAAATATATAGTCAAAAATGGATGTTTTACACTCAATGGTGAGTCTAAGACCTTAACCAAGAAAAAAGGTATCAAATCTTCCAAATTTCTATATATATAGATTCTTCTATTGATTTACATGTGATTTAAACAAGTATTATAAAATTTGGGAATGTGTATAAATAATACTCTTTATAGAATAGAGATATGTGATAAATTATAAAAAATTAACAACATTAAATGTCATAATATATAAAAGATAGAGAAAATATCAAGTTATAAAATATAAATATTTAGTATTTGTAATATATATTTGATTCTTTAGTTTTTATTATAAGATATACTCATTGGGTTATATCAAAATTATTTTTGATACACATTACTAAAATAGCTTGCAAGCCCTACCTTTTTGAATTTATAGTAAAACATAGTTTTGGGAATGCTTTTATCATTTAAACAAAATATAAAATATTATGTTTATTAGGTGTAAGGGTTTGAAAACTATAATAACACAAACCCAGTTAACCTAGTGGATTAATCCTCATATCTCCCTATAAAGATTATAATTCACCCATTATGACCATTATTATAAGTTTGTAATAGACAAAAGGACCATTCAAGATGGAGTGGCCTAAAGTCCATGTTCTTCAATAAAGTTGATGTCTTTTTGACCTTGAGGTCGTTGAATGTATAGTGGGTGGATATCTAATACCCAAATACATTATATATGTTGATTAATATTACATGTATATAGTTTTTTATATACATGTGTTTAATCTTAGTATAATAGTTTTGATACTTATAAATCCACTGCTTATATGAAAATTTCTTTATATTATGTGTTGTATTAAAAGTCTATAGAAGTTACTATCTATAATGAGAACCAAAAGATTTAATGAAAGTGATATTAAATATATATCATATGCTCTAGGTACCTAAAATTTATGGGAGATAGATGATGTCTGACTATCCAGTGTTTGGGGATGATAAACATTGAGACTTCTTTTTGTGGTGTTCATACTTAGTGATCTTGGGTAGATTAGACCATGATACTGACCCTCTAATTGAAACACCATATATTTTGGGAATAATTGGTTTTTATTATCTATTAATATGTTTATTTGTCTCATGAAATGAGATCATTATCATTATGTAACATCAGATCAAGTACATTGATGAATGTAAAAAACCATGACATTGAATTCTTCGTGAGGTAGCTTCTTTTGGGTGGATAATTATTGGTATGGAATCAGATGAATAGTCAAGGTATAGTTTTTTCACATTCAAGTTGAGTAATTGATATCCTATGTGACCATTTTAACCTATATGGTGTTACCTTCATTAAATTCAAGGCCATTTTATAAGAAGGTATTTTAATTCTTATAAGGTCAAAAAATATAAAACATCAAAAGGATGATGACATTAGTGTGTAGCATTCTTTATGATATATCATGAGACAAATAAATTATATAACATAAAGTTGGTTCATATAAGGTTTTTATATATATCATTCTCTATCACCTTAGCGGTCAGGATGGGTTGATAGAATCAACTCTTGGTCTATGTGTTGGACTCACAAAAATAGAGATAAAGTCCTAGATAGACACACACTAAGTGTATGAATATGTTCCACAAAATCTGATAAATAAAAGTTTAAGATAAAGTGAACTACTTGTACGGGACGCTTTGAAAATCCACATGTGAGAAATTGAAAGATGTAAATAATTAAATTATATTATCATTGATCATAATAATTAGTGACGAATTTATTTCTCATGGTATTCGCAATTTATTTTATCACATAAATGAATATAAGAATATATAAATTTTCAAATGACTATTGTATGTTCAAGGTTAGTTAAATTTATAAGTGAGGAGTTAGATGAGTTATTGTTAATATTTTATAACGTTACATGTTAAATTATTACATGTTATTCATTCAATGTTCTTGAAGTTTATTGAATGTTTAATTAAATTATAAGTTTGTATAAGGGTCTAAAATTTTGTTTATAACATTCTAGAGACCAAATAGAAATTTTGGAAAATATAAACTTAGTATATAATTAAATTTTAGAATCAATAATAGTGATCTCCACTTATTTGATGAATTTTTAGTCTTCTCCACATATTTCACAAGTTCTAGAGTGAAATGATAAAGGAATAAAAAGGTTGGATAAATTTATTTTTCTTGATAAAGTTCAAGTTCTTCACAAAATCAATAAGACAATGTAAAGAAATAGAATTTTTCATGATAGCACCTGAGAATCAATTATTGATGATCCCAGGGCTATGGGGAATGTGTGAATGATATATAATATTATTATTTTAACACTTTTAAGCCACAAAACACTGACATAGAGGGAATAAAATTAGTGATTTTAAATGAACAATATACCATTTATGGTTTCAATGTATTTTTTTCTTTATACATAAATTGATTTTTATGTAATATGTTGAGGAATATAGGAAGTGGGTTTCTATATTTAGTGTTTTTAACTTTAATTAAAACCCAATATTTTAATTTATGTATTTTTTATAAATCCACTACACCCTAGGTTCTTTTTGAAAGGTGGTATAAACTCTCAACATGGTGAATAGTATTTCCTTATATAGTTAGTTCCTACTATATTACCTACTATAAGGACCTATAAAAAGTCCCAAAATTGGAGGTCATCATAGGTTGAACCCCAAAACCCATTTCTGTGGGGAAATAGACTGTACCACAAAATATTATTCTAGATCAAAACTTAACCCATATTATCTTCACATGGAAATTATCATTATATATATATTACTGTTCATGAAATATTCATTGAAAAAACAAATCATTAATTTTCTCAAATGTAAAACATAGTTTTAACACGATCTCTCAAAATTCCATAAATTAAATTCTACAATTCATGTGACAGATTATTGGAGACATTTATGAAGATTCTAAGAAAAAAATAGTTGTGATAAACAATAATTTCATTCATGGTCATTGGGTAATAAATTTTTATTACATGATCAATTAGTTTAATTTTCCTACTGGTTATAACATTATATAAAATTGCTAATGTATTTATTCCTCCAATATATATTGGTTGGGAAATGAAAATATATTGAATGATCAATGGTCTTCTCTATAGTAAATTTACAGTTGATTAATTTCATAATTTCATGTACTTATTTTTTAAAATTAGTCAATCATTGGTAATGATCTAAATAGTCCTCTCATCTCATCTACATGGTCATTATGACCAGATGTTAATATCTATGATAATAGATGTTTTTTTATCATTTTTAACTTTGTTCACATCTATTAATAGTTTATAAATGGTTATTTTACCTTAGTAAATTTTTTTAAATTATTCCATAATAAATACATTTATGTGTCATTGTACTAATAAGTTTTTTAAAGTGTTTATGTGATTGGTTGAAAAATTCCAAAAAGTACTTTTATTGTGAAGAATACATATTTTATACTTATAGAAGACATATAAATTAATTTTTATACTTTCATTATGAATTCTTAATATTTTATACTTTTATTTGATTTAAATCTTAATAATGGTTCTTTATATAATCCCAATACATTAACAAAACAAAAAAAAAATAAGATTTTATTATTATTGAAACACGAAAAATATTTCCATCAACTCAAACAAGATTAATAGAATAATATGTAATTATGAAAAATGAATAAGATACATTACTTCACATCATTATTTTTATCCACATATATTGATAATTATAAGGACCCGACCTTAAAATTTACCTAATATTGAGTTTTTAAGTCAATAAATGATTCTCTTACATGTCAAGATCTATTTAGGTTTAGAGTTTTCGATAATTAGAGAATAATTCATAAATATGAACCCAAAATCGTACCATATGGATCTACTAAAATAGTATTCAATTTTTCCTTAATAAAATAGTCATTAAAAATAAATCATGATTTATTTTCATGAATATTTTTCACAACATTCATCTAGGATTCTTATGTGATCTAAACTAACATTAAAACCTATGAAAAAAAATTAAACTTGGTATGAGAAAAAAATCTCAGTATGTAACATGAAAAAATGAATAAAAAAACCTATTGGTCTAGGAATACTTATAAACACATGAAATATATAATTATCACCCTTTAAAGTAACATATACTGACTTTATGAAAACATGATGTCTCAATAAAACATAAAAATCATAAAAACCCATTTATGGAATTTTTGAGAACCATTTTCATACAGTATATACTTGTCATTATAACCCTCATGTCAACTATATGAATTGTCTCCCTCACAACTACCTTACAATGTATCTCTCGTGACTACCTTAGGATGTAATTATCACAATTATGCTTGAAATAATCATTATGGTTAACTTCTAACATACCAAATGTTTTGGAGGGATATCATAGACCCTCCTATATTTGGTTTAAAATATAACCACCTTTTATCATAAAAATTGTCCAAGAACTATTATATAATCATAAAACATGAATACTTATGACATAAAAACAATTCACTGATGTAAATCACTTATATTAAATGAATACTAAACACCTGAAAAGGAAAATATTTACTCCTAAAATTACCATAAACTATTGTAAATAAGACTTAAAAATGAAGAATTAAATTAGAAAAATTCACTCATGTCATATACGCTAAAAAACAATCTTTTTGAATTTCATTAAAAGATACATTTAAGATGATTTTTAAATAAATGTCACATGCCTCAAGTTTGACTTCCTTAAATAATGTTAAAACCTTCTATATAATGTTTTAAAGACTATTAATAATTTATTACATAACAATATTCATATTTATAATACCTTATTTATTACTTTTATAGCATATTTTCACCCAATTATTCATAAAATGTTGTTATTTCCATTGATTCGAGGGCATTCATTTCAGGGTTTCATGGTCTATTAATAATGGGTTTTATTATAAAATGGAAATAATACTCTAGAAGTGGAATAAAATGCAATTAATAAAAATCAATAATTTTAAATGATATCATATATAATTTTTTATATGATGATGAGTCATTATATAAAATGTTAAGGATAAAGGTTTAGTTTATTTTGCTCATTTTTTCAACCTCCACAAACTAGTTTTGTTTTGTTTAATATTATACCCATATATCAATCCCAAAATATGATACCATTTAAGATATATATATATATATATTTATTCCATTATAAAAAATTATATTTGAATTTAAAGCGTCCATGAATTTGGTGAAGGGAAATGAATATTCATCATCCAAGAAGGAAATGAATTGACATGCCATGGATGAAGATTTCATTTTTTTTAAGAATAAAAGGAGAAAAATAAGAGATTTGAGGATGGATATACCACTAAAACAATAAATTTACATCAATTATATATATTATACTAGAGTTATCAAGAAAAGTTGGATAGGGAGTGATGATAAGGTATGAGTGAGAAATAATTTAAAAGAGAATGAATAATTTACATCTTGGATATTTATCCTTGTGAACCTCTTTAAGGAACATAGAATTTTTATTTTTGTTAGACTCTAAACACTATAATATGTAAAGGGATTATTAGAAGAGAATTTTTTAGATTACATTCAATCATCAAGGCCCAAGGTGAGGAAATTAACAAAATGAAGGAGTACCCTTTTATAATTGATGTGGAGAGAAATTTAAGAATTGCATAAAATATTAAAATATAATATGTCTTTTATAGGGGTAATGAATTTGAAAAAGACTAAAAATATCATGGTATTACATTTTAGACAAAATAATGTCATATTTGAAATTAGTAATGATTTTTGTATTTTTAAATAATTAAAATCATATTTAGTTAATGAAATATAATTTTATTCCAATTTAACATCATTAATAACAATGACTTTAAAAACATCAAAAAAAAGATTAAAAATTGAATAAAAAATTTACTTATTGATTATAAAATTAATATTTATCTATATAATTCATGGATAATCTTAATTATCTCATATTATATTTAATTAATAATATTATTAATATTTATTTTAGATTTTCATTAAATTAATAACTACTGCATCATAGTTGTACAAGAATTTATGGTATTAATTTGTTACATAAATATCAAAAATAAATTATAATGACTAAGATAAATATTTTATATTTCCAAATAATATATATGGTTAAAAATACATTTGTCAAAAACACAAAGTTAAATTTATTCCAATTAAAATCCATAGTCTGAACAGCTTGACTTTCTTTTGAATAAAATATTTTAAGACACATAAAGTGCTCCAATTGTTTCCACAAGGTCTTAAATTCCAACCAAAAATGATTTATGTAAAATAATAACTCCTCCAAAAAAAATTTCCAAATTTTTTGGTCATTTAATTTTTTCTTAAAATTTTAATTAAAATCATATCATTTATTTTCCTCCTACTTACACAAGCATTGCATCAGCGTTTCATAAGCAGTAATGCTAATAATTTCATATATAAAAATTTAAAATTTATTACTATAATAAAGATAAATTAATTTGGTTCAATATAATTTTTCATATTCATTCATTATGTATATTTTATCATATTCATGTCAAAATAACTTCATTAATTTGTTAATTTTTCTTTTCTGGCCTTACACAAACAATTCACAATAATTCGATAAGATTCATGTTGTATGACTCTAAAATTAGAAAATATCATCCCAAAACAAAAATTATGAATATTAATTTATAAAAAGTTCATGATAATACTCTTTTTCAATCATTTATTGTTTATAAAGAAGGAAATTTGACTTTTTCAATGTTGTGCATTCACTATGTTAGCGCTTATATTGATTGTTATTCTTATCATGAAATAAATTTTATTTTTCATGTTCTAAATTATTTATAGTAAAATATTTAATTATAATATAATAATTTATTCATTACATAATTTTAATAATTTTTATATTATAATTATTTCTTGATGGTGTCAAAAAAATCTATTTTAATCAAAATTGTATTTTTTACTATTCACAAAATTTAACTTTTCCCAAAAATTATTAAAAATTCATACTAAGATAATATCGACATGATGAATTAATAAATGATTTTTTTTCATATTTAAATTTTATAATTTTAAAATAAATATTTTAAATATATAAATAAAATAAAATAGTTTAATAAAGAAAATTAATTTAAGAATTACTTAACATAAGGAATTTAACTATTTAAATCAACAATACTAACCAATATAAACAAATTATTATATCAATACTTGGGTTGTTACACCCCCAACATCTTCTTGAAAATATTTCCTCAAAATTTTATTCATTTATTAAACAAATAGAGAAACATTTCCCTCATAGCATTTTCATATTCTTATATTGGTTATTAAACCATGTGGTTTCTACCCAAAACCTTAACATGGTGAATTACCTTATTCTGAAATACTTTCTCTCTATAATAAATAATATGAATTAGATTCTCTTCATAAGAAGTTTTTTTACTTATGAACTACTTCTAGGATCAA
This sequence comes from Viscum album, assembly GCA_963277665.1. Taxonomy (NCBI): domain Eukaryota; kingdom Viridiplantae; phylum Streptophyta; class Magnoliopsida; order Santalales; family Viscaceae; genus Viscum; species Viscum album. The sequence goes on from OY728145.1 coordinate 1,722,282,141, forward strand.
AACAAGAGATGAATCTGGCATATAATTTCTTAACATCAAAACTTGAAAACACTATGTACCTACGATAAACTCAGAGGCAAAGCTGCTCGGTAGGTAACTGGTAAATCATTCTCTAGAACAAAAAATTTCCAATGAACTGTGGACATATCTTTCTATTCTTACCAAAATTAATAACTCTTTTCTATGTATATGTTTTTAGTAAATCATTAATTATTACCTCGAAAGAAACATCTTTCCTCCTACTATCTGCATAAACTTTCTACCCACTCTGAGCTATCCACATATGTTACTGGATTATATTTACTTTCCCATCCACATAAACTACTAATTATGGTTCCATAAACTTCCTTTCCCTATATTAATCACAACATTATAGAGTTCGACACTGATTTCCATAGAATACCAAAGAAGGCGCCATCTGTATACTTGAATAAATGATGTTATTATTGGAAAACTCAATTAATAAAATATGTTGACCCCAAATTCCCTAGTAATTAATTGGAAAGGAATGAATCATGTATCCCAAGGATTTAATTTTTTATTTAGACTTCCCATCATACTGACGATGAAACGATGTGCTAAAATTTATTTCAGTTCCAACTGACTTATGATGGAATTTCTAAAAGTTAAAAGTGAACCTAGGATTACAAGCATATACAATGGAAAGGGGAACAATATGTTACATGAAAAAAACTTTGAGGTATATTATCGAAAGTTGATCTAATGATATAATATCTATAATGTGACGGAAGTGTGTAGATTTTTTCATTCGATCAATAATAACTGAAATTGCATTGTTACCTTTAGAAATCATTATGAGACCCACAACAAAATCCATGGATATATTTTCCCATTTTCTATCAGAAATAGGAAAAGTATAAACCATCACCTTTGGTATTTTTCTCCCAACTTTATCCTATTGACAAGTCAAACATTTCATAGTAAAATCAGAAATTTCCATTTTAATTCCATACCACCAGTAATATTTCCAAAGGTCTCTATATATCTTAGTACTTTCATGTTGAACTAAAAGAATATAACATTGAGATTCACATAACAATTATATATTCAACTATTAATCAAAAATCACACATAATCTATTTCCAAATTTTAAGACACAATCTTGATAAACATTAAACTCAGAAAACATACCTTAATTAACCTTTTGTACCTTTTTTGTAACTCATATTCTTCCTTTGGAACTTTCATAATTCTTTTTAAGAAAGTTTATTTCACTAGCTCCTAAAACAATAAAGGAATTTCATATACCCACAACTTCTAGGGTAAAATTTATCAAATCATTAATCAAAGGGTTATGCTCCACACACAACATGTTAAATTATTCATGATGATTTCAACTTAAATAATCCATAACTTTTTTTATTATATTGTATGTAAATTGATCATGAAATCGCAATCCTTTAATATTTTTATCTATCTTCTCTACCTCATATTCAATTACTTCTAGTTAAAAAATTACATTAAACTTTTACGATCAATATACATTTCACATCAGTATCCTTAAAAATGATACCTCAAAATTTTTAAAGAAAAATACATGATATCACTCTAAATCATGTGGAGGATAATTGAACTCAAGAGGTTTTAGTTGTCTTGAAGAATAAGAATTTACTTGTTCATTATGTATTAGAAAATAAACAAGCCCCATCAATAAAGCATAAATGTATATGAAAAAAATCCCTATTTCTCAAGGGAAAATACAAAACTAGAGAATTCACCAATATTCCTTTTAATTCATGAAGACTATAATCACAATATTTTTTATAAATAAAAATAACTCTTTTTCAAGTTAGAATTATTGTTAGGAAATATCACAATGAAATTTTCTCAACAAAATATTGGAAATAGACTGGTGATCCAATAAAACATCAAATATCAGTATCATTTTTAGGTACTAACCATTCATCAACTACATTTTTTTGGAAAGACCCCCTATTATTCCATATTTATTTAAAATGTTCCCATGAAAATAAATCAGTTGTTACAAAAAAATAACATTTTATAAATTTCTTCTATAACTTATTTTATATATGGGTTTTTAGAATAACCCTTATATTCTTTTTCGTGATCCTCATAACCTTTTGAATAAACCAAAATGTCTTCAATAAAAACAAACACAAATTTAACCAAAAACTCCCGAAATATTAAATTCAAGAGATATATGAATACAACAAATGAATTATTCAAAACAAAAGTCATAAAAAAACCCATTATTCATATATGTAGTAAGGAAAGTTTTTTTTGAATTTCATCATCTTTTAACTGCTACTGATGGTACCCAGATCTCAATTCAATCTTAAAATAATAATTGGCTCCCTTGGGATGATCCAAAAGTCATCGATATGATGTAATGGATACTTATTATTAATATTAATGTTATTATGTCACAAGCATGACCTTTTTTTAAATTCATTATTCATTTAATTTCCATTCCTGATTTTTTTGGGGGTTTACCACTCATTTTGGTGAAAATGGTGGGTTTTGAAAATTTGGGCCAAACCATGAGCCCAATTCCAGATTTAAAAACAAATTTTGATTCTTCTATAACTCCTTCAATTTTTACTATTTTATACCAATTCTACTTCCCAATTGGAATATTATGATATATTAATATCAAAATATCCCTTTGTACCACATAGAAAACCAAAATCATGATGGATTTGGGTTTTTTATTAAGGTAATGGGCCTGCCCGTAAGCCCATTTCCTACTTTAAATTAATTTTTTAATCTTTCAATATATCATTCGTTTTTTAATTTTTTTGGTGATTAAACGTCCCACTCGAAGACAAAAACCTCAGGCCCACCCCCTTTATCTTTTTTCCTCTTTGGATCTCATATACCCCGCAGATTAGGGTGATCTTTCTCAATATTTCTCAAATCGATCAGATCTGATGAGGTAAAATGATTCTTTCAAAACTTCATAAATTTTCATCCTTTTCCCCCAAATTCGGTCCCCACCTAAGCTAATATAAATCATTCAATACTATATACATGTTTTGGGTACTTAAATATTAAAATATTGGTGGATTGGGGCCGATTTCATCAAGATTTTTCAAGTAAGAGAATTCCTTCTTGGTTCTTTCCATCATCTTTTAGTTTTATTTCCTCTTTTTTGAATTTCCTCATATCCAAAAGCCATGTTTCGATACTAAGGACTGATTTGGTGTCTTTTGGGTCAATTATTATGGTTTAGTTCTGGATTTATATTCCTTGTGGTGCAGCGGTGGTGCGCTTAATGTTTCGCACCATGTTTTGAGGGTTTCGACTCAAAAGGGTAGGAGATTCCATGTGTAACCATTTTATGATGAGTTAGATTTCTTGGATTATTAATTTAGTATGTTTATAATCTTTTTTTTGTGTTTTGAAAACTATTTCTGATGGATTTGGTTTAACATTTAATTTTAGTTGTATTTTAGCTTGAAATTGGGTACTTTTCATGTGTGGCTCTTGGGGTAATGTTTGGGTTTAGTTTATAACATATGAAAGTGATTTATTAGTCTTGAAAGGGGATTCCAATTCTTGTTTGTTAATTCCTTATTTTCATGTGGGCCTTGAAAAGAGGTTTTTGAATGAGTTTAAGGTGTAAAAATGTGTTGTACTTCTTGAAGGTGATTTATGAAAATGTGTGTTTTTCATGTGTATCTTTGTGGTATTATTTGATGTATTTTTATAAAACATAGGGGGGGGGTTTAATAATTTTTTGGGATGAAAATTATATTTGGATTGGTATTGGTATGATTTTGGTTTTAAATGAGGGTTTTGAAATGGGTTTAGTTTGCAAACAATGGTTATACCTCTTGGGTTTGTTTTATAAAAATTGCAAATGTTTTATTTGGTTACAAAATGTTGGGAAAGGGTGTATATGTATAGTTTGGGTGATTGTGTTCCCCTAATGTGGGTTTTTGAATGGGAAAGTGGTGATTTGAGATGTCAAACATTTTTATAATGTTTAATAAATTGCAGAAATGTTTTACTAAATTGTGATTTGTGTGCGAAACACGGATGTGGGATGTTTCGTGTGAGTTTATTGATAAAATGAATTGTGAAGGTGACAAGGGTATTATGTGGCATGTGTGTGGGCTGTTATATGAGTCAAATATCTTGTAATGGTTTTATAAAATTATTTAAAGGATTTGTGGAAGTTTTAAAGATATTTGAAAAGTGTTGTAGATAATTTTTTTATGAGTTTTATTTCAAAATGCATTTGAATGAAAAGTGGAATTTGTGACTTGTGCGATTTAAATGGGGCTGTTTGTTTAATGTGTGATGTGGAAGTGATATTTTCATGTGAAAACTATATTTCTTGGATTGTTGAACTTGTTTGAGCACAAAGGGAAAACACGGGTATCTAGGTGGGTGGACGTGTAATAGTATGCTAGTGAATCCGTGGGGTTTGGCCTCAGTTTCACTTAGCAAGATTGACGCTTAAAACTCTAACTAAACTATGATGATGATGATTGGGGACCACTAGGTTATGGGTATGATCCCTACTAGTGGATCGTTCATGAGAACGGATATTTTTTGTGGTAACTCCTACTGAGATACGAGGTACCTAGGACCCACAGCTAGTTAGTGCCTAGGGGTTATTTCCTATTACTTGTTCTCATTAGATAATTTGTACTTACCATCAGTATACGGTATTGTTAGCTGGAAAATTCAGTAGATTTGTTATTTATTTTAAAATTGTTGGTCCTTTAAAATTATCCCACATGAGAACTGTTTTCATTTATTATTGCATCCCTTAGAAAATTGTTACAAGCATTTTTTATTTACAAACATGCAATGTTTTTTTTCATGAAATGTTTATCACATTGAATCTCTTAGTGGTGGTATCATACTGGGATTTTGCTCACACCTTACTGACACCATTGGTTTTAAGTAGACTTGCTTGTTTTATGTCACAGGTTTGGGTATAGGTTTTATGCCTTTGGTTCGGGGTTTTAGCGGTTCATAGAGATGTAGTGTCATGGAGATGGGTTAAGGGAGGTGCCTATTTCCATGTGTAGGTTCTTGGGCTATCATTTATTAGATTTTCACCTTTGTAATGGTCTTCAAATATTGTTGAAAATTCTGTTATTCAGTTCTGAATTTTTGTAAATGATTTTTTGGTTTAACAAAAATCTCGATTTGATTTCTTGGATTAATTTGTTGTTTTAAGTATGAAAAATCTGGTAAATCATTCCCAATTTTGAGTTTTTGATACCTGGGCACTTTTTCCAGCCTATGGGGATCGGGAACTCCCTTCCGGACTTGCCACGGGTCGGGTCGGGTGTCGGTTTTGGTGGTGACCAGATTCGGTTCGTGACAAAATGGTATCAGAGGAGGTTAGCTCTATTTGAGTCATGTTATTTGGTATATAGTTGGGATAGTCTGGAGTTAAGATTTTCGGGACATGAAATACTAGTTATGGGTAGTGTTCTTGATCACCACACTTCATGTCGGGATTCAATTCTCCATGGGAAGTCAAGATTTATCTAAGTCCTTTGGTTTTCTTGGTTTGATGAGGATTTGGGGAAATGAAAAGAGAGTTGGGTTAACGGTCTCAGTGAGCTCGCAGGGTCTGGAAAGCCATATGGAGTCGGGGATATTCCCTAGAACACTCTTTGTGATGGTGAACTGAATGGAATATGGCTGCCAACCATATGTCCAAGTCACCCACTGAAACTATTTTCCTCTTGCATTGTTTTGTGCTTTAGTTTTGAAATCATGGAACTTTGGTTTTAAAGTGATTGGTTTTACGAAGCATAAAGTTATTGTGAAATGATTTTCAAATAAAGAGGGAATGTATTGATTTATGAAATGGTGGAATTGAATTTTCAAAATTGTTTTGAAATGGAATATAGTGTACTTACACCTCTTTTGAAATCAGGAACCATATTGAAGTTGGTTTTCAAAAGTGTTTCCAATATAGTTTTCTAAACAATTAAAGTGTGTTTTAATGGGATGAGATGTTTTCAAATTGATGTGAAAAACTTGAATGTGAGTTATTTTTTAAATGGTTGTTTCCTTATGAATATTTTTGTAAGATTTGAATTGGGATTTTGATCTCATTTTTTAGCAGTTTTGAGAAAAAGGATGGGTTGGTTAACCGTTTTGTTTTTTGAAAAGTGGAAAGAATTTTCTTTTTAACCTTTGGTATTTTCATGAGTGACCACATGAATTGGGTTATATGGGATGATGGATGGTTGATGGAATGATTGTATGAGTGTCGGGATGAATATGAGGAGGGTGCCTGGTGTGGCACAGAAACATGCATGTGTGGGCCCATGGGGTACCATTGGTAGATACGCTGACTGCTGAACTGTTGGTTTTCAAAGAAGTGTTTTTAAAGAAAAACAAGATGTCTTGATGAATTGTTTGGGATGTTGTATATTATTTGTTTTTGGAAAATGTTGATGTTGTGGTATGTGTTGAGTCCAAGAACCCCTCATGTTTGAATTGTGTTTTGGGTTTCTGTTTGGTCGGTAAGCTGGGTAGAAGGTCTGGTTAGTAGTCTCCTATGATATATGTTTCGGGACACCTTTATGGTGGTTCCATTAATGTGTTTGGATCTGTTTTGTGGAATGTTTTTACCAATGTACCATCTTGGTTGGTTCCTTGGGTTCTCCCGTTTGATAGGGTACGCACTTATTAAGGGTTAGTGAACAACTGATGTGTAACCCAGATTGTTTCGTCGTTGCAAAATCCTCCAGTTGTTCAATGTAAGAAATCTTTTCTTGAGATTTTTAGAATGAGCCTACACCATTTACATTCTTGGTTTTTTTCAGATCCACTTGTTGCGAAAGATTGCTCGTGGATGGTTGGAAGAGACCTTAGTTTCTTAAGCTACTTGATTCCTGAAAGGTGGATGTTGTCTGGGGTTGTTAGTATGGACAGCGTCTAAGAGGGCCTTTGAGTCCTTCGTAGTCTCTTTGAATAAGGGGTTTATGTTATACCATCCGTGTGGGAAATCTAGCCACGAGAGGCTATTATGGACACTTTATGGAATGTTGTGATATTTGGGGATGTTGTATAAGGACCCCTCCTTGTATTATTTCTATGAGTCACTTTGTTCATGTTCGTTGACGCATTGTGATGTTGCATGCTCATTTGATTTTAAATGTGAAATATTACAATATATTTTGACAATTTTTTTCAAAAGTGTTTCTCCTTTTGGGAGATCTTGACATCCTCTGTTTTAGAGGAAGGTGTTTATATGTGTCTTTTATTTATGTTGTTTCCCACCTGAAGAAACAAGATGTGATGTGAGTGAATTCTCTAAACCCTTATTTCAGTAAAATTCCATGTTAGGGTAAAGTGAGTTCTAGATTGTGTTTTGTCTTAGTGAACCCATATGGGATTGCATGTAGTTGTTTGTAGCATCGAAAGAAGAAATTATATTTGGGGGTTTCTAAATCCTAACTGCGAGGCCGAAGATGCTTCAATTATTCCAGCTCCAGCCATAGGTTTTGGAGTGAATCTGGCACATAGTCAGAGGAAATCCCAATGTAGTTTTTAACCTTATACAAAGAACTATTAATAGTATTAGATATGGGAATAGTTTAAACATTTTTTGTTGTCATCTTTCTTGTTTTGTTCTCGTTCGGTGGAAAGAGGTGGAGGTCCTCATCCCCATGTTATCTATTAATGACTTTATTTTCCCCTTTTTCTTCCTTTGGGTTTGGGGGAAATGTTTTAGATTTGTCTAGACATGTTGAGTGAACATTTATTAGTAACCATTACCTAGAAAACCATGTAGGTATAAATATCCACATGGTTAGCGCATAGTTTCCCAAATTGTGCAGGAAAACCGTGCGGTCGTCCCTACTCTTTCAGTTTTGGGGTTTTTCTGTGCTGGCCCATATTGGTCAGTTAATATGGTTGGTTATTCTTTTGGGGAGACCCACTATGAGTATCATGTATATTATTTTGAAAATTCCTAATGGGATTCTACCCCTTATACCAGGGAGTTTGTTCGGGGCTCCCCTGTTAGTGTCTTGATTCTGTCTCGTAAAACAAATTAAGTTGTCTCTTATGGTTGGGGAGCCCATTTTTGTATCCTTATACCAGTAAATCACTTTTGTACTTGGTCTTGTCTTGGATGTGGGTAGTCTCATTCAGAGATATATAACCACATACATCGTCCTTGGGTAAACATTGGGATTGGAGAGTTCCCAATGGTTTAGTTATATCAAGGTAAGTGTAGCCTTGTTCGATATTCTTGTTTGTTTGGGTAAATTGATTGAGCCTTGTTTAGATAGTATTTGAGGAGATTTCTTTTAGGATAAATCCTGAATGTGATTGATCATTTCAGTAAAGTGGTGTATTTTTTGGCCTTTGGGGGAGAATCTTAGCAAAGGAGTCCATTTCTGCATTTCGGTTTGGTTTGGTTTTTGCTTTGTCCTTGATGTGGCTTTCCAATTGCATAAAGTTTTATAGTGGGGATAATTGTCACACCCATGGACTTTTTTTAAATTCATTATTCATTTAATTTCTATTATTGATTTGTTTTGGGGGTTTACCAGTCATTTTGGTGAAAATGGTGGCTTTTGAAAATTTGGGACAAACTGTGAGCCCAATTCCAGATTTAAAAACAAATTTCATTTCTTCTATAACTCCTTCAAATTTAACTATTTTATAACCATTACACTTCCCAATTGGAATACCCTGATATATTAAAATCACCATATCCCTTTTGACCACATATAAATCCAAAATCATGATGGATTTGGGTTTTTGATTAAGGTAATGGGCCTGTCCGTAAGCCCATTTCCTGCTTTAAATTAATTTTATAAAATTTCAATATCTCATTCTTTTTTTACTATTTTTTAGTGATTCCACTTCCCACTCGAATACAAATACCTCAGGATCACTCCCTTTATTTCGTTATCCTTTTTGGAGCTCATATACCCCGCAGATTAGGGCGATATTTCTCAATATTTCTCAAATTGACCAGATATAACGAGATAAATTGATTCTTTCATAACTCAATAAATATTCAGTTTGTTTCCCCAAATTCGGTCCCCACATGACCTAATATAAATCCTTCGATCCTCCATACTAGTTTTGGGTACTTAAGATTCAAATATTGGTGGATTGGGGATGATTTCTTCAAGATGCTTCAAGTAATATAATTTCTTCTTGGTTCCTACCATCCACTTTTAGTTCTATTTCCTTTTTCTTGAAGTTCCTCATATACAGAAGATGGGGTTCGATCATAAGGTATGATTTGGTGTCTTTTGGGTCAATTATTGTGGTTTAGGTCTGGATTTATATTCCTTGTGGTGCAGCGGTGGTGCGCTTAAGGTTTCTCACCAAGTTTTGAGGGTTTCGACTCAAAAGGGTAGGTGATTCCATGTGTAACCATTTTATGATGAGTTAGCTTGCTTGGTTTATTAACTTAGTATGTTTATAGTCTGTTTTGTGTGTTGTGAAAACTTTTTTTGATGGATTTGGTTAAACATTTAATTTTTAGTTGTATTTTAGCTTGAAATTGGGTACTTTTCATTTGTGACTCTTGGGATAATGTTTGGGTTTAGTTTATAACATATGAAAGTGATTTATTAGTCTTGAAAGGGGATTCCAATTCTGGTTTGTTAATTCCTTATTGTCATGTGGGCCTTGAAAAGAGGTTTTTGAATGAGTTTAAGGTGTAAAACCGTGTTGTACTTCTTCAAGGTGATTTATGAAAACGTGTGTTTTTCATGTGTATCTTTGTGGTATTATTTGATGTAATTTTATAACACTTGGGGGTGGTTTAATAATTGTTTTAGGGATGAAAATTCTATTTTGGATTGGTATTGGTATGATTTTGGTTTTAAATGAGGGTTTTGAAATGGGTTTAGTGTGCAAACAATAGTTATACCTCTTGGGTTTGTTTTATAAAAATTGAAAATGTTTTATTTGGTTAAACAAAGTTGGAAAAGTGTGTATATGTACTATTGGGGTGAGTGTGTTCAGATAATGTGGGTTTTTGAATGGTAAAGTGGTGATTTGAGATGTCAAACATTTTTAGAATGTTTTATAAATTGCAGAAATGTGTTACTAAATTGTGTTTTTTGTGTGAAACACGGGTGTGGGATGTTTCGTGTGAGTTTATTGATCAAATGAATTGTAAAGGTGAGAAGGGTATTATGTGACATGTGTGTGGGCCATTATATGTGTTGAATATATTGTAATGGTTTTATAAAATTATTTAAAGGATTTTTGGAAGTGTTAAAGAAATGTGAAAAGTGTTGTAGGAAATTTTGGTGAGAGTTTGATTTCAAAATGCATTTGAATGAAAGTGGAATTTGTGACTTGTGTGATCTACATGGGGCTCATTGTTTAATGTGTGATGTGGAAGTGATATTTTCATGTGAAAACTATATTTCATGGATTTTTGAACTTGTTTGAGCAAAAAGGGAAACCCCAGGTATCGAGGTGGGTGGACGTGTACTAGTATGCTAGTGAATCTGTGGGGTTTGGCCTCAGTTTCACTTATCAAGATTGATGCTTACAACTATAACTAAACTATGATGATTATGGTTGGGTACCACTAGGTTATGGGTATGATCCCTACTAGTTGCTTGTGCATGAGAACATATATTTTTTATGGATACTCCAACTGAGATATGAGGTACCTGGGACCCACAGCTAGCTAGTGCCTAGGTGTTATTTCCTATTCCTTGTGCTCATTAGATCATTTTTACTTACCGTCAGTATACAGTATTGTTGGTTGGAAAATTCAATAGCTTTGTTATTTATTTTAAAATTTTTTGTCCTTTAAAATTATCCCACATGAAGACTGTTTTCATTTATTATTGCATCCTGTAGAAAATTATTACAAGCATTTTTTATTTACAAAACATGCAATGATTTTTTTCATGAAATGTTTATCACATGGAATCTCTTAGTGGTGGTATCATACTAGGATTTTTCTCACACCCTAATTACACCTTTGGGTTTAAGTAGATTTTCTAATTTTATGTCACAGGTTTGGTACATGTTTTATGCCTTTGGTTTGGGGTTTTAGCGGCCCATAGTGATGCAGTGTCGTGGAGATGGATTGAGGGCGGTGCCTCTTTCCATGTGGAGGTTCTTGGGCTATAATTTATTGGGTTTTTACCTATTTAATGGTCTTCAAAAATTGTTTAAAATTGTGTAATTCAGTTCTGAATTTTAGTAAAATATGTTATGGTTTAAAAAAAATCCTGATTTGATTTCTTGGATTCATTTGTTGTTTTAAGTATAAAAACTCAGGTAAATTGTTCCCAATTTTCATTTTTTGATACCCGGGAAGTTGTTCCAGCCCGTGGGGATCAGGAAGGCCCTTCGGGACTTGCCACGGGATGGGTTGGGTGTCGGTTTTGGCGGCGACCAGATTCGGTTCGTAACATATTAAATTATCTATAATAAATTAAAATCTTCATGAAACCAAATTTTTTTAACAAAAAAAATAGGATCTAGAGAAGTTCTTTGAAGAACGAAACCATTATCAAGTAACTCCTGTAAGTTTTTTTTAATTCAAGAAGTTCCACATGATCTATTAGATAATGGTGTTTTGAAATTTTCTTAAACATGGGAATTGATTCAATGGTAAATTCAACTTCTCGATCTATTATAACATAGAGAAATTCATTAAAAAACATGCAAGTCTTCATTTACCACTACCACGTCATTTATATAAATAATTAACATTTTTTCAATAATATGTTAAAGATAAATTTCATTTCCATATTTTAATAGTTACTCGTCTTCCTAATAGGTTATCAATGGCATGGGTTCATTATTTTACAAAAAAATACACTCTTTCTAAAAAAAACTTCTTTATCTCTATAATAAATTATGGTAAACAGATAGCCAATCCATTCCCTGAGTAAAATAAAACTACACTAAGGAATAAATAAAAAGTTTTTCAAGTAATTTCATTCCACAAAAAACAAGAATATGATTCTTATAATTTATTTTAGGTTCAATATTTCCCCCTGATGTCTTTACCAAAAGTTCTAGTTTCATTTAGTAATGTGAAAATTAAAATATAACAGAACATTTCTCATAAACTCAAGAATTTGTAGATCTTATACAAAATAAGACAATAGAAAAATCTATGTAAACAAAAAATGAACCTGATAAAACTTCCTTGGATGTACCAACATCTACAGAAGTGGACGAAAAATATTTCACTACACCTTTTTTCTTATAGTCTTGTTGCTTCCCATCATTCAGATCCTTCTTTGTTTAGGTGTAATCATAATCCCCCATCTCATCACATTTAAAAAAATTTATAGTTTTCTTATAAGAATAAAAATTAATATCATTTTCATTTCAATATCATAAAATATATAAAAACATAATACATTTGAAACACTCCCTAGATTTGTTAAGTAATTCCCCAGGGTTCTTTTTACAACATGTTCCACAAATTGGAAACTGGATTTTCTTACCTTCATATTTCATTGGTTGATTCTTACCCAATGATTCCCATATGGACCTTTTCATTTTATTAATTTCAAAGTATGTGTGATAAAAAAATTCCATTTCTACCCTCTCGTCACATAAAACAAGTTTTTCATATCTTTTGATTTCATGGGAGGCCAATACCCTTCGATATCGTGGCTTCAATACTGAGAAAAAATGATTTATTTTATTTTTAAGACCCCAAATGATATTTGGAGTGTACCTTTCCAAATGAGTGAGGTGTTCTTCATACACAACCACTAAATCTCTATCGTTTTGTTTTAAATCAATGAATTTATTTTCCATCCTTTGTTCAACCATCATAGAAAAATATTTTTCAAGGAATAGATTATTAAATACATCTCATTCCAAGGCATCAAACTTTTCTCTTTCCTTGATATTATTTGTAATGACCCATTGTTTTATCAATGGATTTTATTTATTATAATTCTTTCTTATATTATAATCACATAATAATACATATATTACACAATACAGACTTTATAAATGAATAATGAGTGAAATAATGTGTATCTCTAGAAATTTAGGAACACATACTGAGGAAATAGTAACTTGGCCTTTTGAATAGTAATGTGACCCTTATAAATAGTAAAACTGAAAATATAATTGTAACCTCACCAATAAAAGTATAAATAAAATTTAACCAAATTATAAGTTTAAATATAATATAATTATATCATAGTATAAGTAAATAAATATAATGAAAAATTATTAATTAAGTGATTGAAAAATTGCAAGTCCTGAATATTTAATAAATATTTTATGATTAATTTAATTATATAAATGAAAATTTATTTTCATAAAATTTATTCATAATATAATATTTTTATTTCTTATGATTGTAATATATTTTTATGATACCTAAATTAATTTCTAAAAGTGTTAGAAAATCAACTTTAATTTTAAAATTTTTATTTTTCATGTAAATCGGGATTTTAATTAGAATTTAAATTTATCCAATTTAGAAAATTATTATTTTTTTAAATGGAATTCATTTTTGAATTATACATATTGATAAATTTTTAGGGTTATTTTTTTGGATTTTTCTTAAATACCTGAATTTTTGTGAATAATGAAATATATTAATTTATATTATATGTAAATAAATAAATTTTTGAGTCATCACTGATTCATGGATGATGTAAGTGACTATATATTAAAGTTCACATGCACAGGGTACTATATTTATTATCAAAAATCAAAACATTCTTGTCCTGAGAAAAATAATAAAATCTTAAATAAAATAATGAGAAAACACCCCACTCCACCACTATAAATACCACCCTTCAACACCTCTTCTCCTCACTCCTCTCAAGCCTTGATAGTATTATATATTCACCCCAATACTTTTCTAAAACCTCTACCCCATTTCCAAGATCTTTTTTCTCCACAAAATACCTAAAACTATTCTCTAAGGAGTCTCTCATGGGGGATAAATTCAAGGGCTAAACTTCTCTTTTCGATTATTTTATTTAGTTTTCAAGTTCCTTTCTCTGGATTTTTTTTCCGCAATTTCCCTCATCCAAATGAAATCATAAATCTAGTACCACAAATATTCTGGAATTTTTTTATTCTAATGTAATAATTGGGCATCGTCTCTCTTTCTATATCCTTTTACACAGAAAATTATAACACTGTCCGAGATGTGTTAATTTATCATATTCAAGGATGATGGGATTTCAATTTATATTACCATCTTCAAGTATGGTCCTGAAACCATTTGAAAGGTATAATAAGATTATAATATATTTTTTATTAATTATTTAATGTTTTTAAATCATTTTGTACACATGATATTAACTTATAAAACAAAATGGGTTCTTTGTGATCGAAATGAACCAAATTAATCCAAGAGATTATCTTTAAAGTTTTATCTAATAATTCATCCCCACCAAAAATAATAAAATTAATTATATATAAATTTTATATTATATATGTTCATTATTATAATATAATTAAAATTATTTAAAACAAATCCTATTTTACATGAACTTCCATACTCTTATACAAGAAAACGGTCATGAAAACTGAGAAAATGAGCACTCATAAACGATAAAATTGAACACTATAACTCATCAAAACGGCCATAAATGAACTTAATAAGTTTTTAATAAATAATTTACATGTGAAATAAGTTCTATAAATATCGATTAATGAATATAATTTGGTTATCTAGGATATTATGATCATGTGAATAACACCATCAGACTTAAGGTAAGGGAGTATACCCGAACCTCCATTATTCCTTTGGGTTATACATTATCTCTTTTTACCCAAATAATATTATATTTTTTTCTTATGAAAATAATATATTTTTTTTATATGTTTCAAACTAATGTATTAATTTCCATTCATCCTTAATTTTATGGATATAAATGTTTTTAAAAGGTTATCTACTCTATTATTCCTGATTATCAAGACCGGTTGATAGAAACATCTGGAATTATTTCCCATTTCTTAGTGTGATCCATAATATATATTAAGAAAAATTTATTTTTATAAAATCTCTCATTTTATCATGAAATTGTATCTTTTTTTAATTATGGTTTTTTAAAAACAATTATTCATTTTACATTTTAATTAATCTTGAATGTTTTCCCTTAAATCGTACTAAAATGTTTTATCTCTAATGTTTATTAAACACTCTTTGAACTTTTTTTTTGACATCACTTATCATGATATATTTCTATATTTCTTTATTATCTTACATTAATTATTTAATTCATTTATTTCTTGGACACCATTATGATACACCCATTAATAATTCTTTTAACATTATTATGATACACAACTCTTTCCATGGGTAATACTTATGTTTTTATTTGGTTACTTTTGTATGATTATTTATGTGGAAAGAATATTCATGAAAATGTTATGATAGGTTCACCCAGATAGCACTCTGGTATATTGGATAAACTTTAGTCTCATGATATTTTATGTGCAATGGTCTTGGTGGTTGGCCTTGACTCATGCTCCTCTCTATGAAAATAGCCTTGACTTGTTCTCCTCGACGTGAAGTGAGATTCGACTCGTGATAAAGTATTATTTAATGTTGCTGAAAACATACTGTGAATTAATGATTACATGATCCCATGTTATGATTACTTATGTTTAATCACATTCCATGAATTTTTATACCATTCTGTTATGCCTTCTAAGCCATGTGTTAAGCTTTATTTAAATATTTATTCTCTTACTATGATTTTTATCTCATCCATTTATTCATGTTACCCTAGGTTATCCTATATAGATATTAGGGATAATTTTATATTAGGATCTCCTTATAAAGATTAAAACAAATTAGGTCCCACGTTTTTGGTTTTATGTTCCTTGTCTTCCAAGACACTAGGATTTACGATACTCATTTGGTTATTTTATGATTAAATATCCTTAAAATAATGTAATATTATATGATAAAGGCTATGGTAACTATATATGGTATCATAGGAAATTTTTAGTTGTTTTGGGGGACTAGGAATATAGAACTTTATTAAGAACCTTTTGTATGCGACTATGTCTAAGAACACATCCCAAAATTTAGTTAAGTATAGAGTAAGTGGATTATCAAGAATATACATCCCTATATAGGTACTACAAGTGGACATGGTTCTGGCACAGATAAACCTAGGAGTAATAACTCTGACATGGTGTTCCAGGCAAGAATCGAGGTAACCTGGTAAACGAAAGTGGGAATTACTACACACATAGTTTGAAATTCTATGGGGATATACTTTGGTAAATTCATAAGATCATTATGAACCATTGTTAAGGTAACAAAAAAATATCCCATTATAATATATTCTATGAAACATATCATAGATAACTTTGATTGAAACCAAAGGAATCACAAGATAGGATATAGTATCCTTTGAAACATTTATCAAATTATGTTTAATTTTACTTTTTATATTCCTATATGCTATGTATTGAATCCCCCTGATTGAAATTTATTTTTATTATTAAATGGTTAGAAATATAAGAACACATTCAAACAATCAATGTAATAGACAATGTGATAATTTCCATAATGATATTCTAGATATGATAGGAATGGGTGCTCAAAAGCTTCTCATACTACTCTCTCAACTAGATCATGTTATGAATAATAACATGAATCATGTGGAACTACCAGCTTCTCTATGGAAATATATGGTTGTGGTTTAATCCTTCATGCACCAAAGGCCTCCCATGTTTAGTGGATCTACCGATCCCCTCCTCATGGAATAATGTATTAACTCAATTGAAAATATATTCTCTATCCTCCAGTGCTAAGAAGAAGAGAAAGTTTTGATGGAGTTTTATTATTTTTATGGGGAATCTAATCAGTGGTGGAAACTAATTAAGAAAACATTGTCGAAGGAGGAAATTGATTCTATAGAATGGGAAGATTTCAAGAAAATATTTTTCAATAAATATTTTTCCTAAAACCACCATCTTATGATGGAAAGTTAATTCCGTGGACAGAAATAAAAAATATATGAGTCTATTGGGGTGTATGAAGAAAAAATAATCAAGTATTTCAATGTACACCTCTATCATTTTAATGAACACCTAAAGTGTGGTGGATTTCTTCCTTAATAGGATAAAGAAGAGTCTATGAAAAACATTGGTGATTCAAGAATTTCATAGAATTGAGGAGATTGTTTGTTATTCTCTTAATGTTGAATAAGAGATCAGAGACTCTCATTGGTGTCATTGTACAAGTTAAAAAAGAGTAAAATAGAGTCTAACATTAATAGATCAGCAAAAAAATCTCATGGTGGAAATAGGACAAAACATCCCATGTTTCAAACTTGTGGGAAGAAGCATCCTGAGAACTATTTAAAGGGAACAAGGAAATTTTTAAAATGTGGTAGAATGGGTCATATTTCTAATAACATCCAAAGGGATATTAATAATACACTAATGTTGAGGATGAAAGGAAGGTTCAAATCAACACTCAACCTATAGTGCGGTGTTTCAACTGCAAGGAACGTTGTATTTTTTAAAATCAATACCCTAAGCCCAGGGTTGTCAGAGGAAATCCACAACAATATACAAGGAAATAAGAAAGTGAATATTATATCACTAATACTAATGTGGAGTTGGAAAATGGTGGGGTGAAATGTACTCTAGGTATTCATTCAATAATATAGAACATACAATTTGATTCTAGTTCTATATATTCTTTTATATCATACACATTTAGAATTACTATTCAAACACCACCTCAAAATTTTAATATTATCTTATCAATGAGAACAGATAATGTGTCAATTATTTCATCCATAGAACATAACTCATCCCCGGTTAATGGTTATCGACTGAAGCTCCTATCAAATCATGTTTTACATCCTTTAGTGGAGTTTGATGCTATTCTGGGCATCGATTAACTATCTTTATACAAATCCAATATCAACTATTGAGAAAGGGAAATCACTCTACAAATACTAAAGTAACCACAAATTTATTATATGTGTAATGAGGAATATGAATCTCCCTCATAATCAACATCTCAATTGTGGATATTACTACTTTTTGAGAAAGAACATCTCGCTAAAATGATTGAGACATATGACATGATAATGCTCAAAGAAATTCTCATCACGAGGGACTACACAGATGAATTCCCTAAATATTTGCATGGTCTTCCTCCTGGTTAATTAGTTTAGTTCTCAATGAATCTTATTCCTAGATCTCTGCATATATTAAATACACCTTATAGAATTTCCACTATTGATATGGAAGAACTAAAGAAGCAGTTAGAGGAGAATCTGAATAAGGGCTTCATAATCTAGAGTGTTTCACCATGGCGTGCGCCAGTCCTATTCATCAAGAATAAGGATAGATCATTGTGTCTCTATATCAATAATCATGATCTTAATAAAATCACGATAAATAAAAATATTCCCCTACCATGAATAGATGGCTTGTTTAATTAGCTACATGGTGCATGTTATTTCTCTAAGGTAGACCTTCAGTCATGATATCACCAATTAAAGTTGAGGAAGGAAGATATTCCAAATAATGAATTTAAAACAAGGTATGGTCACTATGGGTTCATAGTGATTCCCTTTTGAATCACTAATGCTCATAAAATTTTCATGGATTTAATGAATAGAGTCTTTAGTTATTACCTCAAAAAATTTGTGGTGGTCTTTATCAATGATATTCTATTATAATCCAAGACAAAGGATGAGAAAAAGAAGCATTTGAATACTATGATGAATAATTTGATATGGGGTAAACTATATGAAAATTACATTAAATTTGAGTTCTTGATGGAGGAAGTATCATTCAAGGGGCATGTTATCACTAGAAATTGAATATTTGGGGACCCATCAAATACAAAGTCAATCTAATAGTTGCATAGGACAACATTTGTAAGGGAGATTTGTAGATTTTTTTATCTAGATAGGTATTATCGATGATGTATTAAGAACTTGTAATTATTTTAAAACAAAATTACCCAGATTATATGAATGGGAGTGAAGTTTTCTGAACTCAACAATGGGACAAAAGCTTAAAGGAGCTCAAAAAGAGGATTATCACTACGCCAGTACTCACAATCCCAAAAAGTTGACAACTCTTTAGGGTATAAAATGATCCTTCAAAGAAAGTATTAGGTTTTGTACGGTTGAAAAATGATAAAGTGATATCCTATGCCTTAAGGAAGTTGAAAATTCATGAGAAAAGCTATCCTACACATGATCTGGAGTTGGCAGTTGGGATATTTGCCTTGAAAATCTACCATAATTATCTATATAAGGAGAAGTGTGAGATATATACTGATAAAAAAATTCCCAAATATATATTCACACATAAGGAGCATAATATGTTACTACGAAGATGGTTGGACCTCATCAAGGATTAATACTACTCAATCCACTACCATCCTAGTATGGAAAAGAATGTGGTGTATTGTCTATGTAGAAAGGATCATGCATCTTTATCAATTATGAGAATTGAGAAGGATCAAATCTTCTTAGACTTATAAAGGATGTACATGTGAATAATTATGGGAGTAACATCATCAATCCTTTATCAAATGATTGTGAAACAATCCCTTATAAAGATATTAAAGGATGCTCAATGAAATTTTGTGGAAATTCAAAAAATGGTGGAAGATTTCCAAAATATTAAATCCTATGAGTTCGCGGTCAGTGAGGATGGAGTCATGTGATTTGGGTAAAAAATATAAGTATCATCCAATCTAGAGACAAAAAAAGGTTTCTTAAAGATGCACATTTCTCATCCTTCTCTATTCACCAACAGAGAAAAATGATGCATCGAGGTGTCTGAAAAAACATTGAGTAAGATAATATGAAAATTTATAACACTAAATATACATCAAGGTGCCTTTTATATCAACAAGTACAGGATGAAAGAAATAACTCTAAAAGGTTGATCAACCATTGTACATACCAATATGGAAGTGGGAGAATATCATCGTGTACTTCCTCACTTGACTTTTGAGGACATCCAAAGGAAACAATCCTATATATATTATTGTGGTTTATATTAAAAATGCATCTCACTTTATCTTAATTTGAGAGGTCATATAATTGGATCAAATAGCACGAATATATATCAAAAAGGTGGTAAGGCTACATGGAGTACCACTATTTACTGTGTCTTATCAAAATCTCAGACTCGCCTCGATGTTCTGGAAAAGTCTTCAACAAGCTCTAAGAAATGAGTTGAACTTCATTACAACCTATCATCATCAAAATGATGTCCAATATAAGTGGACTACTCATACAATGGAAGACATGTTGGTATAATGTTCTATAGACTTAAAAGGAGTTTGTTACCAACATCTACCTCTTTTTTAGTTATCATACAATAATAATTTCCACTCTAGCATCTGAATGGCTCAATATGAAGCCCTTTATGGGAAAATATGTAGACCACTAACATGATGGGATGAAGTTGGTGATCATAAGCTGTTAGGACCTGAAATAGTTGATGAAATGGGGGAAAAGGTGAAAACTATTCAGCAACACATCAAGTAATCCCAAAGGTGACAAAAGATCTATTCATACAATCATCAACGAGACCTAGAGTTTAATGTTGGAGACATGTTATTCCTCTACATATCTCTATAGAAAAGGATAATGAGATTAGGAATGAAACGGAAGCTATGTACTATGTACATTGGACCCTTCAAGATCCTTGTTCGTGTAAGAGTTGTGACCTATATACTAGAACTTCCACCTACCATGTCTCAAGTACCCAAATTATTCCACATATCCCTCTTAAGGAAATACATACCAGATACTTCAAACGTATTGTCTTCATATGTGGTATAGTTGGAGAATGATCATTCTTATGAGGAGTATCCAGTGAAGATATTGGATTATAGAGATAACTTTCTATGAAAAAAGACTACTCACTTGGTTAAATTACTCTGGTGGGACCATAAGTATTAAGAGGAAACATGGGAACTGGAGGAACTGATGAAGTAAAATTACCCATACTTGTTTTTATCAAATAATATAAAATGAAATTTCGAGGGAGAAATTTCCAAAGGGAGGAATAATGTAATGACCCAATGTTTTATCAAAGGATTCCCCTTATTATAATTATGTATTATATTATAATCACATTATATTACATATAGAGAAAAATAAAATCATTATAAATGAATAAAGAGTGAAATAAATGGTATCTTTAGAAGTTAAAGAAGGCATATTGAGGAAATAATATCTTGACCATTAGAATAGTATGTGACCCTTATGAATAATAAACCATCCAATGTAATATAAATATCACCAATGAATGTACAAATAAATTTTACCATCTGATAAGTGTCTATATGATATATTTATATCTTAGTATAAGTAAATAAATGTTGTTAATAATTATTAATTAAATGTTAGTGTTTCTTTAAGTCAAGTATAATTAATTCATATTTTATGATTAATTTATTAAATTAAAATAAAATTAATTTTCATAAAATGTATTCATAATTTAATATTTTTATGTCTTAATATTACAAGATAATTTTATTATACCTTAATTAATTTTTCAATGTGTTTGAAAAGAATTTTTAATTTTAAAATATGTATTTTTCAAGTAAATTATGGTTTCAATTAAAAATTAAACATCCCATATATATAAAATTATTATTTTTAAATAATGGATTTCATTTGGGAATTATAAATGTCAAGAAATGGTTAGAGGGATGTTTTGTGACTTTTCTAAAATACTTGAATTTTTGGTGAATAGTGAAATATGGTAATTTACAATATATGTAACTATATGAATTTTTGAGTCATGGTTGAGTCATGTATGATCTAAGTGACCATTTTTTTGAGTTCACATGCACAAATTACTATATTCAGTATCATGAATAAGTATTATTTCTTATTTTGAGAAAAATAATAAAATATTGAATAAAATAATGAGAAAACACCCCACTCCTCCACCATAAATTCCACCCGTCTCCGCCACTTCCCCTCACACCTATAAAGACATTAATGTTGTCTATATTCTACCCAATACACTTCTTAATACTATCCCACACATATAAAAGCTTTTTGTCTCATTAGAAGTCCAAAACCTCTTCCCTATGGAGACTCTCAAGGAGGATAAATTCAAGAGGTAAATTCCACTTTCTTGTTATTTTATTTTCTCATCAAGTTCCTTTCTCTTCTTTTTATTTACTCAACTACCCTGATCCAAAAGGTATGATAAATCCTATAACATACATATACTTGAATTTTTTTATAATAATCCAATAATTCTTCATCATATCTATTTCCCCTTCATTTATAATAAAAAATAAATCTTTGTCCGAGATGTGCTAATTTATCGCATTCAAGGACAATGAGTTTTCAATTTATGTTACCATATTTGTTTCTGATGCTTTCTCCAGGGTGCACGTGTTTTTCTGCTCGGGGCACGATAGGCGCGGCTTTTGTTGCCTCACATTACTGCTTACCAAAGGCAGACGACATTCACTCCTTATTCAGGGACGTCTGCTCCTTGATTGAAACCGGGATGATGGGATGTCGGTTCTTCCTTCTGTGGATTCCTCCTCAGAACTCATAACCTAGTCCGGGTCTCCCTCATAGATTTAATACGTTTTTCGTGAAACTCTTCCCAGTTCCATGTTTCCATGGACGCCAGTTAATTACACTGCTTCTGTAAGGACATTCCAAAGGGTCCGGTCAGGGAAGCAACCTTCAGTTGGGGGAGTAGTCACATCGAGGCATCATTAACGTGTCTGAACGCTGGGAAATTGGCGTGTATATCTTTGGTACCTTATTATAAGGCTTCTCGAGGACGCGGAAGCCTGAGGCATCCCACATCAAATTTGGGAATCATATACCATTAGCATGTATCTGAGGTTTTCCTCAGCTTCCCATGTTTAACACAGGGTATGCTGCATGTTTAACATCCAGCAGAGACGGATCGGGCTGATCGGAACACTAGCTGGAGTGGATCATATTGAGGAACCCCTCTTGAGGGAACACCGATATCGGAACCAGATCGTGGGTGGCTTCCTGAATGTTGTGGGGTGGAATGGGGTGCCATGATCTCACTTGGATGTGGCGGCCCGGGTAAGGATCAGGATGGATGATGGAAAATTTAATAAAGTAGAGGGGAAATGAAGTGGAGCCATCATGGAGATGATGGTGGTGATGGGCTTGAGTCTAGAAGAGACATCCTACATATCGCTGTTATAGGGAATCAAAGTCCACGTTGTTCGATTGGTGAGAACCGATGTGAATAGGGGGTCGGAGCGACCAATGGGTGGTGGGCTTGGACATCAGGGAGGATTCCTACATACCATGCCTTCACATGGATCAAAGTCCACGTAGTTTGGGATGATGCGCCGGTGAACCGACGTGAAGCTGAACCTGGGGATCCACTAGTGGTGGGATTTAACCTCGTGAGGCTTCCTACGTTCAATGCCATGACATGGATCAAATCCCTTGTAGTTTCGGTTGGAATGGGGCTGTTGAACTGACATGAAGGGATATCAGAACAACTGGATGGTAGGGTCGCAACGACTTTCTGCTATATTGGGATGTCGTTTAACATCATGCAGGATGAGGGTGTGTCATAGAAATGATTTGAAAAATGACTTTTTTCTAGGAGGACGGTGGGCTTGAACCTCAGGGCGACTTCCTACATTCCACGCCTTGACATGGATCAAAGACCACGTAGTTCAAGTGAAAATGGGGGCTTGGCATACTGACACAGAGATGGTCGGGGCCAGTGATTGTTGGGATTGAACCTCAGGGAGTCTTTCTACATACCATGCCTTGACATGGATCAAAGACCACATAGTTCTTGTGAAAATGGGGTGTTGGCGAACTGACGTGAAGAGGGACCTTGGTCCGATGGGTGACGGGGCTTGAACCTCAGGGAGGCTTTATACATCCCATGCCTTGACATGGATCAAAGACCTCGTAGTTCGAGTAGGGTTTCCACTGGTGAACCGACGTGTAGGTGAACTAGTGGGTCCACTAATAGTGGGCTTGAACCTCATGAGGCTTCCTACGTACCATGCCTTGACAAGGATCAAAGTCCTCGTAGTTCGGGTGTGGTTTCTGCCAGCGAACCGACATGAAAGTGAACTCGTGGGTCCACTGGTAGTGGGCTTGAACCTCATGAGGCTTCCTACATACCATGCCTTGACATGGATCAAATTCCTCGTAGTTCGGGTGTGCAGTTTAACATCATGGTGGACGAGGGCATACAGTTTAACATCATGTTGGACGATGGAATACATTTTAACGTCATGCTGGATGAGGGAATTGTCATGGTCGATGCTTACTCTAAGCCAACGTGATTCGTGCTCGGTGTGAGGAACAAGAGGCAGTAGAGACCTAACGATCTCGTTGTGAAGGGTGCCTCCATGAGAATAAAAAAGGGGCTTACGCGTTATGCGGACCATGGTGCTGGGACTTACTCCAGGATGGATGCCCAAAATTCAGCAAAGCGCAAAGGGAGAGGGATTTGGGACCGAAGAAAGGAGGTGCCTCGTTCCCTATCATGCCCCCCGCTGACCTTGACGGTGAGGAAGTACAGAGGTGTATGGGTGCTACCTTCTGCAAGACGGGCTAGGGTGCTTACACCAAGGTGGATTCCATTCCCCTCGGACAAACGCCACTCCCAGAAGGAGGATATTATCCCCTGTGGGGACCAGGGGGCGTAAAAAATTTCTAAGCTGGGGGGACCCTGCGCACGAGGCACGGGGTCGGGTCACAGTTTAACGTCATGTGTTGAGGACGAGGTGCTTGGCAGTTTAACGTCCTGTAGCTTGGAATAGGTGGGTGTACTCCGCACCCTTAGGGATTACATGACCAGTACCCTCTAGTCCTTATGGGCGGGAAGGCATCGGAAAGTCCGTGTAGAAGGGGGTTGCAGAGCGAACCATCGAGGGGTCCACATTAGCGTGGATATGTGGAGAAGCAATAGCCATTAGCGTGCCTATGTGAAGAAGCATTAGGAGAAGCAACGCTACGGGTAGTGTCTTCTAGGGGACTTTGAAATCACATCGTGCAAACCAGGAGGGTCGCACGGGAAGAGGAATTTCCATGCAGAGGGGCCCGCAGGTAGGGGCCTTGCAAAGTTCAGTTGCGTTGTGTAGTGGAGGGCGCTTGTGAAGGGGTGTGCTTCGCCAAGTAAAGTGCCTTGGACTTAGCATGGTGCATAGGTGCGAGTGGGAGGTGATTCGTGAAGTGGAAGGTTTTTCGCAGAGCATAGCCTCGTGAAGCAGAGGTGCCTCTTGAAGTAAGGTGTTGTGAAGCAGTGTGCTTCGCGAGGAATAGTGACCCTATCTTGGCATGTGGATCACGTGTATAGGACGGGTGTTTCGTGAATCATAAATGATCTGTGACTACCTGAGTCCCCTTGGGGATCCCCTTTCTTTGCGAATGCCCTTAGGCTTCATGAAGGGCATCCCTCTTGGAAGAGGGGCTCAAAACAAGACAAGACGGAGGCCTCTCGTGAAGCAAAAATACCTCGCAGAGCTCATGATTCCCATAGCGAAGAGTTCTTCAAAATTTAGAAGTTGAGAAGCTAAAAGGTCGGATTTTCTGTTTGGAGAGCTCAGTGGGAGCTCGGTATTTATTGGCAAGGGGTTCCACAAAGTAGAGCTCACGCGGTGCGAAGGGGGATTCGGTTGCTTCACGGCGGGTCGCGAATGTCAACCAGATTCACTGAGAGGTACCGCCTCTTCTTCTCCATGGTGGGTTCACGAACGTCAAGGCATTCATGGAGTGTTACTACCTATGGTTCTTCGCGGTGGGCATGCGAACGTCAGGGCGTTCGCAGAGTTTTACCGCTTCTGGTGCTTCGCGGTGGTCGTGTTGCTTGGGGGGCTTCGCGTCAGGGCTTCACGAGGCAGGGCACGGGTCCCCTTTTCTTCTCCTTTCTTCAAATATTTTTGGTGCCTACAAATTCCCCCCCTCAAACATGGATCCGCGGATGGATCAAGGGTCGAAGTCTAAGGGAAATCGCCAAAATTTTCGACAGTTCGCAGAGCTGACTCACGAAGAGGGCGCATGCGGTTGACGGGGGGCCACGCAGTATAGACGTGCCGTGAAGCTACGCGTGGGCTGAATGAGCTGGAAGCTTCGGGGTCACCACCTATAAATAGGGGCTCTAACCTCTCTTTTTTCATTTCCCTTCTTCATGACTTTGTACTTTTTGCGCTCTCTATTGTGAAGGTCCACATACTCTGTGTCTACTCGCCGCGAATCGAGCTTTATGGCGAACCGAGAGTCTTTGACTCCGCGACTGCACCAAGTAAACATCTTCTTGCAAGACGAGGCCAGGATCCACGTCTTGGATTTGCACTCGATCTCTGTGAATGGGCTCTGTGAACATGCTTTGTGGGCAGACCTAAAATTTTTCCATTATCTAAAACCCAATTTCCCATCTAGAAGTTGAGCTAGGGGTGCTTGTGGACGTCGCCCGGAGGGATGAGATGGCCAACCGTTTGGGCCTGGGGGAGCTAGTCCGAAGCCACTCGGATCATAATTCTTTGACAGAACTGCTATCATAGAGCTAAAAGAATTATCCGATGTGCAAGAATATGCCATTGTATAGCTTCGGGCTGAGGGATGGCGTCTTCATTTTTTAGGCGAGTATGGACAAACCAGCTTGCTGGTTCATGAGCAAGCCATGCCAGCATCAATGGTTCAGGTCGGCCGATGGTCATGCGTGGGAGGACTTCACACCTGTCACCACTGACTGTCTGTACAACCATGTAAACAACATTGATGGGAAGCCACTACTACTGGAGAAGTCCCCTCCCATGTACCACACCATACTGAAGGGGGCTTTTCCAGATTCGAAGAAGGGGTGGTCCGATGAGTGGGACCTGTGCTAGGGTGGTAACTTCACCAACGACTGGGCATGGGCCTACTGGGTAGGTGCGTCATGTGATTAGTTTGGGGCCGAGCTGGGGAGAATGAGCTTGTATGAGGCGGCATGGGCCTCCCAATTCCACATTTATCAACCGAAACAGCTGATGTCGGAGCTATTGAGCTGATGGTCATCTAGGACCAACACTTTTCACCTGCACCATGGGGAGGTTGGCATCATTTTGTGGGATGTCCATCAGATCTCAGGGGTCCCGATCTTGGGGGCCATGTATGATGAGTTCCTCCCTGTCATGAGCGCGTTGGAGGATCCAGATCATATTTCGTGGCTAGTGCTGGCATTGATGGGACTGGTCCCCGGAGAGGACAAAGAGTCCATGAGAGATGTCCACTTTAAGAAGTGGTTCAATCATTTCATGAACCTCCCAGTGAACTGAGTGTTTCCCCCAAGGCCTAGAACTTGTCTGAACGGGGCTCAATGGGGAAAAGAGCACTCGTATTGGCGGATTTTGGAGGATAAAAAATGGAAGACCCGGGGTTTCAGTGTCAATACTGAACAGCAGCCGATAGTCAGGCTGGCGGCGTTTATCACGGCCCTTATCTATGGTTGGATCCTACCAGTGAGGGATACCAACATGAGGGTGCGACCCAGATCATTCATCATGGCATCCTTGCTAGCCATAGGACAGCGGGTCAATCTGAGGATTCCAATTCTTTCCAGATTGTACAAGATGCTACGACACGTTAGCGAGGGAAAAAAGTTGTTGAGGATATTCAGGCCCTTCCACCTTCTATATGGGTGGATCACGACGCACGTCAGTGGGGTTTATGAATACCCAAACCCTATCTCACCATCGGGGTTGAACGTCCACCCCTCCATTTTGAATGCGGCTGGGAGCTTCCCAGTCAAATTAACCGTACCAATGGTGCTGAAACGGGAGTGGAAGGCGGATGAGTTTAACTTCCACCCGTTTCCATTGCCGACGGGAGTAATCACCGACGACAATCTGGGAACAGAACATCACCTGGCTTATCTCCTGGCCTTTCAAGGTGGTGTTTTGGTCGCACTGGTGGACCGCGAGCCGCTCTGTGAGCCGTACACCCCACATCGGTTCGCGAGGCAGTTCTACTGCCTGCAGCGGCTGACCCCGCAGGTCTATTGGGAGGTGCGCCATGAGGAGCACCCGTGTGTGATGAGGCAACAGTGGCTCATACTCACATGGGAAGACAATAAAATGTGAAATGAATTGCCTCCATCCACTGCCACCTTCTGACTGGTGAAGGAGTATGCCATCAGCTGGGAGGCATCTTATTTGGGGGAAATGATGAAGCAGCCAACCGTTCAGGCTGGCGACGGTGGGCCTCTCCTATCCCGAAGATGGGGTCGGAGGGAAGAAAGGGCCTCTCGCAGTGGAAGGGCTACCATGGTAGCGAGACCTACACCGGCTGAGGATGAGGTGGCAGTGACAGATCTGGTGGTCCTGGAGGAACATAGCCATCCGGAGGTGCGACCACCGAGGGGATTCCACAGGATATCCACTTAGGCTCTGGGGAAGTGGTTGCGCCATATCGACATGCTAGAGAATGTTGTTTTTTAGACTCTTGGGAAATTTGGGATGTCAACTGGTAACACTTTAGTCCACCCGCGATGTGGGAACTCCCGAACCATCTCGGGATGGTCTTACCAGGTATAGGCCCTGTCCGGGAAAGTTTCACGGTGTCTCGAGTGAAGGTGGAGCAGTATCTGGACGAGCTGGAGGACTACATACATTCCAGTCGTGCCTCGTGTCTAATGACAGACCATGTGAGGATACTGCTGGATCGAACGGTTACCCCACAGTTGTCAGCCACCGAACTGAGTGAGCGCTTCCCCCTACCGGAAGAATCAAACAAATACTTTGGGGAAGACGAGGCCGACAGAGGGATCCCATTGGAGGAAGGCGAAGTCAGTGATCAAGACTTGGATCTCGATGATTTCGTAGAGGCTCTCGAGGTAACATTCCAAGTTTCTTTCCTCAGGGTCCTCTCTCATGCCATTATGGACCTCTTACGAACATCTGAACCATGCAGGAGGAACTTGTACGCAAACCTTGTTCTCCCCCCTTGGTGGGTGATGACGCATGACCGTCAGAACCTGCGCCTATGGATGCATCAAAATCTATGTCTGGCAGGGCTAGATCACCCACGGTGGCTCCTCCATAATCTCCAGACCTTTCGACAGTATACAGAGGACCACACCTCGAGGTTCTGTCAGTATCGACTCAGGAGCAGCACCAAAAGTTTGATCTTTCTAACTCTTCTCCACTGAATTCTTTTCCTGGCATGTGTAGATCGTGCCAACTGACGTCCATGCCCTTCCCTGTCATGTACAATTCTATGACTGGCATGGGGCGTTGTGGTGAGGCTAGTCAGGATGTCTGGTGGCATCCCTCTTAGGGGCATGCCGGTGATAGTGGAGATAGTTACCCCATCTACCCGAGATGCAGCACTCCCTATCATTGGCGGGACCACCAGTAGGGTCTTGCCTAAGGTTATTGAGGTGGAGTCCAATGATGAGGATTGGTCGGTCGACCCAATTCCCACCATGCCGGCTCCGGCACCAGATTTCATGCCGAATTCAACGCCAGATGCAGATCCTACTGATGATTTCTTGCTGGTGTATTTTTCATACGAGCTTGACAATCGCACAAACTGGGATGAGATGGCCTCCGATGAAGAGGACATCAAAATAGTCTGCTTCCGATCATGGAAGCTGATCACGCACTTCATCAATGACACCCCCCAAGCACTGTGGACAAATGAGAAGGACAGACTCCACACACGACTACCCGAACTATGCGTTGGGAGAGTGGATGTCCAACACCCTCATACGATCATCTGATATCTCATGGAAGAGAAGATTCAAGAGTATGATCGCGGGCTCAGTGTGGGATGGTAGCGGAGGAAGGCGACGAACATCAAGAAGCTCTAGGAAGCTGAAAACATAGTCCAACACCTACATATCCGGGTGGATGAGTACTCAGCCTCTCTCAATGCACAATCTGAGCTGATCTCGCAATTGAAGGCCTAGCTAGTAGAGAAAAAAGAGTGTATGAGGCAGGCTTCCAGAGATATGGTTGCCATTTAGGCTGACAGAGAGATGGCCCGAGCTGCGGCTGATTAACTAAGCCCCATCGCTGCTGAGGAGGATTGGGAGCTGAGTTGGCGACATCAATTCTTAGACACCACAAGTCAAAGGGGTGGTGGAGATGCAACACTATTTTGATGGGGTCAATACATCCATGGGGGGGAGTGGACCCCCAAGTATATTAATGATTACAAACCCTTAAACGTACTTTCATCCTTTAAATTTGTTTGAATGTTGTAGCATGCACGAGTTCCGTTGTTTGCACTGGTTCATTTTGCATCCTTACAATGTTTGCGGGACATCCAGCGTCAATTCCCTAAGCTCACATGTGTCGGGCCCCATGTAAGAATCAAGAGATAGTTGTCTCATAGTCCCATCCAAACATAGGAGTGTAAACCAAGCTTCAGGCATCCGGGGTTTGGATAACCGGTCCGGAAATAGGAGAGACCTGGCCAGAGAAGGAAGTTCTCAAAACAGCCGAATTACCGTTTTTTCAACGTGCTCTTGTGCACGAACGGTGCAATGCCATGGGTGCTGAAATCGGTCCGAACAGGTGGGAATGGGAAGTGTGAATCATGATACCCAAGATTTGGAACATTGTGAGGGCGGCGTGACAATAAAGGACAGCCATTAACCGTGGTGAAAAAACGGTATCCTTACTGTGTTAGCCTGAAATGGGGACAACAAATGAGGTCCGACCATTGACCATGTTCGCAACACGGGGCCTATCTCAAATATCATCGGTTAGTCTTCCGGGACATTGTCCCAGGATAGCAGGCAGACCATAGGTCGAGCATCTATACTGTTAAGGGGTCCCTCCAAACATGACCAGTCTTCCGGAACGTTGGCCCAGGACAGTAGGTGGAACATAGGTCAGGCATCCATACTGGTAGGGGTTCCCTCCAGACATGAAAGAGGATGAATATCCGAATAAATGGGCACACAAAGCATGTGATGTGGAGTGATGGTTTGTTCGAATAGAATCCAATACTCCTGAAATTACGCCACCATGGTGGGAGTACGCTAGATGGGCACATTAGTTTGATCATAGATCATTCCTTTCATACAGGGCCTCTCTGGGGAGGGGGTCTTTGCTTCCCAATGTCATCTTGGGGAATCTTGGACTTCTTCAGGGTAGAGTTATAGTTTGATGGTTCCCCACGAGGGGTCAGGCCATGGGCTGGAAATGGGGAGGAATAGGATCTTATGATTCCTGTGGGAGGGACCCTAGGAAAAATACCAGGATGTCTCTACGTATCCCATGAAGATGGGAATCGAGCCACATGTAGTTCTGGAAGCACAGTTTGACATCATGTGGGATGTAGAGAAGCCTGGTTGCGCTGGTACACATCCTACCAAAACTACTAAGCCCACGTGATTCATGATCGATGTGGAAGACAATAAGTAATGGAGAACATTACTGACCAAGGAAGGGGAAAGTTAGGGTGAAGGGATGCTCGGTGAATACGATCCCAATGACGCTAACACGTCCATGTGGCACACCTAGATGAACAAAGAGGTAGAGACAAGTATGTTGTATTTCCACTTGAACATGAGGAAGTGAAAATGTGTGAATCATGACACTTGAGATTTGGATCACGATGATGGAGGCGTAATGATGGAGGATGACTCTTGACCATGGCGGAAATGTAGCATCCATATCGCGTTAAACTAGAATGGGTACAGACAAATAAGGGTCAACCGTTAACCATGTTCGAAACACAAGACCATGATGCAAATGTTTTCAGAGATCCATAGGGACGTTGGCCCAAATGATTGGAGATCCCTTAGGCCCAGCATCCATAGAGATCCCTTAAGCCTAGTATCCATGTCTTCTGAGGGTCCTTTTGGACGTGGAAGAGGATGAGGATCCAAATATTGAGCTCCCAAAGCTTGTTCATGGAATGGGAGGAATGTCTCCATGAAGATTCCACACATAGGGCTCTTTGTCAAAACGCATCTGAATACGACAACAAGACATATTAGATAGAGGGAGTCGAGTCCCTTACCATAGGGAGATCTTAGTTTAGGGTCGTAGAGATCGGACCATGAGTGGGAGGAAACACATGAGGCACGTGGTGGGGTTACTCAAGTACTCGACGTGAATGGGAACCAGTGGTTCTGACCACCACGTGTTCTCGGGGGGGGGGGGGAGGAGGTTTTAGGTCGAGGGACCGAAAATGAGAGTTTAGCTGGGCCGGATCAAAGTGAAAAGGCATTCCTACGTACCCCATAGGGATGGGGATCAAGTTTCATGTAGTTCTTGAAAAGGTCTTAGCTTAAGGTCATAGAACTCGGACCGTGTAGGGGTAAGAAGAGAAGGGGACATATGATAAGGTGGTTACAAAACATGAAGATAGGGACATAATCCCTACTTACCATGTGTTCTCTGGGGAAGTGCTCGAGTCAAGGGACCGAACACGAGAGTTAGGTTGGGCTAGAGGGGATGTTTCCAGGTGCTCTTATGTATCTCATAAGGATGAGAATCAAGCCATACGTAGTTCCATAAGGTGGCACGGTAAGGTACCAGTGCCCGGGAAAAAGGGGAGTGAAGGTGTGTCCCTTGCCCCAAAAGAAGCATAATTTGATAAATCTTGTTTTTCCTTTACAGTGAGTGGTTTTTTATGAAGCGATGGGCCTAGGGTAGCAATCCCTGGTGTCGCCACAAGAATCAAGCCATAGTAGGCATTGAAAAATAGCATGGCATATAACCAATACCCAACATGACTTCCTCTATGATGAGGTCATCACAATTCAGTTCCGTTTTTCATCGTGCGGCCAGGACGATAATGTCATAGTTTAGGGTCATGTGATAGGACCAGGCATGCATTTTAATGTCATGCAGCACAGACGTAGCAGAGACAATTCTAGGCAGGGAGTGTGTACGGTGCCATGAAACATAACTGACGTGGATGGGGACATGATCCCTCATCACACCGTACATACTTCCGAGATAGGAACCTCAGGCCAAGGGGCCCAAATAGGGGCGAGAGTGAAAGGGGCATGAGGAACTAGCTCCCAGCTGTGTTGTACTCAGAAAAAAGATGTCTGGGTGACCCATCGCATCCCACGGGGATGAGGATCAAGACGTACATATCCCTTAATGAGGATTTTAGTTTATGGTCTTAGAGGTCGGACTGTGGGAGCCCCGAAGGACACTGTATTCTAGATTTGTCCCCCTGACGTGCAATGGTGCACTGAGGGATAGCGCCAAGAGTTTCGAGATTCCACCTGAACATGGTGGGGTGGAAAATAATGTGAATCATGCAACCAACATTCAAGGTCTGAAAGGGTTGGTGTGACGACAGAGGATAACTGCTGACCATGTTCGCAACACAGCATCCTGTCGCGTTATCCTGAAATGGGGACAAACAAATGTGCATCGACCGCTGACCATATTCGCAACGCGGGATTTGTATCAATTTGTTGTCCAAAACCCTCGGAGGGCGTTGGCCTGTAACTGTAGGAGATCCCTTGGGTATTGTATCCAGGACATTCTTGGGGGTCCTTCCGGGTGTGAAAGATGATGGAAGCCCGACTGAAGGGGAGCACAAAGATTGAAAAGTGGAAGGAACTTGACCAAGTGGAATCTGACACTCTTAGTCCTAGACCAGAGTAATCTTAACACATAGGAAAACCACTGCAAGGGGTCGAGGGACTCAACTTGAGGGCAGCCAAGAGATGGCAGATTCCTGAGAGAAGGGAGGCATGGTGTCAAAAACCATGTACCACACCTATATATCCCCCTCGTGGAGAGGGACAGGCCAGGGGGCCTAGGTGACCGGGAGATCGGGAGATCTCTAAGAGGTGGGGCTGGACCCGAAGCCTAAACATTCGGTGGTCCTATGTATCCCATAAGGATGGTAATCAAGCCAAACGTAGTTCTGGATGGAGGAATAGTAATGTACCATTGCCAGAGAAAAAGGGGAGTGCGGGCGTGGCCCTCACACTAAAAGAAGTAGAATTTAATAAATCTTGTTTGTCCTTTAAGGTGAGTGGTTTTTTTTGTGAAGCGATAGGCCTAGGGTACCAATCCTTAGTGTCGCCACAAGAATCATGTCGTAGTAGGAGTTGACCAATGGTATGGAACGTGGCCAATACCCAACATCATGTCCTCTACAATGAGGTTATCACAATGCAGTACTGTTTTTTGTCATGCATCCAGGATGATAATGTCATAGTTTAGGGTCATGCTCTAGGACCAGGCATGAATTTTAACGTCATGCAGTGCAGACATAGCAAAGATAATGCTAGGCGGGGAATGTGTATGGTGCCATGAAACATAACCGACATGGATGGGGACATGATCCCACATCACACCATACGCAATTCCGAGATATGAACCTCAGGCCAAGGGGACCAACTATGGGTGAGAGTGAAAGGGGCATGAGGAACTAGCTCCCAGCTGAGCTGGACTCAGAAACAAGACGTCCGGGTGACCCATCGCATCCCCTAGGGATGAGGATCGAGTTACACATATCCAATATGAGGATCATAGTTTATGGTCTTAGATCTCAGACTATGGGAGCCCTGAAGGATGTCGTATTGTAGATTTGTCCCCCTGACGTGGAAAGGTGCACTGAGGGATAGCGCCAAGAGTAATGAGATTCCACCTGGACACAATGGAGTGGAACATAACGTGAATCATACAACCAACATTCGAGGCCTGAATTGGTTGGCGTGACGATAGAGGATTACTATTGACCATGTTCGCAACACAACATCCTGTCGCGTTAGCCTAAAATAGAGACAAAATAATGAGCATCGACCGTTGAACATGTTCGCAACGCAAGATTTGTATCAATTTGTTGTCTGAAACCCTCGGGGGGCATTGGCCCGTAACAGTAGGAGAGCCCTTAGGTGTGGTATCCAGGCCGTTCTTGGGGGTACCTCCGGGTGTGAAAGATGATGGAAGAACGAATGAAGTGGAGCACAAATCTTGAAAAGTGGAAGAAACTTGACCAAGTTGAATCATGCACTCTTAGTCCTAGACAAGAGTACTCTTAACACATAGGAGAACCACTGCAAGGGGTCTAAGGACACAACATGAGGGCTGCCAAGAGATGGCGGATTCCCGGGAGATGGGAGGCATGGTGCCAAACACCCTGTACCACACCTATATATCCCCCCTCATGAATAGGGACAGGCCAAGGGGCCTAGGTGACTGGGATATCGGGAGATCTCTAAGAGGTGGGGCTGGACCCGAATCCTAAACATTTGGGTGGTCCTACGTATCCCATAAGGATTGGAATCAAGCCATACGTAGTTCTGAGGGTGCCTTTTAATGTCAGGAAGGACAGGAAATAGGAGGGCTAATTATTAGATTGGGGTGCACGTGGTGCAGCTATAGCAAACTTGACGTGAATGAGGACGTAATCTTGCACCACGCCATGTGGTCCCGTAGTCAAGGTCCCAAAGGCAGGAGTGAAGAGACAAATTATTTGAACTCATACTATACCCATAGACCGGAGGTCTTGGTGTTCCTATGTGTCCCATGAGGATGGGAATCAAGCCATATGTAGTTCTTAGAATATATTAGTTTATGGTCTTAGAGGTCGGACCATGAGTGGATGGAAACATTCCAAGAAATCTCAGACCTCGACCCAATCCCTACACCCATGTTAGTTAAACTCGGTGTGGGAAACAAGGGAGGAAGATCCTTATCGCAATACCCAGAATGTCCATCGAGGTGAAGTTGGTGATGAGCCCCGAAGGACACATTTAACACAGCTTTGTTCCCCTAATGCGCAGATGCATACTGAGGAATAGTATCAAGAGTTTCGAAGCTCTACATAGACATGATGGGGATGGAGAAGGATGTGAATCGTGTAACCAACATTTTGGGCTTAATGGGGTGGGTGTGGCGATGGAGGGTTACAGCTGACTATGGCGGAAAATCAGTATCTATATTGCATTAGCCTGAAATGAGAACAACAAACGGGCATCAACTGTTGGCTGTATTCACAACGCGGTATTTTTATCGATTTGTTTCCTGAAACCCTCGGGGGCGTTGGCCCATAATGGTAGGAGAACCCTTGGGCATTGTATCTAGGCCATTCTTGGGGGTCCCTTTGGGTGTGAAATGTGAATAAATCCCTGATGAAGAGGAACACAAAGCCTGAAAAGCAGGTGCAGACATGTCCGAGTAGAGTCTGACATTCAAGGTAATTAAACTGGAGTACCCTTAGGCACATTGGTGAACTGCCAAAAAGGGGTGACAAAGTGCCTCAGGGGGGATAGGTACACGGCTTGGTCATTACAAGCCTGGCATGATTGAGGACATATCCCCACAACACGCTATATACTCCCCTCTCCGGGGAAGGGTAGGCCAAGGGGCCAAGGTGAGACGGAGATTTTCGGAATATGGGGTTAGACCCGAAGCCTAGACATTCGAGTGGTCCTATATATGCCATTAAAATGTGAATCAAGCCACAGGTAGTTCTCGAAGATACCCAGGGGGTAGGATACCCTAATGAGGACGTGTATGGTGTGGCGAGTAACTCGACGTGAATGAGGACATAATCCCATTCTACGCCACACAGTCCCATAAGAGGGAACATGGTCCAGGGGCCCGAAAAGGCCAAGGGTCCTGAGGAGAGGCCTTTGGTCAGGAAGGCCTGGCCCACTCACAGTTTAACGTCTTGCAATGAGGACGAAGGTCGGGGAATAGGATTCCCTAGACAGGGGAGGTGTACGGCATGGTGGGTAACCCAACGTGAATGAGGACGTAATCCCACACCACACCGTACACTCTAGGTATGAACCTGGACTAAGGGGATCAAGAAGGCCAAGGGGCCTGAGGTTAGGCCTCGGTTAGGAAGGTCTAACTAGCTTGTCGTTTATCGTCTTGCAGTAAGGATGAGGGGTCGGGGGCCCAGAAAGTCCAAGGGGCCAGAGGCTAGGCCTTGGTCTGGAAGGCCTAACCAGCTTACAGATTATCGTCTTGTAGTAAGGAAGAGTGGGAGGGGGCCTGGAAAGGCCAAGGGGCCTGAGGCTATGCCTCGGTCAGGAAGGCCTGAAAATCGTGTAGTTTATCGTCTTGTAGTAAGGAAGAGGGGCCGGGGGCCTAGAAAGGCCAAGGGGCCTGAGGGTAGGCCTCAGTTAGGATGGCCTGACCAGCTTGTAGTTTATCGTCTTGCAGTAAGGATGAGGGTTCGGGGGCCCGTAAAGGCCAAGGAGACTGAGGCTAGGCCTCAGTCAGGAAGTCCTGGCCAGCTTGTTGTTTATCGCCTTGCAGTAAGGAAAAGGGGCGGATAAGGTGTCTCGTCCGGGAATGTGTGCAGCATGGAAAGTAACCCGGCGTGAATGAGGACATAATCCCACACCACACTACACAATCCCATCATAGAGAACCTAGTCCAGGGGCCCGACGGTTGGCCCTACTCGGAAAGAGTTCGACACTTCGGGGCGGGGCAGAACGAATCACTACACTCGATGTTTGGGACATCGTGGGGTAGACCCGAAGATCCAGGGTGGCTGTTGACCATGTCTGAAACACTGCGTCCCTATGGTGACCTGAGATGGAAGCAACAAATGAGCATCGACCGCTGACCACATTTGAAATACAGGACTTGTATCGGCTTGTTGCTCGACATCCTTGAGGGTGTTGGCCAGAAGTGGTAAGAGAACCCTTAGGCCTAGCATCAATACCATTCGAGGGCCCTTTCAGACAGGGAAAGTGATGGAATCAAAGTCAAGGAGTGGGTGGAGCATAATAGTACCCATCTACGAAAAAGGAGAACATCTCCAAGGAGGGGGATGTATAGCTGGGTCGAGGATAACATGAGGTGAATTGGGGAAAAAACATGCTCCCTGCCATATGTCTTGACCAGAGGGGAAGAATTCTAGTTTTGGGATGGGTCAACAGACAAAATGTTCGGGCGTTCCTACGTATCCCAGGAGGATGGGAATCAAGACATACACAGTTCTTGAAGGCCATGTAGTTTAACGTCGTGTGGTGAAGACGTGGGAGGCTAGAAGAATGGGAGTGGGCACATGGTGTGACCATTATAATCCTCGTATGAGTGTGGGTAAGGAAGCCTACTCCCTCTCATGCGAGGACCCTCTAAGGAAACTATACCTAGGGGGAAATTTAAAGAGAAAAGATCAGGGATGGTCTCAGGACAAGACGTCTGAGCATTCCTACATATCCCATTAGAATGGGAATCAATCCATACGGATTTATAAAAGCACAATTTAATGTCATGCGGGACGAGATGCAGTTTAACATCATGCGGGACGAGGACGCGTCTCGTCTGGGGATATGCATGGTCCGTTGATTAACCCGGCATGAATGAGGACATAATCCCACACCACACTGCACAATCCCATCATAGAGAATCTGGTCCAGGGGCCCGATGGTTGGCCCTCGGTCAGGAAGTCCTGACCAGCTTGCAGTTTATCATATTGTATTGAGGACAAAGGAGATCTTAGTTTAAGGTCATAGAGCTTAGACCATTTTGAAGTTTATTGTCATGCAGGACGGTGGTGCAGTTTAAAGCCATGCGGGACAATAATGTGTAGTTTAGGGTCATGCAGGACCATATAGTTTAAGGTCGTGTAGGACCATGGGGCTCATGAAATGTTTTTCTTGAGGAACATGGCGTTGGTGGGAGGAGTTATGCACTCACCATCCATGGTCACCAAAAAGTATGCTCCATTGGGGTAAACCTTATGAATGATGTAAGTTCCTTCCCATTTGGGCTCTAGCTTCAGTGGTTTCCTACCAGAGATCATTGGCGCTCGGAGGGCCAACACCTGGTCGCCTTACAGAAAAGAGCGAAGGAGAACCTTCTTGTTGAAGGCTATGGCTATCTTATTCTGTTGTCTTTCCAGATTGTGCAGGGTGTGAAGCCTGTTCTCGTCCAGTGATTCCAATTCATCTAGACAGATTTCGACCACCTTATATGGCACCTGCTGGTCATAGACTGCAGTGCGTAATGATGTTAGCTGGATCTTGATGTGCAAGATAGCCTCAACCCCATATACCAGGGGATATGGAGTCACTTGGGTGGAATTGTGAGTCGTTGTCTGATACACCCATAGGGTGGTGGGGAGCTTGTCTAGCCAACTTTTATTATTCTGAACAACCATTTTATGGAGGATGTTAGAGAGATTTTTGTTGAACGCCTCTATCTTCCCATTTTATTGTACATGATAGTGAGAGGTATGGTTCGAACAGATATTGTACATGGCGTACAATTTCCCCAGCTCGGCTGCTTGGAAGGTGGTGCTGCTATCGGTGAGGACAGTGTGAGGGACTCCAAACCGGTGGATGATATTGGAGCTCATGAAGTCAACGATTAAATGGGCCCTAACCTCTTTGAGTGGAACTACCTCCGCCAACTTGGAGAAGAAATTTGTAGCAGTTAGGATGAACCTACACTGGAGAGCTTTCACCGGTGGATATGGTCCCACAACATCGAGTCTCCACACCGCAAATGGCCAAGAGTACTTGGTGGAGTGGAGAGGCTCTGGCGGCCCATGCAAGAAGTTAGCATGGACTTGGCACATGTTGAATCTCGTGGAAAAATCAATATAGTCATAGATAATAGAGCGCCAGAAGTACCCCAACCTCCACATCTAATGGGACAGCTTGGGCCTAGCCGTGTGGGCACCACATAAACTGGCATGAACCTCTTGCATGACCATAGAAATCTTGACTCCTTGAATACAACGGGGGATAACACCATTGAATCTCTGCTTATAGAGGAACCGCTAAATACTGGGACCACTGTAGAGAGTAAATTGCAGTGCGCAGCGTCAGATTTGCTTGCGCTCATCCTGATCATTCGGGATGCAAACATTTTGGATATACTCAACCAAAGGTGCTCTCCAGTCGGAAGTGGCCTCAACCACTATATCCGAATAACATGGGGCTCCTGACGTGGAGTGTCTGTCAGTAAGATGTCTTACCCATAGGCCATCGTTATCCCCTGGGGTGATGGGGGAAATGACTCTTCATTGGGTCACATGTATGATCAAATCATCCTGCTCGGATTCTGTGAGTGACACAGCTAGGCCAGCCAAAGTGTCTTCTCAATCGTTCTATGACCGAGGGACATGGGTAACCTCTGGTCGAGAAGGGAACTGGGCCAGTAGATGGAGGGTGCACTCCAACAATGGTATGAGCTCCGGATTCCAGAAAACATAGTCACCATTGACCTGCTTGATGACTAGTTCGTAAT
Organism: Viscum album; assembly: GCA_963277665.1. Classification (NCBI taxonomy): domain Eukaryota; kingdom Viridiplantae; phylum Streptophyta; class Magnoliopsida; order Santalales; family Viscaceae; genus Viscum; species Viscum album. The sequence goes on from OY728145.1 coordinate 1,722,322,238, forward strand.
CCACTTTCATGTGCAGATGGGGCACATCAATCTCAAGGGCTAGCTCGAGGCCAGTGATGAGATCCTGATACTCTTCCTCGTTGTTGGTGCAGCCTTCTGACAACAAGAATGAGTATAGAAGAACAGATTTTTCTGGAGTGATGAAGACAATACCCAAACCCACTCTGTTGATCTTAGGATCGTTGATCCTCCTACCGGTGGGGCTATGGGAGGCACCGTCGAAGTGAATTTTCCAGCATGAGAAGACATGATCGACCAAGAGGATTGCCTCATCAGGAAAATCCATGTACATAGATTGATCCGCAGAGGTTGGATGGGATGCTAGAAAGTCTTCCAATGCCTATCCTTTAATAGCCTTCTGAGTCACGAACCTGATGTCAAACTACTGTAGGATCACCTCCCACTGCGCTAGTTGGCCAGTCAACATGGGACGGTTCAGAATGTACTTTAGTGGGTCTACCCGAGAGACCAACTATACATCATGGTGCTACAGGTAATGCCGCAATTTTTGTACAGCGAAAACTAGCGCAACGCAGCTCTTTTAGATGGGGGGAGTATCTGGTCTCTGTATTGAGGAGCATGCGACTGAGGTAGTTGAGTCTCTTTTATGTCCCCTCATTGTTCTTCTAGGCAAGAAGTGCACCGAGGGTCCGTTCCAGGGCAGTCACGTAAAGGACCAGTAGATTTCTGGAGACGGGTGGCATCAAGACCAGATGTTGGAGCTGATACTGCATGATTTCCTCGAAGGCAGTCATGCACTCTTCGTCCCATTCATAGGCGAAGCCTTTCTTCATAAGGCGGGAAAAGGTCTTACACTTTCCAGCCAGATTCGCAATGAATCGGCGTATATAGGCTAAGTGGCCTTAGAGTCCTCATAGCTCTCGAATATTGCTCGAGGGAGGCATTTGGATGTTGTCCTTGATCTTCTCTAGGTCGATCTCGATGCCTCTATATCTGACAACAAAGCCAAGGAACTTCCCAGAAGTGACCCTGAAGGCACACTTCAATGGGTTCATCTTCAGGTGGTGGTAATGGAAGAAGCTAAACACTTTCTCAAGGTCCTTGAGATGGTCCTGGCACTGGTGAAATTTGACCACCTGGTCATCCACATAGCATTCCACCCGTGTCCCAAGAATCGGCTTGAATATGCGACGCATGGCCCACTGATAGGTTGAACCCACATTTTTCAGGGCGAAGGGCATAACCTAGTAACAAAAGGTACCTTGGGTAGCCGAGAAGGAAGTGGACTCCTTATCCTCGAGGGCCATCCAGATTTGGTTGTACCCGGAATACCCATACATCAAAGAGAGTTCTTGGAACCCGGATGTGGCATCAATCAACAACTCTGTCACTGGGAGGGGAAAATCATCCTTCGGGCAGTGGCAGTTGAGACTGCGGAAGTCGATGAAGACTATGATCTGCCCATTCTTCATCCTAACTGGCACAATGTTGGCTAGCCACATGGGGTACTGGACTTCCTTAACGAATTTGGATTGATAAGCTTATCAACTTCGGCCTCATCCATGACACTGTGAGAAGGGTGCATCTTTCTGGGAGGTTTCATGAACCTGCGATGGTTTGTCGGGAGACCAAGGCGGTGGATGGATACCTGGGGATCTAGTCCTGGCATCTCATCGTAACTCCAGGAAAACAGGTCACAGTGCAATTTGAGAAAGTCCACATACTGTTGTTGCTCCCCGAGGGGCATGGCGGCACTGATCAATGTGGGTCTTGGATCTTCCTCGCTACCAAGGTTCACTTGTACCAGTTCATCTACCATGGTAGAAATGCCTTCCTCAAAGGTAGGGGGAGCATCATCTAGGTCATCTTCTCCACCTGTGGAGGGATCTTCCATAGGGGAGTCATTTCCGGGCTACCTGACTCTGATGGGAGGCTGGTACCGGCTTGGGCGGTGGTGGTCAGCACATCAAGAGATTCATGTGCCATTGAGACCATAGCGATGAAGGCAGTTGACCAAATCCCATCTGGCCTTCGGCCCAAGGGGCCATGCTTGATGACATCAAAGCAGTAGTGATGCATTGGCATGAGCAGGTTTATTCCAGCCTGATGGAAGAGACACGTATAACGTACTTCTGTTGCCATGAGCCTGACATCCCGATACCGTACTGGGGTAGGAGGTTCCGGGATCACCTGAGCCTGGTTGGTGTAGGAGTACGAGGTGATTTTATACCATCACTTGGACATGGGAATATGCCTTCCCCTTGTACCCGAAACAACAAAACACTGCCCCATGTCAGGGGTCGTGGCCTCTAGCCGATGGATCGGGAAGATGTAGGCGTCGTCCAGACCTGCCCAGGGATCACTTGTGACTAGGGCGGGTTCATCCTCACTTGCCAGGATGTGCTTATCCTTGATCTTGTAATAGTCAACATCTAGATAGCGGGATTCACAAGAGGAAAAAGGAGACACATCTCCTTGGAGCACGCCGACTTGACCATTGAGGGAGTATTTGAGGCATTGGTGATATGATGAAGGGACTGATGCATGGATATAGAGCCATGGCATGCCCATAAATGCGTTTTACGCGGTGTCCTGGGAGATGACCATGAACTCGGTGCTGTAAATTAGGCCACCGAACTAGGTCTTCAAGAGGATCTTTCTGACCGAGGATTGCTCGGTCCTGTCATATCCCTGGATTATGAGGTCGGAGGGAGTTAAATCATCCTCAGACAAACCCAACTTTCGCAGTGCCCAAGTCGGGATTAGGTTAATCCCAGAACCCGTTTCAACAAGGCAGTGGCAGACTTCCATGCCATTGAACTGACCAGTGACGTACAATGGGAGAATGTGCCCCTTTGTGGGAGGGTATTATTCTTTTCCAGAGAATGAGATAACTACCTACCATTCGGCATTCTCAATCGCCTTAGCGTGGAAGGCTTCTGCAGCTACTACCTTCATCTCAAACTAGAGGGGGCTCCTTAGGGCCTCAGCAAGTGCCTCATGCATTTCATACAATAGGATAAGAGCCTCAAGGATAGAAAGACTTGATGTAATACCGACAAGGTTCTTCAGAACACCAAAATTCCGTGACAAATGGAAACCTCTGCTTACAGGAGGTCACTCTGTAATTGGAGGCACGACGGGCCTGGCTGACTAGACCAGCAGCTAGCTGGTACTGGGTACATCCCACTGCCTTCTAGTTGATTACTGAAGTGTAGCTTCTGAGTGAGGACCGAATAACTCAGATAGACCTATAGCAGGGAAATACTAGTTGTGGTATGGATGAGGCGGCTCCGCCTGATCTAGTAGAACAAACGATGGTGGAGGTAGATCTGAGGGCACCAGATGAGGTTGCGCATGCTGAGCTCTATGTTGGGCATGCTGTCTGGATTCAGTAGCATACATGGCCTAGCTAAAAGTCCCTGTTGTCATGCCTTGATGACCCATGTGCCCGCGGTTCTATTTCACTGACATCGGCTGGGGATGTTAGGAAGGCTCGCCCGACGTTCCCCCTCGTCGGGAGTCATGTAGGGATTTACCAGCTCCACGGTATTAACTGAAGCATACCCCTGACTGTCGCTTGATGAATCATCCACCACTGGGTGGATTCTGGGAGGAATCCCCATCTCAGGGGGCATGAAGCCACCAAGAGTGCAGGATGACGATGAAAATGGTGGAGCGCGTTGCTTATTCTTGGGCCACCACTACTTTCCCTTTTGGGAAGTGGCCAGCTGAGATAACGATGCAGAGGTACTGGTCACATCTTCTGAAGGATTCAGCTGATTTACTCATGCCCGAATGATACCATGGGTGTGAGCGACAGTTTTACAAGCCATCCAGTCATCGTATTTCTGGGTCCTGTGGCTGGGAACCTGCTGCCAGTCACTTTTATCGTCACTATCGCTTTCTGACCTGACAAAGACACCCGCCACTTGTGTTAGGGCCGGGCCCAACCTGACTATGTTGTTTTCAACCTGGTCTTGGACCCAGACTTTAAACACATAGCACTACTTTAGCGTGTTCCCTAGGATCTGATGATAGGGGCAGTAGTTTGGGAGATCAGTGAGATTTGCCTCTGCCGGACTTCTGCAATTGGGTAAGTGCATAATCCCCTGCTATAGAGCACTACAGAAGTAACTGGGTGACCTGATTCTCATTGAACGAGTAAGTCTGGTGCCTTATTTCTAGATAAGGGGCTCTAGGAGCCTGGCCCTAACGAGGGGTCGTAGAGGCCTTCCAAGTAGGTGGATCCTGATTTTCCCGCCTAGGATTTGGTGGTGCATTGCATGGGGGAACCTGTCGGTTCTGAGGCGGTCGCTGCTGGGCAGAAGCCTACGCCTGAGGTGGAGGGCCTCTATGGGGTTGTAGAGCCGATGCCACTGGCAGTAATTCTAGCTACCTGGGGGTTTCTATTTGGGACACCGCGGTGGGATTGTCTCTAGAATCCTTCCTTTCTGGGATCACAGGGGGCAGCAGACGCGCCTGACTAGCCTGTTACAGAGCTTCCTCGAGGCACTGAGCCTTATCTGAGGAGTCACGGAACACTCCGAGGAAGTTCTGGGTGATCAGGGAAGGAACCAGTTCTGTTTTAACATTCCCTATGCACATCGTCAGTAATTTCTCCCGAGTCAATGGCATGTCGAGGGAGTATGTAAGCCCCTTCCACCAGGTGATGAAGTCTGCGACTCGCTCATCAAGACTTTTTTTCACTTGAAGAGGTCTACGATGCTGGTCTTTCACGTGGTGGAGCTGAACTGGTATAGGAACTGTCGACAGAGATCCTCACAACCGGTCACCGATCTGATAGGGAGTTGGATGTACCAGAAAAATGTAGGGTCCTCTAATTTCTACACAAAACATCAGAGTTTGGCGGCTTCATACTGTGTCAGGGTCCCCAACATGGGGCCACACCTTGAGGAAAAGTGGGCCAAGTGTTGTAGCGGGTACCCCATCCTGTTAAAGGGAGAGAAAGTGGGATTCCCAAAACTCATAGGTTCAGGCATATCATCTACCCATGCAGGATACAGTTTTCCATCTGGTGGGATTTCCACCTGCCACATTTCCAACGCCTCTAGGCAGGCGATGTGTCCTGCTATAAGATCATCCGGGTGGAGGTACCTATCTTGACGGGGATCCCTAACCATGAGTGCATTGCTGAGATCTTCCACACGGTAAATGGATTTAATGGCTCGTGGAGTGATTGGAGGAACGACCCTCGGGTCGGCTGGGGGTACCCGGGCTGGATTCCTCGAATTGCCTCGTCATTCAGGAGGGTTTGGCGAGATGTATCGTGCCATCTTTCCTTCAGTTACATCTTATGCCCTGTCTATGGGAGTAGCATGATCAGGGTTTCCTGGAGGCATCTCGCTGGGGGGAAGTTTTTCCTTCCCTTGCTGCCGCATCTTAAGATCACAATAGTAGGGTTGCCTCTCTATAGCATTCTCAGCTAAGAGTTTGTCGGCCATCCTCTTCTGCTCACGAAGTTGCTGGCGCAATGAATCCTTTTTTGGGTCTTCATCCGTCTTCTATACTGAGGCGGACGAGTCGGAGTGCTTGACAGTTCCGACATGTTCTTTACCCTTACCGGAATTCCGACTGAGTACCAGTGACTTGGTGGGCGCAGGGAGGCCTAGAAGGTTCCTCTGTTGATGAGTAATCCTCCCTGAAGGGTCGAGTAGTGGTGGTATACCCTCAGGGGGTAAATCTCCATCAAGAAACTCTAGATTGTCCTCCTTGTCTACTATGTCATCCATGTGAACTGCAACCCTTCTTGGGGGCATGTCATCAATGTCGAATAACGAATCAGGCTGCCAACGAATAGGATTGAAGAGGAGGGTGGTAAACTATCCCCATCCACAGACTGGAACATGGGGGGTAGCTTCCCTGATGATTTTTTCGAGTACCTTGAAACTCTGAACGCATTTTTGTTGGTGGGTTCTCTGGTGACCTAGTGACTCAGGGCGCTAGGCCACGGGGAGTGCGGCCAAATCGACCAGATGGCATTGATCGTTGATTTCCTCAAAGTGTACTTGGCTCCTAGGGTACAACACCAGGTGATAGCGAAGAAAAAAGTGTGTTGCCCATAGGGTTTGATGGAAGCACTTGACTTCCTCCGGGGTGAGGGATTCCGGTGCACAAAAGTTTGACGCTGCCTCAGGCCAGAACTTCTCCGGTAAGTGATCTGCTACGAGAATGTTCCAGAAGCTCTTGGGCTCGGATTTAGGGTCTGGCCCCGTATTTCCCCACTCGTCAACCAGAGGTGGCTAAGGAACCGGTAGCGGTACTGAGGTGGACCGCTGAGACAGAAAACTGGGCGGTGGAGAATATAGAGAACGAGCCGACTGGCTGTCGAATTCTGGGCGATCCTCCGAAGAGTGCGGTGACCTAACCACAATGTCACGATACGACGGGTTGTTAGCCACAACCTCTAGTGCATGGATTGTGGTTACCGGTGATAGGTCACACTGTTTCTCAACCCCTATCGGTCCCCAAAATAGCTCTATGTGATCTATGGTTGAGGTAGAGGGCGCTTCTGGTGACGACGGTAGTGACTGCACAGTAGGAAACTTCAGGATTCCCACAATTTCCTCCTCTTGGATGTACTTGGGAAGAGAGGTGGGAATCCGATAGACTTTAAATTCAGGAAGGATGGGGCTGACACACCTTGTTCCTACCCCGATCCTTGACACGGAGGACCGAGGAGAGGGTTCCACTGCTGAGTCACATTCTGATTCAGGTTCTGAGAAGAGGGCCGGTTTGATCTCCACCCGGGCCTTCACAGGATTCTTCTTGTGGTGGCGACGACCCGCCCTCCTTCCCCTATATGGCACCTCGGGACAAGGCTGATTCAGGAAATGTAGTCTTGGGGTCGTGCTGGCGCCAAGGCGGAGAGGATTTCCGCTTGAGACAACCGGGGTGTGAGGGCCACTGGGGAAAATGTCGAAGGGAACATGGCGAGGACCACCATGAATAGAACCTGAGCAGGTGAAACCTCTGTTGGACCCGACAGGAGCATGGGGAGGACCTCCATGCTTGGTGCGGGTGGAGCGAGGTTGACCTTCACTCCTTTGGTTGACAGGGCGAGGAGAACCTTTTCCAATTACGGAGAGAACGTAGGGAGGATCCCCACGCTGGAGAGGGACCGAATGGTAAATGCCTTCATATCGACGGTCAAGCATAGGAGGAGGGACTCCATACCCGGTGTGGTGGGTGCGGGAGAGGCTTCCGCGGTGAGTGTCTCTGCCACGGGGCAGGTCTTCATTTGGGTTGGGGGTAGCACGGGGCATACCTCCATGAAGAGTTTTGGAGTGGGGAAGGCCCACGCTCTGTGGAGTAGTGGTATGGGGAGGACCTTTTTATGGGGTGAAATCACCACGGGTTGGTTCGCAGTGATCACCACTCAGGCCTACGACCCGGAGAGTCAACCCAGCCTGCTCGTGGAGTGGTTGGGGCCTCGATCCCCATTGGGCATAGGAGTTCCCCTGATCAGCGTGTGCAGGGAGTTTTTGATATGAATCAGTAGGGTATCGGGCCACAGTAGCTGTCGACATTGATGCCCCTTAGCGTGCGTCCTCAGATCTGGTCCAAAGCTAGCGTCGGGTCAGGCAAGCCGGCACAGATGGTGTAGGGGCATAGCCTACCTACTCCTATGGCAAGGCCGGATGGCGGCACTGATGTGGCTGGGTGGGGGACCTTTCTTTGAGTCCTTGGATAGGGACTCTGACCGGGCTGAGCGGGGCATCACCCACCTCATCATCATAAGGCAAGGAGTCGTCAAGGAGTTCCGGGGATAGGCTCCTGAAACGGTTGAATTTTGGCGTGGGGAGCAGGGGCTCCCTGTGCGGCCCTCGAAGGCGGCGTTGACGGCGGGGCCTAGACGCCTCCAGGTCCAGGTGGGCCGTATCCCGAGTTGGGATTATTCCCTCCTCGTAACGACGTACGAGGTCATTAATCACCCTTCATTGGATGACTTATGAAGGGGATATGGGACGTGGGCACCCCACGTTCGTGGATGTAGATGCCATTATGGTAGCATTGGAGCCACACAGAGTGACTGTACTGGTGTTTCCCATGCCCCTCTGTAGGCGGCTGGGCGGTGATCGTGTCCCTGTAGCAGCAACATGATTCCTAAGAAATAGGGAGATTAACTCATCAGCACTGCGAGGAAAAGAAATCGACAACCAGTGCCCCAACGCCATTCCATCTTCCGTGGCCGGCAAGAGGGATCCACGCTGACAATTTTTCAGAACGGAATGCCCCACATTCTACTACCCCAACTTCTGGTGAGTTTCACGCCAGACCCGCTATGTTCTTGTCGGGACCCGGCACCGGATATCTGGATCCGGTGACACATCAATCTACTGATGTCTCAAGCGCTACTAATCTCCACATTGAGGGGAAGAGCTTCACGTCTGATTCACTATTTCTGTTTCTGATGCATTCACCGGGGCATGCGCGTCCATCTGCTCGGGGCGCGACAGGTGCGGCTTGTGTTTCCCTGCATTCCCTCTTTCCAAAGGTGGGTGGCATTTTCTCCATATTCAAGGATGTCTACTCCTTGATCGAATCTGGGATGATGGGATATTGGTTCTTCCTTATGTGGATTCCTCCTTGGAACTCATCACCTAGTTCGGGTCTCCCTCGTAGATTTAATACTTTGTTCGTGAAACTCTTCCCAGTTCCATGTTTCCATGGACGCTAGTTAATTACACTTCTTCTATCAGGACATTCCAAAGGGTCCGGTCTAGGCAGCAACCTTCAGTTGGGGGAGTAGTCACGTCGAGGCATCATTAACGTGTCTGACTGCTGGGGAATTGGTGTGTCTATCTTTGGTCCCTTATTATAGGGCTTCTTGAGGGCACGGAAGCCCGAGGCATCCCACATCTTATGCGTGGAATCATATTCCATAGGCATGTATCTAAGGTTTTCCTCATCTTTCCATGATTAACAGAGGGTATGCCGCAAGTTTAACGTCCAGCGAAGAAGGATCAGGCAGATCAGAACACTAGCTGGAGTTGATCAGATTGAGGAACCCCTCTTAAGGGAACACCGATATCGGAGCCAGCCTGTGGGTGGCTTCCCGAATGCTGTGGGGTGGAATGGGGTGGCATGATCTCACCAGGATGTGGCGGCCTGTGTAAGGATCAGGATGGATGATGCAAAATTGAATAGAGTGGAGGGTAAATGAAGTGGATCCATCGTGGATATGACGGTGGTGATGGTCTTGAGTTTGGAAGAGACATCCTACGTATCCCCATAGCAGGGAATCAAAGTCTGTGTAGTTCTATTGGTGAGAACCGACGTGAATAGGCGGTGGGAGCGACCAATGGGTGGTGGTCTTGGACCTTAGGGATGTTTCCTATGTACCATGCCTTGACATGGATGAAAGTCCACGTAGTTCGGGATGAAGTGTAGGTGAACTGACGTGAAGGTGAACTCGGGGGTCCACTGGTGGTGGGCTTGAACCTCCTGAGGTTTCCTACATATTATTCCTTGACATGGATCAAATCCCTCATAGTTAGGGTTGGAATGGGGCTGTTGAACTGACATGAAGGGATATCAGAACAGCTGTATGGTAGGGTCACAACGGCTTACTGCTGGATTGGGATGCAGTTTAACGTCATGCGGGACGAGGGTGTGTCGGAGAACCGACGTGAAAAAGGACCTTAGTCCAGGTTGATGGTTGGATTGAACATTAGGGAGGCTTCCTACGTACCATGCCTTGACATGGATCAAAGACCACGTAGTTCAGGTGAAAATGGTGGATTGGCACACTGACATGGAGATGGTTGGGGCTAGTGGTTGTTGGGCTTGAACCTCAGGGAGGCTTCCTACATACCATGCCTTTACATGGATCAAAGACCACATAGTTCAAGTGAAAATGGGGTGTCAGAAAACTGATGTGAAGAAGGACCTTGGTCCGATGGGTGATGGGGCTTGAACCTCAGGGAGGCTTCCTACGTACTATGCCTTGACATGGATCAAAGAACTCATAGTTCGGGTAGGGTTTCCTCCGGAAAACCGACATGAAGATGAACTCATGGGTTCACTGGTAGTGGGCTCGAACCTCGTGAGGCTTCCTACGTACCATGCCATGACATGGATCAATGTCCTCGTAGTTCGGGTGTGGTTTCCACTGGAAAACCGACGTGATGGTGAACTTGTGGGTCCACTGGTAGTGGGCATGAACCTCGTGAGGCTTCCTACGTACCATGCTTCAACATGGATCAAAGTTCTCGTAGTTCAGGTGTGTAGTTTAATGTCATGATAGATGAGGGCATACATTTTAACTCCAGGATAGATGAGGGAATACAGTTTAACATCATGCTAGATGAGGGCATTGTCATGGTCGATGCTTACTCTAAGCCCACGTGATTCATGCTCAGTGTGGGAAACAAGAGGCATCAGAGACCTGACGATCACGACGTGAAGGGTGCGTTCGTGGGAAGCGAAAAGGGGCTTACACATTAGGTGGCCCATGGTGTTGGGACTTGCTCCAGGATGGAGGCCCAAAATGCAGAAAAGCGCAGAGGGAGAGGGATTTGGGACCGAATAAAGGTGGTGCCTCATTCCTTATCATGCCCCCCGCTGACCCTGACTGTGAGGAAGTACGGAGGTGTATGGGTGCTACCTTCCGCAAGAGGGGCTAGGGGTCTTACACCAAGGTGGCCGCCATTCCCCGTAGACAAATGCCACTCCCAGAAGGAGGATATCATCCCCTGTAAAAACAAGTGGGCATAAAGAATGTCTGAGCCAGGGGGACCCTGCGCGCGAGGCACGGGGTTGTGTCAAAGTTTAACGTCATGGGTTGAGGAAGAGGTTCTTGGCAGTTTAACGTCCTGCAGCTCGGACAAGGAGGGTTTATTCCGCACCCCTAGGGCTTACATGACTGATACCCTCTACTCCTTGTGGGAGGGGAGGCATCAGCAAGGCCGTGTAGAAGGGGGGTCGCAGAGTGAACCATCGAGGGGTCTACATTAGCGTGGCTATGCGAAGAAACAATAGCCATTAGTGTGCCTATGCGAAGAAGCATTATCCGAAGTAACGCTATGGGTAGTGTCGTCCAGGGTACTTTGACATCACATCGTGCAAACCAGGAGGTTCGCACGGGAAGAGGATTTTCCAAGCATAGGGGCCCGCAGGCAGGGGTCTTCGGAGGTCGGTTGCTTTGCGTAGTGGAGGGCGCTTGCGAAGGGGTGTGCTTCACGAAGTGAAGTGCCATGGCCTTATTATGGGCCATAGGTGTGAGTGGTAGGTGCTTGGACAAGCAAAAATACCTCACAGAGCTCATGATTCCCAGAGTGAAGAGTGCTTCGTGATTTGAAAGATGAGAAGCCGAAAGGTTGGATTGTCCATCCGGAGAGCTCAGGTGGAGCTCGGTATTTGTAGGTAAGGGGTGCCGTGATGTAGAGCTCATGCGGCATGATGGGGGCTTCAGTTGCTTCGCGGCGGGTCACGAACGTCAACCGGATTCGTGGAGAGGTACCGCTTCTTCTGCTCCGCGGTGGGTTCGCAAACGTCGGGGCGTTCACGAAGCATTACCGCCTTTGGTGATTTGTGGCAGGCTCGCAAAATTCAAGGCATTCGCGGAGCATTACCGCCTCAAGTGAATCACGGTGGCCGCATTGCTCGGGGGGCTTCGCGTCAGGGCTTCGCGAGGCAGGGCATGGGGCCTCTTTTTTCTTCTCTCCTTTCTTAGAATATTCTTGGCACCTAAAATATTCAAGGATGTTCATGAAACCATTTTTATGCTTGAAAAAATATAATATATGTATTATAATTTTTTAATGTTATAGAATCATTTAGTACATATGATTTTAACTTACTAAACACAATAAATTTGTTTTGATCAAAAAACCACCAAATTAATCCATGTGATTATCATTAAAGTATTATCTAATGATTCATCCTCATAATATGTAATAAAATGATTTATTTAAACATTTTATCTTATATAATTCCATTAAAAAAATATAATTACAATTAATTAAAACCAATACCATTTTACAGAACTTCCATACTCTTTTAGAAGTGAACCGGTCGTGAAAACTATGAAAATGAGCAATCCTGAATGATAAAACTGAACACTATAACTCATAAAAATGTCCATAAAAGAAAATAATAAGGATATAGTAAATAAATTACATGAAAAATGTGTTATTCAAAAATTAATTAATGAATATATATTGATTATAAAAAACATTAAGATCAAGTGAGGAACACCTTCGGACATAAGGTAAGTGAGTCTACACAAACCTCTATTTTCCCTTTGGTTTATTCATTATCTCTTTTTACCCAAATGAAATTTTATTTTCATCTTATTTAAATCATATAAATTATTCATATATGTTCAAAAATCATGAATCAATAACCATTCAACCTTCTTTTCATGGATATAAATTTTTTTAAAAGGTTCCCTACTAAATTATTCTTGATAAGAAAGCCCAATTTAAGGGAACTTATGGCGTTCTTTATCATTTTCAAGTGTGTTCTATAATATATTTTAAGCCAAATTTATTTTTCTAAAATCACTGATTTTATCAATAAGAACTATTTTGTTTCAATTGGGGTTTTATATGAACAATTATGCCTTTTCCATTTTAAATAATCTAGAACGTTTCTCTTAAACCGTAATAAAATGTTTTATATGTAAAGTTTCATAAACACTCATTTAACTTTAGTAAGAAATAACTTATCATGATATATCCCTAGGATAATTTATTAATTTCTATTAATGATTTGATTATTTATTTCATGTACACATTTATGATTCTCACATTTATAACTCTTTTGACTTGATTATGATACCCTATTATTTCCATGGGTAACTCTTAGGTTTTTGTATGATTACTTTTTTATGATTATTTATGTGGAATGAATATTCATGAACATGTTATTATGGGTATTCCTAGATAGTACTCCAATTAATTTGGTATATTTTATTCTCATGATACATTATTTTCAATGGTCTTGGTTGTTAGCCCTGACTCGTGCTCCTCTATATGCAATGAGCCTTGCTCGTCCTTGTCTATGTGAAACGAGCTTTAAATCGTGTGAAATAAAAAATTTATATTTTTTGTCACATTACTATGAATACATGATTACTTGATCCCATTTTATGATTACTTAATTTTAATCATGTTCTATTCCTTTTTATATCTTTATATTATGCCTTCTAACCCAAGTGTTTAGCCTAATTTTATTGTTTATTCCCTTACTAGGATTTTTGTCTCATCCCTTTGTCCATGTAATACCTAGCTTATTATATGAATATGTAATGTATCAAGGGATTTTTGTAGCTATTTAAGATTTTTAAATACTGAAATGTTTTTTTAGTCCCAATTTTATGTTCCTAGTCTTCCAAGACACTATACTTTACGATCCTTGGCTTGTAATTTGATGTTAAAATACACTTAAAATCATACAATATTGTGGGATAAATTATGGGGTCACAATATTATTGAACATTAACCACCATTTTACATATTAAACTTCAAAATGATAAATACTAAGACTAAACATTTAATTAATTGAACACCCCATGACATCAAATATCTTTTCTAGGGATTTAATCCACCCTTTATCCACCATTGGTTCAGATGATCCACTGAAATTTGGAGGTTTTTGACTCATAAAGGGTTCCAATATCATCATATTCTTTTATTGTTGGTCTCATTTTTCTCAATAATATATGCCACATATATTTATATCATGCATAAAATGATACATTACTATCAACGACTACTTGGTTCCAATTCCCACCATTCCAGGTTGCAGATCTGGAAGGATATCATCCTATTAGTGTCTTCCTACTTCATCTTCCCTATTTCTTCTTTGGAAAACCATTTTTACTATTGATATCTTATATGAATCAACATGGTAATATTTAAATTCTATATTAATTAAAATTAACCATAATGTAAAAAAATCATTTATGGTATTCTATTTACATCATCATAACCCCTAAATCTATCTATAATGTCTCTCTGATATCAACTATAAGGAATTGAACTTTAACATTACAAAATCTTGAGTTTTAACATTATAAAACGATTCTATTAAATTTTAGGATATTTTTGGGTTTATATTTTTAGATAATTATTTCATAATTCATACATAACAACCCAAAATCATACAAAGTGGTTACTTCTAAAACATTATCCATTTTTTCCATAATAAAATAGTATTTAAAAATAAAATATGATTTCTTTTGAAAAAAATCTTCACAACATTCATCTTGGTTTCTAATTTTTTATTACACAATCATAAAACCTATGAAAAACGTTTTAAAACATGGGATTAATAGAATAACTACAATATTGGACATAAAAAATAAATGAAAAAACCATTAATTCATGAATACTTACAAACACATGAAAGATTTAATTCTCACCCATAAAAGTAACATAAGGTTACATTGTGAAAACATGAAATTTCCATAAACATAGTAAGAATAAGAAAACAATTTAGGTAACTTGGTTCATAATTTTATTACCATATTTACTTATGATTATAACCCTCATGGATACTTTATCATTTTTAACTCTCATGGATACATTACAATGTAACCATCGCGACAACCATATGATGTAACTATCACAGTTACACTTAGAATAAAAATTATGGTCATATTCCAACATAAATAACGAATTTGTAGGATATCATTGTAACACCTATAATTGTTTCATAAAGGAACCACCCTTCATCATAAACAATTCCTAATAACTTGTATATAATCATAAAACATGAATACTGGTATCATAAAAACAATTCCTTGAGGAAAAATACCTATTTGAAAATAATATCGTGCACATGAAAAGGAAAATGATTTTATTGAAAATAAACATGAAATAATATAAATATGCCTGAAAATGGATTCTTGGTTCTGGGAAATTAATTTCATGTCCTATATGTAAAAATTTGTTTTTTCTGAATTTCATAAAATGATACATTTAAGAGGATTTTAAAATGAGAGTCCTTAACCCATGTTTGACTTTATTCAATCATGTTCAAACCTCTTATATAATGGTTTAAAGAGTGTTATAAATTTATTAAAGTACTATATTCATATTTATAATACCTTATATGATCTTTTTATAACATATTTCCAGAAAATTATTAATAAATTTTTTTATTACCATTGTTTCACGTGCGTTCGTTTCATGGTTTCATGGTTGGTTTATTATGGATTTTCTTTTCAAATAGAAAATAATCCTCCATAGGTGGAAATAAATTTTATTAATACAGCTAGATTATTTTGAAGTATCCCAGATATCATTTTTTATGATATGATGACAATTCATTTCATAAAATGTTAATAATAAAGATTTAGTTTATTATAGAGGATTTCTGACCTTCATGTACTAGTTTAATTTTGTTCGGTATTATAGATATATATCAATTCTAGAATATGAAACCATATACTATATATATTCCCCATTATAAAAAATTATAATTTAATTTAAACATTCTAGGAATGTGGTAAAAGGAAAAAAACTCATCAACCATGAAGGTGGTGAATTGATACACAATGGATGGTGATTTCATGTTTAAGAATAAAAAGAGAAAAATAAGATATTTGAGAATGGATTCACCATTAACATAGTAATATTCTATTATATATATATATATATTATAATATAGTTATCTTGGAACTTTCGACAGGGGTTATGATAAAGTATAAGTGATAAATAATTTAAAAGGGGAGTAATTTACCTCTTGAATATTTTCCCTTGAAAACCTCCTTAAGGAACTTAGAATTGGTCATTTTGTGAGACCAGCAACACTAAATTGTGTAAAGGTATGAGGAGAAGAAAATATTTCATATTATATTCTAGAAATAAGGCTCATAGTAATGACATTAAGTGAAATAATGAGTCCAATTTAATAAATGATGTGAGGGGAATTTTGAATTAAATAAAGTATTAAAATATAATATGTTTATTATAGGGGTAAAGACTTCAAAAAGGCTTGACTAGATCCTGAAATAACATTTTAAACAAAATATTATCGCATTTGACCATATTGAAGAATTTTTTTTTATTTTATATAATTTAAAAAAATGTTTTATTCATAATGTATAATCTTTTTCCAAATTTAACACTACTCATAACAATGACATTGAAAACATCCAAAAAAAGATTAAAATTTGAATAGAATGGTTTATTATATCTTATATATGTGATATATATCTAGATAATTCATTTATAAGATTAAATATATCATATAATATTTATTCTGATATTTTTAATAACATTTATTTTGTTTTACATTAAATTATTAATTACATCAACATCATTGTTCAAGACTTTAAGGTATTTCATTTCTACAAGAAAAATAAAAATAATTTATGATGGTTATGAAAAATATTTTAGATTTAAAAATAATATTTTTTTGAAAATATCTTATATAAGACCAACTTTTATAGAGTTATACCAATTAAAAACCATAGTGTGAACAACTTGACATTATTTTAAATAAAATATTATAATAGGCTTGAAGTTATCCAAGTGGATCCAAAAAGACCAAAATTTAATCCAAAACAATATTTTTGGCCAAATATTATTCATAAAAATTGATATATTCAAATTATTATGTAATTTAATGGTTCTTATAATTTTATTTAAAACAATTTTTCTGATTTTCTTTCATCATGCTCAAGAAAAGAATCATTGTTTCATAATCATTAAAGTTAATTATTTCATATATCAAGATTAGAAAAAAAAATTCACATAAATAAATAAATTAGTTTCAATATAATCATTTATATTCATTCATTATTTAAATTTTCTTATTTATAGGATTAGAAAACTTCTATAATTTGTTAATTTTTCTTTTCAAACCTTGTGTAAGAGTGGCACAAGAATTTGGATAATATTCTTGTTATATTACATTAAAATTAAAAAGATATCATAAAAAAATCCACTATACATATTAATTAATAAAAAACTCATTAAAAGAATTTTTATCACTCAATTTTTATATATAAGAAAAAAATTAACTTTTTCAATGTTGTGGAGGCATTTTGTCAACACTAGCAATGATTTTTATACTTCTCTGGAAATTAATTTTTTTTCATGTTCTAAAATATTTATATAACAATATGTAAATTAAATTTTCATAATTAATCACTTTATATGTTTAATAAAGTTTATATAATATATATTTCTTGATGTTGCCACAAAATACTATTTAAAAAAACTGTATTTTTTACCATTAACCAAAAATTTAACTTTTTAAGAAAATTTAAAAATTCCTTCTAAGATAATTTCGACATGATGAATTAAAAAATGGATTTATTTTTTTTGAATTAATATTATATAATTTAAAATTTATTATTTAAAATTTATTATTTATAATTTAACCATATCATAAATTAGTTTAATAAAATTATTTATTTTCAAAATTATTTAACATAATGAATTTAACTATTTTATTAAATAATAATAACAAATATGAAAATGAAATTATTCTATCGGTAACTGGGTTGTTACAAAGATGATAAATATGTAATAAAAAAATATTTTTAAAGTTATATGTGATCTATTAGTTAGGTAATCAAAATATTTTATTAAAATACCTTTATATCTTCTATGGTGTTCTAGATCTTCACAATATAGAGAAAACGTGATAGTGAGCGATTGATTGAGTGACATTCAAGTATGAATTTTCATGAAATGATATAATTATTTGAAGATTTGAAAACACTATGCGTCACTCCTTAAATAAATTATTAATTATTTAGGTATGTAATAATTTCATAAATTCTTTGACTAAGTATTAGTCAGTAAACAATATGAACATAATGTAATTTTAATAAATCAAGAAACTATTTATGTGTTCTACACATAAATAATTAATGAAACACATGATATGTTATTATTACATGTAATTATTTAATGTTTTTTTAAAACTACTAATAGTTAATGTTGAATGTAATGTATAAACAAATGGTAGTGTGATACACTCTAGTGAAAATCTATAAAAATTCGTGTATATCATAAAATGTGATATAGTATGTATCAAAAAATTTGATATCTAAACATTAGTACAAATATACTTTAGTATCATTGGAATAATGTTTCATCATCATGGAGCATAATCACATGTAAATCATGGAATGTAAATATAGTTTCAATTGTTAGACTAAAAACACCATTAGCCACTATTTTTAAGAAAAAATATTGAAACAGGTCATTGAGGAACACAATTAATTAATAAACATCATAGAAATAAATTCAAAATTAAATGAAAAATCATTAAATCCAACATATTATACATCATGATCCAAATTTTGAGGTGTTTGACTTTCATTTTGGGTTTATGTGATTATAAATCTAATGCATTTTGAAATGTATGTCTTGTAAATTAAATATATTAGTTTTATTAAATGAAGATATTATAGAGAATACATAATTATTTTAAGTGATGTAATAAAATTTTTTATGGATACAATCTTATTACCACTTAAAAATCATTAAATTTATTGATTTTTTCAATTTCATTTTAACTTTATCTTTACCCTTATATATTTTATCGCAACTTGAGTTAGGGAAAAGTTGTTTGGATTTAACCAAATATTCCCATAGATTGTGGATTAGATATGGATACATGAATTTATTGATTTTTGTATTTTTTCATCCAAATTGAAGAATAATAATGAATAAATAAAATTCTAATTTGTTTTCATTTTACATGAATTACTCAATTTCACTATAAATTCTATATTGGGGTAGTTTCACTATTTAATTCCACTTCATTTATTATATATAGACTTCCAAAAATACCTAAAACCTACCCATACTCAAAATATCCGACTACCAATATAGGTGTATATCTATGTGGGAATACCATTCCATAAAAAACTCTATAGAGATTTAAAATGAAATAGTAAAAATATCTCAAACTCTATTTGGAATCTCTCACCAATAAATTAGAGTCACTTACAATATTATGATCACTATGTTCATAACCAAACAATCCTTAAATACCTTTTTTATCCTTGAGTAATCTTAGTTTCTTATACATTCCAATGAAATTAGTACATGTGACAATAAGGTAATATTATATCTATGTAGTCCCTAAATATTATATGAAGGATCAATAATTCTTAATGTACTCTAATGAAGTATTCCATGCATTTTTTCACTTCAATACTCACTGATTAGGCAAATAATTTATAATATTAACCCATAAAATCATTCACAGTCTTATCACACAATTAATATACCCTTTTGGATAAATATTATCAAACATGGTTGTATTTTAAAATTAATGTCCATAAATTTGTACATAGATTACATGTGTTGTAAATAGGTGATATAGTTTTCTTCTAACATTTAAATAAACCCTAATAGGAAAACATAAGCTTATATAATATATCTAATATAACAAATTCAAATATCGTAAAATAAGTTTGACCCTATTAAAACCTAGAAAATCATGATCGAACATGTTAAAATATGTCAAAAATAATTTCAAAGGATACAATTTTCCTAAAAAAGGGTCAAAATTGGAAAATAAGATAAAAAATTGTAACATAAAATCAATTACACATAAACATAGACAAATTTACTCAAAAAATATCTATCATTCCAAACATTTTAAAATTTTAATATATGGTCAAACTTTGGGAATAAATATTCCTTTTGTTCTGTGATATTTGCCTGTATCATCCATCAAATTCTCATATCTATCATGTTCATAGTCTCATACCCCCATTGATAAGATATCATAAAATTTAATCAAAATAAATTATTTTTTAAACAACATCATTTTCTTTTGAAAATACTTTCATTATGATCTTTTTGAAAAAACAATCTATACCAAAATCTTATAGAACCCAAATTGACCCTAATGGACATAAACTTGTACAAGAATTTATGGTACATGGTTTAGCATATGGAATGACCACAAAACTCCAAATGTAAATTATAGGTCACACCATATAACTCCCTTAAATGGAAATGAAAATTTTCACCCCATATTTTTTCATTATTTTTATGGTAACATTACACTCTGTGGTGGTGGATGTGTTCATTGTTGCCACTGGGTGTGGTGTCTTAGACCCCCATCCTCAAAATGTACCACATTTTGTATATAGTTTAATTTTGATAAGATTTATAGCATTATTTTTTAATAAAATCTAGAATATGATTTTTTTTTATTTTATATAAAAGGAAAATATTATTATATCCACAAAATTAAAACCCCATATATAATTAATTACAATTATGGTCATCAAAACTAATATTTCATTAGAATAATTTTTAAAATAAAGCTAATTTCATATATGGATAATTATTTGAATTTAAATTTTTTGATAAATAATAAAATTTAGGAAAAAAATTTAGTTATATAATATATATAATTAAAATAAATTTTAAATAACATAGTCATAAAACTTTTGACTAAAAAAACATAACCAATAACTATTGAAAATGTGTAAATGGGGGTAATTTATCAAATTCCCTATTTCTATATTTGAACTGAAGTATGGTTATTAGGATGATATGATTCACTATAAAAAAATATTAATTATAAATATAAATTAACACCAGGAAATAATGATTATAATCAAATTATAATATATTCCCTAGACGGAAGTTTAGAACATAAATTTTACCTCATATGAAAAAAATATAAAAAAACCTTGATAAAATTATTTCTTACTCTATTTTTTCAAATTAGTAATATAATTTCATTCTTTGTAAAAGTGTTATTTTGGATAATAAAGTCCTTATTGATCAATCTAGAATTGGTAATTAATAATAATATTATTATTTTAGTTTATATCAAACAAAAAAGGATGAGGTTTCACATAGATAATATATATATATATATATTGTGTATTAAAAATAATGGGAACTACTTATTGAATTTTATGGTTTTAATATCATAAAATAAAATTAATGTGGTACTCATATTCTGTTGATATTTTTCATATAATTATGAGTCATTAAATTTAGTAAATGATGGTACATGAATTTTAGACAAAATATCAGTTTTAGTGGAATATGATTATATGAATGAGTTATATGAAGAAGGAGGAGATAGGTGTAACTGAACTATATAGTTATCCAGTGGATATGTATGGATATCTTATAGAATATTTAAAACTATAGTAATTATGATGGAAACCCACCATAGTCTCAGTGGGTTTCTATTTGGTTTTTAAAAATTGTTTATTTTTATAAATTTATTCTTTAAATTGTTAAAAAGAAACCACCTATGAAAAAATTCATTTACAACATATATAAACATATTGAATAGATATATCATTCCCCTCTTCATTTACTAAGATAATTCATTGATCAAGGTGTCCGACATAATTATAACAGTTTTCAAAAAAACATTTCATCAACGAAACTATGTTATGATCATCCTTGATATTTTTTTCTAATAGTGATGTTATTGTAAACTAAGATCCATGCCCTGTTTAATTTTTTATGGATATATTTTGGTTTACCTACTTGGTTTTTAATTCTTATATGGGTCTGTAAAGGGGTTTTTCTTAGTTTTATAGATGTATGGGGGCATAACATTCATCTTCACTCATTTGTAAATTATTGGTGTCACATAGAATCTAATATCCACTAACCTATGTTTTTAAAATATTTTAAGAAATAAAAACCATGCTTCCTTTGAAATTTTAGAGAGGGTTAGACATAGCTTTTGGTAGGTGACACCTTAACTCTTATCATTTAACTATTTTCGTAATGATAATAACAAAATAGGATAGAGGGAACCCGAATAAGAATGATATATTTTTTAAAACAATGATTTTTCAAAATATAGTTTTAAAATAGATTACGTTTATGTTAAACATGGATACCCTATTATGTGAATATTTCTTGTAAATACCTTTGAAATTGAATATGAATTGTTGAATTATATGTCATATTAATCCTTGTTTGGTTTATTGATATATAGTATGTTGATTAGATACATATCTATTATATAATTCATGTAATTATACGATTTTTTATCATGGTTGATTTGTGATAACAGAAAAAATGATGTTATAAAGATATGGAAACCCCTATATTGAGACACCAAAGGAAGTTCTCATATTCCTATAGGTAATACTTATGGATATTGTTTGAGATTCGGATACTGGACCTTAACATGTGGATAATGGTTTACATGGGTAATCTAACTAATCATTAAATATATATATGTGTTTGTTTATCTATAAATATCTAGAGGAATTAATTCAATGGGATAACCATAAAAAATATTTTATTCTTAAGATTCTCTTGTAGGGAAGTGTTTGGAACTATTTTTCCATTAATGGATATATCTTGGAGGCTTGAAATTTTTCTACTATTCCTTAATTTTATTATTTTAAATACATAGATTATTTTAATGTCTTGAAGGAGGTATTATTGGGTTTACATGATGGCTTTCTTGGCTCCCAGAAGCAAACTTATTAATACTTGTTATGTAATATTTTAGTCATATAAACTCATTTTTCATATACTAGTAGTTACATGGATTTTTCTTTATAAATCTTGTATGAATTATTTATTCTTATATATTTTACATTATGATGTTAGGTCATGTAATGGTTTTTATAATATATTGTTATGGTTTTGGTGGTGTTTTCTAGTTGGGCATGATATATTCAAACCCTACATGTATGATTTTTGGGATGCTTGTAGACCCCGTTTTATGTGAGCTAGGAAAATGGAAAGCACCATAGTGGGTTCATGATTGGGGTCTTAATTATGGAGAAAAAATAGATTATTTGTATCTTTGTATGGGTGAGATGTGGAAAAGAATCATAAGAGTTTTTTAAGATTTATCTTATGATGATATCACATTAATGGTATACCTCTTTACAATATTTTAGTGTTTTCTGTACACTTATTCATATATATGTTATTTTGGTTAACATTTAGAGTCATGGGTTGATTTTATACATTATTCTATACTTTCTTGGTATATTCATTCATATATAGGTCTTTTTATGTGATTTTACAATTATACTATATAACCCTATGATATATTGGATTTCTTTTAAAGAGAATTGGAGTTAATTTAATTTTTCTATTAGACCATCACTTGTTAAGGTCCTGATGATTTTTTTTAATATGGGGTTCTGTTTTTAATTAAATATAAATGTAGAAAAACTACTTCCCAAACACATTATTTCAATCCATTAGTGTTTGTGCATGTGTATGGGGATTGGGAGGTGTGTAGTAGGTGTTATGGTGAACCATTTTGGGTACTGTTTAGGTATCTAGATTAAGAATATAAAAAAATGGTATCAAAGATCCTAATGGTTATTCTGAATTAGACTAGTTAGGAGATAAGACCATAGAGACATTTTAAGTAACCGTTTAATTCACCATACCAATATATTTATGGTGAATATTGAGTTTCCAAGGGTAGTCCTAATTTGATTTTAGTTCATTTTTAATGTGATTTAGTCATATTATTTCATGTATAATTCATAATAAGTATATAGTAACGGGTAGGGCCACATTACATGTGTCTTGTTTGTGTGTCATTATTTTAATTATTATAATAAGTTATAATAATTTTATATTTAGTAAAACATAAATAATAAATAAATTTTGTTGTCCTATTTATTTATTATTAATTATTAGTTTAATATAATTTACAAATTAGTTCAATTGATTTTAAAAATACCTTTTATTGATTTTACTAGTTTTAATTCTATTATTATGTTCAAAACAATGTTTTAATATTTTATTGAATATGATCCAAATAATGAAATGATTAAAAAGATTATAAGGGATGGAGAGAGGGTAAGGTTTCAATATGATATTGGTTGTGGTGAACCATTTTTTTTATTTTAGTTCATTTTGAAGAGTAAATATTATATAAATATCTACTTATATATACTTGATGCCTTCAAACTAATCATTAGTAGCTATATGGGAATTATTCAATGAATGTGAACTACCAAATAAACCCATTGTTAGTCCCCAAATCCTAGAGAAATTTACACATTCCCTCCATGTTATAGGTCAGGATGTTCTTTTTCAAAAACCTACAAGGACATGTTTTATATGGGATTTCAAAATCTATCACCATAGACCATTAAGAGTGATTTATCTCTATATGATATACTGGAGTGGTTTAAAAAATTCCATAGGATATTTAAATGTATTGTGATACCTAAGTAATTCCGTTCTTTTTAGTGACTTTTGTATTCAAAGGGGAAGATATAACTTGTGGTATGTCATGATTTATGAAAAGAAGTGAATTGGTTATATAGAACAATTAAAACACCTAGTGATTTAAAAATGAACATTATGTTTGATAGTATATACATCGCAAAACACAAAGCTTAAATGAACCACGAAATATTATAATTTCAATATCACATTTATAACCCAACTCTTCAATTAGGGGGTCTAAATAGGGTTAACCACATTATAAAAATATGACTAAATGTTTTAAATATTGTATTAATTAATAATAATTATTGATTAATTTACAGTAAAGACATTTTATACTTCAAAAATACAGTTTCTTCAAAAATGGTTTTTTCCATTTTGTTTTTGGAAATTATAATGAATTTCATATACTCTTATAAATTATATTTTTTTAAAAATAATTTTAATTTTTAAATCATCATAACAAATTTAAATTTGGTTAAAATTTTGGTATTTTTCTACAATGATAAATTTTCGAATGAATTCTAAAGAATACTAATATTTCAAATATTTTCATTTCATTTCATTAAAAATTCCACATAATATTTTATAGATTATCCTAAATAAAATCAAGTCTAATTTAGTTATAAATATTATCATCAATTACTTATGAATAAAAATTATACATGATATTAGTACAAAAATACTTTTTTACTTTAAAATGATTTTTTTCAAAAAACCCATTTATTCATCTCGCTTTGGGGGATAATTGTAAAATGAATTTCATATAATTTAAGGGATTTAATTCATTAAAATGAATTCCATATTTTCCATTAGAATAACTTATAATTTTTAATAAGATCTACATTTTTTTCATAATGAATTGTAAAAATGGATAATATCATTCAGCCTAGTATAAGGGTAAATCGGGTAGTTAATGCTCAAAATAATATTTAAAGGATTCAAAATTGACCCTAAAAATTTATTTTTCTTATTAAACTAGATTATATAGACCATGTCCATTAAAAAATAGAATATATGGTCATTTGGATCTATATTTACTTGATTTTCACCTATATAATGTTTAAGTAAAATATAATGACAAAATGTCACTTTCTTACTTTTAATAACTATAATATTTTTTGATAAGGAAAAAAGGAACATATTATAGGTTATATATATTTATTTAAAAGATAAATTTTTTTTACCGGGTATGTTTATTTATAATTTTTATTAATGAAATAATCACCTTAAATACTTATGCAACACCAACACATTATTTATTAAATTAATAGAAAAATAAAATTAATGATATAAAAATATTACAAGTAATAAATATTGTGTGAATAATTTTGTTCCAAATTTTTTAGATAAATCTAATCGATTATTTCTATTTGAAAATATTATTTTCCACTTCCATTACTTTCAGGTTGTTTTTAAATTCAACATAAATGAATATTTCCAAAAATGAAATAAATTGTATTTTATTAAAAATAATATGTTATAAAATGATTTAAAATCCATAACAGTACTACCATTTTGCAATATATTTTATTATTATTTAAAATATCAACCATATTCCATTTATTGGCCAATTTCTTGTTTAGTGTAAAAATCATGGCCCCTAAAGAGAAAAAATATTTGTTATTAGGGTAATCGTCAAAAGGGTTAATATATGTCAAAATAAATAAATTAGGGTAAAACATGATATAAACTAGTAAAAATTTTATTTTAGGATATGATATTTCCCCATACACATCATATCTTAGAATTATATCAGTTTGGAGACTTTTTACTATGATAATTAATTTATATTAATTTAATATTCTGAGAAATTCCAAAAATGATCCTCTCATCACTTATAAAAGGGAACCTCCTCCAAAAAATTCTTCACAATTCAAAAGCCCTGTTTCATACAATACCTGAAAAAATATCTTTCATAATTTCCTTTCAATATCCTAAAGGAATTGGTTTTATTAGAAAATCCACCAAAAAAGAGGTATCATTCTTAACCAAGAATTTTTCTTTTATTTCTTCACCCACTTCCTTCAAATATATTAAACCATAATGAAAAAATATGTTATGCATATCCCATATAATAATATTTTATTATATTTATAGAATAATCTACTTCCATCTACACTTCAATCAAATGGAAAATGAAACCATAATTCGTGTGTATGATGGACCACCATCTAAAAAAGAGATGTAATTTATTTTCCATCATTGCATCTCATAGATATTTATGATTATGGGTGTAATGTATATAAATATATTTCATTTAAAAATTTTTTAATATCACATATATTTTTACCTTTCCATTCATTGAAAAATGATAGTGTCGTTTGTGCGTATGTGTGGATTACCACCTCCATGAAGCGATGTGAATCAGTTTTTATTTACACATCATTTGGATGACATATATAAGTTTATTTAAATAAATAATATTTAATTTAAAAAATAATTATCATTTTTAAATGATAAAATAGTACATTATTTCTTTCAATCATGATCGTTGAAAAATAGAAAGGCTGGTCATGTGTACGTATAGATTACCATCTCAATGATTGAAACATAGTTGTTTTTTCATAAAAATCATTCATGGATGGTTTTAAAATTAAAATTTATGTACATAATTGATCATTATGTCATTATTATTTTTTGGAGATGATGTAATAATGTCTTATTTTACAAAAGTTACCCTAGCAACATCATTTTAGATAAATGAATTGTATAACATCAAAATGTCTGAGGTAAAAATAATTAATTAAGTAATTAAATAAAATAATAATAATAAAACCCTGAAAACGTTCATAATAAATTAAATAATTAATATAATTTTTTTAATTTAGGAATAAAAAAATGTATGTGACGATTCTGACTGATTGTAAGAGATTTCATCTCAATTTCCTTCCATTGATGCATACTTTAATTTTATAAAACTAATTTATTTTATATGGTTTATATATTTCCTGTTTCCTATTTTATATCATGATCCTTTCATTATTTATTGTATTTTATGTTATAGTTAAAATTATTTAATCTAACTAGGTTTAACATGAAAGTTTCCAAGTGGTCGGTGTTTTAAAACTCGGTTTTATTTCATTAGGTTATATAACTTCTTTATTGATTATATTATGTAAACATTATGTGAGAACTGGACATTGATTGATTTATATAATATTTCCTCTATTTTTCTTTTTTTTAGTTTATTATACATAATCACTTCATTCATTAATTATCACATAAATGTTATAATCATTTTATGGGTTGTTCATATGAAATTGTCTTCTTTAAGAAATATGTCATGTTATACACCTATCTTATTATATATGTTATATCTACTACCCATTTGATGTTATATATATCTATTAAATTTATATTTATGGTATTAAAATATTATTTTTTTTTTCTTTATTGATATTTATGATTCAAAATTTACCAAACCGATAAAGGTTTATTTCATAATCTTATTATTATCTTGGATTATTAATGTTTAATTATACGTTGGAGATTTATTTCATATTGATATCTTAAAACTAATATATTTTATTCTCATATACGTATTTCTAAAAACTAAAAGTCTTCCCTTTTATTTTCCTATTTTTATTTAATCAAGACACCGAAATAGTTTTTAAGGAAAACTAGCCTTGGTTATTACTCAGTTGAGAATCTTTCACTTCAATATCCATATTTTCCTTAAAAGTCTAAAATTATGACTTATATTATATAATTATTTATAAATAACATTTTTACCCATTTATTACTATTTAAAAAAAATCTAAAATTAATATTCTTGTATTTTTTTAAATGAGGTACTTTTTTGACCTTTTTATAAAATTGTTAAAGGAATGTTTTTCTAACTTATAATACCTAAATAGAAATTAAAACCAACAATACTGATAATTTATTTTATTATTACTTTATATATTTATATGGCTATTTTAAAATAAAATATTTTCCTCTTTATTTGGTAAATTTTAGATTTTAAATAGTGATTGAAAAGTAAACAAGTGTATTTTCCTCTTGAAAATTTTTAGTGAACTTTTTAAAGTATTTTCATCTATGAAAACATAATTTATTAAAAATTATTCTTTAATGAGGATATAAACTAATTATACCGTCCATAATGTCTCTATATATGGTTTATAGTCAATTTATTGGGTAAATTATTGATATTTTTATGTTAGTTCTTCCAATATGGATAGTTATTGATTTTCAATTAATATTGATTAAGATGTGTTGTTAATTAATATAATGAAGTAATTATACTTATAAAGTGATGAGGGTGTCTAGAAACAAACATATCCCCTTAATATATCAGTAGTTTTCATCGTACAAACTAGTTTATTAGCCTTATTAAATGGGTTTTGGTGTATATATACCCCTAATTAAAACTATCCTAGAACAAATCCTCAATAATAAGTTTCATATATCTGGAATTATGAATTCCGTCATTTTGAAATAAATTATAAATATACATGTAATTATTTTTTAATTATAATCAAGGATGAGTTTAAAGCTCATGTGATTATTTATATAGAATCATTTGATCTTCATTTACTCCTGTTATATTATTCTTCATGCTCAAATTATTTATTATATGAAATTTTTTTACATTTATTTATCTTTCCATATTGATTATTCCATATTTTCTTATGATTGGTTCCACTATATGAAACCCTTATACAAAATTTAATATCACCATTATTTTGTTTCATTTTCCCAGGATATGAAGAAGGAATCGTTAAATAATCTCAAAGATGCAGATTATTTACTTTTATTAAGTTTTCTATTTTATGTTTTCAAATGTAATGTTATATTAACAAATGAATTTATTTTACCAATACTGCTAAACTATTTAGTCAATTGGGATGTGATTCATTTCAACTAGTGATAATATAATAAATTAATCTCTGGCTCTAGGCTACTATTACCAGGGTCATTATAGTTGGCATCAGATCCATGTTTAGTATAAAACATGGTAACTAGATTTATAAAAAAATATATTAGTGAAAATAAACCTATGAACGACTTTAATGATAAATCAAAGTATAGAATAACATCCTAATGTTTTTGTAAGGTAGATATTATCTGGCTTTCTTAGAAATATATCTCTATCTAGATACTAAAGTGGACATGGTTTTGAAAAAATGAATCTAGGGGTAATAACAATAAAAAGATTTGATCGAGTATATCTTGTCCATCATTATATTTTAAGATGAATGTTACCTTACTAATAACCTAGTTTGACACTCACATTGGATATGCATGTGTTGATTCACATTTTATTTGTTAACCATTATTATGAATAAAAATATATAACCTATGGAATCATATAATACAATAGAATGACATAGGATAAACCAAAAGTGTCTTTGGTTGATATTTCGAAGGTAGATCACTATATTAAAGGAATAGATACCCCTTTTGATTGTTTTTGTGACGGTATTTTAAAATTATTACATATATTTCTGGATACTTTTATTTAAACTCAAACCTTTGGTTTAGTATAAATTTTAGTGAGAGGATTATTTGAGGAATAATGTATTTATATTTTTTGGACATAAAATTAAATTTATTGATATCCTTTAGTTTTAATATTATCAATAATGTTATGGTGAAAATAGTAAATTAATATCTTGGCGGAAAAAGTTTTATAGAGGAATATAGTGGTTAAAAAGTGTTTTTATGATTAATGAATTTTTTTAGGATGTTAATACTTTTTTTATTGTTATAAGAATTATATAGTTTTAAAACATGAAAACCCACTGGTCAGGTGAAAACTCGTTGCATTATATATGGTCATGGGGCATGAACCTAGAATCAAATGGTGACAAGTGTGTAGTTCCAACCACTAGCCTATGTGATGTAATGGTTAGTATGAAATTTATGTTCTGGTATTATTTTATTGATAATCATTAAGTTGATTAGGATTAAATATTTCTGATATATTGAGGTGATTATTAATATTTTGGGATATATTTTATTGAGTTGAGGTATATAAAAAATTTATGTATAATATAATGGATTATTTGGGAAGAATGATATTACATTTTGGAATATGTAAGATGATGGTTTTAAGATAAAATTTTATGTTGAAACATTATTTAATGTTATGATTATTGAGGTTATTTGGGTTATATGGTTATGTATGTATGGAATGATCTATGTAAATGTATTGGTTTTATTGTTGAATTTTGAAAATTAAAGTATTATTTATTCATCTTAAAGTTTATTAATTTTTCATATTATATTAAATAATGCTAATCATCTTTGTTTTATTAAATATATAAGGAATTATTGGTTATAATTTTGTGGATTTTGTGATATGTTTGTTTTGTATTTTAGTTCTTTATGCATAAAAATTTCATCTTTAATACTCATTAGTTGGTGAAAAAAATAATAGATTATTGTTGATATTGAGTAAAGGATAAAATTATACTTATAAAGTAAGTATATATTTTTATCCTATATGGAAAATTAATTCCTAAAATATAGGAAAATTTCATGAAATAAAAACTTTTATCATATTACAATCATTTCCAATGA
Organism: Viscum album; assembly: GCA_963277665.1. Classification (NCBI taxonomy): domain Eukaryota; kingdom Viridiplantae; phylum Streptophyta; class Magnoliopsida; order Santalales; family Viscaceae; genus Viscum; species Viscum album. Next base: position 1,722,352,879 of record OY728145.1, read on the forward strand.
ATTGATGGACTTTCCACCCATCATATATTTATAGTTTTGTGGTCATTAAAATTATACTTACCATGTTATCTACCACTATATATTCATCCTTAGGCATTATTTGTATCCTCCAGGTCTATATTTTCACTTCTTAAAAAATTTCTTCAATTTGGAAATAAGGTTTTAGTTATTCCAGATGACAATTGTATTTCCCTTTCCCACTATTTATGAGGAAGTTATATTATCCCTTTTTATGATGTGGGTTTACCCCAATGAAGATTATAAAATTAATATCCTTAATTTCATTGTATAAGTTCAGATTGCAAGTATAAAATTTATTTAATGGGGATAATGTGACATACAATTATTATAAAATATCACAATATTTGATAGTATATACAATAGTTAATATCGAGCTTAGATGAACCCTTAAATATTATTGTTTAAATATGAATATTATAACATTCTCATTGAATTTGTGGGTATGAATAAGGTTAAAAAATTATGAAAATATATGTTAAGATTTTATATAATGTACATATTAATAATAAATAAATATTTAATTTCTGATAAATTCATTTTTTACTTCAAAAATACATTTTCCTCAAAACATGTTTTATTTTTCATTTTTTATGCTGTAATTATAATTAATTTCGTTAACTTTTTTAAATTTTATATTTTAAAAATAATAAAATTTTCTAAATCAGCATATCAATGTTAACATAGAAAGGATTTTTTTTATTTTTCTGAAATGTTAGATTTTTCAATGAATAGTAAAAAATATCAATATTTCAAATACTGTTATTTCTCTTCACTAAAATAGTCTCATAAAATTTTAACCATGAAAATATTTTTATATAATTATCCTTTATTTATAATTAATATATTTATTTTTATTTAAATTTTTAACATCTCAAGTTTTCAATTTGGGTCGAAAATCACTCGCTTTATGAATTTTTGAAATAGTGGGGGTGCTCTTTTCTTTTCCTGGCATCAAAATTTAATTCTGAGAGTTTCCCAAATCTAATACATTGTTTTTAGATGGTTATAGAGCCTTGGAGAGTTTCTAGGGTGTATTGGAATATTTTTTAGTGCATTGTAGTCCTGAAGTCCAGTTATGGAATTATAGGTCAGGGCGCACAGTTTAGGATAAATTGTGCTGCCCCTTCCACGTAATCATGTGGTTCATTTTCGAAATGTCACACATTTTTGGTAAACCATGTGAGTGGGGAACATGGTCATGAGAGGGGATCTATAATTTTTTCAAAGGCTTCTTCATGATTTTTACATGGTTCGAGAAAACTACCATGATAGCTGCATGAGTATGGCCACTTCGAGTTAGAGCTGGATATATGATGTGAATGTGTCTACGAGTCCAAGGTAGGTGGTTCATATCTTTCTTTGTGTTTTTACGGCTAATTAGAGGTCGTTTATTTTAGCACACCAGTGCGCTTTCTAGTGAGATCATATTTCATTGTTTTAAATTGAACATATAACTATGTCGGATACATCTATAAATTCCCTAACTTAATTTCATGCGTGTGAGGCTAGGTTAGGAGCCTTCAACCACCTTGGATTGCTAGGATAGGGTGTGTTTTGACTTAAATTGAATTTTTCATTTTAATTGTTTTTTTATAATTCAATCATAATGAATTTATTATTTTAATTGAGTTAGATATTTGAATTGGATTTAGCCAATTCAATTATATTGAATTCATAAATTCATTTCAATTGTGAAATTCAATCGTATTAAATTTAATTTCTTATTTAATTTTATTTTGAAATATAAAAATTCTTGTGATATACTGTTTAAACCTATGGGGTTGTGATAGGATTGGACGAATAATTGGGATCGCACGATCATCAGGATTGAGGCAACATTGGTTGTCTGGTTGGGATTGGGTTGAGATACTTGGGTATTGTTGACCATCAGTTGGGAATAAATGACATTGGTTAAGGTATTAAGTTAATCTATTTGAGGGAAAGGAATGTGATATTTGATGGAAATTATATTGAATTTGATCAACATTGTCATAGGGGAATGTGATTTCGGTGATGATGTGCCTTAGGAAAATTAAATGGGTGATTGACACTGACCTGTTATGGCCAAAGTGCGGATATGAGTCATGTGGACACAGGTTGACTTCATGATGATGTGGTTTTTACCACTCATGTGGGTAGAGGCACCCATTAGCACAATGTAGGATGTTTTGGGGTTTCATTTCAATAATAATCCATGTGGATGGTGAGGAGCTTTCAGATGACAACGTTGTGGTTGTACATTGGGGGGATTATTCCTACCATGCTTGAGGACAATGGGATAGGATTATATTGGAAGATTGATATCATCATTTCACATAATGTATTCCTACAATCCTATGGTGGTTTTTATTTGAGGATATATATCTTCGTGCCTCTAGATGTCAGGCTTCCGGCCGATGAGTTGTTTTGAGTAGTGGTCTGAGGGATCAAATTATTTTTCTTAAGCATGACTTTGGGACATCATTACTTGTCGAGACATGAGGTTTCAGGAGGCACACAGTTTTGTTTTATCTCATTTAATGTGGAACCTTAGGGTTGTCCTACCCTATTTTACATTATAGGATACATTGGTCCATGGACCAAGGATCCTTCTCCTTTGGTGATTCTGATGTTGTTCGAGGAAAGTGATGGATTCTCGGTGACTGTTGAGAACCAAAGAATTCTTTTTTAGTTAATTTACACATAGTATGTTTTATATTTTTATTATATCACATCATGTCAAAAATTAATTTTGTGTATGCAAAATTGGGTGGTATCCTACTGAGACACTTCCTCATACACTATCGGGGTGCTTCGTAAGGCATGTAGACTTTATGGATTAACATTCAAGTAAGGGATTGGATTTAGGATCTAGTACATAGTGGTTTTTTAGCATAGGACAATGTAAAGGACCTTGAGGTCTTTCCTCTGTTAGAGTTTTTTTACTTTTGTATACTTCTTTTGGTTCAGCATACTGCATTGAATATGTTTGTAGAAACTATGTTTAGCCATGGGGAACCCATTTTTTAATTGATATATACTTCCTATTTATATATGATTTCTCTGTTTGTTTTATTTGTTTCTACAAGTGGTATTCTGACATGTTTCTTTATTTTTGTAGCTTTTGTAATTATATTGCTTAAACTATTTTAATGCTACTAGTTATGCTTCCACCTTGTGGGTATGGTTTGAGGTGGTTGACTCTTTTATTTCTATTTCATATTATATAATTTTACTTGGGCTAGTATTATATCATTTCCCTAAGGGTATAGTATCCCCACTATTACTCATTTACACCCTCGTTGCTAGTCGTCCTCCTTTGGCATACAGGGAGGCACACCTATGTTCTATAAAACCTTTTCTGATAGCACTTTTTGGGTGGCTAAAATGTTTAGGGACTCTCTAAGTGGTATTATTGCATTTCTTGACAAGGATTTGGTAGAAGTGTAAGGCTAGATACTAATGATATCATGATTTAATTTTATTTTCTTTCATGCACATCATACTATTTGAGATATAGTAGAATAAATATTAGAATGTAGTCAGAATTGGGTTTATAGCTTGTGCTTCGGTGCCGACAGCCCCATGCATGAGGGAAGAACCCAGTTACCATGGGGGGTTTGATATTTTTCATTTTCTCAGTTTATAGTTTGATTAATGTCTACCTTGAGTGGATTATTTGAAATGTGATGGTTATTCTTTATGTCTTGTGACCTTTGGCCTAGTATAAAAGAGGATGAGATATTTGAACCTTGTCCTGATGACGCAAGGTTTGATTTTGGTGATTGTCTCTATTTTTATGTGCACATATTAGGGTGTTTTAAATTGTGATTATGCTTGTGCCATTATAAAATTCATTGTTAGATGTGATATGCTTTGTGAGATTGCTTATGAAATTTGGTATTCATATATATTTTATTTGATATGTGAAATGAGCATGAATCTTATAAGAGTAGTCAGATGCCATGAAATGGGGTGATTTTGATCACCAGGTCAGGCAATGTGGTCATCAGTTTGAGGCAATTATGGTAATGAGGATGGGAATTCCCCAAGGTATGTTTGATACTCGGATTTGTTGATGATGGGTATGGAGGCTATGAGGTCGGGATTCTTTGAGGTTTGGTTGTAGTAGGAAATGGTAAGGGTTTGTGAGGATGTTCTACCTTTTAATTATTTTCATATATATATGATATATATATATATACATATATATATATATATATATATATATATATATATGTTATGGTTTTCTGACCATTTGATGGTATTCAGCAGGTTCCTACTGAACGAATCAAATGAAGCATCAGGGGGTAATAAATTGGTGTTGTAGGAGCATTAAAATGTTGAGGACTCTGAGGGTTAGGCAGAAAATGAGTTGCATGTACCTCTTCAATTTCAGGATCTAAGACAGGTAGGGCCGCTGCTAGATCTTTCTTCTTTTGGACTGTGGCAGGATGAGCAGCTCTGAGTGAGCTTGGTTCGTGTGCTCTAGGTTACTGATCAGAGAGATTTGGGAAGAGATCTATCTATGGAATATCTGAATCAATAATTTTAGTCGTAGTACCCCCATATTTTTCAGGGTGGGGGTGGCCCACAGGTGGTTGAGAACTTGATAAAGAGTGTGCATATGATAATCAATTAGCTAGAGATGAATCCAAGGTGAAGGTTCAAGTTGTAAACATATATGATCATAGGACCAAAAAAAGTGTTGCAGGGATGTGCAAGTTCAAGAGGTCTAACATGAGGGACTGGCCTAGAAAAAATTTAAGGCTAGGTTCTAAAAGAATTTATTTTCGGAGATGATGAGGGTTGAGAGACATCAGGAGTTCTAGATCCTTTAGCATGGAGATATGTCAGTCATGTGTTGTGCATTTATTTTCACTCACCTATCTCGTTTTTCACCTGGAATGGTGATTGATGACACCTCGAGAATGAGTTGCTTCAATGAATGTTTACGACATTACATTTTGGTGAAATTAAATATCATTAGGTTGGACTCATTTCTATATCTAGTGAACCAGGTACTCATATTCTAAGGAAACTTGATTGATTAGTCTTACTTGAGCTAGCCAGTGGCTTCAGCTGACTTTAGTTGAGATGTTTCAGATGGAAATAAGTGAGGAAGTGATGAGTTTTACTAGGGAAGTCAGGCCAAGGACTCATCTAGACCACATCGTAGTGGATATTCTATAGGTTTCTTCCAATTTGGTATTCTATGAAATGTCTAGACATAGTTTGAGTGGCCTTCTATGTAGTGTTAGGCATGTGGATAAGTAGAAATCATGAAAGGTTCTGCAAGAATACTTCTTGAATAGGTGGAATTTACGTATTGAGGAAAACTTAGGGATCTCAGATAGGTTGGGGATCAGTACCAGCTGAGGGTAGCTGAGTTTTAGCTACATGTGGAGGGAATGGAAGAGATAGCAGGACATAGAAGTGATTTCATTGGCTGAAGGATGGTGCAACACCGCATGGAGGTCAGGTGTTAGGAATTTAGACATCAGGACAGGTTCATGGTGTAGAGATACTATGGGCTGATCATACAGGTGAGCTGAAGATGGTTAGAGGTACTCCATCGACATAACGTAGTTTGTTTTGTTCTATTTTGGAGTGTCATTTTGGGGCATGTCCATTGAGTGCATAGAGTTCAAATGTTGTATATATGGACTGACCCGATGTTGGTCTCTAGTTTGAAATTGTATCAGATGCGTTATATATGTACGATGAGTTAGGCATTTGGTTCCATGTTTGATCATCATTGTATGTGGTATTATTGTCGTTCTTGGCATTTTTGAATCAAAGATATTTCAGATATTGAGGTTCTTAGAATTGGTACATTGAGGAGATGAAGGACTTGATTGATGTGAATAGGAATATGGGAACCGATGTGGTGCGGTACATGATTGAGGTCCAAGGCATCGAGTTTGATTTTGAGAATCTTTTGAGTTGTATGGCCTCATAGGTTCCATGTGAGTCATGGGAATGAGTCAGGCACAAATGTAGTATGGGACTTTGATGGGTTTCTGGTATGATATGGAAGCACATGATGAGGTGTGAGAGTAAAGATGTGTCACATGAGAACATTGAGTCCTGGAATTGTTCAATGAACCATTGCATGATCTAAGTTTTAGAGTATGTCAAGATCAGGGTAGGTCGCTCCTAAGGTGGGGAGCCCCCTTAAGGTAGTTGACATGTCCCCTTGAGATCAAGGTATTCTGGGTACTTTATAAGTGGATGGGTATGTTTTTTATCATCTACATGTTTGGTTTGAGAGCTCATGGGTGAGCCATATTAAGATGGAGAGATTGTAACATCCCGAGTTTTCAAGATAGGTTGAAAATCACTCCCTTTTTGATGTTTTGAAATATTGGTGGGTGTAATTTTATTTATTAGGAATTTAAATTCAATTCTAAAAGTTTTCCCAATCCAATTCCATGTTTCTAGATTGGTTAAGAGGCTTGTAGAGTGTATCAGGTGTTTTGGAAAGGTTTTGGGAGCATTAGAGGCACGATGTCTTGTTATGGAGTTGCAGGTTAGGCCACACGATTTAGGATAAACTATGTGGGACCTTCTAAGTAATTTTTTGGCTTCTTTTGAACAGCCTCATAGTTTAGCTAAACCATGCGAGTGTGTACATAGACATGCAAGAGGATTTTCAGTTTTTGAATAGGATTCTACATTGTTATAGAAACCCGTACGGATATCCCCATGGATACTGCCACTTAGGTTGTATCTATACATTGTAGTATGCATGGTTAATATGTAGTTTTCTTAAACATGTGACCTAACCTTGAAGACTCATTAAATAGAAAAATTAATATTTCCCCTCCCTATTCTATCTCTTCTCCTCTCTTTTTTTTTATCTCGTCTGTGTACAACAAGGGGGAGCTCACCCCGTTCCTCCTACTGGGTTTGATCCATATCCCTATTTTTTGATCTATTTCTCAATATTTTGTTTCTATTGGAACACCATTTGTACAGAAAATCACACCCATAAATCTCTTTTTGTTTTCACCGCATGCACTGCTAAATCTATCTAATCCGTTTTACCCTATTTTCATGAATTTCAATGGAATCGTTGATTTCTTCCAAATTTCTTTGATTTGGAGCTTGATACCAAACATGACTACATCTATGAGTCTAAGGTAGGTGATTCATACCTTTCTCTTTGTTTTCACGGTTGATTTGGGGATGTGGCTTTTAGCGCCCCAGTGTTCTTTGAGTGATACCATATTACTTGGTATTCAATTGAATGTATAACAATGTCAGATTCATCTAGGCATGAACTATAACAATTTCATGCATGCGAGTATGGGTTAAGGGTCACTGAAAACCTTGGGTAGCTAGCTCAGGGTGTTTTTTTGACTTAAATTGGTTTTGATTTTTTAAATTGTTTTATTTTTGAAATTCAATCATGTTGAATTTATTATTTAAATTGAGTTTGACATTTGAATTGGTGTTAGCCAATTCAATTATATAGAATTAATACGTTAATTTAAATTTTACAATTCAATATTGTTAAACTAAATTGAATATTTTAATTAAATTGAATATTTAAAAATTATTTCAATATACTACAGATACCCATGGGGTCATGATGGGCATGTCCCAAGGTATTGGGATATCTTGGAAATTAGGACTAAGGTGATATTGATCATCTGGTTGGGCTTGGTCTACTATAATTAGGTGGTTTTGACCTTTAGTTTGGCATCTAGGACATCGGTTGAGGCAAAAACGTCATCATGTTGAGGGAAATACGCATGATATTTGATGGAAAGTCCATCAATTTTGAGTGATGTGGTCACTCAGGCATGAGGTTTCCATGATGATGTGGGATCTGAAATTAATATTTTTATTTATTCTTACCCATGATGGCCAAACCACCGATTTGAGTCGTGTGAATAGAGGTTATCTCTGTGTTGAGGTTGTTTCGACCAAGCCTATGGGTAGAGGCCCCCATTAGTGTGGATTATAAATTATGTTGGGGGTTCCTTCTATAGAAATCCATGGGGATGGTGAGGAATCATAATATGATAGCGTTGAGTCTATCAGTGGGGGCTTAGTCTTGTTGTGAGTGAGTCCTTTGGGGAAGGATTATATTGGGTGATGGATATCTCCCTTCCTAGGGATGTTATTCTATGAGCCGACAATGGGTATTATTTGAGTATAGATATCATTGTGCCTCCATTTGTAATGTTTTGAGCCAATGTGTGCTTTTGGGGAGGGGTCCAAGGAACTAGATTATTTTTCTTAGGTATGAATTTGGGATGATAGTACTTGTTGAGACACAAGTTGTCAGGAGTCACAGGGTGTCTAGTTATCTTATTTAAGGTAGAACCTGAGTATTCACCTGGGATTTTATACATTAGAGGATACCTTGGGGCATGGGCTAAGGTTCCTTCCCTTTAAAGTGATTCTGGAAGTAGTCTGGGGTAGGTGATGGATCCCTGTTGGTAGTTGAACTGTAGAGAAGTATTTGTTAATTTAAATTAGGAATGGGTTATTTTATCTTTTTATGATATCAAAACATCTTAAAAACTATTGGGTATGGACACTTGGGTGGTATGCCACTGAGACATGTTCTCACAACATACATGGGCCCTTAGTGATGAGTGTAGACTTTATGTATTTATGTTCTGGTAAGAAATCTGATTGTGAATCTAGTTTGTAGTATCTCTTTAGCATGAGATGATGGCAATGACCATGAGGTCTTGCCTCTGCTAGAGTTTATTTCAGTTCCCAATCAGTGTAATTTTATCACTGAGAGAGGAAGGGGTGAATCAGTGAAACTTTTTCTTTTATGATTCCTTGAATCAACCTTCACCTCCGGTTAAATATTTAAATCCCTACTGAAAATAATTCAAACACATGTTCATAAGAACAAAAAAATTACAGGGTTTGGTATTCAAAATAATATATATGTCCTTTGTATGGATTTGAAAGTATCCAACACCACACAGTACACAAGAAAAAAATCCTTGGATTTCAATGATTAGGATATACCCTTCCACATCTATAGAACTATGTAAACAATCCAATATTATGTGTGAACCATATTACCACAAATAAGGGAAATACAATATTTGTGTAACAACTCATTTTACTTGTTCTTGTTATCAAATCCCATAAATCTATTCTTTTGAAAAAAATCTTAAATTTCTTACCTAGAATCTGGTAAGAACATCACGTAATTTGACATAGAATTCAAACCCAATCATTCAATTTGATATACTCACTCTGGTTCTTTATATCTGATTTCCCAATACGATCTGCTGAATCCATTCTTCAAATCCTATTTCCCAATACAATAGATGTAGCTCTGCTAGAATACTATTGAGGAATTTTAGAATTCCGTCATCCTCACTCCAGAAATCCAAATAAAAAAACCCATATCTGATTATCCAGTCTGATATGATTGTAACATCCCAAGTAAGTAAATAATTATGTATTTTTATATTTATGTCTATTTATGAATTATATTGTGTTTTAGAGTCTTAAAATGATAATAAATCCAATCTTAAGCATAGAATTCTCTAATATTTCTAAAAGATTGTTTTACCGCCTTTTGATGGAGAACCATTTTTAAGTATATCTTTTGACAATTTTATAAGCTATTTTTGTCAAAATTAACTTATTCTTTAGGATTGGGATATTGAAATTTACTGTGGATAAATTTTTGGTATTTTTCTGACAATGTTTATTTTTTAATGAATAGTGAAAATTACTGCATTTTACTTCAAAAATGCTTTTTCATCTAATTTAATTATATGGATAGATTAACATTTTAATTTGTTTTAAAGTGTAAATAGAATATATTTTTACCATTTAATCCAATTGTGGTCATTGTAATTAAATTCAATTTGAAATTGGACATAAAGAATTGTCAAACGTTTGATAGATATTGTTTCTAAAAAACCCGCTATTTGTTTTGACAATAGGAATTATTTTTAAATTAATTACTATAATTTCTTTGTTTGAAATTTGGTAAAATGGATTCCATATTTTGAATCATAAGGTCTAAATTATTTAATTAAGACTCTTGTTTTTTGACATTATGAATAGTAACGACGGTAATTATCTTTAATTGTCGTGATTAATTAGAAATCGGGTAGTTACGGGTAATAAAATAATATCATAATAATATAAAATGACCCCAAAATGTGTCCTAATTCTACTGGTTGTGTCATGTCTGACCATGGTATGCCCTGTGCCAAACTTTGGGACCCCATGGAATCACTTTTGGGTGATAGTGACACATTATCATTTTATGTTTTTTAAAAGGAAAGTATAACCAAAGTATGTATCACCCAAGTAAAACAATTTTAATTTTGTCTAAATAATTGATCTATTATACTATAAATAGTTAATAGAAATATTAAAAGATTTCCTACATCATAGTATTTTTTTCTAATTTTTATACAATAAATAAATTAATTTATTTATGACACCATGATGATGCAGTGATTACCTCATTAATGAACGTTTTAAATAAAATGAAAAGATAATATAACATCTAAGACTTACACTTGTCAAAAACCTATTGTATGGTTGGATTTCGAACCCATATCACCTTATCTTCGAAATATATCATTGTGGGACCATTAAAATCAGAAATGCATTTTAAAATAAAGTAACCTTTCTTGACTTTCCAAGAGTACCCATCCTCCCTCTTATAAAAGGCCCCCACCTCTACCCCCATACCGACACCTCTCAAGCCATTGGCTCAGCCAAAATCTTCTCATTTTATCTCTCTACATCCCTCTATTCATCATAGAATCCTTACCTTAAATATAAATCTCTTCAAGAAACCCTTTTGGTTCAAACCAAGGGGAGTTACCCGATTTAAAGGTAATGCCTTCTCTTATGTTCTTTTGTATAATTTTTCTTCTCCAACCCCCTAAAATATTTTTATTCCTTTATTTTGTAAAAAAACCAGTATATTCCATATAATATGATGTTTTTATGAGAATTATTTTATTTAAACTTACACACACCACCGACTAATGGTTAAAGAACATATTGTTTCTGTGAGTGGTGAATTACTGCCTCACGAAACGATGATTGTTCAATCTTCTTTTAACACCTTTCATGGTTTCCATTAATATGTCACTATATTTATATATGATATATATTATGTTTATTATTTCCTTATTCTTCTGTATTTTTCATTTATGGCATACCTTTAGGGTTTCCATTATGGGTAAACGCGATATCTTTATTTTAGGAAGTGCGGACTATCGCCCCCTTAAAGTTATTTGAATCGTTAATGCCATATGTGGGAAGTATAAAGGATGGAGTTAATGATATTATATATGATATTATACTAGAATTATAATATACCTTTATATCATTACGATCTCATTCCATTTAATATGAAATAGAAATGAAAGTAGCGTTCATGCGTACGTACGACTTACCGTCTCCATGAACGGTGCATTTCATTCCATACATCTAAATCTTATGTAATATTATAAATGCATGTATATACTGGATATATATGATATATATTATATCTACATAATTAATATAATTCTGGATATAATGGATATTTTACCACATGAACAACTTGTAATTATAAGAAGTTTATTTTTGACTCAAGTACCGAAGATTGACAAAATGACCATTATTAACTTAAATAATTAAATAATGTTCATAACATGGTAATAAGTGATATAAAAGGATTAATTATCTTGATAAAGGTTCTTAGGTATGTAGAAATTAGCTCTAGTTTATTATTCAGGAGATTAAATAACGATCGAGTCAAGTCGGACACGAGGTAAGGGACTTCGTCTCAATCTCCTTTCATTGGGGAATATTTTGTTTTATACACAACATCATTTAATACGATGTATAAAACCATTTAACTTTTACTTTTATTCAAAATGAGTCTTTTTATATGAAGCGTTTTACTAAACGAAAAAAGGGAATGTTTTTGTCTTATGTATGCGGCGACAACGACTTCTCCTCCGCGGTGACCATTATTTGAGTTTTGGCTTCCTCTACAAGCCATAACTTTTTTAAATAAAAAATAAATACCATGTTTTAATTTTCTTTTATTTTGGTATTTAAAATGGTTTTGATAATGTTATTATTACATCAATGTGTTGTATTGATATCTTGTGATTGAAATATAGAAATGTTATGTTTCCTTTATGCATGTTTTATGTGATACGGTTATGTTATGGTTCTTGGTCATTGTTTATGAAGACAGGGGGTTGTGTGATAAACTAAGGGCGGGTGAGCCCGATATAGATATCCAATGCATTGGGTAATGCAAAGGTCTTAAACGGTAAGGTTTCTCAGAAGATATTTAGGGAATATACTTTAATGGGTATTCCAAACGTAACCATGAGGGTTACTCCCTACGTAAGAATATTATGAATGCCTCAAGTTACCTTTATGTCTTATGTTTTCTATGAGTTATTCATAAATCTTATGATTTCATGAGGTATGTTATATTGCTTATATTCTATGAGTAAAGTATGATTTCAATGATTCTTATGTATACATGGGCTAAGGTTTTCATTCCATATTTTTATATCCCTTACTGAGATTTTTATGCTCATCCCAATTTTTTTAAAAATTTTTCACAGGTCAAGGGAAAGGTACATGATGTGATAATAGTGTCTAGGAAGTGTCAAGAAATAATCCATGTATTATTTTAAATATGATTCCTTGATGGGAGAAAATGAATATTGTCTTTTCTATAACCACCTTGTTTAAATGTGGAATGCAATGCATGATTTATGATCTAATTCTCTAAAAATTTAAACTTGAAATGATCCTCAATGTGTATTTCTGTAATAACTCAAGATTAAGTAATTTTTGAAGGCTGGGGCCTTATAGTTGGTATCAGAGGTTGGTTTAGATAAATTTAGGAGTTATAATTCTATTTAATGATTATCCAAAAATATTTTTTTATGGTCAAATTGAAATGATATAGCATTTGAAGATTACCATGTTGGTTCATAAAAGATATGTTTGTTCAGAATGGTTTTTCGTAGAGTAAACAAGGAAGAAGTGCTAGGAAGGTATACAGAAGGAAATGACCTTCCAAATCAGCATCCTGAGATGGTCGGAATTGGAAATGAATAGTTTGTTGTTGTAATGGTGCAGTTGATTCAAGAAATAACTGGTGGTGGTATCCATGCATGAGATCTGTCAGATCAACCACAGAGTAACATGTCAGTGGTGGAACATTTCATGGGGAAACATCCCCCATTATTCAGAGGATCATCTTACCTTATGCAAGCTGAAGTGTGGATTAAAGCACTGGAGAATATTTTCGAAGTCATGGGGTGTTCAGACAATCAAAAGGTTAGTCTTTATATTTACAATTTGGAGGGTAAATCAGATCAGTGGTGGTCGATGATTAAGAATATTAGGGATGCTGATGAGATTAATGCTCTTGACTGGGATGAATTCAAAGGTATGCATCTTGAGAAATATTTTCCTAAGGCTGTTCGACATTGGATGGAAAACAAATTATTGGAATTGAGGCAAGAGGATGACTCAGTGGCTAGTTATGAAAAAACATTCACTCAATTGGAAAGGTATGCTCCAAATTTTATCCGAGACATTGATAGTAAAATAAATCATTCTTACTCAGGATTAAAGACAAAATATCTAAGTGCTTTAGCTTCTCGTGAGTTCAAAAGTTATGAAAAGCTTGTTCCATGTGCTGAGAAGGTGGAAATGGAGTTTGCTGAGGACCAAGTGTTATATAACAACCAACAGAAGAAGAAAACGAGGTGGTAGGTGAAAGGGAAGAATCCTTCAAAAAGGTCTGATGGTAAGAAAACTAGGTTTTCAGTTTGTGATAAATGTGGTAAAAAGCATGATGGGTAATGTCTTTTGAATTCTGTAAAGTGCTACTGATGTGTTAATATGGGACACAAGGCTTGTGATTGCACTGAAAAAGTTCAAGATGATGGTAAGACCAAGTTTGATTTACAGTTAGTGAAATGTTTCAAGTGTAATGAGATGAGTAATTATGTAAATGAGTGTTCGACAAAGAGCTCGAATGATTGTAAGCAGTCAGACTACAAGAAGAAAGGTGTGTTGAAATCCTTTGCCACTACTTCATCAGATGTTGGTCCATCAAATGAAGTGGTATTAGGTAATTTTTTTGTTTTTTCAGATTATGTCAGTGTGTTGTTTTATTCAGGGTCTACCCTTTCTTTCATCTCTGAAATATTTTCTAGTAAATTGGGAATTCCATCTCAAGAAATGACTCCTAAACTTGTGGTAAAAACACCCGGGGGAAATGTTGAGGCAAAAAGAATTTATAAGAATCTTATTATCCTTATCCATGGAAAGAACCTACTTGAAAACTTATTTTTTTACCTCTAGTAGAGTTTGATATTATCCTGGGTATGGATTGGCTCTCTGTTTACCATGCTAAAATTGATTGTAGTGCTAAAGAAGTTTCTTTTCAGAAATACTTTCAGTTTGTGTACAAGAATGAACCCTTACCGTTGATAACATATCAAGAGGCTGAGAAACTTGTAAAAGATGTAAATGAATGTTACATTGCACATATTGTTGAAAACAAAGGAACCGTTCAGATTAATGATGTTCCAAGGGTAAATGAGTATCCTGATGTTTTTTCTAACGAGTTTCCTGGAATAATACCAGATCGGAAAGTTGAATTTACTATTGAGTTAATTTTTGATGCTAAGCCAATTTCAAAACCCCCTTATTAAATGGCTCAAATTGAACTTTTCGAGTTGAAGGATCAATTGGAAGATTTATTAGAGAAAGGTTTCATTCGACCTAGCACATCACCATGGGGTGATCCTGTCTTCTTTTTTAAAAAGAAAGATGGTTCAATGAGACTTTGCATTGATTATAGAGCCTTTAATAACATCACTGTTAAGAACAAATATCCTTTTCCTCATATCGATGATTTGTTTGATCAGCTCTAGGGAGCTCTTTATTTTTCAAATATTGAACTGAGATCGGGGTACCATCAGTTGAAGGTAAAGGAAGTAGATATTATGAAGACCGCGTTTCGTACAAGATATGGTCATTATGAATTTGTAGTAATTCTTTTTGGGTTAACCAATGCACCTGGTGTATTCATGGAACATATGAATAGAATTTTCCATGAGTTCTTGGATAAGTTTGTGGTTGTTTTCATTGATCATATTTTGGTATTTTCTAAAAGTAAATAGGAGCATGAAATTCATTTAAGGGTTATTTTTCAAACCTTAAAAAAAATTGTATGGGAAATTCAAAAATTGTGAGTTTTGGTTGCAACAGATTTCTTTCCATGGTCACATTGTTTCTAAGGATAGAATAACTATTGATCCTGCAAAAACAAAAGTTGTTGAAGAATGGACAAGACCCACATATGTAACCGATATTCATAGTTTTCTTAGATTGGTAGGCTATTACTGAAGGTTTGTTAAAAAATATTCACGGTTATCTAGTCCAATGACTATGCTAACTCTGAAGGGTGTTAAGTTTATCTGGAAAAAAGAATGTGACGATTGTTTTCAGGAATTGAAAAAAATATTGGTGAATGCTCCAGTTTTGGAACTACCTTCTAGGAATGGTGAGTTTGTTATATACAGTGATGCTTCATTGAAAGGACTTGGTTGCGTCCTAATGCATAATGATCAGGTAATTCCTTATGCTTCGCGTTAGTTGAAAACTCATGAAGTAAATTACCCTAAACATGATTTGGAATTAGCTGCAGTTTTTTCGCTTTAAAAATTAGGAGGCATCATTTTTATGGTGTAAAGTGTGAAATATATACTGATCACAAGAGTTTAAAGTATATATTCACTCAGAAATAATTGAACATGAGATAGAGGAGATGGCTAGAATTAATCAAGGATTATGATTGTTCAATTCATTACCATCCGGGAAACGCAAATAAAGTGGTTGATGCTTTGAGTCGAAGAAGTAATGCTTCATTAACCATTTTACATTTAGAACGTGATCCTTCGGTTAAAGATTTTATGAAACTTGGAATAGAAGTGGTTGGTACAGGATGTTCTTCTGTTTTGTTTGAGGTGTCAGTGAGATCATCTCTATCAGAAAGGATTAAGAAATCTCAGAAGCAAGACAGTGAGTTGCAGAAAAAGGTAGAGCTGGTTCATAAGGGTATGTTACCTAAATTCAACATTGATAATGATTGTGTTTTGATATTTGGGAAGATATTGTGTGTTCCTTGTGATTCATAGTTGAAGAGATAGATGTTATTTGAAGCTCATAGTTCTTCGTTTTCAGTTCATCCTTGTAGTTATAATATGTATAGAGATCTTCGGGTGTATTTTTGGTGGGATGGAATGAAAAGAGATATTGCTGATTTTACTGCGATGTGTTTGACTTGTGAACAGGTTAAAGAAGAGCGGAAATTACCTAAAGGGATGCTTCATCCTTTACTACTGTCAAAGTGGAAATGGGAGAATATATCCATGGACTTCGTTGTGGGATTGTTGAAGACGCCTCGAGGTAATAATGAAATCTGGTTTATTGTTGATCGCTTGACTAAATGTGCTCATTTCCTTGCTATACGAGATAATTTATCCATAGATCAACTTTCTCATTTGTATCTTAAAGAGATATTCAGGTTACATGGAGTTCCCATCTCCATTGTATTTGATCATGATCCTATGTTTACTTCTAACTTTTGGAAAGGCATTCAGAACTCGTTGGGTACTGAATTAAATTTTAGTACAACTTTTCATCCTAAATTAGATGGGCTGTCAGAACGAACAATTCAGACTTTGGAGCATATGCTATGTGCTTGTTTGATATATTATCAGGGAAGTTGGGACCAACATCTTTGTATGGTTGAGTTTTCTTATAATAACAGTTTTTATTCCAGTATACAGATGGCACCATTTTAGGCATTATATGGGAAGCGGTGTCGAACTCCAGATTTTTGGGATGAAGTGGGTGAAAGGAAGTTGCTGGGACCAAAATTGGTAGAAGAGTTGGCATAAAAAGTTCAGCTGATACAGAAACACATGATAACCACTTAGAGCAGGCAGAAAAGTTATGCGGATAACAGGAGGAAGGATCTCTCTTTTGAGGTAGGTGATCATGTCTTCCTCAAAGTTTCACCATGGAAAAGTGTGATATGATTTGGTAAGAAAGGAAAGGTGAGTCCAAGGTTAATTAGACCATATGAAATTCTAGAGAGAGTTGGATCAGTTTCATACTGAGTGGCTTTACCTCCGAGTTTATCTCAGGTACACGATGTTTTTTATATTTCAATGTTAAGGAAGTATATTCCAGATCCATCTCAGGTTCTGAGCCCATTGGTAGTTCAGATGGAAGAGAATCTATCTTATGAGAAACAACTGGTCCATATTCTTGACCATAGGGAGAAAGTATTGCGGAATAAGGTGATTCATCAAGTAATGGTTTTGTGGAAAAATATCATGATTGAAGAGGCAACATGGGAATCTGAAAATGCTATGAGGGATAAATACCCCAACTTATTCGATAAGTAAATAAATTGCGAGGACACAGTTTTCTACAGGGGGAAGGATGTAACATCCCAAGTAACTAAAGAATTATGTATTTTCATATCTATGTCTATTTATGAATTATATAGTGTTTAGAAGCTTAAAATGATAATAAATCCAATCTTAAGCATAGAATTCTCTAATATTTTTAAAAGATTGGTTTACCCCCTATTGATGGTGAATCATTTTTAAATCTATCATTTGACAATTTTATAAGCTCTTTTTGTCAAAATAAATGTATTCTTTAGGATTGGGACATTGAAATTTACTTTGTATAAATTTTTGGTATTTTTCTGACAATGTTCATTTTTTTAAGGAATAGTGAAAAATACTACATTTCACTTCAAAACTGCTTTTTCATCTAATTTAATTATATAAATAGATTATCTATTTAATTGGTTTTAAAGTTTAAATAGAATATATTTTTACCATTTAATACAATTGTGGTCATTTTAATTAATTTCACTTGGAAATTGGACATAAACAATTGTCAAACTTTTGACAAATATTGTTTCTAAAAAACATGCTATTTGTTTTGACGATGGGAATTACTTTTAAATTAATTACTAAAAATTTTGTGTTTGGAATTCGGTAAAATTAAATCCATGTTTGGAATCAGACGGTCCAAATTATGTAATTAAGACTTTTGTTTTTTGACATTATGAATAGTAACACTGGTAATTATCATTAATTATCGTCATTAATTAGTAATCGGGTAGTTAAGGGTAATAAAATAAAATCATAATAATATAAAATGACCCAAAAATGTGTCATAATGATACTATTTGGGTCATCAATGACCATGGGATGCCTTGTGCCAATCTTTGGGACCCCATGGAATCACTTTTGGGTGATAGTGACACTTTATCATTTTATGTTTTTTAAAAGGAAAGTATAACCAAAGTATGTATCACCCAAGTAAAAAAAATTAATTTTGTCTACATAAATTGTCTCTTAGAATATAAATAGTCATTGGAAAGCTAAAAATATTTCCTACATCATAGTATTTTTTTATAATTTTTAGACATTAAGTAAATTAATTTATTTATGACACCATGATGATGCAGCGATTACCTCATTAAAGAACGTTTTAAATAAAATGAAAATATATTTTAAAATATAAGACTTATACTTGTCAAAAACCTATTTTATGGGTTGATTTAGAACCCTTATCACCTTATCCTCGAAATATATCATTTTGGGACCTTTAAAATCCGAAAATCATTTTGAAATAATGTAACATTTCTTGACTTTCAAAGAGGGCCCCTCCTCCCTCTTATAAAAGGCCCCCACCTCTAACCCCTTACCCACACCTCTCAAGCCATTGGCTTGTACAAACTCTACTCATTTTATCTCTCCACATCCGTTTATTCATCATAGAAGCCTTACAATAGGCAAAAAGATGTTCCAGAAACCCTTTTGGTTCAAACCAACGTGAGTTACCCGATTTAAAGGCAATGTCTTCTCTTATGTTCTTTTGTTTTATTTTGCTTCTCCAACCCCTAAACTCTTTTTATTACTTTCTTTTGTAAAAACAAAAATATCTTCAATATACTAGGATTTTTTTATAAGAATGATTTGATTTAAACTTACACACACCTCCGTCTAATGGTTAAAGAACATACTGTTTCTGTGAGTGGCGAATTACTGCCTCACGAAACGATGATTGTTAAATATTCTTTTAACACCTTTCATGGTGTCCATTAAGATGTCACTATATTTATATATGATATATATTATGTTTATTATTTCCTTATGATTCTCTATTTTTCATTTATGGCATTCCTTTATGGTTTCCATTATGGGTAAACGCGATATCTTCATTTTAGGAAGCGCGGACTACCTCCCCCTCAAAGTGATTTGAATCATTAATGTCATATGTGGGACGTATAAATGATGGAGTTAATGATATTATACTAGAATTATAATATACCTTTATATCATTATGATTTCATTCCATTAAATATGAAATAGAAATGAATGTAGCGTTCATGCGTATGTACAACTTATCGTCTCCATGAACGGTGCATTTCATTTCTTACCTCTAAATGTTTTGTAATATTATAAATTCATGTATATAATGGATATATTTGATATATATGATATCTTCATAATAAATATAATTATGTATATAATGGATATTTTACCACATGAATAATTTTTAATTATAAGAAGTTTATTTTTTACTCAAGTACTAAAGATTGACAAAACGACCGTTATTAACATAAATAATTACATAATGTCCATAAAATGGTAATAAGTGATATAAAAGGAATAATTAACTTTAAAAGTTTCTTTAGAATTTAGAAATTAACTCTAGTTTATTATTCGGGATATTAAAGAACGATCGAGTCAATTCAGACACAAGGTAAGGGACTTCGTCTCAATCTCCTTTCACTGAGGCATATTTTGTTTTATACAAAACATTATTTTATACGGTGTATAAACCCCTTTGAATTTTAATTTTATTCGGAAAGAAATATTTTTATATGAAGCATTTTACTGAATGATAAAAGGGAATGTTTTTGTCATACGTATGTGGCGACACCAACTTCTCCTCCGTTGTGACCATTATTTGAGTTTTGGCTTCCTCTACAAGCCATAACTTTTTAAAAAAAATAAATACCATATTTTACTTTTATTTTATTTTGGTATTGAAAATGGTTTTGATAATGTTTTTGTTATATCAATGTGTTGTATTGATATTTTTTGATTGAAATGTGGAAATGTTATGTTTTTTATGCATGTTTAATGTGATGTGGTTATGTTATGGTTCTTGGGCATTGTTTATGAAGATGGGTGCTTCTGTGATAAACTATGGGCGGGTGAGCTCGATATAGATCTCTAATGCATTGGGTAACTCGAAGGAGTTAAATTATAATGTTTCTCTGAAGTTATTTAGGGAATATACTGTAATGGGTATTCCAAACGCAACCATGAGGGTTACTCCCTACGTAAAAATATTATGAATGCCTCAAGTTACCTTTATATCTTATGTTTTCTATGATTTATTCATAAATCTTATGATTTCATGAGGTATGTTAAAGTGGTTATATTCTCTGAGTAAAGTATGATTTCAATGATTCTTATGTATACATGGGATAAGGTTTTCTTTCCGTATTTTTATATCCCTTACTGAGCTTTTTATTCCCATCCCATGTTTTTGAAATGTTTTTCATAGGTCAAGGGAAAGGTATATGATGTGATGATAGTATTGAGGAAGTGTCAAGAAAGAATACATGTTTTATTTTAAATATGTTTCCTTGATGGGAGAAAATGAATACTATCTTTTATGTAACCACCTTGTTTAAATGTGGAATGCAATGCATGATTTATGATCTAATTCTCTAAAACTCTAAACCTGAAAATATCCTCAATGTGTATTCTTGTAATAACTCAAGATTAAGTAATGTTTAAGGCTAGGGCCTTATAATTATGATCATCCGAATATGATGACATGTTAAATCTAATAGATAGTTAAATACTATGATAGCTGAATTTGGTAATCTATGAATACAATGATCAGTTAAATACAACATTTCGAATTTTCCTCTTCTCCTTTCACGTCTCAATGTAGAAACTTCTTCAACAATGTCTCAATACTGAAACATTCTTCTCTCCTTATAAATTTGGATTTTCTCTATATTTTGTGAATATTACATCCATCATCCAAAAAAAGTAAAAAGTACTTTCTCCTATTATTGGTGACCTAAATATAGTTTTGTTGGAAATCCTAAAAACATTCCCAATCAACCGGATTCCCAAAAAACATGATTTCCCTTGAATTTGGGGTGAATATTGAATTTTTCAACTCTTCTTTAATCTTCTTTAATATTCTTCAAACTTCATCTCTTATACATACTTTCTTTTTAATCTCTAATCTAGATTCAATTTTTGAATACGATGTTCCCCTTGACAACACATCCAACAATTTTCTCCATCTATCCTCTTGACCCAATTTAAATGTAAAAAAATTAAATAACCATTTTTAAATGGTTGAATAAATTTTTTATTAATCTATTATATTTAAATTTTTAATGGTAAATCCATTATTTTATTTTCATTTCATTCATAAAATCACAAATAAAAAATTTGAATACAATTTCACACCGTGTTCGATTAGAAGCTTATTTCTCATCTGAATATGATGAAAATCACTACTATAATGACTTTAGCAACATCCTTCTTTCCATTTCAGCTTGAAGACGGTTGTT
This sequence comes from Viscum album, assembly GCA_963277665.1. Classification (NCBI taxonomy): domain Eukaryota; kingdom Viridiplantae; phylum Streptophyta; class Magnoliopsida; order Santalales; family Viscaceae; genus Viscum; species Viscum album. Next base: position 1,722,374,579 of record OY728145.1, read on the forward strand.
CAAAAAAAATTGACACAAATACGATCTGGATGAATATGAAATTCCATACACTTTTCTTCTTTCTATCTAGATCTGATCAATATTAATACGATTGGATACTTTTCTGTCACTCCCCCTTTCTTTCATCAACAATGAATCATATGTTTTACCAATAAATAATGATTTATGATAACTATAAGATCATTAAAGCATCATCTCATTTATTTTATCATAGTCATACATACTCTGATTCTCCATTAATATGATTTCTTCCTCCATACTGGATTCAGAGTGAATCTAATAACCATTTACTTCCAACAGTATCCTTCCTCAATATGGTTGATCATTTTATTCCAAATTTAGTGTGATTCTATTGAAGCTTTTCTACCAACATCTTCTTGAATATGATTATCCTGTTCAAGAATTGCGAGTTTTATTCTTCTGAATATGATGGCCAATATATATATTTTACTGAATAAAATTTGATTTGATTTTCGTTAACTTCTTAAAACTCCCTAACAAAAATCGGTAACACTAGAATACAAATATGTTCTTTGTCTACTTGGTACAAACAATCTCCCCCTTTGGATTTTGTTTTCAAAAAAGTTTCATAAATCACTAAACTTTGTATTCTTAAGAAATGAATTACCTATCAACTATTCTAAGAATGTTTGAGAAATATCATTGTAGGAAAAAAGAATTATTGATCATAAGACTTTCCCTTCCAAAATTAGTGATCATGAAAACTAGACTGTATCTTTCTTCCTCAAATCTTTAAATTTTCTAGAATACAACACTATTTTTTTCCTAAAATCACTCTGACAGACAATTATAATAGTTCACACACAATACAAATTATGAATTCACAGCTTATCCACAACTCCATATTTTTCATTCAAAAAGATATATTTATTGAATAATAAAATTCTCCCCCTTGACAAAACCATCTAAAGGTAATGTGAGAGAGGGTATAGAAACACATACCTTAACCTAGATGAGAAATAGGTTGGACACCCATGTTCAAAATCAAATTTTAAAATGCTTCCTTCAGTAATGGTTTTGTGAAAATGTCACCAAATTTCTCTTATATTGGAACATACACTAGATTCAATCCATTCTTCTCCACAAGATCATTCATGAAATTTTATAAGATATCAATATGTTTGAAAAATAATTTAGGACTTGATTTCGAGTGAGATTAATTGTACTTTGGTTATCTGAACCCTAGAGCAAGGGTAACTTTACATTAACAAGTAAGTATTGCAATTCTGTTTTCATCTACATATGTTAAGTAGCATCTTGAGTGCCAGCAACAAACTCTTCTCTAGTTGTATTGATAGTTATATAATTCTATATCTTTGAATTCCAACTTACCTAATTATTTCTTAATATGAATACCCCACGATATGTCGACTATATATCATTAACATTTCCTTCCCAATGAGTATCTGAATATCCAAAAAAATAAAAACAATCTGATATTTCATACCTGATTAAAAAATTTGGAGTACTTTTGATATATTTTAGTGTTATTTTTTAAAAATTAAAATGTAACTATTTTGTGGCACTTTGAAATCTTTCACATTAGGTAAAAAGAATCATGTCTTGATGTATTCAAACAGACCAAACTTCCAATCATCTTTTAAAATTATTTATAGTAAAATTATTTTTCTTCACCATCATTCGAAAACATGTTTCCCATTGATATTGGTATGGAAATAGGTTTGAGTTTTCCTTGTTGAACCTCTTAAGAAGTTCCCTAGAATACTTTTCTTGAGAAAGAAAAATGTATTTCTCCTTTTGTAAGATTTTTAACCCAATAAAGTATATCATTTCCCCCGGCATGGAAATCTAAAATAACATTTTCATTTATTCATAAAATCTTCCACAATCTCTTTCATCATTCCTAGTAAAGATAATATCATCATCATAAGAAATTACAATGAGGGAATACTCTTGAATTTTTCTGATGTAAAGATTGTTATCTACTCTTCCTTTTATAAAACTCATCTTCATTTACCATGTATCATATTTAGAATACCAATACATCAAATATTGTTTTATCCCTTACAAGTCCTTTCTCAATATAGACACATAACATTCATACTTCCCAAAAAAATTCACAAGGTTGTTCAATGTAAACTTCCACATCAAGATCCCCATTTAAGAATGCGGATTTAACATCCATTTGAAAGGTCTTGAAACTTTATTGTACAGATATAGCATGAATGATTATAATTGTTTCTAATCTTACCATCAGAGAAAAGGCTACATCAAAATAAATATATTCAATTTTTTAATTCCCATTTTATATAATTATTTCTTTTTTTCTTCACACTCCCCTTCTTCATTCTGCTTGTTATGAAAACCCTATATTGTTCCAATAATGTTTTTTTATCTGGATTTGGAAATATTTTCCATGTATCATTATTTTCAATTTATACAAACTCTTCTTTCATGGATTGAACCCCTTTAATATACTCAAAGTTTTGTTTCACATCATTTGGATCAAATTTTGAATATTAAAAATTATATGTAATATCATTTTTGTACTTATTATTTGATCCTTCTAATTTTGACCACAAATTATATTCTAATATTATAATTTTTTACTAATCATATGAGGTAATCATTGAGTACCTTCATCATTACTGTAAATCTCTTTTTCTGATTATTATTTTTGAAAAGGATTACAATTGTTTGTATCCTTATTAGAATTGTTTTCAAAACGTTCCGTATCATTATCAACTTCATTATTTGCTCGAATACATTTGTCTTTCTCATAAATTTCAATTACATTCACATTAAATGAATCAATAAATCTCCATGTTTCATTATTGAAACATATATATCCTCTTCTTTATTGAGCATATCCAAGATCGATTCTATATTCAACAATCTATTCAAACATCCCATAGTTTCCACCTTCTTTATTTATAATACATTTACTCTCAATAATTCTAATGGGTTTTAAACTTGAAGTTTTACCATAAAAATTTCATATAGATTCATAACTTAATGAGAACTATATAAATATTTGTTCTAAATATAAATAGTAATACTCATGGATTTCTTCCAAAAGTAATGGGAAAAACCATGTTCAAGTAACATAGTTCTTCTCATTTCCACCAAACTTCTATTCTTTCTCCCAGAAACCCCATTTTTTAGGTGTTTATAGGGATAAATACTCATGAAAAATTACATTCTTCCCCAGATAACATTAAAATTCCTCAATTCTATATTCCCCACCATTATCAGTTCTCAACTTCTTCATAGAATACTCACATTCCTTTTCAAGTTTCCTTTTGAAACATTTAATCTCTTTCAAAGATTTTGATTTGTGTTTCATATACATAACACAAGTAATGATAGTAAAATCATTAATTAACATGATTAAATACTTATATCAATTTTTTTATTATCTTCTCATTTACCCACAAATATCAGAATGAATCATCTGGAGGGTTTGTTTTAAATAAATAACTACATTCATATGTGCTGAATTTGTAATCTTCTCTTTCTAGAAAATAGTACAACAACAATATCTTCTTCTTGGAAAATTAGGAATGAATCTAAAACTATCTATTTTTGAAAAATTATTTATGTTTCTTTAGCACATTTGACCAAAACGTTTATGTCATAGTTGATTCTCTTCCACCATACACATGTAACATGATTTGTGTATTTCACCAACCTGAAACAAATTTTAATTTGTACATAGGACACATGTATCAACCTTTAAAAATTATTTACATTTCAATATAAACCCATCTTTCCTGAAGATAAATTTTTTACCCACATCACACAATTGTGAAACACTTAAAAAATTGTGCTTCTGCCCATCAACATACAAGGCTTTCCTGGATTTCGACTTTTCTTTTCCAAAGAAGGTAGATCCAACACCTTTGATTCTCAAGGATTATTCATTTCCAAATGCCACTATGAATTTTTAAAAATCTCTTCAATTATTCAACAATTTAAAATCTATTATCATGTAAAAAAGAATACCCACTATCAATAATCGAAGGTCATTTTCTTTTTGCAGCTTCTAATATGGTTTCAGCAATAAGATCTTCTTCTTCATCCTTTTATTTCATTACCTTCAACTTATTAGAATTGTTATGTATCTTTTATTGTATAGGTAATATTAAAAGTCCTCCTTTTGCAAGGTTTACATGTGGTTCATGAATTTTAGAAATATTTTCCAATAGTTTTAACCCATTTTTAATATTCACTCCAACCTTTTCATGATTCATTAAAATAACCTTCTCAAAATTCTTTCTTTGAGGAGATTGACTCCCCCTCATCCTTTTTCCTGCATAATATATGTGATAAAAGAAATGTTATTGGTTAAACAAACACATATTTTTTATATTCCCAAATCCACCACAATACCCGCACTATCCATAGAAAGAGTATTTTCCTTAGAAACTTTCATAGAAACCGAAATTATGAATAAATTTATCAGAAATATTATTTCCTTCCCTCTCAGAGTCCCTAATGTTTCTATTATCAATCATATTCTTCCTTTTCTTTTCACCTTTATTAAATCTATAAGAATTATAAAACTTTTTGGATTTAAGATATTTTTAAGATTATAAATTACCTTTTTTTTTTGTCTTGGCCACATATATAACATTCCAAGTTACTTCTTTTTAGAAACAATTCTATATTTATTCAAAAAATTTGAAGGCACATTTTTTTAAACCTTCTCAGTTTTCTCATTATGATAACTTTCCCCAACATCAGTAATACTATTTTAGAAACTTCTACCTTTTTATTCATCTTTAGAATGTTTTTTATGGAAATGTTCAAACTCTTCTTAATTTTCTTTCAACATAACTTCTAGATGTTCATTATGGTTCTATTCTTCCATAATTTATTTCTTCAAATAATCAATTTATTTTAGAAGATTAACATTCTTATTGGAAAAAAATTGTGAATTCTTATTGAATAATGTTTATCTTTCAATATTTTTTCTTTTAAAGTATTATAATCCTTCTCAGACATTCTTTTAACTCTTCTTTCAATTGAAATTCATGTTAAGTTTATTCTTCTCCAAAACAACTGCTTTTGAATTATTCATCATTAATTGTTGTAGTGAAAGGATTTTCAACACCATTCCCAACAAAAAAATTTAATTCAGCATCACTACCTTCTTTTTTATCATCGTTATATAGGGGAATTCCCCTTTGGGATTTGATGAATTTTATATCTTTCCTAATGAAATATAATTTTTCATTATCTCAATGTTTATTCTATAATATTCTTGTATTTCCTTCTTCTTCATCAATGTCCTCATATTTCTTTGGTCAAGAAAAATTATCTACAAATTTACCAACAACTCTACATTCAAAAAATTTCAAGGGATGTTTCCTTTTCTATTTCTCTGTACCTCTTTTCACTTTTTTAAAAAACAATGATAAAATTTTATCAAGATTTTTACATAACTCATTTTCAGAATCAGATTCACTGACTTCATATTCGATAATAATATTCTTGTACTTTTCTTTCTAACATAGCCATGAAAGGAATTTCTCTATTAACATTTTTTTCATTTTTTATATCTTTCTACCTTCTAATTTCCTAAGTGATGATAGTGCAATATAAATCATTAAGAGATAATGTTTCATAATCTATGTCTTCCAATGAATAAACTTTTAAAAAAAACTTATTTTGATGTATTCTTAAGATCGTTTCAATAATGGTATAATCTTCAAACTTTTCTCCAAGACATATGATAGTGCTAAAAAATATCATTTACCCTGGTAAAGAAGTAACCAATAGATTCATGCTCACCCAAATTCCAATCTTTATACTTCGTCCTCTAGATCTTTAAATTTTCCTTCTTCACTTTTATATTGTCTTCGTATATGTGTTTAAATTTATCCCATATACCTTTATCAATGTAAAACATAGTTTTCTAAAATATAAGTGAAAATAGAGTAAACAAAATTTGAAATAGAACATCAGAATAAAATAAGAGGTTCAATAACAAGATTAAACTTAAACCTCTCCACTTGGTGATAACATTCCACCAATAATTTTAAATTAATAAACATGGATCCACACACTTGATATGGGTTTACAATAGCATATAGTGTTTTCCATGTCAAGCTTTACCTCTACCATAGCGATTCGTGGGAAATAGGTTACAACCATGTCCCACAGAAACCTATTCCATTGTTCTTCAGAGGAGAAATATTTTTTAAGATAATGGTATTGTGAGGATATATTGTATCCTTCATCTTATAAGAGTATAAGTGTGTGTTTATACTACAAATACACACTCTTCTCGAAAAGTAATAAAATTGAGCACAATATAGAATAAAAAATGAGACATGGTTTAAAATGATCTGATTGTTTTTATTGAAGTGTCTGGACTCCTTGAATGTATTAAAATTTATGCTCGAGTCCTCTTCTGGAAACAGACACAAAAATAGTGTTTAATGGAAGCTCTGTGTTCTGGTTTTTAAAAAATTGATATATTCTTCAATGATTTCCCTCTCTTTAGTTTTTTGCAGCAAGGTTGATCGGATCTTTGATTTGCATCAATTTATTCTTCGTTTTATGTCTGTTAATAGGTGTGTTATTCTTGATTTTATTCATGGGATCTCTTGATACGGTTGTTTTTGTGTGTGTGTGTGTGTGTTACATTTTTTTCTCAAGTGATTCCCTTTTTATATTATGCAGGTCTGACATTTTGCATGATTGGGGCATGTGTTATATCCCATACCTTTTACATCCATGTTAATGATTTCTAAAGAAATTATATAGGTCAATTAGTAACATTAAATAACCCAATATGATAGTGGGATCAAATTTTTTAATTTATAGTGTATGTAAATTTTGAATAGTATGTTGGTGAGTCCTTATGTCGGTAGGTCACACTGTCGGTGTCTCATTCTGTCAGTAGGATAGTGCATTAGTGATTCCTTCCCTTGGTGATTCATGTCGTCGGTAGGTCCATGCATCAGTAGGTGAGTTGGGATATTGGTGAGTCAGTTGTTCTGTCAGGGACTCATTTGATTTTTCGGTCAGTCAGATTATCTATGAGTTATTTATTCTGTTAGTGACTCATTATTATATCGGTCAGTCAGACTATGAGTGAGTCATTTTTTCTATCGGTGAGTCATTTGTTCTATAAGTGAATAATTTATTATATCGGGGATTCCTCTATTCTGTCGGTGAGTCGGACTATCGACGAGTTAGTCAATTAGTGACTCATACTTAGACAATTTTAATATCTATATATATTATAATATAGACATGCACAGAATATGTTAAAATTATAACTGAACATAATTAATCATATTTGAACATAAATAACCATGATTTTAAAAAAATAAACATGATTGGACATGATTTGTGATTATTAAAATAAGAGAGGGCCAACAGTCTCCCCCGTTTTGATGTTTACAAATCATAGAAACATAAAGTACATTTAGTTGATTCATAAGGATCAAAGTAAGTATCCTGCTATCTCCCATAACCAAATATTGCATAATTGAATAATGCTTCATCTTTTCTCCCCCATTTGGGATTATTAAAAAAAGTAAATTCATGAATGAATAAAGATCAAGAAAGAAAATAAATAATCAGAGTATGAAAAGATACGAGATTTCATTAATGATGAAAATTACATTGGATATTAAAGATCACAAGTAAAAAAAAACAATCCCTATAAAAAAGTGATCCAAATAAATTTTTATTCAATGATGGTTCTGTCATTGAATTTCCTTTATGAAAGGTGTAGGTGAAGGAGCTGAAGAGTTCGAGGTAGTGGATGGAGGTTCAAAATGAATTCTTAGCAAGGTTAAAGGAAATATAGTAAAGACTGAAGGGGTTATTCTGGGACTAGTGGAGGAAAGAGGGATAGTAAGTGCCCTAAAAAAGATAGAATGAATCTATCTATATACTTGAGTAGGAGTCAGTGTCAAAGATGGTATGTTGGAAGAATTAAAACTAGTAGGTTCTAGAGATGGTCTGAGAGGAGTAGTAGTAGGGGAAAATTTCAGTACTTTGGACATGTAGATAAGGATTGAGAAAATTGATAAAATCCAGGATTATCTCCACCATACTTCATATATTTTTTGAAAACCTTCTTCATCACAATGAACTATGAAATTATAGGAGTAAACTACTTGATAAAATTCACTTGATCATTCAAGGAACTAGTTATTGGAGGAATTATTTGGTTCTCAAGTAAAAGCATGAAGTGATTTTATAGCTAATGCTTTGTTTATATCCTCTTGAAGTAAAAAATACACTTTCTTAGTGACTTCCTCTTGATTAGTTGTATCCTTGTCTGAATAGAATCTAACCATTTCATAAATATGATCGTTGTTCTATTGGATTTTCTATTGAATTTTCGGATCAGTTTCACCAATCATGGTTCTCAACTCTTATTTAATAATAGTCCTAACCATCCTTATATCTGGTGGGTGAAATACATGAGCTACTGAGATAGATTCCCCTGCACAATGTGTCTCATATCTTGCCTTAACTGGCTTAGGATTTCACTATCTGAATGTTCTATTACTGGAAGGTGTTATTACCTTACCATTGTTCAATCACCTTAAAGTCTGAAGACTAAACGAGATGAGCATACTAAGGTCTTTCCATAGATATTGAGTCATTATTCACTACATCCTTGACTACTGACTTCAAAAGGGCCAAATCAATAGTTGTTATAGCTTCCTCAGTAGGGGATTCATGAGAGATGTCATGAATTTTTAGTGCTTGGTCCACAGTGGCTTGGTATTCACTGAGCAGTTGGATAATAATAGCTACAAGCTTGACCATATCATCAGACATTTTCTAACTAGTTGTCTCAAAAGCTTCCCAAACTGGTCCCAAATAAGGGTTGATCATGGAAAAAATTCTTTCTAAAATAAAATCTGTATCATTCTCATTAAGTGGTGAAACTAGTGCAGGTTGAGTTGGAGGGACTGATCTCACAACAACTATCATTTCTTCCTAAAATCTCTCATAATATTATATGGTTACATAGTATCTTGGAACTAAAAACACAAAGGGTGATGAAGTATAAATAGATGAAACTATTGGGGGTTCCTCAACTATAAATCCTCTTGAAACTGCTATCTTATTCTCATCATCAGAATCAAGATATTCCAAACCAATAGAAATATAACCAAGAAATGTTTCCCATCCATATAACACAAAAGCATCTAGAAGAGTGAGTGTATAAACTATCACATGTCTAGCTTGAGGCCCCCAATAAATTTTATCTCCCATAACCTATTGATACCTTTCAACCTTATGTATCATTCTATTATACACCAACTGATGTACTAGGTCTACTAATACTCTATCTACATTACAAACCTCAACTACTACTTCTACCTCAGAACCAGATTCAACAAAACTATGTGGTTATACAATCTATTATTGGTTTTGAGGACCATCTAATTCTATATTGGCACCTTGATCATCACCAGGATTATAAAAATCATTATCACTTTCACTACTTTCATCACTTTCCTACTCAGATTCAGTTTCATCAAATTCATTATCATCTTCTACACCTTTATCACCAGATTCCTCATCCCCTTATTCCTCATTGTCAGATCTTCTGCCACTTTCTTATTCCTCTATTTTGGTTTCTTCTTTTTCTATAGATTCACCTTCTAAATCATTTTTTCTACATTCATATTCAACTCTACCATTTTCGTCTGTCTCATCATCTTTATCAACAAAAATATGTTCCTTGGATGGCCTAGCTAGAGGTGGACTAGATAGACCATATGATATTCTCCTAGGACTTTCAACAATATCTGGCTCACACCTATCATTTATAAGAGACCCTTATTCTCTAGCAGATTCATCTTTATTTTTATCAGAATAAACAAAATCATCATCTTGTCCTAGAATAGGATCAGCCATATTTCTCAGTCTATGAATATTCTCAATAGGATTGAAATTTTTATATATCTTTTCATTATCTCTATCCCACTCCCCATTCTAGGGATTCTAGTTTATCTTCATTATCTTAATAATTTCTTTATTTAAGAAAACTCTACTAAAATCATAAATGGTTCTATCATTTTCATGTATACATTCTTTTTTCCTTTATCATAGAAGATATCATTCTTGGATAGTACTAATAATTAGTCTTACAATATGAATTTATCATTTCACAGATGTGGAATATCAGATACCTACATAGATTCACTTTATTCCTTTCATCAGCAAATATAACATGTACACATCTAGGTACATCAAAGAGGTAAAGTCCCCTTTTCTATGAAAAAGTTGATTTTCAATAAATATAAATAGAAGTCTTCTTTCCCTATCCAACTCTGAGGCTATAGGCCCTCTGTTTTCCCTTTTTCCAGTCATCTCATCCAATGTTGTCTCATAGAAAAAGATGTCCGTGGTAGGTGGGTTACTTCCTTGGTAGTCATCAAAAAGTTCCTCATGTATAACTTTCAGTTATTCTTTCCAATGCATTGAATAAAACGAAACTCTTCTTCCATTCACCACAATTTTGATCTAAAAAATCTCACAACCATCTAGAATGAACTCCGCATGAAGATATAACTCATGACAAATATTAGGATAATACAACATCTCATTATTTGAAAACCAATCTAGTCACCCTAGAGTTTTTAAAACTCTTAACAGAAGAGACTTACTAGATAATAACCATCCGACTAACACTTCATTCTCAGGTGCTACCACACGGTTTGCAAGATGCAGATGAATACGCTTAAATCTACTTGATTATCCTATTCTCCTTTTAACAGGTCATGATTCATCTTCAGATCCTTCTAAGATGCACTTTACTCTAGACATTCTAAAGGTTCGATTGAAGGTATAAATGTGAAAGGTCTGAGGATAAATAGAGTAAAGGTAGGATTGTAAGAGTGGAATTCTGAAAGAAATAAATAGTACTGATCAACCAAATTTTATCATTTAGAGATTTGTAGTTCATAGATCAAGTAAAATTGGATAAAATAGAATGAATTAATAAAAACTAAGTTGTTTTATTAATATAAAATAGACACAGATAGTGGGATCCAGCAGTGAGTGGCCAATGATGATACATCAGTGTCAGTGTTAGTGAAACAACTATCTGTGAGACAACATCAGTGTCAACATGAAATTGTAAACATGACACTATCAGTGTCGGTAAAAAATTATCAACATGACACTTTCGATGATGGTATGACATTGTTAGTGTCGGCATGACGTTTTCGGTGTCCTATCAGTGAGACATCCAAACTTAGCTTTAACATAGATTTATTGATAGTAGGTCCTTACAAATTAATCATCCCTAATTCATGTATGATGTAACTCATCCTTTCAGTGTTAAATTACTTAGTGAATATATCAGCAAGCTAATGGTCTGTGATATTAAATTCAAGATTTATATCACCTTTCTTATAATGATCTCTCAAAAAAATTATTTCTTACATCATAATGTTTTGTTCAATAATGAGAAACATGATTCATTGATATATTAATATCTCTTTTATTATCAAAATTTATAGGGGCATGTCGAAACTGATATCCATACTCTAGAAAAGTATGTTTCATACATAAAATCTGAGCACAACAACTACCAGTATCTATGTATTCTTCCTTAGTAGTACATAAGGAAAAAAATTCTTGTTTTTACTACACCATTATACTAGGGACTTTCCCAAAAAGTGACATTTTATAGAGGTTATTTTTATATCTAACTTACAACCACAAAAATCAACATCAGAAAAACTGAATCAATAAAAAGGTTTTCCTCTAGGGTAGAACATTACTAAGTTTGTAGTATACTTGATGTATTTTAAAATTACTTTGAAAACATTTAAATGAGTTTATTTGGGGTTTTATTGAAAATGGGAACACATAGGCACACTGAATATAATTTGAGGCATACTAGCAATCAAGTAGAGTAGACTTCTAATCATTCTTCTATAAGTGGTTTGATCGAAAAATTTATCATTTTCATCAAGATCAAACATATAGGTTGTACTCAATGGAGTATCACTACTTTTGGTACAATCAAAACTAAACCTTTTAAAAATAACTTTATTATAATTACTTTAATTTAAAGTAATACATTCCTTATTTTGAAAGATTTGATATCCAAGAAAGAATTTAGGTTTTCCCATTAAACTCATTTCAAATTCACTATGCATAAATTTTGAAAAATTAATACACAAGGAATTATTTTATTATCTAAAAATAATGTCAATAACATAGATCTGACCTACTAAAACATCTTTATAATTCCTTTAATAAATAAAGTATGATCAGCTATACCTTTTTAAAACCATTAGAAATAATAAAAGTAATGAGCCTATCATACCAATCTATTGTAGATTTTTTAGGCCATATAAACACTTTTTTAATTTAAAAACATGATTTGGAAAATAAGGTTTTGTAAAACCATTGGTTTGTTCAACAAAATAATCCTCAACTATATGCCCTTTTAGGAATGAACTCTTAACATCCATTTGATATATTTTTAAATTAAGATGATCTGCATATGAAAGAAATATTCTGATGGCCTCAAGTCTAGTAACCAGTGAAAAAGTTTTGTTATAGTCATCCCCTTATTATTGAATATAACCTTGTTCAACCAATCTAGACTTATTTCTTAAAATATTACTAGCTTTATCTAATTTGTTTCTAAACACCATTTTAGTGCGTATAGTCAAGGTGTATATGTGTCTATCTACAAGTTCCCAGAATTAATTTCATTCAAACTGATTTAATTCTTTTTAAATATCCATTACCCAAAATTCATCATTGATTGAATCATTGATGTTTTTAGGTTCAAGTTGTGATAGAAAATTTAATGTTCAACCTGGTTTCTTGGAGAATCTCTATTCTTTGTCCTGTCATCTAAGTATCCAACTACAACATCTAAAGGATGGTCTGTAAGGATTATTATAGGTCTATAAATAGAAGGGATAGTAATTTCATCTTCTTCAACAGGTTCGGGATCTTCATGACTAAAGTCTAAAGAATTTCTAGAACTGGATAATTTAACAGGTTTTCTAATAGAAAGGTCAAATGATTTTTTATTTATGTCCAGATTGGACCGATCATCCTCAATATATTCTAGAGAGGTCTCCAATTTATGTAGTTCTATTTCATCAAATTTGACATGTATAGATTCTTCGACGTACATAGTTATTTTACTAAATACTCTATATGGTTTACTATTGATTGAATAACCAATAAATATTTCTTCATTTCTTTTAGAATAATTTTTTTTCATTTTTTCCCTTTATATTAAGGATATAAACTTTCCAACCAAAAACATTAAAGTAACTAACATTGGGATTCCTACAGTTCCATAGCTCAAAGGGAGTTCTCGTGAGAATTGTTATTATTAAGACACAGTAAATTATATAACAACATGTATTTACATCTTCTTCCCAAAAGTAGATAGGTAAGTCATATTCATTAATCATAGTCTGGGATCTATCATTTAAGGTTTTATTTCTTCTTTCTATAACACTATTCTATTGGGGTGTACTAGGAGAAGAGAAGTTGTGATTATAGACACTATGTGAGCAGAAAGACTCAAACTCTTGGTTTTAAAACTCATGGCCATGTACACTTTTTAATGTTTTAATTCTAATTCCACTTAGGTTATCTTCTTTTTTATCATACTTAATGAAGTAATAGAAATCTTTACTTTTGTGACTAAGAAAAAAATTCCATGTGTATCAAGAAAATTAATCTATTAGATCATAAACATAGTGATTCCCATTAATACTAAAATCCATATATGGTCCAAAATAATACATTTGATCCAACTCATGAGGAAGAGACCTAAAAACTTCATTCTTTGGATTGAAATACATTTTATGTTGTTTACGCTTTTGATAAGTATTACAGACCTTGTCATTAGGAAACTTACATTTGGGTAGATCCTTAACAAGTCCTTTCCTAGTATGCTTTCTATGTGAATGAATATTACAATGTCCTAGTCTCCTATGCCAGATCCAATAACTGTTGTTAAAGGCACATAAAAAAGGAAATATTTTGAGAAACTAAGGAATATAATTTTACAGCAAACACATTTTCATTTCTAAAGGCAGTAAATACTAATTCAATTTTATAATTAAAAATATTACATGCATCATTTTCAAATTTAAAATTTAAACCATCATCACACGACTGATAGATACTAATAATATTATACTTTAATCCATCAAAAAAGTACATTGGATATTAAAATTTAATTAGAGTTACTAATTTATCCAAGTCTAATTATTTTCCCATTAGAATTTCCACCAAAAGTGACATGCCCACCATCAATCTGTATCAGATTCTTGAAGCATGAATAATCTCGTGTCATGTGTCCTGAACATCCACTATCCTAGTACCATAATGTTTTACAAGAGCTGTTAAAAACGTTTTCTTATAGAAATATCAAACAATATAGGATGTTGGTAACCAGATTCGTTTGGTAGCAATAATATTAGTAATAAGTGCTTTGGGAACCCATACTTTCTTCATGGGTCTCCTATAATAAATTTTTTATGTATTTAAAAAATAAACTGTTTTTGGTCTAGAAAAACTGTAAGTGGTAAAATATTGTGAAATTTTAGAACTACCAAAAAAATTTATTAGTTCTAGAAAATAATTGTTTTTTCATATTTGATTAAAAAATAGATTTTTAGGTATGTTCCTCTTTCCAAATTGGTATCCTATTCAAGTAGTATAACTAAGAGAAACTTGTTTACCGAAAATTTGTGGAAGATTATTTTTACCATTAGTAAAGTTCTCAAATTCATTTTTTTAATTGAAAATTTGATAACATTAGCTCATTATTTTCATTAATAAATTGATCATTTTTCCTTTCTCTATAATAATCTCATATTTAAAAATATAGTTAAGAGCACATGGTTTCTTCAAAATGTTATATTTATCCTTTAATTAATTAAATATATCTTCAATCATTTTGAATTATTCAAAAATTTGTTCATTACTCATATTTTCAGAATGAAATTCATCTCCAGACTAATAAGAATTTTGTAAAAGAGACTCAAGGGTTACCCCAGATGTTTTTGTCATGAAACATATGTTTTCCTTGTCACATTCTTCATTATGTGGTGATTCAGACTCACTGGAGATGTCCTCTAAAGCACTACAGGTGGATTCAATTTCTTTCTTAAACCTTTTATCCTTTTCCTCATATTTCTTCTTATATTTTTACTTTGGATAGCTTTCCTTTACATGTAATCTTCTCTTACATTCATAAAAGACTATTTTATTATAATTATCACCTCTCTTCAAATCTTTTTTGTAGTTTCCCTTGTTATCATATTTAACTTTGTATCTGATCCTCTTAAAGAACATTTTTCTTTTGTAGAACTTCTTAAATATCTTGGACAACTAAGCCACCTCCTCATCACTATCACTTGGTGATTCTTTATTTATTGAACTGTTAGAATGAGTTTGTATCCTTTAATATTCTTTATTTTTGGAAGTATTGGTTTTGAAATCCATTCAATTTATCTTTGTTCCATCATCATCCTATTTTTTGACCTATAATTCCTTCTCATACACAATTAACGTACCTATCACATCCTTAACTAGCAACATACTGATATCGCAGGATTCTCTTATTGTAACCAAGGTTCCCCTCTATCTTTCTGGTAGACATCTGAGAATTCGTATGATTTTTTCCTCAGAAGTAACTTTCTTTCCTAAGGATATTATAGTATTTCAAATTTAATTAAACCTAAGATATATGTTAAGGATTGGTTCATCAGGATTCATTTTGAAGTTATCATATTTAATAGTATATGTATAAAGTATCATTTCTTTAATATTATTGGTTCCTTCATGTGAAATTGCTATAGTATCCCAAATTTCATGGGTTGATTTACATAAATAAATCATATTGAATTATTCATCTAATAAAGAACAATATAAGGCATTCATAGCTTTATAGTTATTATGATAATAATTTTTAGTTGGGTATTCCCTAGAATTTTTGAGTTGTAGTCTGAATCTTATATTCATCTACAACGGATGACCAAATATCAATACCCATACTTACTAAATGAATTTTCATATTACTTTTCTTATGAATATAATTTGTTCTATTAAACAATTGAGGATTGTTGGTAGCATCACCTTCCAATATATTATCTATAACAAAGAATAAATAATAGGTTATTAAATATATAAAAATTTAACATTGATATAAATTTAATGATATTTAAAACACAATTAAAATCACAGTTCAAAATATTTGAAAAAGACTTGAAATTTTTGAAAATAGAAGACTAAAAAACAAACTTATGATACTAAATGTTCCTCAGAGTAGGACAATCAAGAGGGGTGAATTGTGTTCCTATGAAATTTTATGATAAAAACTTTATTTAAAAATCCACCACTTTAAAATAAAAAACAAGCCAGTAATTCAATGTAGTAAATTTAAAATTGTTTGATTGTTCAATTAGTTTTTCAAAATATTGATTACTTCCATATAATATAAATTTGAAATATTGATATAACTTTTGAAACTAATTTATCAAACCAAAATAGTTATAAATACTATCTAAGATCAATTATCAAAGTAAAACATATTTTTCTAAAAAATAATTTAAAAACTATAAACTAAATTTTAAATAGCATAGAAGAATAAAACAATAGGTTTTAATCAAGATGGTACCAAATCCTCTCTACTTGGTGATCACCTTCCACCAAGAAGATTAAATTAAAGAAAATATCCTCACCCAGGATATGGGTTTACAGCAGCATAAAATTCATTCCAGGTAAATCTAGACCTCTACCATAGTTATTCATGGGAAAAAGGTTACAACAAGGCCATAGAGAGACCACTTCCATAGTTCTTCATGGGATAAATATGGTGTAAGAGAATGGTAGTGTTAGGAAATATTGTATCCTATAGCTTATCATAAAATAAAAGGTGTGTTTACACTACCTATAGACACTCTACTTGAAAAGTAATAAAATTGATCACATTAGAGAATAAATAATGAGATATGTTTTAGAATGCACTAAGTGTTATGCTTAAATATTTTTGGACTCCTTGAATCTAGAAGAAGTGAAACTTGAGTCCTTTTTTGGAAACAGACACAAAAAGAGAGTGTTGTGGAAGCTCTGGGTTCAGGATTCTAGTAAATTGAGATATTCCGTGAATGTTTTTCTCTCTGGAGTTTTTTTGCTGCAAGGTTGATTGGAAGTTTGGTGGATATAAATTTCTACTTCATTTTCTATCATCTAGGAGGTGTGTTCTTCTTTCTTTTATGCATAGGTTATATTGATATGGTTTTTCGTGTGTGTGTGTGTGTGCTACACTTTTTTCTCTAGTGATTCCCTTTTTATATTCTGTAGGTTTCCCATTATGACTGATTGGGACATGTGATTTACCTCGTACCTATGACATCCAAGTTAATGATGTCTTCATAAATTTATGCATGAAAATTAGTATCATTAAATAACCCAATATTATTATTGGATAATTTTTTTGAATTTATAGAGCAAAGAAATTTTGAATAGTATTTTGGTGATCTTTTCTGGCAGTTGGTCACACTGTTGGTGACTCCATCTGTTGGTAGGTTAGTGCATCAGTGCCTCCTTCTTTAATGAGTCATATTTTTTGTAGGTACATGTGTTAGTTGGTGAGAAGGGATGTTGGTGAGTTAGTTGGTTTTTTGGTTACACATTTGATTTTTCAGTTAGTCAGACTATCAATGAGTCTTTTAATTTGTCAGTGAATCATTTTTGTCGTTAGTCAGTAAGACTATCAGTGAGTCATTTATTCTTTTAGTGACTCATTTTTTCTGTCAGTGAGTCCTCTATTCTATTGGTGAGTTGGGATATTGGTGATTCATTCTATCGCTAACTCAAACTCATAACTGTTAGTGAGTCATACTTAGCCAATTTTACTGTCTATCTGTCTTATAATATAATCGTGTAAAAAATATGTTAAACATAAAATTGAATATAATCAAACATATTTGAACATAACTAACCATGATTTGACATAAATTAACATGATTGGTCATGATTTGTGATTATTAAAACTGGAGAGGTACAACACCTTTGGCTGAGGAAAAACATTTCACCCTTAGCAATTCACTTTTAGAAAGTGATGTGAATAATGAATTCTTGGCCCTTCCATTATTCTCATGTTTCTTCATATAAACATTTATAGGAGGATCATTATCATCTATGGAGGGGAATGCAAACGTTTTAGCTTCCAGAACATCATAACTAATATACATAAGGTAAGGAAATATTCTATATTTATAGATATGTTATTTATTTCCATCAAATACTTGAATACCTTTACTATTCACAAAATTCAAATTCACCAATAGCAAAGAATAAGTGAATGAAACCTTTATCTCTAAGGCCACTTATAAGTTCCCAAATAGTGTAATTGTATCACCAAGAGGTAGAGGGGTAAATCAGTGATACTTTTTCTTTTATAATTCTTTGAAACAACATTTTCCTCCTATTAATGATTTTATTCCCTACCGAAAACAATTCAAACGCACATCCATAGGAACACAAGAATTTACAATGTTCACTATTCAATAAGAATAGCTACATCCTTGGTATGGTTTATAAATTATCCAAAACCACAAAATCCACTAGAAAACAATCCATAGAATACAATTATTTAGATATTCCATTTCACTTGTGTATAATTATGCAAAAAATTCAATAGTGTGTGTGCACCCTCTTATCACTAATAGAAAAAATGAAATATTTGTGAAACAACTAATGTTGCCTATTTTTATTTTCCAATATCACAAATTTATTGTTTTGATAAGAACTTATTCAATTTATTACCAATAATATTTTAAGAACTTCAAGGACATCAATATAAAATTCTAAACCAATCATCCATTCTGATCTGCTCACTCTGATTCTCCAGATATGATTTCCAAATCTGATAATCCCAGACCTTTATTCAAATCTGATTTCCCAATACAATAGATGTATATCTTCAAGAATATGATTGATACAATTCATAATTCCTTCTTCCTCACTCCATAAATCCCAATACAAATATATATATTAGATTATCTAGTCTGATATGATGACCAACCTAATATGATGACAAGTAGAATCCATTAGACGGTTGAATATGATGATCACTAAATATTATGATCAATGAATATCATGATCATTTGAATACAACTTTGCAATCTTGGTTTTTCTCCTTTAACTTATCTTGGTCAAAATTTCTTTAACAAATGATCAATGAGGAATCCCTCTTCTCTCCATATACAGTTGATCTTATCTCTCTTATGTTAACAATACATCCACCATCAGAAAAAGTACAATGTATATTCACCTTATATAGGTGCCCCAAAGATGTTTTTGTAGGGAATTCCAAAAAAAATCCCACTCATTCAAATTCACCAAAAAAATAAATTTTCCTTAAATTTCAGGTGAATCTTGACTTTTTCAACTCCTAAATATTATTCTTCAAACTTCATCTCTTCTACAGACTTTCTTTTTAATCACTAGTCCAGATCTAATTTCTGAATATGATGTTCTCCTTGACAACACATCCAACAATTTTCTCTATATCTTCTGTTGACCCACTTGAAACCTAAAGAAAGTAATTAATAACTTTTTAAATGTTTGACTACATTATAGATTATGCTCTAAAATTACCCTTTGTAATGGTCACTCCATTATTTTATTTTCTTTACATTCATCAGACTTCAAAAAATTCTTTTTTCATGATACAATGTCACACTGAGTCCAATTAGAAGCATATTTCTCTTCTGAATACGAGGATGATCAACTACTACAGTTCTTTTAGAAACACCCTTATTTCTTATTCAGCTTGAATACAATTATTTAGGAAACAATTGACATGAATACAATAAGGTTGAATATGATCTTCATCACCTTTTTTGTTCATTCCATCAAGATATAATCAATCTTAATATAATTGGATGCTTTTATTTCACTCCCACTTTATTTAATCAATATTTCATCCTATATTTTTCCTAAAAATTATATTTTAGGATAATTAAATAACTAGAAAAGTGTTATCACATTTATTTTATCATAATCATTTAAGCTCTGATTCTCCAACAATATGATTTATTCTTCCCCACTAGATTCAGAGTAATTTCAATAAACATTTACCTCTAGAAAGATTATTCATCAATATGATCAATCCTTATATTCAAGATTCAGTGTGAATTCAGTGATGATTTTCTTCTAACATCTCCTAAATAAGAAGAACCCTTTAAATTAGTATGAGTCTTATTCTTATTAATATTATGAAAAGTCCAAATTTCACCAAATACAAAGTGATTTGATTTTATTATTTTTCAAGAAACATCCGTTACAAAAAAACACTTGAATACAAATATCTTCTTCTTCATCTTAGATTTAATAGCTTCTTTTTTACTTTAGTTTCCTTATTTTTTTAACATGTTTCTTTGTATATGTATGTAGGTATTATGGTTATCCATTGGTGACCCCCTTTTTCTATATTTATATAAAAGACCTATTTGGATATGCATGCTCTTCTTGTTTTAGTTGTTGGGAGCAATGGTATGTTGACATGTGTCTATATTTCTACTAAAAAAATATTGCATTGACTATTTTACTGCTATTGATTATGGTTCCAATTTTTAGTTCTGGCACAATTATGTAGAGTCTTTTATTTCTACTGCATATTTTAAAATATTACTTGGACCAATATTATATCATTCTTTTGAGGGTACAGTCTCCCCACTATTACTCATTGACACCCTTGTTACTAGTTGGAAGCCTTTTGTGTACATGGAGTTTCACCTAAGGCCAGTGGAACCCGGTCTGATAGCACTGTTCGGGTGGCTAATGGAGTTAGGGATTCTACAACTGATATTAGAGCAGTTCTTGACAGGGATTTAGTAGTAGTGTAAGTCTTGGTACTAATGTTATCAATATTGATTTTTATTTGATTTTTTATTGGTATTAATATTTGGGATATGGTAGTTTATAGATTAGGATGTGGTCAGAACTCGGTTTATAGCTTGGGATTGGGTTCTTTCAGACCCATGTATGAGGCACGGACTAAGTTACCAAGGGTGGGATTTGTTGTTCTAATTTTTCTCAGTTCACAATTAGTTTTATTACCACTTAGAGTGGATTATTTGAAATGTTAGGGTTAATCTTTATGGATTGTGACCTTTAGTCTAGGATAGAAAATGTTGATATATTTGAAACTTTTCTCGGTGAGTCAAGGTGTGATTTTGAAGCTTGTTTATATCTTTATATCCATATATTGGGATGTTTTAAATTCTGATTATGAATGTGGAATGATAAAATACCTTGTTAAATGTGGTATTATTTGTGAAATATCTTATGAAATGTGATATTCATATACATTTATTTTCATGTGGGTACTAGGCCTAGATCTTATAAAAGTAGGCAGGTTACCTAGCATGAGGGTGATTTGGTCACCAGGTTGGTGATGTGGTTATCAGTTTGAAGAAATGTTTGTTGTCAGAATGGGAATAGCCTATGCCTACGATATGTTTGATATGTGGGTCTATTAAGGAAGGGTAAGGATGACATGAGGCCTAGATGTTGTGAGGAATGTTTTTGGTAAGAAAGGGTAAGGGTAGTGTTGATGCACATTATTTTAATACTTTCCTTTTTTTATGATATATATATGTGTGTGTGTGATATGGGTTTTCTAACTATTTGATGGTATTTAGTGGGTTCCTCTAGGATGACTCAGATAGAGAATCATGTAGGTTATGGATTAGTGTCACAGGAGAACAACTAGGTTGAGGCCCTTGAGGGTCAGGTAGAAAATGAGCTATAGGTACAGGCTCATGTTCAGGTTCTAGGGTAGTCAGGTCTGTTTCCAAATCATGTTGTTTTTTGTCCATTGATGGATGAGCATCTCTGACCGAGCATGGTTTGTGTAGTCGAGTGTATTAAATGGGGAGCCCAAGGAGAACATCCATCTATGGAATATCTAACTTTAGAATTCTAGTCATAGCACTTGCTACTTTTTTAGGGTGAGATTTCTCCATAGGCAGCTAAGAACTGAATCAAGAGCATGTAGATGATCATCGAGAAGCTGGAGATGCCTCCAAGGTGGAGGGTCATGTTGGAAACTTATATGAATAGACAACTGGAAAAAAAACTAATGGGAAGTGAAAGTTCAAGATGTCCGACACAAGGGACTATCTGGTAAAGATATTGAGGCCAGGTTCTTCAATCATTTCTTCCTGGAGATGCTGAGGGTGGAGATAACTTTTGTGTTCTTGATTTTTCACCAGGGAAACATCTTTGTAATGGATTTTATAATGACATTACCCAAGTTGTATATCTTTGAAACCATCATTGTAAGTGTTGAAACCTCAGGAGTCAGTAAATTCAAAGATGGTTTATGACACATCATTCAGGTGGAAGTAAACATATTTAGTTGGGCCGTATTCCCAAAGGCAGTGAACCAGTTTCTCATATCTGAGGAAAACTGGACATATTATTATTCTTCAATCCAGGTAGTGGATTGAGGTGACATTAGTGGAAACACTTAAAAGAGAAGGAAGTGAGGAAGATATGAGTTCTAGTATGGTAATCGGGCTAAGGACTTTGCTAGAACACTTCATAGTGGATCTTCCATGGTTTTATTTCAGTTTGGGTATCTAGGAAATGTCTAAACTCAACGTGAACAACCTCCAAATGAGTGATGGGCTTGTTGACAGGTCTGGAATCTCAAGAGGTTCAGTAAAAAGCCTTCTTAGATAGTTGGCGATCAGGGCCTAAGGCATAATCTGGGATCTATGATCGTTCAGGTATCAGTATCAGGTGAGGGTAGCTGAGATTCAGGTGCACACAAAGGACATGGCAGAGATAGAAAGACCCATTATTGGTCTCATTGGTTGGTGGATGGTATATAATTGTATGGATGTAGACATAAGTTGTTCAAGCTTCAATACAGGTGCATGTCAAGGAGTTCATAGGGATTTATCGTACTGGTCTGCTAACAACAATTAAAACTATGTCATGGTGTATCCTCATTCATTTTGTATATGTTCTTACATGGCTTATTGAGGCATGTCTATTTAGTGCACGAGGTTCATGGGTTATATATATGGATTGAACATACTTTTTTTAGTATCTTCGCATCATATCAGATGTGGTATATATATATATATGATGTGTGAGGAACTGGGTTCTATGTTGGAGCATCATTGGATGTGGGAATACTGAGGTGCTTGGCACTAGGGCATCAAAGAGATGCAGGATATTGATGTTCTTGGAAATAGGAATTGTGGAGATGTAGGACTTTTTTTGATGCTCATTTACGTCTAAGAGTCTAACGAATTGAAAAGGGAAATACCTTGACCCCAAATTGATACATCCTTTTAAGAAAACATCAAAAATTGAAAAAGGCATCAACAAGGGTTCTTTTCCCTTTGGTTCGCGTGAGTTCCCTCACTGTCGTGCAAGTACACTTGCACGCCGCCTAATGGTCACGCAGGTGACTTTCGCGCCCTCTTTGAAAACCGCACAGGGTCTTCTCCAGCCTATAAATACCCCCGGTGGGCCCACCATTTGAGAGGAATTTTTCCAAAATTTAGATACAGAGCTCTGAACGCCCAAGTCTCTTCTTCATGTCTTCCGAACACTTCTAAGGTAATTCTTTACCGAGAGTGGAAGGTCTAAACAAGAGGATTAAGGTCTAAGTGTTAGAATTCAATAACACTTGTGTGCCTAAGTGTTTTACCCTTAAGGGAAATGTACACACTTGCGCGCCGCCCTACTTCTTCACCATAACTTGCACACCATCTTCTGGAAAGCCTCTTGGGTTAATTCTAATGGATTTGATCAAATATCACCCAAATATTACTCTATGGGATGAAAATTGTGCACGTACCCATGTGCCGTGTAGGTATACCCGCGCGTCTCGGACTTGTGCTCCCACGCAGTACCTGCGCACCTTCCAGGACTTGCGTGCCCCTATCTTTTTGGGTGCCTTTTCTGCCTATTTCACCCCTCTTATGCCATTCCACCTCTCCTATTCAAGATTCAGTCTTCAAGACACTCTTCAAATCCATTTATGGAATGATTTCTTGATTTGGATTCCTTATCTGAAAGGAACTCCATGGAGCATCTCTCAAAATCAAGTGATTTACACATCTTTATGTCACTAAAGATTGAGATTTCATTCATTCAACCTCATCCTTTAAGATGAGAGAATCCTTAACCTGGGCCTCTTTTTCAGGAGTAAGCCCCAGTTCAAATTCTCATTAATATGGGCATCCTCTTTAAGAGTAAGCCCCAAGTCCTCTTTAACCCGGGCCTCCTTTTTAGGAGTAAGTCCCAGTCATAATTCCCATTAATTTTGGGCATCCTCCTCAGGAGTAATCCCCAATCTCAAATATGGGTCTCCTTTTCAGGAGTAAGCCCCAGTCTCAAATATGGGCCTCCTCCTCAAGAGTAAGCCCCATGTCCCTTTAATTTTCCAATCCCTTTAAACTGGGCCTCCTTTTCATGAGTAAGCCCCAGTTTTAATTTCCTTTTGATCTGGGCTTCCTTCTCAGGAGTAAAACCCAATCATAAGTCCCCTCCTAATTTGGAAATATTCCTTAGGAATAATCCCCAAGAATAGAGTATCCAAATCTCCGTGAATCACATATACCTTTATGGACCTTGTTCTTGTATTTCTTCCTTGAAGTAAATCTTAATTCTTATCTATTTGGGCAGTCATACACACATAAGCCCCATATCATTGCATCTTTCGTGGCACGATTGTTTGGTTTCACCAATACCTCTTGTTTCCCACACCGAGAATGACTCACGTGAGCTTAGAGTGTAAAATTAATCCTGACATCTTTCTTTGAGCCATCAATCATGAATAAAAATCATTCTCCCTTACTCGAACTACGTAGGTTCTGATTCCTTTTCTAAAACAAAGGATACGTAGGTAGCCCATCAGCGGGTACGATCCCAACTCTGAAATAATCCATGTCCTCCTGAATGAAAATAAACTTCAAGTTCCCCACTGAGTGGATTCAAAACCAGTATGGTCATCATAATGTCCAAGAGACTTTTATGTATTTTAAAGATACCATCAACTAAGAATCTCTAACAAATATAGATGATTCTTCATCGATGAAGAACCTCGAATACATATAAAAGATTTTCTGAATTTCATACATATCGATTATTTATTGTCAGACTAAAGGAAAACTCATTTTATACTTGATAATGTAATAAGGATTCACGAACATAACATAAATCTATAAAGAGAGTCCCGGAGTAGACAATAATATTTTAAGAACTTCAAGGACATCGATATAAAATTCTAAACCAATCATCAATTCTGATCTGCTCACTCTGATTCTCCAGATATGATTTCCAAATCCGACAATCCCAATCCTTTATTCAAACTGATTTCCCAATACAATAGAGGTAGATCTTCAAGAATATGATTGATAAAATTCATAATTCCTTCTTCCTCACTCCATAGATCCCAATACGAATATCTATATTAGATTATCTAGTCTGATAAGATGACCAACCTAATATGATGACAAGAAGAATCCATTAGACGGTTGAATATGATGATCACTAAATATGATGATCAATGTATATCATGATCATTTGAATACAACCTTGTAATCTTGGTTGTTATCATTTAACTTCTCTTGGTCAAAATTTCTTTAACAACGGATCAATGAGGAAGCCTTCTTCTCTCCCTATAAAGTTGATCTTATCTATATTATGTGAACAATACATCCATCATCAGAAAAAGTACAAAGTATATTCCCCTTATATAGGTTCCCCAAAGATGTTTTTTTAGGGAATTCCAAAAAAATTCCCACTCAACCAAATTCACAAAAAAAAATCAATTTTCCTTAAATTTCAATTGAATCTTGACTTTTTCAGCTCTTCAATATTCTTCTTCAAACATCATCTCTTCTACAGACTTCATTTTTAATCACTAGTCCAGATCTAATTTCTGAATATGATGTTCTCCTTAACAACACATCCAACAATTTTCTCTATATCTTCTGTTGACCCACTTGAAACCTAAAGAAAGCAATTAATAACTTTTTAAATGTTTTATTACATTATAGATTATGCTATAAAATTACCCTTTGTAATGGTCATTCCATTATTTTCTTTTCTTTACATTCATCAGATTTCAAAAAATTCTTTTTTCATGATACAATGTCACACTGAGTCCGATTAGAATCATATTTCTCTTCTAAATACAAGGATGATCAACTACTACAGTTCTTTTTGAAACAAACTTATTTATTATTCAGCTTGAATACAATTATTTAGAAAAAAATTGACATGAATACAATATGGGCGAATACGATCTTTATCACCTTTTTCTTCATTCCATCAAGATATAATCAATCTGAATATAATTGGATGCTTTTATTTCACTCCCACTTTATTTAATCAAGATTTCATCCAATATTTTGCCTAAAAATTATATTTTAGGATAATTCCATAACTAGAAAAGTGTTATCACATTTATTTTATCATAATCATATTGACTCTGATTCTCCAACAATATGATTTATTCTTCCCCACTAGATTCAGATAAATTTCCATAAACATTTACCTCCAGAAAGATTATTCATCAATATGATCAATCCTTTTATTCAAAATTCATTGTGAATTCAGTGTTGATTTTCTTCTAACATCTCCAAAATAAGAAGAACCTTTTAAATTAGTATGAGTCGTATTCTGATGAATGTTATGAAAAGTCCAAATTTCACCAAATACAAAGTGATTTTATTTTATTTGTTTTCAAGAAACAACCATTACAAAAAAACACTTGAATACAAATATCGTCTTCTTCATCGTAGTTTTAATAGTTTCTATTTTACTTTAGTTTCCTTATTTTTTTTAACATGTTTCTTTGTATATGTATGTAGGTACTATGGTCATCCATTGGTGACCCCCTTTTTCTATATTTATATGCACGACCTATTTGGATATGCATGTTGTTCTTGTTTTAGTTGTTGGGAGCAGTGGTATGTTGACATGTTTCTATATTTCGACTAAAAAAAATATATTGCATTGACTATTTTACTGCTATTGATTATGGTTCCAATTTTTAGTTCTGGCACAATTCTGTAGAGTCTTTTATTTCTACTACATATTTTAAAATATTACTTGGACCAATATTATATCATTCTTTTGAGGGTACAGTCTCCCCACTATTACTCATTGACACGCTTGTTACTAGTTAGAAGATTTTTGTGTACAGGGAGTTTCACCTAAGGCCAGTGGAACCCAGTCTGATAGCACTGTTCAGGTGGCTAATGGAGTTAGGGATTCTAAAACTGATATTAGAGCAGTTCTTGACAGGGATTTGGTAGTAGTGTAAGTCTTGGTACTAATGTGATAAATATTGATTTTTATTTGATTTTTTATTGGTATTAATATTTGGGATATGGTAGTTCAGAGATTAGGATGTGGTCAGAACTCGGTTTATAGCTTGGGATTGGGTTCTTTCAGACCCATGTATGAGGCACAGACCAAAATTCCAAGGGTGGGATTTTTTGTTCTAATATTTCTCAATTCACAATTGGTTTTATTACCACTTAGAGTGGATTATTTAAAATGTTAGGGTTACTCTTTATGGATTGTGACCTTTAGTCTAGGATAGAAAAGGTTAATATATTTGAACCTTTTCTCGGTGAGTCAAGTTGTGATTTTGAAGCTTGTTTATATCTTTATATCCATATATTGGGATGTTTTAAACTGTGATTATGAATGTGGCATGATAAAATACCTTGTTAAATGTGATATGATTTGTGAAATTTCTTATGCAATGTGATATTCATATAAATTTATTTTTATGTGTGTAATGGGCCTAGATCTTATAAAAGTAGGCAGGTTACCTAGCATGAGGGTGATTTGGTCACCAGGTTGGGTGATGTGGTCATCAGTTTGAAGAAATGTTTGTTGTCAGAATGGGAATAGCCTACAATATGTTTGATATGTGGGTGTATTAAGGGAGGGTAAGGAGGACATGAGGCCCAGATGTTGTGAGGCTTGTTTTTGGTAAGAAAGGGTAAGGGTAGTTTTGATGCACATTCTTTTAATACTTTCCTTTTTTCATGATAAATATATATATGTGTGTGTGTGTGTGTGATATGG
Organism: Viscum album; assembly: GCA_963277665.1. NCBI lineage: Eukaryota > Viridiplantae > Streptophyta > Magnoliopsida > Santalales > Viscaceae > Viscum > Viscum album. The sequence goes on from OY728145.1 coordinate 1,722,402,689, forward strand.
GTTGTCTGAATATTTGATGTTATTTAGTGGGTTCCTCCAGGATGACTCAGATATAGCATCATGCATGTGATGGATTCGTGTCACAGGAGCACAACTAGGTTGAGGCCCTTGAGGGTCCGGTAGAAAATGAGCTATAGGTACAGGATCAGGATCAGGTTCTAGGGTAGTCATGTCTGTTTCCAAATCATGTTGTTTTTTGTCCATTGATGGATGAGCATCTCTGGCCGAGCATGGTTTGTGTATTAGAGTGTATTAAATGGGGAGCCCAATGAGAACATCCATCTATGGAATATCTAACATTATAATTCTAGTCATAACACTCGCTACTTTTTCATGGTGAGATTTCTCCATAGGAAGCTAAGAACTGAATCAAGAGCATGCAGATGATCATCGAGAAGGTGGAGATGCCTCCAAGGTGGAGGGTCATGTTGGAAAATTATATGAACAGACAACTAGAAAAAAACTAGTGGGAAGTGAAAGTTCAAGATTTCCAACAAAAGGGACTATCTGGTAAAGACATTGAGGCCATGTTCTTCAATCATTTCTTCCTAGAGATGCTGAGGGTGGAGATAACTTTTGTGTTCTTGATTTTTCACCAGGGAAACATCTTTGTAACTGATTTTACAATGACATTTCCCAAGTTGTATCTCTTTGAAACCATCATTGTAAGTGCTGAAACCGCAGGAGTCAGTAAATTCAAAGATGGTTTACGACACGTCATTCATGTGGAAGTAAACATATTTATTTGGGCCTTATTCCCAAAGGCAGTGAACCAGTTTATCATATCTGAGGAAAACTGGATAGATTATTATTCCTCAAGCCAGGTAGTGGATTGAGGTGACATTAGTGGAAACACTTAATAGAGAAGGAAGTGAGGAATATATGAGTTCTAGTATGGTTATCGGGCTAAGGACTTTGCTAGAACACTTCATAGTGGATCTTCCATGGTTTTCTTTCAGTTTGGGTATCTAGGAAATGTATGAACTCAACGTGAACGACCTCCAAATGAGTGATGGGCCTGTTGACTGGTCTGGAATCTCAAGAGGTTCAGTAAGAAGCCTTCTTAGATAGTTGGTGATTAGGGCCTAAGGCATAATCTGGGATCTATGATCATTCAGGTATCGGTATCAGGTGAGGGTAGCTGAGATTCAGGTGCACACAAAGGACATGGCAGAGATAGCAAGACCCATTATTGGACTCATTAGTTTGTGGATGGTATACAATTGTATAGATGTAGACATCAGTTGTTCAGGCTTCATTACAGGTTCATGTCATGGAGTTAATAGGGATTTATCATACTAGTCCTCTAACAACAGTTAAATGTATTTCATGGTGTATCCTCATCCGTTTTTTATATGTTCTTACATGTCTTATTGAGGCATGTCTATTTAGTGCATGATGTTCATGGGTTATATATATGGACTGAACATACTTTTTTTAGTATCTTTGCATCATATCAGATGTGTTATATATATATATGATGTGTGAGGAACTGGGTTCTATGTTGGAGCATCATTGGATGTGGGGATACTGAGGTGCTTGGCACTAGTGCATCAAAGAGATGCAGGATATTGATGTTCTTGGAAATAGGAATCATGGAGATGTAGGACTTTTTTTGACGCTCCTTTCCGTCACAGACTCTAACGAATTGAAAAGGGAAATACCTTGAACCCAAATTGATTCATCCTTTTAAGAAAACATCAAAAATTGAAAAAGGCATCAACAAGGGTTCTTTTCCCTTTGGGTCGTGCAAGTTCCCTCACTGTCGTGTAAGTACACTTGTGCACCGCATAATGGTCACGCAAGTGACTTTCGCGCCCTCTTTGAAAACCGCACAGGGTCTTCTCCAGCCTATAAATACCCCTGGTGGGCCCCCCGTTTGAGAGGAATTTTTCTAGAATTCAGATAAAGAGCTCTGAACACCCAAGTCTCTTCTTCAGGTCTTCCGAACACTTCTAAGGTAATTCTTTACCTAGAGTGGAAGGTTTAAACAAGATGAGTAAGGTCTAAGTGTTATAATTCAATAACACTTGCGTGCCTAAGTGTTTTACCCTTAAGGTAAATGTACACACTTGTGTGCCTCCCTACTTCTTCACCATAACTTGTGCGCCATCTTCTGGAAAGCCTCTTGGGTTAATTCTAATGGATTTGATCAAGTATCACCCAAATTTTACTCTAAGGGATGAAAATTGCGCAAGTACCCATGTGCCGCATAGGTATACCTGCGCGACTAGGACTTGCGCGCCCACACAGTACCTGCGCACCTACTAGGACTTGCGAGCCCCTATCTTTTTGGGTGCCTTTCCTGCCTATTTCACCCCTCTTATGCCATTCCACCTCTCCTATTCAAGATTCAGTCTTCAAGACACTCTTAAAATCCATTTATGGAATGATTTCTTGATTTGGATTCCTTATCTGAAAGTAACTCCATGGAACATTTCTCAAAATCAAGTGATTTACACATCTTTATGTCTCTAAAGATTGAGATTTCATTCATTCAACCTCATCCTTTAAGATGAGAGAATCCTTAACATGGGCCTCTTTTTCAGGAGCAATCCCCAGTACAAATTCTCATTAATATGGGCATCCTCTTTAGGAGTAAGCCCCAAGTCCTCTTTAACCTGGGCCTCCTTTTTAGGAGTAACTCCCAGTCATAATTCCCATTAATTTTGGGCATCATCCTCAGGAGTAATCCCCAATATCAAATATGGGTCTCCTTTTCAGGAGTAAGCCCCAGTCTCAAATATGGGCCTCCTCCTCAGGAGTAAGCCCCAAGTCCATTTAATTTTCAAATCCCTTTAAACTAGGCCTCCTTTTCATGAGTAAGCCCCAGTTTTAATTTCCTTTTGATCTGGGCTTCCTCCTTAGGAGTAAAACCCAATCATAAGTCCCCTCCTAATTTGGGAATCTTCCTTAGAAATAAGCCCCAATAATAGTGTATCCAAATCTCCGTGAAGCACATATACCTTTATGGACCTTGTTCCTGGATTTCTTCCCTGAATTAAATCTTAATTCTTATCTATTTGGGAATTCATACACACATAAGCCCCATATCATTGCATCTTTCATGGTACAATTGTCTTGTTTCACCAATACCTCTTGTTTCTCACACCAAGAATGACTCATGTGATCTTAGAGTGTAAAAGTAATCATGAAATCTTTCTTTGAGCCATCAATCATGCATAAACATCATGCTCCCTTACTCGAACTACATGGGTTCTGATTCCTTTTCTAAAACAAAGGATACGTAGGTAGCCCATCAGCGGGTACAATCCCAACTCTGAAATAATCCATGTCCTCCTAAATGACAATAAACGTAAAGTGCCCCCTGAGTGGCTTTAAAACCAGTATGGTCATCATAATGACCAAGAGACTTTTATGTATTTTAAAGATACCATCAACTAAGAATCTCTAACAAATACAGATGATTCTTCATCGATGAAGAACCTCGAATACATATAAAAGTTTTTCTGAATTTCATACATATCGATTATTGATTGTCAGACTAAAGGAAAACTCATTTTATACTTGGTAATGTAATAAGGATTCACAAACATAACTTAAATCTATAAAGAGATTCCCGGAGTAGACAATAATATTTTAAGAACATCAAGGACATCGATATAAAATTCTAAACCAATCATCCATTCTGATCTGCTCACTCTGATTCTCCAGATATGATTTCCAAATCCGATAATCCCAGTCCTTTATTCAAATCTTATTTCCCAATACAATAGATGTAGATCTTAAAGAATATGATTGATACAATTCATAATTCCTTCTTGCTCACTCCATAAATCCCAATACGAATATCTATATTAGATTATCTAGTCTGATAAGATGACCAACCTAATATGATGACAAGCAGAATCCATTAGACGGTTGAATATGATGATCACTAAATATGATGATCAATGAATATCATGATCCTTTGAATACAACCTTGCAATCTTGGTTGTTCTCCTTTAACTTCTCTTGGTCAAAATTTCTTGAAAAAAGGATCAATGAGGAATCCTTCTTCTCTCCCTATAAAGTTGATCTTATCTCTCTTATGTGAACAATACATCCATCATCAGAAAACGTACAAAGTATATTCCCCTTATATAGGTTCCCCAATGATGTTTTTGTAGGGAATTCCAAAAAAATTCCCACTCAACCAAATTCCCCAAAAAAATCAATTTTCCTTAAATTTCAGGTGAATCTTGACTTTTTCAACTCTTCAATATTATTCTTCAAACTTCATCTCTTCTAAAGACTTTCCTTTTAATCACTAGTACAGATCTAATTTATGAATATGATGTTCTCCTTGACAACACATCCAACAATTTTCTCTATATCTTCTGTTGACCCACTTGAAACCTAAACAAAGTAATTAATAACTTTTTAAATGTTTGACTACAGTATAGATTATTCTCTAAAATTACCCTTTGTAATGGTCACTCCATTATTTTCTTTTCTTTACATTCATCAGATTTTAAAAAATTCTTTTTTCATGATATAATGTCACACTGAGTCCGATTAGAAGCATATTTCTCTTCTGAATACGAGGATGACCAACTACTACAGTTCTTTTAGAAACAACCTTATTTCTTATTCAGCATGAATACAATTATTTAGAAAACAATTGAAATGAATAAAATATGGGTGAATATGATATTCATCACCTTTTTCTTCATTCCATCAAGATATAATCAATCTGAATATAATTGGATGCTTTTATTTCACTCCCACTTTATTTAATCAAGATTTCATCCTATATTTTTCCTAAAAATTATATTTCAGGATAATTCTATAACTAGAAAAGTTCTATCAAATTTATTTTATCATAATCATATAGACTCTGATTCTCCAACAATATGATTTATTCTTCCCCAGTAGATTCAGAGTAATTTCCATAAACATTTACCTCCAGAAAGATTATTCATCAATATGATCAATCCTTTTATTCAAGATTCATTGTGAATTCAGTGATGATTTTCATTCTAACATCTCCTAAATAAGAAGATCCTTTTAAATTAGTATGAGTATAATTCTTATGAATATTATGAAAAGTCCAAATTTCACCAAATACAAAGTGATTTGATTTTATTTGTTTTCAAGAAACATCCATTACAAAAAAACACTTGAATACAAATATCTTCTTCTTCATCTTAGTTTTAATAGTTTTTGTTTTACTTTAGTTTCCTTCTTTTTTTTAACATGTTTCTTTATATATGTATATAGGTAATATGGTCATCCATTGGTGACCCCCTTTTGCTATATTTATATGCACGACCTATTTGGATATGCATGCTCTTCTTGTTTTACTTGTTGGGACCAGTGGTATGATGGCATGTTTCTATATTTCTACTAAAAAAATATATTGCATTGACTATTTTACTACTATTGATTGTGGTTCTAATATTTAGTTCTGGCACAATTCTATAGAGTCTTTTATTTCTACTGCATATTTTAAAATATTACTTGGACCAATATTATATCATTCTTTTGAGGGTACAGTCTACCCACTATTACTCATTGACACCCTTGTTACTAGTTGGAAGCCTTTTGTGTACATGGAGTTTCACCTAAGGCTAGTGGAACCCGGTCTAATAGCACTGTTCGGATGGCTAATAGAGTTAGGGATTCTACAACTGATATTAGAGCATTTCTTGACAGGGATTTAGTAGTAGTGTAAGTCTTGGTACTAATGTGATCAATATTGATTTTTATTTGATTTTTTATTCGTATTTATATTTGGGATATGGTAGTTTAGAGATTAGGATGTGGTCAGAACTCGGTTTATATCTTGGGATTGGGTTCTTTCAGACCCATGTATGAGGCACGGACCAAGTTACCAAGGGTGGGATTTGTTGTTCTAATTTTTCTCAGTTCACAATTGGTTTTACTACCACTTAGAGTGGATTATTTGAAATGATAGGGTTACTCTTTATGGATTGTGACCTTTAGTCTAGGATAGAAAAGGTTGATATATTTGAACCTTTTCTCGGTGAGTCAAGGTGTGATTTTGAAGCTTGTTTATATCTTTATATCCATATATTGGGATGTTTTAAATTGTGATTATGAATGTGGCATGATAAAATACCTTGTTAAATGTGATATGATTTGTGAAATTTCTTATGCAATGTGATATTCATACACATTTTTTTATGTGTTTAATGGGATGAGATCTTATAAAAGTAGGCAGGTTACCTAGCATGAGGGTGATTTGGCCACAAGGTTGGGTGATGTGGTCATCAGTTTGAAGAAATGTTTGTTGTCAGAATGGGAATAGCCTACGATATGTTTGATATGTGGGTCTATTATGGGGGGGTAAGGAGGACATGAGGCCTAGATGTTGTGAGGCATGTTTTTGGTAATAAAGGGTAAGGGTAGTGTTGATGCACATTCTTATAATACTTTCCTTTTTTTCATGATATATATGTGTGTGTGTGTGATATGGGTTGTCTGACTATTTGATGGTATTTAGTGGGTTCCTCCAGGATGACTCAGATTGAGCATCATGCAGGTGATGGATTAGTGTCACAGGAGCACAACTAGGTTGAGGCCCTTGAGGGTCAGGTAGAAAATGAGCTATAGGTACAGGCTCAGGTTCAGGTTCTTGGGTAGTCAGGTCTGTTTCCAAATCATGTTGTTTTTTCCATTGATGGATGAGCATCTCTGACTGAGCATGGTTTGTGTAGTCGATTGTATTAAATGGGGAGCCCAAGGAGAACATCCATCTATGGAATATCTAACTTTATAATTCTTGTCATAGCACTCGCTACTTTTTCAGTGTGAGATTTCTCCATAGGCAGCTAAGAATTGAATCAAGAGCATGAAGATGATCATCGAGAGGCTAGAGATGCCTCCAATGTGGAGGGTCATGTTGGAAACTTATATGAACAGACAACAGGAAAACAACTAGTGGGAAGTGAAAGTTCAAGATGTCCAACACAAGGTACTATCTGGTAAAGAAATTGAGGCCAGGTTCTTCAAAAATTTCTTCCTGGAGATGCTGAGGGTGGAGATAACTTTTGTGTTCTTGATTTTTCACTAGAGAAACATCTTTGTAAAGGATTTTACAATGACATTACCCAAGTTGTATCTCTATGAAACCATCATTGTAAGTTTTGAAACCTCATGAGTCAGTAAATTCAAAGATGGTTTACGATACATCATACAGGTGGAAGTAAACATATTTAGTTGGGCCTTATTCAAAATGGTAGTGAACCAGTTTCTCATATCTGAGGAAAACTGGAGAGATTATTATTCCTCAATCCAGGGAGTGGATTGAGGTGACATTAGTGGAAACACTTAAAAGAGAATGAAGTGAGGAAGATATGAGTTCTAGTATGGTAATTGGGCTAAGTACTTTTCTAGAACACTTCATAGTGGATCTTCCATGGTTTTCTTTCAGTTTGGGTATCTAGGAAATGTCTGAACTCAATGTGAAAGACATCCAAATTAGTGATGGGCTTGTTGACAGGTCTGGAATCTCAAGAGGTTCAGTAAGAATCCTTCATAGATAGTCAGTGATCAGGGCCTAAGGCATAATCTGGGATCTATGATCATTCAGGTATCGGTATCAGGTGAGGGTAGGTGAGATTCAGGTGCACACAAAGGACATGGAAGAGATAGCATGACCCATTATTGGTCTCATTGGTTGGTGGATGGTATACAATTGTACGGATGTAGACTTCAGTTGTTCAGGCTTCATTACAGGTTCATGTCATGGAGTTAATATGGATTGATCATACTGGTCTGCTAACAACAGTTAAAGGTATGTCATGGTGTATCCTGATTCGTTTTCTATATGTTCTTACATGGATTATTGAGGCATGTCTATTTAGAGCACGAGGTGTATGGGTTATATATATGGACTGAACATACTTTTTTTAGTATCCTGGCATCATATCAGATGTGTTATATATATATATGATGTGTGAGGAACTGGGTTCTATGTTGGAGCATCATTGGATGTGGGAATACTGAGGTTCTTGGCACTAGGGCATCAAAGAGATGCAGGATATTGATGTTCTTGGAAATAGGAATCGTGGAGATGTAGGACTTTTTTTGACTCTCATTTCCGTCACAGAGTCTAACGAATTGAAAAGTGAAATACCTTGAACCCAAATTGATTCATCCTTTTAAGAAAACATCAAAAATTGAAAAAGGAATCAACAAGGGTTCTTTTCCCATTGGGTCATGCAATTTACCTCACTGTCGTGCAAGTACACTTGTGCGCCGCCTAATGGTCACGCAAGTGACTTTCACGCCCTCTTTGAAAACCGCACAGGGTCTTCTCCAGCCTATAAATACCCCCAGTGGGCCCCCCATTTGAGAGGAATTTTTCCAGAATTCAGATACAGAGCTCTGAATGCCCAAGTCTCTTCTTCAGGTCTTCCGAACACTTCTAAGGTAATTCCTTACATATAGTGGAAGGTCTAAACAAGAGGAGTAAGGTCTAAGTGTTAGAATTCAATAACACTTGCGTGCCTAAGTGTTTTACCCTTAAGTTAAATGTAAACACTTGCGCGCCACCCTACTTCTTCACCATAACCTGCGGGCCATCTTCTGGAAAGCCTCTTGGGTTAATTCTAATGGCTTTGATCAAGGATCACCCAAATATTACTCTATGGGATGAAAATTGCGCAAGTACCCATGTGTCGCGCAGGTATACCTGCGCGACTAGGACTTGCGCGCCCACGCAGTACCTGCGCACCTGCCAGGACTTGCGCGCCCCTATATTTTTGGGTGCCTTTCCTACATATTTCACCCCTCTTATTCCATTCCACCTCTCCTATTCAAGATTCAGTCTTCAAGACACTCTTCAAAGCCATTTATGGAATGATTTCCTGATTTGGCTTCCTTATCTGAACGTAACTCCATGGAACATCTCTCAAAATCAAGTGATTTACACATCTTTATGTCACTAAAGATTGAGATTTCATTCATTCAACCTCATCCTTTAAGATGATAGAATCCTTAACCTGGGCCTCCTTTTCAAGAGTAAGCCCTAGTCCAAATTCTCATTAATATGGGCATCCTCTTTAGGAGTAAGCCCCAAGTCCTCTTTAACCTGGGCCTCCTTTTTAGGAGTAAGTCCAAGTCATAATTCCCATTAATTTTCGGCATCCTCCTTAGGAGTAAGCCCCAATCTCAAATATGGGTCTCCTTTTTAGGAGTAAGCCCCAGTCTCAAATATGGGCCTCCTCCTCAGGAGTAAGCCCCAAGTCCCTTTAATTTTCAAATCCCATTAAACTGGGCCTCCTTTTCATGAGTAAGCCCCAGTTTTAATTTCCTTTTGATCTGGGCTTCCTTCTCAGAAGTAAAACCAAATCATAAGTCCCCTCCTAATTTTGGAATATTCCTTAGGAATAAGCCCCATGAATAGAGTATCCAAATCTCTATGAAGCACATATACCTTTATGGACCTTGTTCCTGTATTTCTTCCCTGAAGTAAATCTTAATTCTTATCTATTTGGGCAGTCATACACACATAAGCCCCATATCATGGCATCTTTCGTGGCAACAATTGTCTGGTTTCACCAATACCTCTTGTTTCTCACACCGAGAATGACTCACGTGATCTTAGAGTGTAAAAGTAATCATGACATCTTTCTTTGATCCATCAATCATGCATAAACATCATGCTCCCTTACTCGAACTACGTGGGTTCTGATTCCTTTTCTAAAACAAAGGATATGTAGGTAGCCTATCAGCGGGTACGATCCCAACTCTGAAATAATCCATGTCCTCCTGAATGACAATAAACTTCAAGTGCCCCACTGAGTGGCTTTAAAACCAGTATGGTCATCATAATGACCAAGAGACTTTTATGTATTTTAAAGATACCATCAACTAAGAATCTCTAACAAATACACATGATTCTTCATCGATAATGAACCCCGAATACATATAAAAGATTTTCTGAATTTCATACATATCGATTATTGTTTGTCAGACTAAAGGAAAACTCATTTTATACTTGGTAATATAATAAGGATTCACGAACATAACTTAAATCTATAAAGAGAGTCCTGGAGTAGACAATAATTCCACTCAAAAGGTGTGATGAGTCCGACCTCCCATCCTCTCGACCAATGAAAATTCCTAAGCCTCATCAGTCCACAACAAATGAGCGCCTACCTTTGGAAAGTAGGTCCAAATGGATATATAATCATTGGATATTTCCGGCTCTACGAACAAACCCGTTAGAAACTGATTGGAATGTTTGAACCTTCAATCAACGAGGACATCCCAAATTCTAGAGGAAACAACTTTATTGAGGGGAATAGGCTTCTAAGCACTGATTCGATGTTGTATATGATCGAGGTGTGAGGAACAGGGTTCGATTTTGAGCATCTGTTGAGATGTAGTGCCTCGTAGGTTCCATGTAATCTATAGTCACGAGGTAGGAACCTATGTGGTGTGAGACGTTTTTTGGTGTATGGTATGACATGAGATCACCTGATGAGGTTTGGGAGTGATGATGAATTTTCACCATACCTTTATTATGGGAATTAGTTATTGGATAATTGCACTATCTATGTTTTTGGGTCTATTGAGATTGGGGTAGGTCTCTCCTTAGGTGGGGAGCCCCCAATTTAGGTAGTTGACATGTCCCCTTGAGATTGGGGTAGTCTAGTTACTTTTTATAGGGATGGGTATGTTTGGTACCACATCCTTGTTTAGTTTGATAGCTCGGGGATGAGATATTTTAAGGTGGAGAGAATGTAATTTATTGAGTTTTCATGTTAGGTCTAAAATCACTCCCTTTTTGAATTTTGGAAATAGTGAGTGTGTTTTTTCTTTTTCGAGCATCAAAATTCAATTCCAATAGTTTCCCATATAAAATACCATGTTATTAGATGGTTTTTTAATCTTGTAGAGTTCATCAAGTATTTTAGAAAGGTTTTAGTAACATCAAAGGCTCAAAGGCTGGTTTTGGAGTTGCAGGCCAGGGCACGCATTTTAGGGTAAACTGTGTGGACCCTTCCTAGTAACGATGTTGCTTATTTTTGAACTGAAGAATGGTTTTGGTAAGTTGTGAAACTGAGGAGAATGATCGTGCAAGAGGGTCTATAGTTTTTGTAGAGGATATTGGATGGTTAGTGAATGGATAGAGAGAACTATGCAGATAGTTGCATGGGTACTACCACTTAGGTAGTACATATGCATTATACCTCACGCGGTAATCCCACAGCTTTCCTAAATTTGTGACCAAACCATGAAGCCTCATTAAATTGTGAAAATGACTATTTTACCATCCCATTTTATCTATTTTCCAATCCGTTTTCATCTTTTGGTCATGTACAGTAAGGGGGAGCTCGCCCCTTTCCTCCTTCCATTGAATTTGTTCCATCCCTTTCATTTGTGATCTATTTCTTGATATGTTGGTTGAATTGGAACCCCAACGGTATTTTTTAATCACACCCATCCTTCTATTTTTCTTTTTTCACCATACAGACCACTAAATCTATCCAATCCATTTTTCCTATTTTTACGTCTTTCGACAAAATCATTGATTTATTCTAATCAGCTTAGGTTGGAGCTTGATACTGGACATGCCTACTTCTATGAGTCCAATATAGGTGATTTATACCTTTCTTTTTTTTTCATAGCCAATTTGGGGGGTGAATATTTTAGCACACTGAGGGGTTTTTAGTGATACCATATTTATTGGTATTAAATTGAATGTATGGCCATGTGGGATTCCTTTAGGCATTCCCTAGCCCAAATTCATGCATGTACGGCCAAGTTAGGGGTTTTCAACCACCTTGGGGAGCTAGTTTGGGGTGTTTTTTTACTTAAATTGGTTTTGTTTATTTGAATTTAAATTTTTACATTAAATAGTATTGAATTTATTATTTAAATTGAGTTTTATATTTGAATTTGAGTCATCGAATTAAATTATATAGAATTGATACACTAATTTAAATTTTGAAATTCAATTGTAATAAATTGAATTGCTTATTTAATTTGAATTTCATATATAAAAATTATTTTATATAATGTTGAGACTGATGCAGTTATGAGTGTATTCGCCTAAGAAATTGGGATGGAATGACTATTAGGATTGAAGAAACATTGATCATCTTGTTGGGCTTAGCCCCAGATAATTGGGTGATGTTTACCATCGGTTAGGTGTCAAGTATGTCGGTTGAGGATGATAGGACATTAGGTTAAGGGGAATGCCTATGATATTGGATGTTAAGCCTATCATTTTTGAGTGAAATGGTCATAGAGGCATGAGGTTTTGGTGATGATGTGTTTTAGGAAATTAATTTAGTGATTGTCTCACACTGGTGATGGACAAAGCATCTATTTAAGATTTGTTAAATGAGGTTTATTTCAGGATAATGTGTTTTTTGACCACTCATGTGGGTAGAGTCCCTCATTAGTTTAGCTTCAAATTGTTTTGGGATGCTTTCCATAAAAAACCTGGAAGATAGTGAGCAGCCATCAGATGACAGTATAGAGGCTGTCGGTTTGGGGCTTATGTCTGTCATGATTGAGGCCTTTGGGCCAGGATTATATTGTAGGATGGATATCTCCATTACATAGGAAATAGTGCTATGAGCCTTTGGTGGTTTATATTTGAGCATAGATATTGATGCACCCTTAGATGTTAAGGCTTGAGCCGAAATGTGCTTTCAAGTAGGGGTCTGAGGGACCATATTGTTTTTCTTGGGCATTCCATTGGGACATTGGTAATTGTTGAGACATGAGATGTTAGGATACAAATGGTGTTAGGTTATCTCATTTAAGGTGGAACCTAAGGGTTCACCTTGGGTATTATGTTTCAGAGGATACCATGGGCCATGATCTAAGTATTATTCCCTCTTTAGTGATATCAGTGTAGGATGAGGTAAGTAATGGATTCTAAGCACCAGAGAAGTATTATTTTTATTTAAATTATTCATAGGATATTTTATAGTTTTATTATATCACAAAAACTTAATAAATCGTGTTGGGTATGCACACTTGGGTGGTATATTACTGTGGCATGTTGTCACACCCTACACGAGCCATTTGAGATATATATAGGATTTACGTATTTATGTTTCGGCAAGTGATTGGATTTAATAGATGGTTCGTAGTGGATCTTTGGCATGGGATGATGGAGATGACCTTGAGGTCATTTCTATTATAGAGTTTTTGTTTTACTTTAAATTTATTCTTCTATTTCAGCATGTTGCTTGGTATATGTATGTAGCTATTGTGGTCAGCCCTGGGTGGCCCCATTTTTGTATATTTATTGAATGTCCTATTTTGATATCTATGTTCTTTTGGTTTTAGTTGTTTCTACATGTGGTGTGTTGGTATATTCCCTTATTTATGCTTCTTATGTTATTATATTACTTCCACTATTTTACTAATATTGGTTGTGCTTCTTCGTTGTGGGTCTATTTCGAGTCTACTTAATCTTTTATCTTCAATTCATAATAGATAATATTACTTAGACTAGTATTATATCATTCATCTGATGTTACAGTCTCCCCATTATTACTCATTAACATTGTCACTGCTAGATAGAAACCTTTGGTGTATGGGGAGGCGTGCCTAAGGCCAGGGGAACCCAGTCTGATAGCACAGTTCTAGTGGCTAATCTGGTCGTGGATTCTATAAAATTAATATTATAGTTGATTAATTTATAAAAATACATTTAGATTTAAAAATGAATTTTACTTGGAATGGTATTATTTAATCAATTTCAATAAAATTATAGAATATATGGAAACTTGGTGGTATATATTTTATTTTGACATTTATAATATTTAAGTAAAAGATACAGACAAAAATGTAACTTTACTTCTTTTAATAAATATCATTTTTTGTTGTAGGGATATAAACAACATATATTTAATTCTAAATAATAATTTGAAAAATAAATTATTTTTCTATCATGATTTTTTGTCTAATTTTTATCAATGGACTAATTTCCTCAAATTATTATGTAATATTTTCATAATATTTATTCAATTAATAGAAAAATTAAATTAATAATATTAGAAATAAAAAATGTAATATAAAATGAATGATTTATTGTCTTACAAGATTATTCAATATAACTATAACTTTATAGTAATGTGTGAAAATTTTATATTCAAATTAAATTACGTTCATGTTGTTTTCAAAATCAAAATAAATGAACAGTTTTAAAAATTATATTAATGTTATTTTTAAATAAATAATATTTTATTAAATCATTTAAAATTTCTAAAAATACTATATTCATCCAATTGATTTAAATATTATTTAAAATAATAAAAATGAACTATTTATTTTCTTATTTTCCTTTCATAGTAACTATTTTGACCCTTAAAATGTAATTACATTATTATCACGGTAATTGTCAAAAAAAGGTTAACACTAGTTAAAACAAAGATATAAAAGGGAAAACCAAATAAAAACTTGTAAAAATTTTATTGGATGATATTATTTACATAAAAACACATCCTATATTATAATTATATCAATTTGGGTCCATTTTCCAAGAAAATTAATTTATATTAATTTCATATTTTAATATATTCCAAAAGCACCCCTCCCTTCACTAATAAATGGGAACATGATCCCTTTTATTAAAACATACAAATAATTTTCATTTGAAAAATACCTTGACCAAATACCTTACCTTATTACTATAACCTTTCTTACAATTATTATTTTTTGATTGCAAAAACCCTCCTAGGATGGCTTTTATTGTAAACCCAAAGGTGTTGTCCGAAGAAGATGTATTATTCTTAATCGAGCGTTTTTGATTTATTTGTTATTCCTCCTAATTAAAATATTATTAAACCAGGTTAATGTAATAACATCAGTATATACCATATTATAATATTTTTTTATGTTAATTTAATAACCTATATTTGTCTCATATTCAATCAAATGGGAAACGAAACCATTGTTCATGTGTACGGAGGACAACTACCTCATGAATTGATGTAATTTTATTTATATCACCTTCTCTCAAAGATTCTTGTGAGAATGTATTTAATTTATATATATTATATTCATGAAATAAAAATCATCATTTAAATTTAATATATCATATATTTTCTTACCATCCTAATCATTGAAAATTGAAAGTGTCATTCATGTGTACGTGTGGATTACCACATCCAAAAAGTGATGTGATTATTTTTTTCATTTACACTACACAAGGATGATATATAAGTGTATATGAGTAAATAAAATGATATTTATTATAAAATTATCATTTTGGAAGGATAAAATTGTATATGACTTTATTCCATCATTATAATTGAAAAATAAAAATTTTACTCATGCATGTGTATGTCTGATCATCTACATGATTGTAATTTAGTTCATTTTACATAGCCATATTTCATGTATGGTTTTAAAAGTGAATTTGACTTATAAAAATTAAAATTATTTAATTATTATTTTTCTCTATATGATGTAATAAAAATCCATTTTACCATAGTCAACCTACCAATGTCATTTTGGATATGATAACTGAATATCATCAAAACACTCAATGTGAAATTCATTAATTCTGAAATTAAATATAACATGAAACTAAGTAAAATAAAAGGAATAATAAAAATTAAAGGGGTTAATATGTTATAAAATAATAAACATAAGTTTATTATTTAGGATGATAGAGAATGTGTGTGATGAGTTAGACCAGAGGTAAGGTATTTTACCTCAATTTCCATTCATTGAAGCATATTTTAATAGCATGCACAAAATTTAATTTATATAGTGTGTATGTTTGAAATTTTAAATTTTATATCAGGAATTATTCACAATTAATTTTAATTTCTGTTTCAATTAATATTATTTCATCTAAGGGTATTGGACATGAAAGTTTCTAAGTGGTAAGTATTTCATAACTCAATTTTTTATTCATTGGTTATATCACTAATTTATTGATTATATTTTTTTATTATAATGTGTAAAATGGAATTTTATTTATTTATGTTATCTTACCACTTTCTTTGTTTACATTTGTTACACATAATCCCTTCACTAATTAATTACCACTTCAATGTTTTGATCAATGTAGTGGTTCTTCATCTCAAATTTTTTTCTTTAATACATATATTATATAATACACCTATCTTATTTTATGTGGTGTATATAATACACGTTTGATATGATATATGATGATTATATTTAATTTCTTTTTATTTAATGAAATTTTTTTTGTTATTTATTTTAGGGTGATTATAATTAAAAGTTACCAAATTGGTAAGGGTTCTATTCATAATCTCATTAATATTCAAAACTTTTTATGTTTAAGTCTCTACTGGGGGAATTATTATATTTTTCTATCTTAAAACAAATATATATTATTATCTTATGGTTATTTATTAAAATTAAATTATTTTTCCTTTCGTTTTCCCCTATTTATGTACTTAACAAAGAGAAATAGTGTTTTAAGGGAAATTGATCTTTTTTTCTCAATCGAGAATCTTTCCCTTCCACATCCATATTTTCCATGAAAACATTAAAATTATGATTTCAAAATTAAATAATTATTTATCAAATAAATTTTTTCACATGTTTTAATTTTTAAAAAATTCTCTAAGAAGAATCTTCTTTTCATTTTATGAACAAGTTACTTTTTTACCTTTTTAAAAAATTGCGAAAGGAATAATTTTTTAAAACTTATACAGCTTGAATGGAATTTCCCACCATTATGAAAAATAGTTTATTTGATTCTTCTTTTAAAATTTTATAGTATTATTTTCAAAAACTAATTCGCCTTATTATTTTACATATTTTTTGACTTTGAATAGTGATTATAAAATGAAAAGGGATATTTTACTAAAAAAATGATATTTTCAAAGTATTTTCATCTATGTCAATTTTTTTTGAATATTTTGATTAAATATCGATATAATATAATGATACCATCCAATATATGTATTTGGATGGTTTATGATCAGTTTCGATGGGAAAATTATTGATATTTCATATGATAATTCTTACATTAGGGGAAGTTATTGATTTTTATGGAATGCTAATTAAGTTGTGTTGTTTATTCCTATTATTAAAGAATTAGACATCTTATGTGATTGTTAGGTCTTGTAATTTATATAAAACCTCAATAAATCTATAGGTATCAGGTGATAACCCATTTGGATAGCCTTATTAAATGGTTTTTTTGGTTTACGTCGACAAATTACTTGAACTGTATTAACACAAGGGTTTAATGGTAAGTTTTAAATGTCTGGAATTATACATTTCATCATTATTAAATCAGTTATTGATTTCCATGTGGTTATTTGAAATTATAACCATGTATAAGTTTCATGCTAATCTGATTATTTTTATGGTATCATTTATTCTTCATTTATTATTTCCATATTATTATTCATTGTCAGGTTATTTATTAAATTGAATGTCTTTTAAGTTACTTTACTTTACATATTTATTTTCCCATATTTACGCATGATACCATATATTATAAATAACCATTACTAAGGATATGAACTTACCATTGTTTTTATTCCTCTTACAATGATATGAATAAGGAATCATTGAATGATTTTAAGGATTCGTATTTTTTACTTTCAATATGTTTTTTATTTTATATTTTCAAATGTAATGTGAGATTGATGTTTGTATATAGTATAAAATAATTAATAAACTATTTTTTCATCCATTATATGATTATTTATATCTAATATCAATGTAATAAAGTAACCACCAACTATGAGCTACTAGGATTGGGTTATTTACAATACATTTTGAGATGTTCAGTCATAATAATATTTGTTGAATGTGTGATATAGAATTTCTAAAACATAAACAAAGTTCATTGATAATAATGGAATATGAAACAAAATTAATCTAAATTCTTCATTTTTATCCACACATGAGTGTATAAGACATATCTAAGGAAAGGAAATTTGATATTGTTTTGAAAGAACGACTCTAAATTAATAAAAAAAATTAAATCTATATACATTCATTGAATTTGAGAAGAATAATATTTTAGTTGATTTCTTTTTAAATTAATTTTGGATTTAGTGGTCCATTCTCTAGAAAAAGTACTAATAAGGGACCTTCTAGTAGTGGAAGGAAAATTCACATTGAGGAGACAATTAGGAGTGGATTTAATTAGATAACTCAAGGTGGTTGTGCAACATCTATCCTAGGGTTAGAATGAAATCATGCGTGATGATATAAAAATTTGGTGTCAAAGTTATAAAGATCCCCAATCTCATTTTAGTGTAATTAAATACCACTTATGTGGTTAGTATGAGAATCGTTAATGTTTTTCTGAAGAGTTTTATCTGAAAGTGTTGGAAATAAATTGAAGAAAACACAATTAACTCATGTTTAGTCAAGTTCAGAATACATAAGAGGAGGTGGATCATTAATAAGGAGATTTTTCTTACAAACCAACTAGAGTAGGTATTCAGTATCTCCATAACATGGAAGGGTAATCAATATTAGGTATAGATTGATGGTACATGTGGGGTATTTATATTGGACCATTCCACCACCAATGTTGGAGGGGTTACCTTGATAGTGAGAAATATTATTCTTGTATACTCTATTATTTAATTTGGTTTACATAACATAGGAGTTTATAAATATTTCATATCTAAACATTTTATATATATTATTGAGTTTAAAGTCAAAGTATTCTTATGGATAATTAATATAGACACTCCCCTAGGTAAGAAATTGAAAAGTAGTAGGAGATATCTAAATTTCAATTTTATAGTTTTTTGTATATATGAATTTTTAGGATTTAACTATACATGATATGAGGTATTTTTATTCAATTATAGGAATTTAAAATTAAATATAGTTCCAATCCTATAATGATTTTTATAAAAATAGGGTTTTATTATCATTCTTGATCAGTGACCGGTATTCCCATATGAGAGTGTGTGACTTCAAAGTAGGTCATATAGGCTATAATCTATAGTAGATTGGGGAGATTATAATATAAATGCCTATAATAATTCTCTTAGTGATTGAAGTTGAAGGTTAAAATGTTTTAAATCTATTTGTTAACATTTTTTCTAACGTGTTTCCATGTTATTTTTAGGGATATCTCCAAATAGATAATTAGAACGTTGTTATGAACTATTTTCATGAGCTAAACCTCTTTCAATTCTACATTAACATATATATCCACTAGATCATTGGTAGAATATATTTAAACTATAATATCTTAAGGGAAAACAGTTTATTAGACCTATTAATTCACCATGGGGAGCACTATTTCTCTTTACAAAGAGGGATAATATAAGTATATTGTTGTGTTTATACTACCGAAATTTAAATTCAGTAACAAAAAAAGAATCAATACTCTTTTGTTATAATTAATTATCAATTAAACCAAATCTAGTGGGAACGGTTTTCAAAAAAGATTTAAAAGGGCTCTAGGTATCACCAACATCAACTTGGATTAGAGAAAATTATAAAGACTACTTTTTAAAGTCATTATAGACACTATAATGGGTTGTTTATTCCTTTTAGTTTTATAAATGCCTCTTTATTTTTAATGGAATAGATGACTCGGATATTTCATTATCTTTTAAGAACATTTATAACATTTTTGGATAATTTACTAGAATATCTAAAATCAATGTATGAGCATCAGAGGTAACTTTGGATTATTTTAAAAAATTTCATTATTATTGGTTGTATTCTAAATTTTCTAAATTACTTTTGTATATTAAAATAATTAAATTCAACTGGAATGTAATCTTAATTTTTGGGATCATAATTTATTCTAAGAAGGTTTATTGGTTAAATACTAGAAGGTTCCCACAGATGGTTTGAAAAATTAGATTTTTTTTCAGACTTTTGTGGTATTAACATCGTTTCATCCAGAATTTTTCCATATTTTTTCTCCAATGTATTTCTAATAATGAAGGAATTTAATTTTTTTTGTTCTATTCAGTGAGAATAAAGATTCCATGAGTTAAATAATTGGATAACAATAGATATTATTTTAATATTACCAAATCCAATTAAGGGATTCAATGTTTATTGTGATTCCTCTTCAATGGGAACTGGTTTTGTACTTATATGGGATTATAATGTTGTAGATTATGGTTCACGTCAAATTTAACCTTATTAAAAGAATTTCCCAACACATGATCTATAATTAGTTACAATGAATAATTCTTTAAACTGTTAGAGGAACAACATTTTTAGTGAGGTTTTTTTGGTGAATAATAATTATAAAAGTATAAATTATATTTTCTCATATTGAGATATGATTCATAGACATCATTAGTGGGTTAAATATCTCAAATTATTTATCCCAGCCTCTTATATTAACCTGGGAAGGGACACCTTATTTTTTATTCCCTTTTATGAAAGACCAAAACACGAAATGTGGAAGATGAAAAAGAAGGATAGATATTGATTTCTTTTATGGTTGAACATAATTTAGATATTACTGAGGATCAATGTGGGATGCATATATTTCATGTTGAATTGATATAATCAAACAAGAATGGAGAAAGGAATTATCATACTTTCAATCATGACTATATATTTATTCAGGAGACAGTCAAACATGGGGGGATACTTGATAATTTATTTCAATATTATCATTACTTTCACTATGAGAATATAAGATTATAGTGCCCACTTGTATTAGAAAGGAAGTAATGGTGGATTTTCACTCATCAAAATAGCATGTTCATGAATTAATTTTACAAATGTATATGCTATCCATTAATAATTTTCACGGTGAAAAACGAGGCCAAATATTTTTTGTTTTATTTATATGTATTTCACTTATCAACAAGCATAAGTGAAACATAAATTATATGTCGGTGTCTTAGAGACACTTTCTATAATATTATGAAAATAGGATGAGGTTGTAATGTTATCTATTACCATGTTTGTAATTTCCAAACCCGGGTGCAATAATAATTGATGCCTCATGCTAGTTCTCTACATAACACAAGTCACACCTCCCCATACACTGTAGGTTATCAACTAGAAATGTGGGTATATAATAATACATTTGGGATACTATAACCACTTATTATATTGAATAAATAGAAAAAAAAAGATAAATAATATCTAATTAGTAATGTTCAATAACCATGCATCATATAATCAAATTCCCAGACTATGAATATTCCCATGACCATGTATAAGAAAAATTTCATGTACTTCTAATTTCAAGTGTTATAAGAAAACAAAATAAGAGTTATGATGAATGAAAATCCCTGAAATATGTGCCAAACTTAGTCCAGTCCCCTCATCTATCCTTCATCCCTAATCTAAACTCATCCAGCTATCATAGGTTCTTTCACTTATCATGACCTGTAACTATGAAATCTTTTCAGGTACCCAATGGAGGATTGAAAAATGTGTGAGTAAATATCAGTAGGCCATGAACAATAGTTTCTATAATTATATCTAGTCTAACAATAATGTATGGAGAAGTATAAATAAATAGTGGACGAGTAGGAAAATAAGACAAGTATCATCTTTAAGCAATTTCCAATTTTCCCCAAGGGATCACAAGTTCTACAATAATACCATTAAGGGTTTATAACCATGTATCACAATCATATTCAATATAATATATAATTCAGTGTACCTTAGAGAATTATTCTAGGTACCTAAACTATGGTGTAGACTTCCCTGACAAACACATATTCTCGATGTGGACTGCCAAGACCAAAATATTTTCAGGTTGTGGAATGTCATGATCAACACCATTGCTATAGGGTGGAACACCATGACCCACCCTAATTCCCAATGTTGACCTCCCTGAACAACATCTATACCTTGGTGTGGACCACTGTGACCAACACCCATATTCATTCCATCAACAGACACTTCTCGATATTTAACACACTTGACACATTTTACCCAATTAATTTGTCTTGGGGGGAACCTCTTCAATTTAACACAATTCACATGGTTCATCTATTTCATTACAATTAACCCCAATCCATTAATATAAAATTTTATGACTTATTCACAACCACATCCATTAAAAAACATCATAAAAATTTTATTACATGAACATGCCCCCTTAAAATATTTATCACATTTACCTAGTTACAAGCCATAACTTTTTTACCTTATTATAGTTAATTTAAATAACCTTTTTAAATATTATAATTTTAATCACAATTTCAATTTGTTTAATATAATAATATTTT
Organism: Viscum album; assembly: GCA_963277665.1. Lineage (NCBI taxonomy): Eukaryota > Viridiplantae > Streptophyta > Magnoliopsida > Santalales > Viscaceae > Viscum > Viscum album. Next base: position 1,722,424,813 of record OY728145.1, read on the forward strand.
TAATTAAAATTTTAAAAACTCAATTCCCATGTATAAGGGAGTTTCTCACCCCCTTGGGTGACCATAGCCCCAGTCCACAATTCAACAGTGGATCCAACGAGGTCTCTGAAAGGACAAACACGTCATTTAGACATCATATTTTTCATTCACTACCAAGGAAATAAATTCAAATTATAACACCACAAGTACCCATCCACATACACATAGATAAACTACAAGACTATGGGATATGACTTATAAAAAACTACCTTCTGTTCATAGATAAGCACTCACTCAACCTTGGCCCGAAATTTGAACTCAAAAAACCTTTAAATCCCAAACATATAATCAATTTTTGAAAAATGGTTTAGACTAAATTTTAAGGATAAGAAACATTACACCATGGGTCTTTAAGAAAATCAAATAAATGAAAGTGATATACTCTTTTGAAGCTTCAATTCACAACCAAGATTGGTTCAAATGACTCAAAATCAAGGGGAGAAATCCTTGGATGAGGGTAGATATCTTGGTTCATCACTCAAGATTTGGGAGGTGGAAAGGAGAATAAAATGGGGGAATAAAACCTAAATCGAAAGGGTGGGAACTTTAAAATTCCCATATTTAATGAGACACATAGTTTTTCTGCCCATTTGGAGAAATTGTTCACCAATCATGTGGCACCCCTTGTCCAGGCGAGGGCCTAGGACCCATGGTTTTTAGGGACCTCACATGTTTTTCAAAACCATGTTGAGTATGTTCATATGACTCTATCCATGACCTCACAGTTTCTAGTATCCCCTTGAATTGTTTTTCAACCATGCACCCTCCCATTACAGGATTCCTAGTTAAGGTGTATATTTAGTACTAACAATATTCCAACCATGTTTCCTACAATGTATGGCCTCTTTTCTTCCTCGTTTGTGTCCCAAACCTCAAGGAACACCCCAAAACCTATTATAATCTTGTGAATAATTTTATTAATCATTGTAAATAGAGTTAAATCAAACTTTAAATAATAACATAACTCCTATAAAGGTCGAGATATTACAACCTCCCAACCTTATAATAGCTCATCTTCAAGATAGTCTCTCATGAATCACTAACCCTACAAGTTAAAAATATTGGGCCACCAAGCCTTCATATCTTCCTCCCACTTCCAATTTTACTCATGAATTCTACCATGTCATAGAACACATAGAAAAATGATATGGTCTTTCACAACAAAAATATCCCACTATGATCTATAATATGGCCTAGATGCTCCTCAAATGATGTGTCAACCTCAAGCTATGCATCATCAATATCGATCACTTGACAAATGTCGGGGTGATACTACCAAAGCTCTAACACATTAAAAAAGTCAGGTATGGCACTATACCATTGTTCACGAGCAAATTTGTACACCACTGTTAAAATCATCTCCACAATCTGAAATAACCCCACATACTTGGGCACCACCTTGCCTAATTTTTGAATCCTTTAGTGACCTAATCTCGGTGAAACATAAGGAAAAGACAAACACTCACCTTATGATCAATAGGCTGATGATTTGAATCATAATATGACTATTTTCTACTCTAAGCCACAAACATATGCTTCTGAATCAACTAATAATGTTATAATGTCTCTTGTATGAGACTTGGTCCTAAAAACACAGATTTCATGGATTACATCCAATGAAATGGTGATCTATATGGCCAACCATAGATTTCCTCCTATGGTTTTATCTTAATAGTCTCGTGATAAATTTTTTTATAGGAGAACTCAACAAGAACTAAGTGTTTCTTCCAATATCCAAATTTTTTTTGACATCATTCCCTCAACATTTCATCTACCACATGGATTGTAATTTCTGATATCGTGTCCATCTGTGGGTGTAAATATATACTAATCAATACTTGAGTAATAAGAACCTTCTCCAACCCTTTCTAGGTGCATCAAGTAAAATGTGTATTATGATCCAAAACAATACTCTAAGGTACCTCATGCAAACATACTATCTTCCAGACATAAAAATCACCAAACTAGTTAAAGGTGAAAGTATCTAATATCAATAATTAGTGAGGTAACATGGGCAACGGATCTAAAATCACCCATTTTCATTATTCTTACATGGAATTCTTGTATGTCACAGCAAAAAAAAATCCATGGCAACATTATCCCACTTCCATTACAGAATGGTCAATGGATGTAAAAGTCCAACCATTCGATGATGCTTAGCCTTCACCAACTGAAAAGTGCAGCATCATTTTATGAAACAAAAAATATACATTTTCAATCCCAACTAACAATATATTTATGAATATCTTAGTACATATTTGTCAATATAAGGTTAACATCTCACTTCAATGTATGAAACTCATGAATCATCTCTTCCCACAAACATGTAGGATCAACAACATGGCCACAAACATAAATAATATCTTCATCATCAATAGTCTAATCAAAAGGTGGATCCCTCCATAAAAACTATCTCCCAAATACAAAAATTAGGAATAATTATACTACCTTCTCTTAAGAAGGTTTATAAGATATGGCTCAACAGAAAAGGAAAAGGGTTTCATCGTCACAAGCTCTTCTGAAACACCTAGTTACATATTATCAAAAAACACCATAATATTCCACACAGAACTAGACTCCTGAACCGCCAAAGTCTATGTAAACTAACTCAATGCATCTACAACATTGTTTCCCATCCTAGGAATATATGCTAACTCAAAGTCAAAATACATCAGTTACTCAACCCATATCCTCTACTGTATATTCAAATCATGCTAGGAAATGATGTAATTACTGATCTTATAGTTTGAATAAATGAAATTATTCTCTCTAAAAAGATAATTTTGATTTCATTTCAATGGATAAACTACTAGGGATAACCCTATATTTTTCATAGGATATTTTTTTTCTTGTGGCATAAACTACTATGATACATATGCGATTACTTTATCTCCCTACATTGACACCCCACAAGTCTAATACTAGATACATACCAAAAATATATTCTCCTTACCCGAATCATGTAAGATAAACATAGATTGAGTGTTCAAACATTTATTAAGGTCCTAAATAGAATTATCATATCCTTTACACCAAAAAAACCTTTTACCCTTCTTGGCCAATAACAAGAGTGTTGCTTCCCAGTAAGAAAAATATATGATGAACCTTCCATAATAAATTGTGATGCTCAAAAATTTTGGAATATCAAAAACAATCTTAGGTTTATCCCAAGATAAAAAAATTTATCCTTCTCTAGGGACACTAACATGCCTTCCTCTAAGATTAAGTGACCCAAAAAATGTACCCTCTCAATCTGGAAATGATATCTTGGTCTAAATTTAATTCACTCTTAATTTACTCAAGATGATGTTAAGATGTTGGTCATGATCATCATCGGTCTGAAAGTATACCATGATTTAATCCACAAAAATAACAATGAAATGATCCAGGTACATATGAAATATTCAGGTCATCAAATCCATTTTCAAAATAGGATAATTACTCAATATGAATGACATTATGATGATCCCATACAAACCATACCTACCTCTAAAATAAATCCACAGTATATCATAATGTCTCACCCTCAAATAATGATACCATAATCTCAAAAAAATCATGGAGAACACACTGGATCCCCTTATATATTAAAAGATATAATTAACACATAAAATATGAAATTAGTTCCAAACATTCATCAAATTAATCTTCCAATAATAAACAGAAAACCACATTTTTCCATCATCCATCTTGGATAATAAAACTGAAGAAACCTATAGTGGAGTACTTATAGAGATAAAACCTTTTTTATTTAATTTCAACAACGATTTTTTACTCTCATGAATCTTGATATGTTCCATTCTATAAAGTGAAAAAATTGTCTTAGCTCTATGAATCAACTCAATCGTGAACTCAACCTTTCTCTCAGATGGAAACCCTAAGAATTAGCGATGAATCATGTTCTAAACTGATCTAACACTAGAGGGAATATATTATACTCCACTCCATCATAATTCATAAAAGGACTCTAAAATTTTCCTATGATCAAACCCAATTGTAAAAGAACTTTCCCTTCACGACCTACTTATATATCCCATTCCCCATGGTGAGCATAAGTTTCATCCTCAGGGGACATCAAATAAACTCTCCAAAGGTAAAAATAAATGTGATCATGGTATGTAACTAACCATTACATCAATATTAATAGGTAACAGTATTCCATCTCATGTATATACATGTCCCAAAGGATACTGTACCCACTAACCTAAAGGTAACACTCTTTATATGAAGGTTACCCACTGATCACACCCCCAATGTTGTGTAAATCAACATAACCCAGAAATATACTCCTATAATAGACCCAAACCAACTACAAATTGGAGAGATATAAAATATTTCGAGCCTCATGTTTCTAATAAACTGCTATCATGTATAGAAGCTACAAGAATTGTACCTCAAACTATCGATGGTCTTGCCTCACTATCAACTTGATTTGGGTTAAAAGCATGAAACTTTCATTCTCCACTACCCTGGGATCCCATCTAAGTCCTTCCAACTACACTACCCTTCTAATATGGGTACTCTATACCAAAAGTTTCATGTCTACCAACCTGAATGGAGTGTCCTATTTAACTCCAACTACCTAAAATATACAAGGTATTTTATCCCATTTCGGTGTTATGTATGAGTCTAGTTCCTCCATAACTTCCTATATATTGAGTGTTCCTACATAACCATTATATATAAACTATCCTACCATATGATTTTCAATCCATTGGTGGTAGAAGTCACTAACCACACACATGACTAGGTCATCCCCACTAATAGAAGATGCTTGAACTTCCCCTCTGAGAGGTAGATCCTCTCCCATAGCTACTCCATCCACAAACTCCATAGTGGAGGTTCTCATAATGATGGTTCTTACTACTGGACAACATACCATTAGAGTTACCAAAATGAAACTATCTTCCAAACACTGGAATCATATTACAAGTTTCCCTTAAAATGATATCCTGATCCACTGCCTTAGTAAAATTCTCAAATGAAATATATTTAAATGGTACTTGATCCCGCACCTAAGTCCATCTTAAAATTTCCTAATTGAATCCACCTAATCTCCCATCAACATTGGGTAAAAATATTTTAATTCATTGATTCATCTATCATAATACATTACCATCATACTCCCCATGGTTATTCTCTTGAACTCTTCATATTTCCTTTACCTAAAGGTCTCAAGGTAAAAGTGCTCCAAGAATTTCTTCTTGAAGTACTTCTAATTAATTCCCTCTAACTGCTCATGTTGATCCTAAATTTACCTCCAGTATTTCATTTGAAATCATAACGTGTACGACTATTACTTGACTCGCTTTTTAAAGCAGTATCTAAGTGGTCCAATATAGTTTTGATGGACTCATTCCAAAAATCGACTAACTTAGGTCTACCCTCTTTGATAAACATTATTGGGTGGTGTAGCTGAAACACACTCATAAATTCAAAAATACTCACCACAACCATTCCTAGGTCCCTCTATATAAACTATATAAAATGTTCAAAGTTCATATGGAACTTCTCTTTACCTATATTACCCAGAATCAATGGGGGATCATGTCAAACAACTAGAGGATAATTCATAGGGATATCCCCTAGTCCCCTAACTGGTAAACGTCATTGTGTTTTCCTCTCCATAAAATTCCAAAAACATGCCTCAAAACACATAACATATATTGTTTACAATTTAAAAAAAATATGGCTTAAAACTGGTGATAACCAAACCACACTACATATTGTATCCCAAGAGTTAAAATCACACCCCATCATTACCATCAACCATAAAAATCATTGTCCATGTCTAACCTGAGGTATACCAATGCTACATAAACATAAGACATTCATTGGAAACCATTTAACCATTCCATATTAAAAAAACATAGGTATTTCTCTTTTGGAAACCATTTTAATTTATCACTTTACAAATTAATAAATTTTCATTTACCTTATTATCATCTTTTTCATAAAAATAAAGAAAATAAGAAAATCATTTTCATTTTCTTATAACCTTCCATAATTTTTTTTCCATGAGTCCCAAACATAATGCATGAAACATAAATATTGAGTTCCTGAAATGATTCATGCATATACAAACCACATTCCATGTCATTCCCTGAATAAAACTTCAAGAAAAAATTACACCGAACAATATGTGCATCACTTAATGTTGAAATATCATACAACTATAACATCAAATGTCAAGAGATAAAAAATATCATCCTAGATACTTGAGTTTTCACCCACAAAAGGTTTAGCTAATCCCTTGTATAAGATCATATCTAGGGCTCATCACATCCTAATTTCATTTCTACCTTCCTAAATTATAATGAAATAGAAAAGAAAATCCATTCATACCACTTTGTAACATCCCAGCCAAGGTTCCACTATAACTTGTAACCCAAGATAGCTTTCCACATGACCTTAGGTGTGCCTCCCCATACTCTTGAGGATTTTTACTAGTAGCACAAGTCCATAGGAATACATTGGGGTAACTCTACCCACTTATCTAAGTGAAACAAAAATGGAAAAAAATATAAAATATAAATAAGTAATAATGATCAATAACCATGAAACATATAATCAAATTCCCAAACTAGAAACATGCCCACAACCTTGTATAATAAATATTCCATGTTTATATAGTGTCAAGTTTCACAAAAAACCTAAAATGAGTCATGTTTAAAAAACCCCAAAATATGTACTCACATCAGCATAATCCCCTAATGTATGCTCCATTCCCAAATAATGATTCATTCATCAATCATATAGTCTTTTCCCTTATCCTGACCTGCAACCAGGTAATTTTCTTGGGTAACCAATAGTGGCCCAAGTAGGGTTTAAATACAACTCAGTAGGCCACAACCTAAAATTTCTATAATAATATATATTCTGAAAATAGTGTATGAAAAAGTATAAATAAAAAATGGACAAGAATGAAGATATGAAACGTATTATCTTTATGTAGTTTCCAACTATCCCTAAGGGCTCCCTTGTTCCACAGTAATACCATAAAGGGTTTACCACCTTGTAACACAAGGTAATTCATTATTCTATATAATTTATTTTACCTTATAGAATCAGTCTGGGTACTCAAATTGTTGTGTGGACCTACATGTCCAACACATATTCTAAATGTGGACCTCCATGTAAAACATCATTTCCATGGTGTAGAAAACTCGGACCAACACCATTACTATGGTGTGTAATTCCATGAATAACCATTATTCCAAATGTGGACTTCCATGAACAACATCTATACCATCGTGTGGACTTCTATGACCTACACTCATATCTATTTCATTAATAAAAACTTCTCTGGCTTTAACATACTTGAACATTTTTACGACATCAAAAAATCTTGGGGGAACCTATTCCATTTATCACAACTCCCATAGTTCATCAATTTCATTACAATTCACCTTAATCCATAACTAAACCATTTTACCATTTAGTTTCAACCAAACCATTAAACATACTTCCTAACCATTATAACATGAACACGACCCACATAAACCATTTATAAATTTTACCCACTTATAATACATAACAAATTTAACTTATTCAAGATAACTAGAACATCTCTACATTCTATTTCAGCATGATAAACACAATTACAATTGGATTAATCTCACAAACACATAAATTCATAATTTAGAAACTCAATTCTCAATTTTAAGGGAGTGGCGCACCCCCTTGGTTGACCATTTCCCTAGTTTACTCATTAATAATGAATCCCATGAGGTCTCTGATTGGTCTAACATATCATTTAAAAACCCAATTTATCATTTCCTACTAAGGAATTAAATTCACAAAATAATGTAAAAAGTATAAAACCACATATATAAGGATACACAATAAGAATATAGTATATAACTTGAAAACCGCATACCTCAAGTTCATAGATAAGTTCTCTCTCAACCATATACCTTTATTAGAACCCAAAAATCCTTCAAATCCAAAACATAAAATCTACTATAAAAATTGATTTGATTCTTCTATGGAAGAAAAAACATCATGTCATGTTTATTCCAAAAAATATAAGGAATATGGGTGGTAGATTCATATGGATATTTAATTATCAACCAAAATCATTTAAAATGACTCAAAATCAAGGGTGAATGATCGTTGGAAGAATGAATTGCTTCTAGTTTATCAATAAAGTTATTGGATGTGAACATAAGAAGAAAATTGGGTTAAAACATTAAATACTAAGGTGGAAATCATAAATTACCCCTATTTAATGTGTCACATAGTTCAACCACAAAGTTGGACCAACTGTGTGACACCCTCTATCTAAGAGGGGGCTTGTGTCGCACTATTTTCTAGGGCGCTCACATAGTTTTCCAAACCATGTCATGTCCATTTTTCTAGATCTGTACAAGGAAACATGATTTTTAGTCATCCCTTTCATGGTTTGTCAATTATGCACTCTCCCCCTTTATACTATATAGTTAAGGTGCACGATTAGTACTATCAATGCACCAACTATGAACCATACACTATATGGCCACTTTTCTTAATCACTCATGTACAAAACCCTCATGAAACCCATGAAACCAATTATACTCATAGGAAGCATTTCATTAACCATTGAAAATAGAGTTTTCTAAAAATTATAAAATGAAATGACCTCATCAAAATTTCAAGATCTTATAATCCTACCTCAATTTTTGAAAGGTTAAGATACATTATAGGTGATTTTTGATCATTTATGCAAGTTGGAACATTATTTTATCATTTTGGTGTCTTCCTTTTTTAGATTAGTTAGAAATTTTACACATTAGGGAGATCAAAGAGATTCATTTCATACCAATAATTATTATGATTCATTATGGCCCAAGATTTACATTTAGGTTCAAGAAATAGATATATCAAGATCTATGTAATCATGTCAAACATTTTATATATTATTACCCCTATATTGATGATCAGTAAAAAAACATTATTCCTATACATAAGTACATGATTATGGATTGTAATCTAGATTTAAATGGTTCATGGGAAGATTAATTTTTAGGTGTAATATTTTCTTATAACAATATAGAATAGTCATCTATACAGATTACACATTATGAGCCTCTAAAGTTCCCTACGATCAACAAGACCACTAATAAAGAGATAAGTTAATCAGTGATCCATTTTTATTTTTATAATTTCCCATATTAATCTTGTACTCTATGGTTGATAAATAACTCAATTCACATAGACACTAATTAATCACATTCAACTAATATGCAACAAATATGAAAGAATAAAATAACACTAGGATATACAATTTTCATCCAAAAAATCGAACTCCTTATCGTGGTTAGTTAGTCCCCCAACACATAGTTTCTATATAATAAATATAATTATCAATTTAAAATGTATGATGGTTTTAGTTATCATTTCCTAGGAAATTAATTTCACCCCAACACTAAGATACACAATGTTATGGCTCCAGAGTCCCACAATATCATGAAATGTCACACTATACACCATTAAAGATTGGATCTATAAGAATGAATATATTTCCCAACATCATGTTACTTCTGAACAAACTAAAAATTATCTTCTTCTATGAATATTCTAGACCCTTGATTTGGTTGTGTACATTTCATAAAGGACATAAATAGAAGATTATCTTAATTTAACCTGTTTATCTCAATAATCTCTCTATATCATTAAATTTATGTATCTTTCTTATTCCTTAAATACTTAGTTTTTTAGTTATTATTCTTATTTATTGAACTCTATGCTTCATTATCATCTTATTCCTTATCAAGAGCTCCCAATTATCTCGGTTCTTAGTCCATTATTCACACAATTATACAAAACTTTTCTTGTGTGTCATCCATGATATATATTTTCTTCTTCCCACTCACTAATTTCCAACGTCCTCAATAACCCAAAACAAATAAATCTCCTCAATCAAGAACATTAAATAAACTCTCATAAAATTTGGTATTACAAAAGTATAATACCTGGATGATATTTTTCCATCATCTAAAATTATGATCATAGAATAAAAATTTGTGGTACCTTTCATGTTTTAGTTCACTTATTAGAAATATCTCATAAGGAATAGTTTTTTATGTTAATTTCCAAAAGTATAATTTTTATATTTATCCTAAAAATAGACTCTTCAAAATTATGAGTTCGATTCAGTAAATAAAACTTTTTTTATTTTTTCTTCAAATTTTTTATGGAAAAAATAATATTTTTTTCATTCCCAAGTGCCCAGAAAATATAGAGTCATTTTCTGCATTTATTGATATCAACTTCAGCCTTTAACTCAAGAAAACATTATCTACATGGAATAAAGATCACCTTTTCATAGCATAATAAGAATAAAAAATTTTATATAATATATGAATATCATACAAATCTTCAATTCTCTGTTATTATTATTATTATACTTGAAAATACATGGAACTCATTTCTCTCATTCACAGAGAACTCCTTCTTGACTAATAACTAGAATATAAAAAGCCTTTAGTGTTATAGATGTTTAATAACATTATATAACCACATCATCATTATCCTAAAAAATTTCATATTTAATCCCTCAAAAGAAACTAGTTTTTCATCTCAAAAAACATGTCACTGTTCGTGGAGTTGCAACCTAAATTATTCTATCAAATTTTTCTCAAGAAATATGTAATTATGAGATATTTCTATCCATCAAGAATATATATAGAATTGATTTATTTTTTTCAGAATATATATTTTTGACTTATTACAATTTTGGTTTGTAGAAACTTCAAATATTTTCTAGGGAATGAGGTTTATGAAAATAGAAATTCAGTTTTATATAGAGGCACTTCTTACTTACGATGACTTCTCTAGTGTTTATATAGAAATTTATAAACACCGTGTTGGATAGAATCGGGCTTACCTAGACTATTATGATGTTTAAACAATTATTCATTAAACTAATTTAAATATTGTTTATCAAGATGATGATAACATTTACATATAGGATAGATAAAACTTATACACAACTAGATTTGTGATTAAACACAACTCATCCACTCCGATAATGTTTATATAAATACACACTGATGTTTATGAGAACCTGGATAATGATTAAAAAAGATATTAATTTTTCATTTAAACATTGTATAATTGTTATTCACATAAATTATGGTAATTATGAAGTAAATAGATGATTTTTTTCAATATAAATGACATATACCTTTTCATCCTCAAATATAGATTTTCAAAATATTACTAAGATCATGACACCAACAATTCAACAAATCGAGACTCACTTCTATAATTTTATAGAAAATGTATCTACAAATATCAACACATTTATTTTTTACCTTAAATAGCATCACAAAAATCATCACAATTAAGGGTTAGTTGAATTTATTAAAATATATTCATGAAGAAGCACCTATATCCTATTAACAATATCCTGAACCAAAATCATTATTTATATCACCCCAACACCTATTGATATACTTGTTTTTAAAATAATAGGTCCTATTATTGAAAAAAATGAAACTAAACACTTCTTCATAATAATATCTCCATTTTTGTTCATTTTCAATACTATTAAACATCAAAGGTAAATATGTGTGATCACACTTTATTTATTCTCTCCCTTATTGAAAAAAATAAATGGATATGTGAGGGAATAATCTTATCTTATGTCTTCTCAACCATCTCAAAATATAAATTTCTTCGCCCTCTCTCATTTGGGATGGAACTATTTATTTTATTAAGAAAGGAAATATATTTATTTCAGTATAAGTCTATGTGGGATATCCTAGTGTAAATAATAAGAGGTATTTAGACAAGGGATTCTATATAATCCATTCGCTCATACACATGTGATACAAAATTAATTTTTTATTTGGGTTGTTTGAAAGAAATATTTATCCTGAAAATTGTGTAGCTACCAAATATCTCAAAACACACATCAAAATATTAAAGAAAAAGCCACAATACTACCACTCTATCACATTTTATCATCAAAACATAATTACCTTAATCTTGAATTTCATATAAAAAATTTAGGATTTTTGGTGTTATTGAAATTACTCATTCTATAATTATCTAATTTTTACAAAAAAATCTAGATTCACTATTAATTAATAAAATAATTGCTTCATCTCTTTTTTCACTCCCATGAAGAATATACTAAATTCTTCTCTTCATGTAAAATAGATTATTACCTAATCAATACCTTATTTTATATCTTGAAATGATATATCCACTCTACACCTTCAATTTTATGATTTTTAGAACAAATTAAAAATATTAATATGGAATAAAGATAGACATATTTGATACCTTGGAATTAAAAATAAGGATCAAGGTTCTCTATCAAATAAATATTATCATTTCTTTCAAATTATATATCGAATGAAATCCTAAAAAAATTTCCTATCATGGGTTTAAATAGGTTTCATTCTCTCATTTTTCTTCCATTGAATAGTTTCCATGTGAGGAATACATTTCTCCAGCATAGTTAATAAGGAAATAATTTTGTTTAGTCCTTGTATAAAAAACCTCAAATATTTTCCATGGGAAGGTAATATGTTCATAAAATCCATCAGACCTTGCACAAAATTTAAAAAACTTTCACACTATTTTATTTGAATTTTGTGATCATCATACATAGATATTTTATTCTTAATTTAATCACTCTCTTAGGAAATAATTTTATTTCCTTTAGCTGAAACATCCTTTTAATATTTCTCTATTTTGAATCTATATTAAATTTATTTACTAAAATAGTTAATATTTTTATGCTCATCCTCTTTACTCACCTTATTATTTTCCTTATATTTTAAAAAATAGTAAATATCTTCTAGTAAACTAGTTTTCACTCCTTATTGTAGTGAACTTTCTTATCGCACTTTCTATATATTTCATTCATGAAATATAATCTATTACATAGGCGTACTTGACTAATTTTGATGTCTATTTTTTTATTTAAAAATATACTCTAACATTATTAGTTTTATACCCCTTGGGTTGATTAATATATGTTAGTAAAGTCTTATTATACCAATATAAATAATCACTATGTCCATACCTTCCACAATACCATAAATACCATCTAAACATGGACCATTCATTTTGATACTAAATCTTTCCAGAATCTTTTTTGGGGTGGTCCTACTTCAAGATGAGCCTTATTTTTCCTAACTCCAATCAGTACCCTTAATATTTTATTCTATTAATTTGAAGTGGGATAGTTTCTCCCATTCGATATAATATTTTCTACAACCACAAAATTGGGTTTGGGACCTTCTTTCCTATAAAAAACATATTCAACTTGAATGTTACTTAGTGTAGTTTTAATTTTTCTGTATTTATCATTCATCCCACTATCTTTAGAAGATTAAACTTTAACAATCATTGAATTTCTAAAATATCACATGAATTTTCTCAAATCATTAGGAGATTCAAGGCACACTTTTTTGATTGTATCTTCTTTATTTTTTATCTATATTTTATACCATATCTTTGAACATATTTTCGTGAATGAAAAATTTCATTCCATAATATCTCATTAACAATATTTTCTTATTTATTATCATACTACTCTTTCCCAGCAATGATATTGTTATTCTCTTTAAAAAAACTTTTCTTCTTTTTGTGATGTTTATTTTTTCAAATACGAGTATCCATATTTTATTTCATTGTGTACTATAATTCTATTATTTCTTCTCTATCATCATCATTGTGTGATAAATCAAGTCTTCTCCAAACATGAGAAACACAACAAATTCATCTTCTATCTGGATACAGAATGATGTGTCCTCATGATCCTTTTTTCTCGTTAAATTACTATTTTTAATACTGGTGTACTTATTATTAATTTTATATTTTTTATATTTTTTATATTTATTATCCTCATTATCTAACTAGGATAAACAACTTTCTTTTTTGAAAACATATTTGGGAAATGTCCAATGTCATCATAGTTTTAAAACCAATGATGTTTCCTACCATTTACTTTATATTTTCGCTACTTCGATTTATCTAAAATAACAAGGACAAAAATTGAAGTCCTAATCATCTTCCACATCACCCAAATTACTTGACTATTCAACTTTTTCTACTTAAATGATTTCTTTTATCATAGATTAAAAAGAAGTCTCATGCTTTTCTTTCATTTTGATATAAAGAACATTTCACATCCTATATTATCTAAGAATATTATAGAGTTCATATAGGTATATATCTTCTATATCTTCCGAAGTTGAAACCCTAGTTCGAAATATAGCCAAAAGGTTTCTCATAAGCTTATTTACAATGATTGAAACATCAAGCTTCTCACTAAAACCATGGATATTTCTTAACATCTAATTAAATATTTTCAAATATTCATCAATAGTGTCCTCAAAACCCATTTTAATACCTTTAATCCTTATAATTATAACCTAATACTTGGATTCCGTTACCATGATATTTCCTTCATAGCTATTTATCATCTTTTCAAAAATTAATTTTGTAGTTTGGAGGCCTTTGACTTTTTTATATATTTTTTCCAATTGGGAAATAAATATGGAATTTTGGGATTTACTATATAATTAAAAATTACTCTTATCAGTATGGTTTATTAGATCATATTCATTAATGAGTGGAAATAAGACTTTTATTTCATCTCTCACTTTTAAGGAAATGGAATTTAGGGAAGCATAAAACTTTTCAAGCTGTTATAGTTTTGAACACAAAATATTGGAACAACTGCGTTGTTTATAGAATATAGGTTCTCCATGCTCATCTAATTATTGAATCAATTAGAGGTAAATTATGATATAACAAAAATTAAAGTACCCTTATATCAGTGATATCACTAAGATATGGAGGGGTTAAATAAGTGATCCATTTCTCTTTTTATAAGTTCTTCACTTAAACTCATCCTTTTTGGATCATCGGTACCTCGATCCACCTGGGATATAATTAGTCACCCTTATCTCATATAAAATAATTACTAATGAAGAAAAACACAAAAGGATACAGAAAGATCATCAATTATATCCTACTCCATTCCATGGTTTTTTAGTCCCCCAAAAACCATGGTTTTAACAATCTTAATATTATTATCAATTCACATTGGGAATCTATAGGTTTTATCATTTCCCACATGGTTCCTCCCACACCAGCATCGAGTCACATATTTTTATGGATAAAGAGTCCTACTAAAGAAAGTAGTTTCAAATTACACAACATTTTTTCTTGGATCCAAAAAATTAAAGTAATATATAAACTATTGGTTTCTTATAAACCAACTAAAAATGATATTTATATTTGAAAAGTCTATAAAAAATATTTTTAAATATATATTTATTCAAGAAATTCGAAAGTCAATTATCTTAATGTATTATTCTGATCTCAAAACTCTCTATAGATCACAAAATACTTAAATATTTCTCACCTCATTGAATAAAACATTTTTTATGTATTTTTCTCCTACTAATGAACTACCAGCTCTAAAAACCTCTTCAATCTTCTTAAGAGATCCATATTCTCTCATTTCTCATTCTGATTTACTCATAGTTGTACAAAAATTAGCTTTTAACTTCTACAATATATATTTTATTCTTCCCATTCACTCGTTTTTAAATATTATCGATATCCTCAAAAGGTAATATTTTTAGTTTAGATCATTAATTAACTCTCATAAATATTAGTATATCAAAAGGGTAATATATTTTTTCCTTTTTAACCATTATCCAAATGCATGGTCCTAGAATAAACATTTTTGGTTCCTCATGATTGTTTGTTTCATTGCCCAAAGATATCTCATGTGGAACAGATCTAAAAATAGATTTAATGAAATAACCTTTTGATATTTATCCCAAAACTAGAATGTTTTAACTTACTGGTTTTGTTCATAAAGTAAAACACTTTTTTATTTTTCATTATAAACTCAATATAAATAATATTTATTTATGTAAGATCAAATTAACACTAAATACATAGTTGTTTTATAAATCTGATCACCTCAACTTCAACCGTTTGTTAAAATGATTTTCATATTATCAAAAATTTAAATCATCCTTTCATATCTTAGAAAGAATCAAAAATTAATTTGTGATAGTTAATCTCTATATAACATCTTGATCAATAAATCTCTTATATCACCATTACTCTTGAAAATCTATGGAACTGATTTTTATCAATCACAAAGTTATATTTCCTAATAATCAAGTACAATATTGTAAAACATCACTGTTAGAGATATTTAAGAACAATATATAATAAAACTAGCATCATTTTTTTGAATTTTAGACTTACTCTTAAAAATAAATTCATTTTCAACTCTAGAAATCACTCACTTCACTTAGAGTTTCACCATGAGTTTTCTACAAAATTTATTCTTGAATAAAATGTAATTTTATGATGTTTCTATTTATAGTGAATGGATTTGTCATTGAATAATTTTATTAAAATATCAATCTCTATAACTATCATTTTTCATAACGAAGAAACAAAAAAATCTAAGTAATAGTGTTTACGCACAACTAGATCCATGTCTACATATAATCAGTTAATTATTAAAATGAATTTTATTATTTTTATGTACACATGTATAAACCTTATTCCATATTATCTAATTCTTACATTGACTGTAATGATGTTTTCATGGACATCATGTCAAGATTATGTACAAATAAATCATGATTAAAAAGGTGGGTATTATGTTTAAAAAAATAATGGATGATCCTTACACACAACTAGATTCATGATTATGTACAACTCATTATCTCAAATGATGTTTACATAGTAGAAAACTATTGTTTAACAAAACATGGATTATTATTAATCAAGGCACAAATTTTTCATTTCGTTATTAGATGATGTTGATGCATATCAAATAAGATACTTACTCTTCAAATGTATGATTTTTATATTGTACTAAGGACATTTCCATTTTCATAAAAAAAGCTATTATTCATATATATCACTGAAATCCCAACACCATCTCTTAAACTACTAAAACAAACTTCCAAAATATTGTAGATAGTGTCTCTACATCCATTAAAAAATTTATTACTTTCCATAAATATCAATATAAAAATTATAAAAATTATCGGATATGTGGATGTATTTACACATGGTGATCAATTAGTATCTCTATGCCCTTCACTTTATTTTTCATCAAATAAATATTTTGTATGACACTAATACATATTGATAACCTTCTTCTCACAACAATATCTCTTCTTATTTGAAAAAAATAAAAATAAAACACATCTTGTAAAAGAAATATATTATAAATTGAATTTGTTTTAAATTAATTTAATACTTTGATATCTTGTGATACACATAACCATGAGACTTTAAAATAATAAAATTATCTTTTATATCTTATAATACATGTAATGTCGAGCATAAAAAATTGTGAAATACTATTTAAATATTATTTTTATGACCTAGTCGTTGAATTGATGACTATTAATAAGATTAGAAAATTATGAAATACAAATATAGAGGTCATGATAAATTAAAATTTATTTATTAATTCATAGTAAAAAAATCACTCATATTTTTAGTAAAGTCATTTGATTATTTAAAATACTTATTCTTCAAAAATGGTTTTATTTTTCATTTTATACTAGGATTAATAGTGAATTTATACCAAGAGTAGAAATTTTATTTTATAAGAAAAAAAATGAAATCTAAAAATAAAAATTATCTTACGGTGAAAATTTGATATTCACTAAAAAGGATACTTTTTCATTGAATAGTGGTAAATATTAATTTTTTCAATATTATTATGTACCTTCATTAAATTAAGTAATTTTAAAGTCCCATTATGATTTTAATTTAATTTAAAATTAACACAAGTATTATTTAATTATATTAAAAATAATTATTTACATTTGAATCATATTTATGCCCAATTTTTATATATGTTTATTTTCAGGCTTAAAATAAAATTTTCTAAAAACTATTTTTAAATGCATAATGTTCCTCAATTTTATTTAATTAAAATAATATTTAATAGTGAATTGTTTAAAAGAAATTTGTAGTTTATACAATTAAAAATATGAATTTAAATCCATATAATGATGATTAGTGATTGTGAAACCCTAATATTTTATAATAACAACATTTTTTCTGTATCATATGTGACATGGGACATCGAGCTTAAACTTCCCAAAAAATATATTTCATCAAATTTAATCTATTTCATAGCATGTGGAACACACAAATCTGATTTCAAATGATATTTAATATATTATATCATTATAAAATATATGTAAAATTGGTTATAATTAATATTTCTAACTAACATATGAAAATTACAGTAATCTATTGATTAAAAATAAAATAAGAATCATTTAAAAGAATAAAATGATTCCTAAAAACTGTATTTTTCTAAAAAAAATGGATTAATAACTCTTTGAAAATATATTTTAAATTTAATTTTTATCAAGTTTATAAAAATTATTTGATAAAATTAACTCCATTTTTTAATAAAAATATCATAATTATCTTAGGTTTAATTTTTTTGGATCTTTCTGAAATATTTCATTTTTTGAGGAATAGTAAAAAATACAACATTTTAATTGGAAACTGACATTTCCTTTAAATAACTTATAATGATAAATTATATTTTTAATTGATTTTAAAGTAAAATAAGTTTAATAATATATTTATTAATCAAATTTATGTCATTTTAATCATTATCAGATTGTATTTTGATATAAAAATGTTTTAAACTTTTGAACATTTTCTCTTTGGAAACCAACTTTCTTATCACGTCTCTAGGATTAATTTTAAATTAAAATTTTACAAATATCTAAATATAATTTTTAAAAATGTATTACATATTTAGAATCAAAATAATTTATATTATATGATATTTTCTACTTATTTTTGAACAGAATCAAAAGTGAAAGAAGTAAAATTATCCATTATTGTTAAAGTAAAAAATGGATTTACCAGGGGTTAAAATAAGTATATTAGAGTTAAAAATGACCTACCCACATTTCCAGTACCCATTTTTAATCCATATATCGACCTTATATATTATATTTTTGATAATGACCCATTTTATTTTATTTTTTCATTATAAAAACGTGGGTATGAATGAATTATTTCAAAAATATTCAACTGTGCCACTCACCTCACATATAAAAGGCCACAAATTCTCCTCTTTTATTCATACCTTAAAACCTCATTGTTTCATATGATACCTAACCAAATTACTTACCAGCCTATCTCCAATAATACTAAAATAATTATTTTGGTAATAAATCCAACCTATTAAAGATTTGGTGCAAACCTAAGGAGGATACCCAAAGAAGAGTTAAGGTACTTCCACGAGCATTTTTTACTTATTTTACCACATCCTTCAATTATTATTGAACCATGATGATATAATAACCTTATCATTTTCATATATTAATATTTTTTATGTTAATTTCATGACCAAATACAATCCACACTTTCATCAAATGGGTTATGAAATCATCAATCTTATCTACAACGGACTATCACCTCGTGAACTAATATCATTCATTTTTACACACCGACCATTCAAATTTGAGTATGAAGATTGATATATAGTATATATATGATATTTATAACATAATTACACCTATGGATTCAATATATCAAATATATATCTATTTTACTTATTTAAGGGATAATATAACATCACTCGTGTGTATGACAGATTACCGCCTCACGAAGCGTTGTGATTGGTCCATCACTAACACTTTACATGGGATGTAGTAAGGTTAAGGTTAATAAATATATCTATTATAAATGAAATAATAATGATATCCATTACATATTTATAATTATTAAAATATAATATATCATTTAATTTCATTCAATTAAATATTATAACATCATTCGTGTACGTGTGGACTACTGCCTTCACAAAGAGATATAACTCTCTTTACATCACTGCACCACATGGATGATATATATATATGTATATATATTTCAAGATATAATATGTTATTTATTATATTATTATCACTCTAAATATATAAAATATAACTTACCACCTTTCTATACTCATCGTTTAAAAATGGAAACGTTGCTCATGTGTATGTACGACTGATAGTGTCCATGATCATAACATACTTCATTTCTAAACAAAATATTTCATTTTAGGTATTAAAAGTATAATTGATGAATAAATATGAAATTTATGCCTTGATAATTTTTTTGGATATGATATAACATTATAATATGTGTAATAACTAGATATTTCTTGATGAACCAGGAACGATAATATAAAGAAATTAAGACTGAAAACAATTAAAATAATTTACAATTATTAACAGAATGATGATAAAATGTTATAAATGGATAATATATGATATTATATATTAATATGGTTCTTTAATAAGTTAATAAAACGTTTTAAACCACTATTCATGAGGTTAAATAATGTTCGATGAAGAGGAAGTGTGAGGTGAGGTATTTCATCTCAATTTCATTTCATTGAGGTATATTTTAATGTTATGAACCTAGTTTATTTTATATGGTTTATATATTGAAAATTTATATAATATCCTGAATAATTTATTATTTATGGAATTGTAAGTATCATTTTGAATTATTTCATCTAAGGGTATTTGAAATAAAATTTACAAAGTGGTAAATAATTTCATTACTCAATTTTTTTATTGGGTTATAATACATCTTTGTTGTCTTTTATATTATAAGATTAAGTGTGTAATTAATTTTTATTATCTTATATTTTATTTCTAATTTTTTCATGTGGATTTAAAATTTATACATAGAATCTACTCATTGATTAAATTTTCATTTCAACGTTATGATACTTGTTAGGGTTTATTTCACGATTTCATTCTATTCAATATTATTTATACTTGAATTCAAATTCAACAAAATTAATTATTAATTATATAAAAAACCCATTTATTTTTATTCTCTTCTATTTATTCAAGATATTTTCAAGTAATAGTACTATTTCTCCACTTTTTTTACTTAATATAATTGATAAAATGTTTTTATGAAAATCCAATTTCATTTATCTCTTTAGTCAGAAATTAATTCTCATCCTATTATATGTTTTCTAAAAATGTTTTAAAATTTTTTTTAACCATTTTAAAATTATTTATTAATGAAATTTTTACCCATTTTTAATTGCTACAAAACCAATTAAAGGATACTTCATGTAATTTTAAAAACAATGAATGTTTTTTCTTTTACTAAAAATGTGAAAGGAATATTTTTTTAATATACTCATCATGTATTGAATTTCTATGTTTAATTTCCACTCAAATGTATTAAATATTCCTTTATAAGTTTCCAAAATCATTCTCAAATAAAATTATTACCAAAATAATTTTTGAAATTTCTAGTTTAAAAAAATTATTTTCAAAAAAATTTATATTTTCCTAAAGAATGTTTTTAAAATATTTTTTCTGTTATTTCTATTCATCATTGACAAAAACCCTTCATTCTCACTTAAATGGCTATATTTTTTATTGATACAATAATTATTCATCCTATGTATGGTTTATGATTACTTTGACCATGGATAAAATTTAAATTCACAACTTTGATTCATTTTTGTTGTCATTAACTTCTCCTTGAAATATTCACTTTATTATGATCATTGGAAATTAAATTTCCACAAATTATCCACATATTTTTTCCTGGATATGTTTACTACATAAAACATATTTCATTTATACATATGGTGTCCGGTATATAAATTTATTTGTTTATCTTGGTAAATATTGATAAATCTCTATTCTTTACTCAATATGATTATTTGCTAATGATACACTGTTAATAAATTAAATAGATTATTTTATATATTATGAATAATTTAAACCTACATTGATGGGTGGGTCTAGTTATTATATATCCCCTCACTTTTTTATTAGTATCATGAGGAAAATAAGTAATAAAAGTTGGTTTTTACCTATAGTTTTAATTTGTCTTGTGAAATGTACTAATGTTAGAGGTATCATGATTTGTAAGATCATGTCATCTAATAATTAAGAATCTCCTTCATTAAGAATTAAATTTTTATTATCCAATATAATTTCACAATGATATAAACTCTGGATGAATTTCACTATCAATTTGTTATTTAAATGGAATGTGTGTTCAATTATTTATATTACCATATCGATCAATATTTATCTTATCCAGATTGTCAATTTATTTAAATATCCTATGTGTTTTTTTATTTACCTTTCCATAATAATTTTTATCCATGAGATTTTCACATTTATACTATCTATAGATGCAATTTCTTATCAGTTTATTGATTATATATATATTGTTTTTTTACCTTTTCATATTGTTTATTATTATTGATTAATGATTTCTTCAATTATACTTAATCCTTAATGAGAATTTAACCTCAAACTTCTTCTGTTTCCTTTCCTATGAATCCATGATGTTTTCTATGATTTATATTCAATTATATTCTAGATGGAATAATGTAATTTTTTTTAAATTTTGTGCATTGTGTTTTCAAGTATAATACAAGACTAAATTCTGTATCTAGTTCATAAAGACTATGAGACTATGTGTTCTTTTAGGATGTAATTCCTTTTATCCCATTCAAATGTTACAAAGAATACACTGGCTCTGGGATACTAGATTCATGGTTTCTATAATTGGTATCAGATGAAGTTTTGTATAAACTTTGGGAACTAAATTTAAGAAAATATATATTAGGGATCATAAACCTATGATAAACATTTAGGAAAAGTATATAATAACATCAAAAAGTTTTTGTAAGGAATAAATTATACATATTTTTTCTAAGAATTATTATCTTCGTAAATAATATAAGCATACATGGATCTAAAATAGAGGTTCTTATGGGAAATAACTCTGAAAAGATCACATTGGGCTTGACCAAATCATTAGCTAGTTCCAGAAAATAAGACACACTGCACACCTGGTTTGACACTCTCGTAGGATATGATTAGGATATTTCACATTTTCTTTACAAACAATTATGAAGTATTTGAATAGATGATGGTAATAAATGACCCAGGTTAAAACAAAAGTTTATTTTAGAGAATATAAGGTGTTTAAAGGGAATGGTAAATTTTTTTATGTGTATAATATAATGGAAAACTATAATGAATTACAAAGATAAAATTATGAGTATAATAAAAATAAAGACATATCATATTAGTGATACATTTATAGTTATTTTTAATAAATCTGGAGAACCTGGGAATTATCTAAGTCAATTCCCTCTTCTAATGATTATCTCCTAGATCAAGAATGTATACATGTAGAAATGAAATAGTGGAATTGTTTTTGTATTGGGATTCGAGAATTAAAGTGTAGAAGCATTTTTACCAATTGTATTTTGGTTATAAGAATCAGGAAATATATGAGGATTTTGTTAAATTGTAGAATAATATATTTTTTAATTAACTTAAGACTTATAGATACCATCATGGGTTATTATTTTAATTTTAATCATAATTTTAATCTCTTGAACACCTATTTTGTGTTTTATGAAATGGGAGTCAACCATGATTAATGATATTTTGGGAGAAATTTATGTCAAGCATCTGTTTTAGTGGAAATTTATTTGAGGAATAATGCCTTTAAATTTTATTGACATGATTTTGAAGGTATTGATAAACTTTATGTTTAATATGACCATTAATGACATTGTAATTATAGTAAAATTATATTTTTGGACAATTTAAAATAAATTCATATTCAACAACTTATTAAAATAGTTATCTAATGATTTATTTTATTTCAATAGTTTCCATCATATTTTTTGGTAACATTATAGAAATTATATTAATATAGTTTTATAAAAAGGACAACCTAGATACTATGTGACAACCCATCACGTCTGGAAAGGCCAAAGGGCTTGAACCCACAACTAAATAATGGAAAGGGTTAGTACCAAACACTGGCCTATGGGATTTCCGAGTCAGTATGTCATTATTTTTAATTAAATTATTTGATGTGTAAGTGTTATTGATGAACGAGTGGTGTAACTGTTGAGGTTGAGATAATATTTTATTATATTGGACAAATTTTGTTAACTATATTGTATTTGTAAAATTGGTAGAGAAAAATGGAAACACATTTCACTCTTTTATAGATCTTATGATGCATTAAAACTACAATTTTGTGCTTGAGGTATAAAAATATCACTTTTGGATATTCATTTATTGGAGTAAGGGATGAATTTTGAATTGATCGAAACATAACTAAATGATGAAATTGTGCTTATGAAATAGAAACATATCAAGTAGGTATATTTATTCATATATTAACAGTAAAATAATTTCACAACTTTAGGAAAAGGATATAGAATTGTCTTTTTTCTTATTAAATTCATATATAATAAATCAGATAGTATTTTAAATCATCATAGATTTATGGTTTTTGTGCCTTTAACTTTATATTGATCACTCTCTTGCTTTTGATTAATGATTGTAATCACACTCTATAATAATGTACTATTTTCTTCTATTTCCATATATTCACTTGTCAATAATGTTCTCATACTTATTAACCAAGATCATTGTTATTCTATATGACCTATACACTTCTATTTCTTTCTTATTAAGATAATTTTTTATTAACTTTTTTATGATGTGTGTTTTCAACAAAAAAATTCATATACCGACACTTGATTATCAAGATCAAGATTAAATTGTGTGGATGAAATTTATTTAAGATAGGGATAATTTAATACACCAAAATTCTAAAATAATAACATTTTTTATATAGTGTATGTAACATGATACACATATCATAAACTACCCATGAAATATATGTCTTTAAATTTAATCTCTTCGATGGCTTGTGGAACACACAACCTCGAGTTAAAACAAAAAATAATATAGTATACCATTATACCCAAGAAATTAAATTGGAGGTTATAAATAATAATTAATAATATAAGAAAATTATGGTTATCTATTGATTAATAATAAAATAATAACCATTTTAAAGAAAAAGATATGCTTTCTTAAAAACTACCTTTTTCTAAAAGATGGATTAGTTACCCTTTGTGAAAATAATTTAAAATTAAAATTTATCACTATTAGAAATTATATTTTATAAAATCAACATAATTTTGTAAATAATAATATCAAAAATATCTTAGATTTAATTTATGATATTTTTCTAAAATATTTCATTTTCCTATTAGTGAAAAATACATAATTTTAATTGAATAATTCATTTTAATTTAAATTATTTATAATATTAAATTATATAATTAATTGATTTTAAAGTAAAATTAGTTCAATTATATATATATTTATCCAATTTGGGTCATTTTTAACATTTTTATCTTGAATTTTGATATAAAATATTGGAAACATTTGAACATTTTCTCTTTGAAATCCAGATTTCTAGTCACGTCTGTAAGATTAATTTTAAACTAAATTTTGAAAAATTTATTAATAGAATTTGAAAAAATGGATTATATACTTTTAATTATAATGATTTATATTATCAAATATGGTCAAATTTTTTTCCAAAATGAATTGTGAAGTAGTAAATAATATTTATCACAGTAAAGGTAAAAATGTAATTATCAGGAGGTTCAATTAAGAAGATAAGGGTAAACAATGGCCTACCAACTCATAAAAACCCCATTTAATGGAAATACACATACCTTATCTACTCTATGTTATATAAAGTCCAATTTTTTGAAGCTTTTTTCATTATAAAAACGTGAGTATGATTGAATCATTTCAAAAAAATACAAATGTGCCACTCATCTTGCTTATAAAATCCCACCCTTTATCCTCACTTCTTTACACCATCAAACCTCATTTTATCAAACAATACTAGAATATATAAAGTTATAAATTACTTAATATCCTTTTATAACCATTATTTGTTTCCTAAATTCATCCTAGTAATGTTTTTGGGAAAACTTAAGAAGGATACCAGAACAAGACGTAATGTTATTCAATGAGCATTTATATATTATTTATTCCTCCAACTCATTAAATTATTATTAAACCATGATGATATAGTAACATAAATAACATACATATACTTATATGTTTTTATGTTAAGTTAATTACCTAAAACAACCCTGACTTCTATCTAATGGGTTACCATATCATTATTCATGTGTATGGTGGAATACCGCCACACAAACCATTGTCATTCATTTTTTCCATTGCCACATTTAATAGTCG
The DNA here is from genome assembly GCA_963277665.1 of Viscum album. Taxonomy (NCBI): domain Eukaryota; kingdom Viridiplantae; phylum Streptophyta; class Magnoliopsida; order Santalales; family Viscaceae; genus Viscum; species Viscum album. The sequence continues at coordinate 1,722,450,957 of OY728145.1, forward strand.
GGTATGAGGATAGATATAAAGTTTATATATTATATTTATAATATAATTATACATATTGAGTCATTATATCATATATATAGTTTTACCTTCCTTTTCATAGGGTATATGATTACATTGCTCTTGTGTATGTTGGACTACCGCCTCCTGAAGGGTTGTGATTCATCTTTTACAAACATTGTAAATGGGTTGTAATAAGGATAAATTTAATAAATATATATAATATAAAATTTCTAATTATTATATTAATGTCATATTTATTATTCTTAAGAGATAATATATTATTTTCCTTCTTAAGGTTAAATATTATAACTTCAGTCGTTTACCTGTGGACTATCACCTTCACGAAGCAATGTGACTCTATTTTAATCTTGAAAACACATGGATGATATATATAAGTATATTTAAAGAAATAATATAGAATTATTTATATTATTATGATTCTATAATGAAAAAATATAACTTACCAATTTTCCATAATGATCATTAGAAAATAGAATCTTTACTCATGCGTATATGCAACCTACATTCACCATGATTATTACATACTTCATTTATCAAAACCATCTTTAATTATTGGTACTGTAAAATCCTATTAACCTATTTTAGGTATTTTTTATATCTATTCATGACCATCTCTTTAATATGGTGCATCTTGGGACTCTGGATGATGGGGAAAATTTTATGAGAAAAATAATGTAAAGTTTGAAGTTGTATGTTTGTTAGAATTAATGGAGATTGGATATAAATGTGATAATTGTTTTTTAGGGTTCGACTGGAGTTCTGAGAACACATGATTTGGATTGTTGGTTTTCAATAGAATTAGTTGTTTTTATGTCTATAAGAGAATTAAACATCATGTAATTAGAGTACACGATGTGTAACCTCTGCATGGAAAATGTCGTGAATCTCATACACAGCATGAAAGGAGTACATATCGTGTACAGATTACAAAATATGTAATGTTAAAACACTGAGTTTTAACAAAGAGATGATATATTTTATAGTTTATGTGATCCCTATGGGTTACAATACTTGTAAAGGGTTTACAAATTGTGTAAATGTTGCGAGTTATGGATTTAGTGTGATTCATAGATAATATATGCTTTATTCATCCACATCCATCTACCATCTTGACCTAGAAATCTATGTTAGTGATTTTGAGAGCCTTCATTATAACCATATTTATTTATCCAGGGATTGATCACCATTTTGGTTGGATTTGTTCTCTCTAGTTGAGTAATTAATTCTGTATCTTTGTTTCCTTGATTGTGGTAGCACCATTGCATTGTGTTATCAGATCCACTGACTTGTGGTAATGTTTATTATTGTTCATCTATAGATATATTATGTGATATTTTTCTATAGGTCATTTTTTTTTTGGATTTGGTTCATAAGTTGTGTGTTCTTGATGTATGTGTAATCTATCCTCTTCACTGACCATTTTTTATGAATTGAATCAATAATAAGATGTTTTGATTGATTCTAGGGGTTTTATTTTCAAATTTATGTTCTTATTATTAGTGGATTCCAATTAAGGAATGTGAGAAATGAGATTTGAGGAAGTTGGCTCCATCTATAACTAATGATGTTGAACTAAATTTGTCTTATTTTTAATAATTTTCTTATTAAAAGAAATGTAATTATTGACTTTTTGTGTGTGTGAGTGTAATTGGGTTTTTATAAAATATGGTTTTCCCCATGTTTTGGTAAATGTAAAAGGGTTTTAAAATAATTGTGAAATAATTTTTTGAAATAGATTTCAAATCCTTATTTTATAGAAATGGTTTTATTAAATGGATTTTAAAATAGAGCACATGGGAAGCCTTGGGCACTTAGGTGGAAGTTATATTAATAGGTATCATCCACTGTTGGGGGGTTTTCTCATGAAGATTTCCTATGCTCCATAGGAATGTTGTTATGGAGTCTTTTTAGACATATTGGGGGTTCACTTTTTGGGTTGTTTCTCTTATCTCTAAAATTGATGTATATGTATAGTATCTTGATGTACATTTAATTGTGTAGGATAAAAATAAGTGTCCTAGAAATCCTAACTAAGTATAATCCCTAGCTTATTTCACATATTCTTCTTCTTTTGGTTTATATTATTTTTTTGTACTTCCTTGGATTTGATATGATATGTGATGCCTAACTTCAATTGACATGATATATCTATTGTGATATATGGTTATGAAATTCTTTAAAATTGATTTACCTACTTTAGTTGGAAATATGGAAAAGGGGGAAATTTAATTTATTTCCATTCTTTTGAAATAAAAACTATTAAACTATTATCAGGCCTTATTTTATTTAAATTTTAGAATGCTTGGATTATTTTTCATAGACATGGAATGGAAAAAATCGGTGGTACACTAAAAATACATTTAGCTCACACCCCACATAACACTACGGTGATGTGTATACCTGGTCATGTCTTTCAATGTAGAGAAAGACAATGTGTTGTAGTTATGGGGTGAGGTTTTCTGTTAGCTAAGTTGGGTTTATTATGGTGAAATTGTGATAATATTCCCATTATATCACATATGGGAAGTGGTTTTTCTTATTTTGGAAGTCCTTTGTGGTTGGACATGTACTTGGAGATTGTTTCTACTCTTGTGTTTCTAGGTTTCCACTATTTTTTCTGTTGTGGAATATATTTAACCTTTCCAATATTTTATTTCTTGTTTATATTATCTATATTTTTTCTTTAGGTTGGGTGAAATGGTTCCCTATTTTTTTTAATGCTCGGGAGCCAGTTTTCAGCTAGTGGGGATTAGGAATGCCCATCAGGTATGTGGAGAATTGGTGTTGGTTCCAGTTTGAGAGGCTATTTGAGTTGGTTCATTACAGTTTGGTATTAAAGGTAGTATTCCCTCAAGATCCCTTATTATTGGACTTTTGGTAGACTGTAGATTGGATTTTTGGAACATGAGAGGTGTATTGTGGAGAGTGCATGTCTATCACTTTCCATTATGTGACTCAAGTTTACTTGGGATGTTGGTATGTGTGTCTCTTGAATTTAGTTTTAATATAAATATAAGTTTTTTCTTATGGGTTTTCAAGTTTGGATAGATATTGTTCTATTATATGATCATTCCTCCTATTCTGATGTGCCTCAGTATTCCTATGATACATGTTCTATGAGTTACTAAAGAGGGTGCAAATGATTCTCATTAAATTAATCCAATAATGGATTTGATATTTATCAAGGATATCATGATAGTTGTTCATTATATTGACTATAATATACCAAATTCTTAGAATGTAGTTTTTGAGGTACAACCAGAAGTTATCGGAGAAATAGATCGATAACATGAGTTCTTATATAATAATATATTGCCCTTTAAAGATAATAATTAACCATAAGGGTGAAGTAATGGATTGGCAATATTGATTAGATCATTGACTTCCTAGATACACCTAAGAGTATCAAGCTAAAGTGTGCAGCATCCAGACATGATGGTCCTAGAAATATATAGTGGGATTCCATGGTATAAGCTGATAAGAATGTGATCTAAAACTATAATGGTTTTACAACTCTCTTCTTATAATAGTTTTTTCAAGAATCATTGATGATGGAAAAGAATCTGGATTTACTCTCATTGCTATAGGTAGATTGTTCGTTGTTAGCGTACACCAATAATTTTATAAATCTATTCATTTTTCACTATAGGTTATAAAGAATAACTAAATGGAAGGTCAAAAGTAAATATTGGATTTGCGAGCACATATCAGATATTAGTTATTTATAATGAAACATTTAACCAATGTACATATAGTGGACAAGGATATGATAGTAGAAATAAATATGTAAAGAAACATTGGATATTATTTTCCATCTATTCTACCTAATTGAATCATTAGTAGAGTTCTAGATAAATTGATAAAGTAGATAGATCATTGTAGGAGTTGTGGAGGTGTTTCTCAGAAGCAATACCTCTTCAAATACTCTAGTAGTACATAGTGGTTTTTCTTTGACTTTCTATGAGTGTAGTAAGGCTGGAAACACATGGTATTTTTTACTTCACCTACAAATATGTGTTACAGTTGTAGATGTAATGGTCGTTTATAGAGATTCTTTAATGCTACATCCATACCTCGATATGGTCAGGGATCTTTGGTTTGAACGGTTGTTATGGCGTAGTCAGATGCTTCAACGATTACAGGGTTGGCCATAGGCCATAACGGTGAAGCCCCGTCATTTATTATATGATATTCTGGTTGAGTTATATATGAGTCTAGTGATTGTGATGGGTACCATATTTTTTTCATCCTCAGTAGCAATTTATTCATTTAATACTCATTCTTTCTGATCATTTATATCTGGTCGTCTTATTAATATTCATAACAATCTATTGGATCTCATGCCTTTTTTATGGAGTTAGTGATGCCTTATAGGAAGAGGAAAGACCGGGGGGTTGCATTATCCTTATTTTTCACTATCGATAGTTGATATGGATCATGTTTGGGATTTGTTTCTCAATTTGGATCTATTTGAAATCATCACTAGGATGGATTGTATTTTTTTTCTCATCAGGATTACATTGATTGTTATAATCAGCATGTCTCAATTCTTGTGGTTGATGGGATCTCATGGGTGTTTCAGCAAGATTGGTATCCTTTTTTTGGTTGTGCTTGACCTTTACACCCATATATCATTAGTATTTTTTATGAAGTAGTAGTTTTTCTTGATAAAATATCTTCTATTGTTGATCTCCCCACTATAGTTCAAGACATTCCTAACATTTTCCTAGATGATTTATTGACATTTTATCCAAAGAGGTAGGTGGGGTTTACGACTGAACTAGAGAAAGGGACAGAAGAGTTACTAATACCTTCTATTTTCCAAGAAGTTAGATGGATCACTCTGATTGAGCATGGACTATGGGAAGTTGAATCAGGTAATAGTTAAGAACAAGTATCATTTACCTCATGTTGATGACTTGTTTGATCAGTTTAAGGGGGAAAGTGGTTTTTGAATATTGTATTTGATATGTTTATCATCATCTAAGATTTCTGGAGTGTGATGTACTAAAGATATATTTTAGGATCAGGTATTTTAATTAAAAATATCTTTTGATGTCAAATGTTATGAATAAAACTCCATTTGTTTTAATATATTTGATGAATCAGATATTCCATTAGTATGTCGACACTTTTTTGGTAGTTTTTTTGATGATATTTTGGTTTATTTGATATTTAAGTGCAAGCACGAGCACCATCTGAGTTTGGTTTTTAGAACTCCTGAGGAGTCCCTATTGGTATAAAAAGCTTTCTAAATGAAACTTCTGGATTTGAGAAGTGAAATTATTTGGGAACATGATTTATTAGACTGGATTATTAGTGGTTCATAAAAAGGTGACATTTGATTTATCTTGGGAAGAAACACATAATTTCTTTAAGATTTGAAGACTCCTTTGTATTTCAATATATTATTGATGGTTCTTCATGGATTTATCAAAGTTGGAATAACATTTGAATAATTTTACTAGGAAAGGGGTGATATTAATATGGGATGCAATGTGTTAGTCTTCTTTTGATGAGCTTAAATACCTTCTAACATCATCTTACATTTTGATCTTACCTGATCTCAGTAAGGGGTATGTGGTTTTCGGTTATGTGTCAAGCATTATTTTGGGTTTTCTTCTCATATAGGATGATTATGTGGTAGCTTACGGCTCTCATACGATAGCACTGTGTTACACCACTTATGATTTAGATCTTTCTATAGTAATGTATTCACTTATGTGTTGGAGAAATTATCTTGTTGGGGAGAGGGTCACAATCTTTTTTTACCATAAGATATTGAGCTATTTCATTTCTCAGAAGAACTTGAATCAAAGATAGTGATGATGGTTAGAATACCTAAAGATGTTTGACTTCGATATCACCTATTGTTACACCCTTAGTTTTATGGACCATTTTTGAATGAATTAATTTTCATTGATGTTTTCTAATGCACTAAGTCAAGCATTCCTTTCAAACTATATTGACTTCGCGTACATTACACGTAACATTGAGTTTTACCAAAAAAACATATTATTAAAATATTATATATTAATACATAACCTAACTGTCAAGTTAGTGTTCATTAATAGTAATAACTAAATAAATAAAACCTATGTCTTACACAAATATAAAATAAATTCATTATTTATAATGAACTAATTAAATGCAAATGGATTATTTTTACTGATAACTATTTTTTGGATTACCAAGTTGTTGTATTATAATAAATTAAATTAATTATAATTAGTGAGTTACATTAATGTAATATATATTATATATTCAAAAAATATATTATTTATATTCATCCAGTAGATTTTATAGAAATAATATAAGATCAAACCCAACTTTACACATAAACACCTATATTTTTGTTAAGGTATTGTTACCGCATTTTGATGGTGAACCTACATTAAATATAAATTATGGAACATTCATAAATTTTATCTTTTAAAATAAACTTAATTTTATAAATATAATAAAAAAATACCTTTAGGGTGATTTTTTCTCCTGTGATGTTTAATTTTTCAATGAATAGTGAGAAATACTAAAATTTAACGCAAAACTGCCTTTTCATCTAATTTATTTTTATAGTTAAATTATATTTTAAGTTAGAATTAAAATTTAATTATATTATATTCTTATCAATAAATCCAATTTTGGTCATTAGAATTAATTTTATTTTTAAATTTACTATAAAAACATAACAAACTTTTGAACATTTTTACTTTAATAACCTGCATTGTCATCCCATCTGTGGGATTGTATTTAAATTAATTTCTTCCACTTATGTGCTTGGAATTTGAAAAAATGGATTAAATATATGATATTTTCATAATTTATAATTTCAAATAAGGTCAACTTATTTTTAGACAAAAAAAATTAGTGAAAGTAATTAAAATTAATTAATATAATTAAGGTTAAATTAAGCTTAATAAGGGAATAAACCATGACCTTAAGGCCCTAAACGACCTATAAACTTGTCCAAAATAAATTGTATGAAAATATTTAGAACATATCCTCTATTGTATCAAATTGGGATCATTATTTGATCCAATTTCAATAAAAAAAACATGGGTGGGGTTTCCCTCCTCAAAAATATTGCAAGAGTGTAACTCCTTCTCCATTATAAAAGGCTTCCTCTCCTTCCACTTCATAACACCTCTCAAGCCAATTAAGCTCAGAAAAACACTACCTAAATAGCTCCCCAAAATATCTCAATTCCTTCTCAAAGACTAATGTGGTAATAAATCCATCCAAAGAAGCCCTTTGGTGCAAACCTAAAAGAGTTACCCGATTAAGAGGTAACATCAACCCTCAAACCCCTTTATTTTATTTTTGATCTCCACTACCATAAATATTTTTATTACATGATTTTATAACAAACCGGAATCCTAAATATACTAGTATGTTTTTATTCTAATTTTTTTACTTATGCTTACACACACTTCAATCTAATGGGCAATGAACATACTATTTATATGTACGATGAACTACCACCTCACTAAATAATGATTGTTCATTTTTCCTTTACCGCCTTTCATAGGGAAAATTATGATGAAAACTATATTTATATATGTTATATATTATATTTATTATTCCTTTAATATTCTGTAATTATTTTAAAACATGTATCTTTATAATTTCCATATTATGTAGATACGAAAATTTTGTTTGAGGAAGTGTGGACAACCACCCCCCTCAAAGTGATATGATTCATTCATACACTACATGGAATGTATTAAAGATGGTATTAGTTAATATGTATGATAGATATGATATAAAATAAATTTTTATAAATATATGTATATACATAAATATAGATATATGTTCTTTACATTCTTTCTTTCAACACCACAATTAAACGGAAATAGCATTCATGCCTACATACGGACTACCATCTCCATGAACAGTGTATTCAATTTCATACATTTTTATTCTATGTATTATACACATATAATATATATAATATATATTTAAATAACGGTTTACATTATGGAAATCATTATATAATCATAAGGACCAAATATATTGAAAAATTAAGACACATGTGAAAAATGAAGAGGATATTACCTGATGTGAAACCATAATATATAATTGTTTACAAGAGGGTAATATAAATCCATGATCAAAACACATATGGTATTAAGTATAAGAATATTTTTCTATAAAATATTTATAATAAAGTTACATTAATTTTATTATAATTTTTTATGAGTATAAAAAGAGTCAATACCCAAGGTAAGGGAATTTCATCTCACTTTTTATATCTGTGAGATACATGCCATGTTCACCACTCCAAATTCATTTTTTAATTTTCTTAATAAATCACTTTTGGGTCTAGTGGTAACCTCACAATAAAATTCTAACATATAAAACCATCCCAAAAGCAGAAGTCACAGTTAGAACATATGATAATAAAAGAGAAGATCCTCGATCCCATCGAAAAAATAAAGCATCAAACCACGAACAACCTTTGAAGATTAAAAATCCAAATGGAAACATTCAAAAAGAGAACTAACACACCACCTCAGTAAGTAAAATCACAAACCTTGTGAGCAGGAGGAACCTAGAACCATGCAAGAAAAAGGTACCCCCCTCTCATCACCACCTCAACACAATTACAGAATGAGGTCCAAAATCAGTACCTCAAGGACATAATCAACATCACCATTATAGTACCTCAACCTCAGAATAAGTTCCCACACACTAGTAAAAACACATAGCACCACTGACGTTGATGCCAAAGAAGAATTGAAATCACCTTGCACAGAATCAAAAAAAAATCTCTAACCAGCACCGAATGAACCTAGAAAAGGGAAAAGGTAACCGCAGTCATGCCTCCAAGAACACCCACCCGCTCACACAAACACATCCTCGACCCACCATGGAATCCATCTCACCCCACCAACTTAAAAGGGATCAATGAACCTGGAATCTAGAGTTTCATGAGAGCAGACAAGATCTTCATAGTGTACCATGATAAATCTAGCACCATCAATCCCACAGATAATAGTATCATCCAACTAGAATAGTAGAAAATCGGACATAGCACAATTGGATGACCAAACCAGATAATGAAACTTCTGATGAGAACAAACACCACATAAAGACCAAAACCATTGTGTAACCTTCTTCTCCAACTCTTACCTGGATTGGAGAGGTTGAACCTTGGGTGAGAGTGTTTTTGGGCAGCTGGGAATGAAATAGATCTAAGAAAAGGACTGACTTTGATAGCATCAGAAACCCTCCATAGACCGCATCGCAAACCCTAAAGCCTTGATGTAAATGCCACCACAACTCTAACTAGGAGAGGCACATAGAAACTTGCGGCTAGAGTAGGGTATGATTACATAGTGCATCAATAGCACATACCTTCATCGGAGGAGAAAACCCCATGGAGAAATTCCACAATGGAAAGCACTAGAGAAGAGGACAAGGCCAAGAATAGAAGGGAGAATCCAGGAGCTCTGGACGAGGTCAAAAATGAAGGGGAGAATCTGAGAAATGTCTTAGAAACCCTAGAGGGGAAGAGAATTTGAGTGTAGAGATCACTCCCCATAGAGATTTGTCTCCCTTACATGGAATGTTCACCATTATTTTCTTTTGTGTGGTGTAAATACATCTCATGAATATATTATGTGATTATTATTATTAAATTTTCGGATATTTACACATCCATTATATGCTATTTATTTAATGGGGTTTATATTTCCAATGATTTTTAAGAGTCTTTTAAGTTTTCTTGGGAAAGGATTTTGAAATGGTTTTCAAGATTATTTTTATGATTAAATTTATAAGTTTTTAAGAATTTTTTCTTGATTAAATTATAGAATTTAAATTATATTTTTAGATAAAATATTTTTCAAAATGTTTTAGTCTTTAAAAATAATTTTATCAGGAATATGGATATTTTCCTCAATAAATGTTTTTTAAAATATCTTTCAAAATTATTTCCCACATCAGATATCATCGTTGACATTACTCACAAATTTCATTGAAATGATTTAATGGGTACATTCTTATTCTTCTTTGTAATTGTTAATTATTGATTCCATGGTCTTTAGGAAACTCGTTTCTCTCTCATGGGTTAAATGTTTATGAAATACATTTTTATTTCACGGGTTATGTTTTTGATGAAGTGATTATGAAACTTGTTTTATTTTCCATTTTTTATGATATGATTACATGTTTATGATATCCATTTCATTTCATGGGATATGATATGAATGTTTGGGATTTTGTGGAACATGTATGTATGATTTCTCTGTTATATATGTGGGACCTATATCTCCATCCAGTGCATTAGGGAAAGATTTAAATCTCGTGAGATAGACTAATATGGTTTTGGGAGTGAACCTTGGCTGCTAAGATGGTCATGGGAGTGAACCATTACTACCAAGATGGTATGAGGAGTGAACTCGTGCAACTAAGATGACCATGGGAGTGAACTATGACTACCAAGATGGTATGGGTAGGAAATTTGTACTACTAAGATGGTCTTGGAAGCAATGCCTTTGCTACTATAGAGATCATATTATATACAGTTATGTGTCAACCACAATTCCATGTTTTATTCCTATGTTATGATTTCACATATTATGTTCTTTATTTTTATAGGATTCTTGTCTTATGAACTATCAATATTTATTACATGATTTATTTTTATGATATTTGATATGTAGTGTATGATTTTCAAATTTTTAATCACGTTATCATACTCCTATGATCATGATTATGATTACATGTCCCCCTTATTAACCTTTAATGATCATATGAGAAAACCCATTTTATGTTTCTTTCCTTTATGTTATGAAAACATATACTATTTTTGATGTGTCTAGTAAGGGTGTTATTCAAGAAGAACCAATAGGGAGATTATGTAGCTCACTTAAGTAACAATGTTTATGTTTTCATGTTTCTATAGATGATAGACTAATATGGTATTTGGGAGTCTATTTTTGTAATGTTTTATGTATTCCTCTAATGTGATGTAAGGTTAATGTTTTTCATGACTGGGTCATTATACCTACACCATTGGGAAATGTATTGTTTATGCACAAACTCTTAATAATAATGTTTCATCATAAGAAGTTTTGTAATTTAAGGATGAGTGGAAACTTATAGAGATTTTTATTAGTTGTATATATATTCTTAGGATGATGTTTTAGGTATGGTTCAAACTAGTGTATGTTTATCATAATGTATCCATGAGTATATTCTACAGATCTAGTGACAATATAATGATTTTAGAGGAATTCAGGAAACCCTATATAGTGGGGAGACCATTTTGGTTTGGTCTCTCACATTAGATGGTGTTCTTAGTTTTGAGGATTGGTTTTCCATCCCAACATCTATGAGTATATATGTTTTTTTATTTTCATAGTTATTCAGGGATCATTCATCTGGGAACTACAATTATGTATAATGAAATTGGAAAGTAATTCTTTTGGCTTGGTATGAAGTGTGATATTTCAGATTATGTATCTCATTGATAAAATTTTCAACAGATTAATGAAGTGAAACTGAAACCTTTTGGTTCGTTCCAACCACATCCAATGTCATTTTAGAATTGTGATTAGGTATCTATGGAATTTTTTTATTTAAATAGACCTATCAAGGGTTTAATGCTATTTTTATGGTGATTGATCATTTGATAAAGTTAACTCATTATATTCTGATCAAATATACTATAATGGTTGAAGATTTGGGTAAGTTGTATGTGCAATAAATTGTGAGGTTACTTGAGGTTACTTCTATCATTGTTTCATATCAGGATCCTAGGTTTACTTTGAGGTTATACATAATTATCCAAGTTCTTATGGGGACTCAAGTAGGATGGATCACAACTTATCATCCATATAATGATTTTCAGATTGATCATTCTATTCAAATTATGGAGAATATTTTTTTTTGCATGCATCTGGGGTTTTGGTGGATAAAAGGATACGAATCTGGGATTGATAGATTTATCTTATTAAAATAGTTATCAGTATTCGATTAGAATGGATCATTTTGAGGATTTGTATGGTTGCCTCTGTAGATCGACTCTTCTTTGGGTAGAGGTGGTAGAAGCTTATTTTATGGGACTGAGATTGTTTTAGGAGATATCATTGAGGATTCAGTATATATATTAGCATCTAGTTACAGTTCAGAGTCAGAAAAAGTCTTATACAGATTGAAGAAATATTCCTTTTTAGTTTTCCATAGGTGATCAGGGTTTCAAGAAATTTTCTAATAGATTAGGTTACAATAATCTTGGAAAATAGTGAAAGTTATTTCCAACAAATGCTGGATCATTTGAGACCATTATCGGTTGGTATTGTTGGATCAATTTATATTAATTTTTTCTTTTTCTCCACATATAAAATCTCAAGAAATATATTCTTCGTCCATCTCACATTTTGAGTTGGGAAGAGATTGAGTAAAATCAAGATTTTTCTTTAATTACAAATCTAGTTCATATCATTGAATCTCAAGAAAAGATCATGTGTGGGAAGTATATTCAGTGGGTTAGAGTTTTATGGTGGAAGAGATTATATTTTCATTATAATTTTGAGTGTGATTAATTGATGATGGAGTAGTGGTCTCAACTATTTATCATTCTTCATTCTTATATATGACTTCCCAGGGATGAAAAGTTTTATGGTGGGGAGTTTGTGACATCTCATTGCCTGATTTTAGGTAGTTTCTCTATGTTTAATTGTTTCCTTCTTTAATTAGGTATTTATTGGGACTCTCGATAATGGAGAACATTTTTTGAGAAAAATGACCTAAATTATAGGGATTTATTTACATTTTAATTAATAGATTTAGGTACAAATTCATTAAAAATTAAGTTTCTCCCTAAGTTTGGAGAATGCACGATTTGAATTGAGGTTTTTTTAAAGAATCTTTTTTTTTTGAAGACTATAGTATAATTACACATATTGTAATTTGAGAACATTACATGTAATCTATATAGGGTAGATTTAGTGAATTTAATACATAATATGAATGGAGTACACATCGTCTACATATTACATTCCAAGTAATCTGAAAATACGGGTTTTCAATAAAAAGGTGATAGTTTTTTTTGTATTATGTGATCACCATGGATTACACAACATGTATAGAGTTAAAATTCCATGTATATATCATGATTTTGTTATTTAGGGCACGACACATCTTAAATTTCATTTATGTGTCCACATCCATCCTCCATCTCAACCAAGATCTCACTTTTGGTAATTTTGAGATCTTTTATTTGATTCAGATTGATTCATTTAGTAATTGATTGTCGTTGTGGTTGGGTTGTGTTTCTATAAGTGAGTAATATTTTATACTTATTAATTTCCTTGATCATGGTAGATTCATTATATTTCATTATCATATCTTTTGACCCATGGTGATGTTTCTTCAGGTTTCTCTTTACATTCATTATGTGATCTTGTTAAAGGGTTTGTTCCTTTGTTTTGTGTGGTGTGGCTGGTCTATGTTCTATAGATATGTGTAATATGATATCTTTTCCAACCCTTTTGGATGAATATAATAAATTTTGAAGAGTGTAGATTGATTCTAGAGACTCTGTTTCCATATTTTCAATCTTCTTGTTGGTCGATACCTTTTTGGGTGTGTGCGACCCAGGATCTTGAGGTGGTAGATTCAATCTATATCATGTGTTGGTGAACTAATTTACTTTTTTTTTATAAAAAAAATATTAAATTAAGTATATGATTTAATTATTTGTTTTTTGTGTGTGGAAATCAGTTTTTATAAAATATTCTTTCCTTATGTTTTGGTAAATGAAAAATGGTTTTCAAACCATTGTAAAATTGTTTTGTGAAATTTATTTCAAATAATGGTGTGATGAAAATGGTTTTATGAACTAGTTTAGAAAATAGATCACATGGTAATCCTTTCATACTTAGGAGTTAAGGTATAGTAATATGTTCTATCCACAATTAGTGGATTTTCTCAGGAGGTTTTCCTCTTCTCCCTAAGCATGTTATTCTAATAATTTTATGACCTATAAGGGATTTAATTTTATTGGAGTGTTCCAATACTCTCTAGACTCAATGAATATGTCCAGTGGATTTATGTGTGAATGATTATCTATAATAGGTATGAGTGTCCTAGCTATCTTGTCCTAGTCTAATCTCTGGTGTGATGCCACCTATATTTCTGCTTTTGGATTGTACTCTTTTTTGTACTCCCATTAATTTGATATGATATGTGATTCCTGATTTTTTTTAAATGATATATATAAATGGATTTATGGTTATAAAATTATTTTAAACTGGTTTAACTTCTTTATTTAAGAATTTGGAAAAGGGGGAACTTAAAGAGTCTTCCCTTGATTTTTATATGAAAAAAAGTTAAACTATTGTCATGATTTTATTTTCATTAATGTGGAGAATAGATGGATTATTTCTTCGGTATATGATATGGAACACTTAGGTAAGACAATACTGAACCTGTTATCTCACACTCTGGATACCCCTTTGGTGGGGCTTAGACCAGGTTATGTCTTTCAATGAATGGAAAGGAAAAGTGATGCAGGAAGGAAGTGAGGTTTTCTATCAACAAATTTGGGTAGCTGGTGGTGAGATGGTGGTATTATTCTCATTCTATCACATGGATTAGATGGTTTTTCTTGTTTTGGTTTTCATTTTTGGTTGGACCTCTACTTGGTGATTGTTTTTACCTAGTGTCGTTTAGTCTCCACTATTCATTTTTCTGTTATAGAATATATTTATCTTTTCTATTGTTTCCTATGTTATATATATATATATATATATTCAATGTGGTTTCTTTAGGTCTATATAAATTTTTCCCTCTGGTTATTTTTGTATGCATGGGTGCTATTTTCCAGCCCATGGGGATCGGGAAGGCCCTTCAGGTATGTGTCGGATCGCGTCTAGTGCCTGTTTGAAAGGGAATTCTAACTAGTTCATTATATGTATTAAAATTTTAGTTTATATATAGATATCATAATTATTTCATGATTATTATTCTAGACGAAACAATAAAAATAATGAAAGATTATTAACAGAAGGGTGATAAGATGTCGTAAAAGGATGATATATGATATTATGAATATTAATATGGTTATTTTATAAGTTAATAACATGTTTAAAAGTAATATATATGATTTTAAATCATTCTCAACCGAAAGGGAGTGTGGGGTAATGGATTTCATCTCAATTTAATTTCATTGAGGCATATTGTAATGTTATACACCTAGTTTTTTTATATAGTGTATATACATCCACATTGAAATATAATGTGATTAATAATTAATTCTTCATGTTACTTTATGTTTCAATTTTAATTATTACATATAGAAGGATTTGAATTAAAAATTACCAAGTTGTATTGAATTTCATAACATTGTTGCTTTTCATTGGGTTATATTACTTGATTCTTGTCTTTAATATTCTAATATTATGTGTGTTATGAATCTTAATTATATTTTTTATTTATATTTGTTTTATTTATATTTATATTTATAAAAATAATATATTCATAGATCAAATTAACACTTCAATTTTATGATCATTTCAAGGGATTATTTCAAAATCTCATTATATTTATGATTATTTATTATTGAATTTATTTACAATGAAATTATTTCATCACTATATAAAGAAAACAATTTAATTTTATTCTCCTCTAGTTCTTCATGATATTTTCAGGTAATAATACCATTTTTTGCACTCTTTGTTTCTTAAAATAATTGTGAAAATGTTTTAATGAAATTTTAACATCATTTCTCTCTTTTGTCAGAAATCAGTTTTCTTCTGAGAACTTGTTAGCTCTAAAAAATGTTAAAAATGTTTTTAACCAATTTAAAATGATTCATTAATTAAAATTTAGCCCATTTTACTTTTTATATTTTTTTTAAATTGAATCATATTGTTATTTTTAAAATTGTTCCTTTATGATTTTACTAAGAAAGTGAGAGGAATCTTTGGTTTAATATACTTAGCATGTACTTATTTCTTGTCATTATAACCATGAAATTATTTTAAAGAATACATTATAAGATTAAGATAATATTTTCAAAGGAATGTATTTTCAAAATATATTGTGAACTTTTAGTTTTATAAGGTGATTTACAAAATGAAATGATAATTTCTTCAAGAATGTTTTTTAAAGATGTTTTTTTTAATTTTTATTCATCAATAAAAAACCCCATTATCCTTAATCGAGTGGGAATTTTTGTATTTATAACATCATTATTATTCTTATTTATTGTTCATATTATTTTTATCAAGGAAAATATTTATATTTAATTCGTTGATTCATTTTTTTAGTCATTAACTTCACCTTGAAATATTCACTTTCATGTTATCATTGGACATTAAATTTCTCTTAATTATCCATATAATTTATCCCAAATATGATTATTTCTTAAACTATATATATATATAATACAAATTTTTTTATATAGGGAAATATATTTTTTTATTGGGGAAATATAGATAATTATGTATACTTTTCTAAATATGGATATTTGATGAGCAGTTGCATTTTTTAGGAACTAAATTTTTTATTCGATATATAATTAATTATTTTGAGTTGTTGTGATAGTGGGGCCTAATATTATATATTCTATAAATACATTGGTATCCTGTTGAAAAAAATAAGTAGGCTAGAGTTAATAGGGTTTTACCTGTTGTTTTAAACCATATTTTTAAAGGCCTTGATGGTAGAGGTATCCTGATGTATGATATTATGGAATCAAATAATTAAGAATTTCCAACACTAAGAATTTAGTTATTATTATTTAGGAGATTTACATAATGATATTATCTATGGTTTCATTTAATTATTATTTTATTATTTAAATATAATGTGTGTTTCATAATTTACATTACAACATTGATTATCATTTAGCTTGTCATAATATTTAAGTTATTTCAATTTCATGGGTTTTCAATTATTTAACTTCACGTATTTTTTATTATCCTTTTAATTTTCTCATTGATATTATATATGGATTTACTAAGTTTTCATTTTATTGATTATATGAAAAGTGTGTTCAGTAATTTACCTTTCTATATTTATTATTTATATTAATTCATGATTTCCTCTTTTGTACTTAGACTTTAATGGAAATTTTAGCTCACCCTTATTTTGTTTCCATTCCTAGGAATCCATGAAGTGATCTATTATTTTTATCCAAGGATATGCTAGATTAAATATAGTTTTTTTTCAAATAATTATATTGTAATTTTTTATTTAAAAATGTAATGAAAGACTCAATTATGTATCTAGTTTACCAAGACTAACAAGCTATTCAGTTAATTGGGGTGTGATTCTTTATGTATTATGTAAATTTAATAAAACAAACACCCTTTTTGGGATACTATATTTAGGGTTTCCAAAATATTTATATTGTTAATATAATATCATATTATACTTGAAAATATGTTTCCTGAAAACCCATTTTTTATCATGTTTTGTGTGTTTATATTTAAATTAATTTTTTTTCACTTATGTGAATGGAATTCTGTAAAATTTATTTCATATTTTTAATGAGAATATTTAATATTATATAATAATGTGAATATAATTTTTCTTCATAATTAATAGTGAAAAAAATTAAAATTAATTATCATTGTTAAGGCTAGAATGGGTTTTCTTGGGGTGAAACTAAGAATAAAAGGGTTAAGATGACATAAAAAATTTAATCATACTTAATGGGAATTTTTAGGCCTTATAACATCTAAGGTTCTATAATGATACATTTTGGATCCTTTTGGCATATGAAAAATTTGGGTATGATTTATTCATTTCAAATAATCCACGGTGTCCTACTCCTCAATTGTAAAAAAGAAACTCCCCCCCCCCCTCACATATTATCACATATCCAGTGATTTGGATCAACCAAACACTTTAACCCCAAAATTATTATCTACATTTTATATGTGATTTTATTTCCAAAATACCAACCCAAGGGTCCTTAATAAGATATCCAAATGAGGTTCTTATTAGAAAATGTAATTATCTTCACTAAACATTTTCATTTTAATTTTTAATTTTACACCATCAATTATGTATTAAAAATTAAATATAATAAAACTATTATCTCACATATACTTAGATGTTATTATATTTATTGAAAAATATTTATCTATATACTCCTCTATAAAATTGGAAACAAATCCATCACCATGTGTACAGTGGATTACCATCTCACAAACAGATGTAATTTTTTCTATCTCCTAATCACATGGGTAGTCATTATGATGGAAATAATGAATATATATAATAAATAAAAAATATATTAGTTCCTTATAATTAATATATCATCTAATTCTTTAACATTTCACTAATTGATGTAATGACATCATCTCTTGTGTGTACGTACGACCTACCAT
This sequence comes from Viscum album, assembly GCA_963277665.1. Classification (NCBI taxonomy): domain Eukaryota; kingdom Viridiplantae; phylum Streptophyta; class Magnoliopsida; order Santalales; family Viscaceae; genus Viscum; species Viscum album. Next base: position 1,722,469,328 of record OY728145.1, read on the forward strand.
CTCCACAAACTGATACAACTAATTTTCTATGTCGAAATTTCATAACTAGTTTTAAAAATGAATTTGATAATTAAATACAATATTTATTACACTAATATAATTCTATATATGATGAAAATATATAAAGTATACAAAATTGGAACATTCATGACAAAACACACATGAGAAAACAATGCAATTAAAACCTGAAATAGTACTACCAATAATAAAATATTTTTGACAAATTTCTATTAATATATTATAAGAAGAAAATATATGATATTATTAAAATGTATATGGTTCTGTTATAAATTAATTAAATAAATAATATCATTGTACATGATGTTAAAGTGAGTTCAACCAAAAAAAAAGTGTGAAGTAGTGTATTTTTTCTCAATTTCCTTTCAATGAGGTTAATTATAATGTTTTGAACCAAATTTTTTTATATGAATTATATAGAACCAATTTAATATGTAATACAATCAATCCTTCATACTTCATGGTATCTTATTTTTTAATTTTTATATATCATCCAAGGGGATTTGACTTGAAAATTACTTAGTGGTAAAGAATTCGATAACATAATTTCTTTTAATTGGGTAATATTAATTATTCAATATTTTTTATATTCTAATATTATGTGTCTAATAATGTTTTTTATATAATGTTTCTGCTTGTTTTATTTTAATTTACATTTTATACACATAATAGATTCATTGATTAATTATAACTTCAATAGTATGATCATTGTAAGGGTTTCTAGTTTAAAATTGTGTTTTTTGGACATATGTCATGTTATACACCTATATTATTTTATGTGGTTTATAAACTTTCCCTTTGATATTATATATATATAATATATTTATATTCAAGAAATTTTATGTTTCATTTCATGTTATTCCATTCATGGGGCTTGTTGCTACAAAGTTACCAAAGTGGTAAGATATTTTTATTTTAATCTCATTTTCATCAATATTTTTTTATACTTTGATTTCCACTGAAGTAATTTATTTGATCATTATATAATAAACCAATTTAATTTTCCTATCCTATATTTTTCATGAAATTTTCATGTAATAGTACCATTTTTGTCTTTTTTTACTTAAAATGACTCACAAAATGTTTTTAAATAAATATGGTTTCATTTCTCTATTCGGTCAAAAATATTTTTTCTTATAAGTCTATGTTTTTTAAAAATATTTTACTATGATTTTGAAAAGTCATTTTTACCCATGATTTTATTTTTTTTACCAAATGGTTTTAAAAAAATCTTCCATTTTTTCTAAAAATTTTACTTTTTATTTACTTAAGAAATATGAAAGGTATCTTTTTCTTAATTACATGGAATGAATGGAACCATTCTATCATCATGAACAATATTTTAACTGATGGTTACTTTATATGTTTATAAGGTTCATTTAAAAGAATTTATTTTCCCTAAAATAGAATATATTTCTATTTTTTAAAATTTATTTTTAAATTGAAATGTGTATTTTCCTCCAAATATTTTTAAGGATCTCTTCATGGAATTTTTATTAATAAATGAAAGAAAAAATTAATTATAATTATAATACATTAGGTATATGTTTTAATGATACCATCCTTATCCCTTCTATAGATATATTATGATCATTTTGACCTGGTAAATTATTAAAATTCACTTTCTTGATATATTTTTAATTATCAAATTTCCCTTGAAATATTCACTTTTATATGATCATTGGACATTACATTTCCCATAAATATACATATGATTTATAATATATATATACTTATTACTTAAACCACATATCAATTCTAAACACACAATTTTCATTTGAAAGTTATTTTATTGATTGGGGAAATATTGATATTATGTATTATTTATTCAATACAGAACATTATTGATAACTCAAATTGTTCATGAATTAAATTGATCATTAATATATATATATATAATTCATTTGAGAAATAATTATGTGTGGGGGATAGAATTATATAACCCATCAATGCATCCATATTTTCAAGAGTTGAATAGGTAATGTTGCATTAAATGGGGTTTTACCCATAGTTTTAAACTATCATGTGAAAGGTCATTATGGTGTGTATATATATTGATGCCTAAGATCATGACATACAATATTTACTAGACCATACATTTATAATTTATATTTTATTATCCATGAAAATATTTCATTTGATATTATCAATGGATGCATTTTGTTATCATGTTATTTATTAAATGGCATGTTTTTTCTATTTTTTACCATTCCATTTTGATTATTCCATACCAAATCCTAATAGTCATGTTATTAATTAAATGGAATCTATGTTCACCTATTTTCATTTAATTTATTACTATGCCTTACCAATTATTCTATATTTATTTATGATAACTTATGCTTTATGTAACTCTTACAGAGCATCTGATATCACCTAAGTTTTGTTTCTTTTCCCCAAGATATAAATAAATAATATTTGTATGAGTTCATGGATACTAACTTTTTTTACTATCACTATGTTGTATTTCATGTTTTAAATTATAATGCATGACTTAAGTATGTATATATTTTACCAAGACTGCTAAACTATTTGGTTCATTAGGTTGTGACTGCTTATATCTAAAACAAATTTAGTAAAGTGACCACCATCTCTAGGATACTGGGGTCCAAGTCTTTACACTTTGGAAAAATAAGCTCTCTATGGAAGACATTTTTTCGATAATATATTGGATTGATGTTATTAAATAATCTTTCATTATGTATAATATAATCTTGGCTAAAAACAAAAAGTGGTGTTAATCTACAAATTTTAAAACATGGATCAATGTCTCCAAAAGTATTATGAATATAATAAGATACGACCCATAGAATTTATGGTGGGTGATTATCTTTTCCTTTGAGTCTCACCTAAATTAGGACACCAATTATTGGAAAAATAATACAAGTAAACTTTAAATAATTTTGGAACTATTCCAAATCCTATAAAAAATAGTTAATCGATGTAAAATATCCTTTTAAAACTCATGTTTTTCTTCATTTAGGTTTTTTTACCTTTCTCATAATAAGGTAAGTATATACCAAACCCTCCTCATGTGATCCAATTTTATGATATCAATTTAGAAGATTGTATTTCTTATCTGAAACAACTTATTTATATCATTATTCAAATATATAAAGTTTTATGATGGAAATTTATATTTCTTTGTGAATATAATATGGAAACATTTAAAATAATAGGATGATACTTGTTAATGAATTACTAAAATGTGAATTCAATGGTAGAGTTTATTTTTTAAGAGAATCATAGAAGCTTCTTCGAAAAAATAATCATCATTCTGGGGAATTTTTAGTGACCATAATCTTTTTAGTTGATTAGTTAATCTAGGTTTTAATTATCAAATTTATTAATGATAATATGTATAGTTTAAATAAAATTGGATTATAATTATAATGGAATTATAGTAATAAGGTCTAGTTAGAATGGGTAGCAGGGTGTATCATAACTACACAATAATATTTGTGGTTAATACGAAGTATCTACAAGAATATTTAAATCCACTAGAATTAGGATGATTACCAACTAGAATTCTTGTGTATTGATAGTTTTTTTTAAAAAGGGGGTAAATAAATAAATTTTTGATTTCAATATTTAAAACATTAATGTTGAATAACTCCCAAGGGAGTTTTTATTCCCCACCCATCCAACTTTTTTCCATAGGGATCCACTTCCCATTTTCATTTTCCAATATGAATTATTTAACAAGATGGATTGGATCCTTTCTCTAGTTTGTGAAAAATAATTCTATAATATAATCTATGGTGGGATCACCTGTGATATTTCTTTCTGTTGTTGTGGCTATTTTAAACAAAAATCCCTAAGATCTATAATTTTATAGGGTGTTATTTGGTATAAATTCTTGGTCTTTCTTTATTTCGCATACTACTTAAGGGTTTTTCTTAGTGGTCTTAAAGTAAGGTTCTATATCAATACTCTTATTTTGTTGCATATATTAAGGTATCTAATTAAAATATAAATTCCCCCATCAGGTTTTTGTCTATTCATTGAGGTATTAATAAACGTACTTCCTTTTAACATTGAATGATGGTTCAATATAGCCTTCGGTAGGAGACCCCCTCTATCATATCATATAAATATAATGGGAATGATAATAATAGTGTAGGGTACAGATAAAAAATTGGAATTATCTGATTTTCCAATCAATGGGTTTTAAAATCCTAATTTTGATATAGCCCAATTTTAAATGAAATATGGGTTCTCTATTATGTGATTATTCCTTATAAATAACCTTTTAAATGAATATGACTTAATGAAATTTATAAATTTTTATAACTTTTTTATTACATACATTAATCTGAATATGGATGCACATATTATGTAATAATTTTCATAACCTGCATTTTTTTAAAACTTATGTGTTATTGTGAAAAACTTTATATTGTGTATATGCATTAACACCTATATAGAGACACATTGGGAAGTGTTTATATATTTATGAGGTAACATTGGATGATTTTTTAGATTTTGGTATAGGTCCTTAAAGTGTATATAATGGTTTACATGGGTAATCTAGGTACCCATTATACATATACATATATATATATATAAGGGAAATAATATGAGGACACTAACCTCAAAAGAAATTGTATATTTAATAAAACCTTATAGTAAATTGAATGAGAACTCTTTCCACTTAATGAAGATGTTTTGTAAAAATTATATATTGTTTAACATTTATCTATTATATAGGTTTTCTTACTAGGATTAATATAATGGTTCAAAGTTGGTCTTTTCAAGTCTCGATGGAGGTATTTCGAGAGTAATATCCCGACCCGAGTTCCACACACCAGTGCCCGGAGCCGGTCGGTCACATGACCTCAAGTGCACCTTCTCATATGCTAGAGGATTCCAACTAATAGTGAGGTTCTAATATATCAATATTGGTAGACTATAACCTATTTATAAAATAATCTCACTAGCAAAAATAACCAAATAATAACCAATAGACAATAACCAAAAACCATAATAATATAATAACCAAAACAAAAAAGTATGAGATGTTGAACAAAAACTAAAAACAACATCCATAACTAAATATTATATATGTCATGCCAAATATGTGTCATGTTTAAAAATGGAAACCCAAAATAAATACATGGAAAACTACCCCATGCTGGTCCTAACACCAAGTTATGTTTCCCCATCCATGTTCCATCCTGACTCAGTCATCTAACAAAGGTCCCTCACCCTTATCGAGTCCTACAAACATTAAGTCTATTCAAGTGCTGATCAGGAAGTCTAAGTAGGGTGTAATTACAACTCAGTAGGCCACCACTAATGGAATATAAGAAAATATCCATTCAATAATAATTTATTTATTTGTATAAAGAATAATGTACAATGCATAATGAAAATAGTTATCACATTTCATTATTTGTTAATTAACCAAATAAATTCTATGGGTTCACAATGACACCCAACCCATCAATACCTACTTTGACCCATATCTTAGATTGAACTATCTACAAGGGGTATGAAATATCACAGTACCATGGTTATTATTCATTACTTCAATTCAGTTCATTTAATGACTATTTTTAAACATAGTCCAAAGTTAATCTCATGGGCATAGAACATTGTGTCTAGCACCCTTTGGGTATTTGGCATCTTAATACCTACACCACACCTCAATTTTACATGGTTAATTGGAGCCTCAATCCCTTTCTCACACTCACTAACACATATGGTTATTTAGAGCCTCATTTCGTATCTTGCACCTCAGTGTCACATATATCAAAAATATCACAATATCATACAAATCACAATTTCATATACATAAAGGTTATGCATCATTAACCATCTTACCAAAATTATATTTAAAGTGTAACTTTTTCAATTTAACACAACAATCATGATTCTTTATTTCAATCACATGGAATAATATAAAAAATTCATCATTAATCCATTTTTCAACATTTAATAAATTAAAACTATAAACCTTTAATTTTAGGCCAATAATCCTTTTATTTCCATTGTTAATTAAATACATATCTCAAAAATTAACCAATTTCACAACCCCACTTAATTAACTAATTCCACAATCCCAATATCCCATCAATTCCATAATCACATTATTTTATTAATTAATTATCCAATTAATTAATCCAAATTAGCCAATTATAATTGCCCCAAATTCAACCCATTCAACTATCACATGGAAATAAAATTTAATAAAATTTAATTCTGCTAAAAATTTCAAATTAATGTATATTTTAATTGCATAATTATATTGATTTAATTTGAATTATTACATTGGGATTTTCAATTTAAACAGCATACCTTAAGATCGTGGAAGATAATTTTCCAACGGAGTCCCCTATTGAAGTGGAATGATCAAGAAAATGTTAAAGAACAATATCTAGATCCAAAACATATATCTGTGATCAAATGGATTAGATTAATCAAAACCTATATCTATATCTATCACCAAAATAATAAAATATCCCCTCAAAATATGATATAAATTTATGAGAGAGTGAGGAAACCAATCAGCATGAGATCTCTTATCGGGAGAGGTAAATATCGGTCAATGGATATTTTATTCATTCGGAATGGTATTTATAAAGCCATAGAATCCATTTGTGTGTGTCTAAAATTTATATTAATGAGTTTAGGCCCAAGTGGGGGTAAAAAAGGGATTAATTCTTGGGGGTTTGGGATTTTATTTTAATTTTAAGGGGGTTTATTTTATTCACATAAACGGTTTCTTGTATGGGGCGCATGGTTTTCCCAAACTTTGTACCTCCTACAAGGGGTTGCATGATTACTAATATGAGGGTTCATAGTTTTAAAAACCATGCACAAACCATGTGAATACCCTTTGTTTTATTCACACAGTTTTTTGGAGTGGGCGCACTGTTTGGGAAAACAATGCGCAAACCGTGAATTGTCCCTCTTCCTTCCAAAATTATACAATTTCACCCCCATACTCTCCAATGTAAACCCCAATGAAAATATAACCAAAACAAGGAAAATGATTACCTATAAATGATCGTGATACATCCCTAGAAATGGTCAAAATCATACAAACTCCCCACCTTGTAAAAACTCATCCTCGAGCTGTACTCCCATGCATCTCTATTATTATAAGGTGAAAATGGCGGGCCACTAAAACCGTATATCTGCCTCTCTCTCTCCCATGTTTCCTCTAGAAAACACCCATGTTACCAAATTACTCAAATGATTATAATTATATTTCATTGAAACACTTTCTCACAACTATCCACAACATGTATCATTTTCTCCATAGAGGATGCATCAGTCTCAAACTCAATAACATCCACATTAATCACATGAGAAGGTTTAGGGTGATACTGTCAAATTATTGACACATGAAAGACATTATGCATGGAACTATACTTATGGGGAATCACCAATAGGTATTCCACCATCCTGGTAACCTCAACAACCTCAAAAATTCTAACAATCCTGGTACGAAACTTAACCAACCATTGAATCCAACAGTGACCCAATCTATGTGACACATGAAGGAATACATGATCACCCTCTATAAAATCAAGGGTTCATTGAAATCTATTAGCATTCAACTTTTATCTACTATAAGCCATACCAATATGATTTTGAATCAAATTAACATTTTCCAATGTCACCTTTATGTGACTCATTCTTAAAAGCTTATACTCACCTCTCTCCATCAACCATAGAGGTCACCTACATACTCTAACATAACATTACCCATATGGTTAATATTATTATTTTCTCAATAGTTATTGTTATAGGTGATCTTTGAAAGTGATAGGTTCTTCTCCCAAGACCCACTAAAGTCTTGACCTTATTCTCATATAATATCCTCAATCACCTGAATAATAATCACTAAATACCCTTTTGTCTATGGGAGTAATGATGTACAAAGTAAAACATGTGTACCAAGTTCCTTCTACAAGCCCTTTTAGAAGAGCTAAGTAAAACATGAGTCATGTTCAGAAACTATACTCTATTTTACCTCATCTAGATAGAATAATTTTCAAATGTATAAATATCCCAAGTGTTCTATGGAGAAATTCTATTATATAGATAAGAAATGTGTTAACTTCATCAATCGGTCCACAACCACCCAAACAGAAACATCCTTATAAGGAATACTCGAGAGAACCACCACAAGTTCAATAGTAACATCATCCCACTTCCATTCCAGAATGTTAAATGGTCATAGTAAACCACAAGTTCATTGATGCTCATCCTTCATCTATTGAAAGGTTTAGATTTTTATCACGAACCCTGCAATTTCTTTCTCCTTTCATGTTCAAAAATACTATCGACGTAGTTCACTATACATTTTGGTCAAACTCAGATGAACTTCACACTTCCAGGCATGAAATTCATGCATCATATCCTCCAGCATACACGTATTCACAATTAAATGGCCCTGGAATATATGATATCATCCTCATTTGTAGTTCAATTGGAAGGTGACTCCCTTCCTTCAAGGATTTTCTTACGGAAAAAATTTCTGGATCCTTATACTTTCTCTCTCTGACCCAGCTCCAAAGTGTAGACTCCACTAAAAATGATATGAGATTTATCCACTTCCACCCTCTTGATCCATAACATGTATCTCAAATAATAAAGTCATCAAATTCCATTTATAACACAAATATGAAATTTCCTAAGTCTCAATTTTCTTATATAAAGAGTCATCAACACTATTTCCCATTTTGGAAGTATATTCAAGAACAAAATAGAATGACTCCATATACTCATCCCATATTTACTTCTAAATTTAAAAATCCTACAATGAAAAATAGAATTTAATATCTTATGGTCGGTATATAAAGTGAACTTCTCACCCAACAGATATTGCCTCCAACACTTCAAATTATAAACCACTATAGATACATAGAGGTTATATATAGGGATGTTTTGTTCATGTGGACTCAACTACCATTACCCATACACCACCATTGATTCCCCTATATCAAAAATACTCCAATACTGCTCCCATATGAATAATAGAACATTGTATACTCCTCCCCTAGATCATGTTGGATCAAGATAGGTGCGGTAGTCAAATGCTTCTTCAACTCCTGGAAAGAGTTCTCACATGCTCCAAACCATTCAAGAATAACTCTATTCCTGGTCATGATTGAAAGTGGTGGTTCCAAGAAGGAAAATTCTTAAACGAACTTTCGATAATATCCTAATAACCCTATAAATCTATAGTTATCAAAAAACTTCATGGCCTTCTCCCAATAAACAACTACTTGAACCTTATCTGGTTCCACCAACACACCTTCCTCTGAGATAATGTGACCAACGAAAAATACCTGATCAATCCAGAATTGGAACCTATATATCTTGGAATATATCTGCTACTCTATTATTGTACTCAGGATGATGTCAATATATTCTGTATTATTTTCATGATTCTTAGAGTACATCAAGATGTCATCCAAAAATACTACCACAAGTTGATCCAGATACAGGTGGGATATTCTCTTCATCAAGGCCACAAACACATCAGGATAATTCTTCCACCTAAACGGCATCACAAAGAATTCATAATGGTCATACCTACTTATAAAATAATATCGAGGTATGTTAGAGGGATTAACTATCAACTAATGATACCCTTATTGCAATTAGATCTTAGGGAAAACACATTCTCCCCTAAATATGTAAAATAGGTCATTGATGAACAGAAGAGGATACCAGTTCTTCACAATCATCAAGATCAACTTCTAGTAATCAACACACAGGTGCAAGTTCCCATCGTCCTTTTTTAAAAACAAGAATGGAGAACCCCAATGCGATATACCAAGATGGATAAACCCCTTACACATAAAATATTCCAGTTGAATCTAGAGCTCTTTAATCTCTATTAGTTCCCTTGTTTAATGTGGAATAGAAACTATATTAGAACATAGTATAAGATCAATAGTAAATTCCACATCTCTCATAGGTGGTATCCTATATAAATATATAAGAAACACATCCTAGAACTAGTCTACTATAGGTGGGAATACATCAAGTTTCAAACAACCATTATATATGAATTGAATTTATACTTGAGAAGTGATACCCCTAGTTGCTGATGATTGGCCCTGCACAACCCTCCTGGATATTCCATTCTCCACGGTGAATATAATTATCAACCTTAGGAAATGTAAAATTCACTAACTTTTGGTAAATATCTATGTGGGGTGATTACTCCACTAACTACTCCATTACCATAATTAGATCAAATCATAACATGTAAATGATATAAAGATCCCATAAAAATGACACTCCCCAACCTTGGGAGAACACCTTTTGCATAAATAGATGTCCTTTTTCCATAATCTCAATGGTGTATCGATTTTTATAACCCCTCTCAACAAATCCACTACCAGACTCACCCCATTCACATGTTGTATAGATATAAAAGAAGGATAGGAATGAAAATCAAATAAGTAGAAATAATAAAATTTATAAGAATTTTACCTCTAAATATTGATGGTACAGTCTCTCTATCCATTAGTGTAGGATGAACTACATACAACTGTTCTAACACACTTTCTTATGATTCAGTTTAATCCCATTGAGTTACCCCACTATGATGATACATGCACTCTATCCCAAAAGCACCACGTACATTTCCTCTACTGCCACAACCTATATAACTCTAACTTCTGGACTGATACGGTATAGAATATACCCATCTCATACTCTAGTTCTTTCATGATTCTCCATAATTACCCATCTATCATGGGTTCCTGGTGAACCATTGTAGATATACCATCCTCCTCCAAGCTCATCACTCTACAGGTGATCGAGGACAATGTCTATGAAAGTGGTCTAACTTACTGAACTGGTGGTAATGAAATTAGGTAAGATCTTGAGTAACTGATCCTTACCCCTATACAAACTATTTAAAATTGTTTTTTGGAAATTATCACACTGATACTTCCTAATATTAGAATATAAACCTCCCAGTCATCTGTTAGATATGACATATCCTCCACTTTAATCCAACATTAGGTTCCCCTCATATATTATAGTCTAATACACCACCTCATGAAATATGTTTTGCTTAAATATGTTTACATGGGACTTAATCTCACATTTAAGTTTTTCATGTAAATATCTTTTCATACCTATCCCATCCCTTGTTAGAACTGGAGAAAGAAACTATAAGACACTAAAGAAACAAACATATTCCATAATGGAAATACTCCCCTATTCTATTCACATGAAACTAAACTTCCCTCTCCTATATCCATGTCTATAAAGACAATTTCTCCAGGAACTTCTCCAAAAAGTCCTTCAATACCACACCATTTGTTATCCGATATCGAGACAAAACATCCCACCAGTGATTCAATGATCCTGATAACATATAAGTAACCAACAATCCCCTCTTCTTAGTAGAATTATCTAAATGTTCATGTATAGTCTGTATGAACTCAATCCAGAACATTCCTTCCTCAGGTCCACTATCTCTGGTGAAAGTCAGTGGGTGCTGTAACTATAACTCCCATGTCAGGATAGACATACACTTCAAAAATCACATTTAGTCTCTCTCTATTAAATGTATGAAGTGAGCATGTCTCTCACAAAACTACCCATTGGATCCTTCACTCGACACTATCAAGGCCTCAGGTTCGACTTTTAATGGATCATTTCCATTAATATCCTGTTATAATCCTATCAACAAGAGTTATCATGTTGGAATATCTCTACAATTCCAAACACACATCTGAGGACACATAAAAACATTTTCACAATTACACAAACAGTTTTTCCCATAATTCCATAACAAGTCACCCACCTTAACCCACCACATAGTCAAAACCAAGGAACTATCACTACCCTTAACCAACCTACATCTAGGCCATGGTTAACAACGATAAACACATTCTAATTTTATAGTTTTCCCTTAGAAATACAATTATTCAAATTTTTTATCATTTTACAACATTAAATTCCATATAAGGTACCATTTTAAGTTCATTAAACAATCAAAAAAATTAAATTTAAAAAACTTAAACAAAACACATTTTTTGTGCTTGCATAAAAATGATGACTGTAATAATAATTCCTATTTTTTTAGAATGATGAATTCATACTGAACTCTCATCACATACCAAAACATGATTCAAATCTTAAAAAATCTTAGAGAAAATAATCACATCACACAACAATTCCATCACTCGAGGTAAAATAACATCCAATTGTAAAAATAGTCATCAATAACAATAATACCACCATTGGTACTTTTCTTTTACCCCACACATGGTTTAGATACTCCAATACATGAGCTCTTAACCGAGGCCTGACTAATATTATTCTCTTGTCTACCTTTCACAAATAGTAATAAAAAATAAAATAAAATAAAACCTCTTTTAATGACACATTTTAATATCCTCACTAGGTTTCCACACACTGGGACCCCAAGCAATTTGGTCCCATGACAACAAGAACACCTCCTTGTATTCCAGTGGCTGCCGACTAGTAACAAGGGTCTAATATATTGAAATGGGGAGACTATACCCTCTCTATCTAAGTATCACAATAGTGGAAATAAATAAGAAATAACCAATAGACAATAACCAATAGTGCTATTAATAGAAAAATCAGAACAAATGAGTATAACATGATGAAACAAAAATGAAAACAACATCGATAACTAAACATTGGATATGTCATGAAAAATAGGAGTCAAGTGTTAAAATGAGAACAAAAAATAAATACACTAAATTATCCCCACAAGTGAGTCCTGACACCAAGTCTGGTTTTCTTATCCTTGCTTCATCCAGACTCATCCATTTAACATAGGGCTCGCTCCCTTGTCTTTTCTTGAAAACATGAACTCTATTTGGGTACCAATTATAAAACCAAAGTAGGGTTGGACTAACACTCCATATTTCCCCACCAATGGTATCAAAAAAAATATCAATTCAATACCAATGTGTTCAGTTTTATAAATTATAAATTACAGTGCGTAAATAAATAATGGTCATAATTCATTATACTATAATTAACCACATAATTTCCTCGAGTTCAAAATAAAATAAAACACTTGAATTCATGCTTTATCCCATTCCAAATTCTGAAAAAAAAACCAATGAATATCACAGATCCCAATACCATGTTTATCATTTATCATTTCAATGAAATTCATATCACAATAATTTGAAACCATTGTCCAATTACAATCTCATGGGCATAGATTTTCATCTCTTGTACCCCATGTGTATTTGGAGCATATGTCCCTATCCAAGACCTCAATGTCACTTGGGTACTTTGACCCTCAGTATCAATCCCACACTCACTATCACATATGTGTATTTGGAGCCTCAATCCTTGTCCCACACTCACTAACACATATGGGTATTTGGAGCCTCAGTCCCTATCTCACAATTCAACATCACATATATCAAAAATATAAAAAACAACACAAATAACAATTTCATATACGTTTAGGTTATGCATCATTAACATTGTTATCAAAAATTCTCATCAAAGTGAGAATTTTCAATTTATCACAACAATCATAATTATTTATTTCAATCACATATAATAATATAAACAATTCATCACTAAACCCATTTTCAACATTATATCAAATAACATGTTAACCCATTAAGTCAAGGCCAATCATTACTCTATTTCCATAATCAATTAAATAAATATCTCATTAATTATCCAATTAAAAAATCCTATTTAATTGACCAATTACACAATCCCAACCAATATCCCATAAATTCCAAAATCACATTATTCCATTTATTAATTAACTAATTAATTATTCCAAATCCACCAATTAAAATTTCCCCAAATTCAACCCATTCAATTATCACATGGAAATTTGATTTAATAAAATTAAATTCTTGTTGAAATTTACCAATCACGAGAATTGTTATTGAAAAATTAAATATAATTAATATAAATTAGGACTATGGGATTTTTAATTTCGACCACATACCTCAATATCATCAATGACTATTTTCCAATGGAATCACCAATTGGAAGCGGAATGATGAAGAACATGATAAAGAATGAGATATAGATCCAAAACCTGGATCCAAGATCAAATAGATTAGATCTATAAAAAAACTGGATCAAGATCCATCTCCAATGTGGGAAAATTCCCTTCAAAATATTATAGAAATATAACAGAGTGGAAAGAAACCAATCAGGATGAGATCTCTTATAGGGAGAGAGGCAAATCTGTCAGCATATCTTCAATTCATTAATAATAAGGTAATTAAATCCTTGGAATCAATCTATGAGACTCTAAAATTCATAGGAATTAGTGTAGGCCTGATTTTGGTGATTAAGTATTAATACTATGGGTTTTAGGATTTTATTTCAATTTTTTGTTGGTTTTTTTTCATGAAATGTTCCTTGTATGGAGAACATAGTTTGGCCAAACCATGTGCCTAATTGTGTGCCTCCTCTTTTGGGTTTTATAGTTACTAATAAAAGGTCTCATGGTTCGAAAAATAATGCACCATTAATGTGAATACACTCTTTTTGGGTTAACATGTTTTTCATGTCTGGGCATATGGTTTGGGAAAGATGTGCACCAACCATGCACTGTCCCTCTTCCTTCCCAAATTCTCCAATTTCACCC